>CM046875.1:240117750-241491500 GCA_025667525.1 Glebionis coronaria
AAGTTTCGATCGGTTAATAACATGGTAATTGCCCCTGCCAGTACTTTCCTTCGCTACTAGGAGAGTCGCTAGCTTGCTTCATTATATTCTATAAGCGGAGCGACTTGTCGAGTCTACGAAGCTTCGTAGTTGCTTCCCCCCCCCCCCCCCTTTCTTTTGCCCCGCCATGCCACTAGATCCATAATGACCGGCGAGTCGGAACATGTATGAATATAACCACGCGGAGCGCCGTACCGGCCTATCGAAGCGAAGAAAGAGATCATTGAGCCCATTTAGCCGAGCGGATTGGATTCAGTCAGCCTCACTCCTTCCTTTTTATGTTGTCGTGATGGTTACCGGCGAACGCTCCCAAAGGCGACCCTCTCGAGTTTCCGGCTGTTTTCTAGATTGAAGTAGCCTTTCGTCGCCCCGAAGGAAGTTACTATCAAAGAGCTCGCCCTACTGAAGTACCAAAGGTGCGCTCAGCCCGGTGACTAAGAAATGGGTTTGCGCTTGAATTTCAGTGATGAGGTTTTTCGAGGGAAGTAGGGCTCTTATTCCTCCGTTTCTTTCGGAGGTGCTGACCCGCAGCGAGGCAGAGATGACTAAGTGACATATGGAATATGGCGACAACAACAGCATGTCGTAGAAGGAGATAACAAGTGGAGCCAACGACCCACTAAGACTAACGTATCTACAACTACATCCCCGAGCGGCAGTCAAACGGGGGCGTGAATGCGAGATGCCAGCGGATGGTTGTACTGTATGGTACATGGCTGCAGGTGGTTTATATGGCGATCCTCTACCAGCTGTTCTATATCCCCCTGATGCTAGTTATGCCGATTTCTTCCAGGTAAGCTTTGAACATCCTCTTTTTCAAAAGTGAACGTTTATAGAATCGAAGTATTTAATCACAGATCTTTTCAAAAGTTTTCACTTGTCGCAATTCAGTAATATTGATGTCCCTTTAAGTGCTAGTACTTCTCAAATAACCAATACTGATATAGTAAGACCATCTGATGTAGTCAGTAGTGAAACCCCATCTCATGTAGTCAGTAGTGAAACCCCATCTCATAGGTTCAGCGAGAATCAAAGAACTGCTATGAAAACTGGGTTATCTGTTTTTCCCCTTACCTTTGCCTGTCTTGAAAGCTTCTGGCCGCGGAGATGCGGAACATTCTTTGCCTCATCTTTCATGCCTACCAATCACCCTGTTATTTTGACTTCATATCTAGTATTCAGACTTTGCCTCGATTTGGTACAGCTCTCGCTACCCGCTCAGAAACAGTGCTTTACCCTAGATGTCCTGTCAACTGTAGAGCCGGGGGAGAACCTGCTAGCTCAGGAGAGGCATTTCAACCTAACTCACATTATTAAGGATCGGCCCATAGACCCTACTTCACGGAAATAATTGATGTACCAAACGAACGTGCCATTTAAGACTTAAAACACGATGATAATCTCGACGTGGCCTAGTTTTCATATTGATAAACCGTTTATTTTTAGGACTGTTATTTAACGAGTTATCGACCCTCAAAATTGACCCGTGACCATATTTTATGAAAGTGGAAAACATATAAAACGCTTTTATAAATTAAATGCAAGTACATATTATCAACCAAGTGCCATGTATATTTTTATTTCGTGCATTTATCCTAAGTACGGATATTATACTTAGGTTATGAGTAGATCTTCTACGCATCGATTTACGTGCCTCATTTTCCGTGCCACTGCTATTATTTCCGCATTGACATTTCATCGAGGTGAGTTTCATAGCCCCACTTTTAATTATTTTAACTATTTTGGGGTGAGAACATTGCTTGTTTTAAACGGATGAACATAAGTGCTAAAACTTGATACGTTTGCCTACATGATGTCTAAGTAGCGATATCCCTAGATGCTTTAGCCCACTATCGTGAACCGTTAATTACTTTGTGTAAGCGCGAATGTTATGGATAGATCTATTGGGATTGACATCCCTATCTAATGTTGGTTGTGTGACCAAATTAGATACACTTACATTTGAGTCGTTACGAATGCTTTGGGATAGGCATTTGCTCGGGCTCTCATTATATCTTATTGGTTGGTTAACGCTTCGGTGTCACGAGCTTAGGCGTAGGAATACAAACATATACTATTTTGATTATAACCTTGTTTGGTTATGTGCCGGTTGCTTGATTAAATCTTATGGTTCATCACACTTACTTAAACTTAAACCTATGAACTCACCAACCTTTGTGTTGACACTTTAGCAATGTTTTTCTCAGGTATCAAGACGGAGGAGTGACGTGGTTGTGCATGGGAGATTTTTAATAAAAATGGTTGTGACTAGTGTATGGATATTAGTTCAATGCTAAAGTCTTTTGAAATAATGTTTTATTATGATCCTGTGTAATTCGCTTCCAAACAAGTTTTATGCTTTGAATTAAATTAAAACGGCTTTTAAATAGTCGTTCTTTGTACCTATGTCTTGTGATAGTCATGACCGTCGCACCCCATTGCGTTGCCTTACTCTGATAAATTGGGGGTGTGACAGATTGGTATCAGAGCTGTAGTTATAGAGAACTAGGTTATTTTACAAAATGATTTTTATAAACGTGAATCAAAAATTTAATTTTGGGAAAAATAATTCTAGACTATAACTAACTCAAAAATCTCCAAGAACCACTCCACTCCGCGTCTTTGATAAAAGTAAGTTCTGACTTGAATTATTCCATGTGATTTGTCCTGTTAGTTTTAAACTTGATGCTACGTGTTATTAGAGTTAAGTATTTCATGCCTTCTTTGAATGATCCTTATGTAAAGATGTACTTATAGGAATATGTACTAAGACGGTTTTTCTTATATTTTGAAGTAAATTACCTAACATCCGTGTTTGGATTGTTGTGCTACAAAAATGGTTTGTGCCATGTTTTATCGAACTCAGATGATTTGTGCCATGTTTAAATCGAACTACGATGGTTTGTGCCATGTTTATTTGGAGTAAAGAATACACATACTTATGCTATTACGTATTTTGTTAAAAACAGTCCACTGGACTACTATGAAATATTTAAACACTTGTGTGTTTCTATGTTACCCTATATCGATACACGCCGAATTAAAAATATACGCCAAAACAATACTTGGGCGCGGTGAGATTTAGTAATGGTTGAGGATAAGTCGTGAGTAAACCTAAAGCCAAGACAAAGCATCAAAAACGTTAAGGAGTATAACGATACTTAGCAAGGTCTCAAGGCTGTTCTTGTTTGATTGGATTGCGAGACTAAGTTAAGTGCCAGTTGTTATACAACTTAGGTATTTTGATGAGTTTTCTTGAGGATGGGTAAAGCTCATGAATTTACATCTTGCGTGATTAGTTTGATCGTTGGGGTATAACATACTTGATGAGTTTTGTGTAGGTTTAATCAATGTTAAATTGTGTGAGTAATATCTAAAGACGAGTAAATTCACCAAAGATGTTAAGAAGTTTAACGACTAATACTTGACTAGACCTCAAGGCTGTTCTTGTTTGATTGGGTTGCGAGGCTTAGTCAAGTGCCAGTTGTAACGCAACTTAAGATTTTTAGTGAATTTCCTCGGGATGGATAAGACTTACATGATCTGACAAGGTGATTACCTCATTGACGTTTGAATAGTATGGTATATTAGTACCGTTAGTTTGCATGGTGTGCGAACACTAAAATAATGAAAGTCGTCGTCTCTATTTTTATACAACATTCGACAATAAACACTCAACACAAAGTATTACTCCTGTAATACTCCACAAAGTACTATATCATAAGGAACAAACATATATTAGTATAACGAAAATATGAAAACTAACCAGAAATATGGCGACGTGTAAGTCGAATGCACGTCAAGGAGAAATTTATGGTGGAGAAAATGTACAAAGATGGATCTAAAGGTTCTAGTACACTGGTTTGAAACTAAGTTGCTATTATAAATCTATGAAGTATGATATAACAACTAATATTAAAGGAATAACTCAATTATATGAGGATTGTGTCATATTTTAAATTCAAGGGGTTATCGCATGTCACAAAGCTTGAGAACCCTCGATTTGAATTGTGGTCACTTCTTAGAAACCCTAATAGCGCGTGTCGAACATAAACAGTCTATAAAATGATTATGAACAAACGACAGATAAAAAGAAAATGAACAACTTTTGTGATGAAAATTCTTGTGATGGAATTAACTAGCTAATCGGATTAAACAAATTGAATAATTTTGGGATAAAAACAAATTAACCGAAGTGTTTGAGATGTAATAAAGCATCATTAAAGCTCTGGAAAATTCTGTGATAGAATTGAGTGGCTGATGTGAAATATTAAATAATTTATTTTTATGAAGATCAACTGACTCGACATCCGTCGATATCACCACCAACAAAAATTTGGTTACGTAATCGTACTTTATAAATTTTTATTTAATTTTTTTTCAATTATTTTAAAAAAATTTATCTTTTATATCTTGTGAAGCTTCTACTTAAGAAATTATTTTATCCTACAATATTTTTATATATGTCGGAGAAAAATTAATCAAAATTTTTATTCAAAAAGGAGTTTTATAAAATATTTTTGGAAAAAAAAAAATAATAATAATAATAAAATTTTTTTTTTTACTTTGAAGGAACTATCCCCGAGAACTTTGTTAGTAAGAATGTTAGAATTTTGATAAAACGTTTTGGTAAAATCAGTAAAGGTGTTACTGACAAAAAAAAAAAAAAAAATCGACACTATTGATGATGAAATGTTTTGATATAGACTATCATGCAAAGTTTTGGAAAATCTGGCGTAACGACCAACTTAATGTACAGAACATCGCGACTAATGTTGAAACATTTTTTTTTAGTAAGGACTACCATGTAAAGTTTTGGAAAAATCTATTTTTTTTTACGAACAACTTGATTTGGAAGACCTAAACTATTGATAAATTTGACGAGAACTAGTACAAATAAGTATGCAAATTATTTGGTTGATTGTTAAAAGTGGGCAATGATAAGAAATAAGATGAACTATGGACTAATTTGTTGATTGTGAAAGTGAATAATGGCAACGAACGAAATGCATTATGGACTACCAATATATAATTACAACCTCAAAGAGTTAAAAAGTGATGAAAAGGAGGATGCAACCGTTAGTCCCGAGACGTACGTAGCCTGATCAACTACGTACGATCGTGGTCAAACGCGAGCATGCTCATAGTAGTCATCATAGAAATGAAATTTATTAGTGGTACTAAGGAACTTCTAAATTCAATTTACATGTCAAAGAAAATTTATTTTGTACTATGAACTTCGAACAATTCTATACCATCATTTAAGTGAAGACGACAGGTACACAATACAAGTAAAAACCTAGTACGCTTATTTTCTTCGCCACTATTACATACAAGAGCGTGTAGGACACGAAAAATACTAAGAGCGCCAACTGTTTTGACAACAATTAAACTCAAACTGATTAGAGTCGAGAAAATCTAAAACAAATTTTAATAATGAGAAGAACCAAATGCCATTTGAGTAAAACTCAAATTTAACGGATATCGAGACCTCTCCGTACGTTAACCTTTGTAAGGAACAATTAGGTCAAGATAAACACGCCTTGTGTATAAGAAGATGGATACCGAGACCACCCAGAGAAAATCTATTTTGCTTAGCTTCGAGCAAAACACCATACTCATAAAACTAAGAAAAAGTTTGAACTATTTTACCTTATTTACGAAAGGTGATTCCTCACAGATCACAATTTAATTTAACTTTGCACGACTCACCGTTTTCACCTCCATGAAAAGGAGATAAACGATGAGGAACGCGAAACTAAATTAATTTACAAGGTCATTTAAAAAGAAATGTCTTAACCATCGTATGTTAGGATGAGTACTCATCCTAGGTCATTGGGAAACCGATTCGAGAAGCCTTTCCGCATGAACTATATATAACAGCCAAGTAGACGTTCAAGGTGAACGGAATTAACCAAACAATGTGGAATGACTTTCGTTTGTGCGATAATACCTTAGGAGAAATCAAGTTAAACACTCAAGATCAATATTAACACAACTATAGGCATCTATGCGAAAGATGACAACACACGACCCTTTAAAGTGGAAGTAATACGCGAGACAACACGAAGAAAAAAAAAATTATTAATGGGAAAAACCACTCAACAGAACCGACGTCGTTGATAAAAATTCGACATGCAAGAAAATAACTACTATTATAAGCATTGAGGAACATTGTAAGATCATGAACAGTCGGAAGAATTCCTATTCATTCTAATCCTAATAACATTTTAGAAAATTTAATCTCAGCAAGAAACTAAGGAAAAACAAAGACGATGAACGCCAAGAAAAGTAGAGGAAATTTAAGTTACGTCTTAATTTGTTAACAACATCGGCATGTGAGTTTTGAGGACAAAACTCAATTTAACGGATATCGTATGTCACAAACGTGAATTTTAAATTTAGTTAAATTACATAAAACGCGATATTTCGGGTTAGACTTGTGTGTCTAGGGATATTCCCGATGGTTTACGCATATTTTGTATACGAATTTGAATCTTTATGAATGACATACCAAATTCTTCTTGAATGGCTTATTGTTTCGTTTACGTCACGTGCTCAAAATTTCCATTTTTGAATCGATATTTATATTAAAGCAACGTAATTGCAATTAAGAATTTCACTACAAAACAAACATCTAAACCATTCAAAAATTACCTTCACAAAAATGTTAGTCTATAAAATACTAAAAGAAAAAAAAAATATAAACACATTTCTTACCCCACCCAAAAACCGGTTCCCCATACCTCATCTTTAACCCACGTTTCTTTTTATCTCCCTCCCTCACATCCACAATTTGAAATCTAAGTACTTTACCCACTCATTTATTATGAAGTACTTTTGTCTCCTCTTTTCTTCTACAACCGACGGATAACACACATATTTTCCTATGGTTTTCTCAAATCTTGAAGCTTACAACTAACATTATTAAGGCTAGTCAACACAAGTACCCCATCCTTCCTTTTTCCTTCTTCCCTAGACGAAATAAAAAGAGGTTTACTCTTCCCCAACACCTTACTACTCCCCATGGTACTTCTTTGGTCACCCTTTCTAGTCACAAACCAACTATGGAACTTAAAAACCCTAACTAGGTAGTTTAACACCCTTGACCCTTGGCTCTCCTATAAATAGGGCAACTAACTCCACACAAACTTACACATAACAAAAATAAAACACTCTCCCCCTGTGATTCTTTGGACACTGCCAGAAAGAAAGAAGAAAGGCCTCGGTTTGGTTCATCGAAAAGCTAATATTGGTAAAGGACCAAAGTGTTGGTTCAGGTTAAAGTAAAAACGTACGCATCTACACCTCTCGTGCTGCTAGGATCATTTGTAAGACGTTACTTACCTCTATTTTTCCAAACATGGTTGATATATATATATGTACTTGCTATAAAAACTTTGAAAGCTTAACAAGTAACAAGCATAAAGTGCCATAAACGGGTACCTAGATACGAGACTATGGGTTGTGGTGTCTTTAGACACTCCACCACCTATGTTAAAAACAAAATGAGACTTGACCTCGTCTTCGCGACCACTATGGTTTAAAGATAACGTTATTAGGTCCGTACTTATAACTTGCTCAAACGAATCATTCGACGTAAATAAGAGTTATAAAATGATGTGTACAATAGTAGGAATAGGTGTGTGTTGTGTGTGATGGTAACCATTAGAAAGAATGGAATGAAAAGTAAAAACTAAAATACATTTAAGGATGGCGTGCTTGCCGAAAGTTATAAGCGTTTCGCATGTAGGTATCCATACACGAGAAATGAAACGCACCTTAACTCCCAAAAGTGTGTCGTAATACGGGGGAATAGGTTAAATGAATGCATGTAAAAACCATCTTGGGTGAGCTGAATTCGCAAGTTACAGGAAGTTGAAATGTAAATTTGATGCAGCTGAAAGAATTATGCATGATAAAACAATAAGTGTGTAAAATAGATGTGTGCTTGTATGTGTGTGTGAACAACAGGAGGCCACACAAGAAACCATCATTCTTGATTTTATCTTGTGCATGAGTACTTAAATTCCTAAGTAAAGGTGTAAGTATATGTTTACAATATGTTTAGGGTTGAACCCAGGGCTATAAACATGCATGAGCTCATAAGAACTTTTGGGTTTGATGCACGATTTGTGGTTCAATCCGTGAGTAAGGGCATCACATAGAAGAGTCTAATAAAAGCAAATAAATAAGGTGTGCATAATGTGATGCGCCCGTGTGTAAAACGTTTGGACTATAGGTGTAGCTATGCATGTGAAATTTGTGTGTGAAAGAAAGAGTCATATATAAGATGAGGGTTAAGACAAAACACTCAAACAAGTAAATGGGAAGAGTACTTTCTGCTAGTAAAGAGTAGTAATAGGAAAACACAAGGACAAAAGCAAACTAACAATGGGAAGGTGTGAGTGTTGTGCCTGCATGTGTATGCCACAAGCTAAAAAAATGAAATCTTCTTTACTACAAATAATACTATCATAAATGTAGGAGTCGTTGGGAAAAAGAAGTGTGAATACAAGTGGGGATCTATTTCTTTTATTTTCAACTAGATTGTATGGATGCACATTATTAAGGATCGGCCCATAGACCCTACTTCACGGAAATAATTGATGTACCAAACGAACGTGCCATTTAAGACTTAAAACACGATGATAATCTCGACGTGGCCTAGTTTTCATATTGATAAACCGTTTATTTTTAGGACTGTTATTTAACGAGTTATCGACCCTCAAAATTGACCCGTGACCATATTTTATGAAAGTGGAAAACATATAAAACGCTTTTATAAATTAAATGCAAGTACATATTATCAACCAAGTGCCATGTATATTTTTATTTCGTGCATTTATCCTAAGTACGGATATTATACTTAGGTTATGAGTAGATCTTCTACGCATCGATTTACGTGCCTCATTTTCCGTGCCACTGCTATTATTTCCGCATTGACATTTCATCGAGGTGAGTTTCATAGCCCCACTTTTAATTATTTTAACTATTTTGGGGTGAGAACATTGTTTGTTTTAAACGGATGAACATAAGTGCTAAAACTTGATACGTTTGCCTACATGATGTCTAAGTAGCGATATCCCTAGATGCTTTAGCCCACTATCGTGAACCGTTAATTACTTTGTGTAAGCGCGAATGTTATGGATAGATCTATTGGGATTGACATCCCTATCTAATGTTGGTTGTGTGACCAAATTAGATACACTTACATTTGAGTCGTTACGAATGCTTTGGGATAGGCATTTGCTCGGGCTCTCATTATATCTTATTGGTTGGTTAACGCTTCGGTGTCACGAGCTTAGGCGTAGGAATACAAACGTATACTATTTTGATTATAACCTTGTTTGGTTATGTGCCGGTTGCTTGATTAAATCTTATGGTTCATCACACTTACTTAAACTTAAACCTATGAACTCACCAACCTTTGTGTTGACACTTTAGCAATGTTTTTCTCAGGTATCAAGACGGAGGAGTGACGTGGTTGTGCATGGGAGATTTTTAATAAAAATGGTTGTGACTAGTGTATGGATATTAGTTCAATGCTAAAGTCTTTTGAAATAATGTTTTATTATGATCCTGTGTAATTCGCTTCCAAACAAGTTTTATGCTTTGAATTAAATTAAAACGGCTTTTAAATAGTCGTTCTTTGTACATATGTCTTGTGATAGTCATGACCGTCGCACCCCATTGCGTTGCCTTACTCTGATAAATTGGGGGTGTGACAATATTAATGGAGGAGGATTACAATCCCGCAATCCAATGTCAAAGAAGGGTGAACCCCAAAATTCATGACGTCATCAAAAAGGAAGTCCTTAAACTCCTTGACACGGGAATGATTTACCCTATTTCCGATATCCCTTGGGTGAGTCCTATTCATTGTGTCCCTAAGAAGGGAGGAATGACCGTTGTGCCAAACGATGCCAACGAGTTAATTCCCACTAGACTCGTGACCGGATGGAGAGTGTGCATTGACTATCGTAAGTTGAATGAAGCCACTCGAAAAGACCATTTTCCCTTGCCTTTCATGGACCAAATGTTGGAGCGTCTTGCGGGAAACGATTTCTATTTCTTTTTAGATCGTTTTTCCGGTTAATTCCAAATTCCAGTCGATCCTCGTGATCAAGAAAAAACTACGTTTACGTGTCCATATGGAACATTTGCCTATCGTAGAATGCCATTCGGACTTTGCAATGCACCGGGAACCTTTCAAAGGTGCATGATGGCTATTTTTCATGACATGATCTAGAAGACGATGGAAGTCTTCATGGATGACTTTTCCGTGTGTGGTAGTTCGTTCACTTCGTGTTTGTCGAATCTTGAGATAATGTTGAAACGTTGTGAGGAAACCAACCTTGTGCTCAAATGGGAAAAGTGTCATTTTATGGTTAAGAGTGGAATCGTCTTAGGGCACAAGGTCTCGAAAGCGGAGATTGAGGTAGATCAAGCTAAGGTAGACGTCATCGCCAAATTACCTCATCCCAAAACCGTTAAGGGAGTTAGGAGTTTCCTAGGCCACATGGGCTTTTATCGTCGATTCATCAAGGATTTTTCAAAAATCTCTCGACCCATTACACATCTTCTTGAAAAAGAGGCACGTTTTGTCTTTGACGAAGATTGTGTACGAGCCTTTGAAATCCTTAAGAGGAAACTTACCAAATCTCCCATTCTTGTTGCTCCCAATTCGAACCTCCCCTTTGAGCTCACGTGTGATGCTAGTGACTACGCTATAGGGGCCGTATTGGGGAAACGTCATGAAAAGCACTTTTTGCCTATTCACTATGCTAGCAAGACGATGACCGAGGCTCAACTTAAATACACTAAAACGGAGAAGGAGTTCCTTGCCGTGGTGTATGCATTTGAAAAATTTTGAGCTTATCTTGTCTTGACGAAATGCATAGTGTATACGGATTATTCTGCTATCAAGTATCTCATGGCTAAACAAGATGCAAAGCCGAGATTACTTCGTTGGATTCTCCTCCTTCAAGAATTTGATCACAAAATTGTTGACAAAAAAGGATCCGAGAATCTAGCGGTCGATCATCTTTCTCGTTTGGAAGATCCTCACCAAAGTGTTTACGAGCCCAAGGAAATCACCGAAACATTTCCGCTTAAGACACTTGGTGTAGTGAATTCTAAGCTTGATTGTTCCTCCCCATGGTTTGCGGACTTTGCAAATTACCATGCGGGTAACTTCATCATCAAGGGTATGACGACTCAAGAAAAACGAAAATTCTTTCGTGATGTCAAGTTCTACTTTTGGAACGACCCTTACTTGTTTCGAACTTGTGCGGATCAAATCATCCGACGTTGTCTATTTGGCACCAAAGCTTCTAATATCCTTAGAGCTTGCCATGAGGGACCCACGGGTGGTCACCATGGTGCTAATCTCACGGCTAAGAAGGTGTTTGATGCCGGCTTCTTTTGGCCTACTATTTACCGAGATGCACAAGATCTTGTGAAGTCGTGTGACTCATGCCAACGACAAGTAAAAGCCTCACAAAAAGATGAAATGCCACAAAATATCATCCAAGTGTGTGAGATATTTGACGTTTGGGGCATAGACTTTATGGGGCCGTTCCCATCATCTCGTGGTAATAAGTACATACTCTTTGCGGTTGACTACCTATCTAAGTGGGTGGAAGCTAAGGCTTTTCCCACCAATGATGCTCGTGTGGTAGTCAAGTTTCTGAAAAGCTTGTTTTCTCGGTTTGGAACCCTTCGTGCGATCATAAGCGATCGTGGAACCCATTTTTGTAACGACCAATTCGAAAGGGTCATAAGGAAATATGGGGTTACACATCGGCTTTCTACGACTTATCACCCACAAACGAGTGGGCAAGTCGAGGTTTCAAACCGAGCGTCGAAGAGGATCTTGGAGAGATCCGTTGGGAAAATCGACAATCTTGGTCGGATAAGTTGGACGATGCTTTATGGGCCTTTAGGACCGCTCATAAGACGCCCATTGGGTGCACTCCTTATAAGCTTGTGTATAGTAAAAATTACCATTTGCCAATTGAATTAGAACACAAGGCTTATTGGACCCTAAAGCATTGTAATGATGATATGGAGACCGCGGGAAAACACCGGAAAATGCAATTAAATGAATTGTATGAATTGAGGGACATTGCTTATGAAAATTCATTGATTTATAAAGAAAAAACTAAAAAGTTGCATGATTCTAATATTAAAAACCGGGTTTTTAACATTGGGGATCAAGTTTTGCTTTTTAATTCTCGCTTGAAAATCTTTTCTGGTAAGTTGAAATCCCGTTGGTCCGGTCCATTCACCGTGACTCAAGTTTTTCCATATGGGACCATCGAGCTAGCTCAAAATGATGGCCCCAGTTTCAAGGTGATTGGACATAGGTTGAAGCACTACTTTGGCGGGGAGGTTCCATCCTTGAACTACCTCGACCAAGTCACTTTCCCCAATGATAATTGATGAGACTGCTTTTATACATAGTCTCATCGTCCAAATAGGGCTTAAAATGCATTAAATATCATCAAAATACCCAAATATATGCTTGTGTTTGTTGCTTGTGTATTTTAGGTACGGATATTGAGAAAATGACAAAAGATCACAAGAATCAGTCAAAAACGAACACGGGAAACGAAGCCGCACGATGAACCAAGCCCTAATGAAGAATTTTCCAAAGAAAACCCTTGAAGATTTGAAGAATTATGAAGAAGGGTCCTCCAATATGGAAGAATTGACACTTTATACCCTTGTATCTTCATAATTAAAAGTTTGGTCCCTAAAGTTTGTCAAAATTACAAAAAGGACCCTTAACTTTGAAGAATTGGCAAATTTAGTCCCTCAACAAAACTAAATTGTCAATATTGGTCCTCCAAGAAGTCAACAAACAAGTCATAACCTTGAAGAATGAAGACATGACAAGCTATGCCCTTGAAGAATCCAAAATATGCATTAATGGTCCTTATACAAAGTTTGATAAACCCTTGTGCCAAATTTGACAAGTACTCCAAACTTATTACAAAGGGAAAAGGAGTTTTGGCTGTTTAAATGGAAATGAAAAAGTTAAGAGAGTTCAGGGGCCAAACCAGCCAGACAACCAAACCTACACCCTCCAATCACCCATCTCCACGTCACCCCACTTCCACCTTCCCACCAATCACAACCTCCACATCCTCCACGTCACAAATCCACTTTGACACTTTTTAAATAAACAGATTTAATGAATCTGTTTATACAATTACGTGGGAAACAACTAATTTAAACATAAACCCAGATTAAACACACTATTCCCCCATCCCTAATCCTTAATCACCTTCATAACAAAGGGGTTTTCTACAAACCACTCCAGATCACTGATTAACCCTACACTAAATCAATCCCACAACCCAGATTCCCTCCCCAACCAACCCATGTGAGTGTAGGGCCCTCCCCTGCACGTCACTTTCTTCCTCAAAAACAAAAACCGACCAGATAAACGTCCCATGTGGTTTCCTTGGCCCCTAAGTCCAAATAAACGTCCAAGATTGCTTGGAACATCACAAACAACAGCTGTCTTCTAAAAAATCACATGGAGGCAAAATTTTGACCAAGATTCAAGTTCGTCCAAGGGCAAGACTGGAATTTCATCCATTAGGGTTTAGTAACCTAGAAAGTTCTATTAGTTAGTATTTAAAGGGTGCTAGCATGTTAGCACACCTTTGTTCCTGATTTTTTTTCCTTAGGTCAAAAACTTGTAAATCCCATTTTATCTATGAATGAAAATTGGTTTAGTTTTGTGATGAAAAGAATCCAGGATCCATCTTTACTATTCTACTATTGATTGTGTCCATTTAATGTTTGTTTACTTTTTAAGTTTTTAAAAATTCAGTTTTGTTTGCAAGTTTCTAAAAATTTGGTTTATGTGATTTCTTGTTTCCAAAGATTTGGTTTTTCAGGATTGAAAGTTATTTTCTTTAAGTGTTTCTGAAAGGAAAATTTGTTGGAAAGATTTTTGAAAAGGTTTAAAAAGGTTTCAAAAAAATCAGATATTGCATTTGGTACTTGTTCTTCATTTTTTTCTTAGCAGGTTTCATTGGTGCTTGTTGTCCAAGTGTTCTGCATAGGTCCGGACCTGTTTGGAGATTGCTATGCAGCCATTGTGGGACCTGGATGTGGGTCCCACAAGGTAAATCCTTGTTTCTAGTTTTCAAGTTGTTAAAATTTTGGTTTATGTGATTTTGCATGAAAACTGGTTAAGTTTTTGTTTGAGTGTTGAATATTGCTTATTTAGATATTGTATGCATGCTAGATTAGTTTTAGATCAGTTTGGGTGTCATTTGATTTGATTTGCTTTGAAAAAGTTCAAATCTGAAATTTAAAAGTGTGTTTGGATTAAGGATTTACTTGGGACAAATGATATGAATCTTGGCTTTAACATGTCTAAATACACTCAATAGGGTTGAAATAGGTTGTATGCTAGTTTTAGGTTTCAGTTTGGAAGGATATTAAACAAGTTGCATGCTAAATATTGGATAACATAGCTAAAATCAGTAAAGCCATTATTCTGCCTGATTTTTGCAAGATTGGTGCTTTGAATCTTGGTAGTTGCTAGTAGATAGGTCTAAGAGAGGTTTGTGATCACTTGTGTATCATTTTGTGGATTTGTATGCAAGCTTTTTTGGTTTGAAATCCGTTTTTGTGCAAGTAAAAACACTTTACTGTCATCAGAAACAAGTTAGCTTAATCAGTAACTTGATTGCCTATTTGTGTGAAATTTTTGTGAAAGTCTTTGAGTTTTTCTTGTTTGATTGACTTCCCACAACCCTACTGGTTGTGGGAGTGCCCTTGTTTCCAAGAAAATCCCAATCAAGAGCTTTCCTAAGCTCATTTGGTCAACTGACCTTAATTTTGCACTGTCAGTGGGAACATAGTTTCCCCTGCTAGCACAAGAGTTAGTCCTGCTACACAACAAGACAAACCAAACACATGTCACTATCAGCAATCTAGAATTTTTGTCTTTTGTGGGTAAATTTTTGAGTTAGGACCTGATTCTTGTTTCTATATTTTTCTTATTTTATTTTTGATTTTTCTGCTTAAGTAAAATTTTTATTACTGTTCATTTACTATTTTTAGATTAAATAGCATTTTTAATTATCTTTTTAAGTTTCTGTTTTTGGCATTTAGTGCCAAAAATATTTATTTTTCTGTTTAAACATTTTTCTTAGATTAGGAAAAACATTTTAAGATTTTTGGTTGAAAAAGTTTTCACTGTTCATCTTTTATTTATTTTTTAGAATTAATTTAAGTTAATTAGGGTTTTAATTTAAATTGTTTTTGTCTTTTAGTGAAAAATTTTATATTTTTCAAACTTTTTCAATTTTCTACTGTTCATTAGAGTAAAATAGGATTTTTAAAATTGGTAAAATATTTTTGGCATTAATTTATTATTTTTTATAATTATTTTAGTTTAAAAATAGTTTTTAGTAATTTAAAAATAGAAAATTAGTTTTTAAAAATTAGGAAAAATACTTTTTAGTCTTTATATAATATAAGTAAATTATTTGTTCAACAAAATAATATTTTGGACATTTTGATTAATTATATTTAATTTTAGGGCTTTAATTAGCATTTAAAATTGAATATTTAATTAATAAAAGGTTTTAAAATATTTTTATTGGATTTTTATTCTTATTTATATTATTTTAGACTACTTTTAGCTTTTAATTAATTTTTAGGTTAAAAAATTTTAATTTTGTAGTTTTTTTTACGGTTTTACGTGATCGCCTTTTCGTCTTAGTTTAATCCGTCTTCGTAACCGCCTTCCTTTTCTAATCTCATTTTCTTTCTTTCTTTTTCAATCATATAATCACAAATCAAAATCAATTCATTACACAACGCACTAGCCTCCTCGAGAACGAACTCACTTTTAGGGTCATTCACACACGGTTTTCCTAAATCGTCGTGCATACTTGCCCCTATTTTGTCATCCTTTTCCTAAAGGGTACAAAAACTCCAACATCAATAATTAGCATTGAGGGGATCGAGTCGAGCTCATGACTCGATAATCAAAAACGAGGTGCCTCGTGGGGGAGTCCCATGCTTATCCTATGTATATACTATCGCTTTCTAATGTAGTAACGTGTGGGGATTTGTGCCCTTCCAACCTTTGTTCCGTGGTTGTTTGTGAATGTGGACTTTAGATGATCATTATATTCATGATCGGAGCCTTTCGTGTTCGTTTTATGGGAGCACTCGATCGTTTGCTTTGAAGACTTTCTCAATATCCATGATATATCCTTTTGATGTTCTAACCTTAGGTTTATAGCACACTTCATAAACGGCTTTAAATTTAACGGTTACATCCTTTCCATGCTAGATTAGGCATTCGACTACCTCTCTAGTATGGGGGTGTTTGCACCCCTAGACTCGAAACATTGAGGACAATGTTTAACTATAGTATGGGGGTGAATAGATACTTGCCTTGCCATACCTTCACGCTTTCCAAAGTTTATTTTTTTGTTTATCATTTTTGTTGCAAAATAAGGCTAAAAATGGCCAAATTTTAAAAATTTTCTCATGTTTTATAAGTGTTTGAAGAGACGAATGTAGGTTTTCCGATGGCGAGAGTAAGAGTAATTTTTGCGTCGACCGTGCGTGTTGAGCACTTAGCTTTGATTCCTTAACTACACATTAGGCTAAGTCTCTTAAATGAGGACGAGAAATGATAGGGTTAATTATAAGTTACTATGCTAAACGTAGAGTACTCGTATTCTTTCAAAAACTCATGTGTTCTCGTTGTTTGCTTATTCTCCCTTCGCATGTAAATATTTTTTGCTTAATAAATATTGACTTAGCGGTTTAGTTGGGATTGTTGAGTTTCTAGTCTTTTCTAGTAGCTTCCGTGTAATTAAATTGGGAAGACATTAAGGTATCGCCAGCGTCACGGTTTTGAAGTATTGGTACCCGAATAATCCAAAGCTTCACCCAATAATAAGATTTCAAGTGCTCACCTAAATCAAGCAAACAATTTGAAGCCCCACAAGGCCGAAAAATCTATGCAAAATTGAAAGTGAATCAAGCCTTAATCTTCGAAGCTTTAAAGATCCAAAATTCGCCTTAGCGTGAGGATATACGTCTTTGGTTAATAAAACTACCGATGAGGTAGATAATAAAAGGCAAGGCAAGACCGAAGTCATAATAAAAGCTTCATGGCGAAGATGAATAAAAGATGGAGGTAAACCAATGATAATAAGGCCCTTCCGTTAGGGGGCGTATAAAAGTCTTGGTAATAAGTCTCATGCTCAAACCGTTATAAAACCGTGTTTATCGATCCTTCTTGTTGACTTAATTTTTTGACATCGTTGTCTATTAGGAGGGGTTATTGATTTGATGGTCTTGGTTACACCGTTAGGACTCTATTTTTAGACCTAAATCTCTATTATCACATAAGTCAAACAATGTATCCTCGTGAAACATTCAAGACATAATAAAATATAAGAGATACAACTTAGGAAAATGGGAGGATAAGTACGTGATTAGGGCATATGAGTAGTGTTAGCATTACTAACTAATAATGACAATGATCTCGTTGCACGCTTGGCATGGAATTGGGGTGAAAATCGAGGACGATGAAATTATTTCTAACGAAGCATTCACGTGTTCTTATTCTATGAACCTAAACGTCCCATTTTGCGATGAAAATCATACATTATGTCTAAAACGCAAGTAGTAGTATCAATAGTAGTAGTGTAGCTAGTTTGTCATTCAATAAAGTGAATAAAAAGGAATTTTGGAGGTGCTACGATACTTTATTCTAGCATTGTGTGAGGGCACGGCAATGGTTTAGTATGGGGGAGTGATGAGACTGCTTTTATACATAGTCTCATCGTCCAAAAAGGGCTTAAATGTATTAAATATCATCAAAATACCCATATATATGCTTGTGTTTGTTGCTTGTGTATTTTAGGTACGGATATTGAGAAAATGACAAAAGATCACAAGAATCATGCAAAAACGAACAGGAGAAATGAAGCCGCACAATGAACCAATCCCTAATGAAGAATTTTCCCAAGAAAACCCTTGAAGACTTGAAGATTTATGAAGAAGGGTCCTCCAATATGGAAGAATTGACACTTTATACCCTTGTATCCTCATAATTACAATATTGGTCCCTAAAGTTTGTCAATATTACAAAAAGGGCCCTCCACTTTGAAGAATTGACAAGTTTAGCCCCTCAACAAAGCTAAATTGTCAACCATTATCCTCCACAAAGTCAAATATATCATGAATTCCTTCAAAGAACAAGAAATTACAAGAATGGTCCTTTGAAAATCCCAAAATTACCAAAAGGACCCTTGACTTTCAATATTTGGCAAGAATGGTCCCTCATAAATGAAGACTTGGCAATTTCAGTCCTCCAAAATGCCAATCATACAAGTAAAGACCATAATCCATCAACAATATGCTAAAACAGCCCTTCAAGAATCCAAAATTAGCAAGAAATACCCCTGAAAATACTTTGGAAAAGTATTTGGGGCAAAAGTGTGAAAATCAAAACTTCTATAACAAAAGGAAACGAGTTTGGCCAGATTTATTTGCAAATGAAAAGGATTAAAGAGTTAAGGGGTAAAACATGTCAAACATACAACCTTACCTATACCAGTAGTGGGGTGACACGTGCCCCACTACCACTTCTCCACCAATCAGCTTCCACCTTTTGGCCACATCACCATCCCACTCACAACTACCTTATCTAACCTGGATTAGTTTATTAAAAAGGCGCTTAACATCTTTTTTAAAAACAAAACCGGATCAAAACATCCACTATTCACTATAAGAACATAATTAGGGATTTCTTAATTACTTGTAATTAAGCCCTATAAACCTCCAGAATCTTGATTAGTGGTCTCTTAATCACAACCCAACTCATAAACTTAACACCCCACCAACCCACATGCTACATAGGACCTCCCCTGCTACGTCTAAGAGGAAAAAGACAAAGACTTGCCAGCCATCCAACGTGCATGATTGCTGCTTACTTTCTAAGCTCATTGTGAGCCCTTAGATGCAATTCACCCTTACCAACTCACACAACCAGCCAATAATCCGTCACATGATTCCAAGATATTTAAACTCCACAGGGGCATTTTTGGGACTTCAAGCATTAGGGTTTAGTGTTTTTATCTGTTCTTAGTTCACATGTAAGGCTCTATATAAAGCCATAGGGTCTCATTTGCACAACTGCTTTTGGTTTTTCCTTGTTCAACTACTTGTAAATCCTCTTTTCTATTAATGAAAGTGTGTTAAGTGTGTTGAAGAAAGACCAAGTGCCACCTTATTTTAAGCTTGTTTATGATATTTGTTAACTGTAATTGGACCTTAAAACGTTTTTTAAACCTTGTGTAAGAAATTACACATTGGATCAAAATTTGATATTTTGCTAAGTTCTTGTTCAAACCTTGGAATTCTTGGGTTATAGGGCTGATCATAGCATCCTAATTGCGATATTAAGGTGTGGTGAGGCTTATAACTTGGGGATAATCAAGTGTGGGGTAACAAGGTTGCATCAATCAAGTTTATTTTCCAAAAAGTCACCTTTCTGTTTTGATTTTGTGCTTCTAACCTTGTTGAATCTTAGCAGGGTTGTTATTGGAAGCTTGTGCTTGTTCTTGCTAGCACATAAGCTCATAAATTCGTGGGTGTGGATGTACATCCATGAGGTTTGTCTTGAAACCTTGAAAATATGATAAAAATTGGATTTTTTGTGGATTTGTGCTCTACTGTTGTTCTTGTTGTTTTCTTGGCTTAAATCTGCTTAGTCTTGCATGATAATGTTGTTTATATGCTAGATTGATCATTGGGTAAACTGAATCACACTTTTTCTTGTTTAAAATTTGAATTGAAAAGTTAAAAGGGTGTTTGGGACTACCTGTTTAAGTTCAAATCTTGTTATTGTGTTGTGTAAAGTTTGTGTTTGTGCTCTATATCTGATATATGCTTGGTTGAGTGTGTTTTGCTGCAAGTTTTTGGGTTTGAAACCTTGAATCAAACAATCTGCTATAACTTGTTGAGTTTAACTGTTTTTGACCTAAGATTTTGGTGAAATCTAGTATTTGTGCATGCTTAGGGTTGAAAGTGGTTAAAACATCATTATTATAACTTATTTGATAGATCTTGAGGTTTGAATCTGGCTTGTTGGACAAATACATCAACAAAGTGTAAAACTGCATGTTCTTGTGTTCATCAGTAACTTAAGGTGCTTGAATCTTGCTTAATACTTTGAATCATTGTATGAAACCTGTTTAGACTTGTTCATTTGAGTTTATAATAGCTTGTGTATGCATTTGGTTGAGTTTGGCTGGCTGAATATTGCTCTAAGTGCTTTTTGAACCTATTCTGCTTATTAGTTCAAGTCTATGCTAGATCTGGTGCTTAATTGAATTAACTGTATCAATTGGGTGATTATGGTTGTGATTTTTTGATTGTTATTGACTCCTTTTGATCCAAAGATCATTTGGGTGCCTTTGTGAAATCTGAATCTCCAAAAAAGTCACTAAAGACAAAAAGTCAAACAAGTCAAGCAGTGGAAAAAGTTTCCACTGCTCAACACCCAAAACTAGCCCCTGCTAGTGTTAATTTGTCATCAGCTTATCAATAAGCTATTTTAGCTTATCCAGACCTGCAACAACTTATTTTTTGTGATAGATCTTCATTATTTGACCCATTTGATTAAACTGGAGCTTATTGGACTTTGACTTTGACTTTTTTCTAGAAAACCAACTTATTTGACTTTTTCATAAGTGCTTATTTACTTTTTCCAGCTTATTGAGTCAGCTTATTTGAAAACTTTTTGTTGACTTAGCTTATTGAAGTCATTTAAAAGCTTTAGAAACTTGAATCAGCTTTTGGGGTGACCTAGAACTCAAAAACGACTATTTTGTCGTTTTCTATACATTGCTTATTGCATTTTCAAGCTTATTCCTTGGGCTTATTTCAAATTTCTTTTTACAGAAGTCTTATTTAGGACAAAAGAAGCTTGTGTGTCTAATTTGAGCTTATGGCATTAGCTTATAGCTTAATGGGCGAAAAAGCCCATTAAGAATAAGCTGTTTGGTATAAGCTAGCTTATTTCACACTTTCAGCTTTTGGGCCTTTAGAAAAAGTTGTTTAAAATCAAATTTTGAGTCAAGTAGTGCTTTTTGGGCTTATTTGGACCACTTTCTTATTTTGGGCTCAAATTTGGCCCATTAAGGATCTGTTTTGGGTTTAGCCCATTTTCTAGGCCCATTAAGGGTATTTAGGTAATTTCAAGTTCATTTGTGAGTTATTTAGGTTAAATTAAGCTAGTTTGCAACTTTTTAGAATTTTTTATGATTTTTGGATTTTTAATAATATTTTAATATTATTTTATTGTTAGAAATTAAAAGTCTGATTTTCTAAGTTTTTATATTTTTCCTAGATTATAGACACTTAATTAGGAATTTTGGAACTTTCCAAATATTTTTAGAGTCTTTTAATTATTTTCTAGAATTATTTCAAGTTTTAATTGATTTTAATAGTTTTTAATTGTTTAAAAATAGTTTTTAGTGGATTTAAAATTTTGAAAAATACTTTTTAGCTTAATTAGGTTATTTTAAAGGTTTACAAACTTTAAGATCTTGATTGGGACTTTTTATTAGTTAATATTGATTTTTAGGGCTTTAATTAGCATTAAAAAATTAATATTTAATTAATTTAAAGGTTTTGGCAAGTTTTGATCTTTTGTAAACTCTTAGAATATTTTTGTGGATTTTTAGTGATTTTTAGGAACTTTTAGGGTAAAATTTTAATTTTGGTGCTTTTTACGGTTTTACGTGTACACCTTTTTCGACTTAGTTTAATACGACATCGTAACCATCATTCTCTTCTTATCCCTTTTCTATTTTTTCTTTCTCACAAATATAATCACAAAGATAATCATTTCATTACACACACACACTAAGCCTCCTTGAGAACGATCCCCATTTTGGGTCATTAGTGCTTGGTTTTCCTAAACCGACACTTAACGCTTACCACTTTTGCTCTCTTTTCCTAAAGAGTAGTAAAACCACTACATCCATCATAGTCAGAGGAATCGGAATCATCGGTGGATGAAGGGGTGACCCTTTTACGGCGAGGGTGGCGGTAGCTATAATTAGAGTCCGAGGAATCTTCACTTGAGTAATTCCTCTTGCTATCCCTTCTAGTGCTCTTATTTCTTTCCTGAACTTGCAGATCCTGATATGAATCTCTTTCTAAGGGACCCAGTCTTTTAAGGGCGCTCCGTCTACCTGTAGGGTCGGGCCCTAATCTGTCTTTCACGCTTGTGCGCCTATGGTTATTGACTGGTGTCATGAAACCGTCCTCTTCTTTTGGATTCTCAGAACTGTCTGAGGACGATGTGTCTTCAATGAGAGGCGCATCCGAACGAGATATTGGGATCTCAGTCGTTCTTTCTTTCTTTCTCTTTTCCTTTCTAACTTCCTTGCTAGGTCTTGATCCTTCTATAGTCATAAGTTATTTATCAAAGTCTAGACTGATCCGAAGATCTCTTGTTGGATTCGCCCTCATCTGCGCCCTCATGAGTGGGATCAAAGCCTCATAGTTTTCCGAGACGTAGTCGCTCATGCTCTACTTCATCGTGGGGGGAATTTCCGTCTCAGTTTGCGGATCTATCACAACCCTTGTGTCCAGAACATCCTTGTGGCCTTGATTAGGGATCTCCCAAGAGTACGATGCATCCCCAACTGTCTGTGGGGTAGAAATGGCCAGTGGAGAGAAAGATACTTGCAGTCCCTTCCCTCCGCGACCTGGGTTATTAGGTTCAAAGCTTGAGTATGCACCTGTTGGCTTCTTGTATCCCCCATTTGGTGGGGGCGGGTTTGCGCCGCTTTTCGTCATCACATTAGAGCTTAGTATAGGGTCCCACAGATGGCGCCAACTTGTTGATACAAAAGTTGGATAGACCGAGCTTGACCCGAATTAGGCTTAATTCGGGGTCTTGTGGACTCTGGCTCTTGCACCAAGTGAAACTTGTTTTGGGGACCCTGCGCACTAAACAGACACCGTTAGACTTACCATGGATTTGTGGCGCACGATTAAACTATGGCGTGAGAGTAAGTAATCGATTTGCGTATGTAGTGTTTAGGGTATTGTGTGTATCGTACCTTTGTGGAACCTTGGGGGTTCCTTTTATACCCGAGAGAGTCCTGGTTTGGCTCTACTACTCTTGCGACCTAAGAAAGAGATAATGACCCAGAATAGCTTGATCCTTATTGTATAACCAAGGTAAGTGTATATCTATTACCCTTAGGCGAATATATTTATATGATAGATTATATTCTGTTTGATCCTGTCGCACTTCGACAAGGACCTGGCTATGTAATCAGCCGTATGTGCGAAAGCGGCTTACCGAGCCTCCTGGGCTGCGCGCGCGCATCGCACAAGCATTCAAACTGTTCCTAATGGGTGCAGGTAGTACCCGTGAGTCGGACTATCCAGCCTGACTAGGGACTATTGATATTAACCCATAAATGGGATTTTCAAGCCCATTAAGCAAATGTGGGTCCCACTTGGCCCATTTAACTTGATAACTTGAATCCTTGAATAAAATGACTTGACTTTTGGCTCATTGAACTTTCTTCAAACCCCGTGTCGGTTTTGCTAGTTTTCATGATCTTGGTACATACACACACGAAACAATAAAACATGCATATACAATACAATATTCATACAAATTATGCATTTTATGTTCGTTTTATGATATAATTGATATGAGTAATTTCACTCATATCAAACTCCCCCTTGCTAAGCAATTGTCGTGTCCTCACTCAATGATAAAATAAAGCACTAACTACACTTTTATTCAACTTTTGACACTTTATTTTGTAAAGACATAATGTATTGCTTTCATTATTTGAAAAATAACTTTTAGGATCATAAAACTCGAATAGATTCATCATCCTCGACTTTTCACTCTTTCCATGCTAAGTTTAAAAACGATATCATTGTCAATCATAAGTTCCAATGTTAAAAGCACTTATACAAGTAATTTGTGTTAAACTCAATCTCCTTTATTCCTAATTGTATCTCTAGATTATAAGTAATGTCATTCACCCAAAGGCACATTTGACTTATTTAATAGTTATTAGTCCAAAAATGAAGGCAAAAACGGTGTAAACCCAACACTCAAAACCTAACCTCGACCTCAAAAACCGTTGTCACTAAAGAAAGCCCACATAAAGGATAACTTTATACGAATTTGGGAATAAATTCCCAGATCCGAAATTTGGCTAATATGTCTACTTAAAGCAACAATAATTCCTCAGTAGAAACTAGAAGGAGGGTTGAATAGTTTCTTAAATTTGCTTGTTAATGTTTGGTTTTAAAAATCCTTTTTCAAAAACTTAAGTTAGAGTATTTATATGAAACCTTCTTATACACAATATGAACAAGGTATCGTGTAACTAACTAATAATCACAAATATAAAGAATAAAGAATGTAAAGAGATAAGGGAAGGAAAGATCAAACCAAACACCAAGGATTTATAGTGGTTCGGCAACGAAGCTCACTCCTCGTTCCTACTCCACTTCTCGAGTAGTCCGTACTCGAGAGTTCACTAATCAACAAGTTCCTTAAGGTGGAGAAACCGTACACAACGTCGCTTAACTAATTTTCGACTCTAAGCTAAAACTCAAGCCCTAATCTTAGCTAGGACCAATCTACACCAATATACTTTGACGACTAAGTATTAACCCTAATACATACAGAACTTCCAAATAGACACAACTACATGGATCTTCACAACAATGAATAAATAAGTTTGGATCTTCAATGGATCTTTGAGGTAGACACAACACTTTAACAATGATAGTGTTCTTCTGTTTGAACTTTGAGAGGAAAAGATAGGAGGAGAAATATTTACTTCTAAACAAGTAGTAATAAAACAAATGATCAAGGATTTGACTGATTTAAGAAGTATATAAGAATCTGAAATTTTATGTGCAAAGGAGGTGGATTGAAAGTCTGAGAATGGTCCACTATTTATATGATAAATGTCCAACGGCTATATCTGCCCGCGGTTCTTTATTGCAGCCCACGGTTGCTTATCGATAAGGAACCGTCGTAGGCGCTAAGGAACCGTCAGCTTAGAGTCCGCTCCCTTTTGTCTTTTAGTGGGTTGGATCGAATCTGGGGAATAAAATATCCTGAAAGGATATTCCAAACCAAGATAGAATATGCCATTTTCAAATTTCAAACTTTCAAATAATTAATTTAATAAAACATTTTCTTAAAATGAAAGTTTAATAATAAAACTTTGTCACACTTAATAAAAAGTGAGTTTTAAGAAAAGATTAAATCCTTGATCACTTAATTAGTATAATTACTTGTTTGTTCATACCTTAAGTGATAATGATTGAACTAAAAAATACTTGAACTCAATAATTCGTTTTTCATTGTTTTCGTAAATGCTTGTTTTTACATATTGTCGTAATCAAAACAAAGCGAGACCGAAAAATGCAAGTAACATTTTGAGGCATCATTGCATTAACAATCTCCCCTTTTTTTATTCCGACAATTCATAAACTCAATCATCTAATAAAACAAGATTTTTGAGGACGAGCTTATCATTTCTCCCCCTTTGGCGGAGCAAAAAGGTTGAAAAAGTCTTTGAAGAAGAAAAGAACCGGACTTTGCAAATGCTCCCCCTTGGTGCTTACTCCCCCTTGCTTGGGGTACCAAGGAATCGAAATATGGTGACAAGCTACATAGAAGGATTAGTAGAAGAGAAGAGACACCCAACAAGATATAGCAAAGATCACAAAAAAATAAGAAACAAAAGATCCAAGATAAGTCATGTCAAAAGAAAACATGATAAAAGATACAAGGAAATAAATCATACAAAGATGTATGAGAGACAACCACAAGCCAAAATAAAAATCATAAATCTAATCATAGTTAAGCTAGAACTCTAAGATTTTCTTGAACTAGATGTCTTAAAGATAAGCAACCAATGCTTAGATAAAAGACAAGGTAGTGGCAGAAGGAGGTGGTGGTGGCTTGGTAGAGATGTCATAGTTATAGTAAAGAGGAGGTTTAACTATGAGACTCTTGATGTAATGCAACTCCTCATAGATGTGAGCCATAACAAGATGTTGATATTGACAACATTGACAATATGTTCCATGATGCATGACATTATCATGTGAAGGAGGTAGAACACTAAAGGCTGGTGGTGGAAGATAAGAAGTTCCACAATCACCATTCTTAGAAGGAGAAGAGATATGATTTTGAGTGTTCTTGGGTAAATTAGGGTTGAACGCAATTGGAGAGAATGGAAGAGAATCAAAGCTTTCATTTGGGGAATAAGACATTCTGTTTTGAGTAAGAATGCAAAATGCTTAAGGTTTTATAGAGAAAGTCCAAGATAATTTGGGGGTAGTCAAAGGGTTGAAACAAAGATTCCAAAAAGTGTTGGAACAAATTTGGAGTTTCAGGAATACCCAAAAAGTAGGGTACTGGGCGCGGTTCCTTATCTCAGCCGGTGGTTCCTTATCACTGGGGAACCGTGGTATCAATAAAGAACCGCCCACGGTGGGTTGAGTTTGGTGATGATGGAGGATTTTCCAATTCAGCAAATCCTATTTTTCTAGTCTAACTAATCATGGAGATATGCTAAGAAGCAAAGAATAGACAAAGAAAACACACAAGAGCTCACCAAAAAAGGTTTAGACCAAAATACATAGATTTTTTTAATAAAATCAATGTAGGAGGTGTGTAGAACTAGACACAAGGTCATGACACAATGATCCTTCATAGTTCTCTTTTGTTCTTGCCATATTTGAGAGACCCATACATATGAATTATGTAAGCTCATTATGAACAACAAGAAGCTATGAAAAATGTTTTTAGATTGAATTAACAATGCAAAAACATTTCTCGACCATTTTTGAAAAAGCTTTGAGAATTTTGAAAAAGAAGAAAAGTTTTCCAAAAAGAGTTTATTAAACTTAAGAACTCAAAGAAAGAAAAGACTCAAAATATAAAAGATAATAAGAATGCACAATTAAGGAATATATTCCATTAAGCCTAGACCTTGACGCAAGTAATTAAAAGGTTCCCTTTTAAGTGGCTTAGTGAAGATATCAGCTAAGTTTTATACCAAGGGTACCTTCTCTATAGAAATGTTACCCTTTTGAACATTATCCCTAAGAAAATGGTGGCGAATCTCTATGTGCTTAGTTCGCGAATGTTGCACGAGATTCTTGCTAAGGTCTGTTGCACCCTTGTTGTCGCACATGATGGGAACATCATCAAGAGAAATCCCGTAATCAACAAGCGCTTGCTTCATCCATAGAGCTTGTTGACAAGCTTTACCGACACTCACATACTCGGCTTCCGTGGTGGATATAGCAAGAGCGGTTTGTTTCTTGGAGAACCAAGAAGTTAAACAACAACCCATGAAGGTACAAACTCCACTAGTTCTTTTCCTGTCCAGAGAGTCTCCCGCATGATCCGAGTCCGCGTAGACAATGGTTTCTACGTCGGTCCCTTTAGGATACCATAATCCTAAATGTATAGTGCCCTTAATGTATCAGATGATACGCTTAACCGCTTCAAGGTGAGAGGTTTTGGGAGCCTCTTGGAAGCGAGCACAAAGGCAACCGCTAAACATGATATCCGGTCTACTTTCCATTAGGTACAACATACTACCAATCATACCTCTATATTTGGTGTTGTCTACCGACTCACAATCATCATCTACGGTGAGTTTAATATCCGAGGCCATAGGGGTCTTCATTGGTCTAGAGTCTTCTAGTCCAAATTTCTTTAGCATTACTTTAACATACTTGGATTCATTAAAGAAAATACCATCGTTTATTTTTTTAATTTGGAGTCCTAAAAAGAAGTTAAGTTCTCCCATCATACTCATTTCAAACTCGTCATGCATGATTTTGGAAAAGTCATCACACAATGATTGACAAGTTGAACCAAATATAATGTCATCAACATATATTTGTACGATAATGAGGTGAGAACCTTTCTTCTTTGTAAAGAGTGTATTGTCTACCATCCCCATGGTATACTCATGTTTTACAAGAAACGCTTTAAGTCTATCATACCAAGCTTTGGGTGCTTGTTTGAGACCATAAAGAGATTTTTTAAGCTTGTAAACATGATCCGGTTTCTAATAAGTGTAAAAACACTTATCCTTTTACCACTTATTTCCAATAATAACAAGACCAAAACGTGTGATTTATGTCGTAAAAGTCGGAATTATGCGTGGTTTATGTTTTTATTGTGTTTTAGGACCAAAATATGAAAAAGGAAGAAAACACGGGCTTTCACGGGCTTTTACTGAAGAAAACGGGAAAAAGACGAAGACAAGAGATCAAGAGTGCAAAAAGAACGGAAGTCCAAGGCCTATTCTGAAGATTTATCGAAGAAAAAGTCAAAAGACGGAAGTTTAACGAAGTCAAAGAACTTAAGTCTAATAGAAGAAGAAAATTAAAAGACAAGTTCAAATCCCGAGATGACAAAGACGAAGAATTAAAGTCGAGTCGAGGAAACGTGAAGAAAGCAAGAAAGAAGATGCAACACATGCACTCCTTCCTCCTTCCCTATAAATACCCTCCTAATAGTCATTAGGAAGGGAGTTAGAGTTTTTAGTTAATCTTCACTTTTTAGTTTTTAGAGAGAGAAAGTCTTAAACTTTCTCTCACTAGTTCATCTTTTTCTTTTAATCTTTCAAGATTAACTATTTGTATTGCTTATTTTTATTAATTAAGTTCCATTTTAAGCTTTTATCTCTTAATCTCATTCTACTTTTCTTTGATTTAAGATTGATTTTGGTGTGATTATCATGTGATCCGTGTTGTTCTAATTGATTTCATGCTTAAAAGTTAGTCTTTTGATCATCTTATAAGTTTTCATTTGATTAAGCTTTAAGACTTTTGTGCTTATTGGCTTATTTTTATGATTAGCTTATGTTTCTTATTAAAAAAGTTTTATTGAAAAGTTTATGTTTTATTTGTTTGATCTAAAAAGTTGCTTAATTTCGAGTTGAATAAGTTGATCATAGTGCTTATTTGATTCGGTTTAGTTGATGCGATTTAGTTTTGGGAATAAGCTCGATCTAATAGCTCATTTCCTAGCTTTTTGCTCATTTTCCACAAATTTCGGAAAGGGTGGTAAACTCCCCTTTCCGATTGGTGTTATTCCGACCGGGTGGTCCCCAACTGATTTCCTCCATTTTCGGAAAGGGCTTAAATCCCTTTTCCGATCGGCACCCCTTCCCCGGATTCCGATTGGTGTCTCCCCTGATATTCCGACGGTAAGGTGTATTGTATTCCGATTGGGTCAGAGTTTAAGTGTTCCGATTGACAGCATCTTCATACATTCCGATTGTGTAGGTTTTCCCATATTCCGATTGAACCCTTAAGCAAGTATTCCGATTGACCCTTGTCCCCATATTCCGATTGAGTTGCTTCTTCCACTTTCCGATCAGCCGATCGGAAAATATTCCGATCGGGAGTTCTTGTTGGCTTGTTTTGGTTCCTTTCGATATAACTTTCATATAGTACCTTTTATTTTTCTGAAAATTTTCCAAGTGTTAGTTTAATTTAGTGAGTTAGCATTTTTCCATTGTCACCTTTAAAGTTTTATGCATTTATTTTTAATCGTCATCCAATTTAATCTTATTAGCTTCCATTTTACTAAACGACATTTTAATTACTTGCAATTAGTTTAAAAACAAATCAACCAAACCTTTGATCCACTAAAAAACGATTGAGTCGCACTTGAGACCGGTTTTCAATTCGAAAAGATTCGGAACTATAACGAACTAGAACTTTGATACTTTTGGTTGCAAAATCACTTGTATTAAATGGCGCCGCTGCCGGCTCTTTTCGTTAAGATAAACGGTTTCTAGTAAGAGACGCATTGAATTTTGGGATCCGTTCTTTGAACGTTATTTTCATTGCTATAAAAATTTTCAAAAATCCATAAAAATTATAAAACTTTTCAAAAATTCAAAAACATTAAAAAACCTATAAAAACCAAAAATATTATATTCTTTGTGTATATTTTTCTTCTGCAGGTGCATGCGTACTAGATCTACAAACTATTCTGAGCCCGAGAATCTTGAAGATTTAGATATGGCTGGTGTTAACAACAACAATAATCACCCACCTCAAAATAATTTGAATAACAACCATAACAACAACAACAACAACAATGTCCTTCTACCTGATTTACGAACCATGGAGGAATTGTGCCAACCCACCATGAACGGACGCGGAGGCCCGATTGCGCCAATGCACGTCACGGCTCAGGAGTTTTCGTTGAAGCATCACATGATACAACAAGTGCAAACGAACCCGTTTCGTGGAATTCCGGATGATGATGCCAACAAACACCTCGACAAATTCATTACCATTACCCAAAGCATGAAATGCCCCGGTGTTTCTATGGATGACCTTCGCCTTCAACTTTTTCCACACTCGCTTTCCCACCATGCCGAAAAATGGTTTGACCGTCTTCCTAAGAATTCTATTCATACATGGAACGACATGACTCAACGCTTTTTATCGCGCTACTTTCCCCCATCCATGGTCACTAGCCTTCGTAACCAAATCAGTGGATTTATGCAAGAGAATGATGAATCGCTTTTCGATGCTTGGGAACGCTACAATGATTTGATCGACCGCTGTCCTAATCACAATATGCTCCCCGTCACTCTCATTGACACCTTCTACAATGGTCTCACTTTTCGTGATCGTGACACGATCAATGCCGCCGCCGGTGGTACTTTTATGAAAAGGAGACCGGAGGAGTGTCGAGAGTTGATTGAAAACATGACTACTCACCACAAGAATTGGGATTCTTCCGCATCCTCAAGGTCTAATCAGAGAGTCAATGTTTCGTCTACTTCTTCCACCACCAACCCGTCTATTTTGGAACGTGCTATTCTCGATATTAACAAAAGTCTCCAAATTTTGACTTCTAACCAAACTCAACGAGCTAAATGAACTGAGGAATGAAGCTTATGAGAACTCGCTGATCTACAAGGAGAAGACGAAGATGATCCACGATGCTAAAATCAAGAACCGCGAGTTCCACGTTGGAGATCACGTTCTACTCTTTAACTCTCGGTTGAAGATCTTCTCTGGCAAGTTGAAGAGCCGCTGGACTGGTCCATTCACCGTCGCCAAAGTCTTTCCGTATGGGACCATTGAGCTTTCTCAGCCAAATGGGCCCAATTTCAAGGTGAATGGCCAGCGTTTGAAGCAGTACTTTGGTGAGGACATCTCTCAAGAGATGATTCCATCCCTCACCACGTTCCCCATGAACTAAAAATGGGTCGAGTCAGGCTCATGACTCGGTGAACAAAAACAAGCGCTTCTCGGGAGGCAACCCGTGTTCTATCCTTTACTGCTTTCATAATAAGTGTAGGGGGAGCCCCGCACATGTTTGTTGTCTTGTTTCTTGTGCTGTGCAGGGAGTTAAGCTTCAGAGAGCATCTTGATGACTTTTGACGAACCGTGATACCGTGTTTCCTATCTTCCCGGTTCTATCCTAAACTCTTGTGATTCAATATTTCATATTCTATATGTTCACATTGAATTCACTTTAGTTGTCCTTCCCTTAGCGAGATTTAAAAAAAAGTACACAATGTCCTAAGTGTAGGGGAGTTTACTCCCACATGCTTAAACATTGAGGACAATGTTTATCTCAAGTGTAGGGGGGACTTCTATCGAAGTAAGTGGTCTTTTCCATGAATTTGCCCTCATTTTAACCGGAAAATTTGATTTTTCGACATTTTTCAAAATTTTTAATCTATTTTGGCCTAGTTGTATAGTTGTATTTACCTTTGTTATGTTTCCTTTGCTAGAATAAATTTTTAATAAAGTGGTTTTAGATTTTTCTTAGTCGTGAACATTTTGACTCAACCCGGGTTTACTTGCCTAAGTTTACTCTAGCTAGTATCCTTAACATGTTTAAGTCAAGTTTTGCTAGGCTTTTATATAGGGAGCTATAAAACGCGAAAGTCTTAACTCTCTCGGGTTAAGAACAAGAACTTTTCGCAAGTTCCTATAATTGATCCTAGAGAGTCGTTTATCAAGGGAACTTTAAGATGCGATTTCTAAACTTGAAAAAGTCTAAGAACTTGCAAGATCCTATAGGCGACTCGAAAACCCAAAACTTTGATTTAATAGGCTAAGCATCCACGAGTCTCATTCCTTGAGATTTTAAAATGTGGAGAACAAGAGATGATAGAGCCAATTATAAGTTCGGTACTCTTTCGTGAATCTATGTGAGTTAATTATGAGCCTATTCTCCCTCCGCTTGCTTAATAAATTATCTGCTAATAAGTAGGGTTGTACGATTTAAAAGGTTACTTAGCTTCTAGCCCCAGATCGTTTAAAAGTTGCTCGGTAATGACGAGAGTTCATAGCCAAGGCATAACTTATGAAGCGGGGCGCGAAGATTGGCGAGTCCGAAAAGGCCCTAACAAGGCATGAGGACTACATTTTGTTGCTAAAGATCCAAAAGTGATGTGAAGAATCATTTATCGAAAATCAATATGAAGGATCGAGACACACGACGAAAAGCAAAAACTCCCCAAAAGTCATGGAGAAGTCTATCCGAAAAGACCCTAACAAGGTATGAGGATAAATAGATCCAAGTCCTAAAAGGAGGCGGATCGTTGTATATCAAAGTCCAAAATAAAGATTGGAGAAAAATGAAGAAGTCGTGGTCAAAAGATGAAGAATCTCTCAAAACTTCAAGTGAAGAAATTCCTATTATGAAGAGAAGACCATAATTTCAAGAACGTCTCTCGAAGATTCGAAGTATGAAGTCGCTGCCAAATATCGGCCCGAGAAAGGTCTCAAATCGCGAACCAAGTTATGCCAAGATATGAACTTTCTGATATCCCGAGAAGCAGTTTTAAAAGATTTGGTCCTTTAGCTAACTATCGATTAAATCGTTCACCTTATTTTCGGACTAAATAACTATCGAAATAAGTCAAACAATGCATCCTCGTGATCATTCAAGACAAAAATAAAATATAAGAGATACACCTAGGAATAAGGGAGTCTAAGTGAATAATTAGCCCACATGAGTTCGTGATAGTTTGCTAACTTATAATAACAATGATCTCGTTTCTAAGCTTGGTATGGGGAACGTGAAACTTGAGGATGATAAACGTTCATGGCCGCCAAAATCCAATGTAAGTTTTTAATTTCTTTACTTATTTCTATCTTTTATGATTGGTATTTAATAAAGGCCAAGGTGGGTTATTTATGATGGAGAATGTAAACCGTGCTTTAAAATTAATGCATTGCATGAGGGCATTGCAATGGTCAAGTGTAGGGGATTTAATAAGTGTACAAACACTTATCCTTTTACCACTTATTTCCAATAATAACAAGACCAAAACGTGTGATTTATGTCGTAAAAGTCGGAATTATGCGTGGTTTGTGTTTTTATTGTGTTTTAGGACCAAAATATGAAAAAGGAAGAAAACACGGGCTTTCACGGGCTTTTACTGAAGAAAACGGGAAAAAGACGAAGACAAGAGATCAAGAGTGCAAAAAGAACGGAAGTCCAAGGCCTATTCTGAAGATTTATCGAAGAAAAAGTCAAAAGACGGAAGTTTAACGAAGTCAAAGAACTTAAGTCTAATAGAAGAAGAAAATTAAAAGACAAGTTCAAATCCCGAGATGACAAAGACGAAGAATTAAAGTCGAGTCGAGGAAACGTGAAGAAAGCAAGAAAGAAGATGCAACACATGCACTCCTTCCTCCTTCCCTATAAATACCCTCCTAATAGTCATTAGGAAGGGAGTTAGAGTTTTTAGTTAATCTTCACTTTTTAGTTTTTAGAGAGAGAAAGTCTTAAACTTTCTCTCACTAGTTCATCTTTTTCTTTTAATCTTTCAAGATTAACTATTTGTATTGCTTATTTTTATTAATTAAGTTCCATTTTAAGCTTTTATCTCTTAATCTCATTCTACTTTTCTTTGATTTAAGATTGATTTTGGTGTGATTATCATGTGATCCGTGTTGTTCTAATTGATTTCATGCTTAAAAGTTAGTCTTTTGATCATCTTATAAGTTTTCATTTGATTAAGCTTTAAGACTTTTGTGCTTATTGGCTTATTTTTATGATTAGCTTATGTTTCTTATTAAAAAAGTTTTATTGAAAAGTTTATGTTTTATTTGTTTGATCTAAAAAGTTGCTTAATTTCGAGTTGAATAAGTTGATCATAGTGCTTATTTGATTCGGTTTAGTTGATGCGATTTAGTTTTGGGAATAAGCTCGATCTAATAGCTCATTTCCTAGCTTTTTGCTCATTTTCCACAAATTTCGGAAAGGGTGGTAAACTCCCCTTTCCGATTGGTGTTATTCCGACCGGGTGGTCCCCAACTGATTTCCTCCATTTTCGGAAAGGGCTTAAATCCCTTTTCCGATCGGCACCCCTTCCCCGGATTCCGATTGGTGTCTCCCCTGATATTCCGACGGTAAGGTGTATTGTATTCCGATTGGGTCAGAGTTTAAGTGTTCCGATTGACAGCATCTTCATACATTCCGATTGTGTAGGTTTTCCCATATTCCGATTGAACCCTTAAGCAAGTATTCCGATTGACCCTTGTCCCATATTCCGATTGAGTTGCTTCTTCCACTTTCCGATCAGCCGATCGGAAAATATTCCGATCGGGAGTTCTTGTTGGCTTGTTTTGGTTCCTTTCGATATAACTTTCATATAGTACCTTTTATTTTTCTGAAAATTTTCCAAGTGTTAGTTTAATTTAGTGAGTTAGCATTTTTCCATTGTCACCTTTAAAGTTTTATGCATTTATTTTTAATCGTCATCCAATTTAATCTTATTAGCTTCCATTTTACTAAACGACATTTTAATTACTTGCAATTAGTTTAAAAACAAATCAACCAAACCTTTGATCCACTAAAAAACGATTGAGTCGCACTTGAGACCGGTTTTCAATTCGAAAAGATTCGGAACTATAACGAACTAGAACTTTGATACTTTTGGTTGCAAAATCACTTGTATTAGTTTCTCAAAATCAATGAAGCCGGGAGGTTGAGCCACATATACCTCCTCATTGATCAAACCGTTAAGAAATACACTCATTACATCCATTTGTTGAAGCTTAAAGTCTAAAGCAAAAGCGTAAGCTAAGAGGATTCTAATGGATTCTAATCTAGGTACGGGTGCGTATGTCTCGTCATAATCAATATGTTCTTGTTGATTATAGCCCTGAGCTACAAGTCTAGCCTTGTTACGAGACACAACACCATTCTCATCTAGATTATTCCTATATACCCATTTGGTTCCTATGATGGTCGAACTTCTAGGCAGAGGAACAAGTTCCCAAACGTCATTAGCAATGAATTGATTAAATTCTTCTTGCATAGAGATGACCCAACTCTCATCCATCAAAGCTTCTTTAACATTATTTGGTTCAATCAAGGAGACGAAACAAAAACGTTGCTGTGATTTTGGACTTGAGATCTTAGGGTCCTTTGATTTAATTCTCCTATGATGTTATCAAGAGCATGATCCTTAGACTCCTTAATGTTAACTCCCTTTTCAACACTAAGGTCTTCAACTCCTATGTTTCTAACATCTTTGGCATTAACTATGTCTATTTCATCTAAGTCATCATCTACCAAAGGTGGCGTCTTTGATGAAGGTGGGGTTTCATCAAATGTCACGCTAAGTGATTCTTCAATTACACCTGAGGTTCTATTGAGGACTATATAGTCTTTCCTAGTTTGAGAATAACCTAAAAAGATACATTCGTAAGACTTTGGTCAAACTTGGTAAGGTAATCTTTGGTGTTGAGAATGAAGCACTTGCTTCCAAACACCCTAGAGTATTCCAATGAGGGCTTCTTACCTTTAAGAATCTCATAGGGGGCCAATCCTAGAAAAGGTCGAATAAGAATTCGGTTGAGAATGTAAGTCGATGTGTCCACGGCATTACACCAAAATTTTTGAGGCAAAGATTGCTCATTTAACATCGTCCTACTCATCTCTTGGATGGTCCTATTCTTCCTTTCAACTACCCCATTTGATTGTGGAGTGCGAGGAGCCGAGAAGTTATGGGTAATACCATGAGCTTCACAAAAGGCACCAAATTTCACTTCATTATCAAATTCCCTACCATGATCCGTCCTAATAGAGACAATTGAACATCCTAGTTGATTTTGAATTCTTCGACTAAAGGTTTCGAAGTGATCGAAAGCTTCATTCTTAGACGCCAAAAATCTAGTCCAAGTGAATCTAGAGTAGTCGTCAACTATAACTAGGGTATAAAGGTTACCTCCATAACTCTGTATGGCGGAAGGTCCAAAGAGATCCATATGTAAGAGCTCTAAACACCGAGAGGTCAAAACCAAATTCTTGGCTTTGTGACTTGAGTGAACTTGCTTCCCAATCTTGCAAGCATCACAGAAGTGACTATCAAACTTCATCTTGGGGAGATGTCTTACCAACTCCTTAGAGACTAAAGATTGAATTAAGCGCATATTTGCGTGACCTAATATCCTATTCCAAAGAGTAGAACTATCATCTAAAGTCGCTAGACATAATTTATCCTTTGACTTCCTATTAACCTTTATGACATAAAGCCCATGCTTTCTAACACCTTTTCCAATGACTTTTCCATCTTTTACGATTTCACTGTCATATTCCTAAAAGATGACCTTACACTTATTGTCACAAATTTAACCTATACTTAGAAGGTTAAAACCTAAGTTATCTACGTGCTCTACGTTCTCTATAGTCATAGAGTCAAGGTAGACCGTACCTTTGCCAATGATATCACCACGTCTATTACTAGCGAATGTAACGTTACCACCATCATATGCTTTGTAGTGTGAGAACAAACTTCAATTACCCGTCATGTGTTTAGAAAAACCACTATCCTTAATCCACTTGTCGGGCTCTATATCGATTCCCAAGCATATCTAGGTAACAACACACAAGATTAAACATTTGGTCCCCAATATCCCATGGGTCCAAAATTGTTAGTTCCAAACATCCCTTGCATTTGGTTGGGATGCATGAATGAAGGAGACATTCCCCATGTGGAAAAGTATTGTTGTTGAAAATTATTTTAATTCATGTGGCCATTTTGTTGTCCATAGTTTCTCCTAGGTGTCTTTGATCTTGATCTAGTATTATTATTATTCCTCCTAGGTGTTGGGGTTTTACTCCTAGGTCGTGGTTTAGCTTGATCATCTCTTTTTGGCGTAGGTGTTCTACTTCTAGGTTTAGATTCATTTCGTACTCTTGGAGGAGTGGATGTTTGTCTAGATAAGTTTCTAGTTCCCATTAGAGGTTTACTCAAGGGCTTGTAGAATTTATTTAGAGTAGGCTTTTTGATTATAGGTACTCTGACCTTGTTAATAAGAATATGTTTTGGTCCTTCACCTAAAATTGACTTTTTAGAAAATTCGGGATTTTCTCAAAAGTCGTCTTCTAGACGCGGTTCCATAGCGATAAGGAACCGCCCCATATATTGGAGTACCGCGTACAGGGGACTGTTTTTCTGAAAACCTAACTTGTTTTGGTTCACTAGTTGATGCTTCATTAGTGTTATATCCTAACCCAAGTTTTTACTTAGAATGAATTTGTTTGTTTAACATATCATCAAGAGCATTAGTACCTCTCATGAACTTTTCAAGTCTAATGGAGGTGCTCTTAAGGTTTTCATTTTCTTGCCTAAGGTTTTCACATTTTAAGCATCCTAGGTCTATTTCTTTATTTTTATCAAGCTTAGATAATTTCTCTTTTAGCTCACTAATCTCGTTTTCTAGCTTAGTTCTAGTTGATTTTAGCACTTTGTTCTTTTCAATAAATTTTAGACTAAGCTTATGCAAGTTATTGTATTGGCCTTCTAATTCACTATCATCTTGAGAAGAACTATTATTGCTATAATACTCGGTTTCGGAAAGTACCTCTTTAGAAGTGTGAGCCATGAGACACTTCTCATCTTTGGGGTTGTCATCAACATCTTCACCGCTATCACTCCATGAACCTCCAACGAACGCCGTGTGGTTCTTGACACGTGAAGGCTTAGGACAATCACCAATGAAATGATTTGGATCACCACATCTAAAGCATTTCCTATCATCTTTATCGTCCTTGGCAAATCGGTTTTTGGAGAAGGGTTTCTTGTCGTTGTTTGTTGCCTCACGTATCGACCTCGTCTTTTGAAGAATTTCTTAAAGTCTCTAACCGCCAAAGCATATTCCTCATCATCACTATCCGAAGAACTTTCATGATCACTTTGTGCCTTCTTGGCTTTGAGTGCAAGAGACTTTATTTCACTCTTAGTTTTCACCATTTCCGAGTCCTTCAAAATTATCATCTCATGAACCTTCAAGTTACCAATGAGTTCATCGAGTGATAATTTGGCGATATCCTTTGATTCTTCAATCGCCGTGACTTTAGCTCTCCATTTGGGATGCAACGCCCTAAGAAACTTCCTAACATTGTTCTTGCTAGAAAAACCTTCATCAAGTGCTTTTAGACTAGTAATAATAGTGTTAAATCTAGCAAATGCACTATTTATGGTTTCATCTTCTAAGATGACAAATTTTTCATATTGTTGAACAAGAAGATCGATTTTACTTTCTTTGACTTGGCTATTACCTTGGTGGGTTACTAAAAGAGTATTCCAAATGTCTTTAGCGGCTTCACACATAAAAATCCTTTCGTACTATTTCTTTGGTAAAGCATTATAAATCACCATTTTAGCCTCATTATTTTTAGCAAGTTTTCTTTTAGTATCATCATTAGCTTTATCAAAAGTAACTATCTCCTTACTTTTAGAAACTTCATTATATTGAAATGGCAAAAAGTCACCATTGGTAATAACATGCCAAAGATCGAAATCTTTTGATTTCACATAAGTCTGAAACCTATTTTTCCAATAAATAACACTATCGGTTTCAAAAAGAGGTGGTATTTGCATGGATTTCCCTTCTAGATACTTGTTGGAATCCATAGATCGACTCAAGTTTTAAAATAAAATATATTTTAAAAAGTCTGGAGCAACCACGCTCTGATACCAATTGTAGAAACTAGAAGGGGGGGTTGAATAGTTTCTTAAATTTGCTTGTTAAAGTTTGGTTTTAAAAATCCTTTTTCAAAAACTTAAGCTAGAGTATTTATGTGAAACCTTCTTATACACAATATGAACAAAGTAGAGTGCAACTAACTAATAATCACAAGTATAAAGAATAAAGAATGTAAAGAGATAAGGGAAGGAAAGATCAAACCAAACACCAAGGATTTATAGTGGTTCGGCAACGAAGCTCACTCCTCGTTCCTACTCCACTCCTCGAGTACTCATTACTCAAGAGTTCACTAATCAACAAGCTCCTTAAGGTGGAGAAACCGTACATAATTTCGCTTAACCAATTTTCGACTCTAAGCTAAAAGTCGATCCCTAATCTTAGCTAGGACCAATCTACACCAACATACTTTGAGGACTAAGTATTAAGCCTAATACATACACAACTTCCAAATAGACACAACTACTTGGATCTTTACAACAATGACACAACAATGAATAAATAAGTTTGGATCTTCAATGGATCTTTGAGGTAGACACAACACTTCAACAATGATAGTGTTCTTCTGCACTTTGAGAGGAAAAGATAGGAGAAGAAAGATTCACTTCTAAACAAGTAGTAATCAAACAAATGATCAAGGATTTGAGTGATTTAAGATGTAAGAATCTGAAAGTTTATGTGCAAAAGAGGTGGATTGAAAGTCTGAGAATAGTCCACTATTTATAAGACAAATGTCCAACGGCTATATCTGCCCGCGGTTCTTTATTCCAGCCCGCGGTTCCTTATCGATAAGGAACCGCCGTAGGCGCTCAGGAACCGCCAGTGTAGAGTCCGCTCCATTTTGTCTTTTAGTGGGTTGGATCGAATCTGGGGATTAAAATATCCTGAAAGGATATTCCAAACCAAGATAGAATATGCCATTTTCAAATTTCAAACTTTCAAATAATTAATTCAATAAAACATTTTCTTAAAAAGAAAGTTTAATAATAAAACTTTGTCACACTTAATAAAAAGTGAGTTTTAAGAAAAGATTAAATCCTTGATCACTTAATTAGTATAATTACTTGTTTGTTCATACCTTAAGTGATAATGGTTGAAATGAAAAATACTTGAACTCAAGAATTCGTTTTTCATTGTTTTCGTAAATGCTTGTTTTTACATATTGTCGTAATCAAAACAAAGCGAGACCGAAAAATGCAAGTAACGTTTTTAGGCATCATTGCATTAACATCATCCAAAATCTAATTTACCTTATTAATGGAGTTAGCAACATTTACATCATACACCTTGAGGCTCTTTAAGATGTAAAAGTGCTCCTTATCTATAATCCACACCTGAAGGCTCCTTGGACATAAACAAGGGAATTGACATTCACCATCCCACCCTAATGCTCATGATGATGAAGCAATTTTTATTAAACACGTCACCATGCCATACACCCTAAGGCTCTAATGACATGGCTAGTGCTACATGAGTCCCACCCGAAGGCTCATAGAGAACATGTTTTTATTTATTCTTCTTTATTAATGATTTATATAGTAAGCTAAATTTCCGTAATCCCATGATCAAAGAGTCCATGATGCTGACACCCTCAATGTCTTCTTACTTTAATTACAAGGGAAGAAAAAGAAGGAGTTACGAGTTAAGATATTAAGCCCAAACCGATAAAAACTTCATTTATTAAGCAATTAAATATTAAAGCGTGAAAATAAATACGAGGAGAAAGAATCATACACAAAAATACTTATACAAGAAAGACTTAACCTCAAAACTAATGATTCAACTTTATCATCTCTTGTTCTCCATATTGTAAAATCTCAAAAATGTGAGACTAATGGATACTTAGCCGATTAAATCAAAGTTTTGGGTTTTCAAGTCATCTATAGGATCTTGCATCTTCTTAGACTTTTTCAAGTTTAGAATTTGCGTTTTATAGTTCCCTTGATAAATGACTTTCTAGGATCAATTATAGGAACTTGCGAAAAGTTCTTGTTCTTAAACCGGTATGAGTTAAGACTTTCGCGTTTTAAAGTTCCCTATATAAAATTCTAGCAAAACTTGATTTAAACACGTTAAGGAATGAGCTAAGGTAACAACTAGTCGAGTCAAAAACTATTATTATTTTCACCAACGGAAAGCCTACATTTGTGTCAAAAACACCTATTTTCTTTACTAAACACAAAATAGCACTAAAAATTTTAAGTTTTTATGAAAAACGAGAAAAACGATTACATTTGAACATGAAAAAAGCAATTGCAAGCGATTATATCGATTGACTCCCCCATGCTAAAACCAAACATTGTCCTCAATGTTTCCTAGCTCAAGAGTAACACCCCCTTGCTAAAACACTAAGAGTCGAATGCAAAAGTCCTAACATGGTAAGAGTACACTCTATAAGCCGTTTATTAATTATGCTTCAAGATAAAATGTTAGTCGATAAAAATCAAAGGAAAGTGAGTTCTCCTTTTGAGAATCGAAGTACGGAATCTCCAGTGGACCGGGCAAAAACCAAACACGGGAGTCTTCAGTGATTAGGGTCATACCTAAGATTCACATCACAACAAAAACACGAGCACGAGCTTGAAAAGATCAAGCCTTATTAGTGTTAAAAATACATAGAAGATAGAATGGACTCCCCCACAAGGTACCTCGTATTTTTTAACCGAGTCATGAGCTCGACTCGATCCCCGCATTCATTGGCCCTTAGGGAAAATGGTGAAAACCGACATATTGTAATAAATTCCATCATAAAGCACGATGCCGGGGTCAAAGATCACATCCTCGTTGTCGGATGACAAATGAGAGAATGAAACCCCAACATAAATCTCCAAAAATAGATGGTGGTCACAAATCATGAAATGGATATAGTATGCTCCCCGAGATAAACTCACACCAAGATGATCGAAAAATCTTTCAATTATTACATCGGTGAAAGGCCAAGATTTTCCTAAATCAATGATTCCGGGGTCGAATACCTCATCCTCGGGAGAGAAAGGAATAGACAACACGGTGTCTTTCCCCCATTCTAATCCATAATCATATAAAGCACATGGTAATAGTGGGGTAAAGAGAATCCCATTCGAAATGTTCTCAACATTCTTATCTTTATCGACCATTTCACCCTTAGGAATGTGATCAATGGGATCATGGTACTCAATATGAGTCACATGAAAAAACCCGCACATTAAGGTCAAAGTGGGTGGGAGGAGGACTTGGGACGAAATCATCATCAAGTAAATTCTATAAAAAGAGAGCGTCCCCCTCCGGGTCAAGTTCATCAATACCCGATGGTATCGAATCATTTGAAGCAAGAGACATGTCAGTCTCTTACATAAGCGGATCACTATCCTCAATGGGGATAGGAGATGGAGAGAAAGACTTCCTAATAGGCTTAGAATTCAAAGCTTCGATTTTAGAAATGAGAAGATAGACGTTCGATAATTTTTCTCGAAGAATCACGTCTTCTACCTCATCAAAATGAGTAAGTTCATTGGTGAACTTCTCAAGGATCAGAATAGTCAATTCAACCTCATTTCCCGGTGGAAATTGGTCTAAAGGAGTAAGTTCAAAGGTGAACCTCTCAAAAACCAGCTCACTATCATCCTCATTTCCTGGTGGAAATTGGTGAAGAAGAGTAGGTTCATCGGAAAACCCCTCATAATCCGAGTCGTGAATGTCATCTTTATAAGTAAGTTCATCGGAGAACTCATCATTAGATAATTCACTAGAAGTCGTATCATACTCAAAATCTTAATTTCCTTCACAATTAGAATTGGAGAAAATCTCAAAGTGAATGGAAGAAGGAGAGTTATCACAATGTGGCAAATCACACGTTCCATTGGAAATACCATCAGACTCTCTTGGGTTTTGGACAAGGATCTCAACACTAGACTTTATTACTTCGTTCGATTATGTTTCCGAAATAGTGCTAATATGCTCGTCCCCAATGCTAAGAGAATTTTCAGGTTCCACGGTGGAAGAATCAAGAATAGGAGTAGTGATGTCATTAGATGGAGTGAGGTCAAAAATATCCTCATCATCGTCATCGTCATAAAGACAAGAACACTCGAGTTCACGAGTAGCAAGATACTTTGTTTTCTCTTAAGCTTGTTCTTTCTTTCGAATCTCAATGCTTAATCCATTATAATCTTGCATAAGTTGTCTAATCTTAATCTCATACTCTCTTTTAAACTCGTCATCAATTATTTCTCCTTGATATCTTCGAATTCCCAATTCATTAGTTATATCGTTAATCTCTTTATCAATTCGTCTCTTCTCTTGCAACATATCTTCGATGCTCTTTTCAACAATTTCAACACTTTCTTGATTCATTATCTTTTGAAATAACGTTTCAGTTCGTTTAAAACTTTCACTATCGAGAGAATATTATGGGGATTGGTCAAAACCAGAGGAAATGGAATTATAGCAAGGATTGGGCTCATAAAAATTTTGATCCCTCGGTTGACAATTAAAACTCCCGTGAGGACCCCCGCAATACTCACAACAAATATATTGTTTTGATAAACTCGGTGAATCTTGTGGATAACAATTATAATTATAGTTTTGATTGTAGCCCGGTTCTTGCTCGTAATTAAGCGAGAATCGATGCGAACAATCAACACCAAAATGAGAATCGCTTCCACATAACTCACACAAGGGTGTCTCGTATGTGGGGTATGGAGGGTGGTAAAATTCGAGAGGGTTATTTGAAGAATTCGGGTTTCTACATGAAGTATTATCGTTACAAGAAGAACAAAATCCAACTCGTAAATCGTGACATAAATCATTTCCACAATGCTCGCATGTACACTACCGACATGGTAAAATACCATATAACGGTTCTCCACAACCTACACAACGGACGAAGGAATTCATAGAAGAATTAAAAATAGGAGGGTAAGGAGAAAAGAATTAAACATGATAGAGGATTAAGAAGATTATTTTTGGTATTTTTATTTTTCAAATCAATCATAGATTGATAAAAACAAGGAGTAAGGATAATTACTATGGAAGTAAACTACCCTCGGTCGACTTTGAAACGTAGGTGAAAACCTAAACGTCTCGAGGTGAAATAAGTAAACAACGACAAAAATAAGGTTTATTACTACTTGAGTTGGCAAACCAATAATCGGTCGTCCCTCTCAATATATGCACAAGCAAGCGGGCAAATAAGGTGGCACAAAGCACTTAAAAACCTTTTTCTTTAGACGGCCTTTTATAGCTCGTCGCCTTATACCCACCTTATAGTTTGTATAAATCGAGTTCAAACTTTTTATAAGTGTTTATCTATTTGCCTTTATTTTTGTTTTGGATTCGAATACAATAGCTAGGTGATGAAATCCCAACAAAGGTTTGCGTTTTCACGCTTTTGGAGGTAGGTGAATTTATTGTTCTACATAATACAATATATTAATCACAAAAAAACACGAAAAATCGATATTTATTATATATATAGAAAAATAACAAAACTTTCCGAGGACGGAAAGGGTCTTCAAATCAACGATCGACAAATCGCCACGAAAGAATCATACACAATTTCCCAAGCAGCGGCGCCAAAATTTTTTATGTGTGGGAAAGTGTCGGTGTATTTTAATATAATACGTTATAGAGAAAATTTAGCAAATTACCTTTAGGAAAAAGTAATAATCCAAAAATAAGCTAAAGGCGGATTAATTGAACACGAGAGTGATCGTGGTTCGTTGTACACAAGGAAATTGTGAATTTGAGACTTTCGTTTTGATAAGGACAATGGATTTGAATTTGTTTCGGTTTTTTATCTAAATTAATCCTACAAATTTAACCTAACGTGCATGAATCGTCTACCCAATTTAAATCTATATTTCTTTTACTTTATTAATTGTAACAAACTTTTTAAACAAAATTATTTAAACAAAATTAATAAATCATTATTAAAATAATTTAAATTTATAAAGTAATAAAATAATTATTATTATTTTTTTATTTTTTTAGAACTTATTTTATTTTAACTAATAATATTTCCAAAATTTTAAATAGACAATTTATTGTTTAAAAGTAGTTATATATATTTTAAATAGAACAATTTAACTCAAAAGTAAATTAAACGTCTAATAGACAAATTGTAAAACCCGCATGCTTTTACCATGAATAGTACCCTTATGATCGTACGTACATGATTAGAACTTTCCTTCTATAGCATGTGTACGTTTCACGAACTAGATTTACAAGTATTACGTACGTGTGATGACACGATAAGTATTTAATACGCATTAAGACACGATAATTATTTCAATAATAATTATAATCACGAACATACGAACATGAAATCATGAACGTAAATAATCACGAGCTTAATATTACGTATTTATGTATATTTATTATGATCATGAATAAATATAATAAGTAACGAACGATAACTATATAAATCACGTAAAACACGAACACGAAAACAAGTATAAGATTAGACACGAGAAAACATATGGGTTACCCCTTGTGGGCCCCATCTACCCACGGACAAGACAAGAAAAAGGGCCAAGCCCATGCAATTTTTACTAAAACAAGAATTTGGGAAAAGATATGTTTCATTATAACAAAAATTAGAAAACAAGAAAAACCCAAAAAATCTTTCTCTTCTCTTGTTCTTTGGCCGTCGGGTACAAACACACACAAAGGGTGTGTTGGTTGATTTTTGGTGATTGATTTCTTGCAAGAGTGTTAGTGTTATCGTTGTCCTTTGTTTCACGTAATCGGTAAACCCTAAACCCTTTTTCTTTTTATGTTCTTGATTATTTTGGACACATGAAATCATGGATTATTTAAAAACAAGTTAATTATCATGTAATTAAACATGGGGGGTAAAATAAATCATGGTTTTAAGGGGTGTTGTTTTTTGACGACGCATGGAATCGAGACCAAGGGGGGTCTCGGCTTGTTTTGTTTTGCACCAACCGAGACCTCAAGGTCTCGGTGTGGTGTTGTGTGTCTCGGCTGCAAGAAAAAGGGAACCCCGACCTCGGTCGGGGTGTGTTTGGTGTTCGGTTGGGTCTTGGCCGAAAAAAGAACCACCACCGGCATAAGCCGGTGGCTATATATGGAAAGCAGGGGGAACCCCAAGCCGCAGTAGCAATGGGAACCACCGGCTAGCCGGTGGGAACTTTTGCTAACCGGCGGCTAGTCAAGACCAAGGGTGCGTTGGTTGGCCGGTTCATGGGTTAAACCGGTCCGGTTCACGACATGTTTAGATTAAAACACGGGTTCGGTTCATGGGTTATTTTTGCAAGTTAATTATTTACAAGGTTAATTATTTTAACAAGATTAAATTAAATTAATTAAAACATGTACATGATTAATTTAATTTATGCATGGCTTAGGTTATTAATAATATTATCAATACATGAATTTTAACCTAAGTAATTATCATTTTATTTAGACTATATAATTAATTAATTATTAAAATCATGACTTATAATTAATTAATTTATATGACTTAGGTTATATTATTAATAGAGAATAATACATGTTTTAACCTAAGTATTTTTACCTTTATTTAATTAAATCATGTTATATTTAATTAAATACTTCAACTTATAGTTTATTTAATTTACATGAAATAACTAATAAACTATACTATTTAATTATATGACTTAGAATATTAATCAGTAAACACTTAAACTTATATAATTAGCTTAATAATCCAGCTTATTTCTATTTATGGAAACTTTCTATTTTTAGAAACTTATTTAATTAAGGCAGCTAATCTATTTATGGAAACTTTCTAATTTTAGAAACTTGTCTATTTTAAGTAGTAAATCTATTTTTGGAAACTTTCTATTTTTGGAAACTTTCTATTTTTTGAAACTTTCTATTTTTGGAAACTTTCTATTTTTGGAAACCTACTATTTTTAGAAAGTTACTTATTATTACACAACAAGTATAATAATACAAGAAATACTTAATCAGAATAGACAGAATACATGATAAACACAGTATTAAGCATTAATCAGTAAAACATGACATGAACATATAAAACAAGCTAAGACATGATATAAAACCAGTTACGTACTCAGTAATCAGATACTTATACACGTATGTATTTATGTAGCATTAGTGATACCGAAGTAGGACTTTCTTCCGTTCGTCTTCTTCGTTCACTGGACACAAGGTACGGATTCTCCGTTCTTTCAGTATGGGCATTCTTCCTTATTAGGATTTCCCATATGCAGCCAACTGTTTTCCCTAGTATATGTTTTATATGTTGTTGAATTGCTTATGTTTAATTAAATACCTAAAGCCATATACATGCATGACCAGTTTCACCTAGTTATGGAGGTACCATAACCATAACACTGGAGGCACTAGTTTTATGACTCCACCACAACGGAGTGATAGCTCGTGGTGTCCCTTCAGCTTTTGGCCATATTATTATTATCAGGTGGGACGTATGGGTGCATCCTAGTTTACATGTTTTCAGTAGATTATTCAGCTGAATGTGGTCGTGCCTTGCATCCTTCACAAGGAGCTGATCCCTCCTACCCAAACCAGTATATTAAATTAGAGGCAGCCCCGCTAATTTGCATGACAAGGTCACCCATCCAATTATTCATGCACGTTGATATTTCATGACCTATATTGGCTAATGGTAAATATGTTAAACAGTTTTTACAAGATAAACATAAGGCTTTTCAAACTATAAAACCAGTCTTTACTAAGATATACCAGGTTATCCAGGACTTAGTCTTTTTCGCTGCTTCATGCTTACATGCTTATATTGTTCATGCTTTACTTGTATATCCGTGCACTGAGCGTTATGCTCAGCCGTTTTCCTTTCATGTTCCCAAAACGGCAGGTACTCAGGGACGCTCGTATACTTTAAGCGTACGTGCATATGGATTGGAAGCTTCCTAACCTTCTTTACTTTATGCATTTCTTTAAACTTTGATACTCATTTCCATGGACATTGTTTAGTCCTTTTCTTTTAAAGTACTTATGTTTGTTTGTGATAAATCCTACTTTTGGGTTATCGATGTTTGATTCTGGTATTTCCTTTATGGTCATGTGATGTTTAATACATTATCCTTGTATGCTTTGATGACACACCATAATCACGCTTGACATTTCATTTATCAAAATGGGGTGTTACAATTATGGTATCAGAGCCAAGGCTTCAACCTGTAGGCTCTCAAAACACAACCTGTGATTAGTGGGTAGTCACTATGGTCTTCCTAGAACTGACAGTCGGTTTTCATGCATTCGTCATTTTCATGCATACATATATATGTCATTGTCGCAGGTTTATGACTAAGTAAGGGTTGGTACAGGACTGGCCCTATTTAGTCGCATGTGTTTTATCGAAACTTTTAAATTTGGGACCGACCTATTGGCGTCCCCTCGCTATGTCTTTTGTTTTGAGTGAACTGATGATTGGCGTTTACTCTCACGCATACAAAAGTTTTCTTAAAACTGCATCATGCATTCATGTACTAGTTTTTCTTGCATAAAATTTTTCTCATGATTTATTGGTATAAATTTTTTCATGTATATAGTTTATGTTGTAATCAGTTTAATCATGTATTTTATGTTATACTGTCAGATGGTTCTCACAGGCGAGCAGGAACAACTCAATGCAGCAATCCAAGCTGCAATGCAAGCTATGCTTCCTCAGCTGAGGAACGAAATCAAGGCTGAGGTTCAGGCTGCCAACAACCAGCAACCTCCTCCTCCTCCTCCAACAACATTGGTCACATGGATGGAGAGATTCAATAAGCTCTGCCCTCGAGCTTTCGAGAGAACAGATAGCCCCAGCGAAGCTGAAAGCTGGTTGGCTCACATTGAGAAGATCTTCGATGCTATGGGCTGTGACCCTGTCTTCAAGTCGAGGTTGGCTTGCTATAGATTTGAAGGTGATGTACTATCATGGTGGATGGCACTGAAGCATTCTGAGGGAGGTGATAATTTGGTGGCTGGTTTGACTTGGGCTCAGTTCAGGGATTTGGTGATGAGACAGTTCTTTCCCAAGGATGGGGAGAATAGCAACGAGTTCATGCAGCGCTTTCTTCGCTTGGCTGGTTTCCTTGGTGCAGCAGCAGGTACTCCTGAAGAGCAAGCACACCACTTCAAGTGGGCTCTTCGTACATCGGTCGCAAACAACTTAGTGTGTGCTACGTTCAACACGGTAGCACAAGTGGCCGATGCAGCACGTAAGCCAGAGATGCTGCAGGAAAGAGATGAGTTTGGGGAAGCAAAGAGACCTGATAAGAGGTAAACATTCGTATTCAACGGTTACCAATCCGTATTCTTTCAGTATATGTCAATATTTCATCTCTTTAAACTGTATCTTCCAGGCAGAAGACTGGGGACTGGTCTCAGCCGGCTACTCAGTAACAGCCTAATCAGCCCAAGGGAAATGGTCAGACTCACGATCGTTCTGCTACGGATAGGCGTGGCGGTAATGATAATTACCGTAGCAACGCTAGACACTCCAACAACAGCACGTCCTTATACTTGCTCATTTTCTTATGATTACATGTTATAATTCTTAATTCTGACACATTAGCAAATCTTCTACCAGGAATCATGGTAACGGGAGGGACCAGAGCCAGAGAGGTTCACAGCCTAACCGTCCAGCTATCACTAGTATTCCATCTTACGATTTATCCGCATTGTCCTTTGTACCTTTTTACCATGTCTAGTGTATTTTGTTCTTATCAGGCTCTCAGCCAGTCAGGACACCTGCTAGAGGATATACTCATCCTCTTTGCTCTACTTGCCACCGTAGGCACCCAGGGCCATGTCGCCGCGACAGCGACGCATGCTACAAGTGTGGTCTTCATCGCATGAAGGATTGCCGCAAGGGCGAGATGGAGAGTACATCGGGACATGTTGATACCAAGCCGCCTCCTACGAGTGGACGCGTTTACACGACATCTCGCGATCAGGCCAACAAGTCTACAGGTACCATCATTGGAATCTTGTATATGTATGGTCAAGCTGCATGTGTTCTGTTTGATACGGGTGCTACTCACTCGGTCATTTCTACTACTTATGCCAAGAATGTTAGGATACTCCCCATGCCACTAGAAAATATACTGAGTATTTCCACGCCTTTGAGAGACTCTGTACGCATAACCCATGTGTACAAGAGCCTTCCCCTAGAATTTGATGACAAGATTCGTCATGTTGACGCACTTCCGCTGGACATGAATGATCTTGACATGATTTTGGGCATGGATTGGCTATCCAAGCATCATGCTACCATAGACTTCCATTCATATCGAGTCATCTTCGGTGATGTTAATGCGCCAGAGTACATTCACAACGGGTTCGTACCCGGAAGGTCTGTACAAATCATATCAACCCTGCAAGCACGTACATTACTTTCACATGGTTGTGAGGGTTATCTAGCTACTGTTCATGACATGGATGCTGAATCTCCATCAATTCAGAATCAGCCGATAGTGTTAGAATTTCCAGATGTATTTCCAGAAGAACTTCCGGTCATACCACCTGCACGGAAGTAGAATTTAATATCGAGCTCATCCCAGGAGCTGAGCCGATTTCCAAGGCTCCTTATCGCATTGCTCCAATAGATTTAAAGGAGCTGAAGGATCAATTGCAAGAACTTCTGGAACGAGGCTTTAGTCGACCGAGCGCATCTCCATGGGGCGCACCGGTCTTATTCGTTAAGAAGAAGGACGGCAGTATGCGTCTTTGCATAGACTATCGCGAGCTCAACAAGATTACCATCAAGAATAGGTATCCACTACCACGTATAGATGATCTGTTTGACCAACTCCAAGGGGCCAAACATTTCTCCAAGATTGATCTAAGGTCTGGTTATCATCAGCTACGGGTTAAGGAGCAGGACATCGCCAAGACTGCTTTCCGTACACGCTATGGCCACTACGAATTTGTAGTCATGCCATTTGGCCTTACCAATGCTCCAGCAGTGTTCATGGATTTGATGAACAGAATCTTCCATGAATTTTTGGACAAGTTCGTCATTGTCTTCATTGACGATATCTTGATTTTCTCTAAGTTCAAGGAGGAACACGAAGACCATCTTCGTACAGTACTACAGATTCTTCGCCAGAAGCAACTATATGCTAAATTCTACAAGTGTGAGTTCTGGTTAGACAAGGTGGCATTCTTAGGTCACATTGTATCAGCAAAAGGAATCACGATGGATCCAGCAAAGGTTGAGGCTATTACCAAGTGGCCAAGACCGACATCAGTGACTGAAGTCCGCAGTTTCCTAGGCTTAGCTGGTTATTTCCATAGGTTCGTGGAGAACTTTTCCCGCTTAACACTACCATTGACCAAACTGATGCAGAAAGGGGAGAAATTCGTCTGGACTGAAGAAAGAGAGAAGAGCTTTGAAGACCTAAAGAAAAAGTTAGTATCTGCACCAATTCTTACTCTCCCATCTAGTACAGGTGGATTTCAGATCTGCAGTGATGCATCGGGGAAGGGACTTGGTTGTGTTCTCATGCAACATGGGAAAGTGATCGCGTATGCTTCACGGCAGCTTAAGCCTTATGAGGAAAATTACCCAACGCATGACTTGGAACTTGCAGCAGTCGTGTTTGCATTGAAGATATGGAGGCACTACTTGTATGGAGAATCATGTGACATTTTCACGAACTACAAGAGCTTGAAGTATATCTTCACTCAGCGTGAATTGAACATGAGACAGAGGAGATGGTTAGAGCTGTTGAAGGATTATGACATTAATCTACAGTATCATCCCGGCAAGGCGAATGTAGTGGCAGATGCACTTAGCAGAAAGTACGGAATGATAAACGACATTAAAATTGAGGAGGAAATTATAAGAGACTTGAAGCGACTAGACATAGAGATCATGGTACGTGGACAACACGGTTACTGGGCTAATCGTAGAGTGGAACCCGAGTTACTCTCTAAGATCAAGGAAGCTCAGAAACATGATGGAGAAATCTGGGCGATAATTCAGAATTTGGAGAAGCAGACAGGTTTTCCAGTAGACGTAGATGGTATCTTATGGCAGGGCACGAGACTTTGTGTTCCTGATGATCGAGAACTCCGGGAAGCATTATTAGCTGAGGCTCATAGCTCCTCATTCTCTATCCATCCTGGTTCGACCAAGATGTACCATGATATCAAGCAGTACTTTTGGTGGACTGGTATGAAACAGGATGTTGCGACTTACGTCTCCAAATGTCTTACCTGCCAGCAAGTTAAGATCGAGCATCAGCGATCTGGCGGTCTTCTTCAACTGTAAGATATTCCAGAGTGGAAGTGGGACAAGATCACCATGGATTTTGTTACCGGTCTTCCGCAGACAAAGAGGAAGCACGATGCGATTTGGGTTATCTTTGATCGACTTACCAAATCAGCTCATTTCTTACCGATCCGCAAGGAAGATTCGGTCAGTAAACTCGCCGATACTTATAGGAGGGAGATCATGAGACTTCACGGTGCTCCATCCAGCATCGTCTCAGACAGAGATCCACGGTTCACTTCGCGATTTTGGCAAAGTCTACAGAAAGCTTGGGGGACAAAACTTAAGCTTAGTACGGCTTTTCATCCTCAAACACACGGGCAGTCGGAGCGAACGATTCAGACATTGGAAGACATGTTTATGTCATGTGCGTTGGAATGGACGGGTGATTGGGACGATTATATCTTTTTGGTGGAGTTTGCATACAACAACAGTTGGCACGCAAGTAACAAGTGTGCTCCTTTCGAGATGTTGTATGGCAGAAAGTGTCACGACCCAATCTGCTGGGATCAGGTTGGTGAGCGAACACTTGAAAGACCAGAAATGATATAGTTGACTAATGAGAAGGTCGCAGTAGCTAAGCAGAAACTGCAAGAAGCACGGTCACGTCAGAAGAGTTACGCAGACAAGCACTGTAGGGACTTACATTTTAACGTAGGAGATCACGTTTTCTTTAAGGTTTCGCCGGCACGTGGTGTGAGACGTTTTGGAATCAAAGGGAAGCTCAGTCCTCGATTCATCGGACCGTTTGATGTCATAGAACGAGTCGGTGAAGTATCTTACCGTTTAGCGTTACCTCCGCAGCTTTCTCATGTTCACGATGTTTTCCATGTGTCCTTACTCAGAGGGTACAAGTATCATCCCCTTCACATGGTTCAGTATCCACCAGAACAGATTCGTGAAGATCTCACTTTCATAGAAGAACCCGAACGAGTTCTTGACAGACAAGAACGAGTCATGAAAAGGAAGACGATCCCATTTTTCAAAATTCTTTGGAGGGATCATACCGAGCGGGAAGCCACTTGGGAAACAGAGGAGTCTATCTGGGCTTCTAACCCTCATTTCATATTTTGAATTCGGGTATGTTCTTCTTTTCCAGTTTACTTTATCTATTATTCGGGGACGAATTATTCTTTTAGGGGGGAGAGTTGTAAAACCCGCATGCTTTTACCATGAATAGTACCCTTATGATCGTACGTACATGATTAGAACTTTCCTTTTATAGCATGTGTACGTTTCACGAACAAGATTTACAAGTATTACGTACGTCTGATGACACGATAAGTATTTAATACGCATTAAGACACGATAATTATTTCAATAATAATTATAATCACGAACATACGAACATGAAATCATGAGCGTAAATAATCACGAGCTTAATATTACGTATTTATGTATATTTATTACGGTCATGAATAAATATAATAAGACACGAACGATAACTATATAAATCACGTAAAACACGAACACGAGAACAAGTATAAGATTAGACACGAGAAAACATATGGGTTACCCCTTGTGGGCCCCATCTACCCGCGGACAAGACAAGAAAAAGGGACAAGCCCATGCAATTTTTACTGAAACAAGAATTTAGGAAAAGATATGTTTCATTATAACAAAAATTAGAAAACAAGAAAAACCCTAAAAATCTTTCTCTTCTCTTGTTCTTTGGCCGCCGGGTACAAACACACACCAAGGGTGTGCTGGTTGATTTTTGGTGATTGATTTATTGCAACTGTGTTAGTGTTATCGTTCTCCTTTGTTTCACGTAATCAGTAAACCCTAAACCTATTTTCTTTTTATGTTCTTGATTATTTTGGACACATGAAATCATGGCTTATTTAAAAACAAGTTAATTATCATGTAGTTAAACATGGGGGGTTAAAATAAATCATGGTTTTAAGGGGTGTTGTTTTGGGCCGACGCATGGAACCGAGACCAGGGGGTCTCGGCTTGTTTTGTTTCGCACCAACCGAGACCTCAAGGTCTCAGTGTGGTGTTGTGTGTCTCGGCTGCAAGAAAAAGGGAACCCTGACCTCGGTCGGGGTGTGTTTGGTGTTCGGTTGGGTCTCGGCCGAAACAAGAACCACCACCGGCATAAGCAGGTGGCTATATATGGAAAGCAGGGGGAACCCCAACCGCTGCAGTAAGGGGAACCACCGGCTAGCTAGTGGGAACTTTTTCTAGCCGGCGGCTAGCCAAGACCAAGGGTGCGTTGGTTCGCCGGTTCACAGGTTAAACCGCTCCGGTTCACGACATGTTTAGATTAAAACACGGGTTCGGTTCATGGGTTATTTTTGCAAGTTAATTATTTACAAGGTTAATTATTTTAACAAGATTAAATTAAATTAATTAAAACGTCTACATGAATAATTTAATTTATGCATGACTTAGGTTATTAATACTATTATTAATACATGAATTTTAACCTAAGTAATTATCATTTTATTTAGACTATATAATTAATTAATTATTAAAATCATGACTTATAATTAATTAATTTACATGACTTAGGTTATATTATTAATTGATAATAATACATGTTTTAACCTAAGTATTTTTACCTTTATTTAATTAAATCATGTTATATTTAATTAAATACTTTAACTTATAGTTTATTTAATTTACATGAAATAATTAATAAACTATACTATTTAATTACATGACTTAGAATATAAATCAGTAAACACTTAAGCTTATATAATTAGCTTAATAATCCATCTTATTTCTATTTATGGAAACTTTCTATTTTTAGAAACTTATTTAATTAAGGCAGCTAATCTATTTATGGAAACATTCTATTTTTAGAAACTTATCTATTTTAAGCAGTAAATCTATTTTTGGAAACTTTCTATTTTTGGAAACTTTCTATTTTTGAAAACTTTCTATTTTGGAAACTTTCTATTTTTGGAAACCTGATATTTTTAGAAAGTTACTTATTATTACACAACAAGTATAATAATACAAGAAATACAAGAAATACTTAATCAGAATAGACAGAATACATGATAAACACAGTATTAAGCTTTAATTAGTAAAACATGACATGAACATATAAAACAAGCTAAGACATGATATAAAACCAGTTACGTACTCAGTAATCAGATACTTATACACGTATGTATCTATGTAGCATTAGTGATACCAAAGTAGGACTCTCTTCCGTTCGTCTTCTTCGTTCATTGGACACAAGGTACGGATTCTCCGTCCTTTCAGTATGGACATTCTTCCTTATTAGGATTTCCCGTATGCAGCCAACTGTTTTCCCTAGTATATGTTTTATATGTTGTTAAATTGCTTATGTTTAATTAGATACCTAAAGCCATATACATGCATGACCAGTTTCACCTAGTTATGGAGGTACCATAACTATAACACTGGAGGCACCAGTGTTATGACTCCACCACGACGGAGTGATAGCTCGTGGCTTCCCTTCAGCTTTTGGCCATATTATTATTATCAGGTGGGGCGTATGGGTGCATCCTAGTTTACATGTTTTCAGCAGATTATTCAAGTGAATGTGGTGTGTGCCTTGCATCCTTCACAAGGAGCTGATCCCTCCTACCCAAACCAGTATATTAAATTAGAGGCAGCCCCTCTAATTTGCATGACGAGGTCAGCCCTCTAAGTATTCATGCACGTTGATATTTCATGACCTATATTGGCTAATGGTAAATATGTTAAACATTTTTTACAAGATAAACATAAGGATTTTCAAACTATAAAACCAGTTTTTACTAAGATATACCAGATTATCCAGGACTTATCCTTTTCTGCTGCTTCATACTTATATGCTTATATTATTCATGCTTTACTTGTGAATTCGTGCACTGAGAGTAATGCTCAACCGTTTTCCTTTCATGTTCCCAAAACAGCAGGTACTCAGTGACGCTCGTAGACTTTAAGCGTACGTGCATATGGATTGGAAGTTTCTTAGCCTTCTTTACTTTATGCATTTCTTTTTACTTTGATACTCATTTCCATGGACATTGTTGGGTCCTTTACTTTTACAGTACTTATGTTTGTTTGTGATGAGTTCTACTTTTGGGGTACCGATGTTTGATTCTGGTATTTCCTTTATGGTCATGTGATTGATAGGTGTGTAAACACCCATCCTTTTACCACTTAATTCTGGCTAAAACAAGACCAAAACACGTATTTAATATCATTTGTTTGGAATTATGCGTGGTTTTTGTGTTTATTGTGATTTCAGAGCTAACCGGATGAATATTAAAGAAAACAAGGGATTGCACGGGTTTTATCAAGGAAAAAGACTCAGGATAAAGTCTATTGTCCAAGAGATGCAAAAGATTTGAAGTCACTGGGCCTATTCGAAGATTTATCGAAGAAAAGGACCAAAGACGGAAGATTTACATAAGTCGAAGAAACTCAAGTCTATTTAACGAAGAAATTAAAACACGAGTTGGATTTAATCGACGACAAATCCCGAATCAGAATCGAAAACGTCAACTTTTCTGAAAAGACGAGAAGACAAGAAGAAAGGGAGAAAGTCCACTCACCAACCAACCACTAGGAGTATAAATAGATTCTCCCTTCACATTTTAGGGGGTGAGCTTTTCATTTTCTTTTTTCCCAGTTCTTAGGTTCGGTTCATCACAAACACCATTAGGGTGTTTGGTGATTTTTCATTTTTCTTTCAATCTTGTAAGTGGTTAATCTTTACTCTTGTTACTTTTACATTAATCATTCAATTCCAATCTTTCTATTCATCTTGTTCTTCATCATCTTTTTATTGCAAGTTCTTAAGTTTTTATTTGATTCAAGTTTGATCTTAAAAAGTTGTTGATTTAGTGTTTTTATTGGTGGGATATATTTCTTATAAGCATTTAAATGTTTATTGGTTGATTTGGTAAAACCTTTCTGAGTATTTTGGTGTTTAGATTGATAAAACGTGTTCCTGCTACTGTTACTGTTCTTCCTGGTCTGAACATTCCGAATTGACCTTTAGCTAATTCCCTTACTCGGAATATTTTAAATATTCCGAATAGTGTTGTTTTTCCACATAGCCAAGTTTATTTTTTCCCTTATTCGGAATATCTCGTATATTCCGAATAGCCCAGTTTTTCCGAATAGCATCATCTTTCCGCATAAACCAGTTTTTCCGAATAGCATGTTTTTCGGCATAAGCCATACTTTCCGCATAGAGGTTTATTTTCCGCATAGGGCCACTTTTTCCGCATAAGATTCTTTTTCCGCATAAGGTTCTTTTTCCGAATAGTACAATTTTTTCCGCATAGCAATATTTTCCGAATAAGCAATATTTCCGAATAAGCCAACGTTTCCGCATAGGGGTTTTTATTCCGTATATTCATTATTCCGCATAGACAATATTATTCCGCATAACACAATTATTCCGAATAGAGCATCTTCTCCATTTATTCTGAATAGCACTAGTTTTCAGTAAGGATCTTTACAGTTTTATCATTTAATTGCTTTTGATTTGTTGTTTCTGGCTTTAATCTTTATTTACTTCATTTATTTAGAATAGAAAACCAAATCCACTTTTTGTCACCAAGAACAAATCATTCCACTTTTAACTGAGATCAATTCGAGAGGATTCCGAGAGATATTTTGAACCCATAGAAAAACCGTGTATCAAATGGCGCCGCTGCCGGCTCTTCTCGTTAAGATCAAAAGTTTTTTGTGAGAACTTGGATTTTGGGATCCGTTCCCCGTGAACGTTACTTTTTCACAAAAATTTTCGAAAAAATCCTAAAAAAAATATAAAATTTTCAAAAATACAAAAAAAAATTATTATTAAAGAAACATAAAAACCAAAAATATTTTTGCTTTGTTTTTCTTTGTTCGTTCTTTTGTAGGTGTATGCGCACTCGATCCACGTCATATCAAGAGCCCGAGCCTCTCGATCACTTAGACATGGTCGGTGTACCACCTCCAAACAATAATAACAACAACAACCCACCTTTCAACAACATGAACAATAACAACAACAATGAGCCCCTTCCGGATAATCGCCCGATGATTGAACTGCTGCAAGCTCATGTAGATGGCAACACGGATCCAATTGTCATACCTCCAATTGCCGCCAACAATTTCGAGCTCAAGTCAGGCTTTATCCAGATGGTCTCTGCTCAACCATTCTTGGGACGAACCATTGATGATCCACACGACCATATCAAAAGATTTTTGCAACTCACCAACACGGTCAAGTTCAATGGGGTTCCACAAGAAGTTATAAGGTTACAACTTTTTCCCTTTTCTTTAGAGGGACAAGCCCGGCATTGGCTTGCTAAGGAACCGCCACAGAGTATTCTCTCGTGGACGGATTTGGAAACCAAGTTTATAAATTACTTTTTCCCACCCTCTCGTACTACCGCATTGCGGAATGAAATCATAAATTTTGAACAAAAGTACGATGAGTCATTCAGTGAATCTTGGGATCGTTTCAAAGATCTTTTAAGAAAATGCCCACAACATGGTTTTACCAAATTACATCAAATTAATACTTTTTATAATGGTTTAAGCATGAGTGACCAAGATTCACTGAACAGTGCCTCGGGGGGTAATCTATTGGCTAAGACTTCCAATGCTGCTTGGGATATCATTGAGAATAAATCTCGTGTACAAACCAAGAGTGTTAGGACCAATGTTGCTAGTGCTAGCACTAATGACAGCGACAAGCGATTGGACAAAATCACTACGCTTCTTGAATCGCTTGTCACCCATACCGTCAGCAACAACAACAGCAACAACGCCAAAAACGCACAAGTGAACGCTGTCAGCCAACCTTGTGAGATATGCGGTGGTCCTCACTCTTAAACCAATTGTACTGCCACCCAAGACTACCCTGCTGAGAATGTGAATGCGGCATATGGCACCTATCCTCAACCTGCTTATCAAGCTAGACCTCAAGGTGACCGTAACTTGCTTAGCTACCGCAGCAACAACTATCTTTCACCACCTGGTTTCCCTCCTACTAACTCAAACCAACAACAAAACCTTAATCGCCCTCCTCAACAACAACAACAACCTCGACAACCATATATCCCTCCTCACAAGCAGCAACAACCGCCTCAACGTAACAATCAAGTCTACCAACAGCCTGCTTACCAACCACCTGCATATAATGCTCCTCCCAACCAAACTACCACTGCATTACACCAAGAGGTTGCAACCTACATGAGGACCAATGATGTGATTGTGGAAAATCTTCAACAGGAAGTGCGGAACTTGAAGGCAGACTTGGTAAAGCAAGGAAATGATTTGAGAGCCGACATGAGAAATAAGTTGGATAGCCAAACTAATGATCTGAGGAACATGATGGTTAGTTTCTTCCAAGGTAATCAACCCTCTTCTTCGGGTACTCTTCCGAGTAACACCGTTGCTAATCCAAGAGGGGAGATGAAAGCAATCACCACTCGAAGTGGCAAAGGTACCAAGGAACCCGAGCTTCCTATACCTCCACCGGTGGTTGTGACTAAGGAAAACGAGTCGCCTGCTCCTATTCCTCATCCTTCTCCTTCCCCAATTTCTCCACCTCTTCCTTCTACCCCTCCTCCACCCGTGGTTGTGAGTGATCCTATTCCCCTAAAGCCTTCCTCTTCTTCCAATATACCTTATCCTTCAAGGTTGAGGAAAGAGAAGCAAAAGAGCAAGGATGATATTCAGGTTTCGAATTTCCTTAAAATGTTCAAACAACTGAATTTCAATATCTCCTTCGCTGAGGCTCTCGCTCACATGCCCAAGTATGCAAAAATGTTTAAAGATCTTTTGAGCGACAAGGAAAAGCTCCTCGATATTGCCAACACCCAACTTAATGAGAACTGCTCTGCAGTGCTCTTAAGGAAATTGCCAACCAAGCTTGGTGATCCGGGTCGTTTTCTTATCCCTTGCAATTTCCCGGGAGTAGAGAATTGCATGGCCCTAGCAGATCTAGGTGCCAGTATTAATCTCATGCCTCTAAGTGTTAGGAAGAAATTATCTCTCCCAGAGCTAGTCCCCACCAAAATGACTTTGGAATTAGCTAACCGTACGGTTGCTTATCCAGTGGGGATAGCCGAAGACGTTATTGTAGGAGTCGACAAATTCACCTTTCCTGCTGATTTTGTTGTCATCGACTACGAGATGGACCCCCGTGTGCCACTAATTGTTGGTCGTCCATTCTTAAGGACCGGTCGCACTCTCATCGATGTTGAAGCCGGTGAGCTTATCATGAGAGTGGGTGACGATAAAGTAGTCTTCAACATGGGAAAGTTGTCTAAACAACCTTATTCCAACGAGAGTGTTAATTGTATTGACGTTCTGGATGAGGCTTGTGAAGCACACTTTATTGATGCTTGCAAAAGTATTCCTTCTTCTCTTCCCAATGTTGAGACCGTGTCCTCCATTGATTCATCGTTGTCTCTATTTGGAGATAGTGATTTATTTTGGAACAATCTTGAAGATACCATGGGAGATGCGAATTTAGCTACTAATGATTCTCCTATCGAAGGGGATGAAGACATGAATTTCTTTGACAATCTTCTCAACGAAGACAATCCTTCGCCTCCATCTCCCACGGTCATTGCTATCGATACTCCGACTTTGAAAACGCCTCCCGTCGAAAATCCTCCGGATTTGGAACTTAAGGAGTTGCCGCCACATCTCGAGTACGTGTTCCTTGACGACAACAAGAAGTCACCCGTCATTATTGCAACGGATTTGAAAGATGAAGAGAAGACTCGCCTCGTTGCCGTGCTGAAAGCTCATAAGAAGGCTCTTGCTTGGAAGATTTCGGATATTCGTGGAATTGATCCTCACTTCTACACACACAAAATTCTCATGGAGGACGACTTTAAGCCCACAATTCAAAGCCAACGAAGGGTGAATCCAAAGAAACATGAAGTCATCAAAACAGAGGTTATCAAACTTCTTGATGCGGGTATGATTTACCCTATTTCGGATTCACCATGGGTTAGTCCAATCCATTGTGTGCCCAAGAAGGGCGGAATAACCGTTGTTCCCAATGAACACAACGAGTTGATTCCCACTCGTCTCGTTACTGGGTGGAGAGTTTGTATAGACTACCGCAAACTCAATGATGCCACGAGAAAGGATCATTTCCCTCTACCTTTTATGGACCAAATGCTTGAACGATTAGCCGGTAATGAATATTACTGCTTTCTTGATGGTTTCTCGGGTTATTTTCAAATACCCATCGATCCCCAAGATCAAGAGAAGACTACATTCACTTGTCCCTATGGCACATTTGCTTACAAAAGAATACCTTTTGGCTTATGTAATGCGCCCGGGACTTTCCAAAGGTGTATGTTAGCTATCTTCCATGACATGGTTGAACAAACCATGGAAGTCTTCATGGATGATTTCTCGATCTTCGGGGATTCCTTCTCTTCTTGCCTTGCCAATTTGGAACGTATGCTAAAGAGGTGCGAAGACACTCGCCTTGTTCTGAATTGGGAAAAATGCCATTTTATGGTAAAAGAAGGCGTCGTGCTTGGACATAAGATCTCGAAAGCCGGTCTTGAAGTAGACCGTGCTAAAGTCGATGTTATCGCAAAGTTGCCTCCACCTTCAACCGTGAAGGGTGTGAGAAGTTTTCTGGGTCATGCGGGCTTCTATCGTCGATTCATCAAAGATTTTTCTCAAATCGCTCGCCCGATGACCCACCTCTTGGAAAAAGATACTCCTTTTATCTTTTCCAAAGAGTGTCTTGAAGCCTTCAACTCGCTTAAGGATAAGCTTACTAAGGCACCCGTCTTAGTTACCCCTAATTGGGAGCTGCCTTTTGAGTTGATGTGCGATGCTAGTGATTTTGCTATTGGAGCGGTTCTTGGACAACGAGTGAACAAACACTTCCAACCGATCCATTACGCTAGCAAGACAATGACTGGGGCACAATTGCATTATACGACAACCGAAAAAGAGCTTTTAGCTGTTGTCTATGCCTTTGAAAAATTCCGCCCCTATCTTGTCCTTTCTACCACCATTGTGTATACCGATCATTCCGCGTTGAAGTACTTGTTGAAAAAGAAAGATTCCAAACCAAGACTTCTTCGCTGGGTTTTGCTGCTCCAGGAATTTAAAATCGAAATTCGCGATAAAAAAGGAGCAGAAAACCTAGCCGCGGATCATCTTAGCAGACTTGAGGATCCTTACCAAGGGGATCATCCGAACAAAGAAATCAATGATTCTTTTCCCTTGGAGACCTTAATGTCTATAAACTCGAAGCCGAATGAAACCCCGTGGTTTGCGGACTTTGCAAACTACTTAGCGGGTGGAATTCTCAAGGAAGGGTTGACGTCCCAACAAAAGAAGAAGTTCTTCATCGACATTAAGACTTACTTTTGGGACGACCCTTACCTATTCAAACAATGTGCTGACCTGATTATCCGCCGATGTGTTGATGGACCGGCAGCGTCTGAAATTCTTGATGCTTGCCACAAAGGACCCACCGGTGGTCACTTTGGTCCCAACTACACCGCTAAAAAAGTGTTTGATTCGGGATTTTATTGGCCCTCCATTTATCGTGACGCTCACGATATGGTTAAACGATGTGATGTTTGCTAAAAGCAAGGCGAAATCACACATAAAGACGAGATGCCTCAGAATTTCATACAGGAATGTGAAATTTTTGACGTGTGGGGTATCGACTTTATGGGGCCATTCCCTTCATCTAAAGGAAACAAATACATCCTTGTTGCCGTTGACTACGTTTCTAAGTGGGTTGAAGCCAAAGCTTTGCCTACTAATGACGCAAGGGTGGTTTGTAACTTTTTGAAAGCTCTTTTCGCTAGATTCGGTGTGCCTCGCGCCATTATTAGTGATCGTGGGACTCATTTCTGCAATGACCAATTTGCTCGAGTCATGGCTAAGTACGGTGTAAACCATCGTCTTTCCACCGCCTACCACCCACAAACTAATGGCCAGGCTGAAATATCCAACCGAGGACTTAAGCGAATTCTTGAAAGAACTGTGGGAGAGCATCGTGCCGCATGGGCTGATAAACTCGATGATGCTTTGTGGGCTTTCCGTACTGCTTACAAGACCCCGATCGGCTGTACGCCTTATCGTCTTGTGTACGGGAAAGCGTGCCACCTCCCCAATGAGTTGGAGCACAAGGCTTATTGGGCCTTGAAGTGGGCTAATTTTGATATAAACAAAGCCGGTGACCTACGCAAGATCCAACTCAATGAGCTGAATGAACTCCGTAATGAGGCTTATGAAAATTCTTTAATCTATAAGGAAAGGACTAAGCTCATTCACGACTCCAAGATTAAAAACCGAGAGTTCCATGTTGGAGACAAAGTCTTACTTTTTAACTCTCGGTTGAAAATCTTCTCGGGAAAGCTCAAATCTCGTTGGTCCGGCCCATTCACCATTGCCCAAATTTTTCCATATGGTACTCTCGAGCTCGCTCAACCTAATGGACCTAATTTTAAGGTGAATGGCCAACGAGTGAAGTTGTACTTTGGTGAGGACACCTCTCAGGAGGTGATTCCATCCCTCACCACGTTCCCCAGGAACTGAATTTGGGTCGAGTCAGGCTCGTGACTCGGTTATCAAAAACAAGCGCTCCTCGGGAGGCAGCCCGAGTATCTATCCATTTAACCCCCTAAGTGTAGGGGAGGACCTATTTTGGTCGTTTGTGTTTGTGTGGTGATGTGATTACAGGGATAACTGCAATCTTGGAATCTTTGAAAGAACCGTGCTCCCGTGTTATCCGAAATCCGGTTCTATCTCTCAACTATCGTGATTCAATTTTCTTCATACTCACATTTGAAATTGATCACTTTAGTCGTCTCTTCCTTAACTCGAGTTAACCAACGTGCACAATGTCATAAGTGTAGGGGAGACTTTTCCCACATGCTTAAACATTGAGGACAATGTTTATCTTAAGTGTAGGGGGACTTCTATCGAAGTTTTAAGTGGACTTTTCCATGAAAATGCCTTCATTTAACCGGAAAATCATCTTTTTCAACATTTTTCAAATTTTTAATTAATTTTGGCCATTTAGTCGTAATTTTTAATTTTTTTTATCGTTGCTTTCATATGTATATATCCCGCAATAAAGTCAAATTTTAAATAAAGTGGTGTAGCTAGTTTAGAAATCTTTGACATATTAGGCCCGTTGCGTTTACTTTGACTCAACCCGAATAGACTTATCCAAGTTTATTCTAGCTAGTATCCTTAACCATGTAGACCTTAATCGGTTTATTTGGCTAAGTATCCACGAGTCTCATTACTTGAGATTTTAAATTGTGGAGGACGAGAAATGATAGAGTCAATTATAAGTCGGTATTCTTGCGCAAGCTCACTTGGTGTAATTATTTGCCTATTCTCCCATCACTTGCTAATAATTTATCTGCAATAAGTAAGGTCGTACGATTTGAAAAGTTACTTAGCTTCTAGCCCAAGATCGTTTAAAAGTTGCTCGGTAATGACGAGAGTTCATAGCCAAGGCATAACTTATGAAGCGGGGCGCGAAGATTGGCGAGTCCGAAAAGGCCCTAACAAGGCATGAGGATTCCATTTTATTGCTGAAGATCCAAAGTGATGTGAAAAGCATTATTCCTAAAGTCAATATGAAGGATCAAGACTCACGACGAAAAGCAATCAACTCCCATAAAGATCATGGAGAAGTCTATCCGAAAAGACCCTAACAAGGTATGAGGATAAATAGATCCAAGTCCGAAAAGGAGGCGGATCGTTGTATCTCAAAATCCCAATTAGAGATTGAAGAAATAATCATGAAGTCGTGGTCAACAAAAGTGGAGTACCCCTCAAAAGTCTCCAAGAGAAGAAATTCTATTATGATGAGAAGACCATTATCTCAAGAACGTCTCTCGAAGATATGAAGTATGAAGTACATGCCAAATATCGGCCCGAGAAAGGTCTCAAATCGTGAACCAAGTTATGCCAAGATATGAACTTTTTGATATCCCGAGAAGCAGTTTTAAGAGATTTTGTCCTTTAGCTAACTATTGATCAAATCGTCCTACTTTGCTTTCAGCCTAAATAAACTATCGAAATAAGTCCAAAAATGCATCTTCATGATCATTCTAACACAAAAATAAAATATAAGAGATACACCTAGGAATAAGGGAGTTTAAGCATTTAATTAAGCCATGTGTGTAAGTGTTTGATTTACTAACTTATAATAACAATGATCTCGTTTCTAAGCTTAGTTTGGGGAACGTGAAACTTGAGGGTGATAAATCTTCGCAGCACCAAAGCCCTAATGTAAGTCATTGATTTCCTTGCAAGTTATTTCCATGTAGCTATTTTCAAGTGAAAATGGTTTTCTATCCCTTTGTTACCTTTAAAAGTTTTATTTCTTTTGTTTAATAGAATTTAAATAAGGCCAAGGTTGATTAATTATGAGAAAAGTGTAAACTTGCTTATTCACTAAGCATTGCATGAGGGCATGGCAATGGTTAAGTGTAGGGGATTTGATAGGTGTGTAAACACCCATCCTTTTACCACTTAATTCTGGCTAAAACAAGACCAAAACACGTATTTAATATCATTTGTTTGGAATTATGCGTGGTTTTTGTGTTTATTGTGATTTCAGAGCTAACCGGATGAATATTAAAGAAAACATGGGATTGCACGGGTTTTATCAAGGAAAAAGACTCAGGATAAAGTCTATTGTCCAAGAGATGCAAAAGATTTGAAGTCACTGGGCCTATTCGAAGATTTATCGAAGAAAAGGACCAAAGACGGAAGATTTACATAAGTCGAAGAAACTCAAGTCTATTTAACGAAGAAATTAAAACACGAGTTGGATTTAATCGACGACAAATCCCGAATCAGAATCGAAAACGTCAACTTTTCTGAAAAGACGAGAAGACTAGAAGAAAGGGAGAAAGCCCACTCACCAACCAACCACTAGGAGTATAAATAGATTCTCCCTTCACATTTTAGGGGGTGAGCTTTTCATTTTCTTTTTTCCCAGTTCTTAGGTTCGGTTCATCACAAACACCATTAGGGTGTTTGGTGATTTTTCATTTTTCTTTCAATCTTGTAAGTGGTTAATCTTTACTCTTGTTACTTTTACATTAATCATTCAATTCCAATCTTTCTATTCATCTTGTTCTTCATCATCTTTTTATTGCAAGTTCTTAAGTTTTTATTTGATTCAAGTTTGATCTTAAAAAGTTGTTGATTTAGTGTTTTTATTGGTGGGATATATTTCTTATAAGCATTTAAATGTTTATTGGTTGATTTGGTAAAACCTTTTTGAGTATTTTGGTGTTTAGATTGATAAAACGTGTTCCTGCTACTGTTACTGTTCTTCCTGGTCTGAACATTCCGAATTGACCTTTAGCTAATTCCCTTACTCGGAATATTTTAAATATTCTGAATAGTGTTGTTTTTCCGCATAGCCAAGTTTATTTTTTCCCTTATTCGGAATATCTCGTATATTCCGAATAGCCCAGTTTTTCCGAATAGCATCATCTTTCCGCATAAACCAGTTTTTCCGAATAGCATGTTTTTCCGCATAAGCCATACTTTCCGCATAGAGGTTTATTTTCCGCATAGGGCCACTTTTTCCGCATAAGATTCTTTTTCCGCATAAGGTTCTTTTTCCGAATAGTACAATTTTTTCCGCATAGCAATATTTTCCAAATAAGCAATATTTCCGAATAAGCCAACATTTCCGCATAGGGGTTTTTATTCCGTATATTCATTATTCCGCATAGACAATATTATTCCGCATAACACAATTATTCCGAATAGAGCATCTTCTCCATTTATTCCGAATAGCACTAGTTTTCAGTAAGGATCTTTACAGCTTTATCATTTAATTGCTTTTGATTTGCTGTTTCTGGCTTTAATCTTTATTTACTTCATTTATTTAGAATAGAAAACCAAATCCACTTTTTGTCACCAAGAACAAATCATTCCACTTTTAACTGAGATCAATTCGAGAGGATTCCGAGAGATATTTTGAACCCATAGAAAAACCGTGTATCAGTGATGTTTAATACATTATCCTTGTATGCTTTGATGACACGTCATAATCACGCGTGACATTCCATTTATCAAAATGGGGTGTTACACAAATGACAGTTCAGAAAGGAGTTAATATAAAATTCTAAGTGCATTAATATAATAAACAGCCAGGCTGGCATAGTTGGTTAACATGTTGGGTGTGTGAGGGGCAGGTCTCGAGTTCGAGACCTGCAAGTGACAATTTTTGGATGTAATAATTTTTGGGAAGGAAGATTTTGGTATATATCCAATCACAAATCCCTTACTTACGCAATGATACTCAGTATAATGAGACAAATATCAACAACAAAAAAAATTTAGAAAAAACTCACAAAAATCACACAGTAATATCAAAAAGAGTAAATCCTATCTTAAAAATTTAACAGCTATCAAGTAAATAAGTCATATTCTGCAAGTCAAAACCAATCTGCTAGCATTACTCAACAAAGCAGGAAAGATCTCAATAACAAAAATGAATGAAGATAAGTCAAAATAAGTAGATAGACCCTAAATAAAACTAAGTCCTAGTAGAATAATGAACTTCAATCGCAGCATCTAATCGAATCTAATTAAAACAGATCTGAACATTCAGATTCATCTAGTCAAATATAAGCAACAATCAAAAGCAATCCCACAACAAAACTATTGATCAAAAACCAATGAGTCATAACAAGTTTCACTAGCAACCTTGAAAATATTAAGCAGCTGATTCATTCATTCATAACAACAGTAAAAAAATAAGGCAGTAACACTAATTATATTCATCAGTGCAAAAAAAAAATAATGAAGGTAGTAAATACAAGCATACAGGAAATCAATCAAACTAAGCAGATCCATAAACATCATTACTCAAAATAATAAACTAACAATTCTAATAATTAACACAGATCCAAACTCAGCAGAACATAAAAACTCAGTAGCACTCGCTATTTAATAAAAAGCAGATTCATTAACGTAATAACTTGCAAAAATTAAACATAACATTCACATCCAAAATCACATAAGTAGATTCAATCATAACAATCATCAACTAAGCTTTTAACTAACATTTTTACACTAAAGATATGCATAAAAATTAAACTAGCTCTTGACCTTTTTATCAAAGAAGCCTTTGATGAAGAAGAACGATGCTGAACCGTCTTATCTAAACCGACACCGCTACGCCTCGAACCACCATTATTGCGACATCAAATTTAACACCCCCAAATTACAATGCGCAGCGGAAATACACATTTGGGTGCTAAATACAAACATCGTTATACAAGACACTTTGAACAATTTCAAAATGATACATTTGGAATATAAAAGGAAATAGTTTAACCACTGTCTATAACTTTCAATCCCAAGTAAAACAACTTTAGAAATATCAGAGTAATATTTAGGTCCCCCAAAGACTTTATCAACTCCACAAACACTTTACCAAAGTACTCGACCGTACAGTATTATTTTTATGACAAAAGGGAAAGAAATCCGTTTTAGACCAATCACTACAAAAGCAATCCCGCAATCCTTCTCCAGCAAGCTCCGCAAGTCATCAACTTCAATCACCTGAAATACATGCTTAAAATCATCAACACAACGGTTGAGCGAGTCTATAGGTTTTCCAAATCAACATTTGAACACAAGAGAAAAATCAATCAAGATCATTTAATAGAATTGCTACGTATACAATCTATTATTCTGGTAATCTGGCATATAGCAATAGCTATAGAATTGTATTAAGCTCATGACACCGACCCCTTAACTTAGTCACCCACGCCTAAAGCCGGCATGACTAAATGAAATTCCAGTGCCCCTACTAGGGTATCATTTGCAAAATACCAATTCTCATTCTCGTAAAATTATCCTTCCCAGCGGGTTACTCAGCGTAAAGCCCTGGTCTCAGATAGGGTCGTCAGCCCAATAGTACTATTATTAGAATAAGCGGCTATTCCTAACTCACAACATCAAGTCAGAAGATTGTTAACGGCTCATGAATTTAGGGACTTTTGCAAATTAGGTACTTATACAATTCAAACAACAAGGGCAACAAAGGCAACATTCGGGTCCAAACAATCAATCATGACTTGTGTTCATTTTACTTTCAAATAGCATGTATCCCCCTCGTGGGTTTTAAAATCATTCAAAACAATTACAAAAGCGAGGCTATAGACTCACCTGGAGTAATAACAGTAGTAAGACGATCTTCGACGATAGTTGATGCCCGATAAACACAAAAACCACAACCTATCAAATAAGGCGCGTTCATCAATAATAAACTCGAATACAATCTATACTTAGTAACATCAAACTCAAAACCACAAAATCACACCCAACCCAAAATGAAAACAATACAAGTGACCTATTACTTCATTCTATATGCTTACTATTAGTTCATTCTTTCGATAAAAATCTGCCGGTACATACCAAATGTACGAGCTCGTTTACCCCAATTAAACACATAAAATATTTATGATACTAATCAGAGACCTCACTTACTATATATAGAAAGACCTGTTAAAAGCCCATCAAAAGATTTTTCTTTTAAAGTTCCCTGCCCGACACATCTTTCAACTACAAAAACCGGACAGTTTTACGTCAACAACTCATATAGACTTTTAAACCATTTATTTTTCTCTGTTTACAAAACCGACACTCAACTTTGAAAATAACTCAACATCATCATACTTGTCATTCAAAATCAGTCCATGACTCTTTTTAAAAATCCATTTTATAATCCCCGAGATTCGATCCAAATATCGACAACAATTATATATTGTGACGATACTCGTCTCCCGGTACACGAATAATCAAACTAACGTAACTTTTCGCTCGTTTGGAGCTAGAAGCCCTACCTTATACCAAAACGAAGCTAAAAACATCCTATACAACAATATCTAATTAGTTCATCTCAAACTCAAACTCATATTTTCAGAAAATTAAGTTTAATAATCTGTTTAAAAATATACTTTTAAAAATAATTCAAAATTAATTTTTCACCACATTTTATTCATTCTCATATGCCTAATATCACCCTAATATCATTACCAACAACATAACTAACCCATAAAACATTTAAATGATCATACAAAAATTACCCACTCAAAAATTTAAACATGCAATAATTAAAATATGCATATAACATCACTAACAACAAGTATATAATGAGAAATTAGATCAAACCTTCATGGATCATCATCAAAAAATGAAAGTTCTTGCATGTTGCTAAAAATTATATCAAAATGATCACCATTGAATTTGCAACATGGGATATTGATTAGTTTTTATGGATTCAAAGTAGATTTTGAAAATCAAATGGGAATTGGTGTGGGGTGGTGGACGGCAAACAAGAACAAGGGAGAGAGAGATTGTGTTTTTGCATGTATGTGTTGTAGGTGAGAGAAAAATCACCTTTTATATGGTGGTGGAGGGACTAGTTTTGCCAATTTGTGATAGTTTTGTCCAAAATGTAATTAAATAGTTGTAAGGGTGGAAAATGTAAATTGTCAATTTTGAAAATATTTACGAGGCTCGGGTTTCGTAAAAATACTTTTCAAAAGTTAAAACGTACTCAAAATATGATGATAATATGATCCCGGTTCGACTTAATACGAACTTAAAATAAAAACGTCAAAAATATAAACATCGAGACAACAAATGATAAAACATAAAATTTCGGGCATCCGTCGATATCATGGTCACTAATAATCCTCGCTATTAGTAAAAAGATAAAATAAGACCTCCAACGTCGGTTTTAAATAAAACCATCAATCGTCATTCCATTCAACTCATCAAAATTTTCAAAATCATTCGTAAAAATAATATTATATAATATTAAATAAATGACCTCGGGTTTGGGTTGTCACATCTTACCCTCCTAAAAGAGAGCGACGTCCCGATGCTCTGCCCCTCTTATACTCACATCCCATACCTCCAGAACAAAAGAGAATTCTTTTCCTTAAAGAAATCCTCATGCTTCCTTCACAATTTCAGATTCCACTCCTGGAATTCTTGTATCCTTACAGTATAATTCTTACTATGTTTCGACCTCATAAGAACTCTTCAAAGTTCTTTCTGTGAAAAGCAACTTATCTTCAAGTTGAATTCTTTCCTTGTTGTTCTCAAAACAAATTTCACACGCCATAACAACACCTTAAGGATAACCACGTTTCCCAATTTCAAACTCCATCGATTTCTTCGAATACCAACATAACTCTTCTGATGATCCCTTGTTACCTAATGGATAATCCTTAATCCATACAATCTTATCAATAGTTACCAACATCAATTCTAGTTCAGTCATTCAATTCCACCTACATTTCTGCCATACACCGATAACCTAACTTACGTCCACAATTCACAATCTTTAACCTTCACAAATTGAAGTTCTTTATGTACCATCAGTAGTACAGCCTCATTACTAGCATGACAATCATCGTCATATAAAAATTCCAACAATTCATATGTCAATCACACACACGCAAGTATACCGTTTGATGTTCGAATCGTCCTTTCACTCTATCCATCAGTCTCTGTATAACACACAGTACTCAACTCAACTTTCATCTTTACCTAAACCAAATCGTATCGATTACTTGACTTGTGAGATTCCTTCATTACTAAGTCTCACTCTCTCAACTTAGGTATGTTAGGAGTGCCCAATATACCATACTTAACTTGGCGTTACAACAAAACCCTTTCCATAAGTTGACAATATGTCGAAATCACTTATCTTGACCTCCTTCTCAAATCAGACCACTAACTTAAAATTTCATATCCTTGCTATCAAGCCCACATTTCTTGTCATTACCAAAACTCAACTCTTAAAAGATTTTCCCCTTTTTATCCCTGATAAGTGCATTAGCTACCACATTCGCCTTTCCCGGATGGTAGCGAATCCCGTAGTCATAATCACTCACAGTCGTATCCATCAACATACTCAAGTACTCGAAATATATAACTGGTAATCCTCTACTCATTTCCTTTATTATCCCAAGAAATTAATTATGGAGCAACTTCTATGATCCTTTATCACTACACACTTGATTCCATACAAGTAATATTCCTACAATCTCAAAGCAAACACCACAACTACATAACCTTTATGAGACACATCACAGCAAACTACAAGTTATAAATACTTCAGACCCTTTCAACAACGACAACATCGGTGCAGAACAGAACCTACCCTTCAGTGTTCAGAATACAACTTCCTCATCTGATAAGGATCAGATCTCGAAACTTACAATTTAGATGTATAAGTGGGACTCACACATCCAATTCTTCTTAGTCAGCTTAATCAATGGTTTAACAATCAGTGAAAACCTTTTCGATAAACCTCCGATTATTCCCAGCTTAGACCAAGGAATTAACAGATTTCCATCAGCGTCGTTGGTACCGAACAATCCTTAATCGTTTCAATCTTGGCAAGATCTTCACGAATACCTTTGTTGTCAATCAACTGTCTTGGAAAATGCAAATATTTTAACCAACATTCACACATAGGAAACTTTACATACAGTTTCTCTTTTTCCATCTATCCCAAAAATTTATCCTCATAGGCTACTTATGTTCCTCCTTTCCTCTTGGATTAAAATAGAATATCTTCAATAGATATAATGACTAACTCATCCTAGCACATCTCACACACAAACTTCACCCAGTCCATGAATATGGCAGACACGTTCATCAGTCCAAAAATCATCACTTGAAACATAAAGTACCCACATCAAGTACGAAGAACAACTATAGGAATATCTTCCTTCTTAACTCTCCGTCAAAGATAACTAGAACTCAAAGCGATCTTTGAGTACACACTGGATCCAGACAAGTTGTAAGGATCAAACGAATCATCAATCCTCGGTAGTGGATACCGATTCTTGGCAGTCAATTTGTTAAGCTCTCGATAATCAATACACATCCGAAACAATCCATCTTTCTTGACAAACAACACAGACGATCATCACTGTAATGAAACTTAATCTAATACATCCTTTATCCATCACTTCTCACAGTTGACCGGATAACTCATTCCACTCTGACGGTGCAAAATGATAAGGCATACAAATACTACTCAACGAAACACAGAAGCACTACACAACGAAATGCAGAAGCACTACACCTATCGCTTACAACACTCAATCGAAACGAATTCCATTTCACAAGGCGACAACAACACTGCAAAACTTCAGGAAAACCTCAGAATACTCTCGAGTCATTAACAGATCTCCAATCTTCTCTTCAACTACCCTATCACTAATTTCCTGAGCTAGGAATACATCATATCCTTCTTCTGCATACTTCCTTGTTTCCAAACAAGACACACTTCCCAGATGGAAAGTTCATTCATCACCTTTCACATTCAACACTCCGCTTCACAACAAAATCTAAGCCAGCAGCTATCAATTTATAGTGAAGTTTAGTTCAATCTCAAGCATCATCACTTCGCACCACTAACCAATTCATACCAATAATCCACATCCACAGATCTCAACTCTATGACCAACAAGTAAATATTAAACACTTACCTTCCAAAATTCAAGGAACACACTTTCAGTGTAAAACTAACACTAACAACCTTTCCATCGGTTAACTCCACATTATAGTTAATTGTCAATCTTACTGACTCTCTGTTGATAAAACAACTGAATCTTTGCAGTTCTACAGTTCTACCCGATCTGAAATCAAACAACATACTGACATAAAGAATCTCAAGTAAGAATATACCATTTACAACATTCAGACCTTAAGGTTAGTCAGCATCATTCAAACGTAAACCAGAGCGGCAGCAATCCTATCTTGTGAATTTCCTTTCCTTGGATAATTTCTTTTGCTTGTATTCTTTCTCATCACGGCTAAAACATATCACTACTCCAGGGGTACTAATTACAATGACTAATCCTCTTGTTCTGCACTTAGCAGCTTTATGACCAGATTGTCCTAACTCTAGTCGCAATTGTGGAAAATTACCTACATGGTATAGAGTATAGCAAACACACTTGAGATTTATCTTGTCACTTCTAGACACAGTGGCAGCACGAATCCCCTGATTCCTTCCATGGTCTAAATACTGATTTCGGTTCTGTCTTTGGTTATTGTTATTACTGTAATCCTCACGATTCTGACCTTGATCCAGGTTGGACTGAGCAGATTCCCACTTTCTCTTATTGTTTTCAACAATACTATCTTTCATATCTTGCACTTTCACGTCCATTAAATCATGCGCCATCTGAACAGCTTCATCGAAAGATTTAGGTCTTAAAGAAATAGCCTCACCCTTGATATTACTAGACAATCCTCTAATGTACTGCTTCATTGTTTTACGGTCATTCACAAAAGTATCATGGCATAGCAAATATAGCTCAGAAAATTTCCCAGCAAACAGTAATATCCTCGTCCCTTAGCACTAATTATCTCAATTCGGGTTCCAACTGTCCTAGTTCCTGCTCGGGACAAATCCTAGCAGTCAATAGTCCTTTCATCACGGTCCATGCCTTACTATTAGTCACAACCAATCCTAAAGTAGTCACTTGGTATTCCACCATCTTAGTGTACCATCCTAAAATATAGCAGCAACAAATTTCACCTTATTAATTTCCGAACACCGAATAATCTCAAGGTACTCTCTATCTTATCAATCCAACTATGCAATTCTAATGCACTATTAATACCACAAAACTGTGTAGAACCCCACTTCTAAAAACCAACATATATATATTCTTCTGAACTTGCAGAACAACAGCAACACTATCATCTGGATCAACAACATCGTCGTTATGTTCAGCAGCATCATCATTATGTTCAGCAGCATCATCATTATGTTCAGCAGCATCATCATTATGTTCAGCAGCATCATTATCTCCAGCACAACTAACCCCAGCGTCTTGATTCCTTGCAGCACCATCAGCTCCAAATGCTCTAGCAATAACTTGTTCGATTATAGTGTTCACAGTAGCAGTCGTTAGTTTTGGCAACATATTCCAAGAAACTTAGTCACGTAGCGATCTACTAATGATAGAAATATGCTTCCCATACTCCTTCTTCCATCATCACAGAAGAAAGAAACATGATAAGTATACATATCAAGAATAAAGAAGTAATTCTTTATCAGAAGAAAGAAACATGATAAGCTACAATGTTTCATCAATCCTAAACTCAAAAGAGTTAACAAAGGCACATCATAGATCATGAGGGTAATTCAGATTGCGTTGAGGATTCAACAAGGCAGTGGCAATGTCTGTCACTACAATCATCTACCGAACAATCTTAAAAGATAATAAGTTCCATCATAATGCTACGACACAAGGTTTAACTAAGTCCAATCACAAAAGAAAATAAGATACAAAGAAATCCATTACGAGATTAGTTCCTTAGACAACAGCTCCTCATCCTCCTTAACATTGTTGTCAGCTTCTTCACACTCGTCTATTTCCCTTTTCACACCTCAAGGTCAAATCCATAACCTGATGGCAGCTCATTCTCAAAATCCAAATACTCACTGCTACACGGCAGATTAATCACAAGGCAAATCTCAGCACGACTTTCAACATTCCTAAGCTTCCAAGCTTGACTCAAAATTGATCTCACATGAGACTCCCACTCACTCATCCTTTCAAAACTTACCTCTTCTCTTTAAACCTTTCAATTCAAACACACAAATTCATCAGAATCAACCCAAGACTAGCAATCTCATCCATCTTCTAAGTCCTAACAAACTCAATTCTCCACATACCAAATACAACCTTTAAAACCACTTTTTTCACATCAACCACTTAATCACACCAGTTTCAACCACATATCGATCATACATCAACTAATCAAACTTCCTCAAACCCGACACAAGTCGCAAGAAATCAGTTGTAAAATCGTTCAACATCTGGTCTACTGTGCTGGACCCTCGGTAGTATATAAGGTCATTATTTAAAATTATATACATATGCATTACATAAAGAAAATATACGATAACAAGTACTCAACGTACTTTCAACAACATCAATACGTCATCAATACATCATTATATATCATCATAGTATTTACTTAATAAATACTCTAAAATCAATTCAATTTTAAGGGATACATAAATAAATAAAACAACACAAAACAAATAATCTTACCGGAGCCTTGCGGAGAAGTTGCGTTGCTTTTGTAAAATATTTTCGACACCAAAGTTATAGTTTAGGACATTTTTCAAAAATCGACCTAATTCGCTATAACTAAAAAGCTCTGATACCAATATTTAACACCCCCAAATTACAATGCGCAGCGGAAATACACATTTGGGTGCTAAATACAAACATCGTTATACAAGACACTTTGAACAATTTCAAAATGATACATTTGGAATATAAAAGGAAATAATTTAACCACTGTCTAAAACTTTCAATCCCAAGTAAAAAAATTTTAGAAATATCAGAGTAATATTTAGGTCCCCCAAAGACTTTATCAACTCCACAAACACTTTACCAAAGTACTCGACCGTACAGTATTATTTTTATGACAAAAGGGAGAGAAATCCGTTTTAGACCAATCACCACAAAAGCAATCCCGCAATCCTTCTCCAGCAAGCTCCGTAAGTCATCAACTTCAATCACCTGAAATACATGCTTAAAATCATCAACACAACGGTTGAGCGAGTCTATAGGTTTTCCAAATCAACATTTGAACACAAGAGAAAAATCAATCAAGATCATTTAATAGAATTGCTACGTATACAATCTATTATTCTGGTAATCTGGCATATAGCAATAGCTATAGAATTGTATTAAGCTCATGACACCGACCCCTTAACTTAGTCACCCACACCTAAAGCCGGCATGACTAAATGAAATTCCAGTGCCCCTACTAGGGCATCATTTGAAAAAATACCAATTCTCATTCTCGTAAAATTATCCTTCCCAGCGGGTTACTCAGCGTAAATCCCTGGTCTCAGATAGGGTCGTCAGCCCAATAGTACCATTATTAGAATAAGCGACTATTCCCAACTCACAACATCAAGTCAGAATATAGTTAACGGCTCATGAATTTAGGGACTTTTTCAAATTAGGTACTTATACAATTCAAACAACAAGGGCAACAAAGGCAACATTCGGGTCCAAACAATCAATCATGACTTGTGTTCATTTTACTTTCAAATAGCATGTATCCCCTCGCGGGTTTTAAAATCATTCAAAACAATTACAAAAGCGAGGCTATAGACTCACCTTGAGTAATAGCAGTAGTAAGACGATCTTCGACGATAATTGATGCCCGATAAACACAAAAAACGCAACCTATCAAATAAGGCGCGTTCATCAATAATAAACTCGAATAAAATCCATACTTAGTAACATCAAACTCAAAACCACAAAATCACACCCAACCCAAAATAAAAACAATACAAGTGACCTATTACTTCATTCTATATGCTTACTATTAGTTAATTCTTTCGATAAAAATCTGCCGGTACATACCAAATGTACGAGCTCGTTTACCCCACTTAAACACATTAAATATTTATGATACTAATCAGAGACCTCACTTACTACATATAGAAAGACCTGTTAAAAGCACATCAAAAGATTTTTCTTTTAAAGTTCTCTGCCCGACACATCTTTCAACTACAAAAACCGGACAGTTTTACGTTAACAACTCATATAGTCTTTTAAACCATTTATTTTTCTCCGTTTACAAAACCGACAATCAACTTTGAAAATAACTCAACATCATCATACTTGTCATTAAAAATCAGTCCATGAATCATTTTAAAAATCTATTTTATAGTCCCCTAGATTCGATCCAAATATCGACAACAATTATATATTGTGACGATACTCGTCTCCCGGTACACGAATAATCAAACTAACGTAACTTTTCGCTCGTTTGGAGCTAGAAGCCATACCTTATACCAAAACGAAGCTAAAAACATCCTGTACAAAAATATCTAATTAGTTCATCTCAAACTCAAACTCATATTTTCAGAAAATTAAGTTTAATAATCTGTTTAAAAATATACTTTTAAAAATCATTCAAAATTAATTTTTCACCACATTTTAATCATTCTCATATGCCTAATATCACCCTAATATCATTACCAACAACATAACTAACCCATAACACATTTAAATGATCATACAAAAATTACCCACTCAAAAATTTAAACATGCAATAAGTAAAATATGCATATAACATCACTAACAACAAGTATATAATGACAAATTAGATCAAACCTTCATGGATCATCATCAAAAAAATGAAAGTTCTTGCATGTTGATAAAAATTATATCAAAATGATCACTATTGAATTTGCAACATAGGATATTGATTAGTTTTTATGGATTCAAAGTAGATTTTGAAAATCAAATGGGAATTGGTGTGGGGTGGCGGACGGCAAACAAGAACAAGGGAGAGAGAGATTGTGTTTTTGCATGTATGTGTTGTAGGTGAGAGAAAAATCACCTTTTATATGGTGGTGGAGGGACTAGTTTTTCCAATTTGTGATAGTTTTGGTCCAAAATGCAATTAAATAGTTGTAAGGGTGGAAAATGTTAATTGTCAATTTTGAAAATATTTACGAGGCTCGGGTTGCGTAAAAGTACTTTTCAAAAGTTAAAACGTACTCAAAATATGATGATAATATGATCCCGGTTCAACTTAATACGAACTTAAAATAAGAACGTCAAAAATATAAACATCGAGACAACAAATGATAAAACATAAAATTTCGGGCATCCCTCGATATCATGGTCACTAATAATCCTCGCTATTAGTAAAAAGATAAAATAAGACCTTCAACGTCGGTTTTAAATAAAACAATCAATCGTCATTCCATTCAACTCATCAAAATTTTCAAAATCATTCGTAAAAATAATATTATATAATATTAAATAAATGACCTCGGGTTTGGGTTGTCACATCAAACCTCCATCGAACCATGAATTTATCTCGAACCAAACACTAGGTCGCGAACCACAACATAAACTCGAACCAGTAACATTTTTTTAAAGTTCAATCAGTGGATTAAACTTTTTACCCCTACTTACTCTAAATCATTCACATAAACTAACTTTTAAGTTTATATGAATGATTAATATTTATAATATTATTTTGTATTTTAAGAAGATGCAAGTAAGTATTTAACAGTAAAGTAAAAAAACGTGGACAAGAGAAATATAATACTAAAAATCAATTTTATTAAATCATAACAACATTACATCATTTAAAAAAGAAAATTACAACTTCTACCTAAAACTTAACATTATAACTTTAAAGTAAAGAAGGCATACCAATACAATAAAAATCAAAGGTATTTATAGCAAACCGAGAGGGGGTTAGGTGTTGATGAAGAATGGTTTGTGGCCCTTAGATCTTCTCTTCATCATCTCTCTCTTTTCTACTTCAATCCAAGGGTTGAAAAACACCCTCTTTTACTCGGATTACCACCGTGGCATTCATTTGTGCTTCTTGTGCTTCTTTGTTGATTAGGTGGCAGGATGTGATTGGATCTCTCAATGATTAGAAGGCCCTCATCCAATGAGATGAGAGATGTGACGTGAATAGGTGGCACGTTGGATGCCTGGTGCCAGCAACTCTCTTCCTATAAACTTGGGGATTAATTAGGCGCATGAGGATCAATTTCTAATGATTTGAAAACCCCCAAATAGCTAGGGTTCTTGACTGGAGATAGTTCTTTCCCTCTTTTCTCTATCTTTTCTCTGCGTCTTTTTATTTTCTTTGTATGTATTGTACTTTGACTGAAAAGATTGACTTCTCAAATTTATATAACTTTCTTTGTTCCATCGTTTCTTGACTGTGATGGGCTTTGGGTCCAATTTTACAAATAAGTAAACACTTCATTTGTTACTTGTTTTATTAAGAATTGGGCTTTATATTGGACCCAACAATAATCCCATCCGTTGCTTTGTATATTTGTTTTGGGCCTTGGATATGGGCTTTGAGTCGATATTAGTTTCAAAGTTCCTTACTTGGGCTTTAAGGCCCAATAAACACATGTGGGTCCGATAAAGGCCCAATAAACTTGATAAATCCAAATCCTCGGATAAAAACGATCTTGAATTTTAGCTTCTTGAAATTATCTTCAAACACGTGTTGGTTTTGCCGGTTTTTGTGAACTTGGTACCTACACACACGAAACAATAAAACATGCATATACAATACAATATTCATATAAATTATGCATTTTATGTTCGTTTTATGATATAATTGATATGAGTAATTTCAATCATATCAACTATACGTCATCATTGTCTTGGGATATTTAGGGATACCGTTATACTAGACAAATGTTTAGTAATAACAAATCTGATTATTTGCTAGACATCAATGAGCTTATCTATCCTCAATTCCTCTTAGAGTTCTTTAGCACTTATTCCCTTCAAATTAATGAAGATGAAATGTTTGTTACGTTTTCCATTCGTGGTCAGCCCATTACCTACTCTCTCGAGGAATTCCGTAAGGCACTTGGTGTACTATATGAAGGTCAATGTCGTTTCACAGATTCATGGAGGACTGATGCCTTGAATACGTGTGTCGACATTCCTCCATATGACACCAAAGTGGTTGACTTAGACCTCATCCTTGACGTCATCACTAAAGGTCGTGATCGACCTGTTGTACGTAGTATCCACTATACAGAGCGTGTTTTGAAATGTTATGAGATACTCGTAAGCGATCTTCATACATGTATGGTCTCTTGGGCCGACATTATTTGGGAGAATTATTTTGTCACGATGGAAACCGGGATCATGTTTCGGCTTATATGTCTCACATGATGTGTTGCATATTCCTTTCCATCAATTACAATATAGCATATTTCATCGCTCGATAGATCAATTGTGACCACACCAAATCAAAGAAAATCTTCCCTATGTCGTGCTCCTCACTCGCCTTTTGTAAAAGGGTTGATCTTGACTACCCCGATCTCTGTCTCTCCACCTATGTGCATGCTGATCCTGTGATGTACCCCATCCAAAGGGCGCGTCACGAAAGGTTAGGATTGATCGAGGGACGCGTAGAGATGATCCATGAGAATTCGAAAATGAGGAAAATTCCTTATCATCAAGTGATGGTGATGGTGTTGGAACTAGTACCAATGTCGGTTCTCCGAGTGACTCCACCCCATCTTTGAACACTTTCATGGATGGGTTAGGCCAAATACATCATCCTCTTTCTCCTTTATCGAGTTAACTTCCTCCTAATTTCAACCTTGAGGATAGTTACCATTCCAACCTTCAAACCCAAGGGGAGTTATACGATCAACGTGTGGAGTCAAGAGGTGCTTTCAAGGTTATGGGGAATATGCTCAAGAATCTTGGAAAAAAGAAGAAGCGATCCTACCTTGAAGACTTTGGTGATGAATTTTTGGATGACTTGGATGTATACTTTGGTTTAGTGTTGAACATTTTTATTTCATTAGACTTATTTTTTCTTTTTCGTTAGACTTTTTTATGTATTAACTAATACTTATGTGTTTGGATTGGTTACTATTTTAATCCTAACTTTGCTTCATGTAATTGAACTTTTAATTTACATGATTATGTGAAATTATGTGTAAGTTAGCTATATATTTTTTGGTTGGTAATCTATTTTAACTTGATAAACTAAGGTTTAAAATTTAGGCTTATGAAAATTGATGGAAGTCATAATTTTTGGGGGTTCTGTCCGCGGATCTTTATCTCCTGGCGGTTCTTTATCGTTATTGAACCGCAGGTGTATTTAAGGAAACAACGGGTTTGAATTTCGACATAATCTTTGCTTTACACTATTTTCTCTAAATCTTTGTAAACATGGATAAAACATTTGCTTAAAACCAGTTGTTAGCCTTAAAATGTGTGCGACTAACGGAATTACAATATTTTACATCCCATTTGTCAAACTCTACATTGTCTTCTAATTCTTATGCAGCTCGTGAAATCATTCTATTCATAATGGACTCTGGGTGCACAAAGCACATGACGGGCAATCTCGAGCTTCTCAGTAACTTCGTGGAGAAGTTTCTGTGTACGGTACGGTTTGGAAATGGTCAGTCTACACTGATACTCGGATATGGAGATTTGGTTCAATGGAATATTACTATAAAACGGGTTTATTACATTGAGGGACTGAATCAATTTATTCTCGGGTGGTCAGTTTTGTGATGCGGATTTGGAAGTGGCGTTTTTGAAAACTACATGCTATGTTAGAGACTACAATGGGAATGACCTTCTCACAGGTTCTCGTGGTTCTGATCTGTACTCAGTAACTCTTCAAGACACATCTTCAACAAATCTAATTTTCTTAATGGCTAAAGCTTCATCATCTCAAACTGGTTATGGCATCAATGACTGTCACATCTCCACTTTGACACCATCAACTTGCTTTCGAAGAATGATATTGTGACCGGTATTCCTAAGTTAAAATTCATCAAAGACCATCTTTGTTCTTCTTGTGAGTTGGGGAAAGCAAAACGAAAGTCTTTCAAAACCAAGACTACCCCAAGCTCAAAAGAACGATTGGAACTTCTACACATGGATTTATGTGCCCCCATGTGGGTAGAGAGTATTGATGGGAAAAGTATATTCTCCTGATTGTTGATGATTACTCCAAATATACATGGACTTACTTCTTAAGGTCCAAAGGTGAAACACCAGAGGTTCTCAAAAACTTTCTCGAGATGATACAACGCAATCTTCAAGCTCAAGTCTTAACGGTAAGAACGGATATGGGTACTGAATTTTTGAACAAGACTCTGCAAGCCTACTTTCAAGAAGAAGGCATTGATCACCAAACTTCAATTGCTCGAAATCATGAACAAAACGATGTTTTCGAAAGACGGAATCATACTTTGGTTTAGGCAGCTCGAACAATGCTTTCTGCATCAAAATTACTACTATTCTTCTGGGGCTGAAGCAATTGCAACTGCTTGTTATACTCTGAATCGTTCTCTCGGCATCCCTAGATATGAAAAGACACCATACCACATTATCAATGACAGTAAACAAATTATTAAATTCTTTCACGTATTTGGATCTTTATTCTACATTCTTAAAGACAGTGAGAATCTCAACAAGATGAAAGAAAAAGGTGACGCGTGTATTTTGTGGGGTATGCTACATTGTCGAAAGGATATCGAGTGTACAACAAGAGAACAAGGATTATTGTCGAAACAATTCATGTGAACTTTGACGAATTTCCACAAATGGTACTTGATCACAACAGATCAAGTCTCGTACCTCAATGTCCGGCAATGGCAGCTACACACAGCAGTGTACGTCCTGTGCAAGAATGTCAAGAAATATTCCTAGAGCAGACTCGATGGATAAGACGAAAATGAATGAGTTGTCTGAATTATATGATCCAATGTTTGATGCATATTACTATGGAAACAATCAAGTTGTGTCAAAGCCTTCCGCTGTCAATATTGCTAATGCACCTGAACCAAGTCAACAAGACACAACTTCATCTACTTCAGCAACCGTTGCTCAAGAGACAGTTCCATTGGATTCTCAACAAACTCAAGAAACCGTCATACAACCAACATCACCAACCGTCAACGCTGTAGGAGAAAACAATGATCAAGCAGTCGATGCACAGTCTGACGAAGACAACTTTATCAACCCATTCGGTTCACCGGTACGCGAAGTCGGGGATTCTTCTACTCAACACGTTGATACGTCAAACATGCACACATTCTATCAACGATATCCATCCACTCACCATTGGAAACATGATCATCCATTGGTACAAGTTATTGGAAATCCTTCACATCTGGTTCTAACATGCAGACAACTCTAAACCGATGGCGATATATGTATGTATGCACTAACCGTGAGTTTCATATACCTACAAACATCAAACAAGCCATGACTGATCACGCATGGATTGAATCAATGCAAGACGAACTTCATTAATTTGAAATACTTGGAGTATGGGAACTTGTTGACAGACCATATGGAATATCGGTTCTCAACTTCAAATGATCTGGAAAAACAAATTGGATGAAGAACAAACAATCATCAAAAACAAATATCGTCTTGTGGTTAAGGGATACCGTCAACAAGAAGGAATAGATTTTGATGAATCATTTGCTCCAGTCGCTCATTTGGAAGCAGTAAGGATATTTCTTGCTTATGTTGCACATAAGAGCTTCACGGTTTATCTGATGGACGTTAAAACAGCTTTTCTCAACGACCATTTAAAGAAGAAGTGTATGTGAATCAGCCGGAAGGATTCGTGGATCCTCATCATCCTAACAAAGTATACCATCTCAAGAAGGCTGTATATGGACTTAAACAAGCTCCAAGTGCGTGGCACGAAGAACTATCAAACTTCTTGGTTTCCAAAGGATTCTCCAAAGGTTCTATTGATCCTACTCTCTTTATTAATAAATATGGGGATGACATATCGCTGGTGTAGGTTTATGTTGATGACATTATTTTTGGTTCTACGAACCCAAAACTTTCAAAACGTTTTGAAAAACTAATGCACATCAGATTTGAAATGTCAATGATGAGGGAGCTAAAATTCTTTTTAGGCCTAATCAATCTCCATGTGGTATCTTTATTAACCAAGCTAAGTATGCTCAATAGATACTTAAAAAGCATGGTATGACCTCATGTGCTCGCGTTGGTACACCATTGTCGACCTCATCCCTAGACGATGACTTGTACTCACCTCCCATAGATCAAACGCGATATCCTAGTATGATCGGGTCTCTCATGTACCTTACAGCCAACAGGCCTGATATTCATCATGCCACATGTTATTGTGCACGATATCAAGCCAGACCTACTAAAAAGCACCTCAAGGAGGTTAAACGGATATTTCGATACCTTAAGAATACCATTCACATGGGACTCTTGTATCCGAAGGAAATTGGTTTTCATCTAATAGCTTTTTTAGATTCTGATCATGTAGGTTGCCATGATACTAGAAAGAGCACTTCTAGCGGCGTACAATTTTCAAGGGAAGACAAGCTCGTGAGTTGGTCGTCAATGAAGCAGGATTGCACCTCGCTGTCATCCGCATAAGCAGAGTATGCGTCTCTATCCGTGTGTTGTGCTCAAGTCTTGTGGATGAGAACTCAATTCAAGGATTATGGCTTCCATTTTGATAAAGTACCTATGTGTGACTAAACGTCGGCCATAGCCATCTCTTGCAATCCGGTTCAGCACTCCCGCACCAAGCACATCGATGTCTGATATCATTTCATCAAGGAACAAGTGGAACATGGTATCGTGGAATTCTACTTTGTTAGAACTAAGTACCAGATAGAGGACTTGTTTACAAAATCCTTGTTGCAAGATAGGTTTGAGTATCTCGTGGGTCGTCTTGGTATAAAGTATATGACTCTAGAAAACTTGGAGGTTCTGTCAAATGAATCTTCTTAATAATTTCTTACAATGACTTCTAAGCGCATCACAACCTAGGACTTGGACCTCACATAAAGGAAAGTTTATCACAAATGATAACTTATCCTTCTCGATGAGAAATTAATATTTCTCGGTCATGAGCTTCTCATAAAAACATTCAAAGTTTTTAAGTTCATGAAAAACGACTTCTAAATAAATGTCAGCTTAGAACTCGACCTTCAACTTAAGAAACGTTTATCACGGATGATAACTTATCCTTCAAAATGGAAAACTAATTTTTCTCGATCATAAGCTAGTCACAAAACATTCAAAGTTTTGAGCTCATGAAATCAGAATTTGTTATAAAACCGTTGAACACAATTTTTCAAGAATTTCTCAAAAGATTTTTCTAAATCTTTTAAAATTGTGTGTTCAACACTCCCTTCCTCATAAGTGGTTTTTATATCTCAAAAATGTCATATGTTATTTTGATCAATTTTTGAGGGGGAGTTTTAAAATCAAAGCCTTTAATGTTGTTGGGTACATCTCAGAAATTGTCATACTTTATGTATCCAACACATTTCGAAAATGGTATAAAATTGTCAAATGTAATATATTATATCAGAAAAGGCATCTCATCTCCGTACCTTAACATATTTTGTGGTGTCATTTTTCCTATATATTGTCAAATTTTGATCAGTTAAGACACACATATATTGTTAAGGGGGAGCTACCCGACTAATGTTCCATGATACATGCGTGCACACATCTTTCTCTCCTATCGGTTTTAAGAATATTGTCAGATTATAATCAATTGGTATCTCTAATATTAAGTTTATATATTAGAGATAGGGGAGAAAATGTGATTAAAATGTAATATATCGAAACATGTGATCTTAAAGACTCAAGTGCAACTCTTTCTTTCACATGCTAAACTATTTTGTACATCGATTCATTTGTGTAGGAGGAGTATTTTGGAAATGTAAAACTTTCAAAGTGTTAAAAGTTTTGGTTTATATCAAGCACTTTGAATGGTTTTCAATGGTTTTATGGTTACGATCTATACCCAAAACAACCTACTATCCATGACGGAACGATGGAGTCAAAAGGTGGTTTAGGATAGGAAACTAAGTCCTATGATCCAACCAGAACCAGAGGGATCTACCTAAGGACATTCCATAGCTAGAAATAGTTTTCCTTAGGAAAGATGGAGTGGAATGACGCTGAATGAGGACCAATTACTTAAGTTAACACTAGAACAATCACAAAAAGGTGCTAGTGATGACGTATTGGTAAGCATTGGAGGAGTTGAATATTCTATGCAACTTAGGCAGAAATCAGGTTAACACATCTATTGATGACAAGTTTCATGGACCCAGTGATGCAATGCACAACCCTTCCCCAGCCATTCGAGTTTCTCTCAAAAAGAAACTTGTCTCATAGACACGTAGATCAACACGTTATCTATTGACTTTCTCACTCCGAGTTAGTTAATACTGAAAAGGTAGCAGTCTTCTCCAGCCTCCGATCACCAACACGCACTTAGCGAGTCTAGAGCCAAAAAAAGATCAATCTATCATGTCATTAGGATACAATCGAGTCATACGCATTATCCTTGTGATATTTCTAGAAAATATGAGTGATACAATTCACGATGAAGATGGAAATCTTGCTTGAGTCAACATCAAACAAGCTCATGGTATGTAACTTGTGCGATTCTACACGAATCAAACATGTGATAACTAGAATGCAACTAAGTTTTGATTCTTAACTGATTTGAACTTGATTCCAGGTCTCTTAGAAAAATCCATGTGATCTTGCCAGAACATCCAAAGTGACACTCTTTAGTGCTCACAGTGACGAATGGAAATCCTTCCCGTGTTAACATCATACAACACTACGGTAGGTGATTCGCAAGATTCTCTATGAATCAAGCTTGTGACTAACTGGAAAGCAACAATGATGCGATTCTTATTTGAATCAAACTTGTTCCATGAATCTAAATTGACGACTCTAATTAGACGGATAACTTATCCTTATGATTCACTCTTTACGTTCGCAGTCTACTTTGAGACGGTCGAGTAAAGAGAATTGGCTAGTATAGCCAGGAAACCTTGTCAAGGAGGTTCTTAATCGAATCTACCTGATCACAGGTACGGTATCTAATACCGTCTAACGGTCTTCACCGACCAGAGGTAAAACGCTACCTAATTAGGATGAAATGTTCAAAGCCATTTTATTCGTGTCTATATATGTTGCAACATATCAAGAAGGTGGCCTAGCTGTGTACTAACCGAATTCATCTTTACATGTTCATACTACAAGTTAAACACTTCCGCTACTCTGATAATCAATGGATACCTCAAGGTCTAACTTCAACTATTTTTGTATGGGAGATTGTTAACCTTTCGAAATCAACAAAGTATGAACATGTCGATTCAGAAGTCACAAGAGAACAAGATGGTGATAATCAAGATACTTAAGAATGTAATAGGTCATCTTATTCACAAGAAGAACAAGATGAATACTATCAGGAATAGATTGAAGATCTCAAACACTCAAGGTCAAATGACAAAGGCTCAAGATAAAGATCACAGAAGCATGAAGGTACAAAGCTGTTACAAACAAGATCAAGACCAAGATACAATACACAATAAGGAAGATCGCCTCCACAAGAATGTATTCACTCAATCATCTTATGCATTTTAAATATGACCGATACATTAGGGAGATTGTTAGCCCTATATTTTATATAGTCAAACAAGAATATAATAGGCCATCTTAGTCGTTAATGGTCCTTTAATATAATAAGTTAGTAGGGATAACCGGGCTTGGACTTTAAGCTAATATTGTATAAGTTAGGGGCTCTAAGCCCAAGTCAAGCGAAGTCCGGCCCAAGGAAACAAACCCACGAGCCCACTAAGCTCGTGGGTATATAAACCCTCTTCCATGTGTGGAAGAGGGTGTTGGTTCATTTACTTTCTCTCTCTAAAATTATTTACCTTCCACCATTCTCTCATGTTTCTCTCTCTAACTTTCTTTTTTTCTCTCTCTAGATCTATTCTAAATCTTATATTATGGATTAGTTAGGGATTAACACCAGCTTTTTCTCAATTAAGCCTAACAAATTTGACATTATTCACAAAAATCATTTTTAACACATTACCATTTTGGATCATCCTCTTCCCTTCTTAAACCATTGTTGGTTTTTCTTCTTCTTCATCCTCTAAGCCTTTCTAAACCTAAATACACAACCATGGTATCAACAAGATCCTCAAATTCTTCCAAAAACTCTTCCACCAAAAAGAACATTAAGATCAAGATTAAGATACCTAAACAAGGTATTTCATCTTTTCTTCCACCCAAGAATGAGATTACTTCAATTCTCATCTCTTCATCACCTTCACCACCTCTTGCTCCATGTAAGACTAGTTTAACTCATGGTACTAACCACTCTAATGGTTCTACCTCCTCTTCATTCCAATCTAGGATGAATGAGTTGTCCTCACCATTCACTCAAAGTCCTCTCTTGGATGTGAACCCTACACCACTCCAAAGCATTTCCTTTGAGAATGACTTTGTTGAGCCTTTGCCAACCTCACCACTTTCGCCCATTTCACCTTTAGATGCCATGCCTCCTCCTCCTCCTAACACTCCAATTTTGGGTGTTCCTATCTCTAGGATGATGGGTGATCCATAATTCTTGAGTTTTCTTGAGGCACATGGTGCTAATTGTCCATGTTGTCTTTACAACAACTACATCATCTAAAAGATAAGGATGGAAATGTTTGGGCTTCATGCAAGGTTGTAAGAGTTATTGTTAAATTTCTTCATCAATCCTCCTCCTCCTAGGAGATGAATGATGATATTTTCAAAAATATCTTTTCAAAATTTCAAGCTCAAGGAGATTACTAAATCAAGATTAAAATAGCTAGCTTTTGTTTAGTTAGTTGTATTTATTTTCTTGTACTTTGTTTTTCTTCATGAATTTCTCATGAATATGATCTATGTATTAAGCTTTTATGTGTTATTAAAAATATGTTCTCACATTAATCAACTTCAGTTTAAATTAAAATTGAATGTTAATCTATTGTTGCCTCTAAAACTTGACTAAAATTGGATCAAAAATTATCTAAATATTTTGTCACCCTTTGTCAAGATACTCTTGTGAGTATGTTGCTCTTTATGCAACCATACCCTAACCTAGTGCTATTAGAGGTAAAAATCCAAGATTTGCTTAATTTTGAAAAGGTCTTGTCTTTTCTCAAAACTTTCAAAATTTTGATTTTTGTGTCTACTGTGTGCGGCTCAATATAGCCATGCGGCTCAATATTTATATTGAACAGTAGGTTCATTTAATGAACCGCGGACAGCAAGCCACTTTTGGCTCGTTTTTTGTCTTTCTTCTTAGACCACTATTGTTTTTCAAGATTCTTTGTTTGCCTATTTGAGCTAAACATTTCTTGAAACCTTTTGTTTTTCTTTCTACTCTTTGCCTTGTCTATTTTCTTTAAATCTTCTTGTTTTGGGAGTTCTCTTCTCACCCCACACCGTGTCTTATTATTCTAAACTTAATCTTGACATCTCCTTGTCCCAACTTTCTAAACCCAAAGCTTTTTCTTCTAAGCTTTCCAAGAAACCGAAAATTTTTGTTAAACCCATTTGGATAAAAAAAGAACAAAGATTTCTATGAACCTTCTTCTCCCAAACATTGCAAGACTTATACTTTCTCTCCAATTGAGTATTGGAATTAGTCCTACTCAATCAATCTAATTACCGGAGAAAGAGAAGCTCTTCCGCCATCACCTAAACCTTTCAATACTCCTCAACTAAATGACCATTCTTCTTTCCCTAACCTCACTAATTATTGTGATAGTAACCTTTCTTATCCACATTCTCCTTCTCCTCCACCACCTTTTTACTATGATGGTCCTCCCCCGTCAAATGACTTTGTTTTGCATCATGGAAGTTCGTGTGCTTGTTGCAAATTTCAACAAATTGAACTTTCTCATGTGTAGGAGAAGTTAAATTTTCTTGAATTTCTTCGCACTTGACCTCCTCTTCGAGTACTTTTTCCCGTGAGCAAATCTTTGGAAGATGCACCTTCGTCTTATTTTCCCAATTAAAACACATTTTGTGTTCTAATTTTTTGAGTCTAAAATAAAAACCTAAGCAATCTTGGAGGACTGTCTCTACGAGATTAGTTGTTATGCTTATGTTGTTTTGTTTTATCTTATTTTGCTTTTGTATTTATATTTTCTATATGAATCTCTTGTAGTATTTGCTTTCATATGATTGGTATGTGTGTTATTGTTTGTTTTCCTAATTCTTTATCACACATATTATTGAGAGTTTATTGCGGTGTAAAAATTTACAACTGATATGGGTGATTCCAACAATTATAAGTATTTCATCTTTTGACATTATATCTTCAAATTATTGGATGTTTATTGTCTACCTATATTCCAACAATTTTGAATTGAGCTTTTCAAAATACTCTCCTTTTACATACTTAGCAAATAATTACTTCTAATTTGAGATTTATTTTCTTTCTCCCTTTCAATTTACTTATACTTTATTCCCGAGTTTATATTTTGGAGTGAAAGGGAAAGATTTGGGATGAAAATAAAAAAACTTCATGTTCCTAAGATTTTCAAGGAGAGACGTGGAAGGTAAAGGAGAGTAAATTACACCATATTTACTCTCCAAATCTTCTTTCCAAATTGAAGTGAAATGGAGTGAAGTTGATTTTAAGCTTTTTTTTGTTTACTTTCTCCTTTTTTCCAACTCAGGAACACAAAATAAAAAATCAATTTATATTTCTCTCCTCTTTACTTCTTTCCTTTTTTTCCCTTCTGTTACACCCCACCATGGCGGAATATGGGGCGTGGGCTATGGATATCATCACAACATGACGTGTCTATAGAGAAAACTAAATGAAGCATAAATGTCATAAAAAGGTGACACAAATGTCATGACAATATCTCAAACAATGCAGGCGTTTAGGTAAGTAGGTAAAGACCCACCTCTTACCAAAGACAAACAAATAAAACAAACAAAACAACATATAGGTGTCCAAGTATCACTTATTCAAAAGACAAATGAAAACTACGAAGGACCAGGGATCTCCTTCTATATGCAAGCATATGCTTCAAGGTCTACTCACTCCTATTCGCAGGCTTAACCACAAAACTCACCTGAAAGAGACACTAAAATACTTCAACAATAATGTTGGTGAGAATCATAGGTTTAGACTCCAACGCCAAGACATACTACATTACATTAGCTGTGAATAAACACATTGAAGAACATATAAGACATTTTGAACATTTGGACAGTGTAGTACTAACATGCATAACTATTCAATACTAAGCGCTTATTCATTCCGTCCAAGGCTCCAAGCCTTTCCTACCTTCCTTCATTCCATGGAATATTAGGCGCCCATACACCTAACATCCAAACCCCAATACCTAGTCTTGTCCCCAAGGCCTAGTCTTGTCATCCTTGATATTAAGTCCTACTTAAATAAATTAAGTATTCCATATAATAGTTAAGTGCATAAGTAAAACAAATAATGTCCAATTCAATACATTAAAAACATTCACAGCATTCATTTATAAAAGCAAGTATGTATGCGTCTCTTCCATCCCATCTAGAAGTAAAAACATTAAGAAATATGGGACTATGAAACTCACCTGATTGAGCTTCTCCAAATATCCGCCCTACTAGCAAAAAGCTAAACAAACAAATGCATAACATCAAGACATGAACCAAATACTAAAATGGCTCATCAACCTATGATGGATGTCTAACCCTCACCCTCATATTAACCTAATTAATATGTACTAAACATCCTATTATCCCTCTCTAATAAGCCCTTAACTTAATTAAGTTCATAACCTATCCCGTTAACATTTTACCCAAAATAGTCTTGATTTTTATACCCCAAGCTATGAGCCAAACGCCCACCTAACCAAACCCCTACTTTCTACAAATAAAACCTTTAGACCTTACATGTGTTAGATAACTCTCACATTTGGCCCCAACCTTAAAGCTACTGTTAAGTCTTCGATATATATATATATATATATATATATATATATATATATATATATATATATATATATATATATATATATATATATATATATATATATATATATATATATATATATATATATATATATATATATATATATATATATATATATATCTACATTATATATAAGAGGAGGGATTTGCCACATAATCATCCCATTAATCCACGTCATCACTTTCTTTAATTAGTTTTTTTTTAATTTCCGTTTTTTGAAAAATTTGTTACGAAATTCGGAATTTAAAAATTATTAACAACTAATGCAGGATTCGAACCTGTATCATTTAATCAAAGTACAACAGCTTTAACCAGTAGACTATGTTAGAAGTTGTGATAAAGAGTTGAAAACAACGTTTTTATACTATTTTACAACGTACTTTTATACCAAAATAATCCAATGATAAAACTCAATCAGTTCGTATCTCCAAAAACCCTAAATCTTATATCAAAACCCTAATACCTATCTTCTTCTCAAACCGACAACGATTGAGATGGGTGGTAAAATATTTGCACATGCGAAGAGAAGTCTTTCGTAGTAATGCATATGTTTAGTGTCCCCTGCATATTATAATTTGTTATATAAAAATTATATTATATATGTTTGTGACTAATGCTTCTAGGTATTATGTATATCAAAAGTTCCTTATACCTTTTTTACAGAACCCTTTCTTTATACCTATTTTTAACCCTGATACAAGATCTCAAACATTGGGTTGTAGCTAGATGGTTGTCATCACCTTCATCAATATCAAGAGTTTGCAAATAAATATGCTATTCTTCCAGTTAGATGGGAAGATCATAGCTCCATAAAAAGTTAACAAGTTGGCCATCAGGACTCTGCCAATGTATTGAATTCATAAAATTGAATAGGATAACCATTCGTGGAATTGGTGTTATTGATGGTCAGGCTCCGGATGGTGGACCTGCGAGTGAGGCATTAAACCAACAGTAAGATAGTATAGGTCAATTTAGATCTACTTTATTGTTAAAAACATTATTGAGACAAACGAACTAAACTCAACTGTATAATATGTAGTCAAGTTTTAAGGGATTTTTTTGTGTGACGGTAACAGGCATAACGATTCATCACTACCAACAAACCCATCTCAAGTTCGATAACTGTTAATCTGTTCAGGTTTTCGGTATTACTGTTTCATTCCCAGACCAGATAGTACAATCCAAAGCAGCAAATCGCTTGCGGATACTGTTGGTCTTACTCTTGCTGAGAAGCATTTGGCTGCAAGATACAACAAACCCGATGCCGAGATTGTTGACCACTACACGTAAGAGAGCAAGTATCATTTTCGAGTTTTTAACATTGTCATTGCATTTGATAAAAAAGTCTTACTGAATTGTGTGTTTTTGCTTACTGTATTGTTGGAGATTGTTGTCAAACAAAATGTATTGCAATTGAAGCTTATTTACTTCTGAACACTCGGACTTGGAAAGTTGATTCCTTTCTATGACGAAAACCATATTTCCATTGACGGTGATACCGAAATCGCCTTCACTGAGAGCGTAACACTGTTCAGAGATGCATCTTGCTGCGAACAAGGTTTGGTTTAAAATGACACCAGTGGAAGGAGGTGCATTTGTTGAAGTGAAAGTGGTTGAAGAATTTACCTTCTTGAATTCCACGTATGTCCCTGTAGTCAGAAAACACGAGTCTTCAATGTTACAGAAACATTACTTAGACAACACGTCAGTAAACGAGACCACAAAGGCGCAAAACTCGAAATTTGATAACACAAACCATTTTGTCAATCAACTTAAGTTTTACTTGCTAAAGGTGTAAAAGTTTTGACTTGACTAGAGTTTTGTTTTGACTAGAGAAAACTTCCTCTTGATACCATCTATCTGGAAATTCAAGATGTTACGGCTGGTAAGTCGGTATTAGTACGCCCTTTTGTTTCCCAGAGCCACCTGCCAGTTTTATTAGCTAATACGTTTTTATATATCTATCCAGGGAACCTATAAGAGAGTTGGTGGTACAAAAAAACTTCAAGCTATGTCAAATTGTTCCGGAATATCGAGAATGATGGGAACTGATCATCGTTATTCTAGATATCCATTGGCTATGCGAATGAAAGAGGAGCAGATAAAACAAAGTATGTTCTTGAACTTATAAGTATCACAATTATTTAGCGTTTTTAGTCAAATAGTATAACCACCATTTTTGTATAGTAGTATGGGTTGGAGATCTGGTTATCAACAATAAACTACATTCAGGAATCAGACGAAGTGATTGATTAAAGGGGTTCAGATATGCACGGGCCTATACCTGATCTCTTAGCTTATTTGAATCAGGTTAGTAGTTTTTCTTTCTGTACATTCGTATCATATTTCCATGTAATCTCAAGCTGAATCGAGTATTATTCATAAATAACTTACAGAATGTTGATGTTGATGAATACATACGAGTGAATCACAAACAATCACTATAAAATAATATGAAAAAATGAAATTATTGACATGAATAAATATTGTAAAATATAGATATGAATCGTATGCAGGTCATGGAATCAGCACAACAATCTGGTTGAATGAAGGTATGCAAAGCGCCCACAATACCAGTGCCTTGCCAAAGATACTTTTATGAACTTCTTGAAGGACATGATGTACGGAAAATAGCCAAAAAGGAACATGTGAACCGATCAAGCCCCCGTCAATTTTTTTCACTTTATAGGCATCGTAGAGCTAATTTGGCCAGTCGAGAACATATACACCTTATCGACGTCATAGAACAAATAAGGTTAGCCAACATAAAAGGAAGAGTGTCTCGAGGGAGGGGTGGGTTTTGTCCGAGATGAAAGAATGCAAATCAAGAAGGAGGAACCAAATGAAAATTGGAGTTACCCGAAGTTCAAATAGGACAGAATCAATGGGGTTTAATTCTATACACTAGAGTAACTTCTGTTGCAATGAAGCTGTATAAAAAATACTTAAATCATATCATGATATTTCGAGGTTTGAAGAGTATTTAAACAAATTACGCGAAGTTAAGACAACAATCGTGGTGGGTGCATTGCTTCAAGCTGAAGTTGTATCATCTTTGGACAATAAAGATGGTGGTTAGGTGGTTGAACGGAAGAGAATGGTGAATGATATGTTTTGAAGATAGTGTTCAGGTGGTATGGTTTCACAAAAGGTAATCGTAAATGGTATAGGCTAACTGACTTCTAGAAATTGAGCTAAAAATTTGAGCAGACAAAACATAGATATTATATGTAAGCTTTTTTACTTAAATATCGTAAGGTGAACAAATATTTTAAGAATATAGTAAATATTTACTATGTGTCATATACACACCATGTGGTTACTACAATATCGGAATGATAATATTATTCTCGGCACCTTTTACTTTTTGTCATCATAGTGTCTGATTTTTCGAAGGTATTAAATTGATATTCTAAATTGTAAGTCTTCCGCTTATAGCATATTCCGATCTACAACAAGCGTTTTTCTGGTCTATAAAGTAGTCAACACACAAATTGGCTCAGTTGGGTCAATAGTTGATGTAGGGTATGACTCTGGTGGAGATTTGGTTCTTTCGGTGGTTTATATACTCATTTAAAAAGTAGAGAACAGGGTTAATTGAGTCTCAGTCCTGTATATGATTTAGCCTTAATAGGCTTCAACTGAATGTTTAATGAGCTGTAGTAATCTATGAATTTACTACAATGATGCTATGCAAAACAAAGGTCCTACACAGCTTGCAACATATGAATACCTGAAAGGAAAACTATTAGATGCTTTTTACGATGTAACAAAAGAAACAACAGGGCATGAAGTCAAACCAGGCCATTTTCAGAAACCTCATCTGAGGCTATTTCTTTTCCTTTTTATCTATTTCTTTTCGTTTTGTCACATCTCTTATGTTTACGAAACAGCTTCATAGAAAGATCTCTGCCTTAATGTCACCGAGGAAGTTCACAAGTTAATCTTTTCGATGAGGTAAAGGTGATTTTGTTTCTTGAAAGGGATGGAATGAGTGATCTGAATATTTACTTACATTAAATACAGCATGTGAACTGTAAAAATAAGCGCCACTTGCATTTATTTTATCCCCAACTTTTTATTGAATGGTTATGGTACGTGCTCAAAAATTAACATATTGACTTTTTTATCTATAAACTACCATGATTCGAGTAAACTTAAGAAAGTAACCCGCTCGCTAAGAGAACCATCATTGCTTCTGGCTTGGATGTATTGCGTATCTCGTTCGGTGATACAAGTTGTAATGGTTTTTAATTTTTACAGATGGAACAATTTAAATCTTCTCTTGCATTCAACGGGTCTATTATCGACGCAATCACCAAATCCAAAAGGTAGAAAAACTTATTGTCGTGTAGATATCAGGTAATTTGAATCTTTTATAGTTTATAGCAGGTTTTGTTAGTTGTAGGCGTACATCCGCATTATCAAAATATTTTATTAAGTTATATATATTTGGCTATCTTTTGCAGTCAATGCTTATGCTCAGTGTGCACATCAACATAGATGATTCAGCATTTGTTGGCTGCTGCTGATCAATTTTGTTTAGATCATTCAGATTCATGTACTTCATATATCATGCTATACACTCAACATTGTGACCTTGCGAGTTCCTTGGTGAGCGGTAAGCCATGAAAACCATTCTGTTTTATTTTAAAAGAAATAAATGCTGATTGGAAGTTTTATGTATTTGTCCAATTAATTTGAGACCTTATCCAATTTATAAAAAGGTTAGTCAATGCTTTATTGTTACCATTTGTACTTATACGTCGTTCCTCAATAAAATTTAGAAAGTGTATAAACACACTGATCCCTAAGCATAGTAGCAAGTCACTCATCGGTTGTTTGGCTGGCTCAATTCCGTTTACTTACAAGCACATGCTTGCACTGTCAAGAGGCGAAAGTGAAAATGAAGAGAAATCTAAACATGATAAAAATACTTTCAGAAAGAGGTTAACTGTTTTATAAAGAAGCACAAATTTGTGTTTATGGTTTAATGGAATCCCGATCATTATGACTGTCTTTGACCCACTCAGAATGTGTTAATCTACAGTGAGGACGACCATGATAAAGTGCTCGCAGCTGCACTAGAGACCGTGATTAACAGCTCTCAAAATCAAAAGGAAAAGTAGGTTTCATAGATGATGATACATTCACAAGGTAATTTTCAAATTGATAATGTCTACCTGATGATCTGTTTGCTATGACTTGAAGTAACCAAAAATAGATTGTGGTTCTGATTATCTGAAAAAACTATTTATATCAAATGCCAAACACCCCCTGTGTAGCAAGGTCATGGTAGATAAATATTAAAAATGGATATTTGTCGAGCCGAATGTTGCAATTTAACTATCGTCCAAGGAACTTCTTGCACGAATCAGATTATTACAAATTATATATACCACTATGGAGAAGATTGCAATTAGATGATATCAAGTTTGTACTCATTAATTTCGAACTTCCGAATCACCGCTTGAATTACGTACTCAGTTTCTAAATCACGGTCAGATACTGTTTTTTTAACATTTAAAGATATCATAAAATGAAAATTTATTATGGAACATGTAAACTGAGTGGCCTTCGCCCCAACAGTATCAAATAATAAAAAAATAACGCTAACCCTGAGATGTCATGTAGTCAAAACCTTTGGTCGAAAACTGAGTTCTAATAGAAGCACATCAAATAGTCAGAGAGACGAGGCCGACATAGTGGGGATGAAGCAGAAGTATGAGTTGACTGATTTGGGCCCAAGCGCAAGGCCTCTTGTTAGTCTTTATTAACAATAAGAGCGGTGCTCAGCGAGGAGATTCACTTAGGCTACAGATGAATATCCTTTTGAACGCTGTTTAGCTTAGGGGACCATAAGGTTTCAAAATACTTCCTTGATGTTTCTTTTATGAGTGTTTTCGGTTTTACATTATTTACTATTTCCAGTAGCTAGGTTTATTGATTTCTCTGGTTCTAAAAATCTAGACCCCTTTTAGATGGTAAGAAGGGAACAAATGAACAATTAATAATGGAATTTTTAGGAATCAGGTGTTTTAATATGTGAAACTTATGTTGTCAAAATAGACATGTCGTGCACTATCTATTGCATAATTGCATTGATTCCACTTTGTCTTACACTAACTTTATTGGTAAAATTTGATCCACTCATTCACAACTCAAGAAACTTTTAGGAAAAGCAAGGCTCATACATGACTGATTTATCATGTACTTTTAATGAAATGTTTTACCTTGACGACCCATTAGAGATAAAGCATACTCAAACAAACCACCAATTCATAACCCACAAGTTCACACATACACAAGTAGATGATCTGAAATTATAACCTCTATGGTGTTTCGACCAAAAGATTTTTAGGGACTCTGGGGAACCAAATATATCATACATATGTTCAAGATATTACAGGGCTCTTGACTTGATCTTTGGAGCAACTTAATACACCAATGCAATCGACATGTGGTATGCAAGTTGTTTTGGCTGAGGTACTCTGTGGACAGGTCGGTACATATTTCTATGCACTTATTCTTTGGTGTTTAAATTTTATCTTTTTTCAATTCAAAAGTCTGTAGGTTCATTTCATGTTTTCTAATTTCTATGAGTGATTCATTATATGCAGCCTCTTTTCCTTGTTGAAAGTGGCGTAGATCAACTGGTATGTTGTCTCTCTGTTTTCGCATGGCTCAGTCTAAAAAGCCTATTCTAATAAAAGCTCTTTGTTTTTATGTTTACATCTTTTGAACACAACACATGAGGAAATTAAATCCATGAATCCTCATTACACTGAGTTTAAGTTCCCACAAATCAATGCTCATCCGTGGCATATGGTATGTTGATAATCAAGAATCGAGTTTTAATCATTTTGTCGTTTCAATGATCAAGGGACTTACTTCTTTTTTCTTTTCAAATATATGAAAAACATATCACATCTCAAGCAATTGATCATGTCTCCCATTTGCTCCAGTACTCACCGAAACTATGATGTAGCAATGTAAGTGAACCAAGATAGGTCGCACTTGGAATTTGGCCATATGAACTCCAATGATTCTCTGATATGTCTCCGGTTTTTAATGTTAAATCAAGTTACTGCACATGGATATAATAGAGAATCCTATCCATATGATGGAAAATGCATTTGTTAAAATGGTGGTTCAATTTTTGGGAGGGACAAATTTGAGATTGATGTGATGTGTGAGAATATGTAGTTTAGTTGTGCATGAGAGGTTGACTTATCCAGGAAATGAGAAAAGGACCATATGAGTGCACAAACTAAAGACCACAAAACGGGCTAAACAAGGTGATGTATTGTCTAATAATCTAAAATGGATAGCAAGTTGAAAAAGGTAGAAAATTTATGATTAGATCATAGGATGGAATTTTAGAACTAACTTTGTTGTAGGATGTCGGAACGACTACTTAGCTCAGCTTTCAATTGGTCGATTTCATTAGTGCCTTTGGTTGAAAATCAATCACCTTGCTGGTACAAACCTCTTATGATAAAACTGCTTTAAGTTAATAGCGTTTCTCTTTAGTTCATGTCCCTTTACTCAAGTCATCCATCAATTACTACAATATAATTTTTATGTGTTTCGGGAAAAATGATATTGTTTAAACAACTTACTACTTGTGTCTAAATATCGTGAATGGTGATGATGAATCAATGTATTTAGGTGAACTTCCTGAGGTACTTTTGTTTCAAAATGCTTGCGATGTCTCATACTTGGTTGAGCTTATAGTAAATCACATCTTTTATATCTTGATCAGTAAAAAACATAGTGATGCGTGACTTGCACATGCCCTTACCCTTGTGTTTTACAGTATCATGTCGCATATTTGTCTTTGATGGAAGATTAACCTGTTGTGTATATAGACGAGGAAGAGATTGTGCTGACATATTTTGAGGTTAATTAGCGTCTTCTCGAATACCATGCAGTTTTTTTATAACTTTCACTTCAAATCTGTTCTAATATTGTCTACCTTTCGTTGTAGTTACACAAATATCAGGGAACCTGGGTTTCAATGGGCGTGTTCTCTGATGGTTCATACAATGGCTACTGCACTGTCGTGGATGCATTATGCATTGGAACGCTGTACTGATGTATAGGCTTGCTGGGAATTTTACCCAAGATCGAACTTCTTTAAGCTTATGTACCAGGAGCATATAGCACAACAGAAGAAGATTATTGAGCCGTGTGTTACAGTACCTTTGCACATCTCAGTTCAGTAAGTACTATGATGTGGCACAGGTTTGAAATGGGTTGCGCTTCTTCTTGCTTCTTAATCAATGTTTATGGAAATGACAAGTATGGTTATAGCTTCCTACATATGGGGCACGATCCATTTTACTTGTGATCTTTAGTAACCTGATCTACAGAAACCTAACTAGATTATTATATTGTATACATTTTGCTTTAAGAGTGTAGCCACCTAGACGATGATATGTATTTGTTTGTATAAGTATAATCAATGTTTTCAGACCCGGGTCGACCCGGTCGGGTCAACCGGTTAAACCGGTTCCGGCCGAAAAACGGGTCATATTGACCCGGGTTTCATATTTTCGAAACCCGGCTTGACCCGGCGGGTTTGGGGTGACCCGGGTCAACCCGGTTCTCAAGACCCGGCCGGGTTTCAAATATTTCGGGTTTCTTTTTAATTTTACGTATTTGCGACGAAATTTTATTTTTACATATTATATTGGTTGGTAAACAATTTATATTTTCAATATACGTAAGTTTTTATGATTTTTATAAGTATAATTTTGTTAATTATTAAAAATATAATTTTTTTAATAAAAAAAAACGGGTTAACCCGGGTTGACTCGGATCAACCCGGGTTGACCCGGACCCGGCGACTCAACCGGGTCGATCTCAGACTCGGGTTTTAAAACATTGTGTATAACCATGAATTCTTCTATTAAGTAGAAAATTTAAGGTAGTATATGACCCATTTTGACTCACAACAGTGTTTCTTTAAACTTACGTTTTTGAGCTTGCTTTGGATTAAAAACAGTCGTTGGTTCAAAAATGTTATGTATAATTTTATATTAATTTATAAAAACTAAATTGATATATAAACAAAATATTATATGTTGGGTTATTGGTAAATGGTAAAAATGTTGAGACTGACGTCTTAAAAGGCTCACAAAAGCTTGCCAAAGACGTAAGGCTTGATCTCCACGTCACACAATTTATTAAAACTTAAGCTTAAAGCTTGACGTGAGACAATGAGTGAAAAACGTGATAAGTCGCGATAAAACAAGATGCGTGGAGACTTTTTTAAACTTAAGTTCGATAAAAAAACGTACTTTGTATATAAAATTAAAAAAAATTACATATAAAAATTATTGCTTAACTTTACTATTTATGTATGACACTTTTTATGAGCTCTTTATGGTGTTTTAATTCACGCCTTAGAAATACCATGCTTCGCTATTGCTCACGCTATCTAAAACTTTGATTACATGTATAAATTGTATAGATAAATGAGTAAAAATTAATATTTTAGTAAAACATACGATTGTGATAGATTTTAAATAAACATTTTCTAAGCTTGTCTTTCACGTCAGTTTATATAAAGAAATATATTTACTTAGTTTTTGCAAAAAGAGACTTCGAAGTTACCTAAAAAGACATCCTCATAGTTTGGTAGATATGATATTTTTTTTATGTGGATAAAGTTTGTTACATTCTTTTTGCAATCTACTCTTTTAGTATAAAAATAAAAATGTTTGACTTTTGCAAATTTTAGAAGTAATATGTTTGAATTTTTACTTTTTGTTATTGCACATTATTTTCGTGACTTAAGAATATATTACTACATATTATTTTCATGACATAGAGATGTGTTAAACAATCAATTTTGAACAATACATACCCACATTAACCTCACTTACAAAAAAGACTTTAATCAAATATAATAAGACAACTTACAACCTTAGCAAGTTTAGTATGAACTACAAAAAGTAACTTACATTAATCGGTATGTAATTTATATTAATTCATGCTACACTTATAAAAAGTTTATTTATAAACAAATTTAAACCTCACTAAAATAGGTAAACGAAAAATTGTAAACGATAATCAAAAGTCATACCCGTCCATCGGACGGGTTTTGCCACTAGTATATATATATATATATATATATATATATATATATATATATATATATATATATATATATATATATATATATATATATATATATATATATATATATATATATATCTTTACATTATATATATAACAGGAGGGAAATGTCACATAAGCAGTCATTAAATCCATGTCATCACTTTCTATTTCAGAATTTTCGGATTTTTTAATTCAATATATTAATTTTTATTTTTATTTTTTGGTATTTTATGTAAAATTCGGAATTTAAAGGCATTTTATGTAAAATTTGAAATTTTTAAAAATTGCGTCCAATGTAAGAGTCGAACCCGGGTCTCAAAAACCAAAACTCAGTACATAACAACTCAACCACTAGGCTAGATGAAGAATTTTGATATCAAGCTACAAAACTAGATAAATACAAGCATAAAACATAAAAAAAAAAACGAAAACCATTGGTATATAATCCCTACGAACCCTTTTTGTGCCTAAAAACACACATGATAGATAATTTTCACTTGATAAACACAACAATCCAATTCGTATCTTCAAAACCCTAAAAAAAACACGACTCCTAAAACACAAACGAGTGAATCCTAATCATGCGAATTCCTTTTCAATGAGGTATATATCTTTTTTCAATTCAGTTATTCAAATTAATATGAAGGGTATAGTTTATTCCTCATTGAGTATTTTTAATGATCATGTTGATTAATTGTGTTGTTGTTTTGGTATTCAATTAATTGTGTTGTTGATTTGGCACTTTACTTTTTCTTAAAACCCTAATCCCGTGATAATCAACTGATCCCCATATTATATAGCAATTTTATATATTATGGATTTGTACGCTAATTGCTCTTCGTCTGATCTCTGAACATCCATTCTTATGTAGTGATTTTTATCAGAAAAATTGTAATATTATTATACTTATTCATTGGTTGGTAAAAAAACTACGTTAATTGAATATATATAAGAGTAGGGGTCCTTTCATCACACGGGCTTGCGTTCTGGGCTTAAACTACGATCTAAAACTAAATATTTGCAAAACTAAATTGAATAATTGTGTTCTGGGTTTTTTTTCTTTCTGTAAAGCCCTGTTATTATTCACTGATCTCAACCTTAACCAGTTAATCTTCTTCTACCTTTACAGACATGAAAGAAGGGTATCGGCGGTTGGGAGGTGGATAGAATAATGATCTTTCCGGAGAGTTACCATCAGCCTCTTGGATCTAAACACACACAAACCTACACCAATAATTTCACATGCAGTCACACCGTGAAGGTAAGACTAGAGTGGATATATGATTTTTATTTATTTTTTCTTGAAACTTGAAACCGGTATTGAGTTTTAAATATTTGTATAAAATTTTGATTTTTATTGATATTTTTGTTTAAAAATTTTAATGCTTCTTTTAATTAATTTAGAAAAAGCTCGAAGGTATGTTGAAGGTGAAGTTGAATTGTAGGAAATCGCAAGAAGGACCTCGGGCTTTAAGTACCAAGGCAGCCATTATTGAAGGTATTGAGAAAATTTTATTTTGTTGATTATCATCTTAAAGGAATCCCAAAGTTTTGACCATGTGTTTTTAGATTCTAAATGTTAATTGGTTTAGGGTTTTAGTTTCAAGGTTTTTCTGTTTTTGTATTTTTATAGGACCAAGTATAGAATACAACCCAACATGACCAAAGCAAGCTTAGCTCTATTGCCTGCATATCCCCTAACACGGTACTAACTTTAGGCTGTAGATTATCATGTGTCAGTTTCTGTAGAAATCACAGATAACGTGATTTCGCGATTATACAAATTATCCATTACCACTCCCATTGAATCATCCTCATATCCTGTCATTCTCCAAGATAAAAAACCTAGACCTAAAAAGCATGGACTCAAAACCAATTATACTGACTTAAAGTTCAGCATGGAACTCAATTTGTCATTATACGGACTTACTGAGAACCAGGTATGTGAATCTTCATCTAAAAAATTGATTAATTTGTCTGATTGGAGGTTTAATAGATTTATTATTTTTATTATTTATTTGATTGATGTGTACATACGTTATGGAGTACATTAATCTTTTAGGTGTAAGCTTAAAAAAGGCATTGTTTGTACCAAACTGGTCGATCAGAAACTAAAGTTGGATCGATCTTATCCTTGCCAACTGAGTAATTTGATGATATTAGCTTAGCCATCCTGATTGAAACATGTATACAGGTTACGGATTATCATGGGAGTGAAAATTACACCTTTTGAGGTGGCCGTGAAGGTTAAAAGACTCTGTTAACTAATGTAGAAAAAGAGCTTGATCATATGGTATGATTTTGGGAAGAACAAACTTAATAAATTATCTTTTATTGGTGCTCATAACATAGATGAAATACGAATGAAATCAGAATCACTTTCAATGTATATAGGCAAACACCCCCTAATTTTACATTGTAGGTGCATTCATATTCACTTATTGGTCCTTTCTATTAGCAGGATCAACAAGAAGATTGGTCCAAGTATTCCCATAGATCTGCTAATCTAGCTGTTGTGAGAATATGATTATGACGCTCCCTCGGTTGGAAAAAGTTGGAGAGGTGACCACCGAGGATGAATCAGTAGATGTTGAGTTAGATGTTGATGATGTGTCAACTGTCATTATGGTGTCGTAGTGGCAGGGTGGATGACTGGAAGTAGTGGCACTGGTGGAGGCTGAAAGAGGCAGCCGGAAGTGGTGGTGATGGTTTTGAAGATGACAAAGAACATTTAAGCTTTTTCAAGCGAGGGGTGGACACAATCGTGCTAGAGCTAAGATATTTGATTAATTCGTTTTCAAAAGTCATGGCCCATTCAATTTGCATTACAGAAATCAGGGAAAACTCACACGTCTACACTATCTATATCAGCACCAGTAAGTACTTATCAGGTAAAAATATATTTCACTTTGCGTTAACAGCAATCACTGCATTCTTTATGCATTTTCATGACATAAATATTACCAGTCTACGAAACAGGTATGTCCATGTCAAATAATGTATTGCATCCGGTTTTTGAGAAATTGTCCCAGAAACTATCTCAGCAATGATGTAATCATGCAGCTGGTCCTTAAGACTGTTTTCTACAAGAAATGGTTCATAAAGGAACTGTGAATAAAAAAAGCACATTAAATGATAATTGGGATGTTTATATGTGTGACTTCCCCAACTCTGATGATGAGGCTGTGTCACTATATGCTGGTACGCTAAGCAGGTTATAAAAAGTACTAGCCCTTTATCGTATGGATCGGTACGTTCCATATTATAAAAAGTACTAAATTCACCTTTTCTTTCTTTCTTCTGTATGTATGTCAAATGGGTCATTCGATGAATTTATTTTTAATGCAGGTCGAAGCACGTTATAGTTTTATCTTGCTGAAAATCGGCCAGCTGATATAACCAATACCTATAAGAGGTATAATTTCTTTTCTCATTATGATACTAACACCATATGTGTTATTGCAGGGATCTGCTATTGGATGGAAGTACGAGTGTTCTTTTTCTAGAAATTATGCATTTAGTGGAACTTCTACTAATGAAGATAAGTTTCTCTTATATTTTTCCTTTGCTTTTTTAATGATGGTTCAATCTTTATACACCCACTTAAGTTGAACTTTGATAGAACATGTCACACCCACTCTTGGTTCACTTTGTTATTCTTTTTAATGTATTACCGTGAGATATGAGCAATTCCAAATGCCCCTTAGGTTATAATGAGTACACAGAGAATATGTAGTTTGGATTAATTATTAGCTGTAAACAAATGTCGGATATAAAGTATGCAAAAGGATCCTTGCTACTGTAGGCCAAAGAAGGCATAATTACATAAGCAATTCCAAATGCCCCCTAAGTTATAATGCGTACATAGACATATATGTAGTCTGTATTAATTATAACTTGTAACAAATGCGGATATAAATTTGTGAAAAAACGTATTCACTATAGCTTTATCTTCCTGCAATTCTTGATTTGGATGCTTATTTCATAGAAAAATGATTACAACCCATAGAAGACAAGTGACTCTCAAGTTTAATATAGTACAAGTTAACTTTACGTGTTTTTCAAAAAATAGGCTTATTACTCTAATGCAAAGCCAGAAGAAATTGATGATTGTGATGCGGGTTTGAAGCCTATGTGAAATCCAAATATTGTTTAGTAGGATTGTCTGTGGCAATCGAAATTTGTTTGTTTTTAAGCGCTTAATCAAATATGAGTCCGTAGATAATTGAAGCATTTGGAAACTAACACAAAACCCCGTAGCCCTCACCGTGTCTTTCTATAAGTCGTCCAAATACCACATCTTCTACAGAAATCACGTTAACTGCTATTTTTGGATAATAAATCGAGTTACATCCTCCCCAATGGAGTCAATTTTCTTTTATTATTCTTTAGTTTGATGTTTAATGTTATTCTAATTAGATTTATTGTTCATGCTCTTATTTTGTTTTTAGGGACTGTAGGAAAATGTTCCTCGATCTTTTCAACAAGATTTTAGAGTATAGTTTCTAAGCATACTTGTGGTATTTTCAAACCCATTTACTTATACATGGGTCGAACAGACTGTTTTTATCTCTACCACGTCAAACAGGCCAACAGTTGAGGTATTTCTTAATAGATGATATATGAATACCTACTGAAATACTACATATTTTCGATACACTAATTGTTTTTTAAACAAAGACATTAACTTAAGATCTCAATTTGACATATATAGTAGTAATTGTGTGAAGGTTTTGGGGAATAGTTTTGTTTGTAACATATGATATACATCAAGTACCGTCCAGGCTCCATGTCGGGAGCCAACATAATTATCGAGACTGATAATATAAAATCACAAGGTATCATCCGTTTTTATAAAATATTCATATATGGGATCATACCAAGATTAATTGGTTTAATCGGTCTATGTTTTTCCTGTACGTTTTTAGTACGATGTCATGAGAATGTGAATAGAGTTTTGCTACCTTAGTATTCTTCCAAACTTGTGTAGCTCACTGGAATATAAATTTCATATATAAATTACGCGCATGACATCTTCTACTGTTCTACACCACCTTATTGTAGGTACTCTTACGAGCATATATGAGTAATGGTTAAAATTTAACTAAATATGGTATATTATATACTTTGTTGGTTTACGTTTCATACAAATATCATAAAGATCAAGTCAAGGCGGTAATGGAAATTCAACACCATCAACATATTAATATTGTAACCACTAACAACCATTTATTTGTTTTGATATTGTAGTATTAACTTTATATCATATTCTAACGTAATATCGTAGGGCTATTGACTATATTTTATGGTGGTCAAGCTCATGTCTTTGACGATGTGCATCCAAAAAGGTGAGTTTTATGCTCTGCTTCAATTGATTTGTATATCACAAAAATATATGATATAGGTGCAATCATAATATGATTCTTATTCCTCTATAAGCTAATATGATATTTTCTTTAAAACTCATTCTCTTACGGACATGGCAAATCCTCACAGTTCTGATTCTAGGGGGAATGAACTAAATGTTTGTTTTTTTCAGGCATATACAATATAGAATCTTGTTGGATCAGATAGTGGGGCAAGATCAACAAATCTTTCTCCAAAGTCAATCGTAAAATAACCCGCTGGTTTGATTATTCCTAATTGTTTCTAAGAAGTTATGATATGTTGTGATATGTGCAGAAACAAATCAGGAGAGAATCGTTGAATCTGGTGGTCTCGTCCCTGTTGGCGCTCCTTGAAAGCAGAATCTTTGACGAAACAATTTGCATAATAGCAGTTAGTGTTAGCCAATCTTGAAATGAACGTTCTCTTTTCTTCTTCATCCCTTTTGATGGTTCTCTGTGTGTGTGTGTGTGTGTGCGCGTGTTCCATGAATCATATGTGCACGTACATAGTGTACATTTATGTATACACTTAATATTTTTAACAATGTATTCTGTTGTCCAATATATTTAGATGATTAGAGATAGAAAATAGATGAAAAGAGATGGATTCCTAGAGAGAGAAAGTAGAGAGGAGAAGAGTAGAGAGGAGGAGAGGATTAACTTTTTGAATATTAGATTAAGGAATGAATGAAATGAACAACCTACCCTCCTAACATGCTAGGAGGGTATTATATATAGTCTACCCACATGCGGGCTTTAATGGACTATATATTGGGTTGGGCTTGTCTTTTGGACTTTAATTAGTTTAAATCCAAGCCCGTAAACCACGACTAATTAACTAACTATTACAACGTTCTAATTAATGTTACAATAATAACCTATGACCGAACATTCTTGTTTGACTCAATATTTTTGAGGCTAACAATCTCCCCCAATGTGAGGTCATTCCTCTTTGATATTTGGATTCCAATGGAGATTTATGAATTTCGTCATAAATGAGTCTTGAACGTGTAACAGTAGTTTTGTTCCTTTATGCTGTGATCTTTGATCCTTTATCATTGTCTTTCGACTTAGTCTTTTAATCTAGAGATCTTCAAATCATTCTTGACTTGCCTTTGCCATCTTGCGATCTTGTGTCTTTATCCACATGCTCACACTATTAATTGTTGAATATGTCTTTAGGCATGAGTATGTGGTTTTGAATCTTTGACTTTGCTGAGTACACCGTGAGGCCACCTTCTCAAGACAAAACATAGACACGGACTGAATGGCTTTGACATTCGTCCTAAATCGGTAGCGTTTTACCTCCGGTCGGTGAAGACCGTTATACGATATTAAATATTGTACCTGTGATTAGGTAGATTCAATTAAGAATCTCCTTGACAGGGTTTCGCGGCTGTACTAGCCGTTCTCTTTACTCGACCGTCTCAAAGCAAGACTGCGAACATAACGAGTGAATCAATTGGACAAATATCCGATTGATTAAAGTCGTCAATTCAAATTCCTGGAACAAGTTTGATTCATTAAGAATCTTACCATTGTTGCTTTCCAGTTGACACAAGTTTGATTCATAAGAATCTCACAAGTCACCTACCGTAGCGCTGTTTGATGTTGACGCTAGAAGGATTTCCATTCGTCACTGTGAATATTCATGAATATCACTCTGAATGTTCTGGAAAGACCATAAAGATATTGCGTAGAAGCCTGAAACGAGTTTGAATCAATTCAGAATCAAACCGCTGTTGCTTTTCAGTTTTACATGTGTTCAATTCATAAAGAATCTTACACATGACCTACCGTAGTGCTGTTTGATGTTAACACTGGAAGGATTTCCACTCATCATTATGAATACTAAGTAGTATCACTCTGAGTGTTCTAGCAATATCGCAAGGATATGACGTAGGACTCTCTTGATCTTCATTCGTGTGTCCTAACGAGATTTGATTGATCTCTTGGCTCTAGACTCGATTTGTGCACTTTTAGTGGTCGGAGGCTGGAGTAGATGCCACCTATTCAATATCAACTATCTCGGAGTGAGAAAGTCAATAGAAGTCGTGTTGATCTCCGTGACAATAAAACAAACTTCTTTTGAGAGAAGCTTGAGTAGCTAGAAAAGGGTTGTGCTTCACATCACTGGGTCCATGATGAGATTGTCTTCATGATGAGTTGACCCGGTTTCTGCCTAAGTTGTATGGAGGGCTTCTTTCTTTAGACCCTTTATCCTTACATTTCTTTTTAATTCTTCAACCCCTTCAATACTTACCAAGACATCATTAATAGCACCTTGTTGTGATTGTTCCAGTGCTATCATCAGTACTTAGTCAACATTCAGCTACGTTCACATTCTACTCCATCTTTCCTAAGGACTTCTAATAATCTATTGGATTGTCCCTAGGAAGATCCCTCCGGTTCTGGTTGGATCATAGGACTTAAACCTTACCACCCTTTTGACACCAATAACGTCGTGAATTAAAGATGTTGTGGATATTTGATCGTAACCATGAAAACCACTTTAAATTCTAACAAAGTGTTTGAAAAACATTTAACACCTTGCTAGTTTTGTCGTTTCAGAAATGCTCCCCCTTCACATGTGCATCAATAATCGAAAGTGTTTCGCAGATGTAGGTAAGAGTTAAAGTGCTTGAGTCTTATATAAGATCACATTTTAATCACATTTTCTCCCCTATCTCTAATATATAAAATCATTTGATATTAGAGATACCAAATTTGATTAAAATATATTTTGAAAAATAGTCTTGAAAATCTTCGGGAGAAAGATGTGTTAATCTTTTGCATGAAGTTGAATTGCTCCCTCTCAAAAATTGATCCAATGGAATTGTCATTACGAGGATTTGATCCACATTAAACTTTTGAGGATAGGAGTTGTTGAACACACAATTTTTGAAATATTTTGAATATCATTGAGAAATTCTTGAAAAAATTGTGTTCAACGCTTTTTGAAAAATCAATTCTTTTTGTCGAAAGGGTTTTTCTAAAGCATAAACTTGAGTTCATAGACTTTGAATGTCTTGACGAATCCACTCAAGTGTAAGAAGATTTAACTTCTTTTGCTAAGGGTAAGAGTACAAAAGCGTACACTCCCCCGTGAATTTAGATCCGGGTTGCAATCTGAAAGTAATTACAAGCCATTGTGTTGAGCTCAAAATGTTGAATGTTTTGTGACAAGCTCACTCCGTGATAGATTGCTCTACCCTTTGTTTGGAAATTTTGTCCAAGATAGACAATTTCCTTTTGAAAAGATAGAAATGACATGTTTTGAAAAATATTTACAACTTTCATTCGAGCTTTATGTACACACCCGTGTCGTTATTGAGCGACATTTCTAGGTACGTCCATATTATCGATACTGAAAGACATGTCGAAAAGAATATTTTTGGATTTTCAAAGATTTTTTAATTTTGTATTTTCTTTTTCATTAATATTTACAAGTAGATGTTTAATAAGTGTGAAAACACTTATCCTTTTACCACTTATTTCCAATAATAACAAGACCAAAACGTGTGATTTATGTCGTAAAAGTCAGAATTATGCGTGGTTTGTGTTTTTATTGTGTTTTAGGACCAAAATATGAAAAAGGAAGAAAACACGGGTTTTCACGGGCTTTTATCGAAGAAAACGGGAAAAGACGAAGTCAAAAGATCAAGAGTGCAAAAAGAACGGAAGTCCAAGGCCTATTCTGAAGATTTATCGAAGAAAAAGTCTAAAGACGTAAGTTTAACGAAGTCGAAGAACCTAAGTCTAATAGAAGAAGAAAATTAAAAGACAAAGTTCAAATCCCGAGACGACAAAGACAAAGAATTAAAGTCGAGTCGAGAAAACGTGAAGAAAGCAAGAAAGAAGATGCAACACATGCACTCCTTCCACCTTCCCTATAAATACCCTCCTAATAGTCATTAGGAGGGGAGTTAGTTAATTAGCTAGTTTTTATTTTTCTTAGTTTTCTCTAGTTTTAGAGAGAGAAAGTCTTAAACTTTGTCTCACTAAATTTCATCTCTTTCTTTTAATCTTTCAAGATTAAACACTTTGTATTGCTTATTTCATTAATCAAAGTTCTATTTTAAGCTTTTAAATCCTTAATCTCATTCTACTTTTCTTTGATTTTAGATTGATTTTGGTGCGATTATCATATGATCCGTGTTGTTCTAAATGATTTCGTGCTTAAAAAGTTAATCTTTTGATCATTTCATAAGTTTTCATTTGATTAAGCTTTAAGACTTTTGTGCTTATTGGCTTACTTTTGTGATTAACTTATTTACTTTATAAAAAGTTTTCTTTAAAAAGTTTATGTTTTTATTGTTTGATCCAAAAAGTTGCTTATTTTGAGGTGGAATAAGTTGATACAAGTGCTTATTCGATCCGGTTTAATCATTGATTCGGCTTAGTTTGGTGATAAGCTTATTATATAGCTTATTCATTAGCTTATACTCGAATCCCACCATTTTCGAAAAGGGTATAAACCCCTTTCCGATTGACACATTTCGAGCAGCCCACTAGACCACCCTTTCCGATTGATCAATCGGAAAAGGGTTTCCCATTTTCCGATCTGGCCATTTTGACACATTCCGACGGGAGTCTAATTGAACATTCCGATTGCGAGTTTCTGTTTAGTATTCCGATTGGCCTGATTTTAGGATTATTCCGATTGGTTCCTTTTCCCACATTCCGATTTGAGCATCATCATCATTCCGATCCATCTCTTTGATTGTTATTCCGATTGGGACTTTTAGCAACATTCCGATCACCCCTTTTGTTACATATTCCGATTGCAGGATTTACCAACTTTCCGATCAACCGATCGGAATACATTCCGATCGGGACACCTTTTTGGAGCTTATTCCGATTGTTTGCATTTGTTTGATATTCCGATCTTACTTTCTTTTAGTACTTTTCAACTAAGTTCTTATTTTTAGAAAATTCTCCAAGTGTTAGTTTTATTTAGTGCGCTAGTACTTTTCCATTGTTGCCTTTAAGTTTCCAACCATTTATTTTTACTCGTCATTTTAAATATTAATCTTTATTCTTCCATTTTACTCAACGACACTTTAATTACTTGCTTATAGTTTAAAAATAGATAATCAAAACCAAACCATTCTCTTGATTCACCAAAGGACGATTGAGTCGCACTTAAGACCGGTTTTCAATTCGAAAAGACTTGGGACTACGAATTTTGATACTAGGGATAAAAGCCAAGTATTAAATGGCGCCGCTGCCGGCTCTTTTCGTTACGATAAACGGTTTCTAGTGAGAGACGCATTGAATTTTGGGATCCGTTCTTTGAACGTTATTTTCATTGCTTTAAAAATTTTCAAAAATCCTAAAAAATATAAAACTTTTCAAAAAATACAAAAACATCAAAAAAATCATTAAAAAGCAATTCTTTTTCAAACGTTTTGCACCAAAAAGATTATATAGATATATTCTTTGTGTATATTTTTCTTCTGCAGGTGTATGCGTACTAGATCTTCCAACTATTCTGAGCCCGAGACTCGTGAAGATTTAGATATGGCTGGTGTTAATAACAACAATAATCACCCACCTCAACCCAATTTGAACAATAATAACAACAACAACAATGTCCTCTTACCTGATTTACGGACAATGGAGGAATTGTGTCAACCCACCATGAACGGACGCGGAGGCCCGATTGCGCCGATGCACGTCACGGCTCAGGAGTTTTCGTTGAAGCATCACATGATCCAGCAAGTGCAAACGAACCCATTTCGTGGACTTCCGGATGACGATGCCAATAAACACCTCGACAAATTCATTACCATGACCCAAACCATGAAGTGCTCCGGTGTTTCTATGGATGACCTTCGCCTTCAACTCTTTCCCCACTCGCTTTCTCACCATGCCGAAAAATGGTTTGACCGTCTTCCTAAGAATTCTATTCATACGTGGAATGACATGACTCAACGCTTTTTATCGCGCTACTTTCCCCCATCCAAGGTCACTAGCCTTCGTAACCAAATCAGTGGATTCATGCAAGAGAATGATGAATCACTTTTCGATGCTTGGGAACGATACAATGATTTGATCGACCGCTGTCCAAACCACAATATGCTCCCCGTCACTCTCATTGACACCTTCTACAATGGTCTCACTTTTCGTGATTGTGACACGATCAATGCCGCCGCCGGTGGTACCTTTATGAAAAGGAGACTGGAGGAGTGCCGAGAGTTGATCGAAAACATGACTACTCACCACAAGAATTGGGATTCATCCGCATCCTCAAGATCTAACTCGAGAGTCAATGTTTCTTCTACTACCTCCAATCCTGAAATGACTGAAATTTCTCGTCAACTCACTGAGATGAACAAGAATTTCATGGCCATGGCCACAAACCACTTTCAACAAGCTAAAGCCGTTGCTATTTCTTGTGACACATGTGGTGGCCCTCATTCTTATAATGATTGTCCTTCTACCCAAGCCAATTTTTCTGAAAACGTTAACGCAGCTTACGGCACTTATCCCACGGGAGGCTATCAAGCCCGCCCTCAAGGAGACCGTGGCTTGCTAAGTTATCGTTCCAACAATTATCTTGCTCCTCCCGGTTTCCCTCCTGCAAACCAAAGCCAACAACAAAGCTACAACCAATCCCAACCTCGTGCAAACAATCAATATCAATCCCAAAGAAACCCATACCCAACTCAGGGAAATTCCCAAGCCTACCAAGCTCCACCTCTCAATCAACCGATGGCAGTGAGTCCAGAAGTCGAGACATTCATGAAGACTAATCGGGAGTTGGTGACGATTCTTCAGAGTCAAGTCCGCAACTTGAAGGGAGAAATGGCAAAACAAGGGAACGATATTCGAGCCGAGCTAAGGAATGATATGGCCAAACACAGCAATGAAATTAATGCAAACATGCAAAACTCTTTTAATAATCAAGCGGTTCACCTTCGTGATATGATTGGTTCGCTCATCCAAAGTAATCAACCCTCTTCTTCGGGTACTCTTCCGAGTAATACCGTTGTGAATCCAAGAGGGGAGATGAAAGCAATCACCACTCGTAGTGGAAAAGGTTATATGGAACCCGAGCTTCCTACACCTCCACCCGTAATTGTGAACAAGGAAAAAGAGCAACCTTCCCCACCTCCTTCACCTTCTATCTCCATTTCCCCACCACCCGTAGTTGTGAGTGATCCTACTCCGTTAAAGCCTTCTTCTTCATCCAATATACCTTATCCTTCAAGGTTGAGGAAAGAGAAGCAAAAGAGCAAGGATGATATTCAAGTTTCAAACTTTCTTAAAATGTTTAAACAACTGAATTTTAACATCTCCTTTGCCGAGGCTCTCGCTCACATGCCCAAATACGCTAAGATGTTTAAAGATCTTCTAAGTGATAAGGAAAAGCTTCTTGACATCGCTCAGACCCAACTTAATGAGAACTGCTCTGCAGTGCTCTTAAGGAAATTGCCCACCAAACTTGGTGATCCGGGTCGCTTCTTGATTCCTTGCAACTTCCCGGGAGTAGAGAATTGCATGGCCCTAGCCGATCTAGGTGCCAGTATAAACTTAATGCCTTTAAGTGTTTGGAAGCAATTATCTCTCCCCGAGCTAGTCCCCACCAAAATGACTTTGGAATTAGCCAACCGTACGGTTGCTTATCCAGTGGGGATAGCCGAAGATGTCTTTGTTGGCGTTGATAAATTCACCTTCCCCGCGGATTTTGTCGTCGTTGACTACGAGATGGACCTTCGTGTTCCATTAATCATTGGACGTCCATTCCTGAGGACCGGTCGCACTCTTATTGATGTAGCCGCAGGCGAATTAATCATGAGAGTTGGTGACGATCAAATTGTCTTCAACATGGGTAAATTTCTAAGCAACCTTATTCGTATGAGAGTGTTAATGCTATTGATGTTCTCGATGAGGCTTGTGAAGAACATTTTCATGATGCTTGCAAAAGTACTCTTTCTTCTCTACCCAATGTTGAGACCGTTGCCTCAATTGCTCCAGCATTGACTCCTTTTGGAGAAAGTGACTTGGATGACTTCGAAGCTAGCTTGGGTCCTCTCGATATTAAGTATGATAATTTGTCCACCAATTGGGATGAAGACATTCGTACTATTGAGAGACTTCTCAATGAGGACCCGTTGTCTCCTCCTTCTCCTAAAGAGGTGACTAATGATGATCCATCGTTAGTTTCACCATCTATTGAGGATCCTCCTACTCTTGAGCTTAAGGACCTACCTCCTCATCTTGAGTACGTTTTCCTAGAAGACGACGAGAAGTTACCGGTCATCATCGCAAAGGATCTGAAAGAAGACGAAAAAGCCCCACTTGTCGCCGTGTTGCAGAAGCATAAAAGAGCTATCGCTTGGAAAATCTCCAACATCCGTGGAATTGATCCTCACTTTTGCACACATAAAATTCTCATGGAGGACGACTTTAAGCCCACAATTCAAAGCCAACGAAGGGTGAATCCTAAAATCCATAAAGTCATCAAAAAAGAGGTTATCAAACTTCTTGATGCGGGTATGATTTACCCTATTTTGGATTCACCATGGGTTAGTCCAGTCCATTGTGTGCCTAAGAAAGGCGGTATCACCGTTGTGCCCAATGCAAACAACGAGTTGATTCCTACCCGTCTCGTTACTGGGTGGAGAGTTTGTATAGACTACCGCAAACTCAATGATGCCACGAGAAAGGATCATTTCCCTCTACCTTTTATGGACCAAATGCTTGAACGTTTAGCGGGTAATGAATATTACTGCTTTCTTGATGGTTTCTCGGGTTATTTCCAAATACCCATCGATCCCCAAGATCAAGAGAAGACAACATTCACCTGTCCCTATGGCACATTTGCTTACAAAAGGATGCCTTTTGGCTTATGCAATGCTCCCGGGACATTCCAAAGGTGCATGTTGGCTATCTTCCATGATATGGTTGAGCAAACCATGGAAGTCGTCATGGATGATTTCTCGGTCTTCGGGGATTCCTTCTCTTCTTGCCTTGCCAATTTGGAACGTATGCTTAAGCGGTGCGAAGACACTCGCCTTGTTCTGAATTGGGAAAAATGCCATTTTATGGTAAAAGAAGGCATTGTGCTAGGACACAAAATCTCTAAAGCCGGTCTTGAAGTCGACCGTGCTAAAGTAGATGTCATAGCCAAATTACCTCCACCTTCAACCGTGAAGGGCGTGAGAAGTTTTCTGGGTCATGCGGGCTTCTATCGTCGATTCATTCAAGATTTCTCTAAAATCGCTCGCCCGATGACCCACCTCTTGGAAAAAGATACTCCTTTTATCTTTTCTAAATAGTGTCTCGAAGCCTTCAATCTTTTAAAGGATAAGCTAACTAAGGCACCGGTCTTGGTTACCCCTAATTGGGAGCTGCCTTTTGAATTGATGTGCGATGCTAGCGACTTTGCTATTGGTGCGGTTTTGGGCCAACGAGTGAATAAACACTTCCAACCAATCCACTATGCTAGCAAAACAATGACGGGGGCTCAATTGCATTATACGACAACCGAAAAAGAGCTTTTAGTTGTTGTCTATGCTTTTGAAGAATTTCGCCCTTATCTTGTTTTATCCCCCACCATCGTATACACGGACCATTCCGCGTTGAAGTACTTGATGACAAAGCATGATTCTAAGCCAAGACTTCTTCGCTGGGTTTTACTCCTTCAAGAATTCAACATTGAAATTCGTGACAAGAAGGGAGCCGAAAACCTGGCCGCGGATCATCTGAGCAGACTTGAGGATCCATATCAAGGGGATCATCCGAACAAAGAGATCAATGACTCTTTTCCCCTTGAGACCTTAATGTCTATAAATCTCAATCTTGATGGCACCCCGTGGTTTGCAGACATTGCAAACTACTTAGCGGGTGGTATTCTCATCAAAGGGTTAACATCCCAACAAAAGAAGAAGTTCTTGAATGATGTTAAGACTTACTTTTGGGATGACCCTTATCTATTCAAACAGTGTGCTGATCTGATCATTCGTCGATGTGTTGACGGACCGGCAGCTTTTGACATTCTCCAAGCTTGCCACAAAGGACCCACCGGTGGTCACTTTGGTCCCAACTACACCGCTAAGAAAGTGTTTGATTCTGGATTCTATTGGCCCACCATTTATCGTGACGCTCACGAAATGGTTAAGCATTGTGATGCTTGCCAACGCCAAGGCAAGATCACACATAAGGATGAGATGCCTCAAAATTTCATACAGGAATGTGAAATCTTTGATGTATGGGGCATCGACTTTATGGGGCCATTTCCATCCTCCAAAGGAAACAAGTACATCCTCGTCGCCGTCGACTACGTTTCTAAATGGGTTGAAGTAAGGCTCTTCCTACGAATGATGCGAGGGTGGTTGTGAACTTTTTGAAGCAGCTTTTCGCTCGATTTGGCGTTCCTCGTGCTATCATCAGTGACCGCGGGACTCATTTTTTGCAACGATCAATTTGCACGAGTCATGGCTAAGTATGGTGTCAATCACCGTCTTTCCACCGCCTATCATCCCCAAACCAATGGGCAAGCCGAGATTTCCAACCGTGGCTTGACGAGAATTTTGGAGCGTACTGTGGGAGAGCATCGCGCCGCGTGGGCCGATAAGTTAGATGATGCTCTGTGGGCTTTCCGTACTGCTTACAAGACCCCGATCGGTTATACACCTTATCGTCTTGTGTACGAAAAAGCATGCCACCTTCCCATCGAGCTGGAACATAAGGCGCACTGGGCCTTGAAGTGGGCTAACTTCGACATCAACAAAGCCGGTGATCATTGCAAGATTCAACTCAACGAGCTAAATGAACTGTGGAATGAAGCTTATGAGAACTCGCTGATCTACAAGGAGAAGAGCAAGATCATTCATGACGCTAAAATCAAGAACCGAGAGTTCCACGTTGGTGATCAAGTCTTACTCTTTAACTCTCGGTTGAAGATCTTCTCTGGCAAGTTGAAGAGCCGCTGGTCTGGTCCATTCACCGTCGCCAAAGTCTTTCCATGGGACCATTGAGCTTTCTCAGCCGAATGGGCCCAACTTCAAGGTGAATGGCCAGCGTCTGAAGCTGTACTTTGGTGAGGACATCTCTCATGAGATGATTCCATCCCTCACCACGTTCCCCATGAACTAAAATTGGGTCGAGTCAGGCTCGTGACTCGGTGAACAAAAACAAGCGCTTCTCGGGAGGCAACCCGTGATCTATCCTTTACTGCTTTCATAATAAGTGTAGGGGAGAGCCCCGTATATGTTTGTTGTCTTGTTTCTTGTGTTGTGCAGGGATTAAAGCTTCAAAGAGCATCTTGATGACTTTTGACGAACCGTGATACCGTGTTCCCATCTTCCCGGTTCTATCCTAAACTCTTGTGATTCAATATTTCATATTTTATATGTTCACATTGAATTCACTTTAGTTGTCCTTTCCTTAGCAAGATTTAAACAAAGTGCACAATGTCATAAGTGTAGGGGAATTTACTCCCACATGCTTAAACATTGAGGACAATGTTTATCTCAAGTGTAGGGGGGACTTCTATCGAAGTAAGTGGTCTTTTCCATGAATTTGTCCTCATTTTAACCGGAAAATTTGATTTTTCTACATTTTTCAAAATTTTTAATCTATTTTGGCCTAGTTGTATAGTTGTATTTTCCTTTATTATGGTTATTTTCTTTTCCTGCTTAAATAAAGTGGTTTTAAATTTTTCTTAGTCGTGAACATTTTGACTCAACCCGAGTTTACTTACCTAAGTTTACTCTAGCTAGTATCCTTAACATGTTTAAGTCAAGTTTTGCTAGGCTTTTATATAGGGAGCTATAAAACGCGAAAGTCTTAACTCTCACGGGTTAAGAACAAGAACTTTTCGCAAGTTCCTATAATTGATCCTAGAGAGTCGTTTATCAAGGGAACTTTAAAATGCGAATTCTAAACTTGAAAAAGTCCAAGAATTTGCAAGATCCTATAGATGACTCGAAAACCCAAAACTTTGATTTAATAGGCTAAGCATCCACGAGTCTCATTCCTTGAGATTTTAAACTGTAGAGAACGAGAGATGATAGAGTCAATTATAAGTTCGGTATTCTTTCGTGAATTTATGTGAGTTAATTATAAGCCTATTCTCCCTCCGCTTGTTAATAAATTTATCTGCAATAAATAAGGTTGTACGATTTAAAAGGTTACTTAGCTTCTAGCCCCAGATCGTTTAAAAGTTGCTCAGTACGGATTAGAGTTCATAGCCAAGGCATAACTTATTGAAGCGGGATGCGAAGATTGGCGAGTCCGAAAAGGCCCTAACAAGGCATGAGGGCTACATTTTGTTGGAAAATGTAAACCGTGCTTTAAAATTAATGCATTGCATGAGGGCATTGCAATGATCAAGTGTAGGGGATTTAATAAGTGTGAAAACACTTATCCTTTTACCACTTATTTTCAATAATAAAAAGACCAAAACGTGTGATTTATGTCGTAAAAGTCGGAATTATGCGTGGTTTGTGTTTTTATTGTGTTTTAGGACCAAAATATGAAAAAGGAAGAAAACACGGGTTTTCACGGGCTTTTATCGAAGAAAACGGGAAAAGACGAAGTCAAAAGATCAAGAATGCAAAAAGAACGGATGTCCAAGGCCTATTCTGAAGATTTATCGAAGAAAAAGTCTAAAGACGGAAGTTTAACGAAGTCGAAGAACTTAAGTATAATAGAAGAAGAAAATTAAAAGACAAAGTTTAAATCCCGAGACGACAAAGACAAAGAATTAAAGTCGAGTCGAGAAAACATGAAGAAAGAAAGAAAGAAGATGCAACACATGCACTCCTTCCACCTTCCCTATAAATACCCTCCTAATAGTCATTAGGAGGGGAGTTAGTTAATTAGCTAGTTTTTATTTTTCTTAGTTTTCTCTAGTTTTAAAGAGAGAAAGTCTTAAACTTTCTCTCACTAAATTTCATCTCTTTCATTTAATCTTTCAAGATTAAACACTTTGTATTGCTTATTTCATTAATCAAAGTTCTATTTTAAGCTTTTAAATCCTTAATCTCATTCTACTTTTCTTTGATTTTAGATTGATTTTGGTGCGATTATCATATGATCCGTGTTGTTCTAAATGATTTCGTGCTTAAAAAGTTAATCTTTTGATCATTTCATAAGTTTTCATTTGATTAAGCTTTAAGACTTTTGTGCTTATTGGCTTACTTTTGTGATTAGCTTATTTACTTTATAAAAAGTTTTCTTTAAAAAGTTTATGTTTTTATTGTTTGATCCAAAAAGTTACTTATTTTGAGGTGGAATAAGTTGATACAAGTGCTTATTCGATCCGGTTTAATCATTGATTCGGCTTAGTTTGGTGATAAGATTATTATATAGCTTATTCATTAGCTTATACTCGAATCCCACCATTTTCGGAAAGGGTATAAACCCCTTTCCGATTGACACATTCCGAGCAGCCCACCAGACCACCCTTTCCGATTGATCAATCGGAAAAGGGTTTCCCATTTTCCGATCTGGCCATTTTGACACATTCCGACGGGAGTCTAATTGAACATTCCGATTGCGAGTTTCTGTTTAGTATTCCGATTGGCCTGATTTTAGGATTATTCCGATTGGTTCCTTTTCCCACATTCTGATTTGAGCATCATCATCATTCCGATCCATCTTCTTTGATTGTTATTCCGATTGGGACTTTTAGCAACATTCCGATCACCCCTTTTGTTACATATTCCGATTGCAGGATTTACCAACTTTTCGATCAACTGATCGGAATACATTCCGATCGGGACACCTTTTTGGGGCTTATTCCGATTGTTTGCATTTGTTTGATATTCCGATCTTACTTTCTTTTAGTACTTTTCAACTAAGTTCTTATTTTTAGAAAATTCTCCAAGTGTTAGTTTTATTTAGTGCGCTAGTACTTTTCCATTGTTGCCTTTAAGTTTCCAACCATTTATTTTTACTCGTCATTTTAAATATTAATCTTTATTCTTCAATTTTACTCAACGACACTTTAATTACTTGCTTATAGTTTAAAAATAGATAATCAAAACCAAACCATTCTCTTGATTCACCAAAGGACGATTGAGTCGCACTTAAGACCGGTTTTCAATTCGAAAAGACTTGGGACTACGAATTTTGATACTACGAATTTTGATACTACGAATTTTGATACGAATTTTGATAGATGAATCAAGCAGGTTTCTTTGCCAGAACCTCCAGTTCTGCTGGAGTCAAACATCTCATACCAATTTGCCTAACAAGATACGCAAACCTCTCTTTCGAAAGAGATTTTGTAAACAAGTCAGCTAATTGGTAATCAGTTCCAACAAAGTATAATTCAACAATACCCTTTTCAACTTGTTCCTTAATGAAGTGATATCTGACATCAATGTGCTTCGTGCGGGAATGCTGAACCGGATTGCAGGAGATGGCTATGGCCGACTTTGAGTCACAGTACATAGGTACTTTATCAAAATGGAAGCCATAATCCGTGAGTTGTGTTCTCATCCAAAGAACTTGAGCACAACACGCAGATAGAGACACATACTCTGCTTCGGCTGATGAAAGTGACACGCAATCCTGCTTCTTGGAAGACCATCCCACAAGTTAGTCTTGACCTAGAAACTGTGCACCAACAAAAGTACTTTTACGTGTATCAAGACACCCTGCATGATCAGAATCTGAATAGGCCATTAGAAAGAAACCGGTTTCCCTCGGATACCAGAGTCCCATGTGAATGGTATTCTTAAGGTACCGAAAGATCCGTTTAACCTCCTTGAGGTGCTTTTCAGTGGGTCGTGCTTGATATCGTGCACAGTAACATGTAGCATGATGAATATCAGGTCTGCTTGCTGTCAAGTACATGAGGGACCCGATCATAGAACGATATCTCGTTTGATCAATGGGTAATCCCTCCAAATCAGCATATAGGGATGTGGTGGATAATGGTGTCCCAACGGGGTCACATGATGTCATACCATGCTTTGTGATTATCTCTTGGCAATACTTAGCTTGGTTAATAAAGATACCACTTGGGGATTGGTGAACTTGAGTTCCTAGAAAGAATTTTAGTTCGCCCATCATAGACATTTCAAATCTGTTGTGCATTACTTTTTCAAACCATTTTGAAAGTTTTAGGTTTGTAGACCCAAAAATAATGTCATCAACATAAATTTTCACAAGCAAAATGTCATACCCATATTTATAAGTGAACAAAGTTAAATCAATGGAACCTTTTGAGAAACCTTTGGAGACCAGAAATTTCGAGAGTTCGTCGTACCACGCCCTTGGAGCTTGCTTGAGTCCATAAAGTGCTTTGTGGAGACGGTACACCTTGTCAGGATAATGAGGATTAACGAATCCTTCCGGCTGCGTGACATAGACTTCTTCCTTCAAAGGACCGTTAAGAAACGCCGTCTTTACGTCCATTTGATAGACAATAAATCCCTTATGTGCCGCATAAGCAAGAAAAATCCTGACCGCTTCCATACGAGCTACTGGTGCAAATGATTCTTCAAAATCAATACCCTCTTTCTGTCCATACCCTTTAGCCACTAGCCTAGATTTATTCTTGATGATCGTGTTCTCTTCATCCATCTTGTTTTTCCAGATCCATTGAAGATTTAATGGTGTTACATCGTATGGTCTGTCCACAAGTTCCCAGACTTTATGTCTTTCAAATTGTTGAAGTTCATCCGTCATCGATTCAATCCAAGCATGATCAGCTAATGCTTCTTTGATGTTTTTCGGTTCAGCTGAACTCACGGCGAGTGCGAACATACAAACATCAGCATCGGTGTTAAGCTGTCGTTTTGTGCAAACGGGCTGTGAAGGGTTTCCAATGACATGAACCAAAGGATGATCTCGGGTCCAATGATGTGATGAAGGATGTCGTTGGTAGAACATGTGCATATTTGACGGATCAACATGGCGAGTAGAATACTCTCCAGTTTCGTGTACCGGTGTACCGAATGGGTTGATAAATTCGTCTTCGTCAGATAATGCATTTTCTTCTTGATTTGTGTTCTTTGAAGCAATGACAGTAGTTGTGGATGTTGTAGGATCGAGTGTTGAAGTAATATTCTGAGGAGGTATATCTGCAGCAACCCGTGTTGAAGTAGATGAAGTTGTATCCGGTTGTTGACGATGATCGGTATCATCAGTCTTATCATGAGTGTCAGCGGAAGACTTCGATACAACTTGTTTCTCCCCCGTAAAATATGCATCATACATTGGTCCATATAACATTTCCAACTCTTCAATTGTCGTATCGACTGTCATATCAGCTCTAGGAACATGTTCTGGAACCAGCGTTGAACTTGACGGTTCATTGTTGTGGTCTTGAGTTCCAAGTTCCGTTCGGTTGTAAACGGAAGTCGTTTATCGTTGTGGATCGGGACTTAAACTGTTTTGTTCAAGTGCCATCTCTTGTAATTCATCGAATCGAATGTGAATAGTCTCGACAATCAATTTTGTTTTCTTGTTGTACACTCTATACCCCTTAGACTGAGTTACATATCCCACAAGAATACATGCATCACCTTTCTCTTTCATTTTATCCAAATTCTCACCATCTCGAATAATGTAAGAAGTACAGCCAAAAACATGAAGGTGTTTGAGTGAAGGTTTTCGATCATGAATTATGTGATATGGTGTCTTTTCGTGTCTTGGGATAATTAAGGATCGGTTTTGTGTGTAGCATGCGGTTGACACGGCTTCGGCCCAAAAGTACAGTGGAAGTTTTGAAGGAGATAATAATGTTCGAGCAGCCTCAACTAAAGTACGGTTTCGTCTTTCAACAACTCCGTTTTGTTCAGGTGTTCGAGCAATAGATGGTTCATGTTCAATCCCTTCGGCTTCAAAAAAGTTTCTCAGTTTTGAATTCAAAAATTATGTACCTTTGTCAGTACGAACCACTTTAACTTGAGCTTGAAGACCACGTTGTATCAGTTTAAGGAAGCTTTTGATAACGTCGGGTGTTTCATCCTTGGACCTCAAGAAGTGAGTCCATGTGTACCTTGAGTAATCATCGACTATTACCAGAATATATTTCTTTCCATTGATACTCTGAACACATATGGGACCACACAGATCCATATGAAGAAGATCTAACCGTCCTTTTGAGCTTGGTGTGGTTTTTGTTTTAAAGCTACTTCGTTTAGCTTTACAAAGTTCACAAGAAGAACAAAGATGATCTTTGATGAATTTCAAGCTTGGAAGGCCTCTCACAATATCTTTTTGGAAAGCAAGTTAATGGTATCAAAGTTAAGATGAGAAAGACGTTGATGCCATAATCATGCCTTAGTCGTTGAAGCTTTAGCCATGAAGCAAATTGGAGTTGATGAAGTTGTGTCTTGAAGTGAAATTGTGTAAAGATCAGTACCCCGTGTACCGGTAAGTAAGTCATTCCCATCATAATCACGAACAAAACATGTCTTCTTTCTGAAAGCAACTTCCAAATCCGCATCACAGAATTGACCAACCGAGAAAAGATTGTGATTGAGCCCTTCGACGTAGTATACCCTTTTTATCGTGATATTCCCCTGAACCAAATCACCATATCCTAGGATCGGTGCAAATTGATCATTTCTGAATCGGACCGTACCCAGGAACTTCTCCACGAAGTTAATTAGAAGCTTGAGATTCCCCGTCATGTGCTTCGTGCATCCGGAGTCCAGTATGAAGAGAATTATTTGTATCACCTGCGGAAGAGTTAGAACACGATGGAGCATTTGCTAAATTGGATACCACAGTATTTGTGATTATAGAATCATTAGTGTCCTTAGCAACATTTAAAGGCATACTTACACTCGTAGTCACATTTTCTGTCCTAACTTTAGGCATCCACTTATATCTGGGAGGACATTGATTAGCAAACCACCATTTCCAAGACTTACTAGCAGACTCATATAATTCCTTAATTTTGCTTCTAGGGTTCTTAGTGGTGGAGTCTGATGCATTATTTTTCTTAGTGGGGGTCGCACCAGAATGGTTCACTTTGCGTTTGGGTTTACTAGCACTAATAGGCATTGCAACTTGCTTCTTAGTTCTAGTATCTACGCCTTTCACAGTTTTCATAGCACATATTGAATGATTAGCATTAGCACATTTTCCACATTTGACACAAACAAATTTCACTTTCATAGCATTCAAATCATCATTACATGCGATAACAGACTTTTTATTCTTAAAAACATTCAAATTCCGAGGGTGTTCTTCTACTTGCTTCATCTTCCCTTGAATCTTGTGTTTCCAGACCTTATCATTCACTTGAGTGCTCTTAAGCTGAGGCTGGCTAACACTAGTAGTGGAGACTATTCCTGTAGTAGAAGACACACGAATATTAGTGTTTCTAGAAGTCTGAGGCGAGTGTGTATCTTTGTTTGTGGGCTTAGTGGGCATTCTATACATCCCTGGTTTAATCACATTATTGTGCTTAACGCTTGGTGCTATAGTATTCCTTATGGGTTGATTTTGTGGTAACCTTTCCTTTCCGTCCATCTTGGGGGCAAACACAGGTTTTTCAAATGAGGAATTTGATAAAGCAGATGGTTTTCCCAAGATAGAGGATCTATTCACCTTAGAAGCATTTGGTTGTCTAACAACAGGTTTCTTAATGCTAGGTTCCACGATTTTCCCACCCATTTTAGCAATGAGTTTCTGCAACTCTGCTATCGCTCTGTCTCTGTCTTGTAACTGAGCTTTCAACCCTTTAATTTCCAAATTCTGTTCATTCATATCTCGAAACATTTGGGAAAGTTTTTCTTGCAATTTATTATCATGTGGAAAACTACCAACGTCTTTTTGTAAAGCAAGTTCAAGTGAATGACAATGTTTTTGAAGGAAATTATTTTTGTGTTGAAGTAACTCAAAAGCCTTTTTGTCAACATTCTCTTTACGTTTCGAAAGCTCAACTTCAAGACGTTCACATTCTTTGCTTTTATCAAGATATTGGCATGCAACTTTAGAATATTCATCAATATCAGCACAAGATGTAAAATAAGCACACATAACATCGTTAGAAACACATTCTTGCAATAGTAAATCATATTCATCTGAAAAATCAGTCTTCTCCATTTGAAGATCTTCAATGTGTTTCTCAAGAGATTCAACGTATTTTAAATCATCATACATTTCAGTCCGAATGAACTCCTCAAGTTGAAGGACAGTTTCTTTAATCAACGCCGTGTTTGGAATTAAGAGTTCTTTCACAAGCAATGTAATATCTTGAGGAATCGGACGTGTCCATTCAGCATTTTCACGTTTTGCCCAGTCTCTTTCAACAATAGATTTAACATTATCTATATGGTGTTTAAGAATACCTAATGTTTTCCTACTCTTGCTTTTAGATTCATCTAGAGGGAGGTAGTTTATGTATTTGTAAACATTAGATTTCTTAGGGGTAAATGCTTTCTTCCATTGAATTCTCTTTTGTTTGCATTCTAGAAACACTTCCTCACGAGTTTTCTGAGTTTGTTTGTTGAAAAGACCATAAAGACTATTCTCATAAGCATAATTATATGGTTTCACAAACTCCTTATTGACAAGTGGTTGACTGTCATCATCCCAAATGGCAGTCTCGTCACTATCGGCACTAACAGGCATGCAATCAAGATCAGTTCTTTCAGTCTCATCAAGATAAAGATGCGGGTTCGCAGCTTGAGCTTTGGCAAGGTACTCAGGACTTGCAAAGCTAGCTTGACCCTTAAACATCGATGGAGGTGCTAGCATTCTTACGGATTGAATAGAATCATGCGTTTTATAAATAACGTTCTTCAAAAAGTCGACTTGTGCTTCTAGTTTCGTTACTTTTTCAGTTTCTTTATCATATCTACTTTTGAAGTCGTGTTTTAACGCATCTACCTCTTGTTTCTTATCCTCAAGAATTTTAGCAGAATCAGTAGTGGTCATAGAGAGCTTTTGTTCAAGTTCATTAACTTTGGTATTGGCAAGGTACGTTTTTTGACGTTCATCCATTAAGAAAACATTATATTGACGCTTCTCTTTGGCTAATAACTCAAGAGTGGTATTATATTTGTTTTCAAAATCGTCCTTTTGACTTTTTAACGCACTTCCCTTGTACCCCTCAAGCTCTTTGGTTTTCTGAAGGAGCTCATCTCTATAGCTTTCAGTCATCTCAGTAGATTTGATAAGAGCAACTTTGCATTCTTCAAAACTTTGAGTGAGCGTAGCGTTTGCCTTCTTTAATTGCTTTTGACTCTTTTTATTTTCAGTGACATCTTTTTGTAAAGTAGCAATTAAATTAGCAAGCGCAATACGTTCCTCTTCATCATATTCATTTGCATGTTGATCATCCTCAGACTCATTATTGCACATGTCTGATGAATCAGGTGTGGTATTGCTATCAACCGTTTCCATCATACACGTGTCATTAATGGCATTGGGTAGATCACTATGCTCAGGAATGTCACCAAACACATTATAGTCATCAGTAGTGTGTACCTTATCGATTGGCTCAGTGTCAAAGATAGGGCCATTGTCATCTTCAGTGACTTTGAGAACTTCTTCAACCTTTGCCATGTACGAGTAATGTGCATCGAGCTCTTGATCAGAATCTTCATCATCAGTATCATCAAGCATTGTTCCTTCCTCAGCTGACAATTTAACCCCTGCTTCCATCTTTTTGCATAGCAGCATCTTTTCCTTATGATAACCAGAGTCTCTAACCCGTTTTGGCTTCCTGCATTCCTTTGCCATATGCCCATAACCTTGGCAATTAAAACATTGAATCCCACTCTGCTGAACCACTTGATTTCCAACATTTTCCCTATTCCCAGTAGCAGCAGCAATCCTCTGAGTATCATACTTGGCAGTTTGTCGATCATACCTTGCAGAACCCTCAACTTGTGTTGGATTATGTCGATCATATCTAGAAGGACTTTCACCACGTCGACGTGTGTCATACCTTGGAGGACTCTCAACATATCGGTTCTTTGTGTTAGATGAAGTACGAAGATTGTTGTTGGTGGGTTTGTAGATTTTCTTGTAATTCTTCATTATGTAAGCAATTTGTTGTTTCATCTCTCGGTTCTTTTGAGCTTGGTCTTCATCACTATCTTCTGCAGATGATGACTCAGATGGTGGTGATGGTGCTCTTGGCACTTTACCTCGAGATCTTGTGGATGATGAAGACTTAGATGATGTGGAATATCGTTGTGAAGATGATGTAGTGGAGTATGGTTTAGGAGCACGAGAGTGATGATCTTGAACATGTTGTGTGGTAGTCACTAAAGCAAGTGGATTAGCTGTCTTGGCAACACGCTCAGCTCTAATCTCATTTGCTTCATTCTGAAATTGCTTCAAGATATCAAAGATTCGATGATATGAGACCTCGTCTAACTTTTCTTGTTGTTTCACTAAAGTGACGAACCGTGTCCACTCTGGTTGAAGTTGTTGAAGAAATTGAACATTGACTTGCATGGTGGAGACTTGCACATTATTTCTTGTCATGTCATTCATCATTTTATAGAACCTGGAGTAATATGAATCAATTGATTCTCCATCCCTTGAAGTAAACTTGCCAAAATTCCAAAACAAGTTTGTTTTGACATCTTGTTTGTTGAGTGATTCTCCTTGTTGCAAGCGTTCAATCGCAGTCCACATTTCATGTGTTGTCGGGCATGCATCAACCGTGGAATAAATGTCATCTCCAATCCCACTTAGAACCATATAGATGGCTTCCTTCTCCGCATCATGCCAAGCACAATTTTCAGGTGTGAGATCGGCTCTTGTTTCATCACGTTCACTTGCGGGTATTGGATCAGTAGTATCTGTGGCAGCTCTTGGAGGAATTGAGATTTTCTTGAATACATATGGTCCATGAGTAATACATGTCCTCAAGGCATCACCATTGGGTCTTTTATCAAGATATCGTATGAAACGTGATTGCCATTGAGCATACCTACCAGACACAAGCATTGGTGGTCTCTCTTTATTACCCGCCACCATGATATTGTTGTTTGTGACACGATACTCTTGAGTAGAATCCATAGCTTATAACTTTGTAATCGATTAAGTGAAAAAGGATTTTAAGTAGATGTGTTGTGATTGGTGTTGTCGAGAAAAGATGTTGAAATCCCCTAAAATAATCTTCACAATTAACCAAAAATTCTAAAGCGAAAAATCACTCAAAATTAGTGAAGAATTTCGTAATGAGGTGTGAAATTCCGCAATCCTTTAACTGTGACAATTCCGCAACAATTTCGCAATCACTGAGTGAATAAATCCGCAAAACTTGAACAAATTCGCAATTAAGTGAATAAATCCGCAATACTTGAACAAATTCGCAATTGATGACCAAATTCCGCAGAAGACCAGAATTCGCAATTAACTCAGAATTCCGCAATGCATGAACAAATTCGCAATTCCCAATATGACAAGATTTCGCAATCCTTTAGTGCAAGATTCCGCAATACTTGAACATCAACAATTCCGCAAATCTTGGAATTCAATTTCGCAATTAGAGACAAATTCGCAATTCTTATACACATATAATTCCGCAATTCCTAGAATATTCAAATTCGCAATTGGAGGCCAAGTTCGATTTCGCAATAAGAGAGAAAGATCAATTTCGCAACATTTGAAAATCTAAAATTTCGCAATAGGAGACAGAATTGCGAAATTGAGGCAGAAGGACCAAATATGCGAAATTTGAACCAGAATATCCTAAAAAATAGGAACAATGAAGAACACTAAAGGAAAACGTGATTTCACTCCAAAAATCAAGCCAAACACCACCAAATTTCGTGTTTTTAACCGATCTAAGTAGCCCAAATCACTACCACGCCTATGTAGATGATTTGTCTACTCACTAACACCACAAAAACACAAAAAAAAAACTTGATGATTCAAGCTTAAAAATCAAGAAAAACTCACGAATCACTAAAGGAGAATCAAAACCAATCACGTATCTACCCCATGGCGATTGATACCAAATGTTGTCCCATATATTTAGATGATTAGAGATAGAAAATAGATGAAAAGAGATGGATTCCTAGAGAGAGAAAGTAGAGAGGAGAAGAGTAGAGAGGAGGAGAGGATTAACTTTTTGAATATTAGATTAAGGAATGAATGAAATGAACAACCTACCCTCCTAACATGCTAGGAGGGTATTATATATAGTCCACCCACATGCGGGCTTTAATGGACTATATATTGGGCCGGGCTTGTCTTTTGGACTTTAATTAGTTTAAATCCAAGCCTGTAAACCACGACTAATTAACTAACTATTACAACGTTCTAATTAATGTTACAATAATAACCTATGACCGAGCATTCTTGTTTGACTCAATATTTTTGAGGCTAACATATTCTGAAATGTTTTGGGTAATCTTCATTGTTATTTTGTTGTATGCAGAGACTAAACAAGAACTAATAATGGCCCAATGTGTATTACTCTGCTAGCAATGACGACATCTGATGCATACCGAGGGATCCACATACACTAAGAATGGTAGGTTCAAACACATTATTTGAGCTAGCTTATATAACCTGTCAAGCATCCGAGGGCAACATGTAAATTTGCATCTGAATCCCTGAGATTGTTTCTTATAAGTTAGATGGACTTGCCCTTTTATTACCTTCTTTTATATCATCTTAACTAGATTAACATCATGAGAAAATTTTGTTGGACAGGTAACTCTTTACACGTCATCCTGGTTCATTGTGCACGATGTAATTGTGTAGCGATGTTTGAAGTTTACAGCTTGGCAAATGAAAACAGCAAATAACGGGCACAAGATCAGCATACAAAAAGGGGACAAAAAGGACATAAAGCAAGTCATTTACTATATGTAGAGTTTCTAAATGATCGTATATGATGAATGATAATGTTAATTACCTCATCTGCTTAAGGATCAGTAGGATGATTTTCACCTTCAATAATGAACTTGGCTTTAACACTTCCTGCATTTTCTCTTTGATAGGCATGTTTAGTGTGAGGGACAGATAGATTTTCTTTACGAACCTTGTCATTGCAACATAAAGAGGTCCAAGATTCTACATGAGAATATAAGTATAGAAAGCTAATATATATTGTACAATTAAGAGTTGGTCGTCATCTATTGTGATTACACCTATCGCAGAATCGTAGAGTAGTTTTGTGTCACTGTTATTACACCTAATACAAAACCATAGAGTAAGTAATAACCTGTTCAATATTTGATGGTGTAGTTTGGTGTTTCAATATATATAGTATACTAATAGTGTTAGTGAACGCTGTGGGATACGTATTATAACTACATTTAGCGAGTGACTATGCTTTGTTTTCTACATCTTTGAACATAAATAGTTAACCTAAAGATACTATAAGTTCATGAATGTCGTGGGATACTTATTTTAATTACATTAATGGAGTGACTATGCTTAGTAGAGTTGCCTTAGCTCTCGGAACGTAACGCGTAAACCGAAAGTGTTGGTGTTTTCATTGAACTTCAAGTCGTTAGTTTACTATTGTCACATATATGTTTGACGATTTATTATTCTATTTCCATCAGAGTTCTATTAAAGAGAACAAGTGAACTTGCTTGGTTGACTAGGGCACTAAGCATCTACATGACCGCTTGGTTAGAGAGGCTCCTACGTATCCTGATGTGTGCCCCTCAAATATGACTAATCAAGTTCAAAGACCCTACTTTGGACTTCTTATTGGTCAGCGAGAATAATGCGTTCCAATATTCAAAAGGTAGTCTTACTTAGATCGTGTACCAAGTCGGAGTCAACTTGCTGATATGTTTATAAAGACTATAGACAGGCACACCTATACCGTGTTTACCCACATTTATTTCTGTATAGCACTTTTTAGTTCGTTTCTATTTTTGTCTATGTACTTTTTTAATGCATTGGCGTAACATTAGTTTTATAGTTATGAGTGCTTATTAGAATTGAATTTCTTTAATAACATGTTGATTTAATCATCATTTTTTATTTTACTTGGAGCTGCAAACAAAGTGACAAATCCTAATTTCAACAAGTTTATGTACGAAAAGGTTTTACATGATTATATTTACGCTAATACATATGGTAACAATGTAAGCGAGATCTATATAAATTTATGTTATAATCATGCGTATCATATACTATTATTATAATGTTTTGAAACCCGGGTCAACCCGGCCGGATCAACCGGTTGACCCGGTTTCGGCCGAAAAAACGAGTCATATTGACCTGGGTTTCATATTTTCGGAACCCGACTCGACCCTCTCGGTTTAGGGTGACCCGGGTCAACCCGGTTCTCGATACCCGGCCGATTTTTGATTTTTTCGGGTTTTTTTATAAAAAAATATGTAAAATTTACGTATTTGCGAGGAAATTTTACTTTTACATATTATATCGTTTGATAAACAATTTATATCTTCAATATATGGGAGTTTTTATGATTTTTATATATAATCTTTGTTAATTATTAAAAATATAAAAGAAATATATTTTTTTAAAACCGGGTTAACCCGAACCTGGTGACTCGACCGGGTCGATTTAAAAATCGGGTTTCAAATCATTGATATTATAGCTTTGTTTTCCCATATTTTTTTTATTAATTTGTCACATCTAAGACCATGTGTTTTTTATAGAGAAAAACGTCATTTGTAAAGCAGGTGGAATGGAGAAAATGCGGTTTTATAATTGTAAACTTTATTTTTCGCCGCAATAAAACATATGTACTTTTCTTACCGTTATTTAGAACATGGCCTTATTTTTCGTTTTAACTTAATGTTTATTTTAGTGGTTCAAGCACTTTACTGTATTCGTAAAAAAATCTTAAAGCTAAAAATTAAAACTTCTGAGTTTTATATTAATTAATGTACAAGCTTTTGGATGTTTTGCCATTTACAACATTCAAGAAGTTTATGCGAGTTCTATACGATTACTACAACCACGGTAAAATATAATTAGTAATATAATAAACACAAAAAAAATTGACAAACAATACTTCTATGTTTAAAAAATGTAGAAAATAGATTTTTTAGCAAGAATATTCACCTAAGAATAAAGTACTTCTAATCTTTATATTTATTAATGTGTAAGTCTTTTAATGTTTGTAAACTATAATTTAAAATTAAGTTAATACGAGTTTTGTATACTTAATACAAAGATCATAAAAAATGTAATAATAGGTTAGTGATTTGCACACTCTCAAATTTGATTGAGACTTTCTAAACTGTGCATTAAAAAGTTGCATTTTTGCTTTAACAGATTGTATATTTGAGTGTCTCAATCAAAAAGTGGAGTGAACGAAATAATTCCCTTAATGTAAAACATTTCCACTATATGTAAAATATATAATTTATTAACAACAATATTTATCTAAATAAATGAATGTAAACGACAATTAGAAGTTATACCCGTCCATCGGACGGGTTTTGCCACTAGTATATATATATATATATATATATATATATATATATATATATATATATATATATATATATATATATATATATATATATATATATATATATATATATATATATATATATATATATATATATATATATATATATATATATATATATATATATATATATATATATATATATATATATATATATATATATATATATATATATATATATATATCTATATATATGTATATATATATATATATATATATATATATATATATATATATATATATATATATATATATATATATATATATATATATATATATCTATATTATATATAGGTATAATTATGACTTAATATCACACCCCTAATCCAAGTCATATGTGACATGGCACCTCTAAACCAATAGAATTGGTTTGTTAGCTAAAAAATCTCAAAAACTTGCCAAAAATAATGTACGAAAACGCAATTTGTAAAAAGCGGGCCGCAATTTGCAAAAAACTGCGTTTTGATAACGCGTGTATATATAATAGGTTGACACCATTTTTTTATTTTGTTAACAACCACCCGACGGGAAAAAACACACACAATGGGGAAAAACACACACCACCGACTTCATATCCATTTTCCCGATTCAACACCTATGAAACCGTTTCAATCATAACCTTTTTAAACCATGAATCAAACAACTGATCCATCATCTTTTTTCAGTTTGTGTAAGTTTAATTGACTATGAACAGAGGAATTAATTTGATTAGGGTTTATGTTTATAAACCCTAATCAATTATGAACAAACGAATTAATGTGATTAGGGTTAATGTTTATAAACCCTAATCAATTATGAACAGACGAATTAATGTGATTAGGGTTTATTTTTATAAACCGTTGTTTAATTTTGAAATTATGATTTTGAATTAATGTGATTAGGGTTTATGTTTATAAAATTATGTTTAATGGGATAGATTTTCTTTTAAGTTAAGTATATGTATTCTGTTAAAAGTTCTTCATCTGTTTATTTTTTTATAATGTTGATCCGACTTAAAAATTAAACAAATAAAACCTTCGATGTGGTGATTCAGCGCGTGTAACAGAAGTAAATCCAATTGTTGGTGAATGGAATGCATACCCCTTACAATCTGGGCCGAAAGTTGAAGCTGAGATCGATAGCAGTTCCTCTGAATCCGTTTATTGTGACTGGTGAAACACAAAATGGTGCAAATTTGCTGTTTAGCAACCAAGATCCCTGGATGTTACGATACGATCCCCAATTTCCTCCACCTCGACCCAGCAAGTTAATGACAAAAAAGGAAGGTGTTGATGAATCACCTAGAGCAGATTCACTGATTGACGAGGGAGGTTACCAGCCAAGTCCTAATCTCGACTTTAATGTTCGTGTGGAACAAGTTCGTGTTGGTGAAGGAGGATTTGGGGATGTTTTCAAATGCTGGATTGATGAAGTTACACATTTGGCTTCAAAACCTAGATCTGGAATGGCTATTGCTGCAAAAAAGTTAACACAAACAATACTGTTCCGATAATCCAGCCTTTGAATACTGGGATCGCGGATTCCAAGTTTGTTCGCAGTGAAGGTTAGTATTGTTTGTTGTTCTTATTTGGTGGTTTGTTGACTGTAGGTGCATAAAAAACTCATGAAACTGCACAAACGCGAGTAAAAATATAACGACACTAAAAGTCATGTAAGAATATAAACTCAGATGTATAAAACTCATTGACAATCAGTTCGCACAAAGTAAAAACTACACTAAATGTCATGAGGATTAAGGTAGAATAGGTACATGATTTGTCCCTTCAAAATTCAGTCAAGTTATCCTTTTAAATAATCTGATAGATATAAAATTTTTGCTAACATTTTTAGACAATCTTATTCTTTGTTGACTTTAGGTGGGACTCTATTACGAAGAAACACTCGCTGCACTGAATTTCGCTCTGCTAACTTAACACTTAGATAGGAAAAACATGGTCCATTTATAAGTGAAGAACCTATGTGATATATATGATCCGTTGGGGGTATTCAACAAAAAAGAAATTACGCAAAAAGTTTAGTCATCTAAGGTGGGTGAAGGATCAAAATGCTATTTCTAAACCCTTTCAGTTTTCAACACTGTTGTCTTTAAAGGCTAGAACTAAATCCCACGGGCAATTGATATTAGAGCAAAATGTAGCAGATCATTTATATGCAGTTTGTTTCATATATTGTATGTTTGTGGACATAATTCATTGGTATGAGATAGTTTATTTTTATATATTCTTCCAATATCACATGGTTCATTTCTTTTTCTATACGGGATTGAGCTTAGGTTTTTATTCTTTTGGTATATCTAATATAGGTTGTCTTAGACTGATGATGATCTAAAGTGAAGGTCGGTGGTAATAGGAAGAAGTGAAAATTCTAAAGCAACAAACAAGTAAAAAATCAACTTTAGTCTCCTTAACATAGAAATATTTAAACTTTGATATACAAGTAACAATCCCAAACGCCCCCTTAAAAGAAATGCCTCAATAGTAAGCCAAAATTCTTCATCACCCAGCCTATCAACTGGCAAACCCCCATCACTTTTCCACCTATCAACTGTCAAATAGTCTTCACTATACTGCCTATCAACTGTCAAATCAGCATTACTTTTCCGGCTATCAATATCCAAATCTCGAACACTTCTTCGCCTATCAGTAACCTTTAAACCTTGTATTAATCTTTATGCTCATTTGGTCATGCAGATGGACACTTTTGGAAGCTGTAGACTAGGTTTCACCAGGATCGGTGAATTGGAAACATGCAACCAAGACCCCTATAAAGATGGCCTTTAGGAAAGTTGAGAATTGCAATCAAGTTAATAAAATTAGGAAGCAGTTGAAGTTTTCGCTTGTCAATGTGGCTGGAAATGACTTTGTGCAAGGGAATAAGAAACTCATACTTGGTAAATCTACTTCTAAACTTTCACTCATAACATAGTTTTCTTTAATGGCACAGAATTGAATTTGTGTACATCTGTTGCATCTTATGGCAGTTGATGAGGTTTAATATGCTTCAACTTCTAAATAATTTGAGATCCCGTTCTTCCCAAGGGAAGGAGATAACTGACGTTGATATTTTGAAATGGGCAAATAAAAAAGTGAAAAACACTGGCAGAGTGTCTCAGATGGAGAGTTTTAAGGTTGGATACAAACACATATTTTTTTCGTCGCTTGGTTCTTAATCAGTTATATTTATGCTTAATAAGTGATTGGCTAATGGCTGTGTAGGATAAGAGCCTTTCAAATGGTATTTTCTTCCTTGAGCTCCTGAGTGTAGTGGAGCCCAGAGTTGTCAACTGGAACCTTGTAACCAAGGGTGAAAGTGGTATGTATCGCTTCTTGAATTATTTATTTACTTCATTTTCATGTTGTTGAAAGAACCTGTAAATTGTATTTTGGTAACTTAATTCATGATATAATATGGTGTTAACAGAAGAGGAGAAGAAGCTGAATGCCACTTATATAATCAGTGTCGCTCGAAAGATTGGTTGCTCACTTTTCTTGTTACCCGAAGACATCATGGAGGTAATTTATGACCATTCAGTAACTCATATTAACTGGTTGCGCAAAACATATTAAAATGGAAAAAAAAACATTATTCTACAGGTAAACCAGAAGATGATACTTATGTTCACAGCTAGCATAATGTACTGGAGTCTTCAGCAATCTGCGGATTACTCGGAGTCATCTCCTTCATCTGTAGTTGTTACCCCTGAAGCATCACCATCACCTTCTGTTAACGGGGATGAAGCTATCAACGGGGATGAAACTGCTAACGGGGATGAAACTGCTAACGGGGATGAAACTGTTAACGGATTCGCAACTGTTAACGGGGACGAAGACTATGAAATATCTGTTATAATTGTTGGAATTCTTTTGCATGCCTGATGATGCTTCTACAGACGGTGATAGCCAACAGTTACGATAATGACCCATATGCAAAGGAGTTTGGGTTTAAAATCAAAGCTAACCTCTGTTGAAGCTACAATATTGCCTCCTCCTTGGGTAAGTAGCCATCACTTATCTTTATTGACTATGTGTTTATATATCCCCTGACTACACATTGATTCTCCTTTTTATTTTTATCCACAACACATATCAGTAAGTATTGTATATACCTGATACTGAATTCATAAAAGTGTGCCCAGGTACTATCGTTATTATCAAACTTATATGACCCATTTCCTTTAAGCTTAATGTTTCATGTACCTGTTTGACCCATTTAAAATAACCCTGTGCAGATAGACCAGAAGGATAAGTTTATCAAGCTATATGTATTTCGAATAACGAGATTATTGCCGTTAAGGTTCTCGATTTTGAACGCGAAATAATGACTTGGTATATTTCCTCTGACTTTTTTTCTAAGTCACTCCGGTGCGGTTATCGGTTCATGTTTTTTACAAACTCGGTTTTCAGTTCGGTTTGGTTGTTGTGGGTTTTGACCTGCTGCTCAGCCCTAAATTGGACTGTGTAGTTATACGTGTGAGACAATTGTTGACGAGTTCTTTTGAGCTATTTGTATTATGAACAATGAGGTTGTTGCGATTTAAGTGCTGAATTTATCGTATACGTTACTTTAATTGTGATTTACATAGTTTTAAACTGTGTTTTGGTGTATGATCGTTTTAATATACTTAATTGGACTGTGAAGTAATAATATCTAATTGATAATCGTTCAACATTTACATTACAAAATATAAGCTTCATGTAATAAGTTATACGAAGTATGCTCAACATTTACATTAGCTTTGCTTTAGAGGTTAACAAGCATAAACAAGGGTGGGTATTTAATGAGCCTGATAACGTGAAGCTTTTGGGGTTGTTTGATGACTTTATTAAGCGCCCCATGGATTTAGGTACCATTAAGAGCCGTTTAGCGCAAAATTCTTATAAGGTTCCTACTGAGTTCGCTGAGGATGTTATATTGACGTTTACTAATGCGACGACTTATAATCCTAGAGGTCACGAGGTTTATGTTATGGCTGAGCAGTTGTCGAATATATTTGAAGAAAAATTGGGTGTAATCGAGTCAAATGTTTTTGTTGTATGGATATTACTATTTTTCTGGTTCTTCTCTGCAGATTCAGATAGTGATAGTCCGTTTGATGATGAATCAGGTCATAGGGTTTGAATAGGAGGAGCCTATAAAGATAGCTTACTCGTATCCGCTAATAAGTTGTGTGAGTTAAAATTCCTTAAACGTGACATGTATGATTTAATATATGATTCATGTGATTATATTCTGTTCGATTCTACTACAGTATATTGTGTTTAATTAATATCCACTAAATCTGTAAAAGGTAGAACGTTTTCTTGATATTTATATTCGTTTTTTGGTGTTTCTATAAACTCTTTTCGTTTGTTTTTGTAATAGAATCTGTTGCGAAGAAACAAACTGTCACTGTTGGCTGCATCTCACCATACATGGCTCAGGTCGAAGTAATTTAAGAAAAACTTGGAGATAGAGTTAATCAGAATGGAAATGGTTGGAGTTTTTCTGTTAATGTTCGATCAGTTGATGGGTTCCAAGGAAGCGAAGAAGATGTCATAATTTTCTCGGCCGTGAGATGTAATAGCCGCGTCGATTGGGGTTTTTTCGAGTCATGAAAGAGCGAATGTTGCTTTAACTCGAGCTAGGCATTTCCTGTGGATCGTAGGAAACAAAGACACCTTGATTAAGAGTGGCTCGATATGGAACATATTGGTATATGATGCAAAAAACTGTGGGTGTGTTTATAATGCACGAGACGACAAGCATTTGGCCCAAACCATGATACATGCCCTAGTGGGAGCTTGCTGATTTTGGCTCATTAATGAAATCCAACTCAATACTTTTTACAGAGGCAAAATGGAAGGTACAACACGTGGACCAAAAATATTTATATTAATTTTTATGCCAAACCAATAATTTACGCTCTTTGGCTGTTAAGACTAATAAGATGTTCATTTTTGGCAGGTTTACTTTACTAAGAGATTTGTGATGTCTCTCTTACTAGCTTCAATTAGATGGTCCAAGCCATCATTGATTGGCATTTTAGGAACGCAGATATTTGTCTCCAGTGATTGTGCCAGCATGAAAGTCAAACGATGTTACCCAATTTTCATCATTGGCTTAATATTCTCACAAACATACTGCTTCTTCTTTCGTTGGTTTGGTTAAATTTGCTTCACTTTTGCTGGTGCATTTTTTATAAGAAATAACTATACCAGCCCTGAACCAACACCTAAAGTCCATGCCTCTGTTACTGGTGGTGTGACCAATCAACCAACTAACCAAGGCTTTGAGGTAGCTTTAACCAGTGGATCTTGTTTTGGCTCTGTCTCGACATCTGAAAATGAAGTTCTACCAAAACAAATCACTATTCAACATTTGGGTTTTCCAAATTTCTAGAAATACTATTGGTTACTAACCTTTTAGTTGCATGATTTATATGTTAGGAACAAATTTGATTATTTGCTTACTCTCTTTTGGTCTCTTTTGGTTTGATATCAAATAATCTCCTATGATATCGTCCATAATAACGTTTAATAGACGATTAGTTACATTTTTAACCGCAGTACTGTAATCATGACACATAAATAATGACAAAGTACTGCCACAGAACTGAGTCATGGTACTAAGTATTTAATCCTTGGTGGTTTCAACATTAGCTCCTTCAAGATACATATGCTTTTCCCTTCTTTGAGAATCAGTCAGACCTTTCCCACTTCCAGTCCCACCCACACCCACTGTAGATGATGCAGGCTAAACTTGGACCTGAAGATCTTCACACTCAGGTAATTTCATCACTTAAAGATATTTATATATCAATTTTTACCTCATTTATTTAACTTAAGCATGTAAAATATTGTAAGATGGCCTGTATTTGTTTGTTTGATTTCAGTCATTGAATAAAAAAAGTTGGCAAGTTCTTTTTTGTGCATGAGCTTTTGGTGTCATGTTCTCCTTTTACAACATGATTGATTTGTGGCTCATGACTGATATACCAAATCTTCTTATAGTTCAACCAAAAAGAGAGGACGAGGAAGAGTTAGTCGACCTTGCTAGAGCTGACCATATCAAGGAAGCCCATGCTGACATACCAAATCTTCCTATTATTCAACCTAAAAAAGAGGGATAGGAAGAGTTGTCGACCCTGCTACAGCTGACCATATAACAGAAGCTCATAATCTCTCTGCATATTTAACATGATAATTTTTCAGCTCACACGTTCTGCTTTAGAAACAAACAGAAAAGGTGCACTATTGATTCTTAGTAATCTTTTCTTTTGTTTATTGTTTATATTTGTATTGGTTACAACACCTTTAACAGACTTCAAATACCTCCATGTGTCACGAGTCTTGAATCTGTACAGGGCTGTATGTGGCTGTCACTGATGGCAGGACCCAACCTGCACCAATTGGGTCATTTAGGAAAAGCATCGACCTGGCCAGTTTACATGTTTCTGAGGGACCTGGTGGTTATCCATGATTATTGTCCAGTATCTTAGAGAAACAAAATCGTTTACTTAGACACGGGTAATAGCGATGGTGTTTTCAGATATGAAGACGATAGTAGAGAAGAATTTGAATTCTGTAGTTGCAGACTGATGCATTAGGATACCCAATGTCTCTGGAAAAGGTTATGATTGCAGCGGTCTTTTAGAATTTATGTCTGGGAATATTGATGGGTATGGTGATCTTGATATTGATGACCTTGACCATGTATTTATTCTCTTTTGATAGATGTTAATATCTTCTGTTAGACATAGATACTTTTGTTTGTTGACTCACATCAATGATCCATCAATATATATGGGAGGCAGTTTGTGCGCAACACAATATTAATGTCTGCATAAAATTAAAATATATTTTGGTTCACAGGGAAAAACCGTCTAAATCCACATCTTTTCGAAAATGATTTTCCAGGTTGGATAAAATGTCAGGATGCCCCTTCTTACTGTGAGAAGAATTGGGGCGGAGGTTTCCCAAGAAAGTGGTTTTGGGTAAATAACCATCTCCTCTTATGTAATCGTATTATATCAATATTTGTCTACATGCCATCAGTTAACAATTTATTTGTTTTTTATACAGGCTCAATTATCGTATTTGATTTTCCTTAGAAAATCATCTTTCCCTAACTGGTTTCAGGATCCCCTCATCAGAAAGAGTTAACGCGAAACATTTACGTCCGTTAATGCCTGTGGAAACCGTGCTTTTGCTTGCTGGCCTTGCTTTCACGCGTGAAACACAAATATTTTAGCAGGTTCACATATTATGCGGAAGGCTGAATGCCATAACGACACTTTTTACAATATGTTACTAAAGAGGACCTCTTGTCGTCAACTGAAATCAAACAGTTCTTGAACTATTCATGTCAGGTATTCCAGGTAACTCAATTAATAGTTTATTACTCATATTGTAATTTGTATCATATATTTCATTTGTGATGTACTGCAAGATGTTGATGCCATTTGCAGTGGGTTGCCAACCTTAACAACACTTAATTTGATTTTGAATAGAAGAGTTTAGTGGTGTTACTAGCAGATAATTGACCCCTATATCTTTATCATAGAACTCATGTTTCTCTAAGCCAATAATGCGGTTTGCTGTTGTCCAAACATTAAAGCAGGTTACTGATCTTGACCTTCCACTTCGAGTAGCGCTACAGGTATTCTACTGGCGATCACCTGAGAACAACTTGGTAATTATAATCCACATTTGATTTTGTTTATAACTCTGCCACGGAAAAGAACAGATCGCAGTGACTTTTTAGTTGGGTCAATCTTCCATGTCAGATGTTTAAGGCTACACTTCACTCTGAGAGATGGGGAAAGAGACTAATCCTAATCTAGAAATCAAACACTAACCTAATAATTTCAACTTGTGTTGTGGGAGTCAGAGCTGAAATTTTATCTACTTTTCTTGATCAAGCACGACAGATGTACTTCAAATCTGGATCACGAGGTACACTTTCATAATTTGCAATAACGTCGCCTACCGTTAATGAACTTATACTAATTTTGCAGCAGATGTTGCATCGACTACCTACATTTTTTCACTATTAGCTTTTAGTATTTCAGGAACCTCTTAAGCCCATCGAAGTAGCTAAAACAAACACCCCTGTAAATTGAAGACGTGTTCGAAGAGTGGAGTTGGAATGATATAAAAATATTATATACCCCAAGTTATTTTTATTTTGTTGAAATCTACTAACTGATGTCCTTAATGGTGCCTAGCCTTTGCTTCACAACTATTATTTGCATGTGACTGATGAAGATTTGTTCATTTGGGAGGTAATGAAGTTAACACATGCATATTATTCACCATCGACAATTCCCACATTCTTGGACCACTGACTTATGAAAAAGATATCAGTGCAACACTTTTAAGTCGAGGAATTCACCTACTGTTGAGAAGCCGTAACAAAAAGTTATTAAGAACAATAAGAACCCTGAACATTATTAGGGATTGGAAAATAAAAGAGCCAGCGGGGAAGCTAACCGGGACTGCTGAAATAACAAAGGATGCAACATCCGCATCTTACACAATGGATGAGCAATGGAAAAGTGTATATTCTTAAGTTCAATGTTTCAGTGTCAAATATTGAAGGAATACTGAAGATGTGTTGATCATAATCAATTGTTGTGGTTTTGTAAGTGTTGTTGCAGCTGGTATGGAAAACAGAACTAGAAGCCAACCGAGAGGTGCATTGAGACAATTCTTTTTTTGAACAACACATTGAGACATACTTTAAATCAGATCAACATTTAGCATGCAATCATGTCGTACGAAGGTAATGCAAAGTTACAAGTTTATTCTTTAGGAAAAAAATAAGTTATCTTTAATAAGTTGATTATCATCTACTTCTATCGGTAATTTTGTCTCCCCGATAAATTTTAAGTTATAATTTATGTTCATTTAGATACTTATTGTTGTATTATGTTGGTTCAAATTTTGGTTCTCGTATCAGGAGAGTTACTAAGAATGTTTTTATAAAATACTTTAATGAGGTGATGGCTCTCTTTCCTACAGCATATAGATGTCTTTAAAGCAAGTAAAAATGAGTATCGACGCTTCTGTGTCACAAGTAACTTGAATTTAATTTGTTTCTAGGTTGACCTTCTTGAACCCGAGTCTCAATTCTTAGAGGTTTCTCGTGAGAATCTGTCTCCCAGAAATTTGTTGGTCTCATAAGACCAAAAAGCAGTAAACTTTTACTTTACCCCACTACAGGTACTGATAAATGTCACTCCATTGCTTTTTCATTAAACTTGTTCATCCATCACAGTACGCTCTTTAAATGAGTTTTCTGTTACAAATGTCGTAGGAATTCACTCCTAATGCAAGAAGGTATGACGTCATATGGACCAATGGTGCATCAAGCATCTTGCTGACGATAACTTTGTGTCATTTTTCGAAAGAGGAAAGGTAAATGTTACTATACATACATAAATATCCAACTTCAGTTATACTTTTAAGAATGAGAGGTCATTTTGAGGCCATAAATTTTGACCTAGACTCTTTATAAGCTGACTAACTTTTGCTTTTCTAAGGCAGTAAGTATAAGTATGTAACCACTTATATTGTACAATACAACTCCCAGTTGCTTGATTATGAAGTTTGAAGTAAAATTTGTATTCATTAGTTTTCCTAGATTTGCAAGAACGTCCTTGTCTATTACTGTGATTTTTTATATTAGCAATTCTTAATCTATTAACCCAATAGGTAATATAAGTCGAGATCGAATTCGGTTTGAGTTTACCTTTTATCCTGTTCATTATAAGTGCAAATTCTCGGTGTAGATTTTGGCTCATTATATTCTTCTATTATGTCATCATTAAGAGGTTGACCAATAGTCAAATAGTCGTTGTATTGTAATTTTGATACTTGTGATATCAAATGCCTTCTGGTCGTAATGACGAACAGATTAAGTAATCTCCCTTTTCACACCATTTCTGAGTTATTAATACAAAATTATAATATATATTCAAAGTTATAACTTTGTTTGCTACGATTTTAGGTACTTGGTGAACCAGGGTGAACCAGGGATGTATAAAACCTTTGTGTGATCTCCTTTCATGTCCGGATCCAAGGATAGCGATTGTGTGTTTGGAAGGACTTGAGAACATTCTAAAGGTAGGGGAAACCGAGAAGAACTTTTGGATCACTCATGAGATGTTAATCTCTATACTCAGATGATAGATGACGTTGAGGGTCTTGAAAAGATAGAGAATATGCAGAGTCACGACAACAATGAAATTTATGAGAAGGTAGTTAAACTTATTGAGACATATTGGTTGGAAGAGGAAGATGAGACCATAGGTGCCATTGAGCAACAAGGCCTTAACTTTGGAGGAAATAATGTTCAAGTACCATCTGGTGGATTCAATTTAAGCAAGTAAAGATGATTTTATATTCTTCGCCTTTTTATATTTACAAGTTTTGCCATTTACAAGCGTTGGAGAGAAACTTCAAGGTCATGTAGCTTGCAAATGGATATACTAGGATATATGATGAAATTGATTGGAGCTGTGTGTCGCTAATGAATCTATAATTGCTTTCTGTTAGGTGCTATGCGCATCTCCATCCAAGGGCTGCAAACTGCAGGAAGAAAAAAATGGTGATAACACTTTCCTCAACATGACCTACAGTGGTGAGAACACGTTTAGGTTGCTCTAAAGCTCTCCGGTTTCATGTCAGCTATACATGTTTTAATACAACCTAAGTTTTTTGGTGAAATTGGGGTCTCATTGGTTATATGTTCAAGTGTTTTTTGTTCAGGAACTTAAATCTGAATGTGTGTTTAGGTACGCACCTATTGCAACTAATGGTTAACAATATATATAGATGATGTTGGACATCCCACTGTTGTGAAGCTTCATTAATGGGAAGGTATATATGCGGTTCAGTTATGTAATAAGAGTACCACGGATTTTGATGAATTTGAATCCGAATTAAATGAATTGATAGGAGTCTTCAAAATATGGTGTCCTGATTGTCGAAGTATGAAACTAATTTTATGAAGAACATACAAAGTATAAGACACCATGTGGTTAAAGAATTAGCATGTTAGAGCAAGGCGAGTGGTCGTGTGGTTGTCCAACGCCAACGAACGACGCCACTTTTTGTTTTGGCGCAAGACTCCGTGGGTCCTCGTGCCGTTTGTCTGGCGCCAACCATACCACCTCACGCCATTAGTTTTGTTTTTTGTTTTTTTAGAATCTAAAGGGTATATTCCTTCTATGGCACCAAAAATACCTTATGGCACCACAAATCACCACTCCGTCTAAAAAGTAGTGCCATAGCATTTGTCGTGTCAAAGCCTACTTTGCTGACGTGGCAGTAACTTTTGCCAACGATACAATGATTCCCCGTGCTCTTATGTTTATGAAGAGAATTATTTGGAATACATTATTTTTGAAGGTCTTTTGGACATCTACTGAAGCAAATAACATGGAGTATTGAATATATTTCTTTGCCTCTGGTTGACTTGATTACGATGATTGACTTGCTTTACGATTGTTTACTCTCATTATTTCCTTGTGAAAGTGGTTTCTTCATGTGCGTTTTTACTTATTACTCTAATAACAGTAAGTTTTTCTAATGGGGGTGAAAAAAAAACCGAAGCAGAAAAACTGACCGAAACTACAAACCGATGATTCGGTTTTTACTTTTTAAAAATTAAAAATTTCGGTTCGGTTTCGGTTTTCATCCAAAAATCAAACCGTAAAAATCTAACCGAATCGAACCATTTTATTATATAAAAAATATATAATATAATAGAAATAAGTAAATAACAAATCAAAATTTTAAATTAACATTCATTTTGTGGGTGAAATAAGAGTGATACATTTATCTAAGGCATAGAATGACGAAAAAATAAAGAAAAATAACAATTTTTTTACATAAACAAGTTAGTTAATCTAAATTGATCGTACTAAATATAAACGGTTTTTAAAACCGAAAAAACTGAAAACCGAACCGAAAGCGTTTAAAAGCCGAAGAAACCGAACCGCCCAAAATTGAACGGTTTCGGTTGTGGGTTTTATAAAAACCGAAAGTTTCGGTTCGGTTTCGGTTTCAGTCAAAAGAACCGTCCGAAACCGAACCGTTCACACCCTTATTTTTTATTAATCCCACCATACATGAACAAAAAAATTGGGCAACGATGCAAACGTGCAAAGTCCATTTTGCTTAAAAGAAACCTTGAAAGATAATGGTAGTCATTTATGAGTTCATTTTTATATAAACAAATTTTACTCCTCCGTAATACTGCTCTTGGTTATCAAATATTCTCTATGTAGTAAGATTTTTTCTAAAAGGCAACAGAATCTCTATGTAGTAAGATGATAAGTATAATACGTACAAATCACCACTCCGTCTAAAAAGTGGTGCCATAGCATTTGTCGTGTCAAAGCCTACTTTGCTGACGTGCCAATAATTTTTGCCAACGATACAATGATTCCCCGTGCTCTTATGTTTATGAAGAGAATTATTTGGAATACATTATTTTTGAAGGTCTTTTGGACATCTACTGAAGCAAATAACATGGAGTATTGAATATATTTCTTTGCCTCTGGTTGACTTGATTACGATGATTGACTTGCTTTACGATTGTTTACTCTCATTATTTCCTTGTGAAAGTGGTTTCTTGATGTGCGTTTTTGCTTATTACTCTAATAAAAGTAAGTTTTTCTAATGGGGGTGAAAAAAAAACCAAAGCAGAAAAACTGACCGAAACTACAAACCGATGATTCGGTTTTTACTTTTTAAAAAACTAAAAAGTTTCGGTTCGGTTTCGGTTTTCATCCAAAAACCAAACCGTAAAAATCTAACCGAATCGAACCATTTTATTATATAAAAAATATATAATATAATAGAAATAAGTAAATAACAAATCAAAATTTTAAATTAACATTCATTTTGTGGGTGAAATAAGAGTGATACATTTATCTAAGGCATAGAATGACGGAAAAAATAAAGAAAAATAACAATTTTTTTACATAAAACAAGTTAGTTAATCTAAATTGATCGTACTAAATATAAACGGTTTTTAAAACCGAAAAAACTGAAAACCGAACCGAAACCGTTTAAAAGCCGAAGAAACCGAACCGCCCAAAATCGAACGGTTTCGGTTGTGGGTTTTATAAAAACCGAAAGTTTCGGTTCGGTTTCGGTTTCAGTCAAAAGAACCGTCCGAAACCGAACCGTTCACACCCTTATTTTTTATTAATCCCACAATACATGAACAAAAAAACTGGGCAACGGTGCAAACTTCCAAAGTCCATTTTGCTTAAAAGAAACCTTGAAAGATAATGGTAGTCATTTATGAGTTCATTTTTATATAAACAAATTTTACTCCTCCGTAATACTGCTCTTGGTTATCAAATATTCTCTATGTAGTAAGATTTTTTTTGAAAGGCAACAGAATCTCTATGTAGTAAGATGATAAGTATAATACGTACATAAAGTTCATACGAGTTTTATACGCTTATTATATAACCAATAAAAATAATTAGGTTATTTAAAAAAGCAATTATTCAGACTCTAATAAATTAAAAATATTTAAAAAAATAAACAAATAATAAATCTTTCGGAACAATAAAAAAAACGACCCCGCCCGTTGGACGTGTTACGACGCTAGTATATATATATATATATATATATATATATATATATATATATATATATATATATATATATATATATATATATATATATATATATATATATATATATATATATATATATATATATATATATATATATATATATATATATATATATATATATATATATATATATATATATATATATATATATATTATGATGTGGATATGCCACATCATAATCCACATCATCCGGGACTCGAACATTAGCGTTTTAGCTCACAATCAAACGCATCTATCTACCATTAGACCATAATGGCAGATGTATTAAGTTTTGAAAAGTTAGATATAAAAATTAACTTCTAATTCAAAGTATATAAACGCGATTGAATTGTTTACGGATTATATTACTGAAATATATAATACCAAATACAGTATTAGTTGTATATTTATATATATTCCTTTTCTCATAATCCTAAAATCATACGTTAGTTATTTTTTTCTGCATGTTATTTTTCTTCTAAAACCCTAATTCGAAAATAGCAGATTAATAATCAAAATTTGTATTAGCATGTTGTTTGATTAATTATATGGATTTTGCAGTTGTGATATCCTATCGATGCCCTCAAGATTAAGCAAAGTGAATTGGTTTTTTTGAGCCTGGAGTATGAGAGATGGAGAGTGGGTGTCGTTAAAGATTATGCACATCGAAACACTATTGCTGCTACTATGATTAAGGTAATTCTTATTAATTTAAAATACTGTTCTGTGTCTTTTAGGAGTTCAAAACATAGGCATGTTGTTGGTAATGATTGTAGTTCATCATTCTTTACTTCATAACAAATATGCATTCTTCCCATTCTTAAGGTATGATTTCTTTGAATATTTAAATACATTCAAGTTAAAAGTAATGACAAGAGGGTGATTGGCGGTAAAGATAATTATGTTGAACTCAATACTTATTTGTGAGCATCTGCAGCGTTCCTTATTTAGGATGTGGTAAAAATTAAGCATACGCAAGAAAACGAGGTCTAACAGCTATTGATAATCCAAACCTAATTATTTTGCCCCTTCGTAGTCAGGTAACTAGAATAAGTGAGCTAAAGAATGCTTCAACACGCACAAATAAAATACAATGATAAGCTCTTATGTACGAATTGCAGGTTTTGGAAGCACGGCGTCGTGTTTTGCAGAATCGTGTTGGCTCTTTCGGTTATGATTTGAGAAGTCGGAGATGTATCTGTTGACAAAAGGGTTGGTGGATATTTGGATGATGTACTCTTTAATGGTTTGAATCATATTCAAGAAGACATTTTGTTAAACTTTTAATCTCTTGCTATACGATGAGCGTTTTCCTATAGAGATTCAGAAAAGCTTGAAGTGTTTGGTGACAAGTATTCTTTTGGTTCATATACAACAACACCTTTGTCTGATGATCCATACGATTGTTTGTTTCGCCAGTCAGGCATCATTCCAAGTCAAGGTTTGCAAAATGTTGGCTACTTTTTTCATCTGTCATGTTGTTGTATCATTCTGAATTTTGAATGTATGCTATTTTTTGTTACAAGTGGATCTTCTGTTGCAGACATCGGTAAGTAAGAGAGCTACCAGATTTTGGTTGAACACCTCATGGTGTTGTCTGACCTGCAGATGTTGGTTCTTTTGTACCGGATCATGGTCGAGAACCGATCATGTTAGATTCCGAAAACTCCATTGTTTGGTTTCCTCCATGAAGATAAAATTTGAAAAAGAGTGCCTCCCTCTAATGAACCATCTCCGGACGTTTCGCATATAAAATATATAGGGTGTTCCGGAAGGATGGATGCTAAAAAGTTTCTCAGCAACTTGCAAGTTATAGTAATGAGGGTAATGAAAACTTAATGTGTTTTTTATGTTCTCAAATTTTTGTCTTCAGTATTTTCCCTTTTGCAGATTACGACATTTAATATCCTTTAAAAATATGGATTTTTTATCTGAGCAGTAGGTATGGGTCCAACCTCAGTTGGTGTCACAAAAGAAGTCTCATAACCACGGCAACATGGGAGAGGCGTATGACTGAACATTCCTGGTCATCCAGATTCGGATGTAGAGTCCCAACGTGGTCATTGAAGGTGAGAATTTATTTTAAAAGACTATTGTTGTTGATATCAATTCAAATAAACTGTGAAAAACTTCCTGAATTTGATTTGTTTTTTTTTTTCTTTTTCTGTGAGTTGCTACATGAGAAACAAAAAGGCTTCTTTGATGGACTTATAAGTGACATTACAACATCTAGCAATACCAGATGTTTCCCCATTGAAAGAAAGTTATGAATGTGGCATTCAGTATGGGCCTTGATATTCTTTATTTACTTATTAAATTGTTGTGCAGGGCATTGTAGGATTTGATCTTTTCTGTTATGTATTGTTTTTTGTGCAGGTGGATTATATGCTATACCACAACTGATGGACCAGTGTACGTTGGATTTTCCCATGGGCCAAAGGGGATGGTAACTTTGAAATCTGCTATTTTTTTGGTTTCATGTACCTTAATCTAAATTAGAATATTATCATTTCAATGCATCACATATTGATTGTTTAAAACCTTCAAACTCAATAGGGATCATGACCTGTGTATTTTTTTCCAGAGGAGAAACCTCCAAAGAAAGGTAAGTAGTATTTTTCTAATTCATATGCTTTCTTGGTTTTTACTAGACATAGCTGTATTATTAATCGCAGGGATCACATAGATTGTTCTTCTAATTAAAACTTAAAGATCCAATCACAGGGATCATTCTTTTAAAGAAAGGTTAATAGTACTTTTTTAAATTGATGTGCAGGGTGTCGTAGGATTTGATGTTTTGTGTAGGTGGACTACATGCTATACAGCGTTGGCTTTGCCCGTGGGCTACAAAACTGTGGTATGTTATTCTAAATTATAATATTATCGTATCAAACCCCCAATTGCGTGACAAGTCCTTTCTCTGTCTCTCTTGAACCTATTATCACAAACTACCTATTGCTAAATTTTATGTTTACAACAATATTTTATGTTTTTGTGATTATAACGTGAGATAGCAAACATAGTTTCTTACATCTTTAATGATTCTTCTTAATGCCGATATCCTGCCTGCTCTTTGAACTAACATACACACTGAAGTCGGAAATATACCCACTAATCGACAATTTCTAAGTAACTTGGGCAGAAAATAAGTCTGAATATTGCTTCCTCTTGCAGCAGGGTTGTTCAGGTCTGACTTTTTGAACCGCTGTCGTGGTTAGAGCAACATCTGGGCATCTAAGGAAGTACTTAGAGCCAATGTTGAGATTGTCTACTCTTTTGGTAAAACAATGCCAACACCAACAGCAAAAGCATACAGGTATGACTTTCGATTGTCATACAACCTATCAACCTATCAATTTTTTTATGTTCAGGGTTTAGATTATCATTGTAATAGGTTGTTTCTTTAATTTTAAATAACTAAATTATTACTGTACTATTTAGTACTAAGATGAGAAATTTGTGAATGTGTTCTTATCAATGTATTTCATAGTCAAGGAGACGAGATGGCTAAGTGCTTTTATAACATATTTTATAAACTTTTTTGTAATGTTGTCTAACAAACATCCTTAACAAGGTGTATTTTGTTCATAGTACTAATTGCAGCAAAAACGATTTTGGAGTGTGGCTGATATGAGCTTAAACTCATATCCTTTTATCAACAAATAACCCTAAAACATGAAGCAAAATACCAATTTATTTGGCAAAAACAGTATTATGTGGTATGTTTGTGTTTGTGTGCACTTGTGTAGGTAAGAAGATACATTTTCAAGCAAACAAGGAAAAATCAAGCTCAAATGGATGAAAAAGACAAAAGAGGATCAAAAGTGACAAGACTTTGAAGAATAAGGACCTATCTTGACAAGTTATGAAAGTTGAAGGACTAAAAGTGAAATAATGTAAAAGTCAAGATTCAAGTCAAACCTGGTCAACTATCAAGTCAACTCAGTCAAGGGATGATTTTGTTGAAGAGTCAAAGTTAAAGGACCAAAAATGTCAAAAGAATGAAGATCCTAGCTTAAAACAGCAATCTGCCAAGAAGAAGGACTTGTTTTGCCAAGATTGGAAAGATATGCAAGTGTGATCCATGTGTCAAGATTTCAACCAATGAGAAGAGGAATAATGCTTCACACGGATTGCCACTTCAGCTCAATAAATGCCCACTATCGCCGCCACATTTAATACACAATCTCAACAGTTTGATCCACAACTCTCTCCCACAACTAATCAGAGATTGACACGTGTCTTCTTCTTCAAAGTGAAAAATTACCAGGATCGCGATTTTGATAGAAGCCATTTCATGGGAAGATTAAAACACCAATATTGCTCAATTTTGAGAGACGAGTTCAACGGTGTAAACCAATTAACAAGTCACTCATCCAATCAAAAACACCCAAATCTGTTCATAACCTTCAAAATGCAATTAAGCAGATTTCTCCACGTGGCAAGCTGGGATTGGCCCTGACACGTCACCAACCCCAACTAACTCTCCTCTCATGCCTATAAATACCTAGTTTAGTCTTCATTTGTAAAGTGTAGCTTAATTTTCTAAAACACCTAGTTCTCCCTTTCCTTTCCTTTTTCCCTTAATTCTACCCTAACTACTCAAGAGTCTGACAAACGCTTGAGTTAGTTAGTTAGTTGATAGCTTGTAACAAACTTTGTAACTGATTTCCCTCAATAAAATTCAAATTTACTTTTTCCCGCCAATTGAGTTCTTCATATTACTGCTTCTATACTGCTCTTGTGTGATCATCCTCTTGCTGTTGAGTGTTTGTTATGATCAATCATTGATCATAATTAACATTGAGGAAGATTGGTAGCTGTTTGATCAGAATTTGTTCATTCCATTGTTCATTTGAAGATTTCAAGCAGATTGAAGATTGTAGATGATTTGTAGCTGATTAGATTGTTGATTAAGTGTTCCCTAGTGATAAGGTGGTGGTTATCACTAGGGCAAGAGAGCTCAGCGCTCCTCTTCTTCTCAAAGGATTACTTCAATAGGTTTTGAATTGCTCATTTTTGGTTCCACTCAATTGCAATTGCCATGCTTAATACCTAGTGTAGAATTTACTTGGTGGCATGATAAAAGTTGATTAGTTCAGTTGTGATTGATTCTAGACCTGTGTAGCTTTAGTGTAATTGGTTATAGCTTTATAGCTTGATACTTAGTCTGTTTCAGTTTTCATAAGTTTAGCTATTCATTTTGAGAATTAGTAGTGCTTAGCTCTTGTTACTTGCTTGTATCCATTGCATCTTGGTTTATAAACTTAGGATATTATAGCTCTTAACTCAGTATAAACTTTTGCTCAATAATCTTTCACAAAATCTCATAAAAAGATCATAAGTAGTGTTTGGCAACAGGTTTAAGCCATAATCATTGTGAGAGTTGTGGTGTTCTAGTTGTAACAAGTTGGATTTTTAGCCTGTTTTGGTTTTGTGTGATCAAGTTGAGTTCAATTTTTCTGATATCTTCCACTCATAAGTCATATAGCTTACTTTTGTGTTTTGAAACTTTGTGCATCAGTCTTTGCAAATTAGCATTTTTAGAACTTTCAAGTTTCAAAACATTATAGCATCTTTGTTAGTTAATCATTTTTGCTCAAACCTTTTTCTATAGATCAAGTAACATCTAAGGTTTCTGTGATAGTGAGGATTTTCTACAGTATTCAACAATAAGCCAGAAAATAGCTTTTCAGTTCAGTCTTAGCAAAGTGCTTTTTCTGTAATGTTTTAGGCACTGTTTTCTTGAATCTCCAAATCCACTTCATAAAAGTAGTGATTTTCTTTCACAAAAACGTTTACAAAGAGTTGAATATTGATTTTTGAAAATTTGAGCTTTTTCCAAAATCTGGTCAAACTTGGTCAACATAAGCTCTTTTGAGCTTAATTCAGATTTCTAGCTTATTTCTTGATGAAAATAGTTCTGGTTTGATTTCCCATTCTTGAAATAAGTTGCTTAATCAGTTTCATTACATAAATCAAGTTGTGACTGTTTGGTTTAAGCTGTAGCTTATTTTGAGCTTATTAATAAGCACTCATTAGCTCATTTTCCATCTTTAGCTTAATTCCTTAGACACACGTAGTTTAAATTGGATTTGAAGTCTTTTGCAATTTGTTTCATTGATTTTGGTTTAGTAATAAGCTCAAACGAGCTTATTTTGTTCTTAACCCGTTTTTGATTAAGAAGTTTTCAAAAATTGCAAATAGGTCCTTAAAGGTTTAATCAATTTTAATTTCTAGATAAACTTCCTAATTTTCTGGAATTTGCAAAGTTTAAGTCCTTTACTTTTGAAAGTGTTTAAATTCAGTTGGATAGTTTGTTAATTTGTTACCATTTTGGTTAGTTTGTTACTAGTTTTACATAATTGGTCCTTGTAGTTAACTGTTTTGCATTTTTAGTCCTTATAATTTTTAGAATTTACATTTTGAGCATTTATCTTTCATAGAAATTACATTTTCAGTCCTTCTAGTTTTATATTTTGTTAATTGAATTTTACTTGAATAAAAACGTGGTATTTGCAATTTGTTTTACATATACGTAGGTATTATTTTTCCTTTTGGCAAGCATTTGTTGAATTAGCAATAGATTACAAAGCAAGCTTAACAACCAAGAACAATTAAAAATCCGATATTGGTTGGACTTTCTATTGGTTAAGAATCGAGAGAAAACGAACTGCATTATACTACATTTCAAATGGCGCCGCTGCCGGTTCTTTGACTACACGAGAGACTATCGATTGACGGTTTTCATTGGCTTTTGGGACCCGTTCACTTTGTGAACGTTATTTTTACGTATCATAAATCAAAAACAAATTAAAAAATCAAAAATATAAAAATATATAAAAAACTAAAAATTAACAAAACAATTCTTTTCCTAAAGAATTGACCAAAAAAATTAAAAAATCCAAAAAGCAATCTTTTTCCTAAGAGATTGCACCAAAAAATATATATTATTGGATTCTCTCGGTTTTTATGTACATATAGTATTTTCCCTTAAAAAACTCATAAATAAAAAAATATTTTCCATATATTATTATAATTCAATACGTATACGTATAAGAACAATCAATCTACATATCTTCCATAAGTATTGCCGAGGCAATACACCGTGTTGAGGGGCGTTCCGGTCCTTGACACGTGTATCGATCAAACAAAATAAAGCAAGAATAGATAAATACTCTCAATAAGCAACAATTCGAAGAATACGAACATTTAAGTGAATAGAAAGGCGATGTGCTATAAAATGCCATCTAAGGGTCAATAGGTACTTAAGTGCTTCGCGCCACCTAACCCCCCGTTCACTTGGGAGTATTCTAAGAAGGAAGGCTTAATTGAGGGTCTTGCACCCAAAGTAGTAATACATATATTGTTATTTTCTTGTGGATATTTAATATTGAAACTCGAAGAGGATAATCCATTTCTCTTCAAAGTCACACGAGAGCTTCTCTCTCATTCCTCGTATTGAGTTGCATGCTCACTCGCGGGCGTGCACAAATACCGATTGGTGTACAACCTCTTCCTCCGAAAAGGAAGAAAAAGAGAAAGAGTAAGACCACCACCGTTCACCAAGCCGATCACGAGAATCGTGCTTTGTCACCACCACAAGAAGCCATGGCTATTGATAATCGTACTTTGTATGAACGTATGCAATCCAACATTCATGGATATTCTAGTGCCATTAAGATTCCCGACTTTCCCGCTAACACATTTGAGCTACATACATCTATGATCAATATGGTTGCTTTATCACCTTTCTTGGGAAAACAAAATGAGGATCCTCATGCTCACCTAAAGAGATTCCTTTCACTTTGCAATACCATTAAGCATAATGGGGTTCCACATGAGGTCATTAGATTGATGTTAGTGTCATTTTCCTTAGATGGGAGTGCTAAGCATTGGTTAGACACCCAACCACCCGATAGTATCACCACATGGGACGGTTTTACCACTAAGTTTTTGAACAAATTCTTTCCTCCACAAAAGACTATGGCTTTGAGGAATTTAATTATGGGCTTTACACAAAAACCTAGTCAATCCTTTAGTGATGCTTGGGAAGAGTATAGTGAGTTGTTGAGGCGATGCCCTAACCATGGATTGGATGATGTAAACCAAATCAATACCTTCTATAATGGCCTTAAACCTCACCACCAAGATTCACTAAATGCTTCCGCGGGAGGGAGTATTCTTCTTAAAACATACCACGAGGCTTTGAACATTATTGAGACTAAGGCAATGGTTCAAACAAACAATCCATTTGAAGAAAGGGTTCATGTTATCCAAAACACTTCTCAAACTCCTTGTGACATCCAACTTCTTAAAGAGATCCTTCAACAAGTCAAACAAGGACAAGAAATGACTCATGACATGGTTCAAAATTTTAAGAGCATGACATTGAACAATTCCTCAAATAATGTGAATGCCATCACCATTTCTTGTGTTACTTGTGGAGGCCCCCACTCTTATGAACAATGTGATAAGGTGCAAGGGTATCAAGGGGAATGCTATGCTTACCAAGAGGAACATCGTGAACACTTCAAGCCTAATATCAATCCAAATAACCTTTCTTACAAATCCCAAAATTACCTTACTCCATCCGGCTTCCCACCCCAACCACCCACCCAAATTCCACAAAATCCTCCTCAAATTTTAGCAAGGAATCAAGGGCAAAGACAACCATACCAAGGAAATAACTACAAGACACCCAATCAATTTCAATCTCAAGCAAATTCCTTTTATCCACCACAACAAGGATTTAATCAACCTCTTCCATTTATTCCCAATCAAGCATATGCTCCAATACCAAATCAAGCTTACCCTCCAAATCCAACTCAAGGATATGGGATGCAAGAGACTCAAGAGTATGTTGACAAGAAAATGCGTGAAATTGAGAAGAGAATGAATGATCAATTGAAACGTACAATGGAGGAACAAATCAATAGGGTTTTAGTGGCGGTAACTCAAAGACCACAAGGGGCTTTACCTTCTAACACACAAACAAACCCTAGGGCCAATGTCAATGCTATTACAACAAGGAGTGGTACAACAACAAAGGATCCTTCACCTCCTAAACCTACTATTGTTCAACCCACTTGTGCTCCTACTTGTGACAAGCCTTCTACCTCTACTTCACCACCTCAAACTGTTCCCATTGCTCCACTTTCAAAGCCTATTCATGAAACACTCAATAAGGAAAATCCTTCATCCACACATCCATCACAACCAAAACCAAATCTTCCTTATCCCTCAAGATTGAGAAAAGAAAAGCTTAAGAACAAGGATGATATCCAAGTTTCTAACTTTTTGAGGATGTTCAAGCAACTTAACATCAATATCTCCTTTGCGGAAGCCTTAGCCAATATGCCTAAGTTTGCTAAGATGATTAAGGATTTGCTTTCTAACAAGGAAAGATTGGTGGATTTGCCTAATGCTTCTTTGAATGAAAATTGTTCCGCGGTGTTGCTTAAGAAGTTGCCTACTAAGCTTGGAGATCCGAGGCGGTTTTTGATTCCTTGCAATTTTCCGGGGGTGGAAAATTGTATGGCTTTAGCGGATTTAGGAGCAAGCATAAATCTTATGCCATTATCGGTTTGGAAGAGACTTTCACTTCCCGAGCTCACTCCTACTAAGATGACTCTCGAGTTGGCCAACCGTACTATAGCTTATCCGGTGGGAATTGCGGAGGATGTTTTTGTTGGGGTTGATAGATTTACATTTCCCGCGGATTTTGTGGTGGTTGATTATGATATGGATCCTAGAGTGCCTTTGATTGTTGGTAGGCCATTTTTGAGAACGGGTCGTACTTTAATCGATGTGGCGGAAGGAGAACTTACAATGCGGGTAGGAGATGAGAGAGTTGTGTTTAACATGGGAAAGTTGTCCAAAAAGTCTAATGAGCTCGAAGCGGTAAAACATATTGATGTTGTATATGAGGAGGAAACACAAGATGATCTTCTTGATGAAGTTTTTGATGAGTACTTTTATGAAGCTTGCTCAAGTGGAGACTATGATTACCCTCATATTGAGACCATTGCTTCCATTACTTCCTCCTTGGATTTTCATGAACCTCAAGAGCTAAACTTTAGTGAAATTCCTTATGACACCCCACTTTTCCACAATACTAATCACTTTGATGAGGACTTAAGTAATGAGGGATCTTTTCTTTGTGATTCACCAACATATGATGACTATAGTGATGATGAGCTTTCTACTTGTGACTCTCCATTTGTTGATGATCATACTTCTTTTAGTTTTGAGGGATCACCCATTTTTGATAGTCCAATCTATGATGTCTATGGTGATGAGGAGGATTCTATCATTGATGACATTGATGAGTTTTTAGTGGAGGATATATCTTTTGAGTATACTCTTGGTTACCTTGATGAGGAGGGGGACATACTCTATTTAGAATCCCTATTGGATGAAGATCCTTCACCTTTTTCCTTGCCCATCTCAACCTTTCAAAGTGATAAAGGAAAACAAGTCATGATAGTTCCTTCCAAGAGCTTGTTGTTACCCATGTCTTCACAACCTTTCTCTCACAATGTGATTTACAAAGAAGAGTCTTCTAAGGCAACCATCACTTGTTGTTTTCCCATCAAGGAACGGATTTTTGATCCTGGCATAGAGCTTGCTAAATCATCTCAGTATCCATCTGATGCAACAAAAGGAAACCTTGTGAAAGATTTGAGAGCTTTACACCATCACCTTGGGACGAACATTTGGGAAACCATTTTAGAGAACTACACCTCATTCTTTTCACCATTGATTGGGAAGCTAGTTGTTGGCTTGTGTTATAAGTGGGAGGGTAATTATGTATTTGATCCTGGGGGATATTTATGGAGTTTTGATAAATGAACACTTGTTTTACCTCATCATGGAGATTTTTCTTAAAAAGGGCAAAAATTTTCTTCTCCATGATAGGTTTTAGACACTTTTAAGTGAGGGACGAGTCGAGCTAGAGACTCATTAACTCAAGCATCATATAACTAGGTTTAGAGTGTGGTAGGTTAGACATAAAGGCATAGACTTGGAGATAAGTGTAGGGGAGACCTTCTTTTGTCTTCATGCTTGTTTGTAGGGTTGCTCACTCATCTCATGCTTTGGAGCTTATGGAGGAGGCCCTTGTATCCGGTTTACTTCGTTACTTTAGTGAATTTTCATTGACACCTTGTGCTTAAACATGATTTCACTAATAGTTGTCCTTTCCTTAACTTGGGTTAAGCAAAGTATATTCATTGTCATAAGTGTAGGGGAAGTTGTTATACTTCCATGCTCTTAAACATTGAGGACAATGTTTAGCTTAAGTGTAGGGGGGTCTTCTATCGAAGTGACCTTACCTAGAACTTGTCATTGTTCTGCATGATAACATGGAAAATTGAATTTTCAACATTTTTCAAATTTTTGATCTACTTTGGCCACAAAAAATATGCATTCATAATTTTTGCATCAATCATTTTTCATTTGCATAATACATTTGCATTGTATATATTCTTTTATTTTTCATCAAAATATATAAAAAGGAAAAATATAATAAAAACATGGTTTTAACAAGTTTAGACTTCTTTGACATATTAGGCCCGCCATGGATATTTTGACTCAACCCGAGTTTGCTTATTTTAGCACTCTCTAGCTAGTATCCTTAACCATGTAGTCCTTCATTGGTCTATTAGGCTAAGCTTCCACCAATTTCATTCTTTGAAATTTTAAATTTGTGGAGAATGGGAAATGATAGAGTTGAAGCAAGTGTAAAAGGGATAGATAGACTTCATGGCAATTACTTGTGGCTAAACCCTTCTCTTCTTTGCCTCTATTTTCTTCGCATGTATATAATTGTTAATAAATAATCAAGTACGGTTTTAATTGGTTTGTAATCTCTTATGCATTTTTGACTAATCATTTATGGTTGATATGAGTACGTCTTAAGATTCTAAGTTAGCACGTTTTATGTGTACTAGACTTATGTCATGCTCCATATTTAGCGGGTGTTTTTCCTTTTCTTCTTTTTCAAATTTCTTTGTGAGGAATAAAGAAAAATAAGAGCGGCTTGAAAAAAAATGAGTGGCTAGAAAAAAAAAAAAAAGAAGAAAAAGAAAAAAAAATAATAATACAAGACTCCCAAGAGGGGCAGTGTGGTGTTAATTATAGTGACTATTGAGTTCCAATATTACCTTGACGGGTTGCGGGGATTCAATAGATTGCTCCAATCCAATATTACCTTGACGGGTTGCGGGGTTGAAGATCCTAAATCTCAAAAAGATGCGGATGTAAATTATTGCGTGAGTTTTATTTTTCTTTCCTTAGCGAGTGTGTAGTTACTTATGAAAGCATGACATGAGGATTTTACACATAAGGCGAATGACTTATTACTCTTAATACGGACTTGTATTAATTGTGAGCGGTTTTTCAAGTAATGGATGAGAAGATTACTTAGGATTAAAACCGTGCTTCCTTATTTTTGGATTTTACACTTCTTATATTTCACACTTGAATAATGACAAATTTGCCCACAAGCAATTTGCTCAATTAATAACCGGTTCCACATTTAATTGTCATGAATAAGTTGATGCACTTTTTACTTGTGAATGCAATGATCCCATTTATAAGCTTGGTATGGGGAAAGTGAAACTTGAGGGTGATAAGTATCCATGGTATCCAAGCCCTAATCCAAGTCATTGAATTCTTTATGAGTTATTTCCATCAAAACCATTTCAAGAAAAATAAAAAAGATATAGATAGAATTGTATTTTGATTCATTGCATTATTAAAAGTCAAAATCATGCATCATCTAGTTTAGAGTAGTGTAGATGCATCTCATATGGCCAAGGTGGATTAATTATGAGGAAAATGTAAATTTTTAAGCCTTGAAATATGATATTGCATGAGGACATGGCAATGTTCAAGTGTAGGGGAATTTGATATGAGCTTAAACTCATATCCTTTTATCAACAAATAACCCTAAAACATGAAGCAAAATACCAATTTATTTGGCAAAAACAGTATTATGTGGTATGTTTGTGTTTGTGTGCACTTGTATAGGTAAGAATATACATTTTCAAGCAAACAAGGAAAAATCAAGCTCAAATGGATGAAAAAGACAAAAGAGGATCAAATGTGACAAGACTTTGAAGAATAAGGACCTATCTTGACAAGTTATGAAAGTTGAAGGACTAAAAGTGAAATAATGTAAAAGTCAAGATTCAAGTCAAACCTGGTCAACTATCAAGTCAACTCAGTCAAGGGATGATTTTGTTGAAGAGTCAAAGTTAAAGGACCAAAAATGTCAAAAGAATGAAGATCCTAGCTTAAAACAGCAATCTGCCAAGAAGAAGGACTTGTTTTGCCAAGATTGGAAAGATATGCAAGTGTGATCCATGTGTCAAGATTTCAACCAATGAGAAGAGGAATAATGCTTCACACGGATTGCCACTTCAGCTCAATAAATGCCCACTATCGCCGCCACATTTAATACACAATCTCAACAGTTTGATCCACAACTCTCTCCCACAACTAATCAGAGATTGACACGTGTCTTCTTCTTCAAAGTGAAAAATTGCCAGGATCGCGATTTTGATAGAAGCCATTTCATGGGAAGATTAAAACACCAATATTGCTCAATTTTGAGAGACGAGTTCAACGGTGTAAACCAATTAACAAGTCACTCATCCAATCAAAAACACCCAAATCTGTTCATAACCTTCAAAATGCAATTAAGCAGATTTCTCCACGTGGCAAGCTGGGATTGGCCCTGACACGTCACCAACCCCAACTAACTCTCCTCTCATGCCTATAAATACCTAGTTTAGTCTTCATTTGTAAAGTGTAGCTTAATTTTGTAAAACACCTAGTTTTCCCTTTCCTTTCCTTTTTCCCTTAATTCTACTCTAACTACTCAAGAGTCTGACAAACTCTTGAGTTAGTTAGTTAGTTGATAGCTTGTAACAAACTTTGTAACTGATTTCCCTCAATAAAAATTCAAATTTACTCTTTCCCGCCAATTCTGTTCTTATCAATCCAGTTCATTACTTGCTGTTATTGGATCATCCTGTTGTTGATTTGTGTTTGTTATGATCTTTAATTGATCATAATTAACATTGAGGAAGATTGGTAGCTGTTTGATCAGAATTTGTTCATTCCATTGTTCATTTGAAGATTTCAAGCAGATTGAAGATTGTAGATGATTTGTAGCTGATTAGATTGTTGATTAAGTGTTCCCTAGTGATAAGGTGGTGGTTATCACTAGGGCAAGAGAGCTCAACGCTCCTCTTCTTCTCAAAGGATTACTTCAATAGGTTTTGAATTGCTCATTTTTGGTTCCACTCAATTGCAATTGCCATGCTTAATACCTAGTGTAGAATTTACTTGGTGGCATGATAAAAGTTGATTAGTTCAGTTGTGATTGATTCTAGACCTGTGTAGCTTTAGTGTAATTGGTTATAGCTTTATAGCTTGATACTTAGTCTGTTTCAGTTTTCATAAGTTTAGCTATTCATTTTGAGAATTAGTAGTGCTTAACTCTTGTTACTTGCTTGTATCCATTGCATCTTGGTTTATAAACTTAGGATATTATAGCTCTTAACTCAGTATAAACTTTTGCTCAATAATCTTTCACAAAATCTCATAAAAAGATCATAAGTAGTGTTTGGCAACAGGTTTAAGCCATAATCATTGTGAGAGTTGTGGTGTTCTAGTTGTAACAAGTTGGATTTTTAGCCTGTTTTGGTTTTGTGTGATCAAGTTGAGTTCAATTTTTCTGATATCTTCCACTCATAAGTCATATAGCTTACTTTTGTGTTTTGAAACTTTGTGCATCAGTCTTTGCAAATTAGCATTTTTAGAACTTTCAAGTTTCAAAACATTATAGCATCTTTGTTAGTTAATCATTTTTGCTCAAACCTTTTTCTATAGATCAAGTAACATCTAAGGTTTCTGTGATAGTGAGGATTTTCTACAGTATTCAACAATAAGCCAGAAAATAGCTTTTCAGTTCAGTCTTAGCAAAGTGCTTTTTCTGTAATGTTTTAGGCACTGTTTTCTTGAATCTCCAAATCCACTTCATAAAAGTAGTGATTTTCTTTCACAAAAACGTTTACAAAGTGTTGAATATTGATTTTTGAAAATTTGAGCTTTTTCCAAAATCTGGTCAAACTTGGTCAACATAAGCTCTTTTGAGCTTAATTCAGATTTCTAGCTTATTTCTTGATGAAAATAGTTCTGGTTTGATTTCCCATTCTTGAAATAAGTTGCTTAATCAGTTTCATTACATAAATCAAGTTGTGACTGTTTGGTTTAAGCTGTAGCTTATTTTGAGCTTATTAATAAGCACTCATTAGCTCATTTTCCATCTTTAGCTTAATTCCTTAGACACACGTAGTTTAAATTGGATTTGAAGTCTTTTGCAATTTGTTTCATTGATTTTGGTTTATTAATAAGCTCAAACGAGCTTATTTTGTTCTTAACCCGTTTTTGATTAAGAAGTTTTCAAAAATTGCAAATAGGTCCTTAAAGGTTTAATCAATTTTAATTTCTAGATAAACTTCCTAATTTTCTGGAATTTGCAAAGTTTAAGTCCTTTACTTTTGAAAGTGTTTAAATTCAGTTGGATAGTTTGTTAATTTGTTACCATTTTGGTTAGTTTGTTACTAGTTTTACATAATTGGTCCTTGTAGTTAACTGTTTTGCATTTTTAGTCCTTATAATTTTTAGAATTTACATTTTGAGCATTTATCTTTCATAGAAATTACATTTTCAGTCCTTCTAGTTTTATATTTTGTTAATTGAATTTTACTTGAATAAAAACGTGGTATTTGCAATTTGTTTTACATATACGTAGGTATTATTTTTCCTTTTGGTAAGCATTTGTTGAATTAGCAATAGATTACCAAGCAAGCTTAACAACCAAGAACAATTAAAAATCCGATATTGGTTGGACTTTCTATTGGTTAAGAATCGAGAGAAAACGAACTGCATTATACTACATTTCAAATGGCGCCGCTGCCGGTTCTTTGACTACACGAGAGACTATCGATTGACGGTTTTCATTGGCTTTTGGGATCCGTTCACTTTGTGAACGTTATTTTTACGTATCATAAATAAAAAACAAATAAAAAAATCAAAAATATAAAAATATATAAAAACTAAAAATTAACAAAACAATTCTTTTCCTAAAGAATTGACCAAAAAAATTAAAAAATCCAAAAAGCAATCTTTTTCCTAAGAGATTGCACCCAAAAATATATATTATTGGATTCTCTCGGTTTTTATGTACATATAGTATTTTCCTTTAAAAAAACTCATAAATACAAAAATATTTTCCATATATTATTATAAGTAAATACGTATACGTATAAGAACAATCAATCTACATATCTTCCATAAGTATTGCCGAGGCAATACACCGTGTTGAGGGGCGTTCCGGTCCTTGACACGTGTATCGATCAAACAAAATAAAGCAAGAATAGATAAATACTCTCAATAAGCAACAATTCGAAGAATACGAACATTTAAGTGAATAGAAAGGCGATGTGCTATAAAATGCCATCTAAGGGTCAATAGGTACTTAAGTGCTTCGCGCCACCTAACCCCCCGTTCACTTGGGAGTATTCTAAGAAGGAAGGCTTCATTGAGGGTCTTGCACCCAAAGTAGTAAATACATATATTGTTATTTTCTTGTGGATATTTAATATTGAAACTCGAAGAGGATAATCCATTTCTCTTTAAAGTCACACGAGAGCTTCTCTCTCATTCCTCGTATTGAGTTGCATGCTCACTCGCGGGCGTGCACAAATACCGATTGGTGTACAACCTCTTCCTCCAAAAAGGAAGAAAAAGAGAAAGAGTAAGACCACCACCGTTCACCAAGCCGATCACGAGAATCGTGCTTTGTCACCACCACAAGAAGCCATGGCTATTGATAATCGTACTTTGTATGAACGTATGCAATCCAACATTCATGGATATTCTAGTGCCATTAAGATTCTCGACTTTCCCGCTAACACATTTGAGCTACATACATCTATGATCAATATGGTTGCTTTATCACCTTTCTTGGGAAAACAAAATGAGGATCCTCATGCTCACCTAAAGAGATTCCTTTCACTTTGCAATACCATTAAGCATAATGGGGTTCCACATGAGGTCATTAGATTGATGTTAGTGTCATTTTCCTTAGATGGGAGTGCTAAGCATTGGTTAGACACCCAACCACCCGATAGTATCACCACATGGGACGGTTTTACCACTAAGTTTTTGAACAAATTCTTTCCTCCACAAAAGACTATGGCTTTGAGGAATTTAATTATGGGCTTTACACAAAAACCTAGTCAATCCTTTAGTGATGCTTGGGAAGAGTATAGTGAGTTGTTGAGGCGATGCCCTAACCATGGATTGGATGATGTAAACCAAATCAATACCTTCTATAATGGCCTTAAACCTCACCACCAAGATTCACTAAATGCTTCCGCGGGAGGGAGTATTCTTCTTAAAACATACCACGAGGCTTTGAACATTATTGAGACTAAGGCAATGGTTCAAACAAACAATCCATTTGAAGAAAGGGTTCATGTTATCCAAAACACTTCTCAAACTCCTTGTGACAACCAACTCCTCAAGTTTCAAGAAGCGATTTTTCAAAGGATGGATAGAGATAGTGAGAGGAATTTGCAAGTACAACAAGAAATGCTTCAAACTTTTAAGAACTTGTCATTGAACAATTCCTCAAATAATGTGAATGCCATCACCATTTCTTGTGTTACTTGTGGAGGCCCTCATTCTTATGAACAATGTGATAAGGTGCAAGGGTATCAAGGGGAATGCTATGCTTACCAAGAGGAACACCGTGAACACTTCAAGCCTAATATCAATCCACATAACCTTTCTTACAAATCCCAAAATTACCTTTCTCCACCCGGCTTCCCACCCCAACCACCCACCCAAATTCCAACACATACTCCTCAAATTTTACCAAGGAATCAAGGGCAAAGACCACCATACCAAGGAAATAACTACAAGGCACCCAATCAATTTCAACCTCAAGCAAATACCTTTTATCCACCAAATCAAGGATTTAACTCCCAACCTTTACCTTTCCAACATCAAGGTTTTCAAGGTCATGTGCCACAAGAGTTTAACACAATGGATCTCTTGCAAAAAATGAATCAAGAGAATGAAAGGAAGTTCCAAGCTATGGAGAAGAAAATGAATGACCAATTCAATAAGGTTTTGGTGGTATTAAATCAAAGACCACAAGGGGCTTTACCTTCCAACACACAAACAAACCCACGGGCCAATGTCAATGCTATTACAACAAGGAGTGGAACAACAACAAAGGATCCTTCACCTCCTAAACCTACTATTGTTCAACCCACTTGTGCTCCTACTTGTGACAAGCCCTCTACCTCTACTTCACCACCTCAAATTGCTCCCATTTCTCCAATTTCAAAGCCTATTCATGAAACACTCAATAAGGAAAATCCTTCATCCATACCTCAACCACAACCCAAACCAAGTCTTCCTTATCCCTCAAGATTGAGAAAAGAAAAGCTTAAGAACAAGGATGATATCCAAGTTTCTAACTTTTTGAGGATGTTCAAGCAACTTAACATCAATATCTCCTTTGCGGAAGCCTTAGCCAATATGCCTAAGTTTGCTAAGATGATTAAGGACTTGCTTTCTAACAAGGAAAGATTGGTGGATTTGCCTAATGCTTCTTTGAATGAAAATTGTTCCGCGGTGTTACTTAAGAAGTTATCTACTAAGCTTGGAGATCCGGGGCGATTTTTAATTCCTTGTAATTTTCCGGGGGTGGAAAATTGTATGGCTTTAGCGGATTTAGGAGCAAGCATAAATCTTATGCCATTATCGGTTTGGAAGAGACTTTCACTTCCCGAGCTTACTCCTACTAAGATGACTCTTGAGTTGGCCAACCGTACTATAGCTTATCCGGTGGGAATTGCAGAGGATGTTTTTGTTGGGGTTGATAGATTTACATTTCCCGCGGATTTTGTGGTGGTTGATTATGATATGGATCCTAGAGTGCCTTTGATTGTTGGTAGGCCATTTTTGAGAACGGGTCGTACTTTAATCGATGTGGCGGAAGGAGAACTTACAATGCGGGTAGGAGATGAGAGAGTGGTGTTTAACATGGGGAAGTTGTCCAAAAAGTCTAATGAGCCCGAAGCGGTAAAACATATTGATGTTGTGCATGAGGAGGAAACACAAGATGATCTTCTTGATGAAGTTTGTGATGAGTACTTTTATGAAGCTTGCTCAAGTGGAGACTATGATTACCCTCATATTGAGACCATTGCTTCCATTACTTCCTCCTTGGATTTTCATGAACCTCAAGAGCTAAACTTTAGTGAAATTCCATATGATACCCCACTTTTCCACAATACTAATCACTTTGATGAGGACTTAAGTAATGAGGGATCTTTTCTTTGTGATTCACCAACATATGATGACTATAGTGATGATGAGCTTTCTACTTGTGACTCTCCATTTGTTGATGATCATACTTCTTTTGGTTTTGAGGGATCACCCATTTTTGATAGTCCAATCTATGATGTCTATGGTGATGAGGAGGATTCTATCATTGATGAGATTGATGAGTTTTTAGTGGAGGATATATCTTTTGAGTATACTCTTGGTTACCTTGATGAGGAGGGGGATATACTCTATTTAGAATCCCTATTGGATGAAGATCCTTCACCTTTTTCCTTGCCCCTCTCAACCTTTCAAAGTGATAAAGGAAAACAAGTCATGATGGTTCCTTCCAAGAGCTTGTTGTTACCCAGGCCTTCACAACCTTTCTCTCACCATGTGAACTACAAAGGAGAATCTTCTAAGGCAACCAACACTTGTTGTTTTCCCATCAAGGAACGGATTTTTGATCCTGGCATAGAGCTTGCTAAATCATCTCAGTATCCATCTGATGCAACAAAAGGAAACCTTGTGAAAGATTTGAGAGCTTTACACCATCACCTTTGGAAGAACATATGGGAAACCATTTTAGAGAACTACACCTCATTTTTTTCACCATTGCTTGGGAAGCTAGTTGTTGAATTGTGTTATAAGTGGGAGGGTAATTATGTATTTGATCCTGGGGGATATTTATGGAGTTTTGATAAAATGAACACTTGTTTTACCTCATCATGGAGATTTTTCTTAAAAAGGGCAAAATTTTTCTTCTCCATGATAGGTTTTAGACACTTTTAAGTGTGGGACGAGTCGAGCTAGAGACTCATTAACTCAAGCATCGTATAACTAGGTTTAGAGTGTTGTAGGTTAGAAATTAAGGCATAGACTTGGAGATAAGTGTAGGTTTTGTCTTCATGCTTGTTTGTAGGGTTGCTCACTCATCTCATGCTTTGGAGCTTATGGAGGAGGCCCTTGTATCCGGTTCACTTCGTTATTTTAGTGAATTTTCATTGACACCTTGTGCTTTAACATGATTTCACTAATAGTTGTCCTTTCCTTAACTTGGGTTAAGCAAAGTCTATTCATTGTTTTAAGTGTAGGGGAAGTTTTTATACTTCCATGCTCTTAAACATTGAGGACAATGTTTAGCTTAAGTGTAGGGGGGTCTTCTATCGAAGTGACCTTACCTAGAACTTGTCATTGTCTTGCATGATAACATGATAAAAATGAATTTTCAACATTTTTCAAATTTTTGATCTACTTTGGCCACCAAAAATATGCATTCATAATTTTTGCATCAATCATTTTTCATTTGCATAATACATTTGCATTGTATATATTCTTTTATTTTTCATCAAAATATATAAAAAGGAAAAATATAATAAAAACATGGTTTTAACAAGTTTAGACTTCTTTGACATATTAGGCCCGCCATGGATATTTTGACTCAACCCGAGTTTGCTTATTTTAGCACTCTCTAGCTAGTATCCTTAACCATGTAGTCCTTCATTGGTCTATTAGGCTAAGCTTCCACCAATTTCATTCTTTGAAATTTTAAATTTGTGGAGAATGGGAAATGATAGAGTTGAAGCAAGTGTAAAAGGGCTAGATAGACTTCATGGCAATTACTTGTGGCTAAACCCTTCTCTTCTTTGCCTCTATTTTCTTCGCATGTATATAATTGTTAATAAATAATCAAGTACGGTTTTAATTGGTTTGTAATCTCTTATGCATTTTTGACTAATCATTTATGGTTGATATGAGTACGTCTTAAGATTCTAAGTTAGCACGTTTTATGTGTACTAGACTTATGTCATGCTCCATATTTAGCGGGTGTTTTTCCTTTTCTTCTTTTTCAAATTTCTTTGTGAGGAATAAAGAAAAATAAGAGCGGCTTGAAAAAAAATGAGTGGCTAGAAAAAAAAAAAAAAAAAGAAGAAAAAGAAAAAAAAATAATAATACAAGACTCCCAAGAGGGGCAGTGTGGTGTTAATTATAGTGACTATTGAGTTCCAATATTACCTTGACGGGTTGCGGGGATTCAATAGATTGCTCCAATCCAATATTACCTTGACGGGTTGCGGGGTTGAAGATCCTAAATCTCAAAAAGATGCGGATGTAAATTATTGCGTGAGTTTTATTTTTCTTTCCTTAGCGAGTGTGTAGTTACTTATGAAAGCATGACATGAGGATTTTACACATAAGGCGAATGACTTATTACTCTTAATACGGACTTGTATTAATTGTGAGCGGTTTTTCAAGTAATGGATGAGAAGATTACTTAGGATTAAAACCGTGCTTCCTTATTTTTGGATTTTACACTTCTTATATTTCACACTTGAATAATGACAAATTTGCCCACAAGCAATTTGCTCAATTAATAACCGGTTCCACATTTAATTGTCATGAATAAGTTGATGCACTTTTTACTTGTGAATGCAATGATCCCATTTATAAGCTTGGTATGGGGAAAGTGAAACTTGAGGGTGATAAGTATCCATGGTATCCAAGCCCTAATCCAAGTCATTGAATTCTTTATGAGTTATTTCCATCAAAACCATTTCAAGAAAAATAAAAAAGATATAGATAGAATTGTATTTTGATTCATTGCATTATTAAAAGTCAAAATCATGCATCATCTAGTTTAGAGTAGTGTAGATGCATCTCATATGGCCAAGGTGGATTAATTATGAGGAAAATGTAAATTTTTAAGCCTTGAAATATGATATTGCATGAGGACATGGCAATGTTCAAGTGTAGGGGAATTTGATATGAGCTTAAACTCATATCCTTTTATCAACAAATAACCCTAAAACATGAAGCAAAATACCAATTTATTTGGCAAAAACAGTATTATGTGGTATGTTTGTGTTTGTGTGCACTTGTATAGGTAAGAAGATACATTTTCAAGCAAACAAGGAAAAATCAAGCTCAAATGGATGAAAAAGACAAAAGAGGATCAAATGTGACAAGACTTTGAAGAATAAGGACCTATCTTGACAAGTTATGAAAGTTGAAGGACTAAAAGTGAAATAATGTAAAAGTCAAGATTCAAGTCAAACCTGGTCAACTATCAAGTCAACTCAGTCAAGGGATGATTTTGTTGAAGAGTCAAAGTTAAAGGACCAAAAATGTCAAAAGAATGAAGATCCTAGCTTAAAACAGCAATCTGCCAAGAAGAAGGACTTGTTTTGCCAAGATTGGAAAGATATGCAAGTGTGATCCATGTGTCAAGATTTCAACCAATGAGAAGAGGAATAATGCTTCACACGGATTGCCACTTCAGCTCAATAAATGCCCACTATCGCCGCCACATTTAATACACAATCTCAACAGTTTGATCCACAACTCTCTCCCACAACTAATCAGAGATTGACACGTGTCTTCTTCTTCAAAGTGAAAAATTGCCAGGATCGCGATTTTGATAGAAGCCATTTCATGGGAAGATTAAAACACCAATATTGCTCAATTTTGAGAGACGAGTTCAACGGTGTAAACCAATTAACAAGTCACTCATCCAATCAAAAACACCCAAATCTGTTCATAACCTTCAAAATGCAATTAAGCAGATTTCTCCACGTGGCAAGCTGGGATTGGCCCTGACACGTCACCAACCCCAACTAACTCTCCTCTCATGCCTATAAATACCTAGTTTAGTCTTCATTTGTAAAGTGTAGCTTAATTTTGTAAAACACCTAGTTTTCCCTTTCCTTTCCTTTTTCCCTTAATTCTACTCTAACTACTCAAGAGTCTGACAAACTCTTGAGTTAGTTAGTTAGTTGATAGCTTGTAACAAACTTTGTAACTGATTTCCCTCAATAAAAATTCAAATTTACTCTTTCCCGCAAATTCTGTTCTTATCAATCCAGTTCATTACTTGCTGTTATTGGATCATCCTGTTGTTGATTTGTGTTTGTTATGATCTTTAATTGATCATAATTAACATTGAGGAAGATTGGTAGCTGTTTGATCAGAATTTGTTCATTCCATTGTTCATTTGAAGATTTCAAGCAGATTGAAGATTGTAGATGATTTGTAGCTGATTAGATTGTTGATTAAGTGTTCCCTAGTGATAAGGTGGTGGTTATCACTAGGGCAAGAGAGCTCAGCGCTCCTCTTCTTCTCAAAGGATTACTTCAATAGGTTTTGAATTACTCATTTTTGGTTCCACTCAATTGCAATTGCCATGCTTAATACCTAGTGTAGAATTTACTTGGTGGCATGATAAAAGTTGATTAGTTCAGTTGTGATTGATTCTAGACCTGTGTAGCTTTAGTGTAATTGGTTATAGCTTTATAGCTTGATACTTAGTCTGTTTCAGTTTTCATAAGTTTAGCTATTCATTTTGAGAATTAGTAGTGCTTAACTCTTGTTACTTGCTTGTATCCATTGCATCTTGGTTTATAAACTTAGGATATTATAGCTCTTAACTCAGTATAAACTTTTGCTCAATAATCTTTCACAAAATCTCATAAAAAGATCATAAGTAGTGTTTGGCAACAGGTTTAAGCCATAATCATTGTGAGAGTTGTGGTGTTCTAGTTGTAACAAGTTGGATTTTTAGCCTGTTTTGGTTTTGTGTGATCAAGTTGAGTTCAATTTTTCTGATATCTTCCACTCATAAGTCATATAGCTTACTTTTGTGTTTTGAAACTTTGTGCATCAGTCTTTGCAAATTAGCATTTTTAGAACTTTCAAGTTTCAAAACATTATAGCATCTTTGTTAGTTAATCATTTTTGCTCAAACCTTTTTCTATAGATCAAGTAACATCTAAGGTTTCTGTGATAGTGAGGATTTTCTACAGTATTCAACAATAAGCCAGAAAATAGCTTTTCAGTTCAGTCTTAGCAAAGTGCTTTTTCTGTAATGTTTTAGGCACTGTTTTCTTGAATCTCCAAATCCACTTCATAAAAGTAGTGATTTTCTTTCACAAAAATGTTTACAAAGTGTTGAATATTGATTTTTGAAAATTTGAGCTTTTTCCAAAATCTGGTCAAACTTGGTCAACATAAGCTCTTTTGAGCTTAATTCAGATTTCTAGCTTATTTCTTGATGAAAATAGTTCTGGTTTGATTTCCCATTCTTGAAATAAGTTGCTTAATCAGTTTCATTACATAAATCAAGTTGTGACTGTTTGGTTTAAGCTGTAGCTTATTTTGAGCTTATTAATAAGCACTCATTAGCTCATTTTCCATCTTTAGCTTAATTCCTTAGACACACGTAGTTTAAATTGGATTTGGATTTGAAGTCTTTTGCAATTTGTTTCATTGATTTTGGTTTAGTAATAAGCTCAAACGAGCTTATTTTGTTCTTAACCCGTTTTTGATTAAGAAGTTTTCAAAAATTGCAAATAGGTCCTTAAAGGTTTAATCAATTTTAATTTCTAGATAAACTTCCTAATTTTCTGGAATTTGCAAAGTTTAAGTCCTTTACTTTTGAAAGTGTTTAAATTCAGTTGGATAGTTTGTTAATTTGTTACCATTTTGGTTAGTTTGTTACTAGTTTTACATAATTGGTCCTTGTAGTTATCTAGTGGACTGGGGGCCTCTGGGCGCACCCAATTTATTTTGCATTTTTAGTCCTTATAATTTTTAGAATTTACATTTTGAGCATTTATCTTTCATAGAAATTACATTTTCAGTCCTTCTAGTTTTATATTTTGTTAATTGAATTTTACTTGAATAAAAACGTGGTATTTGCAATTTGTTTTACATATACGTAGGTATTATTTTTCCTTTTGGCAAGCATTTGTTGAATTAGCAATAGATTACCAAGCAAGCTTAACAACCAAGAACAATTAAAAATCCGATATTGGTTGGACTTTCTATTGGTTAAGAATCGAGAGAAAACGAACTGCATTATACTACATTTCAGTGGCCTTAAATATTCAATTGTACGCGTTGATAGCAAACCACATGGAATTATAGCGTTGGGATCTTAGTTATATATATATATATATATATATATATATATATATATATATATATATATATATATATATATATATATATATATATATATATATATATATATATATATATATATATATATATATATATATATATATATATATATATATATATATATATATATATATATATATATATATATATATATATATATATATATATATATATATATATATATATACTAGCCTGTAGACCCGTCCGGTGGACGGGCTAGCTTTAAGTATATATTTTAATGAAAATTGAATTTATGTGTGTTTGTATTAGAAGTTTAGTATATGTAGTGTTAGTTATGACATTCATATTTTAATAATGTAGCATAGAATAGACAAAAATAACGTAGTTTAAGATATTTTATTTATTTAAGAATATTATGAGTTAATTGAATTTGCATACGTTAACGGTATGAATAACTTTGTTACATTAATTTTTTTTAGAATTTTAATAATATTGTATAAATATTTTATGTCTTTTTGAATTTTATGAGGTAATAAATTTTGTATATGTTAATGTTATGAATAACGATTTTACATTAATTTTTTTTGAAATTAATATTATTGTTGTGCATTTTTATAGAATTTCGTATTTAAGGCATTGTTTCACCATCCTTCCATATATATTTTTATATAATTTTGTATTTATGGCATCATTTGTAATTCCTATATATATTTTTATAGAATTTTGTATTTAAGGCATCACTTGTAATTCCTATTTTATTTTTGAAGCATTTTATGGAATCATTTTTATAGAATTTTGTATTTAAGACATTGTTTCACCATCCTTCCATATATATTTTTATAGAATTCTGTATTTAAGACATCATTTGTAATTCCTATATATATTTTTTATAGAATTTTGTATTTAAGGCATCATTTGTAATTCCTATTTTATTTTTGAAGCATTTTATGGAATCACTTTTATAGAATTTTTATTTAAGGCATTGTTTCTTCATCCTTCCGTATATATTTTTATAGATTTTTGTATTTAAGGCATCATTTATAATTCCTATATATATTTTTATATAATTTTATACTTAACTCATTTGTAATTTCTAATTTATTTTTGAAGCATTTTATGGAATCATTTTTATATAATTTTATATTTTAGGCATTGTTTTACCATCCTCCCATATATATTTTTATAGAATTTTGTATTTAAGGTATCATTTATAATTCCTATATATATTTTTATAGAAATTTCTATTCAAGTCATCATTTGTAATTCCTATTTTATTTTTGAAGCATTTTATGGAATCATTTTTATAGAATTTTGTATTTAAGGCATTATTTCACCATCCTTCCTTGTATATTTTTATAGAATTTTGTATTTAAGGCATCATTTGTAATTCCTATATATATTTTTATATAATTTTGAATTTAAGGCATCATTTGTAATTCCTATTTTATTTTTGAAGTATTTTATGGAATCATTTTTACAGAATTTTTTATTTAAGGCATTGTTTCACTATCCTTCCTTATATATTTTTTATAGAATTTTGTATTTAAGGCATCATTTTTAATTCCTATATATATTTTAATAAAATTTTGTATTTAAGGCATCATTTGTAATTCCTATTTTATTTTTGAAGCATTGTATGGAATCATTTTTAGAATTTTGTATTTAAAGCATTGTTTCACCATCATTCCATATATACTTTTAAAAATTTTTGTATTTAAGGCATCATTTGTAATTCCTATATATTTTTTTATAGAATTATATATTTAAGGCATCATTTTTAATTCCTATTTTATTTTTGAAGCATTTTATGGAAACATTTTTATAGAATTTTGTATTTAAGGCATTGTTTCACCATTATTCCTTATATATTTTTATAGAATTTTATATTTAAGGCATCATTTGTAAGTCCTATATATATTTTTTATAGAATTTTGTATTTAAGGCATAATTGGTAATTCCTATTTTATTTTTGAAGCATTTTATGGAATAATTTTTATAGAAATTTATATTTAAGGTATTGTTTCACCATCCTTCCTTATATATTTTTATAGAATATTGTATTTAAGGCATCATTTGTAATTCATATATATATTTTTATTGAATTTTGTATTTAAGGCATCATTTTATGGAAACTCTTTAATGAATTATATGTGTCATTTTTATATAATTTTGTATTTAAAGAATTGTTTCACCATCCTTCCTATATAAGGGTTTTTGATTTGATTTGATTTGATTTGATTTGATTTGATATATATATATATATATATATATATAGAGTTAGGTTAACGTGGTGTACCTCTTTAAAATTGTTAAAATGAAAAGTATTATGAACCATTGGATTTAATTAGTTAGTATTAAATGCAATTAATAATAGATGAATTGTATTAATGTAACTAATATATGGTCAAATGACAATTAATAAATAAACCTAGAATTAATTTTCATTTAACCAATAGTATTTAATGTTTTAAACAATATTTAATTTTCATTCAACCAAACTTATAGATAATAACGGTTTTCTTGATATATCTTCATATTTTTTCTTTTTTTATACATTTGTATTCTTTATAATAGGTAAACTTGATACATAAAAAAGTTTTGATACATTATGTCGAAATAATATTCTTTACAAGTAAACAATTACATATCCAATATTTTACAACATAATAAGATGATACATCAACAAGAAAATAGAGGTACATATCTATCAACTCATGTAAAAAATAGATACAATTCATGTCACATCCAAAATTACAAATATGATGGTACATATTTAACATTTAACTCGTACACAACCTAAACAAATAAAAAATCGTTATGTACCAATTGATGCCCGTAACTATAACTTAATATATTATAAACAAAATAACTTGTCTTGAATTGTATAAATTAATAGGTGATACAACATAAGAAAAAACTAAAATTCCGAAATAGTTACTAGTACATATTAGTAAAATATAGTTACTTTTGAAAAAAAAACATAGTAGTGTTTTTTTCCAATTAATAGCAAGTGTTTCAATTAAAATACAATTAATAAGTGTAATAAATATGGTTAAATTTAATCAATGAAGCCATTTTTATAAATTTCCTAACAAACATAAAAATGCAATTAATTAAAATTTTAATGTTCTTTTAATGAGAATGATGTCATCTTAATTAAACTAGTAAATCTAAAGGTCCAAATTGCTTTTTATTTTAACAATTATAAGACACTACACTACTTTAACTAAAATCTATATATATATATATATATATATATATATATATATATATATATATATATATATATATATATATATATATATATATATATATATATATATATATATATATATATATATATATATATATATATATATATATTCATGTAAAAGATCATTTAATTTTAATCTAAATGTATTTTAAAATGTAATTTATTTGTATATAATAAGATAAAGGGACATCTTGATGCGAGTGACAGCACAAGGTCTTCCTCCTAATTCAACATTTGATTTTACACTGCCATGCATATCATGAACGATTGAAATTTTCACATCTTCCTGTTGTAAGGTACAATGGTACATGTTACAACATCATTAATTTTTTTAGTTGATTTAAAATAATTTTAAGTATGAAATAGTCTTTTTGAGTTTGGACAGTTCATATGGAAACTTGCATGTTTTTTTAAGGCAGATTGAAATGTTGTTGCTGTTACAGATGTATTGTCCTTTTGAGAGAAAGCCTACCATCTTTATTGATGTATTAACTGAAAATCCACAATACTACTGACCTACCATCTTAATTCATGTATTAACTAAAAATCCACAATACTACTGACCTACTATTGATATTATCCAGGAAATATAAGCTTTAGCGCATTGTATTATGCTATATCAGTAGTGACGTCACATATTTGATTGTATTACACTTTTGGATCTTCTTGATTGAATGTCGTTACTTTTTCAACAAGCAATGTATTTTGTGGATGTGAAATTGGATGCAGATTGTGGGGACGATCCATACGGTTGGCAGGCGATGCAGGAGCAATGGAGGCACGGGTCTTCTTGTGAACCATCTTTGCTCACCCCTGTTATGGTGAGTTGAATTTGATTATTATGAATGAGATATTAATTCAACGTCAATAGAGTTATTGGTTTGAATGTCTCATACGTCAAAGAACATGCAAGACTCAAAATCATGTGATGATAATTTTAATTGGCCGATCCAAAGCGGATTTTCTCTAGATGTGCTTTATGATACATTATATATATTCTACATCATACAGGGTTTAGGACAGCCTGCATAGATAAGAGATAACACTTTAATTGCAGGCACAAGTTGGAAGGATATCAAGGCCAGAAGGAAAAACTGATTGCGATAATGTTGACTCTTACTGTGAGATTGTAAACATGGTTACGGTTTGAAACTCTGTTTGAGTTGTAACAAGAAAATAAGGGTGACTGCTCTTTTGGCACGAGATGCTATAATGGGTAATCGCTTTATTAAGCTAAGGTGGGCTGAGTGTGATAACATAAATGATATTGAAAAAATTAGTGGCAATAACATGTCTGCGCGTCCTCGTGGGTCAACAGCTTCTTAGCTTTCACACTATATTTCTGTTGGACACAAAAGAAAAGATGATTCCGGATTAATTTCGCATAAGAGTGTTATTGCTCCTTCCCCTGCTTCTAATCACCTAAAGCCCGTGGTTGCAGAACAAGACCATCTCTATGGGAATCAAAAACTAATGTCGGGAGTACATCTAAATCACACAAGTAGATGTTAGTATTCTTTGCTAAGTGTGTTTATTTTTATTTTTTCCAAAGATAATTAGCTTTATATTGGTGTTATATAGAGAACTAAAGAGGGTGATGTATAGTGCCTTGGGATTTTCAGTCACCTCTGTTGGAAGTGTAAAAAAAGAGAGATTCAAATATCAGAACTAAAATATGCTGATAATTTTCAATGTTTCAGAAATTAAAATATTTATGTCTCTTTGGTACCACAAATAGAAATGTATATAATTTTAGCAATTTAGATATACGGTCCTACCATTCTTTTTCAAGTCAAAAGGAAGAACGCAGAACCCATTTGCACATCTTTATTCCGTTGAACGACTTAACCAGACTCAAATATTAACCTCTTTCATATATTAGCACCGGCTTATTTGATAAACACTTGTCTTTTTGTGCCAGACTAAAAAAATGTTCTTTTTTGCGCTCGTGTGCCTGACTTAATCTCTTTAGTGTCACATAAACTTAAATATCTAAAAATAGTTATACCTATGAAATAGTAAGCAGAGTTGGATTATGTGAGAACGTGATATGTAACTATGTATATCTCGCATGACTTTTTATTTGTGACGTTTATTTTGGAGGATAATCTTAAATTTACACTCTTAAACTTTCTAGATATATATAGCTCTACTTGCTTTAGTTTCTTCTTTTAACTGTTATTTTATTTTGATATAATCTCCTTTTATTGTCAAACTAAAAAATAAAATTTCCTGATAAGTAAAAGACTAAGAGATACCATTCTATGCATCATGTACATACGGTGTATTGGTAGTGTGGCGTCAATGTATCTACCAATGTTTTGAAATCAGATTTTTACATTGACCCGGTCGAATCACCGAATCCGGGTCAACTCAGTTTTCTAAAAGAATTAATTTATTTCATATTTTTAATAATTAATAAAAATTATATATATAAATCAACAAAAACTTTCGTATTTTGAAGATTTAAATTATTTATCAACAAATATAATATGTAAAAATAGAATTCCGTCGCAAATACGTAAAATTTAAATATTAAAAAAAAACTCGAAAAAATCAAGACCTGGCCAGGTCTCGAGAACCGGGTTGACCCAAGTCACCCCAAACCCGGCAGGTTTGGCCGGGTTTCGAAAATATAAAATTCAGATCAATATGACTCATTTTTTCGACCAGAACCGGATTAACCGGTTAACCTATCCGGATTGAGCCGAGTCTAAAGACATTACTGGGCATTAGTAGTGCTCAACACAAAGTTGACCACTTCAACATATATGACCAGCCTATGTTTTGTGGGAGTACCATGTCAAAATATTTAAATATAATACTTTTATTTTGTAGCTCAAGGATTTCTTTTAAAGCGTTATGAATGTGCTCCAATGGCCTCATATCCAGTAAAACGTTATTTGTTACCTTATTGTCTCAAGATTATAGTTTATTTTTTTAATTCAGGTTTTTTCAAATTATCATTCACGATCAGAAATAAATAATTTTTTTTGATAAAATCATCATATTTAATGATAAGCTTACGTTTTATGTTTTATATCTATGAAATTATTGTTAATATTTGCAAAATAATTAACTCATAATTTCAAGTTGTAATATAATTGAATAGAACAATAGTAATTTTTTTAATTAGTTTTAACTATATTATAACTAATATTCGTCATCAATATTTTAATTTGTTAATTAAACTTAAAATCTTTTTTTAAAAGCGACGACTCGATCAAGTTTATTAAACCGGATCAACGAAAAATCGACGGTTCAATCTTATTCTTAATCAAGTAAAAACAGACACATCTAATCCGGTCTCCGAATCAATTCACGGGTCATCCGATTCAACCAATCAAGTCAACCGAATTTTTAAAACATTGATAGTCATAGATATTGCAAACAATAGTCATTCTTCAAATTTAACAAACATTTAAAACAAATGTATACAACAAACAAAAAGATTAATATGATGTTTACTATAAACATGACTTTAAACAAAGTCATACTCAAAAAAACACAAACAAGAGGCATACTTCAAGTTTGCCATCATTAAACTAGAGCTTCTAAACTACAATTTTTAAACTAGTGATTTTGAAGATGAAAAGATTAAAATATAAAATGATATAAAATGGAGTGTAATCACAATAGTATATAAGTCGATAACATAGCTATCAAGTTACCACTAATAATTATATGTATGTTTTCATCTATATACCCCGTCAACTGTTTCAAATATATGATATCGCTTAATGTACAACTCATTTAATGGTTTATAGTATACAATTCAAAGTAAAGTTAGTACGGGTTTTATAAACTATGTAAATCAAAAAATATACTTAGTAATATAACTTATGAAAATAATTCGACAAGTCTTAAAAATAATCTAAGTAAAATGATAGAAATTTTTAACACCAATATTTAACTAAATAAAAAATGTAAACGATAATCACAAGTCATACCCGTCCATCGGACGGGTTTTGCAACTAGTATATATATATATATATATATATAGTGTGAGGTTCTTTTTAGAAACAAAAAAATATACAGAACTGCGAGAACCATATTTTACTCTTAACAATGCATATGTATTTTCCTTGCTATGTTTAAATTATACGTTTAATAATTGTTTTATCAAATATAGATTCGAGTATAATAAGCGATTGAATAGTGCACATGTGTTTTCATACTATTCATTGCGAAGATAGTTATAATACAAAGGAAACAAAATACATGTGCATGGTTCTAAAATACATGTACCTAGCGACATAAAACGATGAAAATCCATGCATGTCTACTTGAAGAACTAATACGATGAATACACATGTGCATATTAAGAAAAAAAGGTGGTTCTCGCAGTTCTGTATATTTATTTGGTTCTGAAAAGAACCTCACCCTATATATATATATATATATATATATATATATATATATATATATATATATATATATATATATATATATATATATATATATATATATATATATATATATATATATATATATATATATATATATATATATATGTATAGAGTTGGGCTATTGTAGTGTAGTAGCTTAAAGTTGTTAAAATGAGAAGTAATCTTAACCATTAGTTTCAACAATTAACATGAGATTTATTTTATATCAGACACAAAGCAAGAAATCTTATACATAAACAATTGATATAAAACCACAAAAATTTTGATACGCAAAAAATTATACCTGATACATATGATACATAGTTTTGCTTTACAAAATATTATTAACAAAAATAGTCATTTTTTCGAAACTTAAGTGATACACTATCACAAATTACATTATAATTAACAAACAATTGCTAAAATATGATACACAACTGATACACGAGAAATTAGTAATATTAAAAACCGTGAACCAACTACTCGTACACAACCTAAAGTTCCAAAGAAACTCGTACACGAACCAACAACTCATAAATGAGCCAAAACCAATCAATAGATGTGACATTTACCTATTTTCTATTGCTTCTTATTTTAACAACTTTAAGCACCTACACCATTTTATCTAACTTCTATAATTAGGTTAATGTGGTTGTGTTAGTTAAAATTGTTAAAGTAAAAAGTGATGTAAACCTTAAGTTGATTCATTTTGAGTGAGAATTGATTAGAATTTAATGAGTGTCATTATTGTAATAAAACTAAAAACTAATGGCATTATGTCTCACTTTTTTCGAATTAATTCAAGAATTTTCTACCCAAACATGCATAATTTTAGAAGTTGTTTTTTTCTCACCTAAATTTTATATGATTTTTTTCCGTTGGTTTTGGTACAAAGGTTGTGTGATCACCGGGACATTTCTACGAATATTTCGAAGAAGTTAGATGAATATTGCTCGCGCATCTTTTCATTTGACATTTTTTTAATCGTCTTTTTCTCCGTGTATCGACTCAGTATTTCACTAGTAGTGTTTTTCTTATAGACAAATATATCATAAGTGGCACATGATGACATGAATATGAGACAAACAGTTAATTAGATAACAAATAATATACAAAATAAAAAACTAAAAAAATACTATTGAACAACTTCTACACCAATCATTAACACACTAGATCATACTGTAAGAGTATTTATCTGATACATAACTGATCTATCTAGACTTAAAAATAATGATCACATTTCCTGGTGGTTTCAATCTTACCAACCTACAAGAATCTTAGAAAACTGATACACACACGAATATATGATCATGGAAACAAAATTGATACACTAAAAAAATGATACACACACGAATACAGCTTATACAAAAATGATACAAAACTCAATAGCATAGAAACAAAATATATACCAAAAAACCATTGCCAAATATTAAAAGACCAACATATAAGAACTTGTACAAAGTTCGTATAACCTTGAAGCATTAGTCATGTTTCAACACTATATGATACATAATAAAAAGAATATAACCAAAATCTCTCAAACTACTATTGATTGACGAGCTTTACTCGTACACGTCGACTATTACACCGAAACTCGACATCTTCATAAAACAAAGGAAAATGATAGAAGTTGTTTGGAACCTGTTTCAATGTATATACCTCGTACACCACCGGTACCTCCATGGTGAACTCGAGCCTCGCCACACACGACGAACTCTTACACCATGGTGAGCTCAAGCCTCGCCACACAAGATGCATACACCACGTAATCGTACACCACCGACTCAAACATCCTCGGACCTAAATGACACGTACTATTATTGCCTGTTGATATAGGCTTGTATCACCTAGTATAAAGTAGATATATAATATGAACTAAGGTTGTATTTTCTAACTAATGATACTAATATGATACATCATGATAATCTTAACAAATAGATTAATGATTTAACATGCAAAAACTTGTAATAGACTTTTACACCATATCTATTTTCAGAAACATGAATAGTTTGCAAAAGTTCACCGCCGATATGTGATACATGAGTATTATCGTAATAACGACATACAAAAAAACGCATGCCTCGAGGAAATACTAAAAGACTATTTTAATAAAACTTATTCGAAAAGATCGAACGGTAAATGGAAAAAACACGATGGTGGAGATGAATAGATTTATGATTTAAGATAAAGAATGGACATTTTTATTTGAGAAGAAGAATTGAAGATATGGAGGCGTAGGCGTTTCAATTGTGGGTCAAGGGAGCAGATTACTAAAATAACCTTATTCATATAAAATTTAATTAAACTTAATTTTGGATTTCTTTTAAACAAATTAGTATAATCTTAAGCAGATTAAAAGATTCAAAGGTAAAAAATGCTTTTTATTTTAACAATTTTAAAATCATACACCATTTTAACTAAATTATATATATATATATATACATATATATATATATATATATATATATATATATATATACATATATATATATATATATATATATATATATATATATATATATATATATATATATATATATATATATATATATATATATATATATATATATATATATATATATATATATATATATATATATATATATATATATATATATATATATATATATATATATATATATATATATATATATATATATATATATATATATATATATATATATATATATATATATATATGTATATATATGTATATATGTATATATATATATATATATATATATATATATATATATATATATGTATATATATATATATATATATATATATATATATATATATATATATATATATATATATATATATATATATATATATATATATATATATATATATATATATATATATATATATATATATATATATATATATATATATATATATATATATATATATATATATAGGTATAACTATGACTTGATACCACACCTCTAATCCAAGTCATATGTGACATGACACCTTTAAACCAATAGAATTTGTTTGTTAGCTAAAATATCTTAAAAACTTGCCAAAAATAATGTACGAAAACGCAGCTTTATAAAAGCGGGCCGCAATTTGCATAAAACTACGTTCTCATACCGCATGTATATATAATAGGTATAGGGCATTTTTTTTTATATTTTCTTATCAACCAACCCATGGGAAAACACACACAACACTGGGAAAACACACACACACCATCAACTTCATACCTATTTTTCCCGATCCAACACCTATGAAACCGTTTGAATCATAACTCTTTTAAACCTTCAATCAAACAACTAATCCATCATCGTTTTTTAGTTTGTGTGAGTTTAATTGATTATGAACAAACGAATTAATGTGATTAAGGTTTATGTTTATAAACCCTAATTAATTATCAACAGTCAAATTAATATGATTAGGGTTTATGTTTATAAAACCTAATTTGTTGATGACACAAATAAAGTTTAACCCTAATAAGATTGATCTGTTTTTAAACCCTAGTTCATCGACACCAGACAAAGATCCATCTCCTACATTAATGAATAATTGAAAATGCGATCCCAATTCATCATATGCAACTTAAACCCCAAAATCCTCTCTATCAATAAACTCTGATCCTAATAAACCCCAATCTGGATCACATCTTGAGCTCCTGGGTTTCCACCATCAATCTGGATGCATTCTTTCTCTTCAATTAATTGTATGCAAACCACACACAGACACACACAATACTGGCTACAGGTTGTGTGACGAGATTAATTGATTCTTCAGGTATGTGATTCTAAAATAATGTCTTTATTTTTTTGGCTATTTGATTTTTCTATTAACTGATTGTCTTTTTGTTTTAGTTTTCAGAATTATTGATGCCTCAAATTCATGCCTGTTGATGATTATGCCTCTTTATGATATCACAATAGTTGTATTTTTTTTCTTAATGTTTTCTAAGTAATAGGTTTTGTTGCTATTAAACTGGGTTTTTAACTGTACCCTAATGTTGATTGTCTGGTTTCTTTTTATAAAACGTCTTAAATAGTTAATAGATACCCAAAACCAAATACAGACAAAATACATATGCACAAGTTAGAGGGTGTTTAGATATGTGCATTGGAACCGATTAATTAGATGTTTTGACTTGAGTCACAACAGGGACCAATATGTTTTGTAATGGAATTTATATAATCTCCATTTCCCTTTTACAAAGTAGAGGCATAGAACAACTGATTATTGAGGTTTACAGAGGTGCCAGAGAAAACAATAGTACTACTGTCGCGTTTAGGTTGTAAGGATGGCTGCATAAATAAGTACCATGGTTTAGCCGAATTGATAAAAGGGAACCATCTCTACTGATGCTCAGTTTAGCAATCTGCCCTTTTGTTCTGATGCTCAGTTTAGCAATTGATTGTTTGATCTCTTGTGATGTTCATTTAGTAAAGGTTGAATTTTTGTACCTATTTGTTAAAGTTTTTATTATGCAAGACTTGACGCTTTTTTTTACACAGACAAAGAAAATGAAGATATTGAAGCACAATGCTTCAAGCCTTCAACACCGGCTAAGGTAGAAAGGACTTCGACAGGGTCTACACCAGGGAAGAAGACATTAGCGGCTAAGGCTATTGCAGCGAAAAAAAAGTATGCATATGTTAAGAGTTTCAATTTAAAGGCAATGACAACAAAGAAACTCTTTGCAGGCTGGAATATAAAGAAGTGAGTAACATTACAAACGTTGTTGCTGTCTGTAATAGATAAACCTTGCCAATTGATGGGAATGCTTTTTCTTGGGGGAAGATGTGGTTGGGTAGTTTATTTACCATCTGTAATGTAGTTAAACGCAAGTGGTTGATTATTTCATTTCCAAGTTACATAGAGCATCAATTCCTTTAGTAGGAAAATCCTAATCAATGGTGCAAGTATTCTTGAGAAAATAGTCTTCCCAAGAAGATATGCAATGGAAATGTCATCTACGACATATACAAGGATTGTGTGTTCCTGACCAAGTACTACCTCTTGATCTTGATAAAAGGTATTATATCTCGAGTGCAATTAAACAGTTTATATTCAAACATGATTCTCAACTCAAGTTAATTAAAAGATATTGTCAGGATATATGTCCTTAATATAATTTTGAATTAAATTTAATTTTGTGAATATATCATGTTAACTAAAACCAGTAATAAAAGTCATCTGTCCAACATGTTAGTAGTTTTCTTAACTTATTTGTTTCGAGTTTTGTAGGCACAAGGTTGTCAATGCTCGTGTTGCAGATTAGGAAGGCATTGAAAAGCTAATCCATGTTTAGAACGTTGGATTCTTCATTATTATCTTAAACAAACGTGAGAGAGAGGATGAGTTTCCTAGATTGTTATCATCGATTAAGAGTATTATATGATGGAAGCAGACATACAGTCTTTTTTCACCACAAGAACTTGAGGATTGGGTCAATTTGGTATTTTGGCATCAATCTAATGTAAAGCAAAAACCCTGCCTTATTCCGCACTTTAGCCAATGAATGTGAAATATTATATCTGCCTACCTAAACCTTGAACGGTTCTGCTAAGAATCTTGGAATACTGTTATCTCTTATTTGCAGCCTGTTTTGAATTTGGAGGAGTATGATTATTGCAAAGCAATAGAGAAACAACTCAATGAGGTATTGTTATACAATTTGTTTCTTGTAAACAAAATTGTTGGACTCAAATCAAGATTATCAGTTTTTTTGTAACAAATGCAATGCTTTATATCATGTTGAATCTGAAGTTAGTAAGTACACTTTTGTAATACAGTGATAAATTTGGAAGGAAAACTGTTCATTGGGCTGCTCATTATCACGACCTTTTGTCATTTTCGCAGTTAGTCCATTCTATAGGTAGAATTTGTAAAATGCTTACATAGTCGTTCTGCGCTTAATAAACTTAAAGCAAACACATAAAAACCATTAGTTTAAGTCTGTTAAATAATGGGGGTAAGATACCGTACGCCACTGTTTTTGTCCAAATACTTTTTAGCTTATCTTTTTTGAACCAAATAAATTCTCTTAAATAAGCCAAGATGAATTCTTTTTAGAGGTATTATATAAGGGGTGAGCTGATAAGCTAAAAGGCATAAGCACTTTTACATAAGCTAACCCAAACACCCCCTAAAACATGCTCTTGATACACATTTGAATTGATTAAATCTCCACTTGCAGGCGAAAGTACGTGGCATCTTTGAAAACTACTGTGGCAAATCCAAATTTGGTGGCACACCTCAATTTAGAAAACCCTGGCGGATGCATTCCTAATGATCTGGCATCAAAAAGTAATTACGAGGGATTGTCTGCCAATGCCAATCTGACAGAATAAGCATTATTAGCACATGCTTCTTCAAGTTGTAGCTCAAATTGGGCATCATCATCTGATTCTTAATCACATTTTCATTTTCTGGTGCTGCATTCGTGAGATGAACACTCCTGAACTCCAAAGGCTGAATAAGGTATCTTTAAATTTATAATATGTTTCCCTCTTTACACCGGTTATATTATGACATGGTTCCTTGTATGGAATTGGTTAGGTCAAATAGGTAAATATCGATGGAATTGGTGAACACATTGTAGGATATAATAGTGTTTACATTTGCTTAGGAGTCATCTAAACATAGTAACCAGTCTACAAGTTTTTCGGTCCAGTCTGTATTGGTGTTTCTCAAGGACATATAATATTCATATCCACACGAGTATGTGTATACAGATTCTTGGACCAATTTAGTATTGGTGTTTGTCACTAACATCCCATTTATGTTTTTTTCTAGCAGTTAGTCGAAGAGGGACTAATGCTGGAACAAGCCAAGGAGAATGTGCGACTGGGAAACCTAATGTTCCTGCAGGTAAATTTACTACTACTACCTTCCACACAAATCAAGTATTTTTATGCATTTTAAAAGGATATTTTTTACTGTACTTCTGTACCTTTGATACTCTTGAGATTCTTCTTATAGAGAGTACTAGACTTATATGCGAGAGAGGAAGTATATTTTTGACATGTCTTTTGTTGGTGACCTATATTTTTTTATTTGATCGTCGGTGATCAAAAAATATAATATTGCTTTTTTTACCTTGCGTGGTTGCAGCAAGCTATGACAGTCTAAAAGAACCTAGAGAAAAAGGAGAAGGAACCGCGTGATTTGGCCGAGAAACTGACTATAAAAGAAAGAGTGCGCTTGTCGTTAGGTGTATGCACTTATTTGTTTTTAGTGCTAGCCGAAACAAGACCAAGACACTGGCCCCATAAGTATTCGGATTTAGTAAATTTTCCTGTGTGATGTTTGGTTTGTGTGGTATATTGATTTTAATGTGACTTGTTTTGCTTTAGCTTGCAGATGATGATTCAAAGAGGCGGGATATCTCCAAACGTCCGAGTAAGTATTTTTTTATCGTCTTTCATTAACCTATATACTAAAACACATCATGAATGCTTGCCAAAAGAGTGTAAGCGCTTCAGCAGGCTCCTGTTAGCCCGGTTTGTGTGGTCCAACAACAAGGTATTCTGAAACTTAACTCTTCGTCAAGAATCGAGACAATTATTTCTTCAACCCACCGCCCCCACATCTCTCTAAACCAAAACCAGTGAACCAATTGCTCGAAAGTATGCTATGGAATGTAAGTAATCACTAATTTTATTTCATTTTCTTAATGGTCTATTTATAAATAAATTGGATTATTGTGTTATGTAGAAACAAATAAGACAAAAACGAAAGGGCCACTTCCTGTTTTCTTTATGTTTAGGCAAGGATAAATTTTATACAGAGTTGTAGAGTGTTTTACAAGGGAAAAAAAACTCTTACGCTCAGAGTAGAAAGTTTGGGGAGTTAAATGCGAAAAATGGTAGTATGTCGGGTTGACATGTATGATGCCATCTGAAAAGGATGCATATACATGCAGCGCTGTCTGAAGCGATCTTGTCTTTTCAGTGTATATACTTGAGACTTTTTTCACAGCTATACCATATATTAAAGAAGGCCTCACTTGAACCTTCTATATTTGATTCATGCACTTTCTCGCAATCCTTTGTGTCCAGACCAAACTTTTGTTACAGGGAAGGGAAGAAGAGGGGTGAGTGAAGTAATGTTTTTCGCAATGCTTAAAGGATGATAAACTGATATATTTAGTAACTCAAGCCTAGGAATTGATACAGCATGAAGATCCTTTTTTTACATGTTGATTAGATCTCTTGACCCAATTTTTACTTTTATATAATTCCAGGAAGATTCCATGTGAGGCTAAATCAGGTACGTTGTGGTTTGCAGATAGTGGTTGTAGTTTCTACTGTTGGAGGAAGTAGAACTAGAAGTCAAAGCAACTTTTAGAGTGCAATATTCTAGGAGAAATATGGATCATTCCTTCTGGGTAGTTACACTTCAAAAGAAAGCTACATGTTAAAATTTTTAAGGTTTTCTATTGTGGAGAGATGTACACAAGATAGGTTTCATAACCAGTCGACAAGGCCAGGAATAATCCCGAAGATTTAAGACAAGGAAATTATAGTTTCAGGCATTTCAGCTTCCAAAGATATCAGACATTTCTGGCCCATTTGGAATCATGTTCTTTCGGGTCAATCAAAAACAGGTGGATCTTGCGAGCTTTATTTGTGCCAAGCATCTCTCGAGCGGTCACTGGACTAATCTAAATCATCTAGAGAACTCTCATATGGTGCTTGAAGGAACGGTAATTCCCGTTTCTTACAGCAAATGATGAGTTTGTTTCCTCATCGTCTTCTGAGGTAAAAATCTTATCATTAATCTAATTCCCTACAAAAATTATCAATCTTTTTACAGCAGGTGAAAAGGTAATGTACCTTTTTTGAACCCAATTTGCAGCACTTCGTAATGTATAAAAACCTTTTGCGTTTTGATGACTACTCTTATAGACGACTCTAGCTTAAGCAATCATTGAATACATGGAATCTATGTAAATTAGTTCAAACATAAGAGTTGATCATAACCAGAATGATAGATAGGAGCGTATGGAATTAGGATCTTAACCCGATTCGAAATCTCTTAAACACGTCAACGGTTATTCAAGCTACAGTCGCACCACTCGAATTCCCGCTGGGCAACCTAATTCGAATTCGCGATACAGTAACACCACGCTAAATTCAAAATTAGTCTCCAAGATCACCTCCTAAAAATGCCAATATTTAGGATAGCAATGGAATAATTATTCTCACAGAGAATAGAATGATATTTCTTCCAAAAAAACTGTCTTTTGCATTCTTCATTCAAAAAGTTATAACAGAAAGGAAAAAATAACTACCAACCCATGTTTTCCTGAACTTGTGGAAATAAAGAAATTGACCAAATCAATTAACTGAAATAAAAGAAGAAATAACACTACTGGATCAAGTTGACCCAGGCCTGCTGACTTTGACTTGAGTCCGACGGGCTTGTATCTGAGTCCTCCTCTTGCCTATCATCCTCCCGGTCTTCGGAAGAGTTTGTCCTCAAACTTGGCAGGGGTTCGTCGGGATCAAAGTATGGATGAAGATCTGCCACGTTACAGGACGTGGAAACATTTCCCGGTAGATCGATCTTGTAGACATTATCGTTCACCTTTTCTAAAACTTTGAAGGGGCCATCAGATCGGGGGCTCAATTTAGATCGACGCTTAGTAGGAAAACGTTCTTTTCGCATGTCTAGCCATACTAAATCACCGGGCTTAAAGAGTACATGTTTCCGTCCCTTATCTCGTCGATATTTAAGAAGCTCATTATTTTTGGTGATTCTATCATGCACCTGCTGATGGATTGCCTGAATCTACTTTGCTAAATCACTTGTTTCTTTACTAAATTTGGAGGTAGTGTCAAGGACAGCAAGGTCAAGTGGTGTTGGGGGATTCAACCCGTACACTATCTTGAAAGGACTGATACCTGTCGTTTTATTCGGAGCCCGATTGTAAGCAAATTCAGCCCGCGGTAACAATTCTTCCCACTTCTTCAAATTTGTCGTGATAAGGGCGCGAAGTAGTGATCCAAGAGTACGATTGGTGACTTCCGTTTGGCCGTCAGTTTGAGGATGGCTCGATGTACTAAACTTGAGCTTTGTTCCCATCTTTCGCCATAATGTTAACCAAAAATGGCTCAACAACTTGACATCTCTGTCACTAACCATGGTCTTGGGCACCCCGTGTAGTCGGACGATCTCTTTGAAGTACAAATTAGCCACCTGAACAGCGTCGTATGTGGTGTGGCAGGCGACAAAGTGAGCCATTTTTGAGAACCGATCAACTACTACCATAACAGAATCTTTGTGGTGCTGGGTCCGTGGTAAACTAGTGATGAAATCGAGACTAACGTCTTCCTAAGGTGCCAGCGGTACCGGGAGTGGCATGTACAGTACATGGGGAGATAGTTGGCTCTTAGCTCGATGACAAGGTAGGCATCGTCGAATAAAGTGCTCAACATCACATGCGAGCTTGGGCCAAAAAAAGTTAGCTCGTAACAGGTGGGTCGTTTTATCGATACCCAAGTGGCCAGCCAATCCTCCTACATGCATTTCTTGAATCAAGACGATTCGAATGCTATGACGGGGAACACAAAGACGTTGCTTCTTAAATAAAAATCCACTAAAAATATGGAAATCACGGACCGAGTGATTGTGAGTCACCTGGCAGTGTGAAAATAGAGCACCAAAATCTGGATCAGCAGGATATTCTTGCTGGAGAAGTTCGAACCCAATAATTTTTGGTTGGAGATGATTAAGGAGTGAGTATTTTCGGGATAATGCATCGGCTCCTTTGTTCAACTTTCCAGATTTATGCTTTATAGTAAAGTTAAAAACTTGAAGGAACTCCACCCATTTAGCGTGTCTTGGCTGCAGCTTGTTTTGGCCTTGAATATACTTTAGAGCTTCATGGCGTGAATGTAAGATAAACTCCTTTGATATCAGGTAATGTTGCCAATGATCTAGGGCTCGGATGATAGCATAGAACTCTTTATCGTATGTAGAATAACAGCGCTTCACATCATTGAGCTTCTCACTAAAATAGGCAATTGGGCGACCCGACTGAGAGAGTACAACCCCAATCCCAACACCAGATGCATCACACTCAACATCAAAAACATCTGTGAAGCACGGCAGCGCCAGAACTGGAGTTGAAGAGAGCTGCCTTTTGAGTTCTTCGAAGGCCATTTGTGCTTGTGAGTTCCATTCGAAGTGCTTATGCTTGGTAACCTCAATCATTGGTGCCACAATGGTGCTGAAATTTTTAATAAATCGGCGATAGAAAGAAGCCAAGCCATGAAAGCTTCTACCTTGCTGGATAGTTTGTGGTACTGGCCAATCTCGGATAGCTTGTATTTTTGTATCGTCTACTTGAATTCCCTGTGCAGAAACAAGATAGCCAAGAAAGGTGATTTGATTAGCAAAAAAAAATCACATTTTTCTAAGTTCCCATATAGTTTCTCCCGAGCAAGGACAGTGAACAATTGTTGTAGATGGATTTGATGATCCGATTCTGTCTTGCTATACACAAGGATATCGTCGAAATAGACAACAACAAATTTATTCAAAAAGGGTTTCAAGATTTGATTCATCAACCTCATGAAGGTGCTAGGTGCATTTGACAATCCAAATGGCATAACGAGCCACTCGTATAATCCTTCTTTTGTTTTGAAGGCTGTTTTCCACTCATCGCCTTCGTATATCCATATTTGATGATACCCGCTCCTCAAATCAACTTTAGAAAAAATGGTGGCACCATGGAGTTCATCCAGTAAATCATTTAGACGAGGAATAGGGAAACAGTACTTGATAGTGATCTTATTGATTGAACGACTATCCATGCACATTCTCCATTCTCCATTCTTCTTTGGTACTAATAATGTCGGAACAGCACACGGACTAAAGGACTCTCGAATGAGTCCTTTCTCTAATAATCCATCAATCTGTCTTCGAATCTCAGTAGTTTCCTGTGGGTTAGTACGGTAAGCTGGTTTATTTGGAAGGGGTGAACCGGGAATAAGGTTGATCTTGTGTTGTATGGAACGCATCGGGGGTAAACCTGGTGGAATTTCTGTAGGAAACACATGTGAGTAAGACATTAGTAGTGATGGGACAAGTGGGCGTGTGTTTGGGTGAGATTTGTCTTCCTCTTCATCAAGTCCCAACAAAAAGAACTCTTTAGCGGAATGATATTCATGTTGCTCAACTTTGAGAAGGTTATTCAGGGAAAGGGTAGACTTTGGAGAGGTTGTTGTGGGGTCAATGAGGGTGAGGATTATTTTTCGGTTATTATGAACAAAAGCATAAGTGTTCAAATAACCATCATGTATCACTCGACGGTCGAATTGCCAAGGGCGTCCCAATAAGACATGACAAACATCCATAGGAAAAACATCACACCAAATTGTATCTGCATATGATTTACCGATACTAAAAGATAATAAAACTCTGTGGGTCACGTTTATACCTTTGCCTTGGTTCAACCAGTGGATGACATACGGGGCTGGATGAGGCTCAGTGAGTAAACCTTACTCGGAGACCATGATTTGGGAGGAGACATTGGTACAACTTCCTCCGTCAATTATCACAGAACAAATCTTTTGAGCGACAGTACACCTCGTATGAAAGATGGCCTCACGCTGAAGTTTTTCCTCGCGAACGGGTGTACTATTCAGGGCTCGTCGAACCACCAGTAGTTCACCAACATCCGGACCAACCACTTCCTCATCCGGGTCACCTCGCACTTGATCATCGCTAGGTTCAACATCGAAATCATATCCTCCAGCGATTTCAAAGTGCGCGAGAGTAACTAGTCTTTTGTTTGGACACTCAGAAGCTATATGCCCTAGTCCTTGGCACTGAAAACATTTTCGAGGAGCTTTTGGGGTGTTGTTGTGAGGGGAATTGATATTGGCAGGTTTATGGGTTGTGTGGCTAATGGGTTTAGTTGGAATGGTGGGCTTAGTTTGTGGGTTAGGTTTGAAAATGGATTTGATCTCTTGTTTACCTTTGCTCTGCTGTTGGGAATCGAATTTGTGGGCTAGGATTGTGAGTTCAGCTAAGGTTTGATAAGTGTGTAGTTCCACCACGTTTGCAACTCGTGCCTCCAGTCCTCCCAAATAACGAACTAGGGTTTGAGGATCGTCTTCGGGTATGTCACATTTCATCAACAAGTACTCGAACTCTCGTGAATAATCTTCAGCCGACCCTGCTCCTTGTTTTAGAAAGTGCAATTGAGAAAAACTTGCCTGAATATGGTGTGGAGGAAGAAACTTCTGCTTCATTTTAGCTTTCATCTTTGGCCATGTTCGGATTTTTTCCTTCCCCTTTCGTTCTCGCTTCAAACAAACATTGGACCACCATGTTGAGGCATACTTGCGCAACTTTAACGCAACAATCTTGACTTTATTGTCGTCTGTGGTTTCTTTGTAGTCGAACACCCGTTCTACTGTTCGAATCCACTCCACGAATTCATTCGGATCTAACTTACCATCATACTCAGGTATGTCGACTTTAATATCATTAGGGCGCCAACCACTCGATTATCCCTTATTAAACGATCCATGTGAATTAGAATCCTCCTCGTGCGTTTGAGAATTAAGCAAAACTTGAATTTGATCTTGCATAGCTTTCATTTGTTGCTCCATTTCTCGTTTATCAGCCTCCATAGTATCTAAAATCTTCTTCAACTCACTACTGTTTCGGGTTTCCATAGCACTGATACCAAATGATAGATATGAGCGTATGGAATTAGGATCTTAACCCGATTCGAAATCTCTTAAACACGTCAACGGTTATTCAAGCTACAGTCGCACCACTCGAATTCCCGCTAGGCAACCTAATTCGAATTCGCGATACAGTAACACCACGCTAAATTCAAAATTAGTCTCCAAGATCACCTCCTAAAAATGCTAATATTTAGGATAGCAATGGAATAATTATTCTCACAGAGAATAGAATGATATTTCTTCCAAAAAAACTGTCTTTTGCATTCTTCATTCAAAAGTTATAACAGAAAGGAAAAAATAACTACCAACCCATGTTTTCCTGAACTTGTGGAAATAACAAAATTGACCAAATCAATTAACTGAAATAAAAGAAGAAATAACACTACCGGATCAAGTTGACCCAGGCCTGCTGACTTTGACTTGAGTCCGACGGGCTTGTATCTGAGTCCTCCTCTTGCCTATCACAGAAGGTAAAATTAGTTATCTGTTTTAATCTCATTCACTTAGTGTTGTACTTCCTAAAATATTACTGTCAGGGAAGTGGAATGTGTTAAGTTCCGAGTCATCTGTTTTATGATTTTTGGCTATTTTCGTCATGCACATACCTTTTTATGTTATAGTCTGCTTTAACATATTTAATTTGTATGAAGAAGTTTCTGTGATCGGTCTAATTTGTTTTCCTTTCTCTAATTATTGAATTGAGTGAAGAACTCACTTTTTCCACTCTTTTTGTATAGACATGCTAATAGAGACGTGTGGGATTACAATAGCCTCGAAACACGATTTTGACTAGACGGAACAGTAGGGGAGTAAGTCATATATATTTTTCTATATGTATATTTTTATATAGGTTAAGGGATCGTGCATACTCTACGTATTCATACATATATCATTTCCTTTATACGATATTCGACCACTTTTGGCTGGTGACGTTAAGCTGGACAAGGGATCATATACGGGTGGTATTGGGTATATTCAGCTGATCATAGTGGAGCAATCTGTATCACCCCATACATTAATCTAATTTAGATAAATGATGGCTTAAAAGGCGATAGGAAGCAGAATGGCTGATCATATATGGTTCTATATCAGATATCGAATCCACATGATCAGGACATCGCCGGTTTTATGAAATATCAAAATGACTTTCGGTTTCCTTCTATGAAAAAACCATTAATTAAGATGATATTTTATCTTGAATTGGCCAACAACGACCCTGTATTATTCTACATATCCGTGTGAGCTCTTTTAAATGTTGTAAAGGTATCCAGTGGAGTCCAAAGGCCGTTGAAATAAGTTACAGGACCTGAATTACTGTCTGATTGAACGCCATCTTTCCAAACTCACCCAAAATGGGAAAAGCAGGAAACATTGGAAAAAGGGGAAAGTCTGGTACAGGCGTGTATGTTTAAATGAAAAGGGCAAACTGATATTATGTTTCTGAGTCTTAATTTAATTTTATTTCAAAAATAGGGAAGCTACATTTTTTTACTTAATTTTCCATTTTCTTATATTTACAACAAGATTTGATGGACGGATGGAGGGTTCTGAGAGACAGCAACTGGTTGAAAAGTTCAATGATCCTAAAAATGATAGGGTCAAATGCACTTTAAAGCAGAGCATGGTCTCTGGGTATTAACCTTTATGCTGCTAACCGTGTTATTATTGTTCATGGCTCATGGCTCATGGAACCCAACATATGATCTTCAGGCTATTTACAGGGTGTGGAGGTATCATAGATTTAATATAATTTGTTAAAAGTATAAAAGAATATTTGAATTTTTTTAAGTCTGTTCCCTTCTGTAATTACAGATATGGGCAAACAAAGCCAGTAATGCCCATTATTTGCATTTCGTTTAATGGCCAGTGGCACAATAGAAGAAAAATTTACAAGCATCAGGTAATCTTTACTATAAAGCTTTTGCTCAAGATGAGGTTCTAACAAATGTTTTGTAAACCGGACCGGACATCAAACCGGTCTTTTGGGTATTTTTTTTTCCGGTTTCCTTGAAGAACCATCGAATCAGTTCCGGCTCACCCGTTGAATCAGCCGGTTTGACCCGGCTTGTAAAATATTTGTTTTTAACCTATTAATGGATGAAATGGGTTTGCTATAGAACCTCCATATTTTGAATTTTTAAATAAGTATTATTGATATTGTAATAATGCACATATTTTTGTAATCACATTTAAAAGTGCATAAATAAAGTATTCGAGTTAGGCTGTGCATCATAAGGTGTGTTTGGTTTTGGTTGCTGCAAATATTACATGAGCCATGACGCGACATATGTGGCTTCAAGCATTGTAACACCTGAAGGTTGGGATATTTTGTTATTTAATGTCAAAGTGGATTGCTCCTAGACAACCAGGTATACACATAATGCTTAATTAATGTTTGTTACCAAAATATTACAAAAATTATGCAAGTAAGAGGTTGTTGTCTGAGCTTCGTACGTTACGCATATCCACTCATTAAATACTATGAGCTATGTAAGTCAGCAGCTACATAAATTTCGGCCATATCAGTCATTACTTGTGCTTGTGCTTTAACAATAGTTTGATTATGGCCATATTAGTTGTTTACAAATACTAATAAACATCCTCTTGGTAGCATAATAAATTGATCCACTCTATGAGTATAGTGAAAGACCAGACCTCATCATTATTAACAGTATTTTTGTTCATGTTGTTTTTTTATTAGCTGATTTACCACATACTAATACCATTTAAGTCAAATTTGTTATCAGAACTTTGCAGCTCTGATCGCAGGTTTATATTACTGGCGAACAGGTGCATTCCAGTTCTAATGTGTGTCAAGAACAGAAGTCACAGCACAAATGGTTTCAATTCATTCAATTCTTTTGTTTCAGAGGCATCTTGTGCTTGGAGTGATATCGCAAAGAATACCCGGTGAACTGATTACACAAAAAAACACCACTGTATACTATTTGATAATCTGAAAATAACATTCATACCTGTGTATATACATTTTAACAGATAAGAAGCTAACTATTCTAATATTCATACATGTTTATTGAAAGCAATTTTTTTTGTTTATGGTGTTTGTTTAACGGGAAAATTAAATTGCAACTTGGTAGTTGTGGAGCAGGTCGCAGCAGCATGCCAACTTGCATAACAGTTTGTGATTTTTTTATTTCCCTCTTTTTCTGTGGTCTGATTATGCAAATTTTATGAAGCTTCGAGGAACGGGGCATTTTGTGTATGAAGTTGTGATACGAAGATGCATATTCCAGCCATGGTATTTAAAGTTTATATTTAAGTTAGTGTGCGAGGCAAGCTGATATGAGACAGAGTTTATCTCAGCAATGAAATCTTCATTTTTCTTAGTATTAATTTAATTTTTCTGTAATCTCTTCCTGTGTGTCCCTTCTAGGACGATCAGACATCACAATCCAAAGAAAGTGGTTTTGGACAAAAGGTTGATTTGCAAATATGAATCCCTCGTCATCTTATGTTAATTAACCGAATGAGTGTTGTTCAAACGTGTCTATTTTTACTGTATATCAACTTATCAAGGTATTATCATCTTTTATAATAATTTGTGACTGGAACGATTTCTAAAGTGACATTGACGTATTCTATTTGCTACTGTGACTGATATGATTTTTTGGTTTACAACTGATTTGATTTTGTTGAGGATTCGAGCTTATTGATTACTGGTAGTGCAGATCCGTCAGCGATGTTATGAGATGTTCAGAGTGGAAGGCAGCTTTTCACTTTTATTTTCGATTCACCTGCTAGATATGTTAATTTCTCTATTGGTGAAAAGTTTGTTGTGATCACTACTGATCTTTTTATGGGGTTGACTTCAGCTATTCACATCAAACACATTGCTAAATACCCCAAGGACCGTGAGTTTCTGTTTCACAAATTGTCTAATTAGTTCACATGATATTAACTAAACTTGAATTCTTTTAATTATATGACCTTATGTTGTAACTGGTGTGACTTTTCAGAGGTTGCTGAATCTAAACTTGTAATCAAGGGTCCTCAAGGAAGGATCAATAGAGCGGTTTGGGGACCTCTGAACAAGACAATCATTAGTGTTGGTGAAGATGATGTGGTTCAAATTTGGGATGCAGAGGTATCTTTTTCAAACTTGTCGTGTTTAATTTCTTGCCAACTAAGAGTAATACTTGTAGGATCCTTATAAGTTACTCGATAAACTTTCTATGTTATTTGCTGAATGGAGAAACACTGTTTATCATTTAGGTAGTTATCATCAGCAATTAACATGGTTGTTTTTCTTTAATCAGAAGCCAACATTCTTATTGATTCATCTTTTTTCTACTTTTTAGCTTTGGGTCACTAGATCATTGACATTGATTAAGACATATGTTACTGAACGTCCAGTCATGCTAAGCGTCGTGAAGTTAGTTCCTTGATGCAGGAAGATATCCTCACCTCAACGAACATCCCACTGAGTTTCAAGTCGAAATGAAGAATGTTTTGGTAAGTTGTTCAAAAAATGATATCTTAACGATTCGTCAATAATCTTCTGATATAGGACATCTTGGTTTGCTATTTCAATATATGTTGCTGGTGGGGTGAAATATCTACATATAAAATAGAAGTATTAATGAAACCTTACAATCTGCATATAGTAAGTATTAATCCATCACTTACTAACTGCAGTCAAACTACCTGTACATGAATCACACAAATAAACATCTCAATCTGGATAGGATGTCTGTTTTTATAACGAACATGAAAATAAGACATAACCTTAACAGCAGGAAACAATACTACTGTACTGATTATCCCTTCATCAGGGCGTAGGACTTTTAACTCTATCATAAAAACTTTAACTTCCTTAATGTTGGCCACCTTGAATAAGAATGCACAAACTCATTAGCTCTACAATTTGATGCCCTGCATCAGTTTGATCAACTTACAGAAAGGAACAGAAGGGAAGAAGACAGAAAGGAGGGTAAGGAGAGAAGTCATGTATCAAGTTGGATCGTGTTAGTCGATTGTCAAAAAAGCGCCAATGACGTTTCTTGACAGATTACATCTTGCTGTTTCTGGACAAGAATTTCCAGAAATTATCTGTATGATAAACATATGATGGAAGACTACAAGGGGGCACCTTCTAGAGAATTGCCTTAGGAAAAACCGAGATTACCAAAATGCTCATGCAGTAAGTTGCCCATTTGTGTGGCAAGAAAGCTACTGAAGGCCACACACTAGAGTTGAACAACAATTTCTCGAAGTATAGTATACGATGTACAGTTATATAGTAAGACTAATTATTTATAATGTAGTTTTAGAACCTGGCATGTATTCATGTATTCATGTATTCATGTATTAAACATTAGCCACTTGTGAAAAATAAGCAGAATCGCAAACTTTTAAGACTACCAATTTCGGTTTAAGAGTCATAATAGTGACTTTAGAAAGTTCACCTCTTGATCATTTGACTTTTTGGAACAACCCAATTAATGTCACGGCTGACAAGTTTAGATGACAGTGATTCTTGGGTAAGATCTGACGAACCTACAAGTTCAAGCTTATAATGATGTTGGGATTTTGCTAGACTTCTACACAACAACAATTGTTTGTAATGTTTGTTGACTGCCATTGCAGGTTCGTATCCTATTTTTTAAAGCTTTTATATTTTTTATATACACTTAGTATTCCAAATCAACGAAACCTATGTTTGTAATATATGTTGGCTCTGGGCTGCTGCGAAAATGAAGTTTTAATGTGATGTTTGAATGTTATCAAGTCAGTTTTAACAGATCGACCAACATGGTTTAGCAGCAAAGCATGCACGTCTGGCATCGGCTGCAATCGATTCACTACCAGAGAATGCTGATGAGTATGTTCAAAGATCAAGGAGAGAATTTATAAAATTGACACACACAGTTAACAATATAACAAAGTGATGATGAAGTTTGCCCATACTTTTCTATAAGGAAATAGATTTCCCTCCTCATTCACACCACCAGGTAAATGAAGCCCTTAATTCAGCTCATGCTTTATTCTAAACATAAACTATTTTTTGGGACCTTTTTTATGAATTATTTTCTTTATGCTTCACAGGTTGACTTGCCAAAAATCAGAAGACAGATAGTGTTGATGTGGTGGCTGTTTGAGAATCGTCATGCAGGTGATTTTGGAAGCTTTTGCTTTTAAGGTCGATGACTGAAAGATCGCAACGTCCTAGTTCAAGCGTCTACACAAAAAGCAGATACAAAGCACTTTCAGGTAAAAGTACGTGTACAACATCCATAAGGTATTTATCATTGAAATTCAACTTACATAGTAGACTTTTAAGATTAAATTCTGTTAATAAAATGATTAAGAGGTTACATGTACTACAACTACAATTTGAACAGCTTTTAACCTGTTTGCATCCTTTTTATGTTATTTAACCAAGTGTATTATTGAGCAGGAAGCCCTTGATGCTCTTAACTTCACCTATCACGATCAAGAGGATATTTTTCAAGTTATCATATAATATACTTATTTAAGCTAATAGTTGGAAAGGGTCAACAAGCTCATAGTTGCACTTGCCATGAATTAATACATAGCATATAAATCTAATTTTGTCCACTGACCTGCTATAATTATAATTACAAGAGATGAGTACCACAAAAGTTTATTGATCATTTGAGTCTAAAAACTTTCAGGAAAAAACTTTTAATTACATGCATATTGATGTCATTGACTTGGATGTTCTTATGTTGTATCTTTTCCATGTCTGTTTTGGTGTACGTATAATATTTAAATTAGACAAGCATGTTGTTCGCGCAAAGCGGCGATGAATACTTAATGACGAATTTTAAAACAAATAAACGTTACTATTTTACTTATTAAGTTCATATTCATGTTATTTTTAAAATGGTAAAAAAGTTAAATCAAAATACACCAGCTAAAAAGAAAAAAAAAGTTAATAAAATTTATCGAAATGGATATTAAATTAAAAAGCACAAAATTTTAAAAAATATGTCGAACTTAGATTATGAAAATAATATTTAATCTAAAAATTAAAAATCTTATTTTAATAAATTGTTAAAAAAGTTTGTCAAAAAATTTTGTTACAAAAAGTTGTTAATATGAAAAAGATATCTAACAACTTGTTTTATATACTAAAAGTTTGTCAGAAAAGTCTCAAATACTTTATAATATACTAGTCGGCTACCCGCGTAATGCGGCGGCTGGTAGCCGGTGACTGATTTCGTGGATTTGGTTAAACCTAGAAACCACCATTACGAAAACGAACATCTTTTCTGGACACAACGACCACAGTTTTTTTTCGGCACCTCAAAGTCAGCGACAACGCGTGGTGATTGAGAAAGAGAGATGGTTTTGTTTTGCATATTTTGCATATGTGTTTTAAGATTTTTTGAGACTTTATATAATGGAAATTTAGTTATTTTTATAAAGCTGTTAGACAATGTGCTTTAAAAATGCTTTTATGGATTAAGTTATAAACATTTAAATTTTCCGTTATAAAATTATACTTAAAACATTTAATTTTTTGTTATAACTTCTAATTATGCTTAAAAACACTTAAATTTTCCGTTACAAAATTGTATCAGTTACAATTATTTATAGACTTTTAATATGCATTAATTTCTTAATAAAAAATAAATCTTTCCATTATAAGAAATGTTTGAGGCTTAATTTTTAAGACTTCTAATTTTAGAAAAGAGGTTAAATGTTTTATATATTAAGTATAGATTAAGATAAGATTGTTTACTTGTTAGTGTGTTTATAGAGTTAGCATTGGTTACAAGGTTCTTCCCATAATATTTGTCTTACTTTACTTATGTGAGACATGGGATCCAAATTATAAAGGTGCAAGTTGTAAATATTTGAAGCATCTTTTTAATTGTGAGTTTAGTAATGCCATTGACAACATTGTGACGGAAGATTGTTGATTCTTTGATGTCCGGTGCTATATTTATATCACATTTAGCCAAAAAGCCCATGATAACTTATGTTGCGTTGCAATTGGACCTTCTTAACGACATACTAATATTGTATACATAATCAAAATAATTTTTAATTTTAGAAGCATCACTCACAAACAACGACCCTAATTCACCTTTCTTCTTGTAAATGTTGTTCACAACATCAAATACACAATAGAGGACAAGGTCGTGGATGGTTATTCGATAAAAGGAGTATAGCTAATCAAATTTATTTATTTTGAATTTCATGTCTCTTAAGTAGGACGATTCATATGCATCCACATATTGTACTACAAAATGTGACCAAAATATGAGCATATGCGCATACATTAAAAAAGGATTAGTTATGGATAGGTACACGATGATGTTGTTTCTTAACCTTTTATATTATAGTCTTCAAGTTACGTGAACTCGAATAAAATATCTTAAATTTTCAGCTTTTTTTAAAAAAAATTTTATCGTGTGCCATTGGATGTGACTATGAACCAATGTAATTTTTTTAATACAAATACCAAATTTTTTATTTATATTATTTTTTTACATGGATCTAATTTGTTGTTGTTAATAACATAGGTCAAATTCTTATAAAAGGTTCATGTTGCTCTTATTATATACAAACATCTTACAACTGGTAACAAGTGCTTCATCCTTCCTCCTTCTCTTCGTAAAAAAACATCGAAAAAATCAAGAGATAACTGCAAATACATAAACCTAAACACACAAACGTACTTTAAAAAAGATTTACAAAACGACCCCGCCCATTGGGTGGGTTACGCCGTTATTACCCTTTCCTATTTGTTTTCCCAAATAAAAATAAAACATGTTCACATATCTATTTCTAACCCTACTTTACGTTTTCATCACTTTTTTAACGTATATTTTTCAAATTTTGTACCTTTCGACAGTTTTTCAAGTTTTTGTCATTTTTCTTTACGTTTCTTATTTTTCACGTTTTCACCATATTTTAATATTTTTTTTTCAGTTTTTTATGTCTTCGTGAGTTATTTTTTACGTTTTGGTTAGTTTCTCACGTTCTTGTCAATTCGTTAAGTTTTTTTCAATAATTTTACGTTTTCATCGGTGTATTTACGTATTCGTCGGTATTTTTAAGTTTTTTTCTTCGATTTAGTCCGTTTTCATCAGTATTTTTTACGTATTCATCAGTAATTTTACGTTTTCGTAAGTAGTTTTACGTTTTCGTCAGTAGTTTTATGTTTTCATCCGAATTTTTACGTTTTCGTAAGTATTTTACGTTTTCGTCATATTTTTACGCTTTCGTCAGAATATTTACATTTTCGTCTGAATTTTACGTATATTTACGAAATGATCCCGCCCGTTGGGCGGGTTACGACGCTAGTATCTACATATATATATATATATATATATATATATATATATATATATATATATATATATATATATATATATATATATATATATATATATATATATATATATATATATATATACTTTTACCTATCCAGTTTTTACTGTTTTTGAACATATGAAATGTTTGTTATGATCAAAGGGTCTTCCACTATCCCACTTGATTATCCCTCCACTAGACCTCTTATTTAATATATGAACTAATTCTCATGTTCATTTGAAGGTCCAATTATACTCCTAAGTACCCTAACTGTTTTGACCTCCGACTGTTGGAACCTGTTTTGACCTCCGACTGTTGTAACCTATTTTTGCCCCACTTCCCGACCTCCAATTTAGTTCTCGTTTCTTGCATTCAAAGTAAACTCAAATACCTTTACAAGGGTATAATATTAGATTAATGAAGTTTGTAAAACTATAGATATGATCAAAACAATTGACCTAAAATCCTGCCCAGTTTTTAATGACGAATTTAATACAATTAACCTAATTAATTACCCATAACTTATTTAATTATAAACCCTAATTAGTCTAATCATAATTATATCATTAAAACTAAGGTTTTAATTTAGACATAACCCTAAATCCATCATATATTGATGTACAAATGCTTAAAAACAAATTAATTAAAAAGAGATTGAAGGTTCTTACCTTAAGATTAATGGAAGCCAAGATTTTTATGAAAACCCTAAAACCCTTATGAAAACCATCGACCAAAGCTTCCAGGAGAAAAATAATGTGTTTTTGTTTTAGTCAAAATCCTTATATAATGTATGAAAGAGTGCTAGTCCAACATAAAGCCCAACTCCCTTTCCTTTTCCTTTTCTTCTTGTGTCGGCGACCCAAAACCGACCTATACCCCCTTTTTAGTTTTTTTCTTTTAGTTACTTATTAATACATTATTAATATTTTCTTAAGTTACCTTAATTTATTTCAGCTCCTAAATCCTCCATAACCTCAAAACCGTAAAACTATTCAAAATTACGCGTATACCTTAAAAGACGTAAAAATATACAGTTTTATAAAAACTCTTGAAATATGAGATAAACTAAATAACTAAGTCCTAAATGACTCAAAACCATCCCGTAAATTATTCCCGTGTCGAAATACCTCATTCGAGACCTCTAAATGCTAACCCCTAAATCGTAAAATCATGATTTACTATAATACATATACGTATACGTAAAACACCAAAATAATTCCATTTCATTTCATAGTCACTATATTGTGAGCTTATGATCATGAAATAACCGTTCATCGAATTACTTATGAGTATTCTGTTCCCATAAATGATGTCCATTCCAGCCTCATTCACACAAAATAAACATGTAAACACATAAAACACATAGTCACACATAAATACCCTAAAAATAAGACTAAGTGACAAACCCCAAAATCGTGGTTGTCACATCACTCCCTCCTAATAGAAATATCATCCTCGAGATTTACTCCTTAGGATCATTATTAGCAAATAGCTAAGGATACTTGTTCCCCACAAACCATCCCTTCCCGTTCCTATGTGAACTCTAGTCTACGTTTCAAATTCCATCTAACCTTACTACGGTATCTTACTTTTTCCAACGTCTTAGCTCCACGATCCAAAATCTCTATCGGCAGTTTGATGAAATGAAGCCTCATATCTATACTAATAACTTCTAACGGTACTTGCAAGTGTGCTCTTGATAAGCGTTTCCTCAAGTTTAACACATGAAATACATCATGCATACTACCTAAATCTTCCAGCAATCCCCAACTTATATACCACTAGCCTGATACTTTGAAGGATTTTTAAACGTCCCATGATTCTAGGTTCTATCTTCCCTTTCTTCCTAAACTGCATCATTCCTGTCCATGGTGAAACCTCTAGTATAACCTTACCTCCAATTTCAATTTCCAACGGCCTACGCCTCTCATCGGCACAACTCTCTTGTCGGTACTTTGCCATTTTCAACTTTTACTTAAGCACCGCCACCACCTTCATAGTTTCCTAATCCACATTCGGTCAAATATGTTGACCGCTTCTAACTTCATTCCTCTGCAACGATGATCCACCTCATCTCCTATGGATTAATTCCAGCAATTACTACTACACTTACTATTACCAAACCTAATGACTTCTATCCTCTACGAATTTTCCATCACCCGGAAGTTCTACCAACCTTAATCACATCCAATGGCATATGCAGGATTGCATAGCCAAAAGCTTCCCATAACAGTCATATGAAATATGTCATAATCACCACCTTATCTTCGCTTTTCCATGTTTGACACCAAGTAACTAGCAACCCTTCCTACTAACAGGTGTTACACCTTTACTCTAGGTGAACGTTCCATTGTTCGTGATTACTAACCTCTAGCTCTAAAGGTTTTCCTTTCGACAACACTCCACTATCTTGACAATATCTTGCTTCTTCAAGCTATTCTTCTTCACTACTACCTCTCGCTTGTCTCTCTAAAATCTTAATATTCATACCATCTTCCATCTCGTCTTCAACATACATTTTAGATGATTCTCTTATATTCCTTACATTCTCATCAATAAGGAATATGCCCCTCTCACTGGTGACCCTCTCTTTGTAGAAGAATTCTTCCTAATAAAGCGCGTTCTTCCTACTATCTCCAAACCTCACGCCAATGCGACAACTCAACTTGTGCAACTTGCATCCTTTACCCAACATATCTTAACACGTCATCCACACAGCTTAAGTTTGTCTCGTCAACTATGCTTGCCTTTCCCAGATGGTACTTGGCCTTTTCACGTCCTTGTCACCATTCATCTCCATCCATCATCATTGCCTAATGTCCAATCAAGAAGATTGAATAGGTGTTGGAAACGTTCATAATTCGTATAGATCATTCTCTATGTCTCTTACACCAAATGCCTCTAGCATTCTAGGCAGTCCTAATAATCTAGCTACGCTAAATAAGTCTAATCTTGTTCTTCTAAATCTTCAGTTCCTGCAATGTATAAACAATCACCTTTCCTCGCCGTTTTCATACGCATCCTAATCCTTTCCCCAGGTATCGTCGTGCTTCATGGATTTCGTCCAGTCCTTTCGATAATGCCAAGATCGGCTCATTATCCAGTCCACCTCTTCAGCCTCAAAAATGCCTCTTCATCTTGCTTCACTCTGCCCCTTGCTGGTTTCCTGAAATGCCATCACTTCTAACTATGTACTCAACATTCTCCCGCTTGAAAATCTCACATACGACTCCCCTTTTTCCTTCTCGCTTATCGCACTCCACCAACGCCTTCGATTATAACGGCTTATCACGACATACAAGTTCAGTCTGTCGTTCTGCTACGAATCCAATTCCAAGATTTCTTCAACCTCGATGCTTTAAAGGGATTATATCTACAATGAACATAGAATTTCCTAACTCTAAGCTACGGATTCGGAAATTTCATCTACCTCCACTTGCTTACCATCCGTTGTCGAAATTACGTAATCCTATTTCTACCACCCTAAAACTTACACTAACAATGCATAACTCGGAAAATATAAAGCTATCATCAGTCCTAGGAGAAAATAGAATATAGTGACAAGAAATTTGTTAGCAAAGTACATACCCGTCACCCCATCTGTATCTTGCGCTTCTTCTAATCTAGTTGGATAGAACACTCTTCTTCCAGTACGGTACCCAATGATCTCACCACCTTGATTTTCTTCTAGAGCCAATGGTTTTCCGGCTTATCTTGGTGCTCTTTCCAACTTTGGGCATTGGTCCTTATGGTGTCCCATTTCTCCACACTCGTAACATGCTCCTCTTTCATGTGCCATCCTAATCGTTGGTGCATACGCAATATTAAAAATAGGCTTTAGGCAGTCTCTAATACCATGCCCCAGTCCTTGGCAGCTAAAACATACTAAGCATGGCTTATTAGGTCCATGATGCATAGAGCATGTAGGACACTTCGGACCATTACCCGTGTACTCACTATTAGTCATTGACACGACATTCATCTGATTTCTCTTCTTCTTACTGACTTCCTAGTTATCTCTGTCTTGCTTTGTTTCTTCCGGCTCCTTGCGTTTTTTTCCAACCGTACTTAGCCTACCACCTTTGATTGCTTCTTCTATTAGCACCGCAGCTGTCAAAATGGCTTGTTGCATTATGTTTGGATGGGTAGCCCTAATCATTCCCCTAATCTAAGTTGGTAGTCTAGCAATGTATCGCTTGATCTTGTTTGCCTCCGGAGTAACCAAATGTGGCACTAACCTTGCCAACTCATGGAAGCGATTCGTATACTTTGTAAGAGCAGATCCCTTCATGACATGTCCCAAAAACTCATTGTAACACCTCACTTGGATAAGTGGATCGTTACTTAATAATTCTGGCGTGTCATCAAAGAATGAAAGGTAAATGTCTAAAACATTAATGACCATAAATGAAACCAGAAACAAACATCGATTCCAAACATAAGTTCCCATACAAATGCATAAGTAAAAGATGTAGAATAAGGACTAAAAAATGTCCAACAAAGCAGAAGTATATAAGTGCATTAAAAGAAACGAAGATAAGGGAGCCTCCATCCAAATGCACGTACTCTTGATTTCCTAGCTTTGCCCTTTAGTACATGCCGTATGGGGACATGGAAAGAAAATACAGCTGAGCAATACGCTCATTGCACGGATATATGACAATGATATGAAAAGCAGTAAACATAAGCAAAGTATGAAATGAAAGTATAACAAAGCAGCGGAATAATGTAAGTCCTAGAAAATCTGGTGTTGTTTTATAAACTGGTTTATATTCTAAAAAGACTTATGTTTATTTCATAAAAAATGTATTTTAAATGCCCAAGAGCCCATATAGGTCATGATGGTATCAACGTGCATGAATACATAGAGGGGTGACCTCGTCATGCAATTAGAGGGGTTGCCTCTAATTATAATAGTCCGGGTGGAGGGATCAGCTCCATGTAACGGATGTAGAGCACACACCACAGTCACCATGTAATCTGCTAAACTTGTTCTAGGATGCACCCATTCGCCCCACATGATAATAATATAAAAGGCCAAATAACTGAAAGGGACGTCGCGAGCAATCAGTCTCACCGCGGGAGAGTCATAACACCGGTGCCTCAAGTGTTATGGTTATGGTACCTCCATAACTAGGTGGAACTGGCATGCATGTATATAGCTCAGGATATTTAAAATGCTAATCATATTAATTACTGATAGTTTAATGTAAACTACTGGGGAAACAGATGGTTGAAAATGGGAAATCCTAAATATAGGAAGAGAGTATCCTTACTGAAGGACGGAATATCCGTACCTTATGTCCAGTAATGAGAATGAAAACGAAAGCGGAAGATTTACTTCGAGTTTACAAGTGCTACTTAATAAAAGGGACATGAATTAGTTGTTTATTTACCTTATACTTATTGATTATTAGTTTACTTATGTTCTTAACTTGTTTTACTTGTTCTTGTCTTGTTTTATTGTTTCATGTTTTATCATGTGATTCTTAGTGTTTCATGTGTTCTTGATTAGTGTATTTTCATGTTTTATGTGTTATTGTACTTGTTGTATCAAAAGGAGTAACTTTCTAAAAATAGCAGGTTTCTATATAAAGTAACTTTCCAAAAACAATAGATTTCCATATATAGTAACTTTCCCAAAATAGCAAGTTCCCATAAATACTAAGTTTCCAAAAATAAAAAGTTTCCATAATTAGTAAGTTTCCAAAAATAGAAAGTTTCCATATTTAGTATGTTTCTATAAATAGTATGTTTCTATATTTAGTATGTTTCTATAAATAGCATGTTTCTATAATTAGTATGTTTCCATATTTAACATGTTTCCATATTTAGTAATAAGCTTATTAAATAAGTGATAGGTGTGTAAACACCCATCCTTTTTACCACTTAATTACAATAATAACCGAGCCAAAACGTGTATTTTATGTCATTTATGTCAGAATTATGCGTGGTTTGTGTTTTTGTTGTGATTTAGGACGAAAAGGTGAAAAGTGGAGAAAACACGGGCATTCACAGGCTTTTATCGAAGAAAAAGACGAAAGACGAAGTCAAGAAGTCAAGAGTGCAAAAAGAACGGAAGTCCAAGACCAATTCTGAAGATTTATCGAAGAAAAAGTCAAAAGACAGAAGTTTACTAAAAGCCGAAGAACTCAAGTCTAATTTATTGAAGAAATGTCAAGAGAGTTTAAAGAAATCCCGAGACAAAGTCATTAAAGTCCAAGTATTAAGAAGATTAACAAAGAATTAAGAAGATCAAGGACTAAAGCATGCAATTAAAGAAAGAAGAAAGAGGGAGGAAGCTTCCTAAGCACCTCCCTAATCCCCTCTATAAATAGGATTTATTTTCATTCATTTGTTTTTGTTGGCCAATAGTGACAATTAGTTCTTCCAATTTTAATTACCTTGTCATTTACTTTTCATGTCAAATTTAAATACTTGTCTTGCACCTTAAATTCCTTTAGTTTCAAGTAAGTTTTCTTTTAATTCTTGTCAATCTTTATTTTTATTGTCAATCTCCTATCTACCTTTCTTTATTTGATCTTTAATCTTTGATCTTTATGTTTATGTTCATGTTCATGTTCTTATTTTATTGATTTGATTAAAGTGGGTTTTGATTATTTTGGTTATATTTGTTAGTTTGATTGTTTTGGATTGTTTGTTTATGCTTAGTATATGTTTTGTTATTAGTTTGATTTAATCTTTTGGTTGATTTTGATTAAGTTTGTCTAGATTCGTGTTATTTTGTTGTTCCTTGTTCTTCGCTTGTCTGCTACTTTTTCCCAGGAAACATTCCGGATCAAGCCAAGGTTATTCCAAGTGAAGGTTATGGTTGAGTATTCCGAGTCAAAGGCCTCCATCCGGAATAAGTGACATATTCCGGATCAAGTCCATATTCCGGATCAACCAAACATTCCAGATCAGAGAAGACATTCCGGATCAGCTGTTTGTTTCGAATCTGACATCTTCATTCGGAATATTTTATATTCCGGATCAAGGTTTCATTCGGAAGATCCAAACGTTCCGAATCAAGGCTTTGTGAAGAAATATTCCGGATCAAGGGAGATATTCTGGATCAAGTAGTTTTATTCGGAATAATTAATTATTCCGGATCAAGGTGTTTCATCCGGAATATCCAACATTCAGGATCAAGGACCAGCAAAGAAAATATTCCGGATCAAGGCATTATTCCAGATCAAGCTTAAGTCTTCCGAATCAAGACTTTATTCCGGATAAGTGACATATTCCGGATAAAGGATTTATTCCGGATGAAGGGTTTTGGTCAATATTTCGAGTGAAGAAGAACATTCCGAACGAAGGTGACATTCCGAATGAATGTTTATTCCGAACGAAGGATTATTCCGGATAAGCTGTGTTCAGGTTATTTTTAGTTTCTGTTTTTGATTTTTATTTTCAAGCTTTACTTTTTCCGCCTTTTTCCTTAGTCGCACTTTAAGATTAATTGCCTTAGATTTATTTTAGCCTTGCCTTAGTTTTAAGTTTTAGTTGCGTTTTAAGTTTGCCTTAGACAGATTTAAGTTTGCGTTATTTACTTTTAGTGCCCTTTTAATTTTCGTCACGCTTTTAAATACTTGCCATTTATTTTAAATTAGACTTAGATTTATTTTACTTGCCTTTAATTTTACGTCTTTGCACATTTATTTTAAAACGACCAAAAATATTCTTTTTCACCAAAAACAATTGAGTCGTACTTTGAACCGGAAATCAATTCGTTAAGATACCGAGAACTTAACTTTCTTACTAGGTAAAATCATAACATTAAAGTGGCGCCGCTGCCGGCTCTTTTTGTAAAGAATAACGGTTTTCTGTGAGAGACGCGTTGCTTTTTTTGGGATCCGTTCACTTGTGAGCGTTATTTTCTTGCTTAAAAAAAAATTCAAAAAACCATAAAAATTAAAAATTGTTAAAAAACACATAAAAATTAAAAAAAATTCAAAAATCCAAAAAGATTTTATTTTTATTGTGTATATATATTGTCTCTGCGTTTGGTATTGTTTTCTTTTGCCTTTTTAGGTGTATGCGTACTAGATCTTCTAATTATCAAGAGCCCGAGACTCGAGAAGATTTAGTTATGGCAGGTGTGAACATCAACAATAATCCACCGCACCTCAACAATAATAACAACAATGTTCTCCCACAGCCCGATCTTCAGACAATGGAGGAGCTTTGTCAACCTACCATGTTTGGACGAGGAGGACCGATTGCACCGATGCAAATCACGGCTCCGGAGTTTTCGTTGAAGCACCACATGATTCAGCAAGTGCAAACAAATCCTTTTCGAGGAATGCCTGATGATGATGCCAACAAACACCTCGACAAGTTCATTACAATCACCCAAAGCATGAAGTTTCCCGGTGCCATAATGGATGTTCTTCGCCTACAACTCTTCCCACATACTTTATCACATCACGCCGAGAAATGGTTTGATCGTCTCCCGAAGAATTCAATTCATACTTGGGATGACATGACTCAACGCTTTTTGTCGCGCTACTTTCCACCATCCATGGTCACGAGCCTTCGCAATCAAATCAGCGGTTTCATGTAAGAACCCGATGAATCTCTCTTTGATGCTTGGGAAAGATATAATGTTTTGATCGATCGATGTCCAAAGCACAACATGCTCCATGTGACCTTAATTGATACTTTCTACAACGGTTTGACTTTTCGAGATCGTGATACGATTAATGCAGCCGCCGGTGGCACATTTATGAAAAGGAGACCCGAGGAGTGTAGACAGCTTATTGAAAACATTACTACTCATCACAAAAACTGGGATTCCTCCGCTTCTTCAAGGAACAACCCGAGAGTCAATGTTTCTTCTACTTCAGCAAACCCCGACATGACCGAATTCACCCACATGATGACCGAAATGAATAAAAATATCTTGCTTCTCGCTACAAACCAACAACATCAAGTTAAAGCGGTTGCCAATCCTTGTGAGACATGCGGCGGTCCACACTCATACACTGATTGTCCTTCTACTCAAAGAAATCCGGAAAACGTGTATGCAACTTATGGTAATTATTCACCGGAAAATTACCAAGCTCGACCTCAAGGGGATAGAAATTTGCTGAGTTACCGATCAAACAACTACCTTTCACCCGGTTTTTCTCCTCAAAACCAAAACCCCAACAACAATTACAATAGAAGCAACCAAATCCCACCAAGAGCTTCTAATCCTTATCACCCACCCGTTCAACAAACCCCACCCATGAATCAAGATGTTGAAGCCATAATGAGAACCCAAGGTGAGCAAATCAAGAATCTACAGAGCCAAATTATCAATTTGAAAGGAGATATTACCAAGGAAGGGAATGACATTAGATCCGAGCTTCGAGATAATATCCAATCCTCCTTCAGCAATCAAACGAATGATTTGAAGAATATGCTGGCTAGTTTCTTGCCCACCACTCAACCCTCTACTTCGAGTTCTCTACCTTCAAACACCGTGACCAATCCGCGAGCGATTGTGAGTGCTATTACTACCTGTAGTGGAGTTACCATAGTAGGACCACCTATCCCGCCCCCATCATCTACACCTCCTCCACCACCATTTATCCCTCCTCCTCCCACACCTAGTATTAGTGCACCATTACCGCCTCCGCCTCGTCATGACGATGTTCCCAAGAAGAACCCTTCAACATCTCAACCTTTACCTGCTACACCTGCACCTTCACCACCCAAACCCAATATCCATTATCCTTCACGGCTCAGCAAGGCCAACATGCTAACCAAGGATGACTCTCAAGTGTCGAGCTATTTGAAGATGATCTCTCAAATGAATTTCAACATTAGCCTTGTCGAAGCACTTGTCCACATGCCGAAATTTGTCAAAGCATTCAAGGAATTGCTTAACAAGAAGGAGAAGCTGATTGAGCTAGCCAACACACGCTTAAATGAAATTGTTCTGTAGTTATTCTTAAAGAACTTCCAGAAAAACTTGGAGATCCCGGTCGTTTTGTGTTGCCTTGCATTTTTAACAAATCTGAAGAATTTACTGCCCTAGCTGATCTCGGGGCCAGTATAAATCTGATGCCTTTACGTGTTTGGAAAACACTATCATTACCCGACCTTACTCCAACAAAGATGACTCTTGAGCTTGCAAATCGCCCTCTCCCTTACCCCGTTGGTATTGCCGAAGATGTGTTCATTAATGTTGGCACCTTCACTTTTCCGGTCGACTTTGTGGTTGTTGATTATGCAATGGACCATCGTATTCCTTTAATACTTGGTCGGCCATTCTTGAGAACCGGAAGAGCTCTAGTTGATGTTGCCGAAGGTGAGCTCATCTTAAGAGTCGGGGATGATGCACAAGTTTTTGAAATGGGAAAGCTTACAAGCAAATCCTTTGGAGGACGAGAATCAGCGAATATGATCAATGTGCTTGATTATTTTGTCATCTACAACAATCCTCTATTCGATTCTTGCATTGATAATCCACTTTTTCAAGATGATGTGGATGATTCTCTCTCCAATTTGGAACCTTCACCCATTTATGATTCTCCACCGATCTTTGATGCTTATGATGATGATTCTAGCTCAGATTCAGATGATTATGATGATTTTACCTCCGAGTATCCCGACCTGCCCACTTATGATGATTTTGATGAGGTCGATACTCTTTCGAGTGATTCTTCACATGATGAAGATCCTCCGCCATCACTTAATCCTACTTTGGATGATTACTCATTTGAGGAAGACTTCTCTACATTTCTCAATACATACTTCCCTCATGAGAGTGATGCACCTCCTTTAGACTTTGATGATTATTTTCTTGATCCTACTTTGTATTTGAAGAAAATTCTTTCAAAGGAGAAGCAACTGGAAGACACCAACATCCGCAACACGTATGATTTGACACCTCTTTGTCCACCTTCTGAGGACGAGGTTGTGCATTTTCTTCGCGGATCTTCTTCAAATTCTGCTGAGCCTGAGTGCTATTTTCCCCTAAAGGAAAAGGTGTTCGACCCCGGTATCGATATTCTTCAGCCATCTCAGTATCCTTCTGATGAAATAAAAGGAAATATCTTTGTAACTTATGGAAATCTGCTTGCACCACTTCACCCTTGCTACCACCGTGCTCCATCTTTGCTTAAGGGAACCTTGCCTATTATTCTTTGGCTTGCCTTGTTCGCTTTAAGCTTGTGCTATTTGATGGACGAAAACTATGTCTTTGATCCTGGTGGATATGTTTCATGCTACTTCCTTTGCTAATCAAGGTCAAGTCAGGCTCACGACTCAGTGAACAAAAATCAAGCGCTTCTTGGGAGGCAACCCATGCATCTATCTTTTAGCTTTCTTTATCCTAAGTGTAGGGGAGACCCGTTGGTGTTTGCTATCTCATCTCTTCTAATATTCAGGGATTCGAGCGCTTAATGATCCACTCTTGATGATTTTTGACGACCCGTGATTCCGTGTTCCCTTCTTCCCGGTTCTATCCTAAACTCTTTTCGATTCACTATTTTATATTTTCCAATATTAAATAGGAATCTCTTTAGTTGTCCTTTCCTTAGCGAGATTTAAACAAAGTGCACAATGTCCTAAGTGTAGGGGAGTTTACTCCCACATGCTTAAACATTGAGGACAATGTTTATATTAAGTGTAGGGGGGATCTATCGAAGTTAAGTGGCCTTTTCCTTGTATTTGTCCTCATTTTAACCGGAAAATCAATTTTTCGACATTTTTCAAAATTTTTATCTATTTTGGCCTATTAGTTTTTACCTTTGTATAATTATTTTATTTCCTTATAAGAATAAATTTTAATAAAGTGGTTTTAATTTTTAAACGTTGTGAATTTTTTTGACTCAACCCGAGTTTACTTATCTAAGTTTAATCTAGCTAGTATCCTTAACGTGTTTAAGTCAAGTTTTGCTAGGCTTTTATATAGGGAGCTATAAAACGCGAAAGTCTTAACTCTCACGGGTTAAGAACAAGAACTTTTTGCAAGTTCCTATAATTGATCCTAGAGAGTCGTTTATCAAGGGAACTTTAAAATGCGATTTCTAAACTTGAAAAAGTCTAAGAGTTTGCAAGATCCTATAGGCGACTCGAAAACCCAAAACTTTGATTTAATAGGCTAAGCATCCACGAGTCTCATTCCTTGAGATTTTAAACTGTGGAGAACGAGAGATGATAGAGTCAATTATAAGTTTGGTATCCTTTCGTGAATTTATGTGAGTTAATTATAAGCCTATTCTTCCATCGCCTGCTAATAAATTTATCTGCAATAAATAAGGTTGTACGATTTGAAAAGTTACTTAGCTTCTAGCCCAAGATCGTTTAAAAGTTGCTCGGTATGTATTAGAGTTCATAGCCAAGGCATAATTTATTGAAGCGGGATGCGAAGATTGGCGAGTCCGAAAAGGCCCTAACAAGGCATGAGGGCTACATTTTGTTGCTAAAGATCCAAAAGTGATGTGAAGAATCATTTATCAAAGATCAATATGAAGGATCGAGACACACGACGAAAAGAAAATACTCCCCAAAAGTCATGGAGAAGTCTATCCGAAAAGGCCCTAACAAGGTATGAGGATAAATAGATCCAAGTCCTAAAAGGAGGCGGATCGTTGTATATCAAAGTCCAAAATAAAGATTGGAGAAAAATGAAGAAGTCGTTGTCCAAATATGAAGAATCTCTCAAAACTTCAAGTGAAGAAATTCCTATTATAAAGAGAAGACCATAATTTCATGAACGTCTCTCAAGATTTGAAGTATGAAGTCGCTGCCAAATATCGGTCTGAGAAAGGTCTCAAATCGCGAAGCGAGTTATGCCAAGATATGAACTTTATGAGGTCCCGAGAAGCAGTTTTAAAATATTTTGTCCTTTAGCTAACTATTGATTAAATCGTACCACTTTATTTTCAGCCTTAATAACTATCGAAATAAGTCAAACAATGCATCCTCGTGATCATTCAAGACAACAATAAAATATAAGAGATACACCTAGGAATAAGGGAGTCTAAGTAAATAATTGGCCCACATGAGTTCGTGTTAGTTTGCTAACTTATAATAACAATGATCTCGTTTTTAAGCTTGGTTTGGAGAAAGTGAAAACTTGAGGATGATGATTATTCATGACATTTTCAAAACCCGAAGGTATGTTTTTGATTTCGTTACTTTGAATGTTTATAATTTTTTATCTCTTTAATAAAGGCCAAGGTGGATTGATTGTGATGAAAAATGTAAACATGCTTTGTAACTAATGCATTGCATGAGGACATTGCAATGGTTAAGTGTAGGGGATTTGATAGGTGTGTAAACACCCATCCTTTTTACCACTTAATTACAATAATAACCGAGCCAAAACGTGTATTTTATGTCATTTATGTCAGAATTATGCGTGGTTTGTGTTTTTGTTATGACTTAGGACGAAAAGGTGAAAAGTGGAGAAAACACGGGCATTCACGGGCTTTTATCGAAGAAAAACACGAAATACAAAGTAAAGAAGTCAAGAGTGCAAAAAGAACGGAAGTCCAAGACCAATTCTGAGATTTATCGAAGAAAAAGTCAAAAGACGGAAGTTTACTAAAAGCCGAAGAACTCAAGTCTAATTTATTGAAGAAATGTCAAGACGAGTTTAAAGAAATCCCGTGACAAAGTCATTAAAGTCCAAGTATTAAGAAGATTAACAAAGGACTAAGAAGATCAAGGACTAAAGCATGCAATTAAAGAAAGAAGAAAGAGGGAGGAAGCTTCCTAAGCACCTCCCTAATCCCCTCTATAAATAGGATTTATTTTCATTCATTTGTTTTTGTTGGCTAATAGTGACAATTATTTCTTCCAATTTTAATTACCTTGTCATTTACTTTTCATGTCAAATTTAAATACTTGTCTTGCACCTTAAATTACTTTAATTTCAAGTAAGTTTTCTTTTAATTCTTGTCAATCTTTATTTTTATTGTCAATCTCCTATCTACCTTTCTTTATTTGATCTTTAATCTTTGATCTTTATGGTTATGTTCATGTTCATGTTCTTATTTTATTGATTTGATTAAAGTGGGTTTTTATTATTTTGGTTATATTTGTTAGTTTAATTGTTTTGGATTGTTTGTTTATGCTTAGTAGATGTTTTGTTATTAGTTTGATTTAATATTTTGGTTGATTTTGATTAAGTTTGTCTAGATTCGTGTTATTTTATTGTTCCTTGTTCTTCGCTTGTCTGCTACTTTTTCCCAGGAAATTCCAAGTGAAGGTTGTTGTTGAGTATTCCAAGTCAAAGGCCTCCATCCGGAATAAGTGACATATTCCGGATCAAGTCCATATTCCGGATCAACCAAACATTCTGGATCAGAGAAGACATTCCGGATCCGCTGTTTGTTTCGAATCTGACATCTTCATTCGGAATATTTTATATTCCGGATCAAGGTTTCATTCAGAAGATCCAAACATTCCGAATCAAGGCTTTGTGAAGAAATATTCCGGATCAAGGGAGATATTCCGGATCAAGTAGTTTTATTCGGAATAATTAATCATTCCAGATCAAGGTGTTTCATCCGGAATATCCAACATTCCGGATCAAGGACCAGCAAAGAAAATATTCTGGATCAAGGCATTATTCCGGATCAAGCTTAAGTATTCCGAATCAAGACTTTATTCCGGATAAGTGACATATTCCGGATAAAGGATTTATTCCGGATCAAGGGTTTTGGTCAATATTCCGAGTGAAGAAGAACATTCCGAACGAAGGTGACATTCCAGATGAATGTTTATTCCGAACGAAGGATTATTCCGGATAAGCTGTGTTCAGGTTATTTTTAGTTTCTATTTTTGATTTTTATTTTCAAGCTTTACTTTTTCCGCCTTTTTCCTTAGTCGCACTTTAAGATTAATTGCCTTAGATTTATTTTAGCCTTGCCTTAGTTTTAAGTTTTAGTTCCGTTTTAAGTTTGCCTTAGATAGATTAAGTTTGGGTTATTTACTTTTAGTGCCCTTTTAATTTTCGTCACGCTTTTAAATACTTGCCATTTATTTTAAATTAGACTTGGATTTATTTTACTTGCCTTTTACTTTTACGTCTTTGCACATTTTTTTTAAAACGACCAAAAATATTCTTTTTCACCAAAAACAATTGAGTCGTACTTTGAACCGGAAATCAATTCGTTAAGATATCGAGAACTTAACTTTCTTACTAGGTAAAATCATAACATTAATAAGTATATGGTATAAGTCATGATTATTATTAATAATAATATAGTAAAGTTTATTTATAATACTACTTTAGTCTTAACATATGATTATTAATTAATAATATAATATATGATATTATAAGTAATTATTAATTAATAATATTACATGATTATGTTACTTTAACTTTATCTTAACTGATTAATGTATAATTAAATTAAAGTATGTTATTAAATTAATTAAACCTTGGTTAAAATGAAATAAATTAATTAAGCTAGGTTTCTTAATTAATTACATGTAACATGAAATAATTATATTGATAATTATGATAACCTAAAGTTTATTTAAATAAGTGACAATGTAATATATCATGATAATTATATTTAATAATTATATCCTAAGTCTTGTTATTAATTAGTTTTAATTAAACGATGTACTAATTAATAAAATTAATTAATAATTATAACATAAAGTATTTAACAAAAATGTTAACCAAACAGCCCCTTGGTGTGTTCGGTTCTACCCGAGCCCAAGCATCGACACACCGAGACCTCGAGGGTCTCGGCTTGCCTCGAACACCACAACAACAACACAGCCTTGCGGCTGTGTGATAGTTGTAAAAACGCGTTTTTAGGAAAAAGAGCGTAATTAGGGCAAGTATTAACAAGTAGTTTAGGAAAACCACAAGTTATGCCCCAAAGTGGGGATCGTTCTCAAGGAGACTAGTGTGTTGTGTAGAGAGATGATTAACTTTGTGATTATACTTATGATGAGAAAAGAAAATAGAAATGAGATAAGAAGAGAATGACGGTTACGATGACGAATTAAACTAAGACGAAAGAGTCGTACACGTAAAACCGTAAAAAGTACCAAAATTAAAAATTTACCCTAAAAATTCCTAGAAAATTGCAATAAATCCTAAATAATGTAATTAGAGTTTACAAAAAATCAAAAATCACCCAAACCTTTTATTTAATTAAATAATAATTTTTAATGCTAATTAAAGCCCAAAAAATAAATTTAATTAAAAAAAAGCCCAAAATGAGATTTTTTCAATTGTAAACCTCTAAAATGACCTAAATTAATTTAAAACTATTTTTGAAAATTTTTAAATTAGTAAAAACTATTTAAAAACAATTAAAAACTATTTAAACTTAAAATAATTATTAAAATTAATCTAATGACAATAAAAATATTCTAAAAACTGTAAAATTCCTAACTTAATGTATTTAACCTAAGAAAAATATAAAAACTTGAAAAATCTAAATTTTAATTTTTAATAATAAAATAATAATAGAATAATATTAAAAATCTAAAATTTATAAAAAATTCTAAAAACTTGCAGACTAGCTTAATTTAACCTAAATAAAACAGAAATGAAGTTGAAATTAAAAAAATGCCCCTAATGGGCCTTCAAATGGGCCAAAGTCCAAAACAGACCCTTATTGGGCCAAAATAAGCCCAATAAGAAAAATGTTTATAAAAATGGCCCAAAAGCTCCTATCTGACTCAAAATTTGATTCTGAACACAATTTTTCAAAGGCCCAAAAGCTGAAAATGTGAAATAAGCTGGCTTATATCAAACAGCTTATTCTTAATGGGCTTTTTGGCCCATTAAGCTATAAGCTGATGCCATAAGCTCAAATTAGACACACAAGCTTCTTTTGAGTTACTTAAGACTTCTGTAAAAAGAAATTTGAAAAAAAGTCCAAGGAATAAGCCTGAAAATGCAATAAGTAATCTTCATAAAACGACAAAATAGTCGTTTTTGAGTTCTAGGCTATCCCAAGAGCTGATTCAAGTTTCTAAAGCTTTTAAATGACTTAACTAAGCTTAATCAACAAAAAGTTCTCAAATAAGTTCACTCAATAAGCTGAAATAAGCAAATAATCACTTCTTTGAAAGTCGACTTTAAGAGTTTTCTAGCAAAAAGTCAAAGTCAAAGTCAAATAAGCTCCAGTTCAAACAAATGGGTCAAATGATGAAGATTGATCACAAAAAATAAGTTGTTGCAGGTCTAAATAAGCCAATATGGCTTATAAATAAGCTAACTGAAAATTAACACTAGCAGGGGCTAGTTTTGGTGTTTGAGCAGTGAAAACTTTTTCCACTGCTTGACTTGTTTTACTTTTTGTCTTTAGTGACTTTTTTGGAGATTCAAGTTACACAAAGGCACCCAAATGATCAGTGGATCATAAGGAGTCAATAACAACAAAGAAATCACAATCACAATCAGCCAATTTGTACAGTTAATTCAATTAAGCATCAGACATGCACCAGACATGAACAAATAAGCAGTTATGGTTCAATAAGCACTTATAGCACAATTCAGCCAGCCAAACTTCACCAAATGCACACACAAGCAATAATAAACTTAAATGAACAAGTCTAAACAGGTTTCATGAAATGGTATAAAGTATAGATCAAGATTCATGCACAATAAGTTACTGATGAACACTAACACAAGCAGATTTTTACTTTGCTGATGCAATTGACCAACAAGCCAAATTCAAACACTCACATCTCTAAGATATGTTATGATAACTTTGATTTAACAGCTTATATCCCTAAACATGCATATACTCTAAGTATTACCAAGATTTTAGGTCAAAAACAGTCAAACTCAATAAGTTATAGTACAATCTTTGATTCAAGGGTTTAAGCCCAATAACTTGCAGCAAATAGCACTCAACCAAGTAGATAGCAGATACCAAGCACAAACACAAACTTCCAACAACACAATAACACACTATGATCTCAAACAGGTAATCCCAAACACCCTTTTAACTTTTCAAATCACAATTTCAAATCAAAAGTGCATTCCAAGGTTACCCAAGCCCAAATCAACACAATAACAGATATAATATGCAGATTAGAACAAGATTAGACCATAAAATCAGCAAGAACAAAAGTAGCACACAAAATCACCAAAAATCCAAATTTTCATCAGATTTTGAGTAGAATGATGTGTACCTCATGGATGTACATCCACAACTACAAATTTTGAGCTTATGTGCTAGCAAGAACAAGCACAAGCTTCCACAATAAAGCATGCTAAGATTAAACAAGATTAGAAGCACAATATCAAAAACAGAAAAAGTAAAAATTCTTGATTAATGCAACCTTAGTTCCCCACACTTGATTATCCCCAAGTTATAGGCTTCACCACACCTTGATAACTGAATATCAGGATGCTATGATCAGCTTTATAGCCCAAGAATTCCAAGGTTTGAACTAGACTTAGCAAAATATCAAGAAAAGTGGAAAATGTGCAAACTTTTGCACACTCCTTTTGAAAACAAGTTTAGGATTCAAGATTAACAAACAAAGAACAATAACAAGCAGATAATATGATTGGCACTTGAGTTTTCTTCACCAAATTCAAACACATTTCATTGACTGAATATATGATTTACAGATTTGTGAACAATGGAAAATTCAAGAGCAAAGAAAAAATGAAGCACCCTAAGGCCTTTATATAGGCATACAAGTGAACTAGGTAAGTTGAAAAACGTGAAACCCTAACTATGGAAGTTCCAAATTTTCCCTTTGAGTAGCTTGAAGAATCTTGAACATGTGACTGAGAATTGGCATTTTGTGTTTGCTGGCAAGGTGTGATAGCATCCAATGGTCCAAAACATGCTTAAGGAGTAAGCTGGAATGTAGGTTGTTGATTTGCTGTCACCATTTTGTCTTCTTGTTCAAAGGTGTAGCAGGGCACCTTTCATGTGCACTCTTGGGTTCTGTGGCACAAGATATTAAGGTTGGGATGTGTTCATTAGCACCTTAATCATTAATCTGGGAAAGATTAAGGGCTAATTCATGATAATTATGAAATGCCCAATTGGGATTATGAACATGAAGAACAGGTTTTTAATCTGTTTTTGGTTAGGATTATGTTTAAAATCATGTTTAGGCGCTAATTTTATAAAACTAATAAACCGGATTAGTGGATTGGTGAGGTGGAAGGAGGGAGTGTTGTGATTGGTTGAGGGGTGTTAGTGGGGCACGAGTCATGATGACACTGGTTAAGGTAACTTAGGTTGTCTGCCAAGAATAGTCCCCCACCTTTAATAATCCTTTCACTTGTAAATAAATACACCAAAATCTGTTTTCCTTTTATTGCAAGTTTTCTTTTTCACACTTTTGCCCCAAATACTTTTCCAAAGTATTTTCAGGGGTATTTCTTGCCATTTCTTGATTCTTGAAGGACTAATTTGGCATTTTCTTCATAGATAATGGTCTTGACTTGTTTGTTTGACTTCTTGGAGGACTGAAATTGCCAAGTCATGATTAATGAGGGACCATTTTTTCCATTTCTTCAAAGTCAAGGGTCCTTTTGGTAATTTTGACATTTTCAAAGGACCAAACTTGTAATTTCTTATAACATGAAGTCCTTCATGGTATGTTTGACTTTGAGGAGGATTAATATTGACATTTTAGTTTTGTTGAGGGACTAAAATTGCCAATTCTTCAAATTGGAGGGCCCTTTTTGCAATATTGACAAACTTTAGGGACCAATCTTGTGCGGCTCCGTTTCCCGTGTTCGTTTTTGTATGATTCGAGTGCCAATACTTCAAAACCGTCTTCTATCTCATCTTCAGCCAATAATTGGAGGACCCTTCTTCATAAATCTTCAAATCTTCAAGGGTTTTCTTGGAAATTTCTTCATTAGGGCTTGGTTCAATGTGCGGCTTCGTTTCCCGTGTTCGTTTTTGTATGATTCGGGTGCCAATACTTCAAAACCGTGACGTTGGCGATACCTTAATGTCTTCCCAATTTAATTACACGGAAGCTACTATAAAAGACTAGAAACCCAACAATCAAGACTAAACCGCTAAGTCAATATTTATTAAGCAAAAAATATTTACAAGCGAAGGGAGAATAAGCAAACAACGAGAACACATGAGTTTTTGAAAGAATACGAGTACTCTACGTTTAGCATAATAACTTATAATTAACTCTATCATTTCTCGTCCTCATTTAAGAGACTTAGCCTAATGTAAAGTTAAGGAATCGAAGCTAAGTGCTCAACACGCACGGTCGAGTAAAAAATTACTCTTATTCTCGCCATCGGAAAATCTACATTCGTGTCATCAAACACTTATAAAACATGAGAAAAATTTTAAAATTTGGCCATTTTTAGCCTTATTTTGCAACAAAACGATAAACAAAAAGATAAACTTTGGAAAGCGTGAAGGTTTGGCAAGGCAAGTATCTATTCACCCCCTAATACTAAAGTTAAACATTGTCCTCAATGTTTCGAGTCTAGGGGTGAAAACACCCATACTAGAGACGTAGTTGAATGCCTTATCTAGCATGGAAATGGTGTAACCGTTAAATTTAAAGCCGTTTATGAAGTGTGCTATAAACCTAAGGTTATAACATCAAAGGATATATCATTGATATTGAGAAAGTCTTCAAAGCAAACGATCGAGTGCTCCCATAAAACGAACACGAGAGGCTCCAATCGTGAAGATAATGATCATCTAAAATCCACAATTCACAAACAACTAAGGAACAAAGGTTGGAAGGGCACAAATCCCCACACGTTACTACATTAGAAAGCGATAATATGTACATAGGATAAGCATGGGACTCCCCCACGAGGCACCTCGTTTTTGATTACCGAGTAATGAGCTCGACTCGATCCCCTCAATACTAATTATCATTGGGGAAAGTGATTTGGTCGAGGTAGTTCAAGGATGGAACTTCCCCGCCAAAGTAGTGCTTCAACCTATGTCCATTCACCTTGAAATTGGGGCAATCATTTTGAGCTAGCTCGATGGTTCCATAAGGAAAAACTTGAGTCACGGTGAATGGACCGGACCAACGGGATTTCAACTTACCGGAAAAGATTTTCAAACGAGAATTAAAAAGCAAAACTTGATCCCCAACGTTAAAAACCCGGTTTTTAATTTTTGAATCATGCAACTTTTTAGTCTTTTCTTTATAAATAAATGAATTTTCATAAGCAATATCCCTTAATTCATCCAATTCATTTAATTGCATTATCTAGTGTTTTCCCGCGGTCTCCATATCATCATTACAATGCCTTAGGGCCCAATATGACACACCCCACTATGGCGGAATATAGGGCGCGACGTATGGATATCATCATAACAATAGCGTGTCTATAGAGAGAACTATATGAACTAGAAATGTCATAAAAGGTGACACAAATGTCATGACAATATCTCAACAATGCAGGTGTCTAGGTAAGTAGATAAAAGTCCCACCTCTTACCAAAGACAAACAAATAAAACAAACATCAACATAAAGGAACTCGTAGTATCACTTATTCAATCAAACAAAAGAAATCTATGAAGGAACGGGGATCTCCTTCTAAATGCATTCCTACGCGACTCCAATCCTAGCCACTTATGTTCTGACGCTTAACCACATTAACACCTGAAAGAGACACTAAAACACGTCAACAACAATGTTGGTGAGAGTCATAGGTTTAGACTCCAACATAAAAATCAAGTTATGAGCTGTGAATAATAACCATCAACCAAAGAACATATGGACAATATGCTACAATTATGTATTAACAACTAACATTCAAGATTAACCATTCACCATAATTCCAAGGCTCCCAGCCTTACTAATCACCATGGTCTCATAGGCGCCCATACACCTATGAACCAATCCCAAGGCCCTGCCTTGTCAACATCCCCTTGGTACCAAGTCAAACCACAATAACTAAGACGATACGTGTCCCCGATCCAAATCATAAACACAATCAAGAATCACATAGAAGTTAATCACATAAGTGTACACACAAGTCCATCGCAAACCATAAAAACATTCACAATAATAGTTACAAAACCATACAGTGTCTCTTCCATCCAATCTGGAAGAAAAAATACATAAAAAGATATGGGACTATGAAACTCACCTGATTGAGCTTCTCCAACAATCCACGCACTAGCAAAAAGCTAACAAAAAATGCACCCAATCAATTCATGAACCAAATACTAAAATGATTCATCGACCTATGATGGATATCTAACATTATCTCATATATATACCCCGTTTATATGCTCTAAGAATTCCATTTCTAGTCCATAACAAGTCCTTAACTTAGTTAAACTTGATACCTATCCCGTTTACTTTTTTCCCAAAACAGTCCCGGTTTTTAGACATCAAACTATTATCCAAACGACAACCTAACCAAACCCATGGTCTCTGTAAAAGAAACCCTATGCCCTTACATATTTTAGCTAACTCCTCCCTTTTGACCCAACCTTAAAGCTACTGTTAAGGCCTCAATATATATATATATAAATATAAATATATATATATATATATATATATATATATATATATATATATATATATATATATATATATATAGATATATATATATATATATATATATATATATACTTCTGTCTATCCAGATTTTATTGATTATGAACATACAAAAATTTCGTTATGATTAGGGGGTCGTACCCTAACCCATTTGATTAGCCCTCCTCCCGGTCTCTTACTTTAATATATAAAACAACTCCCACGTTTATTAGAGGGTTCAATTGTACTTCTAAGTACCCCAATCACCTTAAAACACAAATTGAAAACCCGTTGTCCAATGATAAAAACCCATTAATTACATTATTAATTACAGATCATTAACAAACCCTAATAAAAAATTATGAATCTGAAACCCTAATCCATCATAATAGGTTACAAATACGTAAATTACGTTAATCAACCTAGTTTAATTACGTACCTTTAAATCCTGAGCATAAATTCGACTCTTCTTGATCATCCATTGCTATTTGACTGACTTAGAGTTTAGTTTAAGGTTTATGGGTCGTTTTTAGGGTCTTGGGGTGTTTATATATGCTTTGGTAACCTCCTGATCAAGTTTAGGCCCAATTAGGACTCCTATATGGTAATTATCTTTTTTTTATTAAAATATTCTGCTATGGGGCCCCCAATTCCGACTCCGCCTTCATTATTTTATTAATTTAATTGCTATTAACTTATAACTACCATTAGTTAACATCTAGACCATTTCGGATCAAAACCGAACACCTATTCGCTAATTTTTCGACTTTCTATGTAATTTCCGAACTAACCGTCACTTCCAAAAGTTTCTAATTATGGGAAGTATCTCTAAAACTTATCCTAACCATATAATATGTACTTAATACATACATACAACATACGATACTACACGAAACCTTGTAAAAACGATATCCGAACTTTCCCGTAGTTCATTTCTAAACTCATTTCATTTCATTTCGTTTCATTTCCAACCCGTACCATGATTTACAAATCATGCACCTTATTTCGTCCATTCTCATTCCGAAAATCACACATATAAACACATAAATCATATAGTCACACAAAATACCCCAAAAATAGGACTAAGTGACGAACCTCAAAAACCGGGGTTGTCACATCACTCCCTCCTAATAGAAATCTCGTCCCGAGATTTACTCCTTAGGATCATCATTAGCCAATATCTAAGGATACTTGTTCCTCATAAATCCTTCCCGTTCCCACGTGAACTCTAGTCCACGTTCCAAATTCCATCTAACCATAACTACGGTATATTACCCTTTTTTCCAACGTCTTAGCTTCACGACCTAAAATCTCTACCGGTTCTTCGATGAAACGAAGACTCGTATCCATACTAATATCATCTAACGGTACTTGCAAGTCGGTTCTTGCTAAGCATTTCCTCAAGATTGATACACGAAATACATGATGCACACTACTAAATTCTCCCAGTAATTCCTCAACCTATAAGCCACTGGTCCAATATTTTCAAGGATTTCGAACGGACCCATGATTCAAAGTGTTAACTTCCCTTTCATCCCAAACCACGTCACTTCTTTCCATGGTAAAACCTAAAGCATAACCTTATCCCCAATCTCAAATCCCAACGGCTTACGCCTCTTGTTTACACAGCTCTCTTGTCGGTCCTTTGCCATTTTCAACCTCTACTTAAGCACTGCCACCACCTCTTGTAGTTTTCCGTTCTAACTCCGGTCCAATATGTTGACTGCTTCTAACTTCACCCCACAGTAACGGTGATCCACCTCATCTTCTATGGATTAAATCCATCAGTTTCTACTACATTTCCTATCACCAGACCTAACGGTTTTCCCTTCTATATCACTACACTATCTTGACAACCCTTTGCTCCCTCAAGCCATGCTTCCTCCATACTACTTCTCGCTTGTCTCTCCATAATCTTAATTTCCATACCATCTTCTATCTCATCTTTAGCCAATAATTTAGGCGATCCTCTTTCATTCCCTACATTCTCATCAGTGAGGAATGCGCCCCTCTCACTAGTGACTCTCTTTGTAGAAGAATTCTTCCTAAATAAAATCCATTCTCCAACTATCTCCAAACCGCACGCCAAAGCTCTAGGCGTCTTTCTCAGTTACCCCTATAGTATGCTCATACCAACCATAATTCTATCAACGGTATACTACGCTAGCTTCCCATCGTTTCTTACCTTGCCATAATCCTTCATAAGGCATTCCATACCTATTAGGTTAACTTTTACACAAAATCGCCTATTCCATCGCATATGTATGCAATCCTTCCAACTACGTGACTTCTCATTCCTCTTGAAATATAGGATGAATTAGACAATCTATCGACTATCACCCAACTCTCACCGTACTTATTCCTCACCCCATTATGTATCCCTTCCACCAACTTCGTCCTTACATCGCCCTTTCTAAGCTACTCCTATCTATGTAGGAAGTATAGTCTACGTCCCTTTTCTCCATACGATTGTCCAAGCCACGCAACATAAATGTTGTCGCGCTCTCTGCTTTAGGCAACTCAACTCGTGCAACCTACATCCTTTATCCAAGCCACCCTAATACGTCATCCATATAGTTCAAGTTCATCTCAGCTTCACTTCCTTCTTCTTATTCCATGTCTCATCAACCATGCTTGTCTTTCCTAGATGGTACTTAGCCTTGCAATTTTTCATTCATCAATTAACTCCACCCATCACCTTTGCCAAATGTTCAACCAAGAGGATTGAATATGTGTTGGAGACGTTCATGATCCGTATAGATCATTCTCTACGTCTCGTACCCCAAATGATTTTAGAATTCTAGGCATATATAACAATCCAGCTCCACTAACTAAGTCTTATCTAGTTCTTCCATATCTTCAGTTCTTGCAACGTATAAGCAATCTCCTTTCTTTGTCGTTCTCGTACACATCCAAATCCTTGCTCCACGTATCGTCATGCTTCAGGAATTCATCCAGTCCTTCCGATAATGCCAAGATCGGCTCATTATCCAATCCACCTCCACAGCCTCCAAAATGCTTCCTCATCCTTCTTCACTTCGCCCCTTGCTGGTTCCATGATATGCCATCATCTCTAACTACTCATCATGGTAAACTTAATACTAAAACTCACACTTGTAAATCTCACGTATAATTCCACTCCAAAACCAACATATAATTTGCCTCACTCTCCTTCTTATACTTTGAGTAGATCAAGATGTCGTCGATACTCCTGATGACAGCTCGTTTATATACGTTCATGCACACCCGCTTCATTGACTCAATGAAAACCACCAGTGCTTTGGTGAAACCAAATGCATAACCGTAAACCCAAAAGCGTCCATTCAACATTCTTAACATCATCCCTGCATCCTCTCTTGGCAGCAACACAAACAAATTTCTACCTCTTTCTACTCGCGAAATTCTACACACATTCTAAAAGATCGATACTCCTTCTTATCAACTCATCCAACCGCTTTCACATCACATTTACTACCAGGAAACTCAACCTTTATCTTGAAACCCTTGCAATTTCTAACAACTCCTGTCTTTAAAATCATTCCATCAACAATTGCCTTGGAAAGGCACTAACTACAACTCATCTTGCTCCTTTTACTGGCTCTGTTCATGGTTCTACTTCAATATAATAGGTAAACCCACTAAATCTTAAGGAATTTTCGGAAATTTTACATACCTAACGAATATCACAAGTCCCTTTGAAATATCACATCCCCTTCCAACATTATATATGATGCGTTACTTGTGCCAATATCCATACTTTATACAAATCTCTATTCATCTCCCTTGGCACTCCTAAGAGACCTCATGACCAAATTAGTTCGTCTTTCTACGAACTTCTAACTCCTTCCCCATCACAAAGGGCCTTCCAACTATTCTCTCATAAGACTATATCAATGCTCTCAATCAATACAAAACCAAAACTACATCTGGAACCCACCAGACACGACCAACGAATCAAAACTATGGATAAATAACGACATTTCACGTGCACCAGTTAAAACAAGTCAAAAACCACGAGACTCAAAAGAAAACTCAAACCCAAAACATGTATCAATTCAAAATGACCCATGATAACGAAAAATAATCCAAGAAACACCCAATGGCAACCAAAACATATTACGCTCCACGACATATTTTTTTTAAACCTTGTACGACATCGACTTTTCATAAAAGAATATTTTTCTTTACCTCTCCACATCTATGTGACTCAAACGATCTACAAACAACCCTCTATACAATCACATGACTCAACTCAAAGACAAGGTACTCCGAACATCCCAAATCCTAAGTTTTAAAACTACTATTCGAAACACAACCTTGAACCCGAGACTTGTACAAAAATTTCGACCAGGCTAATGACCTCCCATGACTATACATTCTGAATATTTTAAAAGTACGTTCCGAGTACATAATTTTAGGCTTTTGAATCACCCACAAAGCTTTAAAAATGAACAAGTTATGACCAAAACAACTTTATACTAGTTGTTTTAAAAACTAAAGAATCATCTTAGTAATTAACGTAATCATTCTTAAATGAGAAGAAATAAATGTATGTGAAATTTTCATGAACTTTATTTAGTCTTGTATAAATAATTATAAATGACGTATATCGATTAAACTCACTTATATAAAATATTTAAGTAGGAAAATTTTATTTTGCTTTATTTTAAAGAACGTCTTTTTTTGGGTATAGCTAGGTTTCCGACTCGACATTGCGACCCGACTAATCCCAGGGCGACTACCCTTTTGGATAGCCCGGAGTCGTCGCAGGTGAACCCTTCGTGGCCACCCCCAAGTGTACACACCTAGTGAGGTTTGAACCCTTGACCTCTCTTTTGAGAGTCAAGGACCTAACGTCTTTTAGAATTTGAAATAAATAAGTGTTGATTACATAAAAAAACTTATTTTATATCTTGTTGCAAACACGACTCCTACACCCTACCCTTATTTTACCGAATACAACCAACTATCTAACTATATAGTAGATTTCCAAGTCTTTTTTTCAATATATACCGACCAAAAGAAATGTAAGACTCAACACAAAAGATTTCATTATCCCAAAAGAGATCCCAAGTTATTTCAATAGACTTAAAACCAAAAACACCATTTTAAAACGGACACGTGAAATAGGAAACTCGAATAATACGCTACAACGGAGGTTGAATATCTAAAAAGAAGCGAGCTAGCCACCCTCCTAAGGATACAATCGTTAATTGTAGGGGATCATACATATATAGGCATATTAGGATACATATACTCAAATCTGTCTAACATCTACTATACAAGAATATATTAATCCTCTTTCATGTAATCATACTTAGGAATCCATTGAAGTTGTGGTACTTGTATAACTATGTTGGCCACCATACTTATACAATTACCCTTTCTCCAATGCACTCCCTCCTATGATGACACTTATAAGAATCAATGCAACACATAACACATAAATCCATCAACTCACCTAAGCACATAACCACATAAACAATAAGGTCAAGAACTCCAACTAATAAAATAACATAGTCAAACTCTTAGAATACATAAATCCATAGTCTTGCTAAAACAGCATAGACAAAATCCCAAACAAAAACATAATCAATTATAAGTCATGTCGCCCATCAGAATGGGAACACCTTAAAATCCTTCCTACCCATGTACTCCTAGTAACTCGAACCACCACATGATTCTTAGGGAACATGACTTAAACATCAAAAGAAAAATAATATACCTCAGGTACATAAAATAACTCAACAAAAGATAGAAACTACCTTGTACCAAATTATGTACTATAATGTACAATTTAAGCAAAATACAACAATGACTAGCGTGGACGATTATGGTTCAACCCGCACTAGTCACAACCCGAAAAGAAAATAACATGTGGCTAAGTATGAACTACTATGGTTTAACCCATACTAGTCAAAACTTAACACACCTCGTTTGTATGCTCTAAGCATTCCATTTCTCATCCCTAACAAGTCCTTAACTTAGTTAAACTTGATACCTATCCCGTTTACTTTTCTCCCAAACCAGTCCCGGTTTTTAGACATCAAACAATTAGCCAAACGACAACCTAACCAAACCCATGCTCTCTGTAAAAGAAACCCTATGCCCTTACATATATTAGCTAACTCCTCCCTTTTGACCCAACCTTAAAGCTACTGTTAAGGCCTCGATATATATATATATACTTCTGTCTATCCAGATTTTATTGATTTTGAACATACAAAAAGTTCGTTATGATTAGGGGGTCGTACCCTAACCCATTTGCTTAGCCCTCCTCCCGGTCTCTTATTTAATATATAAAACAACTCCCACGTTTATTAGAGGGTTCAATTGTACTTCTAAGTACCCCAATCACCTTAAAACACAAATTGAAAACCCGTTGTCCAATGATAAAAACCCATTAGTTATATTATTAATTACAGATCATTAACAAACCCTAATCAAAAATTATGAATCTGAAACCCTAATCCATCATAATAGGTTACAAATACGTAAATTAACGTTAATCAACCTAGTTTAATTACGTACCTTTAAATCCTGAGCATAAATTCGACTCTTCTTGATCATCCATTGCTATTTGACTGACTTAGAGTTTAATTTAAGGTTTGTGGGTCGTTTTTGGGGTCTTGGGGTGTTTATATATTCTTTGGTAACCTCCTGATCAAGTTTAGGCCCAATTAGGACTCCTATATGGTAATTATCTTTTTTTTATTAAAATATTCTGCTATGGGGCCGAAAATTCCGACTCCGCCTTCATTATTTTATTAAATTAATTGCTATTAACTTATAATTACCATTAGTTAACATCTAGACCCTTCCGGATCAAAACCGGACACCTATTCGCTAATTTTTCGACTTTCTACGTAATTTTCGAACTAACCGTCATTTCCAAAAGTTTCTAATTATGGAAAGTATCTCTAAAACTTATCCTAACCATATAATATGTACTTAATACATACATACAACATATAATACGTACACGAAACCTTGTAAAAATGATATCCGAACATTCCCGCAGTTCATTTCTGAACTCATTTCATTTCATTTCCAACCCGTACCATGATTTACAAATCATGCACCTCATTTCGTCCATTCTCATTCCCAAAATCACACATATAAACACATAAATCATATTGTCACACAAAATACCCCAAAAATAAGACTAAGTGACGAACCTCAAAAACTAGGGTTGTCACACAATAAGCATTGTGTTTGAGTTCAATTGGAAAGTGACAATTCTTCCCATACACTAGCTTATAAGGAGTGCACCCAATGGGCGTCTTATGATCGGTCCAAAAATCCCATAAAGCATCGTCCAACTTATCCGACCAAGATTGTCAGTTTTCTCCTACGGATCTCTCCAAGATCCTCTTCAACGCTCGGTTTGAAACCTCGACTTGCCCACTCGTTTGTGGGTGATAAGCCGTAGAAAGCCGATGTGTAACCCCATATTTCCTTAGGACCCTTTCGAATTGTTTGTTACAAAAATAGGTTCCACGATCGCTTATGATCGCACTAGGGGTTCCAAACCGAGAAAACAAGCTTTTTAAAAACTTGACTACCACACGAGCATCATTGGTGGGCAAAGCCTTAGCTTCCACCCACTTAGATAGGTAGTCAACTGCGACAAGGATGTACTTATTACCACGAGATGATGGGAACGGCCCCATAAAGTCGATGCCCCAAACGTCAAAGATCTCACACACTTGGATGATGTTTTGTGGCATTTCATCTTTTTGTGAGGCTTTTCCTTGTCGTTGGCATGAGTCACATGACTTCACAAGCTCAAGTGCATCTCGGTAAATAGTATGCCAAAAGAAACCGGCATCAAAGACCTTCTTAGCCGTGAGATTAGCATCTTGGTGACCACCCGTGGGTCCCTCGTGACAAGCTCTAAGGATATTAGAAGCTTCGGTACCAAAGACAAAACATCGGATGATTTGATCCGCACAAGTTCGAAACAAGTAAGGGTCGTTCCAAAAGTAGAACTTGACGTCAAGAAAGAATTTTTGTTTTTCTTGAGTCGTCATACCCTTGATGATGAAGTTGCCCGCATGGTAATTTGGGCGAAGTCCGCAAACCATGGGGTGGAAGAATCAAGCTTAAATTTCAGTACACCAAGTGTCTCGAGCGGAAATGTTTCGGTGATTTCCTTGGGCTCGTAAACACTTTGGTGAGGATCTTCCAAACGAGAAAGATGATCGGCCGCTAGATTCTCGGCTCCTTTTTTTTCAATGATTTTGTGATCAAATTCTTGAAGGAGGAGAATCCAACGAAGTAATCTCGACTTAGCATCTTGTTTAGCCATAAGATACTTGATAGCCGAATGATCCGTATACACTATGCATTTCGTCAAGACGAGATAAGGTCGGAATTTCTCAAATGCATACACCACGGCAAGGAACTCCTTCTCCATTGTAGTGTATTTTAGTTGAACCTCGGTCATCGTCTTGCTAGCATAGTGAATAGGCAAGAAGTGCTTTTCATGACGTTGCCCCATTACGGCCCCAATAGCGTAGTCACTAGCATCACACATGAGCTCAAAGGGGAGGTTCCAATTGGAAGCAACAAGAAGGGGAGCTTCGGTAAGTTTCCTCTTAAGGATTTCAAAGGCTCGCACACAATCTTCGTCAAAGATAAAACGTGCCTCTTTTTCAAGAAGATGTGTAATAGGTCGAGAGATCTTTAAAAAAAATCCTTGATGAATCGACGATAAAAGCTCGCGTGGCCTAGGAAACTCCTAACTCCCTTAACGGTTCTGGGATGAGGTAATTTGGCGATGACGTCTACCTTAGCTTGATCTACCTCAATCCCCGATTTCGAAACCTTGTGCCCTTAGACGATTCCACTTTTAACCATAAAATGACACTTTTTCCCAATTAAGCACAAGGTTGGTTTCCTCACAACGCTTCAACATTCTCTCGAGATTCGACAAACATGAAGAATTCCATCGTCTTCTCGATCATATCATGAAAAATAGCCATCATGCACCTTTGAAAGGTTCCCGATGCATTGCAAAGTCCGAATGGCATTCTATGATAGGAAAACGTTCCATATGGACACGTAAACGTAGTTTTTTCTTGAACACGAGGATTGATGGGGATTTGGAAGTAACCGGAAAAATCATCTAAAAAGCAATAGAAATCGTTTCCCGCAAGACGCTCCAACATTTGGTCCATGAAGGGCAAGGGAAAATGGTCTTTTCGAGTGGCTTCATTCAACTTACGATAGTCAATGCACACTCTCCATCCGGTCACGAGTCTAGTGGGAATTAACTCGTTGGCATCGTTTGGAACAATGGTCATTCCTCCCTTTTTAGGGACACAATGAATAGGACTCACACAAGGGCTATCGGAAATAGGGTAAATCATTCCCGCGTCAAGGCGTTTTAGGACTTCCTTTTTTATGACGTCGTGAATTTTGGGGTTCACCCTCCTTTGACATTGGATTGCGGGCTTGTAATCCTCCTCCATTAAGATTTTGTGGGTACAAAATTTGGGATCGATCCCCTTAATGTCGGATAACTTCCACGCAATTTCCCCTTTGTGATCCTTTAGAACATCGACAAGTGCGGTTTTTTCATCATCCGAAAGTTCTTTCGCAATAATAACCGGCAACTTGTCGCCCTCCTCCAAATGGACATATTCGAGATGAGGATGTAAATCTTTTAACTCGAGGATAAGTGGTTCCTCAATTGAATATTTGGGCTCGATACTCATAACCTCCTCGGGTGGAGGAAATGAGAAATCGTTAAGAAAATCCTTGATAATCGAGAAGTCCTCATCGTTGTCGAGGTCTTCGTTACAAGTACGTGGAATATCAAATTCTTCCAACGTAAAACCACCACCTTCAAATGGAGTGAAGGTTGGTGTCGAGTTATCAAGAATAGGATCTAACATAGTGGGATTGCCACTATTTTCATCATCACCAAAACCTAGAACTTCTTGTGAAAATTCCTCGCAAACAACGTCGATCATATCAACGAGGTTTATGGTCGCAACGGAATATACATGAGAAATTTGAGAGTTTTGAGTTGCGTTTATAACAAGTTCCTCGTTGTTGAAACGTAAGGTGATCTTTCTAGCATGAATATCAATCAAAGCCATAGACGTATCTAAAAACGAACGACCTAAAATGAGAGGAACTTGAGGATCCGTGGGAATATCGACAACGATAAAGTCTACCGGATAATAGAACTTCCCCACTTTCACAAAAACGTCTTCCGCCAATCCACATGCGGGAATCGTGGAATGGTCGGCCAACTCGATAGACATTAGTGAAGGAGTAAGATTAGGAAGATTGATCAACTTGAAGATTGCAAGTGGCATCAAGTTAATGCTAGCACCAAGATCGGCCAAGGCATAGCATTCTTCCATATCTTGGATTGCACAAGGGATCAAGAATTTACCGGGATCACCGACTTTTTGAGGTATGCGATTAAGATAAACCGATGAAAAACTAGACAATTGATGCAATTTCTCCTTGTTGTTCAACATACTCTTAAAGTTAGCGGCAAATCGGCGAAACTCACATTAAAGTGCAAATCACGAAAATTGGTAATTGTCGCGCTCTTGACGTTTCTCCTTTCTAAGCCTCGATGGATAGGGCAAGGGTGGTGTGGGTTGAGGCATAGGCATAGCCTTTGGAATATCGGGTTCCAATGTTTGTAATGGGTCAACCCTAGGTGTGGCATGAGCGGTACTTCGTGGGATTTGGACATGCTGCTTTTCGACCACCACCTCGGGTTCTTCCTCAATTGCATCCTCCGTAAGCGAAATTGGTTGAGGAGTCGGTTCCTTAAGTGTCTTACCACTACGTGTGGTAATCACTTTCATCTCTCCCTTAGGGTTCGATATGGTGTTACTAGGAAGACTACTCGAAGACGATTTGCACATAATTGCCTCAAACATAGATGAAATTTTATCCTCAAACATGGATTGCCTCTTCTCGGCCTTAATCATTTCTTGCTTAATTTCATGTTGCCCTTGTTCCATTTTTTGTTGATTTTGTTGTAACCTAGTTACATTTCCTTCCATTTTGTTTGTATGGATTTTAAGCTCATTTGCCAACTCATTTTTCAACTCTTTCTCCAAGTCGTTCTTAAACTCAGATCTTAGGCTAATGATTTCTCTTTGAATGTTGTCCAACCTAGAATCGTTCCCATTAGCGTATTCAACAAATTCATTTGTAAGATCTTTCAAAGTTTGCAAACTCTTGTTGTTGTTTTGAAAATCACTTTGATTTTTGTTTGAAACTTGATTATTAGCCCCTTGATTACCATAGTTTCCTTTGTTGTAATTGTTTTTGAAACCAACTTGATTGTTTCGATAGTTGTTGTTAGCATTTTTATTTGAACCAAAACCCGGTGGATTCAACTGATTGGAGTGGGTAACTTAACCGTTTTGGTTGTAAGTTCCCGTGGCCACGTAGGCACTCGAAGTGTTACCACCGTTGGTAATGCACTCGGAGAAATCATGACCTCCACCATAATACATACATGAAGCCTCAACCGCTTTAGCCATAGCGGGAGCACTTTGTTCTCCAACTTTGAATTCAATTAAAATTCCTTTAAGCTTATCAAAGATTTTGTTTTCCAAGTTCGCCTCAATTTGGCAAGCATCGATGGTATTAGACAAAGAAGGTGAAGCCGAAGACGAAGCCTTACGAACACTCGACATGCTACGAGGACTATACACCTTAGATCTATTCTCAATTATCACCAAAGCTTCCTCAACCGTTTTACACAAAAAATTACCACCCGTGGCGGCATTTAGATAATCCCTTTCATGATCATTAAGTCCATTGTAAACCGTGTCAATTTGATGCAAGTCGGAAAAACCGTGATGAGGACACTCATGTAACATTTCCTTAAACCTATTCCAAGCCGTTGAAAAAATTACATTAAATTCTTGTGAAAAATTTGAAATCTTGTTTTTCAAATGCTTAGTCTTAGAGGCCGGAAAAAAATGGTTCACAAATTTTGAAACGAGATCCTTCCATGTCAATATAGAATTGGGTGGCTCTTTCTCTAACCAAATTTTAGCGGGCCCCGCTAAGGAATACGGAAAAAGCATCATCTTAATCGTGTCATTAGCAACATCCTTAAACTTGCAAGTCGCGGTAAGATGATTGAATTGACGGATATGGTTGTGCGGGTTGTGTGGAAACCTTGGTTTCCGGATCTTTGAAGCTACTAGGAATGATCATTGTTCATATGATTAAACAATCAAAGCGGAATTAGAACAACAATCATTAACAAGGTGTTTAGGCACAATAACATGAATTAAAACAATAGGGATGTTCATTATATTAATAACAAACATCCACTAGACGTGTATACATTGAATCCCACGTCTAGTGCACACACACGTTTAGGTTTACATTGTGAATGAATTATATGAATAAAACCTAAGACTCTTGGTTCCTTTTATAGTGTAAGGATTAGGGTTTACAAGAGATAATGATGAATAAACACGTAAATCTTCTATTTAAATAAACTTATGCAGAATATCTTTTGCATGTTTATCTAAATAGAAGCTTCCATAAGCTTCTTTGTCTACGTTTTGTCAATGCTTGAATTGCATGTAACAATGCTTACATTGTACATGACAACTCTTGAGCTATCAACGCCTAGATTGTACATGTCAACGCTTGATTAACTCTTGACAACGCTTGGACAATTTCTTCATGTTTTCTTCGTTTTTGAGTTTCTGCCACATCAACTTTTTGACCCAACAATCTTCCCCTAGTTGATAGTGGCAAAACTCTATGTGTATCTCTTGTAAGTTGTACATGATCTTCAAATTGCTTCCCCTCAAGTGTAGCACGTATTTCTTCCCCTTTTTGTCACATCAACAAGGAAGTAAACAATGTATGCAATCTTTGAAGATTCTCCAAATGTAGCTCTTTGTAATGATCTTGACGAAAAATAAATAAGATATTCGTGATGTAGAAGTAGAATAACCCAATCTTGTGTTCCATGTCTTGTACTATCCATGTGACTAAGAACTTATACTCATGGCACATAGTATAAGTAGACCTCGATCCCTTGTCAATATTCTCATCCTTTGTGAGACACTGAGCACGATAATGTAACTCCTTCAAGTGTTATGACAAGTCTTCATCACCAACCATGTAAGCACGAACACGTTACCTTTAAAGTCTATGACTGGGAGTGCATGACTTTAAGATATGATAGAATCACAAACTCGCGAAAATCTTCTTCAATCATCAAACTTACCATAAGAATTTTTCCCCTTAAGCTAACACCTCTTCATGATGAATTTAATGGAACAACGTCTTCATACCATATGTAAAAGTATGGCAATGGATAACTCTTTCACAAGGCTATCCCGATTACATAGTTTAAAATATCCATCAAATTCTCACGAATAGTTGCTAACTTGCTTTAAGATCATTAATTACTTTTAAAAATATCCGAGCCATAAATATCACCATGATATTCTATATTAAAATGGAGATTCCATGTACCTTCGTGTGTAAATACCACCTTTTTGTGTGCTTAAAACGTACCAATTCTCTCAAACAGCAGCGATTCCTGTGTTGTCCAATATCCTTTTTCATCCAAGATCTAAGTCAGATGTATTGTCTGATATCGGATAATACGTGTCAGCGTTCAAAATCTCATATATCGGACAACAATGTCAACTCTATCAACGTTGACTTATTCTGTCAGCGTCAAACTTCTTCTTGTCAGCGTCAATACTCTACTGACGTCATCTAGGGCTTGTATTCCACAAGAACAGTAATATATCCCTTTTTATGCCAATAAGAAACAAGCACCGTGTGAATTAAGAATTGATCTCACGTCACTTTGCTTGAACAGTTACTGTATCTTGAATCCATGCGTGAACCATATTAATAACCAATCACTGTGACATATGCGTGTAAACACAAAAACACTAAGTTGATGTATTCGTGTGAACACACAAACAGAAACATGCGTAACACATCAGCAACATGCGAAGAAACCCTCAATTTAATATTGAATAAAAATATATCTTCTCATATCAACAGACATGGTGATTGGCTCTTTTGCATATCTTCGTGTGAACACTAACTTAATAGCCAATCACAAGCATAGATCCATGTGAACACTTAAACCATGTGAATGCAACTTTGCTCCACCAATGAAAATTAAGTAACCGTGTGAATACACAGTAACCGTGCTATATTGAGAATCAACGAATATAGCAACCAATTTTGGTCGTGTGAACACAAGCTTCTTCAACCAATTAGAATTGAGCTTCCACCGTTCATATAATAGCAAACGAAAAGAACCTTTGTTCACGTCACAGCAGCTACATCATTATCACGTTCAGACCTAGGGTTTTACTTTAAATCAAAAAGTTAAGCATTGAAACCCTAGAACGTATCCCATGATCTGCTAATCTTCAAACACCACGTATGCTGTTAAGATCTTATCGTCCAATCAAACCATGAGAAACAATCAGCTATGAAACCCTAGAACAAAGATTGTTTAATTCGAAACCCTAATTAGGGTTTTAAGCATAACCAGATTCGAATCAAACACCATAATGCATTATAACAGCCTCCAAGTCTCAAATGTTTCATCCTTAAGTCGATCTAGGGTTTATAGAAACCCTAGTTCATGATTTTATGTAAAAGCTGAAACACTGAAAATCACCTCTGCTGCCTACTTTGACGCTTAATAACTTTTGCCTGGGGATAAAACTCGACAATCCCTCTGGTGGATGTTTAGATATGTGTATGAAGAACACACATATAAAATTTCGTGACGATCCAACGGTTCAATCAGAAGTTATGACCTTCTGAATACTGCTGCGCACACAAAAACGTCCAGAAAAACCCTAGACGGATTTTTCTTCTTCTTCATGAAACACGAACACCTTGTTGATCCTAGCATCACGAGCCACGAGGCTCTGATACTCTAGATCGACTTAAGGATGAAACATTTGAGACTTGGAGGCTGTTATAATGCATTATGGTGTTTGATTCGAATCTGGTTATGCTTAAAACCCTAATTAGGGTTTCGAATTAAACAATCTTTGTTCTAGGGTTTCATAGCTGATTGTTTCTCATGGTTTGATTGGACGATAAGATCTTAACAGCATACGTGGTATTTGAAGATTAGCAGATCATGGGATACGTTCTAGGGTTTCAATGCTTAACTTTTTGATTTAAAGTAAAACCCTAGGTCTGAACGTGATAATGATGTAGCTGCTGTGACGTGAACAAAGGTTCTTTTCGTTTGCTATTATATGAACGGTGGAAGCTCAATTCTAATTGGTTGAAGAAGCTTGTGTTCACACGACCAAAATTGGTTGCTATATTCGTTGATTCTCAATATAGCACGGTTACTGTGTATTCACACGGTTACTTAATTTTCATTGGTGGAGCAAAGTTGCATTCACATGGTTTAAGTGTTCACATGGATCTATGCTTGTGATTGGCTATTAAGTTAGTGTTCACACGAAGATATGCAAAAGAGCCAATCACCATGTCTGCTGATATGAGAAGATATATTTTTATTCAATATTCAATTGAGGGTTTCTTCGCATGTTGCTGATGTGTTACGCATGTTGCTGTTTGTGTGTTCACACGAATACATCAACTTGGTGTTTTTGTGTTTACACGCATATGTCACAGTGATTGGTTATTAATATAGGTTGATGAAACGCCAAAGGATTACTGGAGTGTTCTCCTCTGGTGGTCCTAGCCATGAAGCAGAGAGAACCACCACCACAAGTGTGGCTGGTGACCTAGATGAGGCTGGGACTATTGGTTCTGGCTTAGATGCTGGCCAAGGAAGTCCCACCATAATTAAGTCCTCATCCATGCCCAATGAATCTGACTTGGGAGGTCAAATCCCCATTTTCGAAGAGGGCAGACTGGAACCAATGACTCTTTTGGAATTGACGGTAGTCTGCATTAGCTTGCAAAAGCAAAATGCAGACTTAGTACAAATTGTCAGCTCCCAAGGCCTTGAACTCAAGCAATTGAGGGAGAGGATTGTTGTTTTGGAAAGTGATCATGCTAGGAGGGGTATGGAGGAGTCTTCCAAAGGGGAGGAAGATCAAAGAAATCTGAGTGATAAGGGCAGCCAAGATGGTCAATCAATGGATGTTGCTGAAGCCCTTACAACTTTGAAGGAACAAACAGGTTTTGATACGTCCTTAATCTCTCCAACCAATCTAAATTTATCATTTACACCTATGTTGAGAGAGGTTACACAAGGCGCTGAGGGAAAATATTTGAGCGTTGACAAGGCAAATTTGGACGCTGATAGAAGTATTTTGGGCGCTGATAGGATAAATTTGGGCGTTGACAGACCTGCACATGAAGGTGATGTATCCCAGTCATCATCTATCATCAAGGAGGTTCCTACTCAGGTATTACCATCTACCTTACCAACCATTGCACCATCAGATAAGGGTAAGGGTAAATTGGTAGAAGAAATTGTTCCAAAGGATGCAGCTCAGGTTGAATTTGATAGAAGGTTAGCTGCACAAATCATGGAACAAGATAAAAAGGAGAAGTCACCATTTGTTGTGTCTTCAGAAGAAGAAAGTGATGGAGCTAGCTTAGACTCAAGTGTAATGATTATAGAACCTGAAAGGCTTGAGTATGGAGATGAGTTGGCCAAAGAGAAGCTGAGAGAGTTGAAGTTGCAGGTTGACTTTGACATGCCAGAGGTGGTTCAAATGTATAATTCTTGGGAAGAAAGCTGCATGGATAATCCAGACTTGACCATTTCAGATCAAATATGGGGATTGGAGCTTCTTCTTAGAGTTCAGAAGGATTGTAAGGTGATTTTGAAACACAAGGCAAGCAATATTCTCTCAGAGTTAAAAAGGGATAGAAGGGAGCTCTACTTTATGTTGCTCAGATGTCATGGAGTTGGATGGACACATCAGAAGTTGAAGGCTTTGACATTTGATGAGTTGGAACATAGGGCTTATCCCATTTGGGTGAGAGTGCAAGAAGCAAACACTCTCAGACTTCTTTCAGATGAAAGAAAGGAGCAACTTGCAGAAGAAATGGAAATCAAGAAAGCTATGATGATTTCCAGGCCAGTGAAGAAGGGATTTAAATTTGAGTTTCCAAAAGATATGGATCCACTATATCCAAGTGAAGCAGTTATAAGAAAGAGCCTCAAGCTCTCCCCATTAGAAGCTTCAGATATGGTGCAAGTGTTACCATTAGATTCCAAGAATCCAATTGTGAGCTATGAAGAAGATGAATGTGGATTCTGGAAGATTGGCAGATTTGGCAAGGAGGTACACACTTTTACCACTCTCATATCTTTGTTTGCAAGTTGTGATAGAGAAGACTTGGTGGACCTTTGGAGGTTGCTGGAGACCAAGTATGAGGCTGAAGCACCAACTTCAGCTAATGGAATAAAACTTGGACCACATTCAAAAAGAATGTGTGGGACAAATGAGGAAGATCCTACAATATGAAAGGATCTTGAAGATGACCTCAGTGGTCTTCAATGGAGGTTATATTCAGCTGCTGGTGTATATCATTTGAGTTCTACAAAGTTTGCTGAGTATCTACTTGTGGATGCTCAATATTTCATATCCAAGGCTATTTTGGAAAAGATGAAGGACACTCAGCTGGAGATAGATTATTCAAGTGACGTGGCAAAAGATTTGATCAGATTTATTCATTACCAACATGAGAAGGTTTGTCAGACTCCTCCAAGTCCTTAATGCTTATTCAGAAACTTGATCATAAGAGTGGATATCAAGTTTAGGGGATGATTGTTGGGAATAAATTAAGGCCAGATCACTTGAGCGCTGACAAGAACAATTCAAGCGTTGACAAGAGCAAAGCAAGCGCAGACAGCTCAAGCGTTGACAAGTTAAAGTCAAGCGTTGACACATTGAAGACAAGCACTGATGGAAGATATAATCTACACGTTTATTATATTCTAGAATACTTCTAGTAAGGATAGAAACGACAATGTATTTTCTATATTTATCTTTACCTAGAATAGTTGATACATAGCTTATTGTACAAGGCTTCTTGTATCTATAAAAGAAGGCCTTTAGGTTAAAGTTTATTTTCAAGTTAATCAAGTTTTCATTCGTAAACATCTTTCATTGTAAGCAAGTTCGACATTCATAATCAAAGTGAAAGTTTTGTTTATATCTTATGTGTTCTTGTTTAAGTGTTAAATTCCGGCATAACACTTAGATTCATAAAGCATATACAAAGGTTTCTCTACGTGTATTACTTGATCTAATCTCGTATACACAAAGCTAATCGATCTAAGTTTGGGATCAACAAGTCTTGTGGATCCCAAACTTAGATCGATTAGCTTTGTGTATACGAGATTAGATCAAGTAATACACGTAGAGAAACCTTTGTATATGCTTTATGAATCTAAGTGTTATGCGGAATTTAACACTTAAACAAGAACACATAAGATATAAACAAAACTTTCACATTGATTATGAATGTCGAACTTGCTTACAATGAAAGATGTTTACGAATGAAAACTTGATTAACTTGATAATAAACTTTAACCTAAAGGCCTTCTTTTATAGATACAAGAAGCCTTGTACAATAAGCTACGTATCAACTATTCTAGGTAAAGATAAATATAGAAAATACATTGTCGTTTCTATCCTTACTAGAAGTATTCTAGAATATAATAAACGTGTAGATTATATCTTCCATCAATGCTTGTCTTCAATGTGTCAACGCTTGACTTTAACTTGTCAACGCTTGAGCTGTCAGCGCTTGCTTTGCTCTTGTCAACGCTTGAATTGTTCTTGTCAGCGCTCAAGTGATCTGGCCTTAATTTATTCCCAACAATCCTCCCCTAAACTTGATATCCACTCTTATGATCAAGTTTCTGAATAAGCATTAAGGACTTGGAGGAGTCTGACAAACCTTCTCATGTTGGTAATGAATAAATCTGATCAAATCTTTTGCCACGTCACTTGAATAATCTATCTCTAGCTGAGTGTCCTTCATCTTTTCCAAAATAGCCTTGGATATGAAATATTGAGCATCCACAAGTAGATACTCAGCAAACTTTGTAGAACTCAAATGATATACACCAGCAGCTGAATATAACCTCCATTGAAGACCACTGAGGTCATCTTCAAGATCCTTCCATATTGCAGGATCTTCCTCATTTGTCCCACACATTATTTTGAATGTGGTCCAAAGTTTTATTCCATTAGCAGAAGTTGGTGCTTCAGCCTCATACTTGGTCTCCAGCAACATCCAAAGGTCCACCAAGTCTTCTCTATCACAACTTGCAAACAAAGATATGAGAGTGGTAAAAGTGTGTACCTCCTTGCCAAATCTGCCAATCTTCCAGAATCCACATTCATCTTCTTAATAGCTCACAATTGGATTCCTGGAATCTAATGGTAACACTTGCACCATATCTGAAGCTTCTAATGGGGAGAGCTTGAGGCTCTTTCTTATAACTGCTTCACTTGGATATAGTGGATCCATATCTTTTGGAAACTCAAATTTAAATCCCTTCTTCACTGGCCTGGGAATCATCATAGCTTTCTTGATTTCCATTTCTTCTGCAAGTTGCTCCTTTCTTTCATCTGAAAGAAGTCTGAGAGTGTTTGCTTCTTGCACTCTCACCCAAATGGGATAAGCCCTATGTTCCAACTCATCAAATGTCAAAGCCTTCAACTTCTGATGTGTCCATCCAACTCCATGACATCTGAGCAACATAAAGTAGAGCTCCCTTCTATCCCTTTTTAACTCTGAGAGAATATTGCTTGCCTTGTGTTTCAAAATCACCTTACAATCCTTCTGAACTCTAAGAAGAAGCTCCAATCCCCATATTTGATCTGAAATGGTCAAGTCTGGATTATCCATGCAGCTTTCTTCCCAAGAATTATACATTTGAACCACCTCTGGCATGTCAAAGTCAACCTGCAACTTCAACTCTCTCAACTTCTCTTTGGCCAACTCATCTCCATACTCAAGCCTTTCAGGTTCTATAATCATTACACTTGAGTCTGAGCTAGCTCCATCACTTTCTTCTTCTGAAGACACAACAAATGGTGACTTCTCCTTTTTATCTTGTTCCATGATTTGTGCAGCTAACCTTCTATCAAATTCAACCTGAGCTGCATCCTTTGGAACAATTTCTTCTACCAATTTACCCTTACCCTTATCTGATGGTGCAATGGTTGGTAAGGTAGATGGTAATACCTGAGTAGGAACCTCCTTGATGATAGATGATGACTGGGATACATCACCTTCATGTGCAGGTCTGTCAACGCCCAAATTTATCCTATCAGCGCCCAAAATACTTCTATCAGCGTCCAAATTTGCCTTGTCAACGCTCAAATATTTTCCCTCAGCGCCTTGTGTAACCTCTCTCAACATAGCTGTAAATGATAAATTTAGATTGGTTGGAGAGATTAAGGACGTATCAAAACTTGTTTGTTCCTTCAAAGTTGTAAGGGCTTCAGCAACATCCATTGATTGACCATCTTGGCTGCCCTTATCACTCAGATTTCTTTGATCTTCCTCCCCTTTGGAAGACTCCTCCATACCCCTCCTAGCATGATCACTTTACAAAACAACAATCCTCTCCCTCAATTGCTTGAGTTCAAGGCCTTGGGAGCTGACAATTTGTACTAAGTCTGCATTTTGCTATTGCAAGCTAATGCAGACTACCGTCAATTCCAAAAGAGTCATTGGTTCCAGTCTGCCCTCTTCGAAAATGGGGATTTGACCTCCCAAGTCAGATTCATTGGGAATGGATGAGGACTTAATTATGGTGGGACTGCCTTGGCCAGCATCTAAGCCCGAACCAATAGTCCCAGCCTCATCCAGGTCACTAGCCACACTTGTGGTGGTGGTTCTCTCTGCTTCATGGCTAGGACCACCAGAGGAGAACACTCCAGTAATCCTTTGGCGGTTCATCAACCTATATTCAGGTGGTGTGGAAGATGGTGTGGAAGAATGAGTAGATGTGGGTTGGTTAAGGGGTGTTTGGGATTGTGAAGGTTGGGTGTCAGCGTGAGAAATAGGCACATCAACGCCAACATTTAATGTATCAGCGTTGAAGGGTTCTTGGTCAAGGTGCATGTGTTCAGGTGAAGGTAAAGGTTCAGGAATATGTTCAAGTTGTGGTTGAGGGTCAATTTGAGGTTGGGGGTCTGGTTGGGGTTGTGTTGCTGCAATAACATCAAGCATGGCTGGGGTTAAAGGTAAGTCTCTATGGGGTGGTGAATCCATCTTCATAAAAATAGCTTTCTTTTGCTCAGGGATCTTATAAAAATCATTGTGATCCCTTGAGCAGTAACCTTGATCATCAAAAATCATTTGCAGAAAACGGGGATAAGCTAAAGTCATTTTTGTCCCCTTGTTTTTACACATCCCCTCAAAAATCATTTTAGAATAGTTATATTTTTGCCCTGTTGCAATACACACAATAGCACTGGCAATGGATCTATTGATCTCATTGTGTGCAGTACATTTGGGACTCAAACATTGAAGGAGGACGTGTATGAGGTACTTCCAGGCTGGGGGAAATTTCTGCTTATGATACTTGTTTAGAGTACCTTCATCAGGAAAAGGATATCCCAAAGCCCTAAGCCCTTGTTCTATTTCATTTATGGGAAGAGTGGCTATACCATCAGCATCATCAAGATGCAAGGCTTGGCGTACCAAAGCCTCAGTAACCACCCAAGACCTCCCATGAACAATAGAAGTCAATGTGGTCACTCCATTAACTGTTGAGGAACTAACAGTGTTCCAAAACTGTTTAATGTGTGTGACTGGAATGAGTGGTGCATGAGAAAGAGCATACCTTAATGGGGATGCGTTCAAATACGCCACCATTTGTGTGTATTGAGGAAACAGATCATTATCAGCGTCAAGATAAGCAATCATGTTGTGTTGTGATCTGAACCCCAATGCCAATTCTGCTGAGTTAAACTTTGGTGCCATTGATGAAAGCTGTTAATTTGAAGTGTAGAAGATGAAGTTGATAAGAGAAAAGTGTTAGACAAGAATTATAGATACCCTGTTTAAAATAGTAGCCAAATTTATAGGAGAGAAAGAATGCATGTGATTGGCCCAAAATTAGGCAAAGATTTTCAAAAATCAATCATGAAAATATTGAAAAAGTTATAAGTTATCTCATGCATTAAATGAAAGTAACAACTCCTAAAATTACGGCTTGAAAATATGTCAAAAAGTAACAACTGGGTAGGTCCCATTGAGTGTCAACGGTCAAAAATAACCCATCAACGCCCAACGGCTATAATCTTGTCAACGTTTTCCTAAAGCCATGTCAGCGTCCAATTTGGTCTCAACAACGCTTGGAAAATTCTTGTCAGCGTCCAAAAATAAAAATATTTTAAAAAGTGAAAAATGACCTTAACAAGTAATTTATCCTAGAGAAGATAACCAAAAGCTGATAATTATCATAGGGCGGCAAGCACTGTCCAGTTATGCACACTTGCATAAGCAAGATAGACATAACAGTCCTCTAGTGTCCCTTGCTAACCAAAATTCTTAACACCAAAGTTACCTTATAAAATCCTTGTTACTCCCAGGTAAATCCCATATCAAAATCATTCCCAAGTATCCCAACAGACCACAACCAATTCTAGGCCAAAAATGTCTTGGCAGCATGCAAAGTTGATATACTATGCATGCTACAGTGCCTCATGGTTTAGTAAAACTAACCCATACTCACCTGTGGACACAATCTAGAATTGTGATAAGAGTATCATATGGATACCCAAAAATCCTAAAGGTTCCTAAAACCTCCCCTTAAACTATGATACAAAAAGTTTGCTAAAATAATGCATGAACATAAAAACATTTATGTCAAGATAGGAATGAAACATTCCAACCATCATCCATAAATAAAACTTGTCCAAATGCTTCTCTATTGATCCATAAGCAACTCTGTATCCAATGGTATACTGCTAACACCATCTGCACATTTAGATTGAAAACCACAAAACTAACATTGTTGCTGACAACGCCCCGATAACACATAACAGCGTTGAGGGAAGCTTTGTCAGCGTTAGACAATTATATTGCTGACAACGTTGCAAAAACACTTATCAGTGTTCAAACAACCTTTGTCAGTGTTAGAAAAATATAGTGGAAAATCTAAATCATCAATAAGACCAATAATAATAATGCATCAACCTGTACATACTTTTACAAAAAGAATCCAAAACACATATTATGTGAGATTAACCATTCCAATACTTGTTACCAAGTATTGAAATATCCCAGCATCAAAAGGTTTAGTTAATAAATCTGACACATTTTCCTCAGTGTCAACCCTATCTGGTTGTATTAAACCTTTCTCAAAGCAATCTCTTATAAAATGGTGTCTAATTTCTATGTGTTTAGTTTTAGAATGATGTACATGATTCTTAATGATGCATAAAGTACTATTATTGTCAACAAATATCTTAGTATGCATGAAATTATACCCATAATCCAACAGCTGGTTCTGAATCCACAAAACTTGGCCACAACATGCAGCTGCAGCCACATACTCTGCTTCAGTTGTAGAATTAGCTACCACTGTTTGTTTCTTGCATTGCCAAGATATTAACCTGCTCCCAAGAAACTGACATCCACCAGTTGTGGATTTCCTATCAAACTTATCACCTCCATAATCACTATCTGAATATGCAATCAGCTCCAATGGTGAATCCTTTGGGAACCACAAACTAAGACTGGGGTAACATCTTAGGTACCTAAAGATACTCTTCACAGCATAAAGGTGACATTCTTTGGGAGTCACTTGATGGCGTGCACAAGCACACACAACAAACATAATGTCAGGTCTGGAGGCAGTAAGATACATCAAGGATCCAATCATGGATCTATAGTGCCTGACATCAACATCTTTCCCATCTCTAATCTTTCCCCAAGGGTGTTCTCTATCCATAGGAGTAGTAGCCCTCTTTTCATGTGGAGAAAAGCCAAACTTCTTCAAGATCTCATCAACATATTTGTCCTGGGAGATGAAGATACCATCTTCTTTCTGCTGAACTTGTAAACCATGAAAGAAGTTCATCTCCCCCATAGCACTCATCTTGAATTTGTCTGTCATAAGCTTGGAGAAATCCTCACTCATCTTTGGATCAGTAGACCCAAAAATGATATCATCAACATAGACCTGAACAAGCAACACATCCTTGCCTTTCTTCTTTGTAAATAGTGTTTGATCTATGGTGCCCCTCTTGAATCCATTGTCCACCAAATAGGTAGACAGAGTTCCATACCATGCTCTAGGGGCTTGATGAAGGCCATACATAGCCTTTTTGACTCTATACACTTTATCTGGATGCTCTGGATCCTCAAAACCAGGAGGTTGCATGACATATACTTCCTCAACAATGGTGCCATACAAGAAAGCACTCTTGACATCCATTTGATAGACTGTGAAGCCCATGCAGGAAGCATAGGCTAGAAAAATCCTAATAGCTTCAATCCTTGCAACTGGTGCAAAGACCTCCTCATAGTCTATCCCCTCCTCTTGTGTATAACCTTGAGCCACTAACCTTGCCTTGTTTCTGACCACAATACCTCTTTCATCTCTTTTGTTCCTGAGAACCCATCTTGTCCCTATAGGTCTGACATATCTAGGACAATCAACCAGCTCCCAAACATCCTGAATTGCAAATTGGTGAAGCTCATCCTGCATTGCTTCCACCCAACTTGGTTCTTTGAGAGCATCAAATATTTTCTTGGGTTCTTCTTGTGACAGAAAACATGCAAACAAACATGCTTGCACAAGAGGGGTATCAACCTTCTTGTGTATATTGGCAATAAACCCACCAAGACCTTGATGAGATCTTCTAGTCTGAACTGGAGTCATAATATCACCAATTATCTGAGATGTGGGGTGATTCTTCATTGTGGAAGTGAGAACCCCTCCTTCAAAAAGTCTGGTGTCCTCAACGTCACGCTCCATATTGCCAATATCTTCTTCATCAGACTCTCTTTGATCAACACGAACCTCTTCATGAACACTGGAAGGTCCACCTTGTTCAAAAGTGGAAGAGAAAAGATGTGCAAAGGTGTTGTCAACGTCTGAACCTTGTTTGTCAGCGCTTGGGCTAACAACGCTTGAAATGTTGTTGTCAACGTCTGAGCCATCAACGTCTGAATTGGTCTTGTCAGCGCTAGATTTGCCTTTGTCAGCGCCTGAAGAACCATGCATGTTTGTATCTGGTGGTATTTTGAGACCACCATTATCTTGTCCAGCAGCAGCAGCAGCAGCAAAAGCATCTGTCCAAATGGGAATTGTGACATATTCAAATGTAGGAGATGCCTTTTCTGCTTGTGATCCAACCTTCTCATGAACCTGTGTACCTGAAACATTAACAACGTGTTCCTCCACAACATTTGAAGTTACCTTCACAATGTCTGGATTAGTGACAGGCATATAATTTAAAGTTCTAGATAAGGGTTCCAAATCAAACAACCAATTAGGACCACTTTCAGGATCACTAGGTTTATTCTCTAAGAACCTAACATGTACTCTCTCAACTATACGTTTTTCCTCTTTAAGATAAACCCTATAACCCTTGCTCTGGACTGAATACCCCATGAAGTAGCCCTCATCACCTTTTCCACTAAATTTCCCTAAGGCATCACTAGTATCCAAAACTACTACATGACAACCAAAAGGTCTGAGAAAACCAATATTAGGTTTTCTTCCCCAAAGTAACTCATAAGGCGTTTTGTTCTGAATTTTGTTAACCAATGCTCTATTTTGCACATAGCATGCTGTATTAACAGCCTCAGCCCAAAAGGCTATTGGAAAGTGAGCATCAGCTAACATTGTTCTGGCTGCTTCAATTAGGGTTCTATTTTTCCTCTCAGCAACCCCATTTTGTTGTGGGGTTCTAGCAATACTGAATTGTCTAGTAATTCCTTTCCTGGCACAAAAATCATCTAGCTTCTTGTTCCTAAATTCTCCACCATTATCACTCCTAAGCATTTTAACCTCATTGCCAGACCTTTTCTCAATCTGAGTGATAAAATCAATAAGAACATCAGCTGTGTCACTCTTCATAGCTAGAAAGAATGTCCAAGTAAACCTAGAAAACTCATCTGTGACAACAAAGCAATATGACTTACCATTCAAACTCTCTATATTTGTTGGACCAAAAAGGTCCATGTGAAGCATATGAAGAGGTCTGGAACTAGTATGCACCTGTTTGGACTTGAACGAGACCTTGTGCTGCTTGCCTTTAAGACATACAACACAAGAGTGGTCGTTGTGGAAGGCCTTCTCAGGCAAACCATCAACTAAACCAAGCCTCACAAGCCTATTTATATTTTTAAAATTTATGTGCCCTAGTCTCCTGTGCCATAAATTACTCTCATCTACTGAGGCCTTAGCATAAAAATAAGACATATTTGCATTCATTTTAATCTCATTTAAATTCACATTATATATGTCCTTATGCCTAGGTGTTCTAAACTCAATATATTTCTCATCAGGGATCTTAAAATCCTTGCTTAATACCAAGCACTCAGTATCAGTAAAAAGAACCTTATTTTTGTTATCACAAACTTGTGATACACTAAACAAATTATAATCAAGTTCTTTTACCAGGAAGACGTTTTCAAAACGCAGATTATTGGTGAGAAGGGTTCCTTTGCCTGTAATGGTGCCATAGCCACCTCCAAAGTATACCTTATCACCATCTTTAATAGGGATGAAATTCGTCAGATAGTCTTCCTTCCCTGTCATGTGCCTTGAGCATCCACTATCCCAATATCCATAATCATTGATCTGTCTCTGAATGCCCTGCACATAAAGAAAACAAATTATTTTTCTTTGGGAACCCAAGTCTCAGAAGACTTGGATTCATCTGGTTGTTCAATAAGAACAGACTTAGTTCTCACAACAACCCCATTCTCATCCTTTTTAGGATGAAATACCCAGTTAACCCCAATTGGTTTTGTAATGACCTTTGAAATGTAATTAAATCTATTGCAAGTCATTGAAATTCCATTATCATTAGGGTTTTGATCTTTCTTGGGTCTCCATGTTAAGCTTGAAGAAGCTTTAGACCCCTTACCTTGTGGCTGCAAATATTTAGGTCTGGTCACGTTTCTGTCAGCGTTAGATTTTGTCCTGTCAACGCTGAAGTTACCATTGTCAGCGTTAAACCTAGGGTTTGCTACAGGAACCCATTACCTATTTGACCAGGTGTTTGTCTTTTGAAAAGGTCTTTGTCCATGAGTGTTAGACCTTCTAGAAAAGAATGGGGCAGGTCTAATCACTTGTGGATGTTGCTGCACACAAGGTTTGGGTCTGACAACATTTGACTTCCTAACAACGTTGACTTTCTTCCTATCAGCGCTGAAATTGTTCCTGTCAGCGCTGGCTTTGGGAGCGTTGACACACTTGTATGCCAAATGTGAAAAGCTACCACAGGTGTAACAGGCTTTCTTAGACACACCCTTAGGTCTAGAAGAGAAGAAACCTGTTCCATGATTGCTAACTTGGCTCTTAGGTGACCTATTATTCCTATACATCTCTGCATATTTAATGGTAGGTCTTCTAACAGTGTTTGAGCCTAGGTCAACAGGTTTACCAGTGATTGGGTTAGTAACCTTAATGGGTGGTGATTCATTGGGACTTTCACATAGCAAACCTCCCTTAACATATAAAGTAGGGTTAGCTTTCTTCCACTCATTTAGGTCAGTCAGTTTTTGTTGATACTCTTCTACTGGTGTGACAACTCTTGGTAGAGGAATGAATTCCTCCTCTTGGCATTCTGGTATACCAGTCCAAGACAAGTCCTTTCTAAGGACACCATAGAAGTCACCAGCTGGTGGTGGAACCAGAGAGTAATCACTCATCCCAATCCCAGTCATGTCCTTAGGATCCCTTTGTTTAGCTACACAGTCTCCTAGGGTTTGGGTGGCTCTATCAAATCTTTGAATCTTGAGGTCAACATTATCTTTATTCTTAATGGCCTCATCTAACTTAGCCTGTAGATCTCTATTAACCTTTGTCATGATGTTTCTAATATCCATACTACCCTCTAGCTCATGTTTTAAGATATTGATCTTATCTTTTAAGTCAAATTCCATTTTCTTATATTCAGAAACGGTTTTCTTAGTTTCAATAAGAGCTAGTTGGTAATTAGATAATTTACACCTTTCAGTGCTCATATCATCTTTTAGTTTTAACACCTCTTTGTTAAGTCTTTCAGTGTTTAACCTACAACCTTTGCTACAAAAAGCATCATCATATACCTCATTATCAGATGAAGAGGAGGAGTGTGCCATGAGAGCATATTCAACATGCTCTTCTTATTCAATATCAGCGACCAAAGCTTTATCTTCTTCAGCATTCTTAGCCAGATAGCTCCAATCCCATCCTGTGCCATCAATTCCTTGAACTGCAACCATGGCTTTGGAATCCTGAGCTTTAACAACCTGACTTGAGGGTTTACCAGCATCAGATCTTCTAGGAGATCTGCATTCCCTCATGAAGTGCCTCCTACGATGGCAATTGTAGCATTCAACTTTGGATTTATCAAATCCAGTTGTGTCTTTAGCATTGAAGGTCATCTTCTTTTTAAACCTTCTATTCCACCTATTTGCTCTTATACTAGCAAGAGCCATGTTCCACTTGATGTCCATCTCTTCCAAGTGCTCATCACTTATCTGCTCAAGGTCCTCATATGTAATCACTGAACCATTGGGCAAAGAAGCAATGTAAGCACAAACAGTATCCAAATCTAAACCAGCAGGTTTAACTCTTGGAGAGTCATTCTTGAATGTGTCAACGTCTGAAAAGGAGACGTTGACAGGACTTGTTCCAGCGCTGACATATGATGATCCAGTAACTGGATGCATATAAGAGTCCTTCTGATTGAATTGACCTTCACTATGAGAGAAGAAGGCCATGTTGCTGGTGCTAGATTTGCTTCCATGTTCTGAAAGAGTTTCATCTTCCAACAGTCTTAGTTTGTTGTAGATGTCATCAAACGAGGAGCTCTTGTAAGTATTATTGGCAAGAATAGATCTTGCCTCAATCTTCCATGCCTCACCAAGACTTTTAAGAAAGGTAGCATTGGTGTCAACATCACCAACTTGTGTCCCCATGAATGACAACTTGCTTGTGATGTCAAGCAATCTGCTTCTCACACTACTCAGTTTCTCATTAGGCTGAGCTTTGAAGACAGCATAATCATGCGGAAGTTGCTTTTTCTTTTCTTCCTTAGTGTCTGCATTGCCACCATATGCAACTTCAAGTGCTTCCCAAAGATCCTTAGCAGATTCATAGCCTCTATATTTGTGTTGGTTTTCTTGTCCCAAAGAGACTTTCAGAATATTTAGGGCTTTCATGTCAACCCTTTTCTTTGCAATATCTTCAGCACCTACAGCTCTACCATCTACAGGTTTTTCTCTCTTATCTTCATCAGGGCATCCTTCAACAACTGATCTTTGAGTAATGGCATCAAGAATCTTTTGAGCCTTATTGAATGAGTTTCCATATTCAATAATCTCCCAGAGTGTGTATTCATAGATCCCCAGATATTGTTCAAAGTTGAACTTCCATAAGTCAAAGTTGGTTGCATCAAGCATGGGAATCCTGATGTTTGGTAAGGGTGAATAGGAGGTGGTTATTGCTTCAGACATGATGTTTTTAGGGTTTCTGAGAAAATTAGGGTTTTGGTGTTTTTAGGGTTCTGGTGTTCTTCAAAGATCAAAAGTTTCTCAACAAGCTCTGATACCACTTGTTGATCCCAAACTTAGATCGATTAGCTTTGTGTATACGAGATTAGATCAAGTAATACACGTAGAGAAACCTTTGTATATGCTTTATGAATCTAAGTGTTATGCGGAATTTAACACTTAAACAAGAACACATAAGATATAAACAAAACTTTCACTTTGATTATGAATGTCGAACTTGCTTATAATGAAAGATGTTTACGAATGAAAACTGGATTAACTTGATAATAAACTTTAACCTAAATGCCTTCTTTTATAGATACAAGAAGCCTTGTACAACAAGCTACGTATCAACTATTCTAGGTAAAGATAAATATAGAAAATACATTGTCGTTTCTATCCTTACTAGAAGTATTATAGAATATAATAAACGTGTAGATTATATCTTCCATCAGTGCTTGTCTTCAATGTGTCAACGCTTGACTTTAACTTGTCAACGCTTGAGCTGTCAGCGCTTGCTTTGCTCTTGTCAACGCTTGAATTGTTCTTGTCAGCGCTCAAGTGATATGGCCTTAATTTATTCCCAACAGGTTGTCCTTTTCATCACCACGGAATTTGTTGTTTTGGATCATCGACAACAAACCCGTTTTCACTTCAAAATTCTCCGCAAGGATAGCAGGAATTACAATAGCCTCTCCATAACCCTCGGTGGGTGCTTGAAGTAACTCCATCATAGTTCGATTCTCCATGGTTGGTTCATCTCTTACAATGGGTTTGTCAATAGGAGAATCCTCACTAGAAAGATTAGGAGTAGGTGTTGACTCCTTTCGGTTTCTATGTTTACGTGCACATCTTGCTTTGTTGCGGGCTTGCATAAACATCACGTACAACGAGGGGATGAGCAAAGAAGATTCTTTTTGGTGTTTTGTATTTTTCCAATTTTTTTGTGGTTTTTGATTGTTTTTACTTTTTTTTTGGATTTTTGTGATTGTATTAAGTAGACCAAAATCTAAAAATCTCCTCCTTAATAAAATCTCTTGATTAAAGAAGCCTCAAGGAATGAAAACGATCACGTGAAGTGAACGCCTTCGATGACTTTAGAACGTTGGTGGAACACCAAAACGTTCAAGAGGGTTTAATCAATGAAACCAAGAAAGTATATATGATACTTTATAATACTTTGGGCGGCAAAACCCTCATATTAGCTTTCAATCTCAAAATACTCACAAGCAAGCGGGGAAACGAGGCGGCGCGAAGCACTTAAGAGCCTTTTTCCTTAGGGTATATTTTATAATACCCGCCTTATACCCACCTTATATTTTGTATTTTTTAAAATCGAGCTTCACGAAAGTATTTATCTATTTTTGCCTTTTTCTTTTGGTTTGAGATTCGAATACAATGATTGGGTAATGACCTCCCAAGTCAAGGTTGTGTTTTCACACTCTTGGAGTACTTGTGAATTTATTGTTCTACGTATACAATATAGTAATAGTATTAACACAAAAAACGAAAACCGATAATACGTATTAGTAGAGTGATACTAATACAATAGATATTATGGCTATATATAAAAACAACAATTTCCAAATCAAAACACAACAAGCCTCCCCAGCAGCGGCGCCAAAATAATAGTTGTAAAAACACGTCTTTTAGGAAAAAGAGCGTAATTAGGGCAAGTATTAACAAGTAGTTTAGGAAAACCACAAGTTATGACCTAAAGTGGGGATCGTTCTCAAGGAGGCTAGTGTGTTGTGTAGAGAGATGATTAACTTTGTGATTATACTTATGATGAGAAAAGAAAATAGAAATGAGATAAGAAGAGAATGACGGTTACGATGAAGAATTAAACTAAGACGAAAGGGTCGTACACGTAAAACCGTAAAAAGTACCAAAATTAAAAATTTACCCTAAAAATTCCTAGAAAATTGCAATAAATCCTAAATAATGTAATTAGAGTTTACAAAAAATCAAAAATCACCCAAACCTTTTATTTAATTAAATAATAAATTTTTAATGCTAATTAAAGCCCAAAAAATCAATTTAATTAGCAAAAAGCCCAAAATGAGATTTATTCAATTGTAAACCTCTAAAATGACCTAACTTAATTTAAAACTTTTTGAAAATTTTTAAATTAATAAAAACTATTTAAAAACAATTAAAAACTATTTAAACTTAAAATAATTATAAAAATTAATCTAATGAAAATAAAAATATTCTAAAAATTGTAAAATTCCTAACTTAATGTATTTAACCTAAGGAAAATATAAAAACTTGAAAAATCTAAATTTTAATTTTTAATAATAAAATAATAATAGAATAATATTAAAAATCTAAAATTTATAAAAAAATCTAAAAACTTGGAAACTAGCTTAATTTAACCTAAATAACACATAAATGAAGTTGAAATTACAAAAATACCCCTAATGGGCCTTAAAATGGGCCAAAGTCCAAAACAGACTGATAGGTGTGTAAACACCCATCCTTTTACCACTTAATTCTGGCTAAAACAAGACCAAAACACGTAATTAATATCATTTGTTTGGAATTATGCGTGGTGTTTGTGTTTATTGTGATTTCAGAGCTAACCAGATGAATATTAAAGAAAACATGGGATTGCACGGGTTTTTATCAAAGAAAAAGACTCAAGATAAAGTCTATTGTCCAAGAGATGCAAAAGATTTGAAGTCACTGGGCCTGTTCGAAGATTTATCGAAGAAAAGGACTAAAGACGGAAGATTTTCATAAGTCGAAGAAACTCGAGTCTATTTAACGAAGAAATTAAAAGACGAGTTGGATTTAATCGACGACAAATCCCGAATCAGAATCGAAAACGTCAACTTTTCTGAAAAGACGAGAAGACAAGAAGAAAGGGAGAAAGCCCACTCACCAACCAACCACTAGGAGTATAAATAGAAACTCCCTTCACACAATTAGGGAGTTAGCTTCATTTTTCTTTCTCAGTTTCTTTGTAGTTCGTTCCATCAAAAACTCCATTAGGGAGTTTGGTGATTTTCATCTTTTTCTTTCAATCTTGTAATCTTTAATCATTAACCTTGTTACTTTTTCATTAATCAATCCATTCCATCTTTCTATTCATCTTGTTCTTCATCATTTTTATTGCAAGTTTCTAAGTTTCTTATTTGATTCAAGTTTGATTTCAAAAAGTTGTTGATTTAGTGTTTTTATTGGTGGGATTTGTTCCTTATGGTATGTTAATGATTATTGGTTAGTTTGGTAAAACCTTTTTGAGTATTTAATTTGATTTGGATTTAAAACCGAGACCCTTGTTCTTGCTGTTACTGTTTCTGTTTTTGGATTCCCAGGATTTTCCGAACAAGGCCTTTATTCCGAATAGACTTGTTCTCGTTTGCCTTACTCGGAATATTTCAATTATTCCGAGTGGAGGTTTTATTTCTTCTTTATTCGGAATATTCCACATATTCCGAATAGGTCCTTATTTTCCGAATAGCCAAGCTTTATTTTCCATCATTCGGAATATTTCATTTTTCCGAATAGGACTGTTCTCGTTTCCTTATTCGGAACTTTTCCAATATTCCGCATAGCCAATTTTTGAGTTTCCCCTATTCGGAACTTTTGATATTCCGAATAGGGGTGTTGCAATTTCTTTTATTCGGAATAATTTTCCGAATGGCCATCTTTCCGCATAGAGTTTTATATTCCGAATGGACATATTTTTCCGCATGAGACAGTTTTCCGAATAGCATTATATTCCGCATAGGACTTTTTATTCCGCGTAGGGATTCATTTCGTGTAGAGCATCTTTCCGCATAAGGCTTACTTTCCGAATGGTGTTACATTCCGCATAGATTCATTCTCAGTAAGAGTTATTTTTCCGCTTTATCATTTAGTTGTTCATTTAGTTGTTTTATCTACTGTTTCCGGCTTTAATCTTTATTCACTTCAATTATTTAGAATAGAAAACCAAAATCACTTTTTGTCACCAAGAACAAATCATTCCACTTTTAACTGAGATCAATTCGAGAGGATTCCGAGAATTATTCTGAACCCTTGCAAAATGCGTGTATCAAATGGCGCCGCTGCCGGCTCCTCTCGTTAAGATCAAAAGTTTTTTGTGAGAATTTGGATTTTGGGATCCGTTCCCCGTGAACGTTACTTTTTCATCAAATTTTCAAAAACACTAAAAAATATAAAATTTTCAAAAATCCTAAAAAGTAAAAAACAATAAAAACCAAAAATATTTTTGCTTTGTTTTTCTTTGTTCGTACTTTTGCAGGTGTATGCGCACTCGATCCACGTCCTATCAAGAGCCCGAGCCTCTCGATAACTTAGACATGGCTGGTGTACAAAACAACAACAACAACCCGCCTTTCAACAACATGAATAACAACAACAATGAGCCCCTTCCGGATAATCGCCCAATGATTGAATTGCTGCAAGCTCATGTTGATGGCAACACGGATCCAATTGTTATACCACCAATTGCCGCCAACAATTTCGAACTAAAGTCAGGCTTTATCCAGATGGTCTCCGCTCAGCCATTCTTGGGACGAACCATTGATGACCCACATGACCATATCAAGAGATTTCTACAACTCACCAACACGGTCAAATTCAATGGCGTTCCACAGGAGGTTATAAGGTTACAACTTTTTCCCTTTTCTTTAGAGGGACAAGCCCGGCATTGGCTTGCTAAGGAACCGCCACAGAGTATTCTCTCATGGACGGATTTGGAAACAAAGTTTATCAACTACTTTTTTCCACCCTCTCGTACTACCGCATTGCGAAATGAGATTATAAATTTTGAACAAAAGTACGATGAGTCATTCAGTGAATCTTGGGATCGTTTCAAAGATCTTTTAAGAAAATGCCCACAACATGGTTTTACCAAAGTACATCAAATTAATACTTTTTACAATGGTTTAAGCATGAGTGACCAAGATTCACTGAATAGTGCCTCAGGGGGTAATTTATTGGCTAAGACTTCCAATGCTGCTTGGGATATCATTGAGAACAAATCTCGTGTGCAAACCAAGAGCGTTAGGACCAATGTTGCTAGTGCTAGCACTAATGATAGCGACAAGCGATTGGACAAACTCACTACGCTTCTTGAAACGCTTGTCACCCACACCGTCAGCAACAACAACAGCAACAACGCCAAAAATGCACAAGTGAACGCTATCAGCCAACCTTGTGAGATATGCGGTGGTTCCCACTCTTACACAACTTGTACCGCCACCCAAGATTACCCTGCTGAGAATGTGAATGCGGCATATGGCACCTACCAACAACCTGCTTATCAAGCTAAACCCCAAGGTGACCGTAACTTGCTTAGCTACCGCAACAACAACTATCTTTCACCACCTGGTTTCCCTCCTACCAACCCAAACCAACAACAAAACCTTAATCGCCCTACTCAACAACAACAACAACCTCGACAACCATACATCCCACCTCACAAGCAGCAACAACCGCCTCAACGTAACAATCAAGTCTACCAACAACCTGCTTACCAACCACCTGCATACAATGCTCCTCCCAACCAAGCCACCACTGCATTACACCAAGAGGTCGCCACCTACATGAGAACCAACGATGTGATAGTGGGAAACCTCCAAGAGGAAGTGCGCAATTTGAAGGCAGATTTGGTAAAGCAAGGAAATGATTTGAGAGCCGATATGCGAAACACGTTGGATAGTCAGACGAATGACTTGAGGAACATGATGGCTAGTTTCTTCCAAAGTAGTCAACCCTCTTCTTCGGGTACTCTTCCGAGTAACACCGTTGCGAACCCAAGAGGGGAGATGAAAGCAATCACTACTCGAAGTGGTAAAGGTACCAAGGAACCCGAGCTTCCTATACCCCCACCGGTGGTTGTGACTAAGGAGAACGAGTCGCCTGCTCCTATTCCTCCTCCTTCTCCTTCCCCAATTTCTCCACCTCTTCTTTCTACCCCTCCTCCACCCGTGGTTGTGAGTGACCCTATTCCCCTAAAACCTTCCTCTTCTTCCAATATACCTTATCCTTCTAGGTTGAGGAAAGAGAAGCAAAAGAGCAAGGATGATATTCAGGTTTCTAACTTTCTTAATATGTTTAAACAACTGAATTTCAATATCTCCTTCGCTGAGGCTCTCGCTCACATGCCCAAGTACGCGAAAATGTTTAAAGATCTTTTGAGCGACAAGGAAAAGCTCCTCGACATTGCCAACACCCAACTTAATGAGAACTGCTCTGCAGTGCTCTTAAGGAAATTGCCAACCAAGCTTGGTGATCCGGGTCGTTTTCTTATCCCTTGCAATTTCCCGGGAGTAGAGAATTGCATGGCCCTAGCCGATCTAGGTGCCAGTATTAATCTCATGCCTCTAAGTGTTTGGAAGCAATTATCTCTCCCAGAGCTAGTCCCCACCAAAATGACTTTGGAATTGGCTAACCGTACGGTTGCTTATCCAGTGGGGATAGCCGAAGACGTTATTGTAGGAGTCGACAAATTCACCTTTCCTGCTGATTTTGTTGTCGTCGACTACGAGATGGACCCTCGTGTACCACTGATTGTTGGTCGTCCATTCCTTAGGACCGGTCGCACTCTTATTGATGTTGAAGCCGGAGAGCTTATCATGAGAGTGGGTGACGATAAAGTAGTCTTCAACATGGGAAAGTTGTCCACACAACCTTATTCATATGAGAGTGTTAATTGTATTGACGTTCTCGATGAGGCTTGTGAAGAACACTTTAATGATGCTTGCAAAAGTATTCCTACCTCTCTTCCCACTGCTGAGACCGTGTCCTCGATTGATTCATCGTTGTCTCTATTTGGAGATAGTGATTTATTCTGGAACAATCTTGAAGCTACCATGGGAGATGCGAATTTAGCTACTAATGATTCTCCCACGGAGGGGGATGAAGACATGAGTTTCTTTGACAATCTTCTCACCGAAGACAATCCTTCGCCTCCATCTCCCACGGTTATTGCTATCGATGCCACGACTTTGAAAACGCCTACCGTCGAAAATCCTCCGGATTTGGAACTTAAGGAGTTGCCGCCTCATCTCGAGTACGTGTTCCTTGACGACAACCAGAAGTCGCCCGTCATTATTGCGAAGGATTTGAAAGATGAAGAGAAGACTCGCCTCGTCGCTGTGTTGAAAGCTCACAAGAAAGCTATTGCTTGGAAGATTTCCGATATTCGTGGAATTGATCCTCACTTCTGCACACACAAAATTCTCATGGAGGACGACTTCAAGCCCACTATTCAAAGCCAACGAAGGGTGAATCCAAAAATCCATGAAGTCATCAAAACAGAGGTTATCAAACTTCTTGATGCGGGTATGATTTACCCTATTTCGGATTCACCGTGGGTTAGTCCAATCCATTGTGTGCCCAAGAAGGGCGGAATAACCGTTGTTCCCAATGAACACAACGAGTTGATTCCCACTCGTCTCGTTACTGGGTGGAGAGTTTGTATAGACTACCGCAAACTCAATGATGCCACGAGAAAGGATCATTTCCCTCTACCTTTCATGGACCAAATGCTTGAACGATTAGCCGGTAATGAATATTACTGCTTTCTGGATGGTTTCTCGGGTTATTTTCAAATACCCATCGATCCCCAAGATCAAGAGAAGACTACATTCACTTGTCCCTATGGCACTTTCGCTTACAAAAGAATGCCTTTTGGCTTATGTAATGCGCCAGGGACTTTCTAAAGGTGTATGTTAGCTATCTTCCATGACATGGTTGAACAAACCATGGAAGTCTTCATGGATGATTTCTCGGTCTTCGGGGATTCCTTCTCTACTTGCCTTGCCAATTTAGAACGTATGCTACAGCGGTGCGAAGACACTCGCCTAGTTCTAAATTGGGAAAAATGCCATTTCATGGTAAAAGAAGGCGTCGTGCTTGGACATAAGATCTCGAAAGCCGGTCTTGAAGTTGACCGTGCTAAAGTCGATGTAATCGCTAAGTTGCCTCCACCTTCAACTGTGAAGGGTGTGAGAAGTTTTCTGGGTCATGCGGGCTTCTATCGTCGATTCATCAAAGATTTTTCTCAAATCGCTCGCCCGATGACCCACCTCTTGGAAACAGATACTCCTTTTATCTTTTCCAAAGAGTGCCTTGAAGCCTTCAACTCGCTTAAGGATAAGCTAACTAAGGCACCCGTCTTGGTTACCCCTAATTGGGAGCTGCCTTTTGAGTTGATGTGCGATGCTAGTGATTTTGCTATTGGAGCGGTTCTTGGACAAAGAGTGAACAAACACTTCCAACCGATCCATTACGCTAGCAAGACAATGACTGGGGCACAATTGCATTATACGACAACCGAAAAAGAGCTTTTAGCTGTTGTCTATGCTTTTGAAAAATTCCGCCCCTATCTTGTCCTTTCTACCACCATTGTGTACACCGATCATTCCGCGTTGAAGTACTTGTTGACAAAGCAAGATTCCAAACCAAGACTTCTTCGTTGGGTTTTGCTGCTCCAGGAATTTAAAATCGACATCCGCGATAAAAAAGGAGCAGAAAACTTAGCCGCGGACCATCTTAGTAGACTTGAGGATCCATACCAAGGGGATCATCCGACCAAAGAAATCAATGATTCTTTTCCCTTGGAGACCTTAATGTCTATAAACTCGAAGCCGAATGAAACCCCGTGGTTTGCGGACTTTGCAAACTATTTGGCGGGTGGAATTCTCAAGGAAGGGTTGACGTCCCAGCAAAAGAAGAAGTTCTTTACCGATATCAAGACTTACTTTTGGGACGACCCTTACCTATTCAAACAATGTGCTGATCTGATAATTCGCCGATGTGTTGATGGACCGGCAGCGTCTGACATCCTTGATGCTTGCCACAAAGGACCCACCGGTGGTCACTTTGGTCCCAACTACACCGCAAAGAAAGTGTTTGATTCGGGATTTTATTGGCCCTCCATATACCGTGACGCTCACGATATGGTCAAAAGATGTGATGTTTGCCAAAAGCAAGGCAAAATCACACATAAAGACGAGATGCCTCAGAATTTCATTCAAGAATGTGAAATTTTTGATGTTTGGGGTATCGACTTTATGGGGCCATTCCCTTCGTCTAAAGGAAACAAATACATCCTTGTAGCCGTTGACTACGTTTCAAAGTGGGTTGAAGCCAAAGCTTTGCCTACTAATGACGCAAGGGTGGTTTGTAACTTTTTGAAAGCTCTATTCGCTAGATTCGGTGTGCCTCGTGCTATTATTAGTGATCGGGGGACTCATTTCTGCAATGACCAATTTGCTAGAGTCATGGCTAAGTACGGTGTAAATCATCGTCTTTCCACAGCCTACCACCCACAAACTAATGGCCAGGCTGAAATATCAAACCGAGGGCTGAAGCGAATTCTTGAAAGGACCGTGGGAGAGCATCGTGCCGCATGGGCTGATAAACTTGATGATGCTTTGTGGGCTTTTCGTACTGCTTACAAGACCCCGATCGGCTGTACGCCTTATCGTCTTGTGTACGGGAAAGCGTGCCACCTCCCCATTGAGTTGGAGCACAAGGCTTATTGGGCCTTGAAGTGGGCTAATTTTGATATCAACAAAGCCGGTGACCTATGCAAGATCCAACTCAATGAGCTGAATGAACTTCGGAATGAGGCTTATGAAAATTCTTTGATCTATAAGGAACGAACTAAGCTCATTCACGACTCCAAGATCAAAAACCGAGAGTTCCATGTTGGAGACAAAGTCTTACTTTTTAACTCTCGGTTGAAAATCTTTTCGGGCAAGCTAAAATCTCGTTGGTCCGGCCCATTCACCATTGCCCAAATTTTTCCATATGGTACTCTCGAGCTCGCTCAACCTAATGGACCAAATTTTAAGGTGAATGGCCAACGAGTGAAGTTGTACTTTGGTGAGGACACCTCTAAGGAGGTGATTCCATCCCTCACCACGTTCCCCATGAACTGAATTTGGGTCGAGTCAGGTTCGTGACTCGGTTATCAAAAACAAGCGCTCCTCGGGAGGCAGCCCGAGTATCTATCCCTTTAACCCCCTAAGTGTAGGGGAGGACCTATTTTGGTCATTTGTGTTTGTGTGGTGATGTGCTTACAGGGATAACTGCAATCTTGGAAATCTTTGAAGAACCGTGCTCCCGTGTTATCCGAAATCTGGTTCTATCTCTCAACTATCGTGATTCAATTTTCTTCATACTCACATTTGAAATTGATCACTTTAGTCGTCTCTTCCTTAACTCGAGTTAACCAACGTGCACAATGTCATAAGTGTAGGGGAGACTTTTCCCACATGCTTAAACATTGAGGACAATGTTTATCTTAAGTGTAGGGGAGACTTCTATCGAAGTTTTAAGTGGACTTTTCCATGAAAATGCCTTCATTTAACCGGAAAATCATATTTTTCAACATTTTTCAAATTTTTTATTAACTTTGGCCATTTAGTCGTAATTTTTAAATTTTTATCGTTGCTTTCATATGTATATATCCCGCAATAAAGTCAAAAATATTAATAAAGTGGTGTAGCTAGTTTAGAAGTCTTTGACATATTAGGCCCGTTGCGTTTATTTTGACTCAACCCGAATAGACTTATCCAAGTTTATTCTAGCTAGTATCCTTAACCATATAGACTTTAATTGGTTTATTAGGCTAAGTGTCCACGAGTCTCATTACTTGAGATTTTAAATTGTGGAGGACGAGAAATGATAGAGTCAATTATAAGTCGGTATTCTTGCGCAAGCTCACTTGGTGTAATTATTTGCCTATTCTCCCATCACTTGCTAATAATTTATCTGCAATAAGTAAGGTCTTACGATTTGAAAAGTTACTTAGCTTCTAGCCCAAGATCGTTTAAAAGTTGCTCGGTAATGATAAGAGTTCATAGCCAAGGCATAACTTATGAAGCGGGGCGCGAAGATTGGCGAGTCCAAAAAGGCCCTAACAAGGCATGAGGATTCAATTTTATTGCTGAAGATCCAAAGTGATGTGAAAAGCATTATTCCTAAAGTCAATATGAAGGATCAAGACTCACGACGAAAAGCAATCAACTCCCATAAAGATCATGGAGAAGTCTATCCGAAAAGACCCTAACAAGGTATGAGGATAAATAGATCCAAGTCCGAAAAGGAGGCGGATCGTTGTATCTCAAAATCCCAATTAGAGATTGAAGAAATAATCATGAAGTCGTGGTCAACAAAGTTGGAGTACCCCTCAAAAGTCTCCAAGCGAAGAAACTCTATTATGATGAGAAGACCATTATCTCAAGAACGTCTCTCGAAGATATGAAGTATGAAGTACATGCCAAATATCGGCCCGAGAAAGGTCTCAAATCGTGAACCAAGTTATGCCAAGATATGAACTTTTTAATATCCCGAGAAGCAGTTTTAAGAGATTTTGTCCTTTAGCTAACTATTGATCAAATCGTCCTACTTTGCTTTCAGCCTTAATAAACTATCAAAATAAGTCCAAAAATGCATCTTCATGATCATTCTAAGACAAAAATAAAATATAAGAGATACAACTAGGAATAAGGGAGTTTAAGCATTTAATTAAGCCATGTGTGTAAGTGTTTGATTTACTAACTTATAATAACAATGATCTCGTTTTTAAGCTTAGTTTGGGGAACGTGAAACTTGAGGGTGATAAATCTTCGCAACACCAAAGCCCTAATGTAAGTCCTTGATTTCTTTACAAGTTATTTCCATCCTTTTGTTTATTATAAAGTTCTAAAGTTCTCGAAGTAATTTAATTGTTATTTAGTAGTATTTGAATAAGGCCAAGGTTGATTAATTATGAGAAAAATGTAAAATTGCTTTATCACTAAGCATTGCATGAGGGCATGGCAATGGTTAAGTGTAGGGGATTTGATAGGTGTGTAAACACCCATCCTTTTACCACTTAATTCTGGCTAAAACAAGACCAAAACACGTAATTAATATCATTTGTTTGGAATTATGCGTGGTGTTTGTGTTTATTGTGATTTCAGAGCTAACCAGATGAATATTAAAGAAAACATAGGATTGCACGGGTTTTTATCAAAGAAAAAGACTCAAGATAAAGTCTATTGTCCAAGAGATGCAAAAGATTTGAAGTCACTGGGCCTGTTCGAAGATTTATCGAAGAAAAGGACTAAAGACGGAAGATTTTCATAAGTCGAAGAAACTCGAGTCTATTTAACGAAGAAATTAAAAGACGAGTTGGATTTAATCGACGACAAATCCCGAATCAGAATCGAAAACGTCAACTTTTCTGAAAAGACGAGAAGACAAGAAGAAAGGGAGAAAGCCCACTCACCAACCAACCACTAGGAGTATAAATAGAAACTCCCTTCACACAATTAGGGAGTTAGCTTCATTTTTCTTTCTCAGTTTCTTTGTAGTTCGTTCCATCAAAAACTCCATTAGGGAGTTTGGTGATTTTCATCTTTTTCTTTCAATCTTGTAATCTTTAATCATTAACCTTGTTACTTTTTCATTAATCAATCCATTCCATCTTTCTATTCATCTTGTTCTTCATCATTTTTATTGCAAGTTTCTAAGTTTCTTATTTGATTCAAGTTTGATTTCAAAAAGTTGTTGATTTAGTGTTTTTATTGGTGGGATTTGTTCCTTATGGTATGTTAATGATTATTGGTTAGTTTGGTAAAACCTTTTTGAGTATTTAATTTGATTTGGATTTAAAACCGAGACCCTTGTTCTTGCTGTTACTGTTTCTGTTTTTGGATTCCCAGGATTTTCCGAACAAGGCCTTTATTCCGAATAGACTTGTTCTCGTTTGCCTTACTCGGAATATTTCAATTATTCCGAGTGGAGGTTTTATTTCTTCTTTATTCGGAATATTCCACATATTCCGAATAGGTCCTTATTTTCCGAATAGCCAAGCTTTATTTTCCATCATTCGGAATATTTCATTTTTCCGAATAGGACTGTACTCGTTTCCTTATTCGGAACTTTTCCAATATTCCGCATAGCCAATTTTTGAGTTTCCCCTATTCGGAACTTTTGATATTCCGAATAGGGGTGTTGCAATTTCTTTTATTCGGAATAATTTTCCGAATGGCCATCTTTCCGCATAGAGTTTTATATTCCGAATGGACATATTTTTCCGCATGAGACAGTTTTCCGAATAGCATTATATTCCGCATAGGACTTTTTATTCCGCGTAGGGATTCATTCCGTGTAGAGCATCTTTCCGCATAAGGCTTACTTTCCGAATGGTGTTACATTCCGCATAGATTCATTCTCAGTAAGAGTTATTTTTCCGCTTTATAATTTAGTTGTTCATTTAGTTGTTTTATCTACTGTTTCCGGCTTTAATCTTTATTCACTTCAATTATTTAGAATAGAAAACCAAAATCACTTTTTGTCACCAAGAACAAATCATTCCACTTTTAACTGAGATCAATTCGAGAGGATTCCGAGAATTATTCTGAACCCTTGCAAAATGCGTGTATCACAGACCCTTATTGGGCAGAAATAAGCCCAATAAGAAAAATGTTTATTAAAATGGCCCAAAAGCTCCTATCTGACTCAAAATTTGATTCTGAACACAATTTTTCAAAGGCCCAAAAGCTGAAAATATGAAATAAGCTGGCTTATATCAAACAACTTATTCTTAATGGGCTTTTTGGCCCATTAAGTTATAAGCTGATGCCATAAGCTCAAATTAGACACACAAGCTTCTTTTGAGTTACTTAAGACTTCTGTAAAAAGAAATTTGAAAAAAAGTCCAAGGAATAAGCCTAAAAATGCAATAAGCAATCTTCACAAAACGACAAAATAGTCGTTTTCGAGTTCTAGGCTATCCCAAGAGCTGATTAAAGTTTCTAAAGCTTTTAAATGACTTAACTAAGCTTAATCAAATTTTTTTTTCAAATAAGTTCACTCAATAAGCTGAAATAAGCAAATAAGCACTTCTTTAAAAGTCAACTTTAAGAGTTTTCTAGTGAAAAGTCAAAGTCAAAGTCTAATAAGCTCCAGTTCAAACAAATGGGTCAAATGATGAAGATTGATTACAAAAAATAAGTTGTTGCAGGGGCTAGTTTTCTTGTCTGAGCAGTGGAAACTTTTTCCATTGCTTGACTTGTTTGACTTTTTGTCTTTAGTGACTTTTTTGGAGATTCAAGTTACACAAAGGCACCCAAATGATCAGTGGATCATAAGGAGTCAATAACAACTGATGAGACTGCTTTTATACATAGTCTCATCTTCCAAATAGGGCTTAAAATGCATTAAATATCATCAAAATACCCATATATATGCTTGTGTTTGTTGCTTGTGTATTTTAGGTACGGATATTGAGAAAATGACAAAAGATCACAAGAATCACACAAAAACGAACACGGGAAACGAAGCCGCACAATGAACCAAGCCCTAATGAAGACTTTCCCAAGATCAACCCTTGGAGATTTGAAGAATTATGAAGAAGGGTCCTCCAATTATGAAGAATTGACACTTTATACCCTTGTATCCTCATAATTACATGTTTGGTCCCTAAAGTTTGTCAAAATTACAAAAAGGACCCTTAACTTTGAAGATTTGGCAAGTTTAGCCCCTCAACAAAGCTAAATTGTCAACCAATATCATCCACAAAGTCAAATACATCATGAAGTCCTTCAAAGTACAAGAAATGACAAGTTTGGTCCTTTGAAAATTCCAAAATTACACAAAGGACCCTCAACTTTCAACAATTGGCAAAAATGGTCCCTCAATCATCAAGACTTGGCAATTTCAGTCCTCCAAAATGTCAACTATGCAAGTCTAGACCATTATCATTGAAGAAAATACCAAGTCAGCCCTTGAAGAATTCAAATATGGCAAGAAATACCCCTGAATTCATTTTATAAAAGTTTTTGGGCCAAAAATGCAAAAGTGCAAAAGTTGTTAAGGCATAAATGGGCGTTGATAGGGTTTTCTACTGAAAAGACAAGAAGAAAAGAATCAAAGGGCTAAAAGGGGGCAGACATCAAACTTACCTAGACCACTGAGGGGGTGACACGTGCCCCACTCACTCCATCCAGCCAATCACAACTCACCTTTCCTCCATGTCACTTCCCACTCAGCTGATTTAAGATTAATTTAATCTTGGCGCCATTACACTTATTTAAACATAATCCAAACCCAAAATGGATTAAACCTGGCACTATTTACCTCAAGAACACAATTAGGGGTTTCTTAATTTCTTGTAATTAAGCCCTAATAATTTCCAGAATGTTGATTAATGGCCCTCTAATCATAACCCAACCCCTAAACTCCCATCACTCTCATGCATGTGATAATGCCAACCCTCCCCTGCCCCACTTTTCATGTCCAAACAAAAACCAACCAGCAATCCAACGTGGGAGAATTGTGCTTGCAACTTAAGCTTGTTTTACACCCTTAGATCAACTTTGCACTTGCCAGCATCAACAAACAGCCAAAAACAAGTCACATGATTCAAGAAGATGCCAAAACCTCAAGGGCATTTTTGGGACTTCAGTAGCTAGGGTTTACACGTTTCTTAGCATAGTAGAACTTGTAAGGCTCTATATTAAGCCACTTAGGCCTTCATATTTCAGTTTGCTTTTGATTTTTCCTTGTTCAAGTTTCTGTAAATCCCATTTTCAAGTTTAATGAAATTGAGTTTGAAATCTTGAAGAAAAGTCATTGGCCAATCTTATTTACTGCTTTCATTTGTTATATGCTTTTTAGTTCTTGAAGTTCAAAACCTGTTTTCAAAAGAGGAGTGTGCAAAAGTTTGCATATTTCCTCATTTTCTTGATATTTTGCTAAGTCTTGTTCCAATCTTGGAATTCTTGGGCTATAGGGCTGATCATAGCATCCTAACTGAGTTGGTTAAGGTGTGGTGAGGCTTATAACTTGGGGGATAATCAAGTGTGGGGTAACAAGTTTGCATCAATCAAGTTTTTCAAAGTTTCTGATTTTTATGATATTGTGCTTAACCCTTGTTCAATCTTAGCAGGCTTATTGTGGAAGCTTGTGCTTGTTCTTGCTAGCACATAAGCTCAAAATTCATGGGTGTGGATGTACATCCATGAGGTTTGCATACTTAATCTCAAAATCTGCTTAAATTGTGATTTTTGGTGATATTTGTATGAAACTTGTGTTCTTGTGAATTTTGTGGCTTAAACTTGCTTGAATCTGTTTATTATACTTGTTTTAGTGTTAATTGATGTTTGGTTGGCCTGAAATCTCATTTTGCCTTTGAAAATTTTGATTTGAAAAAGTTAAAGGGGTATTTGGGTCTACTGGTTTGTGCTTGCATCTTGTTATTGTGTTGTTAGTTTGTGTTGTTTATGCTTTGTATCTGCTATACCTTTGTTTGAGAGTGTTTTGCTGCAAGTTCCTGAGTTTTAAACCTTGAATCAAACAAATTGCTATATCTTGTTGAGTTGACTGATTTTTGGCCTAAAATTTTGGGAAAACCTAGAGTTTATGCATGCTTAGGGATAAAAGCTGTTAAATCATCATTAATATAACCTGTTTGAAAGATTTGGAGTGTTGAAATTGGCTTGTGTGTCAAATACATCAGCAAAAGTAGAAACTGCATGTGTTAGTGTTCATCAGTAACTTTCATTGCTTGAATCTTGCTTAATTCTTTGAACCAATGCATGAAACCTGTTTAGACTTTCTTATTGGAGTTTATTATAGCTTGTCTGTGCATTTGGTTGAATTTGGCTGGCTGATTTGTGCTAAAACTGCTCATAAGTGCTTAACTGCTTATTGTTCATGTCTGTGCAATGTCTGATGATTGATTGATTAAACTGTATCAATTGGGTGTTAGTGATTGTGTTATTTTGATTGTGATTGACTCCTTTTGATCCAAAGATCATTTGGGTGCCTTTGTGAAATCTGAATCCAAGAAAAAGTCACTAAAGATAAAAAGTCAAAATAGTCAAGCAGTGGAAAAAGTTTCCACTGCTCAACATCCAAAACTAGCCCCTGCTAGTGCAATTTTGTCATCAGCTTAGCAATAAGCTATTCTAGCTTATTCTGACTTGCAACAACTTATTTTTTGTGATAGATCTTCATTATTTGACCCATTTAAGTAGATTGGAGCTTATTGGACTTTGACTTTGACTTTTTACTAGAAAACCAACTTATTTGAATTTTAACATAAGTGCTTATTTGACTTTCCAGCTTATTGAGAGTGCTTATTGAGTAGGTTTTTGATTATTAAGCTTAGTTTTGTCATAAGAAACATTTTGCAACTTGAATCAGCTTCTGAGGTGGTCTAGATCATAAAAACGACTATTTTGTCGTTTTGTGAATAAGTTTGTGAACTGTTTCTGGCTTATTAAGTGGGCTTATTAAAAAATTCTTTTTGCAGAAGTCTTTGTTAGGTCAAAAGAAGCTTGTGTGTAAAATTTTAGCTTATGGCAACAACTTATAGCTTAATGGGCTTAAAAGCCCATTAAGAATAAGCTGCTTATTATAAGTTGGCTTATTTCACATTTTCAGCTTTTGGGCCTTTGGAAAAAGTTGTTTAAAATCAAATTTTGAGTCAACCTGTGCTTTTTGGGCTTATTTTGAACACTTTTTCTTATTGGGCCTTAATTAAGCCCAATAAGGGTCTGTTTTGGGTTTGGCCCATTTTCTAGGCCCAATAGGGTTATTTAGGTAATTTCACTTTCATTTCTGAGTTATTTAGGTTAAATTAAGCTAGTTTTCAAGTTTTTAGAATTTTTTATAACTTTTGAATTTTTAATATTATTTTAATATTATTTTATTAGTAAAAATTAAAAGTCTGATTTTCTAGGTTTTTATATTTTTCCTAGGTTCTAAACACTTAATTAGGATTTTTGCAACTTTCCAAATATTTTCTAGGTGTTTTAATTATTTTCTATAATTAATTTAAGTTTTAATTGATTTTAGGAGTTTTTAATTGTTTAAAAATAGTTTTAATTGGTTTTAAAATTTTGAAAAATAGTTTTTAGCTTAATTAGAGTATTTTTGAGGTTTACAAACTTTAAAATCTTGTTTAGGGCTTTTTAATAATTAATTTTGGTTTTTAGGGCTTTAATTAGCATTAAAAAGTCATTATCTAATTAGTTAAAAGGTTTTTGCAAGTTTTGATTTTTTGTAAACTCTTAGAATATTATTAGGGATTTTTTGTAATTTTTAAAAATTTTTAGGTTAAAATTTTAATTTTGGTGGTTTTTACGACTTTACGTGTACGCCTTTTTAGACTTAGTTTAATCTGTCTTCATAACCGTCATTCTCTTCTAATCCCTTTTCTATTTTTTTTTCTTTCTCAAATATAATCACAAATTAATCCATATCATTACACACATAACACACTAGCCTCCTTGAGAACGAACTTAATTGGTCATTAGTGCTTGGTTTTCCTAAACCGACACTTAATACTTGCCACTTTTATTGCTCTCTTTTCCTAAAGGGGTAATTTTACAACTATCATTTTGGCGCCGCTGCCGGGGAGGCGTGTTGTGTTTTGATTTGGCATTGTTGTTTTTATACTAACCATAATTAGTATTTGTATTAGTAGCACTCTACTAATACGTATTATCGGTTTTTGGTTTTTGTGTGAATATTATTAATATATTGTATACGTAGAATAATAAATTCACAAATACTCCAAATACGTGAGAAATCACAACCTTGACTTGGGAGGTCGTTACCCAATCATTCTATTCGAATCTCAAACCAAAGAAAAAGGCAAAAATAGATAAATACTTTCGTGAAAGCTTAATCTTGAAAATACAAACTATAAGGTGGGTATAAGGCGGATATTATAAAATATATCCTAAGGAAAAAGGCTCTTAAGTGCTTCGCGCCGCCTCGTTTCCCCGCTTGCTTGTGAGTATTTGATTGTGAGAGCTAATCGAGGGTTTTGCCGCCCAAAGTATTACTAAGTATCATATATATTTTCTTGGTTTCCATTGATTAAACCCTCTTGAACGATTTGGTGTTCCACCATCGTTCTAAAGTCATCGAAGGCGTTCACTTCACGTGATCGTTTTCATTCCTTGAGGCTTCTTTAATCGAGAGATTTGATTAAGGAGGAGATTTGTAGATTTTTGTCTACTTAATACATTTCACCAATTTCTAAAAAGGTTAATACAATCAAAAACCACAAAAAAATTGAAAAATACAAAACACCAAAAAGAATCTTCTTTGCTCGTCCCCTCGTTGTACGTGACGTTTATGCTAACTCGAAATCAAGCAAGACGTGCACGTAAACGAAAAACAAAACTCCCACTCCCAACAATTCTAGTGAGGAGTCTCCTATTGACGAACCCATTGTAAGAGAAGCACCAACCATGGCGAATCGAACTATGATGGAGTTACTTCAAGCACCCACCGAGGGTTATGGAGAGGCTATTGTGATTCCCGCAATCCTTGCGGAGAATTTTGAGGTGAAAACGGGTTTGTTGTCGATGATCCAAAACAACAAATTCCGTGGTGATGAGAAGGACAATCCACACAACCATATCCGCCAATTCAATCGTCTTACCGCTACTTGCAAGTTTAAGGATGTATCTAACGACTCGATTAAGATGATGCTTTTTCCGTATTCCCTAGCGGGGCCCGCAAAATTTGATTAGAGAAAGAGCCACCCAATTCTATATTGACGTGGAAGGATCTCGTGTTTAAGTTTCTGAACCAATTTTTTCCGCCCTCTAAGACTACGCACTTGAAAAACGAGATTTCAAAGTTTTCACAAGAATTTAATGAAAGTTTTTCAACGGCTTGGAATAGGTTTAAGGAAATGTTACATGAATGTCCTCATCACGGTTTTTCCGATTTGCATCAAATTGACACGTTTTACAATGGACTTAATGATCATGAAAGGGATTATTTGAATGCCGCCGCGGGTGGTAATTTTTTGTGTAAAACGGTTGAGGAAGCTTTGGTGATAATAGAAAATAGATCTAAGGTGTATAGTCCTCGTAGCACGTCTAGTGTTCGTAAGGCTTCGTCTTCGGCTTCACCTTCTTTGTCTACTACCATCGATGCTTGCCAAATTGAGGCGAACTTGGAAAACAAGATTTTTGATAAGTTGAAAGGACTTTTGATTGAGTTTAAAGTTGGTGAACCAAGTGCTCCCGCTACGGCTAAAGCGGTTGAGGTTTCTTGCATGTATTGTGGTGGAGGTCATGATTTCTCCGAGTGCATTACCAACGGTGGTAACACTTAGAGTGCCTTCGCGGCCACGGGAAATTACAACCAAAACGGTCAAGTTTCCCGCTCTAATCAAATGACTCCACCGGGTTTTGGTTCAAATCAAAATGCTAACAACAAGCAACAATCAAGTTGGTTTTAAAAACAATTACAACAAGGGAAACTATGGGAATCAAGGGGCTAATAACCAAGTTTCAAACAAAAATGACTTTCAAAATAACAACAAAAGTTTGCAAACATTGAAAGATCTTCCAAGTGAGTTTGTTGAATATGCTAGTGGGAATGATGCTAGGTTTGACAATATTCAAAGAGAAATCATTAGCCTAAGATCCGAGTTTAAAAACGACTTGAAGAAAGAGTTGAAAAATGAGTTAGCTAATGAACTTAAAATCCACACCAACAAGATGGAAGGAAATGTCACTAGGTTGCAACAAAACCAACAAAAGATGGAACAAGGGCAACATGAGATTAAACAAGAGATGCTTAAGGCCGAGAAATGGCAAACCGAAGCCGTATTGAGGCAATCTAATTTTGAAGATAAAATCTCGTCTATGTTTGAGGCAATAATGTGTAAACCGTCGTCAAGTGGTCTTCCTAGCAACACCATATCCAACCCTAAGGGTGGGATGAAAGTGATTACCACACGTAGTGGTAAGACACTTAAGGAGCCGACTCCTCAAGCAATTGCTCCTACGGAGGAAGCAATTGAGGAAGAACCCGAGGTGGTGGTCCAAAAGGAGCATGTCCCAATCCCACGAAGTACCGCTCATACCACACCTACGGTTGACCCATTACCATCATTGGAACCCGAGATTCCAAAGGCTATGCCTACTATGCCTCAACCCACACCACCTTTGCCCTATCCATCGAGACTTAGGAAGGAGAAACGTCAAGAGCGCGACAATTACCAATTTGAGCTTTTTATGAAAATGTTTCGTGATTTGCACCTTAATGTGAGTTTCGCCGATGCTTTGGTCATGATGCCTCGATTTGCCGCTAACTTTAAGAGTATGTTGAACAACAAGGAGAAATTGCACCAATTGTCTAGTTGTTCGTCGGTTTATCTTAATCGCATACCTCAAAAAGTCGGTGATCCCGGTAAATTTTTGATCCCTTGTGCAATCCAAGACATGGAAGAATGCTTCGCCTTGGCCGATCTTGGTGCTAGCATTAACTTGATGCCACTTGCAATCTTCAAGTCGCTCAATCTTCCTAATCTTACTCCTTCACTAATGTCTATCGAGTTGGCCGACCATTCCACGATTCCCGCATGTGGATTGGCGGAAGACGTTTTTGTGAAAGTGGGGAAGTTCTACTATCCCGTAGACTTCATTGTTGTTGGTATCCCCACGGATCCTCAAGTTTCTCTCATTTTAGGTTGTTCGTTTTTAGATACGTCTATGGCTTTAATTGATGTTCATGCTAGAAAGATCACCTTACGTTTCAACGACGAGGAACTTGTTATAAACGCAACTCAAAACTCTCAAATTTCTCATGTTTATTCCGTTGCAACCATAAACCTCGTTGATATGATTGACGTGGTTTGCGAGGAATTTTCACAAGAAGTTCTAGGTTTTGGTGATGAAGAAACTAGTGGCAATCCCACTATGTTAGATCCAATTCTTGATAATTCGACACCAACCTTCACTCCTTTTGAAGGTGGTGGTTTTACGTTGGAAGAATGCAATGTTCCACGTACTTGTGACGAAGACCTCGACAACGATGAGGACTTCTCGATTATCAAGGATTTTCTTAACGATTTCCCATTTCCTCCACCCGAGGAGGTTATGAGTATCGAGCCCAAATCTTCACTTGAGGAACCACCTATCCTTGAGTTGAAAGATTTACCTCCTCACCTCGAATATGTCTATTTGGAGGAGGACGACAAGTTGCCGGTTATTATTGCGAAGGATCTTTCGAATGATGAAAAAACCGCACTTGTCGATGTTCTAAAGGACCACAAGGGGGCGATTGCGTGGAAGTTATCCGACATTAAGGGAATCGATCCCAAGTTTTGTACCCACAAAATATTAATGGAGGAGGATTTCAAGCCCACAATCTAAAGTCAAAGGAGGGTGAACCCCAAAATTCACGACGTCATCAAAAAGGAGGCCCTTAAACTCCTTGACGCGGGAATGATTTACCCTATTTCTGATAGCCCTTGGGTGAGTCCTATTCATTGTGACCCTAAAAAGGGAGGGATGACCATTGTGCCAAACGATGCCAACGAGTTGATTCCCACTAGACTCGTGACCGGATGGAGAGTGTGCATTGACTATCGAAAGTTGAATGAAGCCACTCGAAAAGACCATTTTCCCTTTCCCTTCATGGACCAAATGTTGGAGCGTCTTGCGGGAAACGATTTCTATTGCTTTATTGATGGCTTTTCCGGTTACTTCCAAATTCCCATCGACCCTCGTGATCAAGAAAAAACTACGTTTACGTGTCCTTATGGAACGTTTGCCTATCGTAGAATGCCATTCGGACTTTGTAATGCACCGGGAACCTTTCAAAGGTGCATGATGGCTATTTTTCATGATATGATCGAGAAGACGATGGAAGTCTTCTTGGATGACTTTTCCGTGTTTGGTGATTCTTTCACTTCGTGTTTGTCGAACCTTGAGAGAATGTTAAAACGTTGTGAGGAAACCAACCTTGTGCTCAATTGGGAAAAATGTCATTTTATGGTTAAGAGTGGAATCGTCTTAGGGCACAATGTCTCGAAAGCGGGGATTGAGGTAGATCAAGCTAAGGTAGACGTCATCGCCAAATTACCTCATCCCAAAACCGTCAAGGGAGTTAGGAGTTTCCTAGGCCACACGGGCTTTTATCGTCGATTCATCAAGGACTTTTCAAAGATTTCTCGACCTATTACACATCTTCTTGAAAAAGAGGTACGTTTTGTCTTTGACGAAGATTGTGTACGAGCCTTTGAGATCCTTAAGAGGAAACTTACCGAAGCTCCCATTCTTGTTGCTCCCAATTGGAACCTCCCCTTTGAACTTATGTGTGATGCAAGTGATTACGCTATAGGGGCCGTTTTGGGGCAACGTCATGATAAGCATTTCTTGCCTATTCACTATGCTAGCAAGACGATGACCGAGGCTCAACTTAAATACACTACAACGGAAAAGGAGTTCCTTGCCGTGGTGTATGCATTTGAGAAATTCCGACCTTATCTCGTCTTGACGAAATGCATAGTGTATACGGACCATTCGGCTATTAAGTATCTCATGGCGAAGCAAGATGCTAAGCCAAGATTACTTCGTTGGATTCTCCTCCTTCAAGAATTTGATCACAAAATCGTTGACAAAAAAGGAGCCGAGAATCTAGTGGCCGATCATCTCTCTCGTTTGGAAGATCCTCACCAAAGTGTTTATGAGCCTAAGGAAATCACCGAAACATTTCCGCTCGAGACACTTGGTGTAGTGAATTATAAGCTTGATTCTTCTACCCCATGGTTTGCGGATTTTGCAAATTACCATGCGGGTAACTTCATCGTTAAGGGTATGACGACTCAAGAAAAACGAAAATTCTTTCGTGACGTCAAGTTCTACTTTTGGAACAACCCTTACTTGTTTCGAACTTGTGCGGATCAAATCATCCGACGTTGTGTATTTGGCACCGAAGCTTCTAACATCCTTAGAGCTTGCCATGAGGGACCCACGGGTGGTCACCACGGTGCTAATCTCACGGCTAAAAAGGTGTTTGATGCCGGCTTCTTTTGGCCTACTATTTACCGAGATGCACAAGATCTTGTGAAGTCGTGTGATGCATGCCAACGACAAGGAAAAGCCTCACAAAAAGATGAAATGCCACAAAATATCATCCAAGTGTGTGAGATCTTTGACGTTTGGGGTATAGACTTTATGGGGCCGTTCCCATCATCTCGTGGTAATAAGTACATCCTTGTTGGGGTTGACTACCTATCTAAGTGGGTGGAGGAAAAGGCCTTGCCTACCAATGATGCTCGTGTGGTAGTCAAGTTTTTGAAGCAATTGTTTTCTCGGTTTGGAACCCCTCGTGCTATCATAAGCGATCGTGGAACCCATTTTTGTAACGACCAATTTGAAAGGGTTCTAAGGAAATATGGGGTTACACATCGGCTTTCTACGGATTATCACCCACAAACGAGTGGGAAAGTCGAGGTTTCAAACCGAGCTTTGAAAAGGATTTTGGAGAGATCCGTAGGGGAAAACCGACAATCTTGGTCGGATAAGTTAGACGATGCTTTATGGGCCTTTAGGACCGCTCATAAGACACCCATTGGGTGCACTCCCTATAAGCTTGTGTATGGAAAGAATTGTCATTTGCCTATCGAACTAGAACACAAGGCTTATTGGGCCCTAAAACATTGTAATGATGACATGGAGACCGCGGGAAAACACCGGAAAATGCAATTAAATGAATTGGATGAATTGAGGGATATTGCTTATGAAAATTCATTGATTTATAAAGAGAAAACTAAAAAGTTGCATGATTCTAAAATTAAAAACCGGGTTTTTAACATTGGGGATCAAGTTTTGCTTTTTAATTCAAGATTGAAAATCTTTTCCGGTAAATTGAAATCCCGTTGGTCCGGTCCATTCACCGTGACTCAAGTGTTTCCATATGGGACCATCGAGCTAGCTCAAGATGATGGTCCTAACTTCAAGGTGAATGGACATAGGTTGAAGCACTACTTTGGCGGGGAAGTTCCATCCTTGAACTACCTCGACCAAGTCACCTTCCCCAATGATAATTAGTATTGAGGGGATCGAGTCGAGCTCATGACTCGGTAATCAAAAACGAGGTGCCTCGTGGGGGAGTCCCATGCTTATCCTATGTACATATTATCGCTTTCTAATGTAGCTTACGTGTGAGGATTTGTGCCCTTCCAACCTTTGTTCCGTGGTTATTTGTGAATTGTGGTTTTTAGATCATGATCTTCATGATTGGAGCCTATCGTGTTCGTTTTATGGGAGCACTCGATCGTTTGCTTTGGAGACATTTCTCAATATCCATGATATATCCTTTGATGTTCTAACCTTAGGTTTTTAGCACACTTCATAAACGGCTTTAAATTTAATGGTTACACCCTTTCCATGCTAGATTAGGCATTCGACTACGTCTCTGGTATGGGGGTGTTTGCACCCCTAGACTCGAAACATTGAGGACAATGTTTAACTTTAGTATGGGGGGGGGGGTGAATAGATACTTGCCTTGCCAAACCTTCATGCTTTCCAAAGTTTATGTTTTGTTTATCATTTTTGTTGCAAAATAAGGCTAAAAATGGCCAAATTTTAAATTTTTCTCATGTTTTATAAGTGTCTGAAGACACGAATGTAGATTTTCCGATGGCGAGAATAAGAGTAATTTTTGACTCGACCGTGCGTGTTGAGCACTTAGCTTTGGTTCCTTAACTACAAATTAGGCTAAGTCTCTTGAATGAGGACGAGAAATGATAGAGTTAATTATAAGTTACTATGCTAAACGTAGAGTACTCGTATTCTTTCAAAAACTCATGTGTTCTCGTTGTTTGCTTATTCTCCCTTCACATGTAAATATTTTTTGCTTAATAAATATTTACTTAGCGGTTTAGTTAGGATTGTTGGGTTTCTAGTCTTTTCTAGTAGCTTCCGTGTAATTAAATTGGGACGACATTAAGGTATCGCCAGCGTCACGGTTTTGAAGTATTAGCACCCCAATAATCGAAAGCTTCACCCAATAATAAGATTTCAAGTGCTCACCTAAATCTAGCAAACAATTTGAAGCCCCACAAGGCCGAAAAATCTATGCAAAATTGAAAGTGAATCAAGCCTTAATCTTCGAAGCTTTAAAGATCCAAAATTCTCTTTAGCGTGAGGATATACGTCTTTGGCTAATAAAACCACCGATGAGGCGGATAATAAAAGGCAAGGCAAGACCGAAGTCATAATAAAAGCTTCATGGCGAAGTTGAATAAAAGATGGAGGTAAACCAAAGATAATAAGGCCCTTCCGTTAGGGGGCGTATAAAAGTCTTGGTAATAAGTCTCATGTTCAAAACCGTTATAAAACCGTGTTTATCGATTCTTCTTGTCAACTTAATTTTTTAACATCGTTGTCTATTAGGAGGGATTATTGATTTGATGGTCTTAGTTACACCGTTAGGACTCTATTTTTAGACCTAAATCTCTATTATCGCATAAGTCAAACAATGTATCCTCGTGAAACATTCAAGACAAAATAAAATATAAGAGATACAACTTAGGAATAATGGGAGGATAAGTACGTGATTAGGGCATATGAGTAGTGTTAGCATTACTAACTTATAATGACAATGATCTCGTTGCACGCTTAGCATGGAATTAGGGTGAAAATCGAGGACGATGAAATTATTTCTAACGAAGCATTCATGTGTTCTTATTCTATGAACCTAAACGTCCCATTTTGCGATGAAAATCATACATTATGTCTAAAACGCAAGTAGTAGTAGCAATAGTAGTAGTATAGCTAGCTTATCGTTCAATAAAGTGAATAAAATGAATTTTGGAGATGCTTTGATACTTTATTTTAGCATTGCGTGAGGGCACGGCAATGGTTTAGTATGGGGGAGTGATGAGACTGCTTTTATACATAGTCTCATCTTCCAAATAGGGCTTAAAATGCATTAAATATCATCAAAATACCCATATATATGCTTGTGTATTTTAGGTACGGATATTGAGAAAATGACAAAAGATCACAAGAATCACACAAAAACGAACACGGGAAACGAAGCCGCACAATGAACCAAGCCCTAATGAAGACTTTCCCAAGATCAACCCTTGGAGATTTGAAGAATTATGAAGAAGGGTCCTCCAATTATGAAGAATTGACACTTTATACCCTTGTATCCTCATAATTACATGTTTGGTCCCTAAAGTTTGTCAAAATTACAAAAAGGACCCTTAACTTTGAAGATTTGGCAAGTTTAGCCCCTCAACAAAGCTAAATTGTCAACCAATATCATCCACAAAGTCAAATACATCATGAAGTCCTTCAAAGTACAAGAAATGACAAGTTTGGTCCTTTGAAAATTCCAAAATTACACAAAGGACCCTCAACTTTCAACAATTGGCAAAAATGGTCCCTCAATCATCAAGACTTGGCAATTTCAGTCCTCCAAAATGTCAACTATGCAAGTCTAGACCATTATCATTGAAGAAAATACCAAGTCAGCCCTTGAAGAATTCAAATATGGCAAGAAATACCCCTGAATTCATTTTATAAAAGTTTTTGGGCCAAAAATGCAAAAGTGCAAAAGTTGTTAAGGCATAAATGGGCGTTGATAGGGTTTTCTACTGAAAAGACAAGAAGAAAAGAATCAAAGGGCTAAAAGGGGGCAGACATCAAACTTACCTAGACCACTGAGGGGGTGACACGTGCCCCACTCACTCCATCCAGCCAATCACAACTCACCTTTCCTCCATGTCACTTCCCACTCAGCTGATTTAAGATTAATTTAATCTTGGCGCCATTAACACTTATTTAAACATAATCCAAACCCAAAATAGATTAAACCTGGCACTATTTACCTCAAGAACACAATTAGGGGTTTCTTAATTTCTTGTAATTAAGCCCTAATAATTTCCAGAATGTTGATTAATGGCCCTCTAATCATAACCCAACCCCTAAACTCCCATCACTCTCATGCATGTGATAATGCCAACCCTCCCCTGCCCCACTTTTCATGTCCAAACAAAAACCAACCAGCAATCCAACGTGGGAGAATTGTGCTTGCAACTTAAGCTTGTTTTACACCCTTAGATCAACTTTGCACTTGCCAGCATCAACAAACAGCCAAAAACAAGTCACATGATTCAAGAAGATGCCAAAACCTCAAGGGCATTTTTGGGACTTCAGTAGCTAGGGTTTACACGTTTCTTAGCATAGTAGAACTTGTAAGGCTCTATATAAAGCCACTTAGGCCTTCATATTTCAGTTTGCTTTTGATTTTTCCTTGTTCAAGTTTCTGTAAATCCCATTTTCAAGTTTAATGAAATTGAGTTTGAAATCTTGAAGAAAAGTCATTGGCCAATCTTATTTACTGCTTTCATTTGTTATATGCTTTTTAGTTCTTGAAGTTCAAAACCTGTTTTCAAAAGAGGAGTGTGCAAAAGTTTGCATATTTCCTCATTTTCTTGATATTTTGCTAAGTCTTGTTCCAACCTTGGAATTCTTGGGCTATAGGGATGATCATAGCATCCTAACTGAGTTGGTTTATGTAACACTCCATTTTGGAAATGGAATATTACGCATAATCATGGCGTGTCATCAAAGCATACAAGGATAAATGTCTAAGCATTATTCAACCATAAAAGGGAAATACCGGAATCAAACATCGGTACCCCAAAGTAAAGCTCATCACACACAAACATAAATACTGCAAAAGGAAAGGACGAAACAATGTCCATAGCAACTGTATTAAAGTAAAGGAAATGCATAAAGTAAAGAAAGACAGTAAAGCTTCCAGTCCATATGCACCTACGTTTGAGATCTACGAGCGTCCCTGAGTACCTGCCGTTTTGGGAACATGAAAAGGGAAACGGCTGAGCAAGACGCTCAGTGCACGGATGTACAATATAGCATGAAATAGAGTAAACATGTAACATATAACAACGGAAGACTAAGTTCTGAGAAAACTGGTTAAGTATTAAGAAACCTGGTTTTATAGTTTGAAAAGCCTTATGTTTATCTTGTGAAAACTGTTTTAACATATATATACCATAGCCCATATAGGTCATGAAAAGGTCACGTGCATGAATACTTGGAGGGGTGACCTCATCATGCTGATTAGAGGGGATGCCTCTAATCAATATACTGGTTTGGGTAGGAGGGATCAACTCCTTGTGAAGGGTGCAAGGCACACACCACATTCACCATGAAATACTGAATAAAACATGTAACTAGGATGCACCCATACGCCCCACATGATATAATAATATGGCCAAAACTGAAAGGGACGCCACGAGCAATCACTCCGCCGTGGGGAAGTCATAACATCGGTGCCTCCAATGCTATGGTTATGGTACCTCCATAACTAGGTGAAACTGGTCATGCTTGTATATGGCTATAGATTATGCTAATTAAACATAAGCAGTTCAAAACAATAAAACAAATACTGGGGAAAACAGTTGGCCACATACGGGGAAATCCTAATAAGGAAAGAATGTCCATACTGAAAGGACGGGAATCCGTACCTCAAGTCCAGTGAATGAACGGAAGAAAGACTCCTACTTCTGGATCACTAACGCTACATGAATACACACGTGTATAAGTATCGATTCACTGATTACGTACTGGGTTTTGTATCTCATTTTAGCTGATTTGGTATGTTTTAGGTCATGGTTCACTGTTTAAAGCCTTAAACTGTGTTTATCTAGTATTCTGATTAATCTGATTAAGTATTACTGGTGTTTCGTGTATTAATATACTTACTGTGTAATAATAAGTAACTTTCCAAAAATAGCAGGTTTCCAAAAATAGAAAGTTTCCAAAAATAGAAAGTTTCCAAAAATAGAAAGTTTCCAAAAATAGAAAGTTACCAAAAATAGAAAGTTTCCAAAAATAGAAAGTTTCCAAAAATAGAAAGTTTCCAAAAATAGAATTTACTGCTTAAAATAGATTAGTTTCTAAAAATAGAAAGTTTCCAAAAATAGTTCAGCTGCCTTAATTAAATAAGTTTCCATATATAGAAGGTTTCCATAATTAGATTAGCTGCCTGAAATAGATAGATTTCCATATGTAAAAGGTTTCCATAATTAGATTAGTTGCCTTATTTAATTAAGTTTCTATAAATAGAAGTTTCCATAATTAGAATTAAGCTGGTTACATAAGCTAACATATAAGTCTAAGTGTTATAAGCTTATTTCTTAAGTCATATGATATAGTGTATAGTTTAATTATTATTTCATGTATTTTAATTAAACTATAGGTTAAGCATTTTAATTAAGGTATAACATGTATTAATTAAAATGGAATAAAATACTTAGGTTAAAATGTGTATTATTATGTATTAATAACATAACCTAAGTCATGTCTAAATTAATTAATTATAGGCATGTTTTAAATAATTAATTAATTATAACTTATAACATAAAATACTTAGGTTAAATTAATGTCATATTAAACTAATAATAAAATAACCTAAGTCATGATTTAATTAATATTCCATGTTATTAATTAATTATATCCTAAGTTCATAATTCATAAAAATTAACATGTAGCATGAATCATGATTTAACCAACGAACCATGAATCGGGCATGAATTCGACACCGTACCCCGAGCCAAACTCGGGGCACGTGTGCCTCCTTGCTGCCGTGGGTCCCACATGAGCCAACCAAGACCAAAAATGGTCTTGGTGGTGGCGGCAATAGCAAACCAAACCCCCCTCGGGTTTGTTTTGCTAGGCGGCTAAAAACAAACACCCCTTTAAATCAATCTTTGATTTTAATTAATACCAAAACATGTTAGATCAATGATAATTATCATGTTTAAATAAAAATAATAATAACATGTTCATAATAAAATTAAAGATTAAAAGAAATGAAAAAGAAAGGTTAAGAAATTATATACCAATACGTAGCTTGAAAGAGGATGAACAAACACGGTTTCTAACACTTGTATTTAATGTCAAAAAATCGACAACACCCTCTTATGGTGTTGATGTAGGTGGCGGCACAAAGAGAACCAAAGAGGAGGAGGAGAAGAATTTTTAGGGTTTATGTTTTCTTTCTTGAAAAAAATGAAAATGAAAACTAGTTTTACTCTTTACCCCCCTTTACTTGTAAAAGTCCATGGGCTTAGCCCATTTCTTGTTGTTGTGCCGTGGGTATGGGGGCCCCACATGGGGTACCCGTACCTTTCTCGTGTCCCGATGTTTCGTGTTCGTTCGTGGTTAAACGTGTTCGTGTCTGAAGCGTTTCTGTTTATTTTATCATGTAGTTACCGTAATCTTAACGCTCGTAATTATATTATAAGTATTTACGTAATTATTCTAGTTCGTATTTTAAATGGTGATCATGATTTAATTATGTTCACGTGACATATTTATTAACTGTTTATCATGAGTTCGTACGTAATCGATACTTGTCATGTCATACACGTATGCACTTGCTTGATTATTAGCACATGAATGTGATCAATACTAAATGAGGTAAGTTTTAATCTAGGACATACGATCTTAAGGGCACTATTCATGGTAAAAGCATGCGGGTTTTACAATTCTTCCCCCCTAAAAAGAATAATTCGTCCCCGAATTATAGATAAAGTAAGCTGTAAAGAAGTGACATACCCGAACTCAAAATATGAAGTGAGGGTAAGAAGCCCGGATAGACTCCTCTGTTTCCCAAGTGGCTTCCCGCTCGGTATGGTCCCTCCAAAGAATTTTGACGAATGGAATCGTCTTCCTTCTCATGACTCGTTCTTGCCTGTCGAGTACTCGTTCGGGTTCTTCTATAAAAGTGAGATCTTCACGTATCTGTTCCAGTGGATACTGAACCATGTGAAGGGGATGATAATTGTACCCTCTGAGTAAGGACACATGGAACACGTTATGCACGTGCGAAAGCTGAGGAGGTAACGCCAATCGGTAAGATACTTCGCCGATTCGTTCAACGATATCAAATGGTCCGATGAACCGAGGACTGAGTTTCCCTTTGATCCTGAAGCGTTTAACACCACGTGCCGGCGAAACCTTGAGGAAGACGTGATCTCCCACATTAAAATGTATGTCCCTACGATGCTTATCGGCGTAACTCTTCTGACGTGATCGTGATTCCTGCAGTTTCTGCTTAGCTACTTCGATCTTCTCATTGGTCATTTCTATAATCTCTGGTCCTTCGAGTGTTCGCTCTCCCACTTGATCCCAGCAAGTTGGAGCGCGACACTTTCTGCCATACAACATTTCGAAAGGAGCACATTTGATACTTGCGTGCCAGCTGTTGTTGTATGCAAACTCGACCAAACAGATGTAATCGTCCCAATCACCTGTCCATTCCAACGCACACGACCTTAACATATCATCCAATGTTTGAATTGTTCGCTCCGATTGTCCGTCCGTTTGAGGATGAAAGGCTGTGCTCAGCTTAAGTTGTGTACCCCAAGCTTTTTGTAGACCTTTCCAGAATCGCGACGTGAAACGAGGATCTCTGTCTGAGACGATGCTGGAGGAAGTACCGTGGAGTCTCATGATCTCCCTTCTGTACGTATCTGCGAGTTTACTTACCGGATCTTCCTTGCGTATCGGTAAGAAATGAGCTGATTTGGTGAGTCGATCAACAATGACCCAAATAGCATCGTGTTTCTTCTTGGTAGGCGGAAGACCGGTAACAAAATCCATGGTGATTTTGTCCCACTTCCACTCTGGAATATCCAACGGTTGAAGGAGACCGCCCGATCGCTGATTTTCAATCTTAACCTGCTGGCAGGTAAGACATTTGGAGACATACGTGGCTACATCCTGTTTCATACCACTCCACCAAAAGTGCTGTCTGATGTCATGGTACATTTTTGTCGACCCAGGATGTATGGAAAATGGGGAGCTGTGAGCTTCAGCTAACAATGCTTCCCGGAGTTCTGGATTGTCAGGAACACAAAGTCTCGTGCCCTGCCAAACGATACCGTCTGCGTCCATTCGGAATTCTGTCTGCTTCTCTAAATTCTGAATTATCGCCCAAATCTCTCCATCATCCTTCTGCGCTTCCTTAATCCTAGTCAGTAACTCAGGTTCTACTCTAAGATTCGCCCAGTATCCGTGCTGCCCACGTACCATGATTTCGATGTCTAGTCGCTCCAAGTCTCTTATGTTTTGTTCCTCGATCTCAATGCCGTTTATCATTCCGGACTTTCTGCTGAGTGCATCTGCTACTACATTAGCCTTCCCGGGATGATACTGTAGGTTAATATCATAATCCTTCAACAGTTCCAACCATCTCCTTTGTCTCATGTTCAATTCTTGCTGTGTGAAGATATACTTCAAGCTCTTGTGATCCGTGAAAATGTCGCATGATTCTCCGTATAAGTAATGCCTCCATATCTTCAATGCGAACACCACTGCAACAAGTTCCAGGTCATGCGTAGGGTAGTTTTCTTCATAGGGCTTAAGCTGCCGTGAAGCATACGCGATCACTTTCCCATGTTGCATGAGAACACAGCCCAATCCCTTCCCCGATGCATCGCTATAGATCTGAAATCCACCTGTACCAGATGGGAGAGTAAGAATAGGTGCAGATACTAACTTCTGCTTTAGGTCTTCGAAGCTCTTCTCTCGTTCTTCCGTCCAGACGAATTTCTCTCCTTTTCGCATCAGTTTGGTGAGAGGCAATGCCAGGCGGGAAAAGTTCTCCACGAATCTTCGATAATATCCAGCTAAGCCTAAGAAACTGCGGACTTCTGTCGCTGATGTTGGTCTTGGCCATTTAGTGATAGCCTCAACCTTCGCTTGGTCCATAGTGATCCCTTCTGCTGATACAATGTGACCTAAGAATGCCACCTTGTTTAACCAGAACTCACACTTGGAGAATTTCGCATACAGCTGCTTCTGACGAAGAATCTGTAGTACAGTACGGAGATGATCTTCGTGTTCCTCCGTGGACTTTGAGAAAATCAAGATGTCATCGATGAATACAATGACAAATTTATCAAGGAATTCATGAAAGATTCTGTTCATCAGATCCATGAATACTGCTGGAGCGTTAGTCAGGCCGAATGGCATGACCACAAACTCATAATGGCCATAGCGGGTACGAAAAGCAGTCTTGGCAATATCCTGCTCTTTAACCCTTAGCTGATGGTAGCCTGACCTTAGATCGATCTTTGAGAAGTGTTTGGCTCCTTGAAGTTGGTCAAACAGATCGTCTATACGTGGCAGTGGATATCTATTGCGGATGGTAATCTTATTAAGTTCACGGTAGTCAATGCAAAGTCGCATGCTGCCGTCCTTCTTCTTAACGAACAAGACCGGTGCGCCCCATGGAGATGCGCTTGGTCTGATGAACCCTCGTTCAAGAAGTTCCTGCAGTTGGTCCTTCAGTTCTTTTAGCTCTATGGGAGCCATACGATACGGAGCCTTAGAGATTGGCTCAGCTCCTGGAACAAGGTCGATGTTGAACTCCACTTCTCTTGCAGGTGGTATGCCTGGAAGTTCATCTGGGAAGACGTCTAGAAATTCCGAAACTACTGGTTGATCCTGAATCGATGGGGATTCAGCATCCATGTCATGAACCGTAGCTAGATAACCTTCGCAGCCATGTGACAGTAATGCACGTGCTTGCAAGGTAGATATGACCTGTACAGACCGTCCGGGTATGAACCCGTTATGGATGTACTCTGGTGCATTAATGTCGCCGAAGATCACCCGATATGAGTGGCAATCTATGGTAGCATGGTGCCTGGATAGCCAGTCCATGCCAAGAATCATATCGAACTCAATCATGTCTAGGGGAAGTGCATCTACTGCACGAACTTTATCGTCAAACTCTAGAGGAAGACTCTTGCATACATGAGTTATTAATACAGAGTCCCTCAGAGGCGTGGAAATGGTAAGCTTATTTTCTAATGGAAAGGGAAGTGTCCTGATGTTCTTAGCATAAGTAGTGGAAATAACTGAATGAGTGGCACCCGTGTCGAAAAGAACACATGCAGCCTGGCCGTACATATACAAAATTCCAATAATGGTACCTGTAGATTTGTTTGCCTGATCGCGCGATGTCGTGTAGACACGCCCAGTGGTAGGAGGCGGTTTAGTATCAGCATGACCCGAAGTACCCTCCATTTCACCCTTACGGCAATCTCTCATACGATGGCCAGGGAGGCCGCACTTGTAGCACGCGTCGGAATCACGACGACATGGGCCAGGGTGTCTGCGATGGCAAGTATTGCAAAGAGGATGAGTGAATCCTCCAGCAGAAGTCCTTGCTTGCTGAGGGCCTGCTGATGACAAAACGTGTTAAGAATAAAGTATATGCACGAGTATAGGACGTAAGCGTCATAAGATGTTTACCAGTGTTAGCTGAACGGTTAGGCTGAGAACCCCTGTGGTTCTGGTCCTTCCCGTTACCGTGGTTCCTGGTAGAGATGATATAGTGTCAGCATGAGAGATATAACATGAAATCATAAGAAGATGCGTAAATAGTAGGACCTGCTGTTGTTGGAGTGTCCCGCATTGTTACGGTAATTATCATTACCGTTGCGCCTTTCCACAACAGAACGGTCGTGAGAGTGACCATTTCCTTTGGGCTGATGAGGCTGCTGCTGGGTAGCCGGCTGAGACCGGTCCCCAGTTTTCTGCCTGGAAGATACAGTTTAAGAGATGATTATAGAACATATAATGATAGGATGCGATCTGGTTATCGATAGAACACAAAATGTTTTACCTCTTGTCGGGTCTTTCAGCTTCCCCAAACTCATCGCGTTCCTGCAACATCTCAAGCTTCCTTGCTGCGTAAGCCACTTGTGCTACTGTATTGAACGTAGCACATACCAGATTGTTCGCGACCGAGGTGCGAAGTGCCCACCTAAAATGGTGTGCCTGCTCCTCAGGAGTACCAGCCGCTGCTCCTAGAAAACCTGCCAAGCGAAGAAAGCGCTGCATGAATTCGTTGCTATTCTCGCCCGCTCCCTGACGTATCCCATGGTATTCACGCTTGAGTTTTTCCTGCTCTGCCTTAGGAAAGAACTGCTCCATCACTCTCTCCTTGAATTGGGCCCATGTCAAACCAGCGACCCATTCATCACCTCCTTCTGACTGCGTCAAAGCTAGCCACCAGTTGAGTACATCGCCTTCAAACCGGTAGCATGCCAATCTTGCCTTGAAGGCGGGGTCACATCCCATAGCATTGAAGATTTTCTCAATGTGAGTCAGCCAGCTTTCAGCATCGCTGGGGCTATCAGTCTTTTCAAAAGCTCTAGGACGGAGCTTGTTAAATCTTTCCAACCATACCGCTAGTGTCACTGGGGGAGGAGGAGGAGGAGGTGCCTGATTCTGCTGCTGCTGATTGTTGGCAGCTTGGACTTCAGCACGAATGTCATTCCTCAGTTGAGGAAGTAAGGCTTGCATGGCAGCCTGAATTGCAGCATTGAGCTGCTCTTGCTCGCGTGTGAGAACCATCTGACAGTATAACATAAACATATGATTAACAGTTCCAACATAAAATAAAAAAAAAATTTATACCAAAAATTTCATGAGAAAAATTTTATGCAAGAAAAATCTTTGTATGAATGCATGATGCAGTTTTATGAAAACTTTTGATGCTCGAGAGTGAACGCCCCAGGTCAGTTCACTCAAAATAAAAGACATATCGAGGGGACGCCTATGGGTCGGTCCCAAATCTAAAAGTTTCGATAAAACACATGTGACTAAATAGGGCCAGTCCTGTACCAACCATTACTTAGTCAAAAACCCTGTAATAATGACATGTATATGTATGCTTAAAAATGATGAATGCATGAAAACAACTGTCAGTTCTAGGAAGACCGTAGTGACTACCCACTAATCACAGGTCATAATTGAGAGCCTACAGGTCGAAGCCTTGGTCTCTGATACCATAATTGTAACACCCCATTTTGGAAATGGAATATTACGCATAATCATGGCGTGTAATCAAAGCATACAAGGATAAATGTCTAAGCATTATTCAACCATAAAAGGGAAATACCGGAATCAAACATCGGTACCCCAAAGTAAAGCTCATCACACACAAACATAAATACTACAAAAGGAAAGGACGAAACAATGTCCATAGCAACTGTATTAAAGTAAAGGAAATGCATAAAGTAAAGAAAGACAGTAAAGCTTCCAGTCCATATGCACCTACGTTTGAGATCTACGAGCGTCCCTGAGTACCTGCCGTTTTGGGAACATGAAAAGGGAAACGGCTGAGCAAGACGCTCAGTGCACGGATGTACAATATAGCATGAAATAGAGTAAACATGTAACATATAACAGCGGAAGACTAAGTTCTAAGAAAACTGGTTAAGTATTAAGAAACCTGGTTTTATAGTTTGAAAAGCCTTATGTTTATCTTGTGAAAACTGTTTTAACATATATATACCATAGCCCATATAGGTCATGAAAAGGTCACGTGCATGAATACTTGGAGGGGTGACCTCATCATGCTGATTAGAGGGGATGCCTCTAATCAATATACTGGTTTGGGTAGGAGGGATCAACTCCTTGTGAAGGGTGCAAGGCACACACCACATTCACCATGAAATACTGAATAAAACATGTAACTAGGATGCACCCATACGCCCCACATGATATAATAATATGGCCAAAACTGAAAGGGACGCCACGAGCAATCACTCCGCCGTGGGGAAGTCATAACATCGGTGCCTCCAATGCTATGGTTATGGTACCTCCATAACTAGGTGAAACTGGTCATGCTTGTATATGGCTATAGATTATGCTAATTAAACATAAGCAGTTCAAAACAATAAAACAAATACTGGGGAAAACAGTTGGCCACATACGGGGAAATCCTAATAAGGAAAGAATGTCCATACTGAAAGGACGGGAATCCGTACCTCAAGTCCAGTGAATGAACGGAAGAAAGACTCCTACTTCTGGATCACTAACGCTACATGAATACACACGTGTATAAGTATCGATTCACTGATTACGTACTGGGTTTTGTATCTCATTTTAGCTGATTTGGTATGTTTTAGGTCATGGTTCACTGTTTAAAGCCTTAAACTATGTTTATCTAGTATTCTGATTAATCTGATTAAGTATTACTGGTGTTTCGTGTATTAATATACTTACTGTGTAATAATAAGTAACTTTCCAAAAATAGCAGGTTTCCAAAAATAGAAAGTTTCCAAAAATAGAAAGTTTCCAAAAATAGAAAGTTTCCAAAAATAGAAAGTTACCAAAAATAGAAAGTTTCCAAAAATAGAAAGTTTCCAAAAATAGAAAGTTTCCAAAAATAGAATTTACTGCTTAAAATAGATTAGTTTCTAAAAATAGAAAGTTTCCAAAAATAGATCAGCTGCCTTAATTAAATAAGTTTCCATATATAGAAGGTTTCCATAATTAGATTAGCTGCCTGAAATAGATAGATTTCCATATATAGAAGGTTTCCATAATTAGATTAGTTGCCTTATTTAATTAAGTTTCTATAAATAGAAGTTTCCATAATTAGAATTAAGCTGGTTACATAAGCTAACATATAAGTCTAAGTGTTATAAGCTTATTTCTTAAGTCATATGATATAGTGTATAGTTTAATTATTATTTCATGTATTTTAATTAAACTATAGGTTAAGCATTTTAATTAAGGTATAACATGTATTAATTAAAATGGAATAAAATACTTAGGTTAAAATGTGTATTATTATGTATTAATAACATAACCTAAGTTATGTCTAAATTAATTAATTATAGGCATGTTTTAAATAATTAATTAATTATAACTTATAACATAAAATACTTAGGTTAAATTAATGTCATATTAAACTAATAATAAAATAACCTAAGTCATGATTTAATTAATATTCCATGTTATTAATTAATTATATCCTAAGTTCATAATTCATAAAAATTAACATGTAGCATGAATCATGATTTAACCAACGAACCATGAATCGGGCATGAATTCGACACCGTACCCCGAGCCAAACTCGGGGCACGTGTGCCTCCTTGCTGTCGTGGGTCCCACATGAGCCAACCAAGACCAAAAATGGTCTTGGTGGTGGCGGCAATAGCAAACCAAACCCCCATCGGGTTTGTTTTGCTAGGCGGCTAAAAACAAACACCCCTTTAAATCAATCTTTGATTTTAATTAATACCAAAACATGTTAGATCAATGATAATTATCATGTTTAAATAAAAATAATAATAACATGTTCATAATAAAATTAAAGATTAAAAGAAATGAAAAAGAAAGGTTAAGAAATGATATACCAATACGTAGCTTGAAAGAGGATGAACAAACACGGTTTCTAACACTTGTATTTAATGTCAAAAAATCAACAACACCCTCTTATGGTGTTGATGTAGGTGGCGGCACAAAGAGAACCAAAGAGGAGGAGGAGAAGACTTTTTAGGGTTTATGTTTTCTTTCTTGAAAAAAATGAAAATGAAAACTAGTTTTACTCTTTACCCCCCTTTACTTGTAAAAGTCCATGGGCTTAGCCCATTTCTTGTTGTTGTGCCGTGGGTATGGGGGCCCCACATGGGGTACCCGTACCTTTCTCGTGTCCCGATGTTTCGTGTTCGTTCGTGGTTAAACGTGTTCGTGTCTGAAGCGTTTCTGTTTATTTTATCATGTAGTTACCGTAATCTTAACGCTCGTAATTATATTATAAGTATTTACGTAATTATTCTAGTTCGTATATTAAATGGTGGTCATGATTTAATTATGTTCACGTGACATATTTATTAACTGTTTATCATGAGTTCGTACGTAATCGATACTTGTCATGTCATACACGTATGCACTTGCTTGATTATTAGCACATGAATGTGATCAATACTAAATGAGGTAAGTTTTAATCTAGGACGTACGATCTTAAGGGCACTATTCATGGTAAAAGCATACGGGTTTTACAGTTTAGGTGTGGTGAGGCTTATAACTTGGGGATAATCAAGTGTGGGGTAACAAGTTTACATCAATCAAGTTTTTCAAAGTTTCTGATTTTTATGATATTGTGCTTAACCCTTGTTCAATCTTAGCAGGCTTATTGTGGAAGCTTGTGCTTGTTCTTGCTAGCTCATAAGCTCAAAATTCGTGGGTGTGGATGTACATCCATGAGGTTTGCATACTTAATCTCAAAATCTACTTAAATTGTGATTTTTTGTGATATTTGTATGAAACTTGTGTTCTTGTGAATTTTGTGGCTTATACTTGCTTGAATCTGTTTATTATACTTGTTTTAGTGTTAATTGATGCTTGGTTGGCCTGAAATCTCACTTTGCCTTTGAAAATTTTAATTTGAAAAAGTTAAAGGGGTGTTTGGGTCTACTGGTTTGTGCTTGCATCTTGTTATTGTGTTGTTAGTTTGTGTTGTTTATGCTTTGTATCTGCTATACCTTAGTTTGAGAGTGTTTTGCTGCAAGTTCCTGAGTTTTAAACCTTGAATCAAACAAATTGCTATATCTTGTTGAGTTGACTGATTTTTGACCTAAAATTTTGGGAAAACCTAGAGTTTATGTATGTTTAGGGATAAAAGCTGTTAAATCATCATTAATATAACCTGTTTGAAAGATTTGGAGTGTTGAAATTGGCTTGTGTGTCAAATACATCAGCAAAAGTAGAAACTGCATGTGTTAGTGTTCATCAGTAACGTTCATTGCTTGAATCTTGCTTAATTCTTTGAACCAGTGCATGAAACCTGTTTAGACTTGCTTATTGGAGTTTATTATAGCTTGTGTGTGCATTTGGTTGAATTTGGCTGGCTGATTTGTGCTAAAACTGCTCATAAGTGCTTAACTGCTTATTGTTCATGTCTGTGCAATGTCTGATGATTGATTGATTAAACTGTATCAATTGGGTGTTAGTGATTGTGTTATTTTGATTGTGATTGACTCCTTTTGATCCAAAGATCATTTGGGTGCCTTTGTGAAATTTGAATCCAAGAAAAAGCCACTAAAGACAAAAAGTCAAAATAGTCAAGCAGTGGAAAAAGTTTCCACTGCTCAACATCCAAAACTAGCCCCTGCTAGTGCAATTTTGTCATCAGCTTAGCAATAAGCTATTCTAGCTTATTCTGACTTGCAACAACTTATTTTTTTTTTATAGATCTTCATTATTTGACCCATTTAAGTAGATTGGAGCTTATTGGACTTTGACTTTGACTTTTTACTAGAAAACCAACTTATTTGACTTTTAACATAAGTGCTTATTTGACTTTCCAGCTTATTGAGAGTGCTTATTGAGTAGGTTTTTGATTATTAAGCTTAGTTTTGTCATAAGAAACATTTTGCAACTTGAATCAGCTTCTGAGGTGGTCTAGATCATAAAAACGACTATTTTGTCGTTTTGTGAATAAGTTTGTGAACTGTTTCTGGCTTATTAAGTAGGCTTATTTGAAAATTCTTTTTGCAGAAGTCTTTGTTAGGTCAAAAGAAGCTTGTGTGTAAAATTTTAGCTTATGGCAACAGCTTATAGCTTAATGGGCTTAAAAGCCCATTAAGAATAAGCTGCTTATTATAAGTTGGCTTATTTCACATTTTCAGCTTTTGGGCCTTTGGAAAAAGTTGTTTAAAATCAAATTTTGAGTCAACCTGTGCTTTTTGGGCTTATTTTGAACACTTTTTCTTATTGGGCCTTAATTAAGCCCAATAAGGGTCTGTTTTGGGTTTGGCCCAATTTCTAGGCGCAATAGGGGTATTTAGGTAATTTCACTTTCATTTTTGAGTTATTTAGGTTAAATTAAGCTAGTTTGCAAGTTTTTATAATTTTTTATAACTTTCGGATTTTTAATATTATTTTAATATTATTTTATTAGTAAAAATTAAAAGTCTGATTTTCTAGGTTTTTATATTTTTCCTAGGTTCTAAACACTTAATTAGGATTTTTGCAACTTTCCAAATATTTTCTAGGTGTTTTAATTATTTTCTATAATTAATTTAAGTTTTAAATGATTTTAGGAGTTTTTAATTGTTTAAAAATAGTTTTAATTGGTTTTAAAATTTTGAAAAATAGTTTTTAGCTTAATTAGAGTATTTGTGAGGTTTACAAACTTTAAAATCTTGTTTAGGGCTTTTTAATAATTAATTTTGATTTTTAGGGCTTTAATTAGCATTAAAAAGTCAGTATCTAATTAATTAAAAGGTTTTTGCAAGTTTTGATTTTTTGTAAACTCTTAGAATATTATTAGGGATTTTTGGTAATTTTTAGAAATTTTTAGGTTAAAATTTTAATTTTGGTGGATTTTACGACTTTACGTGTACGCCTTTTTAGACTTAGTTTAATCCGTCTTCATAACCGTCATTATCTTCTAATCCCTTTTCTATTTTTTTTCTTTCTCAAATATAATCACAGATTAATCCATATCATTACACACATAACACACTAGCCTCCTTGAGAACGAACTTAATTGGTCATTAGTGCTTGGTTTTCCTAAACCGACACTTAATACTTGCCACTTTTATTGCTCTCTTTTCCTAAAAGGGTAATTTTACAACTATCAACAACAAAGAAATCACAATCACAATCAGCCAATTTGTACAGTTAATTCAATTAAGCATCAGACATGCACCAGACATGAACAAATAAGCAGTTATGGTTCAATAAGCACTTATAGCACAATTCAGCCAGCTAAACTTCACCAAATGCATGCACAAGCAATAATAAACTTAAATGAACAAGTCTAAACAGGTTTCATGCAATGGTATAAAGTATAGATCAAGATTCATGCACAATAAGTTACTGATGAACACTAACACAAGCATATTTTTACTTTGCAGATGCAATTGACCAACAAGCCAAATTCAAACACTCAGATCTCTAAGATATGTTATGATAGCTTTAATTTAACATCTTATATCCCTAAACATGCATATACTCTAAGTATTACCAAGATTTTAGGTCAAAAACAGTCAAACTCAATAAGTTATAGCACAATCTTTGATTCAAGGGTTTAAGGCTAATAACTTGCAGCAAATAGCACTCAACCAAGTAGATAGCAGATACCAAGCACAAACACAAACTTCGAACAACACAATAACACACTATGATCTCAAACAGGTAATCCCAAACACCCTTTTAACTTTTCAAATCACAATTTTCAAATCAAAAGTGCATTCCAAGGTTACCCAAGCCCAAATCAACACAATAACAGATATAATATGCAGATTAGAACAAGATTAGACTACAAAATCAACAAGAACACAAGTAGCACACAAAATCACCAAAAATCAAAATTTTCATCAGATTTTGAGTAGAATGATGTGTACCTCATGGATGTACATCCACACCCACGAATTTTGAGCTTATGTGCTAGCAAGAACAAGCACAAGCTTCCACAATAAAGTCTGCTAAGATTAAACAAGATTAGAAGCACAATATCAAAAATAGAAAAAGTAAAAATTCTTGATTAATGCAACCTTAGTTCCCCACACTTAATTATCCCCAAGTTATAGGCTTCACCTGTAAAACCCGTATTTAAATTGGGATATGTAAATACGCTGTTAATGAATTACACAATTTACGTGGAAATTATCGACGAAAACAAACGCGAGAAATATATGTATATACAAGTATTTAAAAAAAAAAATAAAGAAAGGAAAATTTGGGCCAAGCCCATTTAGTGAAAAGAAAAGGGACGGGGGTGTACCCCTTTTGTATTAGACAGTAAACAAAAAAAAAGGGGAAAAGTGGGGAGAGCTAGGGTTAGGCGCCGACAAAAAAAAGGGGGTTTTGATCTAGTGTTGATTCAGGTAGGGTGTGTTAAATCATTTCCAATCACGAACCAAGTAAGCAAATCCTTTTCTTTTCTTTATTTATAATTAATCACGAATTAAAAAAAAAGGTGTTTGATTAGGCTGTGAAACGGGGCGTCGGGTTTTGCTATGATTCAAGAAACCGAGGCACCACCATGTCTCGGTGGTCCCTTCCCTGCACAGCCGTGACCCACACAGGGGCGGCTATGGCCAGATTCGAAATAAGGGGTGCGTTTGGGACGGCAGAAACAATAAGGGGTGCGTTTGGGACGGCAGAAACAATAAGGGTGCGTTTGGTGTATATAAACAGTGGGAGAACATGATCAAACAGTGGGAACCATATGTAAAACCAGTGGAAAATTGGGACTATTAAAATGGATATGTTGAATAATTTTAGCGACAGTTTTTCTGTCGCAAAACTGTTATATGTATACAGTTTTTAATAAGGACAGTTTTAGCGGCAGTTTTTAGTGACACAGAATGCTGTCACATATTCTGGTGGACAGATTTATGTAGATAGATTTTTATCATTTTATGTTGAATTGTTTAGTGCGACCGAGAAGGGGTATCTCGGTAGGCTCGGGTTATAGTTTAAACATATAAAACGAAGATTTTTATATTATACCTTTTAATCTAATTGTTTTATAAATGGTTAAAATATATTTTGAATGTATTAAATTAAATAGTTCTTTAATATTTTAAATGGGTATAATTTTATTAAATGAATTAAATTATTTTGGGAACTTTCTAATTTAAGAAACTTTATATTTTAAGCAGGATACTTAATACAGTTACTATAGCGTCAGAAATATGCTTGTACCGTAATTGATAGTAGAACGATAATACATTAAAAGAATTATTATAAGATCAGATTTATCAGTTGATATACGTACATAATTTCAGAAATATAATAAATAAATTAGAACAAAAAAAAACAGTAAATTGTATAGCCGGATATCAGTTAGCTTATTCGCGCATTTTATTTATGTAGCTCGTGTGAAGTCTGAGTAGGAGTTCTACTTGTATTCGTGCAGTCAGTTACTGGACACGAGGTACGGATTGCCGTCCTTTCAGTAAGGACTTCCTTTCTATGCATGATTAGGATTCCCCGTCTTCAGCCAATGTTTTTCCCCAGTATATGTTTAAGTTTATCAGTAATCATATTAATAACTAAATAAATTGCCTGAGCATTATATACAAGCACGACCAGTTTATGTACTAGTTACGGAGGTACCGTAACCACGGCACTAGAGGCACCGGTGTCGTGACTCACATGCAGGAGAGTGATATCCTGCATCGTCCCACTCAGCTCAGCTTGGCCATTTTATCAGTATTATTAGTGGGGCGTATGGATGCATCCTAGGCTTATATGTGTTACAAGTTATCAGGGTGAATGTGGTGTGTGCTCTACATCCTTCACATTGGAGCTGATCCCTCCATCCAGCACAGTTATTTAGAGGTCACCCCTCTACAGCATGACGAGATCACCCCTCCAGTTATTCATGCACGGTTGTTATAGCACGTGACCTATATAAGCTCTGGCAAATAAAATACAGTAAATGCATGTTTTCAGAATTTATAGTTATATTTCAGTATCAGTATATATGAATCAGTTTTTTTTAGATTTTATGCAGAGTTCTACCACATGTTACATATCAGTCTTATAGCTTCATTGTTGTCTTCTATTTCATTACTTTCAGTACATTCTTATCATGCTATATCCGCCCACTGAGCGTTATGCTCAGCCGTAGTTCCTTTCATGTTTCCAAATGGCAGGTACACAGGGACGATCTTAGGACTTCTAAGAGAGTACGTGAATTTGGATGGGAGCTATCCAGACTCCTTTATTTTTATGCACACATGACGTTACTTTACTTTGGTTGTTTGGACAATGTTTCGTCCTTTTTCTTTAAGTACTTAATCTTTATATTTTTGAGCTTATGTTGGACTACCGATGTTTGATTCCGGTACTTCCATTTGGTCAGTTAATGTTAATACATTGCCTTGCATGCTTTGATGACACGCCATAATTACACGTAACGGTCCATTTATCCAAGTGGGGTGTTACAATTATGGTATCAGAGAGCAAGGTTCGACCTGTAGGCTCTAAAACTTGACCTGTGACTAGTGGGTAGTCACCAAGAACTTCCTGTATTTTGGCGTCGTTATCTTCCATGCTACTCATGAATTTTATCTGTCGGATTTGCAAAATTTGGATTAAGTAAACGGTTGGTACAGGACTGGCCATACTTAATCGCATGTGCTTTTCAGCGAACATTTCGTTTTGGTGAACTAACCATAGGCGTTCACCCTCGCCTGTTTAAATTTTGTATGGATGAACTGACCTTCGGCGTTCATCCTTACTCATGTCAGATTTATGTTTCAGTAATTGTCATTTTGTGAACTGACCCTAGGCGTTCACCAGTATTCATGTCATATTTTATTGACTATACCTTCATGAATTACACTATGCATATTCAGATTTATTACCCCAGATTTTGGCAGTTTTATCAACTTATCCTCTTTATTTCAGATGCCACCCAGACGCGAAACCGAGAATGATCCTAACGCAGCTGCCATTGCTGCTGCTGTTCAAGCTGCTATACAAGCCATGTTACCCCAAATTCGTGATGAGATCCGAGCTGAATATCAAAATGGACCTCAGCAGAATAACAACCCTCCTGTTCCACCACCTGCCACTTTACCCGCTTGGCTGGATTTGTTTAACAAGCAGAAACCTTGACTGTTTGAGCAGACTGTAGCTCTAACTGATGCGAAAGACTGGATCTACCATATAGAGAAAATTTTTGGAGCTATGGGTTGTGGTGATGTTTTCAAGGTTAGGCTTGCAGTTTACAAGCTGGAGGGTCCTGCTCTGCATTGGTGGAGGTCTCATAAGCTGTCCAATGGGGGAGATGCTTGGGAGCTTACATTGACCTGGGCACGTTTCAAGACGATGTTCTATGACCAGTTTTTCCCGCATGCGGAGCAAGCTAAAATGAAGAGGGACTTCCACGTTATTCGTCAAAATCATGGCGAGAACAGTTTAGAGTTCATGCACCGATACCTCAGGATGGCTGGATTCTTAGGGGAGGCTGCGGGTACCGCAGAGGAGCAAGCGAAGCAATTTCGTTGGGCTCTTCACTCTAGGACTGCAGATAGACTGATGAGTGCCACATTCACTAATGTGTCACAAGTAGCTAATGCAGCTCGGGACGTCGAGATGCTTTTCGAGAGGGATGAGCTCGAGAATGTAGAGCGTCCGGAGAAGAGGTACATCTCACCCAACAGACTTACACAATTTAGCCCCATTATTGCTTGTCAACTTATATGTTATGACTTATCCAATTATAATCTTACAGACACAGAGGAGGAGACTGATCCCAATCGGCTACTCCGCATCAGAACTACAGGAACCACGGTCAGTCATATGACCGAAATCGGTCAGATAAGAGGAGCGGCGGTGATAATTACCGCGGCAGCTCCAACTCATCGGGCAGCTACAGGTGATTCTTTAAGCTCCAGAAATACTAAACTATCGTGTAAAGCAGATCTTAAATTTTTGTAAATTCCAACAGAGATGCTGGACAGGGGCGTGACGAAAACAACAGGGGTCAGCAGGTTGCCCGACCGGCAAATTCTGGTAATTTTAATTTCAGTCAGACAGCCTCATTTTAGGTTAAGATATCAGAATCGTGACACGTGTTTATCATCGTAAATCAGGTTCTCAGCAAACCAGAGCTGCTTCTACCGTGTATACTTATCCCACTTGCATCACATGTGGAAAGAAACACACGGGACCGTGCCGTCGTGGTACAAGTGGTTGTTTCTAGTGTGGCCAGTCGGGCCATCTGAAGAGAGATTGCAAGAGCGGGAATGCTGCTGGTACCTCAGGCCAGATTCCTCAGATTTTACCTCCACCACCACCGGTACCACCAACCATTGGTCGTGTCTACACTACTACCCGTGAGCAAGCAAATAAGACCACAGGTACCATTACTGGCATTTTGTTTATACACGGACAGTCTGCATGCGTGCTTTTCGATACAGGCGCCACGCACTCAGTTATATCTACTTCATATGCTGTTAGAATAAACATGATCCCTACGCCACTAGACAGTGTACTTAGTATATCTACCCCCATGCGAGACTCTATACTCATTACCCAGGTGTATAAGGATCACCCTCTTGAGTTTGATGATAAAATCTGTCCAGTCAGTGCACTTCCTTTAGATATGTGTGAATTTGATGTTATTCTGGGTATGGATTGGTTGTCGGTTCATCGTGCCACCATAGACTGTCATGCTCACCGGGTTATCTTTGGTGATGTCCAGACACCAGAGTTTATTCACCACGGTTTCCTACCAGGAAAACATGTTCAGATCATTTCAGCTTTACAGGCTCGTACCTAACTATATCATGGTTGTGAGGGTTTCCTAGCTACAGTTCATGACACGACTTCTGAGACACCTTCAATTCATGATCAACCAGTCGTGTCAGAATTTCCAGATGTCTTTCTCGAGGAACTTCCAGGTTTACCTCCCATGCGAGAGGTAGAATTTGGTATCGATCTCATTCCAGGTGCAGAACCAGTATCTAAAGCTCCTTACCGTATGGCTCCTGTAGAGCTTAAGGAACTGAAAGATCAGCTTCAGGAACTGCTAGAAGGGGTTTCATTCGTCCTAGCGTGTCACCTTGGGGCGCTCCAGTTTTGTTTGTGTTGGGCCAATGAAAGTTTTAACTATGGCCCTGTCTAGATTTGTTTAAATTAGACTAAGTGTTTAAAGGTCGCTGAGAAGACCAGCGACATAGACTAGACCAGTGGAAGGCAAAGCCTCAGCTGGCACACCAGGATCATTCAAGTCAAATACAACGTCAGAGAAGTCGAAGACAATATGAAGTCAGACTCACCAGCGATTATGGATAGCTGGGATGTCAAAGGAATGCACTGGTGTTCAGGGATCTCTGAGTTGACAACACTCAGAGATCACTTAAGAACCCTAGAGACTTGGATTAAGCAAAGCTTATCCAACCCTTTATAGTTTAGGCGGGAGAATCTTGCAAGTGTTTTGAGCGGGACAAAACAAGAGATTCAAGTCAATGCCTAGTACGACCTAGTGGGACAAAGGTGAACAGTTGGCAGAACTGTTCACCTAAAGTAGTTAAACGCATGTCTCGATTTGGACATGCATTTAATACGTTGTACTCTTCCACTCAGAAGATGACACGTATCAACTACTCCCACTAAGGATACAACCTCGTACCACTATAAATAGGGATGAGAAAGAAGTTAAGATTCAACCCTTGTGCTTGGAATCTTAATCTAAGTTCTTTCTCCCACTGGAACCACTGAGCCCTCAGCTGTCCATCAGCGACTCATTGGTTCTCTTGTAAACTTGAGTCTCGAATCAAGTTTACTTGTTCTAGGGTTCATTTCTTGTTGTTATTCAACAGATGTATTCATAACACTTTGTAATACTTTATTAATAATAGTTAATAAAGCATTACTCGTTTGAAAAGTATATCTATTGTGTGTTATTGTTTTTCGTGACTTAGTTTCAACAATAGTTGTTATTTGTGACTTTCAATTGGTATCAGAGCGGTTTGATTTATAAAACTTTTCAAAAAACCGTTCTAGTTTTTAAAATCAAGATCCAAATATGACTGAAACTATGCCACCCATCCCACCACCGTTTGGTCAATCTAACCAAGCAAATACTTCAACAAACGCACCATCCACCACATCTACTACCATGCCTACACCTGTTGTAAGCACTGGTGTAAATGAGGATGATCTTCCACAACTTCTTGATAATCGTGGAGGGTCACATGTGTCTAATGTTCCAGCGTTTGATGAAGAAGATTTCTCAAGTTGGAAAAGTGAATTTCTTATATACTTAGATGGCCTAGAACCCTTCTTGTTTGAAATCTTAGAAAATGGTCCTTATGTACCACTGACCATTTCCTCTACACCAGAGAGACCCATTAAGAAACCTGTTAAGCATTGGTCTCCCGCTGATAGACGTCTGGCTAACCAGAACAAGAGACTTAAAAGTATAATAGTATCTTGCCTACCCAAGAACATTATGAAGTCCATCATCAAATGCAACACCGCACAAGAAATGTGGACTGAGTTTGTTCTAGGGTATGAAGGACCAGAAGAGACCAAAGAGACCAAAATCCAAGCATTAAGACTTAAGTTTAACGCTTTCAAAGCCTTGGAAACTGAAACTGTTTCTCAAACTTACACTAGACTCAAGATCTTGCTGAATGATTTAGGTAACAATGGTGTTGTACTACCCAAGGCTGAGGTTAATGCCACGTTTGTAAATAGTTTGCCTAGGAAATTGCTTAGTCTTAACCAAACCCTGAGAGCAAATAATGCCATAAAAAATGATACTCTTGCTCAACTGTTTGGTAGATACAATTATGAAGAAGGACTGATTGACTCTATTTACAAATCAGAGACTGATAGGTTTACCTCTCCTATATCTGGGTCAAAAGCTCTTGTTGCTAACCACTCTTTTCAGGATAGTGACTCTGACGTGGAAGAAGACACAAGAAGCAGTCAATAATTCCTTGATGAATTACATGTTGAATTCCATGACAGATCCCTTTTAGCTGACCAGAAGAGATACTACAAAAGATCTGGTAGAGTTGGTGCTGCCAAGATTGACAAATCCAAAGTGTCATGTTACACTTGTAGAAAGACTGGTCATTTCCAAAAGGACTGCTGGTCAAACAAGACATCTTCTCCCAGCTTTCCATCATCCAGCAAAACCCACAGCAAAAAGAAGTTTTCTTCCTCACCTTTCAAGCAATCCTCTCTCAGTGACTCTGAGGGTAAAAAGGACTACAAGGTAAAATACAAGGCCTTGAAAGCTGAGCTGATTAAACTCAATCAGAAAGCTGATGATGCAGCCAAGAAGAAGGATAACAAAAAGTCTGAAAAAGGTCTAATAGCTGCTTCTTTTGACTGGGATGATGAACCCCTCACCTCTGAGGATGAAGGAACCACTACCGTCAGAGCCTTCATGGCTGTTGCTGATGAAGAACCAGCAGTTGGGAAAAGTGAAGCAAGATCAGGTCAATGGGTTGACATTACTATGAAAAAGGTACACAGATTACTCTCTATGCCTGAGGGTCCTGACAGAGACCATGTCAGTGACTACACTTTAGTTGACCTCCATTTTGTAGAAGAACAAAGAAAAAATCTGCTAAATAAGTTTCAAAATCTCAAAAACGAGTTGAGTCTTTGTCAATCAAAATTAGCTAACCTCAAACCTTTTGTGAACATCGCTAATCAACTTCAAAATGAGGTCAGCAAGTTGTCCATTGAAAATGAATCTTTAGCTGATGAAAACTCTGATTTGAGAAAAACCATTAAAAAATTGAACCTTGGCCAGTCCACTGTGGAAGAAATAGTTGCTGAAACCATTCCAGGGAATGTGGTTCAGGCAATAGGGGGTAAGGGTAGGTTCAAAAATCACATTCCAGTGCCCAGTGTTAAATTTGTCCCATCAGATGTCTCTTCTCCTCTGTGGTTGAGAAGGACTCTGACAACGAATCTGAAGCTTCAGCTGTTTCCAAACTTGTTGGTGCTAACCCAACAGATTCTTTGCTTGGCCCTAAACCAGCTCTCAAAAACCTCTGGAAATCCCACTCCCAAAGTTGCTGATAAAGCACCTGAGAAGGTTTATGTAGCCAAAAACACTGACAAACCCACCTCTTCCCCTGAAGAGCTATCACCCACCAAGAAACTTCTCCTCACTCTGATGGAAGAAGTAAAAGGGTTGAAAGAAAAAATCAACCCCAAAGATAACAGTCCATCTGTTAGCTCTCTTGGTGAAAGCTCAAGCAGTTCAAAAGGGAAAACGCTGTTCAGACCTTGCAAGCACTGTGGTTTCAAGAATCACTCCTCTGAGGATTGTACCAAGAAACCTAAGTTGTTCACATGTGAGTCCACTGAACACACTTCTAGAGAGCATGAGGAGATCATCACTGTTCAAAGAACTCGAACACAACTAAGATCCAAAACTCCTCACAGGCCCTCTAGAAGACCCGATCAATCAAAATCCAGAGAAAATTCTCAGGGTTACAGGCCTAATCCTCCCTGCAAATATTGTGGCTTTTATGACCACCACTCTGATGAGTGTGAACATTACCCTGGTTGTGACATCTGTGGCAGCATGCGTCATGAAACCAGAGATTGCAACCAAAGAGGGGGAGAAAGGCCCAGAAGACCCAATGTCGCCAGTCAGCGACAACATGGACCCACTGGAAAGTGGGTTCATCATCAAAACTAATCTGGTTTGTTATATCTATGCAGGCATACCTAAAGAAATTTGTTTGGTACTTGGATAGCGGGTGCTCCAGACACATGACAGGAATTAAACAATATCTACATAAATATAAGAAGGAGTCTGGTCCAAAAGTAGTCTTTGGGGATGACTCCGCAGGGGCCACTGAAGGATATGGCTCAGTGGATTGCAATGGAATAATCTTCACAAGGGTCGCTTATGTAAATGGTTTGAAGCACAACCTAATCAGCATCAGTCAACTCTGCGATGCTGGGTTCAAGGTTCTGTTCACTAAGACCCAAGGAACTATCTTCAATCAGAACGATGATGTCGTTCTAATTGAACCCAGAAGAAGGGATGTGTATGTCATTGACATGACGTCATCCCTTGAAGGAGAGAACACCTGTCTCTTTGCCAAAGCATCTGATAGTGAAAATTGGCTCTGGCATAAGAGACTCTCCATCTCAACTTCAAAAACATCAACAAACTGGCAAAGAATGATCTGGTAGCTGGACTTCCCTCTCTGACCTTCAGCAAGGACATACCTTGCTCAGGCTGCGAGAAAGGGAAGCATCACAGAGATTCGTTCTAAACAAAACAATCATTCTCCATTAACAAGTGCCTTCATCTTCTTCACATGGACTTGTTTGGACCAGTTAAACCCCAATCCCTCAATCACAACAAATATACCTTGGTCATTGTAGATGAATTCTCCAGATTCACATGGGTATTCTTTCTTAAGAGAAAGAGTGATGCTGCTGAAAGAATCATTTCCTTCATCAGAGAAATAGAAAACTTTAATGATTGCAGGGTAAAGGCTATCAGAAGTGACAATGGCACAGAATTCAAAAACCATGCCATGGAAGCCTTTTGTGATGAAAAGGGTATATCACAGAACTTCTCAAACCCAGGAACCCCTGAACAAAACGGTGTCACTGAAAGAAGAAATAGAACTCTCATTGAAGCCGCCAGAACGATGCTCAGCGAATCAAGACTTCCTAAACAATTCTGGGGTAAAGCTGTGTACACAGCATGCTACACACAAAACAGATCCATTATTATGAAGAGACATGGTAAGACCGCTTATGAAGTGTATAGGAAGAGAGCCCCTGATGTAAGCTACTTCCATGTCTTTGGTTGCCCTGTTTTCATTCACAATTACAAAGATCAACTGGGTAAATTTTATGAAAAATCAGATGATGGATTCTTCCTTGGATACTCTCCAACCTCCAGATCTTTCAGAGTATTCAATATTCGCAGGCAAGAATTAGAAGAGTCCATTCATGTCACCTTTAATGAAGCTGACGCTGTCATTACACACACCAACTCAGAGGAATGTGACATTGACTTCAATCCCAAGGAATCACCTCAAAGTCGTCACAAGGATCTTCCATATGTTCAAGCGTTTGATCCTCACTCCATCTCTGACATCATTCCAGAGACTGTTTGTGTTGAATCTCTTACTCAAATCTCTGAAGAAAATGTTGATCTAGTCACTTTAAATATTCAATCAGATGAAGAGATAATGGATGAAGAGATTACATGTGATGAACCTCCATCACTCCCTGAACTTGAAGTGACTCCTGATCCCACAGAGACTCCTGCTCCATAATCCAAATGGATTAGGAACCAAGATATTCTTCTAGTTAATATTCTTGGAGAACCCTCTGAGGGAGTCACCACTAGAGTAAAATTAAGAACTCTGGAAACCGCCTCTGCAAATGAATGCCTTTTTGCAAATTTTCTCTCTGAGGATGAACCTAAGAACGTGGCTGCTGCTCTGCTTGATGAAGGCTGGGTTGTTGCCATGCAAGATGAACTCAATCAGATCAAGAGAAACAAGGTGTGGACTCTGGTTAAAGCTCCAGCAGATAAGCAAGTGGTTGGAACAAAATGGGTCTACAGAAATAAAAGGGATGAAGCTGGTATGATTGTAAAAAAACAAGGCTAGACTCGTGGTGCTGGGCTATAATCAATCTGAAGGAATTGATTATGATGAAACCTTCGCACCAGTGGCCAGATTGGAAGCAATCAGAATCTTCCTAGCCTTTGCAGCTTATATGGGTTTCATGGTTTATCAGATGGATGTGAAGAGTGCCTTTCTTAACGGGAAACTTGCAGAGGAAGTATATGTCAGTCAACCCCCAGGGTTTGAAAACAGTGACTACCCCAATCATGTCTGCAGACTTCACAAAGCACTCTATGGACTGAAACAAGCGCCCAAAGCCTGGTATGAAACTCTCTCAAAATTCCTTCTTGAAAATAAATTTGTCAGAGGTACCATTGACCAAACCTTGTTCACCTATAGGTCCAAGGGTGACGTCATTTTAGTATAGATTTATGTGGATGACATAATTTTTGGTTCAACCAATGTTATCTTGAGCAAACAATTTGCCAAACTAATGACCAAAAAGTATGAAATGAGCATGATGGCGGAACTAACCTTTTTCTTGGGTTTTCAAATCAAACAAAATTCTAAAGGAATTTCTATTTGTCAAGAAAAATATGTTAGAGATTTGCTCAAGAAGTATGATCTGTCTGATTGTGCATCAGTGAAATGCCCCATGCTTCCTCCCAATAACTTGGGAGCTGATGACTCAGGGGTCTCTGTTAATGAGACCTTATATAGAGGCATGATTGGGTCACTGATGTATCTCACAGCGAGCAGACCAGACATACAATTCTCCACTTGTCTCTGTGCCAGGTACCAAGCTAACCCCAAGGAATCCCACCTTGTAGCTGTCAAAAGAATTTTTCAGGTACTTAAAAGGATCTCCCTCATTGGGTCTCTGGTACCCAAATGGTTCAGGCTTCGACCTTAAAGCCTACTCCGACTCAGATTATGTAGGGTGCTGCCTTGACAGAAAGAGCACCTCTGGTAGCTGTCAAATCCTTGGTGGAAAGTTGGTATGCTGGAGTGCTAAGAAGCAAACTCTGTGGCCATGTCATCAGCTGAGGCCGAATATGTTGCGGCCGCTGGTTGCTGTGCACAAGTTCTCTGGATGAAAAGTCAGTTGGCTGACTATGGAATTAACTATGAGCAGGTTCCCATATTCTGTGACAACACCAGTGCCATAGCCATCTCCAATAATCCGGTACTTCATTCCAGAACCAAGCATATTGACATCAGGTATCACTTTATCAGAGACCATATTCTAAAAGGTGATATTGAGCTACATTTCATACCCACTGAGTACCAGCTCGCTGACATTTTCACCAAGCCGCTGGCTGAGCCAAGTTTTACTAGGCTGGTCGCTGAGCTGGGAATGCTCAATATTGGCAAATAAATCTGATGTTGACCACTGTCTCTGGGCATTTAAGGGAATTGAATATAACGAGGTAGTTACATTTCAATGGGAATGTGTATATTCTGATATTAAATTCAAATGATTGTCTCTAAATGCTACCAACTTTCCCGCTTTCCAAGGGGACAAGTATCCCATGAAAGGTCAAGGGGACCCACGTTTTTCTGAAAAGCTTAACTTTTGCATTTAATGCTCAAATTAGGAAAACGACTCAACATTTCAAAACCCTTGACCCAAAATCTTCTTGTCATTTTAAAATTTCTTAACACACACATTCCCTTTCATCTTCTTCAATCCTCTCACCACCTTCTATCTCTCAACAATGGCGTCTACTTCACCAAACCAAACCTTCGTTGTACAAGCCACCACTAACGTTGATTTCGAGGTCTCTGATGGAAAGATTGCACTAAATAACTGTGTAGCCCTTCTTGAACACAACAATCCCCTTTACCATCCACTTTTCAACTTCCTCAAGATCTCCACCATCAACGAAGCTATCACCAAGGAACCCTCCACCTGCTACTACCAATACCTTCGCGAGTTCTGGTACAGCGCTAAAGTTGACCCAACCTCTTCACACATCACCTTCAACCTATCCACTCATCCTCATCCTCTCACCTTTGATTTCACAACTTTTGCAAAAGCCATAGGACTCCCTGTCAACAACAACATGTCAGCTTTGCCCACCAGTGCCACTGTGAGAAAGGCTCTGGCTACCCTCAAACCTCATGATGATCATGAACAACCCTTCACTACTGCTGGCTTCCAAAGCAAATCTCTCATCAAGGTGAATTACTTCTCTCCCACATGGAGAACGCTGATGTTGTACATCGTAAAATGTCTAGGAGGAAACACTGGATCACATGACCAACTCAATGGCTCCCAGCTAGCCATTGCATACAGCTTAATCTGGGGTTTGGATATTGGAATCGCTCACATTCTTTACACCGATCTCATTGCTAAGTTGGAAAACAAAGGAAAGAAAAACCGTGGTGCCACCATCTGCTACACCAGATATCTCTCTCTTGTCTTAGAAGATATTCTTGGTGAATCCTACACTGATGATACTCTACACTCCTTTCCCTCTCATCACATCACTGTTGCATCTCTGAAAGCTCCATTAGAAGATGAAGTGCCTCTAACCAGACATATAATGAGAGTCGCTGGGTTACTTACTAAGGATGATGAGCCCTTGATCCCTCAACTTGAGGTGAATGCTGAAAGTATGGTTGATAAGTCTCTGTCCAAGACCTCTGTGCAATCTACTTCTCAGCCCAAGGTGCTTAAGGAAAAGAAGAAGAAGAGGAAAGACATCCCCCTTTCCTCTGAAACCCCTTCTGTTAATCCTTCAAAGAAGATAAGGACAAAGAAGAACCCATCCCCTTCTCTGGTGGATGTGGTAGAAGAGCCCATTGCTGACAAACAACCAGTGTCTAGTGTCTCCAAGTCAGCGAAGACGACTAAGAACCCTCTCCACGCTGATATCACTCAGGTATTAGTCTGTCCTTTATTTTTCCTTCTCAGAGGTCCACATACATTCACTCTCATTGTCTTTAGGAGAGAGTGATGTAATTTAGAGTTTGCCTCAACTCTTAGCGTGTCTGTGTCAGCACCTAGATCCTTTAGGACTCTCTGTACACTCTGTCTTCACTAGGAAATGATTCACTTGTGCTCTTAACGCACCCCGATGATCCTTCACCCTCTGGACTGTGCTCTTGGCAAATAACAACCTGAGCACATATAAGTCCCGACCCAGAGTCTCTGCACTTCTCACTGACTCTGGGTCCCCCTCATTATTAAAAGAGTCCCAAAGAATTTATTCTTTTGGAAAGACTGAATCATCACCCTCAGTCTTTCTAGGGGCAGCGATAAAAGGCGACCATCACCCTCATATTAATTCACAATCAAAAGAGTCCCAGGGAGTAATCCCTCAGGGGGAGCTGGATAATCACACCCAGCTATCCCAGGGGTAGAGAAAGGCGACCATTCCCATATCATGTTTCACAATAAAAGAGTCCCAAGGAGAAATCCTTCAGGGGGAGCTGGATAATCACACCCAGCTATCCTAGGGGCAGCGAACGGCGACCATTCACCTCATAACTTTCACATATAAAAAGAGTCCCAAGGAGTAATCCTTACGGGGGAGCTGGATAATCACATCCAGCTATCCTAGGGGCAGCGAATGGCGATCCTTCAACATATCTATTTCACATTAAAAGAGTCCCAAGGAGAAATCCTTTGGGGGGGCTGGATAATCACACCCAGCTTTCCTAGGGGAAACAAATGGCGATCCTTCAACATATCTATTTCACATTAAAAGAGTCCCAAGGAGAAATCCTTAGGGGGGGCTGGATAATCACACCCAGCTTTCCTAGGGGCAGCGACTGGCGTTCTATAACTACATTATTATTTCACAACTGGTCTCTAACAACTCTTATAACAGGCTCACAATCTTCATCAGGAACAACTTAACAATGATGATTACTCGATTGCTGATGATGAACCCGCTGAAGTTGCCACCATTGATCTTGATGCCCTCTCAGACTTTGAATCATTGCCTGATGACGAAGTTTTTATTGTAGAGGAAGGCAACTTCACCTCTGACTTTGAGGAGATGAGCACTGATGATTACAATCTGTCTTCCATAGAGCTGAAACCTTCCCCTGTCCCATCACTTCCAAATGTTCAGGAATTGGCTGCCAGAAGGCTATGGGAACAGCGACCTTGCTCCCCTGCACCTGTTCCATTCCCCACCCTGCCAAGTGTTATGGAACTAGGGGCTAAGCAACACTTTGAGTACTTACTATCCCGCAAGTCAGCACAAGTTCCTAGAATGAAAGATGTCCAGGAATTGGCTGTTGAGGCTTTATGGGAAAAGAGAGGGGATATCAGCACCACAAAGCCCAAAGTCACAAATGATGATCTCCTCTCTGAAATCCAAACCCTCACTAATGCTGCTGAGGAGCTCACCACCAATCTAGAGACTTCGCTAACTTCATCAGTGGAATCTTCTATGACAGCTATGCTTCCGCAACTACTGAACAATGCTCTGAAGGCACAACTACCTACTCTGCTCAACCACAGTCTTCAGCAGTACATACCCTCTGCTCTCACCTCAGCGGTAAAGGCAAATGTTGCAGCTATAGCTCAGGCTGCTGAACCCTCAAGGCTTCTTCTTCAGGAACTTCTCCAAGGTGAACTTAAAGAAATTTGCATATTTGTTCACAACGAGTTCCTTCGATTCAATAAGGTAGGTTCAGGCACAGCACCTGCTGGGGCTATGTCTGAGGGGGAGAATTCTGCCTCCTCCTCTGAAGAAGCTGATGCTGCACCTAAGGGGGAGCAGCACAAAAAACAGCTCACACCTGAAATTCCAACACCCACTCCACTGAGATCTTTCAAGTCCGCTGCTGAATCTGCGAAAGATAAGTGAAAAGGAATTGCTGTTGAGCAACCTGAGATAACCTTACACTCCCTTCAAACTGAAGGTGGATCCACAGCTAAACCCTCCAAAAACTCTGAACTCAACAAATTCAAGAGCGCTGATGAACCACCACTCACCCCAGAGCAAGCAAAAGCCCAAATCATTGAACATCAAAGATTGGCAAACATCAGGGCTGCTGAACTGAGAAGCAAAGAAGCTCTGGACAAGCTCTCTCCCACTGCTAAGAAAGCTCAGCTTGTCAAGCTCAAGGAACTGGAGGACAAGAGGAACAACCTCTTAAAGGAATATCAAAGACTTGTCAACTAGAGAGCTGAACCCAGTCGTATCACCAAGTATACATGTTTCACTGACAAAGACAAAAGGGTGGTAATGACCATTTATAGGGAAAATGATATACAGAACTACAAAGTCTCCAGTGACTTTAAACTCAGAGATCTGAGCCTCTTTGAGTGGTTGGAATTGCTGGCTCTTGCCCAAAAGAAGACTGGGCCTCGTGCTGCCCAAATGATGAAAAACATTCAAGCAAAACTTAATTGGGTAAGAGACACAGCAAAGAAGCTGAAAGCACCCCTGCCTCCACAGCTTTCTTCTCAACCACCTCCTCAGGTGCAAAGGAAAAGGAAAACCCCAATGGGGCCTCTGATAGAAAGGCTGGTCACTGAAGACGTAGTGGTCGATGGGATGCAAAGGAACTTGGTCCTTCCCAAAGAAATCACCAAACCCATAGAAGGCCAAGTATACACAGAACCAGAGGTAGGTATGGTCTTTATGAATGGCAACTGTGATTATGCTTTTCAGCGGTTGAATGAGCTACCTCTGGCATCAACCATTCAGCTAATCAGACTCAAGCAGGGCATCCTAAGGAATTGCAAAGAAGCTGATGAGTTCGATTTTGAAATTGAACTTGTCATCAACTTTAGGAGTGACAAAGTCGAAGCCCAGAGACTCTGTGATCAAGGCCTCGATCGCTGAAGAACCTATTTACTTTTGTTTATGTTTACACCCCAGGGTGTTCTTGTAATAGACTAGGTTCATTTTGTTTAAATAAAACTTTGAGGTATGTTTGTTAAATTATGTGTAAGAAGAAGCTGTGTACTCACTTACAATAATTTTAGACTTAGTATAATTTATAAACAAATAAGGGGAGATTGTTGGGCCAATGAAAGTTTTAACTATGGCCCTGTCTAGATTTGTTTAAATTAGACTAAGTGTTTAAAGGTCGCTGAGAAGACCAGCGACAGAGACTAGAACAGTGGAAGGCAAAGCCTCAGCTGGCACACCAGGATCATTCAAGTCAAAGACAATGTCAGAGAAGTCGAAGACAATCTGAAGTCAGACTCACCAGCGATTATGGATAGCTGGGATGTCAAAGGAATGCACTGGTGTTCAGGGATCTCTGAGTTGACAACACTCAGAGATCACTTAAGAACCCTAGAGACTTGGATTAAGCAAAGCTTATCCAACCCTTTATAGTTTAGGCGGGAGAATCTTGCAAGTGTTTTGAGCGGGACAAAACAAGAGATTCAAGTCAATGCCTAGTACGACCTAGTGGGACAAAGGTGAACAGTTGGCAGAACTGTTCACCTAAAGTAGTTAAAGGCATGTCTCGATTCGGACATGCATTTAATACGTTGTACTCTTCCACTCAGAAGATGACACGTATCAACTACTCCCACTAAGGATACAACCTCGTACCACTATAAATAGGGATGAGAAAGAAGTTAAGATTCAACCCCTGTGCTTGGAATCTTAATCTAAGTTCTTTCTCCCACTGGAACCACTGAGCCCTCAGCTGTCCATCAGCGACTCATTGGTTCTCTTGTAAACTTGAGTCTCGAATCAAGTTAACTTGTTCTAGGGTTCATTTCTTGTTGTTATTCAACAGGTGTATTCATAACACTTTGTAATACTTTGTATATAATAGTTAATAAAGCATTACTCGTTTGAAAAGTATATCTATTGTGTGTTATTGTTTTTCGTGACTTAGTTTCAAAAATAGTTGTTATTTGGGACTTTCAGTTTGTCAAGAAGAAGGATGGTAGCATGCGTTTGTGTATTGACTACCGTGAGTTGAATAAGCTCACTATTCGTAATCGTTATCCACTTCCTCGTATTGACGATTTATTCGATCAGCTTCAGGGTGCCAAGCACTTCTCAAAAATCGATCTACGATCAGGTTACCATCAGCTGCGTGTAAAAGATCAGGATATAACCAAAACTGCTTTTCGCACGAGGTACGGTCATTACGAGTTTGTTGTTATGCCATTCGGTCTCACGAATGCGCCTGCAGTATTTATGGACTTGATGAACAGAGTCTTCCACGAATTCCTAGACAAGTTTGTCATTGTATTCATCGATGACATCCTTATTTTCTCCAAATCTAAAGAGGAACATGAGGATCATCTCCGTACAGTTTTGCAGATTCTCAGACGAGAAAAACTATATGCTAAATTTTCGAAGTTCGAGTTTTGGCTGAATACAGTGGCGTTTCTAGGTCATATTGTTTCTGCGGAAGGAATCACTATGGATCCTACGAAGGTGGAGGCTATCACCAAATGGCCAAGACCGACGTCTGTCACAGAGATACGTAGTTTTCTTGGGTTGGCGGGTTATTACCGCAGGTTTGTGGAAAACTTCTCACGTTTGGCGTTACCATTGGACCAACTTATGCGAAAAGGTGAGAAGTTTATATGGACCGAGGAGAGAGAAAAGAGTTTTGAGGAACTCAAGCATCGATTGATCTCAGCACCAATACTCACTCTTCCATCCGGTACAGGTGGTTATCAGATTTACAGCGACGCATCAGGAAAGGGCTTAGGCTGTGTTCTTATGCAGCATGGGAAAGTCATTGCTTATGCTTCGCGTCAGCTGAAGCCGTATGATAAAAATTACCCTACTCATGATCTAGAGCTCGCAGCAGTCGTTTTCGCCCTTAAAATCTGGAGGCATTATTTATACGGTGAGCCGTGTGATATCTTCACCGATCACAAAAGTCTCAAGTATATATTTACACAGCGAGAGCTGAACATGAGGCAGAGGCGATGGTTAGAACTGCTAAAAGACTATGACACTAATATCCAGTATCACCCAGGTAAAGCAAATGTAGTAGCAGATGCCCTTAGCAGAAAGTCAGGTATGATAAATGGCATCAAAGTTCAGGAAGAAATTATTCGGGATTTAGAGCGGTATGATATTGAGCTCTTAGTACGCGGACAGAGGAGATACCGAGCTAGTTTGAGAGTGGAACCAGATTTACTCTCTAGGATTAAAGCCGCACAAAAGGATGATGGTGAAATCTGGGCGATTATCCAGAACATTGACCAGTAGATCGAATTTCGCATCGATGACGATGGTATCGTATGGCAGGGTACCAAACTCTGCGTTCCAGAAGACCCTGCTCTCAGAGAAGCCTTAATGACTGAGGCTCACAGCTCTCCGTTCTCTATCCATCCGGGTTCCACAAAAATGTACCACGATCTTAAGCAGCATTTCTGGTGGAGCGGCATGAAATAGGATGTCGCAACATTTGTGTCTAAATGCTTAACCTGTCAGCAGGTTAAGATAGAGCACCAGCGTTCCAGTGGTCTTCTCCAGCCATTAGATATTCCAATGTGGAAATAGGACAAGATCTCTATGGATTTTGTCACCGGACTACCACAGACTCAGCGGAGACATGATGCAATCTGGGTTGTTGTTGATCGTTTGACCAAGTCGGCTCATTTCTTTCCTATTCGCAAAGATTTTGCAGTTAGTAAATTAGCGAAACTATTCACCGAGGAGATCGTACGATTACATGGTAAACCTTCAGAAATTATATCAGATAGGGATCCCCGTTTCACCTCTCACTTCTGGGAAGGTTTGCATAAAGCTTGGGGGACTAGGCTCAAGCTCAGCACAGCTTTCCATCCACAGACGGATGGTCAGTCAGAGCGTACCATCCAGACCTTGGAGGACATGCTACGTACCTGTGCATTGGAATGGACAGGACATTGGGATGACTATATTTGCTTGGTCGAGTTTGCCTAAAACAACAGTTGGCATGCTAGTATCAAGCGTGCTCCATTCGAGATGTTACACGGCAGGAAATGCCGTGCTCCTTTTTGTTGGGATCAAGTTGGAGAATGTTTGATTGAAGGACCAGAATTGATAGAACTGGCCAATGAAAAGGTCGCCATCGCTAGGGCAAAACTGCAAGAAGCGCGTACTCGCCAGAAGAGTTACGCCGACAAACATCGCAGAGATCTATCATTTCAGACTGGGGATAGTGTGTCCTCAAAGTATCACCCGCACGCGGTGTCAGACGTTTTGGCCTCAAAGGAAAGCTCAGCCCTCGTTACATCGGACTGTTCGAAATCCTTGAACGTATCGGTGAAGTGTCATATCGGCTGGCGTTACCACCTCAGCTTTCACACGTCCACAACGTGTTTCATGTATCATTACTCAGAGGGTACAACTATCATGAGCTTCACAAAGTGAATTATCCACTCGATCAGATTCGGGAGGATCTATCTTATATTGAGGAACCCGAAGCAGTTTTAGATCGCCAGGATCGAGTTATGAGAAGGAAGACCATTCCTTTCGTCAAAAACCTGTGGAGGGACCATACCGAGCGGGAGGCCACTTGGGAAACAGAGGAGTCTATACGGACTTCTTATCCTCACTTTCAGTTTTAATTCGGGTATGTCTCTTAAGCTTTTATGTCTTCCAGCTTATTAGTATTTTCAGCTTTTACTCCAGTCAGCTTAAATACCTTACAATTCGGGGATGAATTCTTCTTTTAGAGGGGAAGAATTGTAAAACCCAGTACGGTCGTATCCTTAATTCGGGGACGAATTATTCTTTTTAGAGGGGAAGAATTGTAAAACCCGTATTTAAATCGGGAGATGTAAAGCAGTTAATGAATTACACAATTTACGTGGAAATTATCAACGAAAACAAACACGAGAAATATATGTATATACAAGTATTTAAAAAAAAGAAAAAAAAAGAAAGGAAAATTTGGGCCAAGCCCATTTAGTGAAAAGAAAAGGGACGGGGGTGTACCCATTTTGTATTAGACAGTAAACAAAAAAAGGGGAAAAGTCGGGAGAGCTAGGGTTAGGCGCCGACAAAAAAAAGGGGGTTTGATCTAGTGTTGATTTAGGTAGGGTGTGTTAAATCATTTCCAATCACGAACCAAGTAAGCAAATCCTTTTCTTTTCTTTATTTATAATTAATCACGAATTAAAAAAAAGGGTGTTTGATTAGGCTGTGAAACGGGGCGTCGGGTTTTGCTGTGATTCAAGAAACCGAGACACCACCATGTCTCGGTGGTCCCTTCCCTGCCCAGCCGTGACCCACACAGGGGCGGCTAGGGCCAGATTCGAAATAAGGGGTGCGTTTGGGACGGCAGAAACAATAAGGGGTGTGTTTGGGACGGCAGAAACAATAAGGGTGCGTTTGGTGTATATAAACAGTGGGAGAACATGACCAAACAGTGGGAACCATATGTAAAACCAGTGGAAAATTGGGACTATTAAAATGGATATGTTGAATAATTTTAGCGACAGTTTTTCTGTCGCAAAACTGTTATATGTATGCAGTTTTTAATAAAGACAGTTTTAGCCACAGTTTTTAGTGACACAGAATGCTGTCACAAATTCTGGTGGACAGATTTATGTAGATAGATTTTTATCATTTTATGTTGAATTGTTTAGTGCGACCGAGAAGGGGTATCTCGGTAGGCTCGGGTTATAGTTTAAACATATAAAACGAAGATTTTTATATTATACCTTTTAATCTAATTGTTTTATAAATGGTTAAAATATATTTTGAATGTATTAAATTAAATAGTTCTTTAATATTTTAAATGGGTATAATTTTATTAAATGAATTAAATTATTTTCTGAACTTTCTAATTTAAGAAACTTTATATTTTAAGCAGGATACTTAATACAGTTACTATAGCGTCAGAAATATGCTTGTACCGTAATTGATAGTAGAACGATAATACATTAAAAGAATTATTATAAGATCAGATTTATCAGTTAATATACGTACAGAATTTCAGAAATATAATAAATAAATTAGAAGCAAAAAAATCAGTAAATTATATAGCCGGATATCAGTTAGCTTATTCGCGCATTTTATTTATGTAGCTCGCGTGAAGTCTGAGTAGGAGTTCTACTTGTATTCGTGCAGTCAGTTACTGGACACGAGGTACGGATTTCCGTCCTTTCAGTAAGGACTTCCTTTCTATGCATGATTAGGATTCCCCGTCTTCAGCCAATGTTTTTCCCCAGTATATGTTTAAGTTTATCAGTAATCATATTAATAACTAAATAAATTTCCTGAGCATTTGTAATATCCCGCCTACTCAGACCACAATATTGTCCGCTTTGCCCGCAGGCTCACGGCTTTGCTTTGTGTCCCTCTTGTAAGTACTTCCCGGCTGGTCACCCAACCCAGTACTACTCTGACATGAGCACGCTTAACTGCCAGTTCCTAAGAACCCCACTTGCAGTAGACCACAAAACGCGTTGTGTCATGAGAAGGCGAATGTTATCTTATGAACCATGGATCTCTCCTGGCCACAGCCGATGTGGGATTTGCCTAGGGTGTCACAACATTATATACAAGCACGACCAGTTTATGTACTAGTTACGGAGGTACCGTAACCACGGCACTAGAGGCACCGGTGTCGTGACTCACATGCAGGAGAGTGATATCCTGCATCATCCCACTCAGCTCAGCTTGGCCATTTTATCAGTATTATTAGTGGGGCGTACGGATGCATCCTAGGCTTATATGTGTTACAAGTTATCAGGGTGAATGTGGTGTGTGCTCTACATCCTTCACATTGGAGTTGATCCCTCCACCCAACACAGTTATTTAGAGGTCACCCCTCTACAGCATGATCGAGGTCACCCCTCCAGTTATTCATGCACGGTTGTTAGAACACGTGACCTATATAAGCTCTGGCAAATAAAATACAGTAAATGCATGTTTTCAGAATTTATAGTTATATTTCAGTATCAGTATATATGAATCAGTTTTTTTTAGATTTTATGCAGAGTTCTACCACATGTTACATATCAGTCTTATAGCTTCATTGTTGTCTTCTATTTCATTACTTTCAGTACATTCTTATCATGCTATATCCGCCCACTGAGCGTTATGCTCAGCCGTAGTTCCTTTCATGTTTCCAAACGGCAGGTACACAGGGACGATCTTAGGACTTCTAAGAGAGTACGTGCATTTGGATGGGAGCTATCCAGACTCCTTTATTTTTATGCACACATGACATTACTTTACTTTGGTTGTTTGGACACTGTTTCGTCCTTTTTCTTTCAGTACTTAATCTTTATATTTTTGAGCTTATGTTGGACTACCGATGTTTGATTCCGGTACTTCCGTTTGGTCAGTTAATGTTAATACATTGCCTTGCATGCTTTGATGACACGCCATAATTACACGTAACGGTCCATTTATCCAAGTGGGGTGTTACATCACCACACCTTGATAACTCAATATCAGGATGCTATGATCAGCTTTATAGCCCAAGAATTCCAAGGTTTGAACTAGACTTAGCAAAATATCAAGAAAAGTGGAAAATGTGCAAACTTTTGCACACTCCTTTTGAAAACAGGTTTAGGATTAAAGATTATCAAACAAAGAACAATAACAAGTAGATAACATGATTGGCACTTGAGTTTTCTTCACCAAATTCAAACACATTTCATTGACTGAATATATGATTTACAGATTTGTGAACAATGGAAAATTCAAGAGCAAAGAAAAAATGAAGCACCTAAGGCCTTTATATATGCATACAAGTAAACTAGGTAAGCTGAAAAACGTGAAACCCTAACTATGGAAGTTCCAAATTTGCCCTTTGAGTAGCTTGAAGAATCTTGAACATGTGACTGAGAATTGGCGTTTTGTGTTTGCTGGCAAGGTGTGATAGCATCCAATGGTCCAAAACATGCTTAAGGAGTAAGCTGGAATGTGGGTGGTTGATTTGCTGTCACCATTTTGTCTTCTTGTTCAAAGGTGTAGCAGGGCACCTTTCATGTGCACTCTTGGGTGATGTGGCACAAGATATTAAGGTTGGAATGTGTTCATTAGCACCTTAATCATTAATCTAGAAAAGATTAAGGGCTAATTCATGATAATTATGAAATGCCCAATTGGGATTATGAACATGAAGAACAGGTTTTTAATCTGTTTTTGGTTAGGATTATGTTTAAAATCATGTTTAGGCGCCAAGTTTATAAAACTAATAAACCGGATTAGTGCATTGGTGAGGTGGAAGGAGGGAGTGTTGTGATTGGTTGAGGGGTGTTAGTGGGGCACGTGTCATGATGACACTGGTTAAGGTAACTTAGGTTGTCTGCCAAGAATAGTCCCCCACCTTTAATAATCCTTTCACTTGCAAATAAATACACCAAAATCCGTTTTCCTTTGTATTGCAAGTTTTCTTTTTCACACTTTTGCCCCAAATACTTTTCCAAAGTATTTTCAGGGGTATTTCTTGCCATTTCTTGATTCTTGAAGGACTGATTTGGCATTTTCTTCATAGATAATGGTCTTGACTTGTTTGTTTGACTTCTTGGAGGACTGAAATTGCCAAGTCATGATTAATGAGGGACCATTTTTGCCATTTCTTCAAACTCAAGGGTCCTTTTGGTAATTTTGACATTTTCAAAGGACCAAACTAGTAATTTCTTGTAACTTGAAGTCCTTCATGATATGTTTGACTTTGAGGAGGATTATTATTGACATTTTAGTTTTGTTAAGGGACTAAAATTGCCAATTCTTCAAATTGGAGGGCCCTTTTTGCAATATTCACAAACTTTAGGGACCAATCTTGTAATTATGAAGATACAAGGGTATAAAGTGTCAATTATTTAATATTGGAGGACCCTTCTTCATAAATCTTCAAATCTTCAAGGGTTTTCTTGGAAAATTCTTCATTAGGGCTTGGTTCAATGTGCGGCTTCGTTTCCCGTGTTCGTTTTTGTATGATTCTTGTGATCTTTTGTCATTATTTGAATATCCGTACCTAAAATACACAAGCAACAAACACAAGCATATATTTGGCCAATTTCATGATATTTGATGCATTTAAAGCCCTTTTTGGACGATGAGACTATGTATAAAAGCAGTCTCATCACCGTGGCTTGCTGTCCCGACCACCAAGCAGCCACCGGCTGCACGCCGGTGCCACTGCTGGCACAAACACACCCCCGGCTTAAGCCTGGGTTCCCCTGCCGTGACCAAAGTTCCCACCGAGAGTCACATGCCTCTCGGTTTGCCACTGTCAACAACCAACAGCCCCTATAAGGGTGTTGGTGCTTGCAGCTGGACACACAAACCAGGCACCGACCCCTTATGGGTTTCGGCCCCTTGGTCAAAACCACCACCGAGAGCAATAAAGCTCTTGGTTTGCGTGCCAACGACAACAAACCAAACTAGAACCCGATCCCTTGTTTAATCCTTTTTATTAACATGTTTTCATAATTGTTTTTAATGATTCATGACAATGAAAAATAAATAAAAGATTAAGGATTAAATCTACCGAATGCGTGAATAGATTTATGATTAGGAACCACGAACAATACCCGTAATATAATCAAGATTAAACAAGCAAGATCTCTCCCTTGTGTTGTGTGGGTGCCGCGACCAAAGGAGAAGAGCAAAAGAGAGATTAGGGTTTTTAATTATTGTGAAAAGTGTTTTATGAAAATTCCTGAAGAGTTTTATTAATTAACTACGATTGGTTAAATGGGTCGGGCCAAAAGACCCTTTCCTTGTCTCTTAACCGTCAGCCATAAACACCCCTTTATATGTTTTCGTTTTTCATGCTCGATTTTATTATCATATGTGTTCTTGTTTTAAAGTCGTGTTTTATTCGGGTTACGTTTTCAAGTATTATACGTAAATACTTATCGTGAGATAATAATAATAATGTTATACGTAAATCATAATACTTGTCGTAATTAATTAATATACGTAATTATTACATTAAATGTTCATGATACGTGTTGTATATTAATTAATCGTAAAGTTTTAATTTGAACGTGTTTTCATGCATTTAATGTTTTAAGGTATTTTAAAGCGGGTTTTACAACTCTTCCCCTCTAAAATGATCATTCTTCTTCGAATTAGAGATACGATAAGCTGAAAAGGACATACCTGAATCATAGATGAAAACGAGGGTAAGAAGTCCGGATAGACTCCTCCGTTTCCCAAGTGGCTTCCCGCTCGAAATGGTCCCTCCAAAGGATTTTGACGAATGAGATCGTCTTTCTCCTCATGACCCGATCCTAACGATCGAGAATTGCCTCGGGTTCCTCGACATAGGATAGATCCTCACGAATCTGATCGAAAGGATACGAAACTCTGTGCAACGGATGATAATTGTAACCTCTGACTAAGGATACATAGAATACATTGTGAATGTAAAACCCGTATTTAAAATCCCAGAATATTAAATACGCGTAATCTCAGCTTTAACTTAATTAAACGTTAACAGTAAATACACAGTCTCAGTTTTATTTATATATTATAAATAAATAATTATTCAGAAATAAATTATTAAGTTCAGAAAAACATTATGTATGTATTACGTAATTATTACTACACGGAAAAGATTATTATGTTAGGGAAATAAAATACGAGAAATACAAATACGTTCACGTGATAATTTACAAGTGTCGAAACCAAACGAGAACATATATATATATGTCTAAAAAAGGGGCCGATGGTTTTACACATAAACAAGAAGTATATTGGGCTTTGGCCCACCTAGTTTTACAAAATAGTCACAGGGATCATACAAATCCCCATCTCACGTTTTACAAACAGAAAACATTAGGGTTTTCCTTTCTTTTGGTGGCTGACGGGTAAGAACACAAAAAAAGGTTTCAGGTTTAATTCTTCAACATTGATTTGTGTATGATCATTCCTCATTATAAATCCTTGTAACGGTAGCACCCTCGTTCTTTATTTTATGTTATATCACGATGTTTTATGGATTAAGAATTATACAAACGAAATCAAATGAGTAATAATGAATTAACAAACAGGGGGTCGCGGTTCTGGTTGATTCACGAGAAAACCTAGACCATAAGGTCTCGGTGTGATGTTTGTAGCTGATCGTGACCCAATCAGGGGTCGTGGTGTTGGTTTTGCCAGCCGTAGTCAACAAAAAACCCCAAACAGAGACTCATGTATTTAAAGGGGTGTCGGGTTTGATTTATGGCACGAATACTGAGACACCAGATCTCGGTGGTCCTTTCTCTGCCCAACCGTGACCCACACACGGGTGGCATGGGGATGTGTTACAGCGACCGCAACCAAACAAACCCCATCGGGGTATTAAATTATTAAGGGGGTGTTTGATTAGTTTAAAAACAGTGGGAACTACACAAAAACAGTGGGAATGATATAGAAATCAGTGGGTACGTATTATACAGAATTTAGTAAGATTAAAATTCAGGATGTGCGACAGTTTAGCGACAAAAATTTTGTCGCAGTTTATAAAACAGTTTTAAGACAGCTTTGGGTCACAGTTAGCGACGGTTTAGCGACAAAAAATTATGTCGCTAATCAGGCTGTGAATATATCTAGTATGTTTGACTTTTTTCGTGCGACCGAGACTTAGAAGTCTCGGTAGAATTTTGTTTGACTCGGTTTTTGGGCACGGAAAATAATAAATGCGAGGTTATATTAAATTGGGTTAAATCATTTTTAAAAATAAGTTTTATAAGTACTTAACCAAGTTGTTTTATTTATTCAATTTAATTTATATTAAATTAATGATGGATAATTATTTTATTGATTAAAAATGTGTGACTACTTAAATGATTTATCTTTCATAGAAACGAATTTAGAAACCTTTCTAGTTTTAAAAACTTTCTATTATTATCAAATTATTATTTATAGTAATAATAATTATATCGGAATTATACACTATATAGTATTAGGAAATTCAGGAAAATACAATTGTCAGTAATATTTTAGAACCATCAGACTTATCAGTTCTTATACAAACAGTAATACAAGAATAAATAAATTAAATTAAGTACAGTTAAGATCAGTAGAATAAACGGATATCAGTTAACTTATTCGCGTCCTTTATTCATATAGCTCGCGTGAAATCAGAGTAGACCTTCTGTCAGTTGATCTCAGTCGGTTACTAGACAAGAGGTACGGAATTCCCGTCCTTTAATAAGAATTTCCTTTTATGTATGATTAGGATTCACTGTCTGCAGCCAAATGTTTTCCCCTGTATTATGTTTTAAGCTTATCAGTAATCATTTTAATAAGTAAATAAAATTACTGAGCTTTCTATACAAGCATGACCAGTTTATGTACTAGTTACGAAGGTACCGTAGCCATGACACTAGAGGCATCGGTGTCATAACTCCTCTACGAGGGATTGATTTCTCGCAGCGTCCCATTTATTTTAGCTAGACCATTTATCAGTATTATCAGTGGGGCGTATGGGTGCATCCTAGGCTATCAGTTTACAGTTATCAAGTGAATGTGGTGTGTGCTCTACATCCTTCACATTGGAGTTGATCCCTCCACCCAGCATATTATTTAGAGGTTACCCCTCTATAGCATGACGATGTCACCCCTCCATTTATTCATGCAGCGGTTGTTACAGCACATGACCTATATAAGCTCTTGGCAATTAAAATACAGTAAATGCATGTTTCAAAATTAACAGTTAATAATTCAGCTTTATTATTTATCAATCAGACTTCTCAGATTATACACAGTTTCCCACTATTTTACATATAAGTTATAGCTTCAGTGTTTGTTACCTGTTCCATTCCAGTACATTCTTATCATGCTTTGTATCCGTTCACTGGACATTATGCTCAACCATAGTTTTCCTTTCATGTTCCAAACGACAGGTACATAAGGACGCTCTTAGGACTTCTAAGAGAGTACGTGCATTGGATGGGAGCTATCCAGACTCCTTTACTTTATGCACTTATACATTACTTTGGTTGTTTGGACATTGTTTCATCCCTTTTTCCTTCAATACGTAATCTTTTATATTAGAGCTTATGTTTGGATTACCGATGTTTGATTCTGGTATTTCCGTTATGGTCAGTTAATGTTTAATACATTGCCTTGCATGCTTTGATGACACGCCATAAATACACATAACGGTCCACTCATCCAAGTGGGGTGTTACAATTATGGTATCAGAGCGCAAGGTTTGACCTGTAGGCTCTAAAACTTTACTTGTAACTAGTGGGTAGTCACCAAGAACTTCATTTATTTTGGTGTTGTTATCTTTCATGTTTCTCATGCATATCATCAGTCAGATTCTCTAAAATTTTGAGTAAGTAAAAGGTTGGTACAGGACTGGCCATACTTAGTCGCATGTGCTTTTCAACGAATTTTCGTTTTGGTGAACCGACCCATAGGCGTTCACCCTTGCCCGTTCAGATTTTGTATTAATGAACTAACCATAGGCGTTCATCCTTACTCATGTCAGATTCATGTTTTTAGTCAAATGTCATTTTGTGAACTGACCATGGGCGTTCACCAGTATTCATGTCATATTTTGTTGGTTATGCCTTCATGAACTACCTCATGCATATTTCAGATTGTTATTCCAGATTTCTAACAAGTTAATCAACTTATCATCTTTAAATTTCAGATGCCACCCAAACGTGATAATGAGAATGGGGATACAGCAGCTGCTATTGCTGTTGCTGTTTAGGTGGTTGTATAAGCCATGCTACCCCAGATTCGTGATGAGATCCGAGCTGAGTACCAAAATGGACCTCGACATAATAACAACCCTCCTCCTCCACCACATGCCACTTTAGCTATCTGGTTAGAGAGGTTTAATAAACAGAAACCCCGATCTTTTGAACAGACTGTATCTCTAACGGACGCAGAAAACTGGATTTATCATGTAGAGAAAATCTTTGAGGCCATGGGTTGTGAGGATGCCTTCAAAGCTAGGCTAGCTGTTTACAAGTTGGAGGGTCACGCCCTACATTGGTGGAGGGCTTATAAGTTGACGAATAGGGGAGATGAGTGGGTGGTCACATTGACTTGGACACAGTTCAAGGCAATATTTATGATCAGTTTTTCCCTCATGCTGAGCAGGAAAAACTGAAGAGGGACTTTCACGCCATTCGTCAGAATGACAGAGAGAATACTATAGAGTTCATGCAGCGATATCTCAGGTTGGCTGGATTCTTGGGAGAGGCTATAGGTACCGCGGAGGAGCAAGCGAAACAATTTCGTTGGGCTCTTCACTCTAGGACTACGGATAGGCTAAGTAGTGTCGCGTTCACTAACATGTCGCAGGTAGCTAATGCAGCTCTTGATGTAGAGATGATTTTAGAGAGGGATGAGCTCGAGAATGTAGAGCGTCCTGAGAAGAGGTATATTACATTCAGAAAACTTAAACAATTTAACTCTTGTTATTACTTGTCGATATTTATCATGCCATATCCAATTAAAATCTTGCAGACACAGAGGAAGAGACCGATCCCAATCAGCTACTCCACAGCAGAACTACAGAAACCATGGTCAGTCTTATGACCGTAATCGATCAGATAAGAGAAGAGGTGGTGATAACTACCAAGGTAGCTCAAACTCATCTGGCAACCACAAGTGATTCTTTAAGCTTCACAATACTAAACTATCGTGTGAAGGAAATTCTAACTTTCAGTATGTCAACAGAGATGCTGGACAGGGGCGTGACCAAAATTACAGAGGTCAGCAGTCTGCCCGACCAACAAATTCTGGTAATTTCAATTTTCAGCTAAACAACCTTATTTCAGTTATGTTATCAGGATCGTGACACTTGTACATCTTCCTAAATCAGGTTCACAACAAACCAGAGCTGCTTCTACAGGGTATTCTAGTCCCACTTGCATTACATGTAGGAAGAAACACCCGGGACCGTGCCGCCGTAGTTCGAGTGGTTGTTACAAGTGTGGACAGCATGGCCATATGATGAGAGATTGCAAGAAAGGAGATTCTACCGATACCTCAGGCCATACTCCTCAGATTTTTACCACCACCACCACCACTACCACCAACCACTTGTCGCGTTTATACTACTACCCGAGGGCAGGCAAATAAGACCACATGTACCATTACTGGCATTTTGTTTATACAAGGACAGCCTGCTTGCGTTCTTTTTGATACAGGCGCCACACATTCAATTATATCTACTTCATTTGCAGTTAGAATAAACATGACCCCTACACCACTAGACAGTGTCCTAAGTATATCTACACCCATTCGAGACTCTATACGCATTACTCAGGTGTACAGGGATCTCCCTCTTGAGTTTGACGATAAAATCCGCCCAGTCAGTGCCCTCCCTCTAGACATGTGCGAGTTTGATATTATTCTGGGTATGGATTGGTTGTCAGTTCATCGTGCTACCATTGATTGTTATGATCACCGAGTCATCTTCGGTGATGTCTAGACACCAGAGTTTGTTCACTGTAGTTTTCTGCCAGAAAAACATGTTCAGATTATATCAGCTTTACAGGCCCGTACTCTATTATACCATGGTTGTGAGAGTTTTCTAGCTGCAATTCAGGACACTGGTTTTGAGACACCTTCACTTCATGACCAGCCAATAGTGTCAGATTTTCTGGATGTCTTCCCAAAAGAACTTCCAGGCATACCTCCCATGCGAGAGATAGAGTTTGGTATCGATTGCATTCCAGGTGCAGAACCAGTATCTAAAGCTCCTTACCATATGGCTCCTGATTAGCATAAGGAACTGAAAGATCAGCTTCAGGAACTTCTTGAAAGAGGTTTCATTCGTCCAAGCGTGTCACCATGGGGTGCACCAGTTTTGTTTGTCAAAAAGAAGGATGGTAGTATGCGACTGTGTATTGACTACCACGATCTGAATAAGCTCACTATTCGTAACCGTTATCCACTTCCTCGTATTGATGATTTATTTGATCAGCTTCAGGGTGCCAAGCACTTCTCCAAAATTGATTTACGATCAGGTTACCACCAGCTACGTGTAAAAGAGCAGGATATATCCAAGACTGATTTTCGCACGAGGTATGGTCATTACGAGTTTGTTTTCATGCCATTCGGTCTCACGAATGCGCCATCAGTATTCATGGACTTGATGAATTGAGTCTTCCACGAGTTCTTAGACAAGTTTGTGATTGTATTCATTGACAATATCCTTATTTTCTCCAAGTCCAAAGAAGAGCATGAGGATCATCTCCGTACAGTTTTGTAGATTCTCCGACAAGAGAAGCGTTATGCTAAATTTTCAAAGTGTGAGTTCTAGCTGAATAAGGTGGCGTTTCTAGGCCATATCGTCTCTGCTGAGGGGATCACCATGGACCCTGAAAAGGTGGAGGCTATCACTAAATGGCCGAGACCGACATCTGCCACAGAAGTCCCCAGTTTTATTTGGTTAGCGGGATATTACAACAGATTTATAGAAAATTTATCACGTTTGGCTTTACCGTTGACCAAACTTATGCGTAAGTGGGAAAAGTTTATATGGACTGAGGAGAGAGAAAGGAGTTTCGAGGAACTCAAATATTGTTTAATTTCAGCGCCGATCCTTACTCTCCCATCTGGTACAGGTGGTTATCAGATATACAGCGACGCTTCAGGGAAAGGTTTGGGTTGCGTACTTATGCAGCATGGGAAAGTCATTGCCTATGCTTCACGACAGCTGAAGCCGTATGAGAAGAATTATCCCACGCATGATTTGGAGCTCGCAGCAGTCATTTTTGCTCTCAAAATCTGGAGACATTATTTTTATGGTGAGTCGTGTGATATCTTCACTGATCACAAAAGTGTCAAGTATATATTTACACAGAGGGAGCTGAACATGAGACAGAGGTTGGAGCTACTGAAAGACTGTGACACTGATATTCAGTACCACCCAGGTAAAGCGAATGTAGTAGCAGATGCCCTTAGAAGAAAGTCAGGAATGAAATATGGCATAAAGGTTCAGGATGAGATTATACAGGACTTAGAGCGGTATGATATTGAGCTCTTAGTATGCGGACAGAGAGGTTACTGGGCTAGTCTGAGAGTGGAACCAGATTTACTCTCTCGGATTAAAGCTGCACAGAAGGATGATGGTGAAATCTGGGGATTGTCTAGAATATTGATCAGAAGACTAAATTTCGTATCGATGATGAGGGTATTGTACGGCAGGGTATCAAACTCTGCGTTTCGGAAGACCCTACTCTCAGAGAAGCCTTATTGACTAAGGCTTGCAACTCTCTGTTTTCTATCCATCTAGGTTCCACCAAAATGTACCGCGATCTTAAGCAGCATTTCTGGTGGAGCGGCATGAAGCAGGATGTCACCACTTTTATTTCTAAATGTCTAACCTGCCAGCAGGTTAAGATAGAGCATCAGCGTACTAGTGGCCCACTTCAGCCATTAGATTTTCCAATGTGGAAATAGGACAAGGTCTCTATGGATTTTGTCACCGGGTTACCGCAGACTCAGAGGAGACATGATGCAATCTGGGTCGTTGTGGACCGTTTGACCAAATCAGCACACTTCATCCCTATCTGTAAAGATTTCGCAGTCAGTAAATTAGCATATCTATTCACAAAGGAAATTGTACGATTACACGGTACATCTTCCAAAATTATATCAGACGGGGATCCACGATTCGCTTCTCACTTTTGGGGAGGTCTGCATAAAGCTTGGGGAACCAGGCTCAAGATCAGCACAGCTTTCCATCCGCAGACGGACGGTCAGTCAGAGCGTACCATCCAGACCCTGGAGGACATGCTACGCGCCTGTGCATTAGAATGGACAGGAAATTAGGATGACTATATCTGCTTGGTCGAGTTTTCCTACAACAACAGTTAGCATGCCAGTATCAAGCGTGCTCCCTTCGAGATGTTATACGGCAGGAAATGCCGTGCTCGTATTTGTTGGGATCAGATTGGAGAACGTTTGATTGAGGGACCAGAATTAATAGAGCTAACCAATGAAAAGGTCGCCATTGCCAGAGCAAAGCTGCAAGAAGCGCGTACTCTCCAGAAGAGTTACGCCGACAAGCATCTCAGAGATCAATCACTTCAGACTGGGGATCATTTATTCCTCAAAGTATCACCAACACGCGGGGGTCAAACGTTTTGGCCTCAAGGGAAAGCTCAGCCCTCGCTACATTGGACCGTTCTAAATTCTCGAGCGTGTCGGTGAAGTATCATATCGGTTGGCGTTGCCGCCTCAGCTTTCAGACGTTCATAACGTGTTCCATGTATCACTACTCAATGGGTACAACTATCATGAGCTTCACAAAGTTAATTATCAACTCGATCAGATTTAGGAGGACTTATCTTATATTGAAGAACCCGAAGCAGTCTTAGATCGCCAAGATCGAGTTATGCGAAGGAAGACCATTCCTTTCGTCAAGATCCAGTGGAGGAACCATACCGATCGGGAGGACACTTGGGAAACAGAGGAGTCTATAAGGACTTCTTATCCTCACTTCCAGTTTTGATTCGGGTATGTCTTTCAGTTACACGTCTTTCAACTTATATGTATTTCAGCTTTCATGTCCTTTCAGTCTATGTGTCTTTCAGCTAAGATAAACTTCACCAGCTTAAATTACCTCTAATTCAAGGACGAATTTTCTTTTAGAGAGGGAGAATTGTAAAACCGCAGCATAATCAGCATAATCGCATCCTTAATTCGAGGACGAATTATTATTTTAGAGGGGAAGAATTGTAAAACCCGTATTTAAAATCCCCGAATATTAAATACGCGTAATCTCTACTTTAACTTAATTAAACGTTAACAGTAAATACGCAGTCTCATTTTATTTATATATTATGAATAAATAATTATTCAGAAAATAATTATTAAGTTCAAAAAAACATTATGTATGTATTACGTAATTATTACTACACGGAAAAGATTATGTTCGGGAATTAAAACACGAGAAATACAAATACGTTCACGTGATAATTTATAAGTGTCGAAACCAAACGAGAACATATATATATATATATATATATATATATATATATATATATATATATATATATATATATATATATATATATATTATATATATATATATATATATATATATATATATATATATATATATATATATATATATATATATATATATATATATATATATATATATATATATATATATATATATATATATATATATGTATATATATATATGTATGTATATATATATATATATATGTATATATATATATATATGTATGTATATATATATATATATATATATATGTATATATATGTATATATATATATATATATATATATATATATATATATATATATATATATATATATATATATATATATATATATATATATATATATATATATATATATACATATATATATATATACATACATATATATATATATATATATATATATATATATATATATATATATATATATATATATATATATATATATAGATTTGCGTTCATGTGCACCACACCTTTAAAATGAGTTATGATAGGCACCAATAATATGATGCCAAGTGGATTTATCTCTTAAATAAACATTAAAAATCTGAAAAAGAAAAAGAAAATAAAAAAGGTTAGTTTCGGAATTTAACATACCACTTCTCCTACCTTTTCCCCAATCGCAAAATTCATTCCGCCTCTCTCCAAAAGAGAAAATCAGATCTGCTCCCCTGGTGGGGATTTCCGACTGCCATTCTCATATCTATTCCGGCTAAATAAACCTTTTTCTGAATCGTCCTCTCTACCTACTTGGTATGCTATATGAATTTAAATGTGTTTATCACAAAAAGAATGGCGACATGATATTCCTTGTCCTATATTATAATCGAAATCTCCACCAATCAAGAATAAGGCCCATGAGTTAATAATGCAATTGCGCAAGCTCAAGGTTAGTGTATCGTAGGTAATTATTGATGCCTATTATTCTTGATATAAAAATCTCTTAGCAACGACATGTAGCTATAATATCTAATCTTTTTTATTGAATGGTTATATTAAAGTTACTTTTTTTCATGCTTATCTTTAGGATGTCGTTTGTTTTTTTGAGTGATTGGTCCTTGATCCACGAGTGTTATTATTTCTATTTAATATGGATCTGTTATGTATCGATTAAACACTATGGTTCTTCCTTATAATCATTCGTTCGTGTTTATCTCTACTGGGATCGTTTTTTAGGATTGGTGGTTGTGGCAATGACGAGATCAATAATCATTTTTGGTTCGTTATTGATTTTATTCGCTGGTGGATTGGTCTCCTCAAACATGACGATTTGAGTACGTCCATTCCTACATGCAATTCTTGATGATAGGAAAAATGGTATTGATTACTAACAAAGCTTAGATTTATTAATTCAATGATGCATTTTTAATGAAGACAGGTGGATTATTTTCACTTGAGAAACCGTTTTTATTGTTCACAAGCAGTCATACTCTTGGTCGCTTGGTAGCTATATGTATGCTCATGCTGCATCTTTTTTAGTCAGACGGTAAAGTACATGTTTCTAGTATATGAGTTAGCTATTTTTATAATTGAAGTCAATATTATCTTTATGTATGAATTAGTATTATTTTTATTGATGTGTCACTTACTTTTTAGAATTGTATCAGGTTTTTAGTGCGGAACAGATTGATATTTGATCTACTGGTTTTGAGTGTGGAACATATTGATACTTGGTTAGAAGGGTCTAACGTGAGGTTCTAGGTGGTAATACATGTGATTTAGTTTTAAGTTCAAATTTTGGTTAAGACTGATGTTCTGATAAAGTAGGTTCTGAAACTTTTAGTCAAGTAAGTGTTGAGTTGTTGCGGGACAGGTTAGTTAGCACGTGTTAAAATTGGATATAGGTACTGGGTGATAGGTGTGTTCAAAGATACAAGACGAGAGGAGCAACTGCGAACCCCTTGAACCGCTTCTCGCCGTGAATAAAACCAGCTTCTCGTAGTTGTGTCTTGCTAGATTAAAAATCCTTTTTTTGTGTCAACAGGGTGGTGTATTGCCAAATGTAAATTTATGTTGGTGTAAACGGGTTGTGTGTCACACAATCCTCCTCAAATCCTGTCCAAATTTAAATGTGTAGTCAACTTTTTAACATTTATAGGATCGAGGGATATATGATAGGGGTGAGATTAAGTATTTTTGTTTTGTACCTGCTGTTGTAAACTTAGATGATTTAATCATAGTGGTTAACTTGAAATATTATAAGAGCCATAGTAATCAGGTACTCTTGACTGTTTTCAGGTTCGGTCGTTGAAGAGATCTTAAAAACAGAACCCACAACGCAAGGTGATACATGTTAATTCTTTTGGTGATAGCTATGGCGTATGTGACCATTCCTTTTGTGACGACGATCTTTGTTAACAACACCATGTGACTCTCCTTATAAATCGAGGGAAACCATGAACTAATTAAGTTGTGATGAAATAGGATCGGTTTATAAGATGGATGATGGTGCATGTTTCGACCATGATTTTTTGTGTTAAATTAAGATCGAAACCATACTTTAGATGGATATTTGAAAGAGGTCGATGCATTGTCATGAACATCATCGTAACTTAGTATGCATCGATCGATGTGTATCATTGATTTATCTACAAGTTCAGATTTACGATATGTATAAGTTTAGGTGGATGTGATTAGATCGAGTACTATTCGAGAAAAAGATGATTATTGTTCTTTTCTGTCTTGTGAGTTTCTCTTGTATCATATTATTGAATGGTTTTTTTCATATTCATTATCAGATAGTTACGTTGTTGAGTTTGGTACATTTGGGGTTTTAATGTAGCAGTAGCAATTTCGACCATTATTGTTTTAGAATATTATCTTGATCAAATTTCATGTTGCAACAACATAGAATCAAAGATATATAATATAATCTAACGTCACTTGTTCAACAAAAAAATTAACGTCACGTTATGTATATTGCATAAGATGGAAATGCATGCTTAAATGAGATATTATAATATTAACATTGATATGTATCAACTAATTTATGTGGTTGTTAATCAAATTTACAGACGAGTTTCAAAATGAGGACGTAAAATGATTGTTTTTTTAAATGGTAGTATAATATTATTGGTACATAATGCCATTAGTTTTATAAGTTTATTACAATTATACCACCCATTAATTAAGATCAGATTTTGATCCATAGATGTTAATCCAACGACCCACAAGTGTACCTATTATAACTCATTTTAACTTGTACATCACAATAGCGTCACCCAATCTATATATATATATATATATATATATATATATATATATATATATATATATATATATATATATATATATATATATATATATATATATATATATATATATATATATATATATATATACATACATACATACATATATATATATATATATATATATATATATATATATATATATATATATATATATATACATATATATATATATATACATATATACATATATATATATAGATTTGCGTTCATGTAAACACCAACCTTAAAATAAAAACAATAAGAACCAATAAAATTTTGCCAAATGTTTATTTTTATTAAAATAAATTTAAACTATTAATAATGTCTGTAAGGGTAGCATAGTCATTTTATCTATCTATATAACATTAAATAAGCTCATTCAATGACAAAAATATATGAAACCACCGTGTTTAATTTTTTTTCTAAAATTCATTGTTTGAGATTTAAAAGAATTATTTTCTTATTGAGTCACGTGGCTTCGTGTGTTTGAGATTTAAATGAATTGTTTTCTATCTATGGTCATTTAAATAAATTCTTTTCTATCTATGGTCATTTAAATGAAATTATTGTTGCTTCGTACTATAAAGTTCTTAAATTAAAATTAGTATTTTTTTAATCACGGGTTTGTGTCCAGATATGTATATGTATTTTCAGATATTAATCAATTGAGCCTTTTTAGTTAGTTGTGTATTTTTTTGATACATATCACTTGATAATATTTTAGTTGGTTATGTATTTTTTTCGAATATGTATCACTTGAGTTTTTAAGTTGGTTGTGTATTTTTTCCGATACGTGTCATTTGGATATTGTTTTAGTTGATCGTGTATTTTATTTCCGGATACGTATCACTAAAGTCTTTTTAGTTGGTTTTGTATTTTGGTTTCTTTGGGGTAATTCTGTTCCTTTTTTCGAGTATGTATCATTTGATATTTTTTAGTTGGTTGTGTATTTTTCAAATACGTGTCACTTGGTTCTTTTTAGTTGATTTTGTATTTTTTTCGGATATGTATCACTGGATACTTTTAGTTGGTTGTGTATTTTTAGGATACGTGTCACTTGGTTCTTGTTAGTTGGTTGTATATTTTTTAGATACATACCAATTGGGCTTGTGTATTCTTTCGGCTACGTGTCAGTTGTGTATTTTTTTTGTTTGTAATATATTTTTTAGATACGTATTACTTATGACTTTTTAAGTTGGCGGTGTGTTTTTTGACATATTATTACTTGGTTTTTTTCATTTGGTTGTGTATTTCTTTTAAATATATATCACTTAGTCTTTTTATTTGATTGTGTATTTTTTTTTCGTAAATGCACCATTTGATTCTTCGTAATTGGTTATATACTTTTCGAACACGTACCAATTTGATTTTTTTAATTGATCGTATATGTTGAGTTCTAATTTATGAATGCACTAAAGTTAATAGTACAGTAACATGCTAGATTAAAATATTAAAATTTTCTTATGTGTAAGTTTTTTAGAGAATGACGTTATAATAAGGTAGTCAAAAGTTAAAGCTAGTTCCTTATAGAAAATAAAGAAAATGCTGGAGTAATGCTAGATTAAAATATTAGGTATGTTATTCTCTCTCTCAATCAAAAAACTGTCGCTTTCTCTAAAAAAAAATCTTTATTTTAACTACTTTCATTTCAACTACTCATATACTATTGTTTTTGCTATTTACGTTCTTTATTTTATGTAAGTAATTGAATTTGAGAATTATGAAATTTTACGTGTTTTTATGTATAAAGTTAGATGTTTGTCGGTTCTGTTAAAAAAAAATAGATGTTTGTCGGTTGGTTTCAGATTATTTTTTATGAATCATTTATATCTTTTTTTTACTTTTTCGGATACGCATACGTATCAACTCTGTCTTTCTTTTCTTTTTTTGGTTTATTCAGTTTTTACTTTTTAGTATACATATTATTTGGATTTTTTTATTTGGTTAAGTATTTTTTTAATAAGTATCGCTCGATTTTTTTAGATAAAAATTTATGTATTTTTTTCGAATAAGTATCACTTGTGTTTTTTTTACTTAGTTATATATACTTATACATGTCATTTAGTTATTTTTATAGTTAGTTTAGCATTTCGGATACGTGTCACTTGTATTTTCTTTTGTTGATTATGTATCTAATGGATACGTATCACTAAAAAATTTATTAGTTAGTTGTGTTTTTTTTTTTCCGGATACAAGTCTTATTTTAGTTGGATTTTTTTGTATACGTACAACTTGGGTATGATTTCTTTTAGTTCGTTGTATTTTTTTATACTTAACACTTGAGCCGCTTTTTAGTTTGTGAATTTTTTTTAGATGTATCACTCTAGCCTTTTTAATTGGTTACGTATTTCCAAAATACGTATCATTTGACTAACATTTGTTTGGTTAATAAAATGAAGATGCAAACTTAATATGAATTATGTTTTACAAACGTGTCACTTTTAAAAAGAGTAGTTAAAAGTGGTTGTAATTTTTGTAAAAAAATAAATTATATGTATCACAAATAAATATGTATCATACTTATGAAATAATAATAAATACTAAATATTGGTTTTTTTTGGATGATTGTATGTTTTTCGGATACGTATCACTTAGATAATTTTTTAGTTGTTTGTGTAGTTTTTTTATATGTATCACATGAAATTTTTTTGGTTTTGTTATGGATTTTTTAAGATATGTATCACTTGAGCCTATTGAAGTAGATTGTGTTTTTTTGGTTACGTATTACTTTGGTTTTTGAGCTCGTATAATAATGTTCTAATAGGCATCATTTGATCTTTTTAGGTGACTGTATATTTTTCGCACAAGTATCATTTCACTCCTTTTCGATTAGTATCACTCGAATACATATTATTTGATTTTTTATATTACATAACTTTTGAACAAGAAAGAAAAGAATTAAATATTGTAGTAATAAAATAAAAGAATCTACATGAGAAAGGAATAAAAGTTGAATTGACCAACTTTAAAGTTGCGTCAGTTACAAATCGAAATTAACAAAGTTGTCAACAAATGGCTTACGAGTATTACCTTCATTTTTCTATTTATTTACTCACTGTGCCATTACTCTCTAGTTCCTAGCACTTTTGAATCTCATACATCTAACGGTTTAAAATGGTTCCTATTGTTTTTATTTTAAGAACGGTCACTACAATAACGCCACTCTATATATATATATATATATATATATATATATATATATATATATATATATATATATATATATATATATATATATATATAGGGATGGGATCATGAGAAAACTTCATCTCAATAGAAAACCTAGAAAACCTATCCATTACCGTTGGATCAAACCTCCCTCCCTTCCTTTTTTTTCCTCCTAACTCTAGGGACCCTTTTGTAACTTTGTAAATTTTCAAGGACTGTTTTGTATTTTATCTAATTTTGTTTGATTTTATTGATCAAGTATTTTAAATAGCAAAAGGTCACGTTACACATTTTTAGAAGTTTTCACAATCGGTTACCTTTTGCTTCTATTTTTTTAATTTACTCATTTATCACGTAGAAAAACACAACTGATGGTTAAATCTCGACTTAAAATAAACGTATGACTACGATATCAACATTTAAACCTTGACTTCAAGTAAACTGCTGTAATTTTATTTGGATGTAACTGAATTATCAAATATCACTACAAAGAATTATCCATTTGTGGCTCCTAAATGAAGCTGATATAATATATTATAAGAAAACAATGAGATAATTACCACTATAGTAATGATTCTTTATATATATATATATATATATATATATATATATATATATATATATATATATATATATATATATATATATATATATATATATTATAAGACAACAATGAGATAATTACCACTATAATAATGATTCTTTAGTTCTTTTCTTCCCCTTTTCGGGATGTAGGAAATATACCAGGAATTGCAAAAAAGCGAAGGTGACATACAAATCAAGGAGTTATGCATCAAATGTGACATGTACTTATCATATTGGCTATATTCAAATGTAAACAAATTTATGATATAAACAACTGTAAATCCATAATTACACTTGACGTAGCTTTAGAGTACCAAATCCAGGCTTTCCTCACAAGACCTCTGGGAATTGGAAACGCTCAGCACCGATAGTGATGACCTGCCCGTCTTATCGAAAACATGTTTCTTATTCAATTTTCTTAGACATATAAATACCAGGTTCTGAGCACTTAGATTTTGCAAGGAACAAAAGACTGCAAATCATAAAATAATGACTTTTGTTGGATTCAGTTATGGATAGCTAAACAACCAACAGCAAACCCTGAAGAAGAAAACAAAACTCAAGGACGTAACACAATGCATGTCGGGTTCTAACCTCGACAAATCGGAAACAAAATCAACAAAATCAACAAAAAACAAAGTTCATCGCTTAGGAATAATATTTCCGTCCCTCGCGTTTTTTTTGGAAGTTTCCTGTACAAAAAGATGATAGTTACTAACATAAGTGAAACTAAAGAAATGTGTAGAGGCAATATCGATACAGTCGTTCACAATCACTAAATAATCACTAATAAGACTTCAAACAGATATTTGTAAACTATAATAAGTAAATGGATGTCGCTAACGCTTATATTAGAAGCACTAATCAAACAAACTGATGCCCTAATTTATAACATATATTAAATAATCTTTCTGCAATTGCTTGCTTGAGTATCGACATCATTAAGTGCTCTAATACATTTTTGGATTGACTAACACAGATAATTAGCGCATCAAGTGACATATTGTCCTTCTAATTTTTTTTCCACAAGTCATCTTATTTATGACAAGTACGATTATGTATAACTTCATATATAATTAATTTCAGGTTTGTAACATTTTATTATCAGCTTGGTGAACAAAAAAGGCATGAATACGATCAAATTTTTCTCCCAACATCATGAGTTATTTATTGCAGAAAAGACCCTTTCAGGTCCATTATCGTATCACTAATTTCTGAGTTACCTCGTGAGTTGTTCATTGGTAGGCCGGTGACATTGAGCAGACAAAGTGAGAACTGTGTAACGTGGGTTGACAAGCATTCACATCCTTTCATTTCATCATCCAACTAAACCTAATCATAGAACCATAAGTTTCAAATCACATACAGAGTACTAAAGCGAATTGAAAGAAGATTAAAGTGTAAATCAACAAACAGAATATCCAGACGCGAGTGTTTAGAACAAAACAAAAAATAGAAATATAGGATCAGAGAGTCTAACAGAATGATAAACCTTCATAAACACCAGCAGTGATATTTACTTACAATTCTGTGACTTCTAGAAATCATCCTCATCCTCAAATTCTGCAACCCAATGACTTCTTAAACCACAACTCAAGTGTCATTGCCATTTCCTCATTCACGATAACTGCAGTTTTGTTATGCCTGATTTGAGAGTTGGTATCATCAGTGTCCTATTGAAAGGAAGAACGTCAGTGGGATCGCTTAAATAGGGAAAGTAGGAAACACAACCAATATATGAATATGGAACAGTTCTATAAATGGACATGTATATTATGACTTGTTTTTTACTCTCATACTAAAATGAGCTCACTTGTGTTATTATGATCTTTTAACTAAAGAAAAAAAAGTAAATCTAATTTGTAGTATTATCATGGAAAGAATTTTTTATAATTATAACCTCATCGTTCTGTCGTTGATAAGTGCATTAAACTTCTTAATCTCCTCCTCGTCTATCAATATAGTGGTATCTAAGTTAGCCAATAAGAAGCCAAGATGTATGGAAGTCTTATCCTCGGGCGGTGAATTTGAAGTAGAAATCTAAAATAACAAAAGAGAAAAGGGATAATTATGGTAGATTACAGAATTAATAAGCCATGTACATATATAGGGGGAGTATCAACCGCCCATGAGGTTTTGAAATAACAGTGAGGCTAATGGTCAGAGTTAGCCCCAAACCATTGAAGACGCGTGGTTAACCACCACCAATCTCCAACAAATTACTATGGATTAATAAACACACAAGATATCTTACTAATATAAGCTAAACCTCTAGTCAAACCTATAGAAACAGTGACAAGACTTTCAAAACCCGACACGGATCCGACAACAGTGGAAACTGGAGCACAAAATGTCACAACAAACGCAGGTATCTTACTAACATAAGCCAAACCTCTAGTCAGACCTGCAGCACTAGACGAAGCCACTGCACCAAAAGCATAACAAAGCCTTACTAGCATACCGAAGCCGAACAACTTGTCACAAGACTAGTAGTTACACATACAAAAGGACTCACATTCGGAAATGAACCGCAATTCAGGACACAAGCATGTCCTAACTTTTTTAACCAAAAAATGCTAATTCACCATACTAAAAACTCCCAAGATTCCTATGAAAAAAGCACACCTACTTGTACATAAAAAGAGTATGCAAAGGGCTTAATTTAACAAGGTTCCGAATATGTCCGTAGTTGCACTAATACTTAAAAAATCTACAATTAAATGCTTATTTACTGTTTTAAAGCGCAGTAAGCATTGTTTGGGATTAATATTGAAAACAGATTATGCAGCTTGCAAAGGAGTGTCTCCATTGAACACATATGACCCGCTTATCCAATTAAACTTATTTCACCCTAGCATCAAATCTGTAATATTAAAATTCATGAATACTTATCAGTTAAAATATGCAATCTCAAAGTGTCCAAATAACAAGCGAATATAATCAGACTCTGAAGATCATAACCAACGAATGCACTAAACTTCCTCAAGCGATGCCTAAAGTACCTCAAACGGATGCACTGAAATGCCTTAAATGGATGAACTAAAATACCTATTTTTCTAACAAACATTCGCTTCCCACAGTTTAAATTAGGTAATAATGGCTTACAAATGCATGATCAGAGGCTATTAAATATATTTGTGTAAGGGTATGTTTGTATATATTCAGTCTAAGGTGCTGTTTGGACATAAACATGCCTAAGGTTCTTTTTGTACATAAACAACTTAACGGACTGTTTGGAAATATTAGAAACCTCACATCTATCTTTGAGTACCTCCTGTTGCAGCTTTCATGAAGGCTTTCATTAAAGAATCGAAAGAATCTAACCAGTCTAGGGCTGAAAAGCGGGGGATAAATGCAGAGGCAAGGCAACTGAGGAGCTTTGTGAAAAAAACTGGAAGTAAATTTTGTACACAAATATCGCAAGATTCACTATTGGAACACTTAACGCGATATAAGTCAATAAAAAGAACAACTTCTATAGCTATTGATCAACATAGATAACAACTTAATAAAAAGCAATCAATACCAATACATTAGAGTAAGGCAAAATGAAAATCAACATATTTAACAATCCGATGCCATAATTATACTCATTGATGCCGTAATATGTTCATTTAAGAACTAATCATAAAATTGGATGCCCTGTTATGATAAGCAACATACTAAACATACAAATGCCTTAATAATTCTAATGGTGCACAAATAATACTCATTCATTAGCTAACCTCTCTAATTCTCTAATCTAAAATATTATTTGTTTTATACATTGATGCCGTAAAATGTAAAATAATTCGAAAGTGTTCTAAATAAATTAGTGAATTATAGCTATTTATTTTTATCCTCCAAAAATCATAACACGTTCCCTAATTTTACACAAATTCACAATAATACTGATTATGCTATAATTTACCCAATAATGCAATAAAAATAGATATTGTAATGAATCTATGTTATGTTGCACATATTAAGAAAATATATATAATAAGAAAAATAAAACTTTAAAACAGGCTAAATGAGTTTACATATAACCTGAATAAGCAGATTCCTTCGAGTGAATTTGTGTGATTTGAATAACGCATCGATTCCACTAATTCTTTAATTCGTTTCAATTAATCTGCGTTTGAGACTATGTGTGTTTGATCGGTTTAATTGATCGCAAATTTCATTTGTGTTTTCTGGTCGGTTTTTCCGATATGAGTTTGTGTGTTTTTTGTTCAGAGTGTTTTGATCTGATAAGACTCTTATAATGGAAAAAATTCCGTACATATCTGATATGATATATATTATGATTTATAAAGGCGAATGGAGTATAATTTGTTTCTAATAATATCATTCTAAGTTCATCATTCTAAGTTCTCCTAACTCCAACGTCACAAAAGATCTGGAAAAATGATAAAGTTATAATACAACTTCCATGGCAAGGCTACGTCTGCAAACAAGTATCAAAGTTCCGTCGTAAGGCTAGGAAAGGTATTAATGACGACAATCTACCCAAAAGAGCATAAACACGATTGTGCTCTATGCTAATACTTCCCACTGTATAGTTGCTTCATTATTATCAAATGTAAAAGAAATTACATCTGAATTTACTTAATTTACAGAGTAAGCTCTTAAGTCCAACAGAAGTTGTGCGCGCATAATTCGTTTAGTTAACCTTACCTTCTAGTCAAGAAACATTCTTAAAATATCAATTATGCAAAAAGGAGATAATGAAACGTTCTCGAAATGTTCTCACCTTTTATAGTGCAACTACTTCGGTTTCTTTCTAGGACTAGTTAGCCATTAATGATGAATATGTACCCGTAACCATACTCACTAACTGATGCCCTAACCTTACTTACTTCCTGATGCCCTAACCATACTCACTAACTGATGCCCTAACCATACTCATTAACTGATGCCCTAGCCATACTCACTAACGGATCCCCTAATTTACACCGAAACTATTTTCACTCACTAATGTCCCACCGATACTTACTAATTGATGCCCTAACCGTACTTACTAATTGATGCCCTAACCGTACTTACTGATGCACCAACCATTCTCATTGACGCCCTAACCATACTCACTCACTCACTCATTTATTCCTTAACCATACTCACTCACTGATGCCCTAATCATTATAGAAAACACATTTGTTTATAAGCATATGCTTTACTGAATCATGGCTCTTATTCTACAAAACACATGCCTTAAATATAACAAATAGATTCTTTCAATCTAATAGTATTATAACAAAACTGGTGACTTGAATTTAACAAATATACGCCTTAAATCTAATATTCTCCATTCACCAAAATGACCTTAATTTTAAAACAAATAGATGCATTACATCTTAAAACTATGCATACACCAAACTAATGCCTTGATTTTAACAAAACAGATGCCGTAAATTTAAAATTCATCATATACCAAACTGGTTCCTAAATAAAACATATCCTTTACACAAGGAGTTGATTTATCAATACAAACTACAAAGATATGCCCTAGTTTTAGAAAATAAATGTCGAATATCTAAATAGTAGTCATATAAAAACTGATAGTCTGATGCATTAACTTACCATTTCATAAATTTAGGACCTTTAACTATTAAAGTCATAATATATATATTTTATAATTAAAAACCAAACTAACATTCATTTAATTACCACAAAAAAATAAAAAAAAAATAAAAAAATACACATAACTTGCATCTCTATGTATTAAATCTTCAAAACACACGATTAGTTATACAATTATTTAGTTATAATTTGTATTACCTAAAAAATGTACTTATCTTTAGGATACTGTGCCGATACCATTGATGATTTTGACGGTACAAACAGAAGGTCGGATCATATCCTTGTTACGGGAATGACGGCGAAGCATAATGGTCGGAGCAGTGGTGATCGGAGAAGTGGTGATCGAAGAAACGATGATCGGAGCAGAGGTGTTTGGAACAAAAATGGTTGGAACAGCGGTGATCGGAGCATCAGTGATCAGAGCAGCCGTGATCGAATCTGTGGTGGTCGGATCATATCAAAGGTGTACGTGCGGCGGTGGTAAGGTGGTCGGAGCTGTGGTCGTTATGTGTATGAAATGTGTGTTAGATTGTGTTTTGATCTTATCTCCCCAAATTGTATAAGTTATAAAATTTTACATATTCTTCCCTCCACTTTTTACTGAATTTCATTATCTACCCTGAGGTTTGATATGTTTCAAAACGCACCTTGTAACTTGTTTTTTAAGTTTTCTACCAACACAAGGTTTTCTCTAGAACCCATCCCTATATATATATATATATATATATATATATATATATATATATATATATATATATATATATATATATATATATATATATATATATATATATATATATATATATATATATATATATATATATATATATATATATATATATATATATATATATATATATATGTCTAAAAAAGGGGCCGGCGGTTTGTACACATAAACAAGAAGTATATTGGGCTTTGGCCCAGCTAGTTTTACAAAATAGTCACAGGGATCATACAAATCCCCATCTCACGTTTTACAAATAGAAAACATTAGGGTTTTTATTTATTTTGGTGGCCGACGGGTAAGAAAAAAAAGGTTACGGGTTTAATTCTTCAGCATTGATTCGTGTATGATCCTTCCTCATTCTAAATCCTTGTAGCGGTAACACCCTCGTTCTTTATTTTCTGTTCTATCACGATGTTTTATGGATTAAGAATTATACAAACGAAATCAAATGATTAATAATGAATTAACAAACAGGGGTTCGCGGTTCTGGTTGATTCACGAGAAAACCGAGACCATAAGGTCTCGGTGTGATGTTGTAGCCGAGCGTGACCCAATCAGGGGTCGTGGTGTTGGTTTTGCCAGCCGCAGTCAACATAAAACCCCCAAACAGGGAGTCACGTTTTAAAAGGGGTGTCGGGTTTGGTTTATGGCACGAATACCGAGACACCAGGTCTCGGTGGTCCTTTCTCTGCCCAGTCGTGACCCACACAGGGGTGGCATGGGGCTGTGTTCCAGCGACAGCATCAAAACAAACCCCATCGGGGTGTTAAATTATTAAAGGGGTGTTTGATTAGTTTAAAAACAGTGGGAACTACACAAAAACAGTGGGAATGATATAGAAATCAGTGGGTACGTATTAAACAGAAATTAGTAAGATTAAAATCTAGGATTTGTGATATTTTAGCGACAGAAATTCTGTCGCAGTTTATAAAACAGTTTTATGACAGCTTTGGGTCACAGTTAGCGACGGTTTAGCGACAGAAAATTTTGTCGCTAATCCGGCTATGAATGTATCTAGTCTGTTTGATTTTTTTTCGTGCGACCGAGACTTAGAAGTGGTAGGCTTTTGTTTGACTCGGGTTTTTGGGGCACGGAAAATAATAAATGTGAGGTTATATTAAATTGGGTTAAATCATTTTTGAAAACAAGTTTTATAATTAATTAACCAAGTTGTTTTATTTATTTAATTTAATTTGTATATTAAATTAATGATGGTTAATTATTTTATTGATTAAATGTGTGACTACTTAAATGATTTATCTTTCATAGAAACAAATTTAGAAACCTTTCTAATTTTAAAAACTTTCTATTATTATTAGATTATTATTTATAGTAATAATTATTATATCGGAATTATACACTATACAGTATCAGGAAATTCAAGAAAATACAATTGTCAGTAATATTTTAGAACCATCAGACTTATCAGTTCTTATACAAAGAGTAATACAAGAATAAATAAATTAAACTAATTACAGTTAAGATCAGTAAAATAAACGGATTTCAGTTAACTTATTTGCGTCCTTTATTCATGTAGCTCGCGTGAAATGAGAGTAGACCTTCTGTCAGTTGATCTCGGTCGATTATTGTACACGAGGTACGAAATTCCCATCCTTCAGTAAGTACTTCCTTTTATGCATGATTAGGATTCCCCGTCTACAGCCAAATGTTTTCCCTAGTATTATGTTTTAAGCATATCAGTAATAATTTTAATTACTAAATAAATTGCCTGAGCTTTATATACAAGCATGACCAGTTTATGTACTAGTTACGGAAGTACCGTAACCATGACACTAGAGGCACTTATGTCAGGACGCCTCTGTGAGGGAGTGATTTCTCGCAGCGTCCCATTTATTTCAGCTTGGCCATTTATCAATATTATCAGCTGGGCGTATGGGTGCATCCTAGGCTATCAGTTTATAGTTATCAGGTGAATGTGGTGTGTGATCTACATCCTTCACACTGGAGTTGAGCCCTCCACCCAACACATTATTTAGAGGTCACCCTCTACAGCATGACGCGGTCACCCCTCCATTTATTCATGCAGCAGTTGTTACAACACATGACCTATATAAGCTTTTGGCAATTAAAATACAGTAAATACATGTTTCAGATTTAACAGTTAATAATTCAGCTTTATTATTTATAAATCACACTTCTCAGATTATACACAGTTTTCCACTATTTTACATATCATTTTTAGCTTTAGTGTTTGTTATCTGTTCCATTCCAGTACATTTTTATCATGCTTTATATTCATTCATTGGGTGTTATGCTCAGCCGTAGTTTTCCTTTCATGTTTCAAACGGCAGGTACACAAGGACGCTCTTAGGACTTCTAAGAGAGTACGTGTATTGGATGGGAGCTATCCAGACTCCTTTACTTTATGCACTTATACATAACTTTGGTTATTTGGACATTGTTTCGTCCCTTTTTCCTTCAGTACTTAATCTTTTATCTTTGAGCTTATGTTTGGATTACCGATGTTTGATTCTGGTATTTCAGTTATAGTCAGTTAATGTTTAATACATTGCCTTGCATGCTTTGATGACACGCCATAAATACACGTAACGGTCCACTCATCCAAGTGGGGTGTTATAGTGAACATGAGATAGCTAAGGAGGTAACGCTAGACGATATGAAACCTCACCGACACGTTCGAGGATCTCAAACGGTCTGATGAAACGAGTATTGAACTTGCGCTTAAGTCCATAACGCTTGACCCCACGTGCTGGTCATACCTTCAGGAAAACATGATCACCAGGCTGAAATTCTAATGCTCTACGATGTTTATTGGCATAGCTCTTCTGACGAGCACGAGCTTCCTGCAGCTTTGCCTTGGCGATGACAACCTTCTCATTGGTCACCTCTATCATCTCTGGACCCTCAATGATTCATTAACCAACCTGATCCCAGCAGATTGGAGCACGACACTTCCTGCCATAAAGCATCTCAAAAGGTGCACACTTGATACTCGCGTGCAAACTGTTGTTGTAAGCAAACTTAACCAAGCAAATATAGTCATCCCAACTCCCTGTCCATTCTAATGCACAAGCTCGCAGCATGTCTTCTAAAGTCTGAATAGTACGCTCTGACTGACCATCGGTCTGAGGATGAAAGGGGGTGCTAAGCTTTAGTCTAGTGCCCCAAGCTTTCTTCAAACCCTTCTAAAATTTAGACGTGAATCGAGGATCTCTGTTTGATATGATATTTGTTGGAGTACCATGCAGTCACATGATCTCATGCAGGAATATATCTGCCAATTTGCTAATTGGAAAATCTTTACAAATTGGAAGAAAATAAGCTGACTTGGTTAAACGATCGACTATGACCCATATAGCATCATGTTTCCTCTAAGTCTATGAAAGTTCGGTGACAAAATCCATAGAGATTTTGTCCCACTTCCATTCGGGAATATCTAATGGTTGTAGTAAACCACTAGCTTGCTGATGTTCTATCTTCACCTGCTGGCAGGTTAGACATTTGGAAACGAAAGTAACAACATCTTGTTTCATGCCACTCCACCAAAATGTTGTTTGAGATCATGGTACATTTTGGTGGATCCTGGATGAATAGAGAAAGGAGAGCTGTGAGCCTCAGTCAGTAAGGCTTCTTTGAGTGTAAGACCGTCTGGAACACATGGTACCCTGCCATACGATGCCATCTTCGTCTACACGGAAGTCTGTCTGTTGATCGAGATTCTGAATAATAGCCCATTTCTCACCATCATCCTTCTGAGCTGCCTTGATCCGAGAGATTAAGTCTTGATCAACTCTCAAATTAGCCCAATATCCATGTTTTCCACGTACAAGGAATTCAATGTCTAAACGTTCTAGATCACGTATGATCTCTTCTTCGATCTTGATGCCAGCAATCATGCCGGATTTCCTGCTAAGAGCATCAACCACAACATTCGCCTTACCAGGATGGTACTGAAGGTTGATGTCATAGTCCTTGAGTAGCTCTAACCATCGTCTTGGCCTCATATTTAGTTCTTGTTGAGTGAATATGTACTTGAGGCTCTTATGATCAGTGAAGATGTCACATGATTCACCATATAGATAATGCTTCCAGATTTTGAGTGCAAAAACAACTGCTGCTAATTCCATATCATGGGTAGGATAATTTTCCTCATAAGTCTTAAGCTGACGTGATACATAAGCAATCACCTTCCCAAGTTGCATGAGTACACAACCAAGTCCTTTACCCGAAGCATCACTATAAATCTGAAATCCACCTGTGCCAGATGGGAGAGTAAGAATAGGTGCAGAAACCAATCGTTGCTTAAGTTCTTTAAAGCTCTTCTCCCGCTCATCATTCCAGACGAATTTCTCTCCCTTACGCATCAGCTTGGTCAAAGGCAAGGCTAACCGTGAAAATTTCTCCACAAATCTGCGATGATATCCAGCTAAACACAGAAAACTACGACCCCCAGTTGCAGACGTCAGTCTTGGCCATTTTGTGATAGCTTCAACCTTCGTAGGATCCATGGTGATCCCTTCTGCGGAGACAATGTGGCCCAGAAATGCCACCTTGTTTAAACAGAATTCACACTTGGAAAATTTTGCATACAGTTGCTTCTGGCGAAGAATCTGTAGTACGGTGCGAAGATGTTCCTTATGTTCTTCCTTGGATTTTGAGAAGATGAGAATGTCATCGATGAACACGATGACAAATTTTTCTAGAAACTCATGGAAGACACGGTTCATTAAGTCCATGAATACCGCTAGAGCATTTATGAGTCTGAAAGGCATGACTACGAACTCATAGTGACCATATCTTGTACGAAAAGCAGTCTTACGGATATCCTGCTCCTTCACTCGTAGCTGATGATAACCGGATCGTAGATAAATCTTGGAAAAGTGCTGGCACCTTGTAGTTGGTCGAATATATCATCGATACGCGGGAATAGATAATGGTTCCTGATCGTGATCATGTTCAGCTCACGACAGTCGATGCACAGACGCATGTTGCCGTCCTTCTTCTTGACCAAAAGTACCGGTGCACCCCATGGCGATACACTCGGACGAATGAAATCTCGCTCTAGTAACTCCTATAGCTGGTCTTTAACTCCTTGAGCTCTATAGGAGCCATGTGATAAGGAGCCTTGGAGATCAGTTCAGCTCTTGGAATGAGCTCGCTACCAAACTCCACTTCGCGGATAGGTGGTATACCCGAAAGTTCTTCTGCATATACATGGGGGAATTCTGAAACGACTGGATGATCCTGAATCGACGAAGCTTTGACAGTAATATCCTGAATCATAGCTAAGAAGCCTTCGCAGCCATGAGCTAGTAAAGCGTGGGCTTGTAAGGCAGAAATGTTTTGTACAGACTTTCCTGGTATGAAACCATTATGAATGTACTCTGGTGCTTGAACATCGCCGAAGATAAATTGATAAGTATGGCAATCGATAGTGGCATGGTGTTTAGCTAACCAGTCCATGCCTAAGTGTAACACCCCCAAATTTATACAATTCAATACAGCAGAAGATTCGTTGGTGTTACGGGATACCACATTACTCACATAATAGACAACGCTTAAAAATTGCGTCGTTTAATAATAAAGCATTTCCATTCATAAATATCAGATTTACATAGGTCCCAATTCATAGTATTTCATACAAGTTTTACAAAGCATTTGAATGGAAATTATTATTTAAGTGCGGGCCATGAATTCTTGTTGTCTTCCCGAGAATTACCTTCAAGTACCTGAGACAAAACATGTTAAAATAAAAGGGTCAGCGATAACGCCGAGTGAATTCATAGAGTTTAATAAAACCATTAATATAACATCATTATAAAATTATTACCGAAAATCATTTTGTACAAATCTTTGTAATAGGCCATAAAATAGCCAAAGTCATTTTATACAAATCCTTATCAAAAATCATAATATAGGCTTTTGCCTTCAAAATCATTATACGAACCATTGTCGTAAAAAACATCATACAATACGTTTTATAACGTTGTATAAAGTTAATTAAAAGCCGTTATATGAATATCGTTATGTAAAACCAAAACACGAACAAAATATCAATAATAAGAACCCGTATTGCTAGTCAGGAAATATATCGTAATTCAGTGCATATAGTAGTATTTCATTATTTGGATTATTATAAGCCGCATGACATTGTTACCTTACTACAACAAACAACAGGTAGCTAACCCGAAACTCATTTTTCCCATCTAAATTAGTGTGTCATCACAAAAATCACGCTATGGAAATCTTCTCATACATAAATTCGCTTACCAATCAATGTGGCACGACGGGGATCAACCGTCAAGGCGCGAACTGGGGTGATCGTCCCCAAATAGTACTATTATATGCATAAGCGTCTACCAAATCCCGGTAGTTCACAATTCATGCTAATGGGACTTTTAGTGACATAACCAAACTTTAATAATCCATTTCATTTCATCTATCGGGTCATATAATCATACATCAGGTCATACCATCATTCGGGTCCAAATCAATAAACAAACAATCAGGACAAATGGTGTCCTATTTTATCAAAACTAACATGTTATCTCACTCGCAGGTTTATAAAACATTTCATAAAACATTTAAAAGAGTGCGAGGCTATGAACTCACGTTGCAGTGAGAAAGCGGGTTATCGGCAACTCGGATGTACGGTACGTGCTTCAATCATGAAAACCTAGACAAATAATACTCGTCTTAGATTCTTGTCCAATGACTTTATAAAAACCATAACTATGTATATATATGATGATTTTATAAATATGATGATGATCAAGTGGGATTATACATCTTTACTCATTCATTATAGTGTTTATGTGTTGGTAACATTTTTATACTAGTTTCACTAGTTTATCTTGTTTACATGTTTTAGGCCCAATAAGCCTATTACAAGCCCAATACCTTAAGTTAGTCCATTTTACACTTTCATTATCAGTATTATACTTTACATGTTGGGCCCAAGTGGGTTAAGCCCAATAAGTAAATTTATAAGTGTTTAGCCCATTTAGTTGGATTAATAGTCCAATAAGGATAACTTAGCCCGTTAATGTCCATTATGTTATATAGTTCGGGTTTTATCAGTTTTTACTTGTAATAGGTACTTATATATCAGTATATGAATTTTAAAAATTTTACATTAGACGGGTCCGACCGTTTAAGTTTTAATTGACGAAAAACGTTAGTTTTACGGTATTAGCCGAAAAGACGTAAAAATCATGTTTATAGGTTTTATAACTTATAAAACTTACCAAACTACCATTTTTATAAAATGTACATTTATTTATCCTTATACATATTTATATAAATGTAATATATAAGTTAGTGGGTTTTAATTCACATTTTATACTATATTTTGTAGTGCTTATATAATACTATTAAACTTTAATTTCACAAAATCTGATTTTTAGTTTCACTTTAACCATTTTTATCATATCTTGAGTTCTATAAGGAGATAGAAGCTCATTTTTGGATGACATAAACTTCATATTATGTGCTACAAATAACTTAGTTTTAGCTACTGCTCAATCCATGTCTAAGTATCCTTAACAGTCCCTACAATACAGACTATTCAGATTGGTACACTAATTTTGTTTTGATCATATCTCACTCATTTTGATGATTCCATTGCATGGCCAACTCTCACATGTGTATAACACCTAATAATTACTGTAAATAGATTCCACTATGCCATTTTATCAGTTTATCATTTGGTTAGTTACTGTTTTTATACACCCAACTTTATAAGCAAGAATTTAACCTTTTTACCTATGGTTTTCCATCTTTTTAACCATGTTTATCAAATCTATCAACACCAAATCCCACATAATATTTTTAATCATCATTCATCATCATATACATATACATAAATAAAGAAAATACAAGATTACATAATCAAAATAACAAGAGGATAGGAAGAACAATCTCTATACCACCAAGGTTGTGTAGTTTATGATCAAGGCTTGGATTTTGATGGAAAAACTTGTGATATATCAACACCAACTTTGAAGACCACCAATATTTGTAAACTTCTTGTAGAAATCAGCCCTTGGACATCACCAAATCACCTCCTTGGATGTTAGAATCACCTCCAATCTTCAAGGCTTCAAAGGAGCATCATCATGTGTATGATTAACACATGATTTTATGGCTAAAATAGATCAAATAAGGGTTGTTGTTGGTGATTTAGGGACGAAATGAGAGAGGGAGGAAGGAAGGATGAGTGGTTTTTCATGTGTAAATGAAGAAATGGTTTCTAGGAAATGGTTTTGTGGTTTGGTGTAGCTTACATGTTAAGCTTAGCTAACAAGTGTAACTTGTTAGTTATAACTTGACACATCATGAGATGTGGTGGCATACTTTGGCCATCCCATGTTAGTGGGTTGGGGCAAAACTTGTTTTGTCTCATCCCACTAATTTACGGGTATTCCTCGATTCTAGTTTCCTCGATTTGCGTGCCCTCGGGTCGTTTTACGAAAAATGTTTTTATAAATTATGAATCAACGGCACAAAACGAATCTAATAAAAACTGTCTCATCAAAAACGGATTTCAAAAACGTAAATACGTAATCCTAAGGTTTCTGGTTTAATCGTAAAGGACGTTAAATTATTCACGTAAGTCCTAAACTTTTCTCGTAAATTTGTGAGTTTATGAACCAACAAAATTTAAAATTCCAAAATAATATTCACGGATAAAGGTATTTCCTGAAATGTCGGACTGTCACCAAAAATGTTGTATGTAAACGTAAGCACGTAACGTAGAGTCCTCCGGTTTAGACGTAGTCGATGCTACTTCAAGACGTAAACCCAAATTTCTTCCCATAAATGAGTGAGTTCAGAATATAACATTAAAATAATGTTTTTAAATAATATTTGAGAATAAAATATCAACCATAATTTGACGGATTGTCACAGCATTTACCCCTAAACAGGATCTTTGTCCTCAAAGATCAATTTATCTTACTACTTGCTTCTTATAGAGTTAAAGCCATGTGGGTATTTCCTCCACATTCGGTCTTTTCTCTCAAATGTAATCCATTACAATACACGAGTTTCATCAAACATAAATACGGGAATAAGATCAGGCTTAATGTCGACTTACTTTCTCTATCCATGATGTTCACGGGTTTTTGATGAATGCAACTTTTCACCGATCTAAACTTCGTCAAGAAGTAATCAGATTTTCACTTGATAGATATTTATCAAGTTCGATTTACGAAACATAATTCACGCAACCCTTGAAGTCATAGGGTAGATCCAGCTTATATGCCTTTCAAACCAACTTTTACATCATCTCAATGGTCCCATACAACGGAGACTTATTTCCCATGATCCTTCAGATCATCAATTCATTTTTCCAAGGTGAAATTTTTTGGCATAACTTCGCTACCCATCCTGCACTTCAAGATCTACATTTCATATTCACATTACCTCCTGCCCACTACTGGCAGTCAATAATCAAATCCTAATTTCAACAATCATTTCAGGTCTCGAGGGTCGGGTACTTTGTAAGGTTAGGTTTGTCATCATAGGCAACCTTAAACCTAAAAGACATGTCCAACTCACAATGGGTGTATGTCCGGTGTCTTTCCCCCAACTCCTGCTTACAGATGCTCTAATATTTAGATCCTCACAAGATTCGATCTCGATCCTAATACGATAATATCAACGATAATCTCTCCAAAGGAAAAACGATTATACGGTCTATTACCAAAGGTCAATTATTCAAGCAACAAACAATACTTCTAGTGTTTTGTATCATTACTTTACCTCGTCCCTTCGATTGGGGTGGTAAACAACACTCTCATCAAGGTTCGTTCCCAATGACTTTTGAGCTAATCTCTAGAAATTCGATGCGAAGCGAGGATCTTGATAGAGATGATCGATACACGTACACTATGTTTACACAACTCTTTTAAATACAAAGAGTCAATTTCTTCATCGAGAATTTATCATTAACTGGAATGATATTAGTAGATTTGGTCAGTCTGTCGACGATGACCCAAATCGAATCATTCAGATGATGACGTTTGCAATAGTTAGACCCGTTTACTAATGTATGAGGCGATGTCTGCCTCCATAATTTTGTCGTTAGTATAACTTCTTCTGATGATGATACATTAAATCAGAAACGACATGAATAGAATACTTAATCTTACGAGATTCCAACATGACTACATCTCAATATTTAAGCAACCACAAGTGGCCTTTTATACATATAATGCCATCGGCTTCTCAATTCTAATGGTTCATATTAGCCGCGAACCCCTTTTTATTATCTATATTATCCTTTTTACAAACATCGTTTATTTTTATATTGTTCGGAAATTTATTTTGCACAGTTCATAACTAAGGAACACATCCTAATCGATTTTTTTTATCCTTTTTACATAATGCATAGTGTTTACATTCACCTTTCCTGATGAAATAATTATCATGGTCAATATTACTCAAAAATTCTTTCCTCATATTTTCTAAGTTTTAGTTTCATCTCAACTATTATTTTGTCCGTTTTACTCAATCCGACGTCTAAAGCGTCGATAATTATTACAACTAATTAAATAATAAATATTTAATTTTTATGAAACGTAAACGTAAAATTTTTTGATTTCTTAGTTCTACCAATTATAAAAATGTTCAAAATAAATTTGAATTTAACTAACAAGATTTTTGTGGATTTATCGAAAATAATTAAAATAATTAATAAGATCCGAAAATGTTCGAGAAATCTTTGTTTATACTTTGGTCAAAATTTCTTAGTTGAAAAGCAAAAATTGTCGTTTCAATTTCAAGTCATGGTTTAAATGGTTTCCTCAATCCCTCTTAGGTTGTCTTGAGGTATACACAAACATTTACCCCTAAACAGGAGTTTAGTTAAATGTTCTGGGTTTAAGAGAATGATTCCTTAAAAATACTTTTGATAAAACATTTGTCAAAACATATTTGCACTTTCTTTTTAGTATAACTCAAAGTCTTAAATGGCTCTAATTTTTGAAGAGTCAATATATTCCATTTTATATTAATCACACGATCAACTAATACAAAGGACTAAGCCTTAAATTACATGTTAATTATTCAAGGTACAAATTTTTCATTGATCGGACAACTCCGGGAAGTTAATAAATAATTATTAACTCCTTCTTATTATTAGAAACAAACAAATGGTCCTTAATGATCACGAGCATGAATTTATCAAATTACAGCCTACACACGTGATTCACCAAATTTATGGATGCTACATGTGCATTGGTCAATCCAAACGACACAACGTGAAACTCATAATGTTCATTACAAGTTCTAGATGTAGTGATCGGAATAGATAATCTTTTTCGAGGACGCGAAGTTGATGATATCCATGTCTTGGATCAAATTCCTGAATATACACTAGAACCTCGTAAATGATCGAACAAATCTATCATTTTGGGTAGTGGATATCGATTTCGATCGTCAATTTACTTAGTTCACGGTAATTTAACAAATATAAGGAATAATAACACCATAGCTCTTCATAATGACGAGCTTGGTAGAAAAAAATCTTTCTCCGACAACTCTCTTAGTTGTACGGTAACCCTTTTAATTCAGATGGTGCTGATGTACAGTGTACACGCCACAGGTGCAGCACCAGGAATCTAATCAATACCAAATTCAACCTGCCTTAATGGCAAAAGTCTAGGTAATTCACCAACAAATACCTCCTAAAGTTTCAAATAACATGAACATCTTTTATACATTTACGTTAAGTTATTTCTAGATTATAATATCTATGACTAGTTCATAACCATTCATGGTATAATTTCAAGTCTAAATGCAGGATATGGTCATCCATCAAGAATTATTTATATCACTTTTGATAATCAACATCTTATCTTTTAGGAGAATTCTACTCGAGTTCCCATAAATTAAGACAATGTCGTTATGTCATAATTAATCAATCCATTCTACTGGCACTATCAACTTTCCAGTTTTTTTACCGTTGATAAGATGTGAAATTCTCAAAAGACTAATAATAACTCATAATCCTTCACACTTCAAGGATATCTGGAGACATAACTAACCTTAAAAGAGCAAGGTCAACGCATATTCTACGCGAGAGGATTTCAAATCAGATACAGACGAAAACGTTTAACGAATATGAATATATCCCATGTTTTCATAATTTGAGTACGCATTCGAAAGCTCCTCGGATCGTTACCCAGGTCATTCAAATATGAAATCTAATCAAAAGAAATGATAAGAACGTCGATACATCCGGTCAGGTATCAACACTCGGTAATCAGATACTTTTCCTAAGAATCTCACCACGGGAGAATTGGACAAGAAAGGAATATCAATTGTCAATTAAGACAATATCTATAGATGAGTAAATTCGATTCAGAAGAATAAATGGTACGGGCACATATGTAGGTGTCTTTAACAATATGTCCCTATTTTTGCACTTCTTGCAGATCTCACAAAATTTCAATCCTTCACAATCTTCAAGGAAAATTTAGTGTTTATTAATAATTTCACGGTGACTAATAATAAGCCTTGCATGGTCACTTCCAAATTGTATGTAGGCGCGCAACTATATACATATTCAAGATTAACGATGCAATACTCAGTTCGTCAAAACTTTTGTCATCATGTTTAAAATATATATACTCAAGCTTAATTCAAAATTAATTTACAGAGATGTTCTTTGTTATGAAAACAATTAAGTTTTCCAAAGTGTTTCATTAACAACTTTATTCCAAAAACGATACTTATAAGTCTCACTTTAAATAGTCCTTACGATGATGAAAATTCAATTTTTCTCAAGGGATATTGTTGTATCTTATAAAAACAATGAGTGATCTACAAAAGAGTGATGAAAAGTTGTTCACCAAGAACTAAATACAATATGATAGGAAATGAGCTTAGCCAATTAATCATGAGGTTCATGACCTCGATGGCAATCAAAAAGAATAATCCACAATGTAACTCAAACCGAGATGAGTACTTGTTCAATGGTTGCATCACTAATGCGAGCATTAGGATGAAGCAATAAAAGATAGATAACATCGATACATGTAGGATTTAGCAATCAAAGGTAGTCTTTTCATTAATCACAAACAAGTCAAAATTGTACCGTAACACATTACGTGTCACTATGTCATACAATTCCCAAGAACTCATCCTACCAACTGATGTCTCAGTTAAGTTAGGGATTTTTAGATACTACAATGAATACTAATCTACAAGAGTCATTAGGTGTTCCACATGTCCTGAAAGATCCATCGGTCCCGGTTCAGAAGAAGATTTCTTCAATTTATTTCTTGGACATTGGGCATCCTCGTTAGTGGACAATGGCCTAGGAACAACCATTAACACGAACTATCAATCATTTAAAATCTTATAATTCAATCACAGAACTTAACGACTTCCTCTTAACAATCTCATATCCCATATGTGTTAAATTTTTACTTCGTTCAAGTTTCAACCAACTTATACTCAATGCGATATCCTACCTCATTCTCCAATATTATCAACTTTATTTTTAAATCTAAAAGGGCAATAAAAGCTCGATATGAATCAACACTTAATTTTCAATCCTATAGCTCTTACAATAATAGTTATCAAATGAGTCACTAGTATGAAATGACTCACACATTCAATTAGACTTCTCAGAAAGGTACTAGTGGCATGAGGCTTTTGGGTAAAGGTTCCAATGACAGCCTCAAGTGCAACATTCACCCTTTCGATTAAAAATTTAAGAATTGGGTGACAACAAATCAGATGACACCTTTCCAGGTGGTAATTTTTTTGTCAAACTCCACTCTATAAAGAAAGATCGTCATGACATCGATATCAGATTTAATCTCACCAATTCTTCTTTAATATCACAATCAACTAATGTCAACATTTCTACGAATATCAACCATTTTGTTGGGATCATAAACATCCACAAGTTGGTTTAGATCTTGAATAGCTAGAATTCCTACGGGAATAGCTTCAATTGATTTGCTAGGGGAGTTAGGGTTTCTTGTGACAATCTACGTCGTATAAATACCTCGTATAAGTATTAAATAATCATCAAACAATCATGTAATCAAATTACATCATAAATATATATATATATATATATATATATATATATATATATATATATATATATATATATATATATATATATATATATATATATATATATATATATATATATATATATATATATATATATATATATATATATATATATATATATTAATTAAAATAACACTTCTCAGTCTGGCTTTGTCGGTAACTCGAGAATTCTTTGGCACCGTTATAGTCAAAAGATTTTTAGACATTTTTAGAAAAATATTTATAGTTAAGAGATTTTGAAATGTTTTATTCAAAACCTTGGTTTTAAAAAAATTTTCGTTCTCTATAACGAGAGCTCTGATACCAAACTGTAACACCCCCAAATTTTATACAATTCACTACAACAGAAGACTCGTTGGTGTTACGGGATAGCACATTACTCACATCATAGACAACGCTTAAAAATCGCGTCGTTTAATAATAAAGCATTTCCATTCATAAATATCAGATTTACATAGGTCCCAAGTCATAGTATTTCATACAAGTTTTACAAAGCATTTGAATGGAAATTATTATTTAAGTGCGGGCCATGAATTCTTGTTGTCTTACCGAGAATTTCCTTCAAGTACCTGAGACAAAACATATTAAAATAAATGGGTCAGCGATAACGCCGAGTGAATTCATAGAGTTTAATAAAACCATTAATATAACATCGGTATAAAATTATTACCGAAAATCATTTTGTACAAATCTTTGTAATATGCCATAAAATAGCCAAAGTCATTTTATACAAATCCTTATCAAAAATCATAATATAGGCTTTTGCCTTCAAAATCATTATACGAACCATTGTCGTAAAAAAACATCATACAATACGTTTTATAACGTTGTATAAAGTTAATTAAAATCCGTTATATGAATATCGTTATGTAAAACCAAAACACGAACAAAATATCAATAATAAGAACCCGTATTGCTAGTCAGGCAATATATCGTAATTCAGTGCATATAGTAGTATTTCGTTATTTGGATTATTATAAGCCGCATGACATTGTTACCTTACTACAACAAACAACGGGTAGCTAACCCGAAACTCATTTTGCCCATCTAAATTAGCGTGTCATCACAAAAATCACGCTATGGAAATCTTCTCATACATAAATTCGCTTACCAATGGGCACGACGGGGATCAACCGTCAAGGCACGAACTGGGGCGATCGTCCCCAAATAGTACTATTATATGCATAAGCGTCTACCAAATCCCGGTAGTTCACAATTCATGCTAATGGGACTTTTAGTGACATAACCTAACTTTAATAATCCATTTCATTTCATCTATCGGGTCATACCATCATTCGGGTCCAAATTAATAAACAAACAATAGGGACAAATGGTGTCCTATTTTATCAAAACTAACATGTTATCTCCCTCGAAGGTTTATAAAACATTTCACAAACCATTTAAAAGAGTGCGACGTTGTAGTGAGAAAGCGGGTTATCGACAATTCGGATGTACGGCACGTGCTTCAATCATGGAAACCTAGACAAATAATACTCGTCTTAGACTCTTGTCCAATGACTTTATAAAAACCATAACTATGTATATATATGATGATTTTATAAATATGATGATGATCAATTGGGATTGTACATCTTTACTCATTCATTATAGTGTTTATGTGTTGGTAACATTTTTATACTAGTTTCACTAGTTTATCTTGTTTACATGTTTTAGGCCCAATAAGCCTATTACAAGCCCAATACCTTAGGTTAGTCCATTTTACACTTTCATTATCAGTATTATACTTTACATGTTGGGCCCAAGTGGGTTAAGCCCTATAAGTAAATTTATAAGTGTTTAGCCCATTTAGTTGGATTAATAGTCCAATAAGGCTAACTTAGCCCGTTAATGTCCATTATGTTATATAGTTCGGGTTTTATCGATTTTTTTACTTGTAATAGGTACTTATATATCAGTATATGACTTTTAAAAAGTTTACATTAGACGGGTCCGACCGTCTAAGTTTTAGTTGACGAAAAACGTTAGTTTTACGGTATTAGCCGAAAAGACGTAAAAATCATGTTTATAGGTTTTATAACTTATAAAACTTACCAAACTACCATTTTTATAAAATGTACATTTATTTCTCCTTATACATATTTATATAAATGTAATATATAAGTTAGTGGGTTTTAATTCACATTTTATACTATAATATTGGAGTGCTTATATAATAGTATTAAACTTTAATTTCACAAAATCTGATTTTTAGTTTCACTTTCACCATTTTTATCATATCTTGAGTTCTATAAGGAGATAGAAGCTCATTTTTGGATGACATAAACTTCATATTATGTGCTACAAATAACTTAGTTTTAGCTACTTCTCAATCCATGTCTAAATATCCTTAACAGTCCCTACAAAACAGACTATTCAGATTGATACACTAATTTTGTTTTGATCATATCTCACTCATTTTGATGATTCCATTGCATGGCCAACTCTCACATGTGTATAAAACCTAATACTTACTGTAAATAGATTCCACTATGCCATTTTATCAGCTTATCATTTGGTTAGTTACTTTTTTTATACAGCCAACTTTATAAGCAAGAATTTAACCTTTTTACCTATGGTTTTCCATCTTTTTAACCATGTTTATCAAATCTATCAACACCAAATCCCCACATAATATTTTTAATCATCATTCATCATCATATACATATACATAAATAAAGAAAATACAAGATTACATAATCAAAATAACAAGAGGATAGGAAGAACAATCTCTATACCACCAAGGTTGTGTAGTTTATGATCAAGGCTTGGATTTTGATGGAAAAACTTGTGATAGATCAACACCAACTTTGAAGACCACCAATATTTGTAAACTTCTTGTAGAAATCAGCCATTGGACATCACCAAATCACCTCCTTGGATGTTAGAATCACCTCCAATCTTCAAGGCTTCAAAGGAGCATCATCATGTGTATGATTAACACATGATTTTATGGCTAAAATAGATCAAATAAGGGTTGTTGTTGGTGATTTTGGGACAAAAATGAGAGAGGGAGGAAGGGAGGATGAGTGGTTTTGCATGTGTAAATGAGAAATGGTTTCTAGGAAATGGTTTTGTGGTTTGGTGTAGCTTACATGTTAAGCTTAGCTAACAAGTGTAACTTGTTAGTTATGACTTGACACATCATGAGATGTGGTGGCATACTTTGGCCATCCCATGTTAGTGGGGTGGGGCAAAACTTGTTTTGTCTCATCCCACTAATTTACGGGTATTCCTCGATTTTAGTTTCCTCGATTTGCGTGCCCTCGGGTCGTTTAACGAAAAAAGTTTTTATAAATTATGAATCAACGGCACAAAACGAATCTAATAAAAATTGTGTCATCAAAAATGGAGTTCAAAAACGTAAATACGTAATCCTAAGGTTTCCAGTTTAATCGTAAAGGACGTTAAATTATTCACGTAAGTCCTAATCTCTTCTCGTAAATTTGTGAGTTTATGAACCAACAAAATTTAAAATTCCAAAATAATATTCACGGATAAATTTATTTCCTGAAATGTCGGACTGTCACCAAAAACGGTGTATGTAAACGTAAGCACGTAACGTAGAGTCCTCCGATTTAGACGTAGTCGATGCTACTTCAAGACGTAAACCCAAATTTCTTCCCATAAATGAGTGAGTTTATAATATAAAATTAAAATAATGTTTTTAAATAATATCTGAGAATAAAATATCAACCATAATTTGACGGATTGTCACACTAAGATTAAATCAAATTCACATATGTCCAAAGTTTGGAAGTGCGTCAACTGGGCGAATCTTATCATCGAATTCTAAGGGAAGTTCTATGTACACATGGATAATGCACACAGAGTCTCTCATTGGCGTATATATATTAAATGTGTTTTTAAGTGGTGTAGATGTCTTATTAATACGGGAAGCATAAGTAGTGGATATAACTAAGTGAGTTGCACCCGTATGAAATAAAATGCAGTCAGCATCCATTCATAAGTAATATGCCAGTACTAGTACCTGTCGACTTGTTCGCCTGATCTCTGGTAGTAGTGAACACGCGACCTGAAGCTGGTGGTTTTGGAAGAGCAGTACCTACCAACAGTCTCTCCCTTATTGCAGTCCTTCATCTGATGGCCTGCTTGCCCACACTTAAAGCAAACGCCGATAGCATGACGGCATGGTCCAGGATGCCTACGGCTACAAGTAGTGCAGATAGGATGGGTATACCCTCAAGGAGGTACCCTTGCTACCTGAGAGCCTGTTTCAGAAGATATGAGTGAGACATGATTATTGGGGCATAAACATGACTACACTGAAAGTTTAAGTTATAATACCATACGAAGACGACTTATTAGGCTGCTGACCCTTAGCATTCTGGTCACGCCCACTCGCAGAGTTCCTGCTGTGATGCTGAAATGTTAGCATTTATGTCATACAATACAACAGCTTAACATAGAAGAGTTTAAAATTTTAGGGACCTGTTGTTGATGGAGTAAATGGCATTGTTAGGGTAGTTGTCACTACCGTTACGCCTGTCTGATCCATATTGGTCATTATTCTGACCGTGCCCCTTGTTTTTCATCTGTTGAGTGGCCGGTTGGGACCGGTCTCCACCCTTCTGACTAAAAGATACAATTAAATAGGACAAGATATAAAATGGAAGTACTGATTTGAATGAGATGGTAACGCTTGGTGACTGAAATTTATACCTCTTCTCAGGACGAGCTGGCTCCTCATAGTCATCTCTCATGGAGTGGCACATAGTAGACGAATAGTAGTCAAAGAGTGAAGAGCCCAGCTTAAATGCTTCGCTTGCTCTTCAGCTGTACCTGCAGCAGCACCCAGAAATCTAACTAACCAAAGGAATCGCTGCATAACCTCCGTGATGTTCTCACCAGTTCTTTGACTAATAGCATGGTAGTCCCTCTTTAGTCGTTCCTGATCAGCCCTTGGGAAGAACTGATTATAGAACAACTCATTTAACTGATTCCATGTCAAATGTGACAACCACGGTTTGAGGTTTGTCAATTAGTTTTATTTTGTCCATATTTCGTGGAATTACGTGTCTTTATGTGTTTATGAGTTATGTGGTGTGAATCGAGTGTGGTTTGGACATCGTTTTCGGGTACGAGGTACCATGTGAGTGAAACGATGTGTGATTGTTTCATGTTCATGAGCTCACATAGTAGTGACTATGATATATGATGGTGTTATTTAGTGGTTTTACGTATACGTATATGTATTATAGAAAATCGTATTTTTACGATTTAGGGTTGTGCATTTAGGGGTCTCAGATGAGCTATTTAGTCACGGGAATAATTTACAGGATGGTTTTAAATCATTTAGGACTTAATTATATAGTTTATTTCATATTCTAAGAGTTTTTATAAAACTGTATATTTTTACGTCCTTTACGGTATACGCGTAAATTTGACTAGTTTACGGTTTTGAGGTTTTGGAGGTTTTTGGAGCTGAAACAAATTAAGGTAAATTAAGGTAATATCATTAATACGTTAATTAATATTAAAAAGAAAATAAAAATAAAAAATAATAAAGGGGGTCGGTTTGGACGACGCAAGAAAGAAGGAAGGAAAAGCCCAAAACAGGCCCAATGGACTTGTAATGGGATTAGGGGGCCTTTAGGACTTAACCAAACCTAACCCATAACCAAAATAATCATACTTTTAACCTTCATAACAGCTCCTAGCCGAAATTAAACAATGGTGGCCAATTAGGGTTTCCAAAATAAAGATCTTCCATTGATTTCTAAGGTAAAACCTTCAAAACCATTGTTCTATTAATGATTTTAATCAATTTAATCATGTAATTGATCTTATGATGGATTAGGGTTTGTGAGTTTTCTGAGATTAGGTTTCATATGAATTGATTACTTTGGTTATTATGAAGATTAGTGATCGTAATTAGGGTTTAATCATGTTTAAATTCGTTTTTAAAAACTGGGCAGAATTTTTGGTCCATTGTTTTGATCATATCTAGAGTTATAAAAACTTTTAAATTTCGAATCTTATGTCCCTGGAAAGGTAATTGAATTAGATTTCAAATAAAAGAAACTAGAACTAAATTGGAGGTAGGGAAGTGGGTCAAAAATAGGTTACATCAGTCTGGTGTCAAAATAGTTTTTGGATCAGCCTGTTTTCATTTTATGTTTTGAATTGTGTGGGGTACTTAGGTTTATAATTGGAGCTTCATATGAACATGAGGTTTAGATTATATATTAAATAAAATATCTAGAGAAGGGCTAAGCAAATGGGATAGGGTAAGACCATCTGGTCATAACAAACTTTTAATATGTTCAAAATCAGTAAATTATGGATAGGTAAAAGTATATATATATATATATATATATATATATATATATATATATATATATATATATATATATATATATATATATATATATATATATATATATATATATATATATATATATATATATATATATATATATATATATATATATATATATATATATATTGAGGCCTAAACAATAGATTTAAGGTTGAGGCCAAGAGGGAGAGTTAGCTAACACATGTAAGGGCATAGGGTTTCTTTTACAGGGCATGTTATTTTTGTTAAGTGGGTGTTCGACCAATAGTTTGAAGTATGAAAAACGGGACTGTTTTGGGTTAAATGCGAACGGGACGAGTTATGAACTAAACTAAGTTAAGGGCTTTATATAGGGGTGTAATGAGATTCATATGGCTTATAAATATGGTTAAGTTGTAGGGTAAGTTTATATATCCATCATAGATTGATGAGCCATTTTAGTATGTGGTTCATGTCTTAATTTTATACGTTTGTGTGTTTATATTTGTACTAGAGCGCGGGTACTTGGAGAAGCTTGTTTAGGTGAGTTTCATAGTCCCATGTCGTTTTATGATTTGATTTCCAGATGGGATGGAAGAGACACTGTATGGTTTTGTAAAGAATGCTGTAAATATTTTTCTGGTTTGTGATGGACTTGTGTGTACACTTATGTGATTAACTGCTATGTGATTCTTGATTGTGTTTATGATTTGGATCGGGGGACACGTACCGTCTTAGTTATTGTGGTTTGACTTGATACCAAGGGGATGTTGACAAGGCGGGGCCTTGGGATTGGTTCATAGGTGTATGGGCGCCTATGGGACCATGGTTATTGATAAGGCTTGGAGCCTTGGAAATATGGATATTGGTAAGGCTTGGAGACTTGGATTTGTGCCAATTGGTTAATCTTGAATGCTAGTTTTAATACATTATTTTAGCACATTGTCCATATGTTCTTTTGCTAATGGTTGTTATTCACAGCTTATAACTGATTTGGCGTTGGAGTCTAAACCTATGACTCTCACCAACATTATGTTGACTTGTTTTAGTGTCTCTTTCAGGTGAGAATGTAGTTAAGCATGAGAATAGGAGTGGCTAGCTGGAAGGCTTAGGATTGCATTTGGAGGAACCCCCTTTCCTCTTAGTCTTTATTTATGTTTGAATAAGTGATACTTTGTAGACACCTATATGTTTGTTATTTGTTAATTGTATGTCTTTGGTAAGAGGTAGACCTGTTACCTACTTACCTAGAAGCCTGCATTGTTTGAGATATCTTCATGACATTGTGTCACCATTTATTATATTTCCATTTCATTTAGTTATCTCTGTAGACACGCTATTGTTGTGATGATATACATACGTCGCGCCCCATATTCCGCCATGGTGGGTTGTGATAGAATGGTATCAGAGACAATGGTTATAGAGAATTAGGTTGCCTAGCCTAGTCTATAGCTTAAGGATCCCTGCATATAGGCGTCATAGGATTACACGTGGTCTTGATTGTATTATCCTAAATTTTATTTTTTGTGAATTTTGACTAGTATGAGTTAAACTGTAGTTGCCCATACTTAGTCATCTGTTAATTTCTGTTTTTCTTTTGATATATAAATTACTTTCACCATAGTAAGTTATATGGTGTACCTAATATATAGTATTTTTTTTTGAGGTTTAAGTCATGTTCCCTAAGAATCATGTGGTGATTCGAGTTACTAGGAGTAGGTGGATAGGAAGGATCTTAAGTTGTTTCCACTCTTATGGGTGACATGACTTATAACTGATTATGATGTTGTGTTGGAGTTTGTCTATGCTGTTTTAGCTAGACTATGGATTTATGTATTCCAAGAGTTTGACTATATTATTTTAATAGATGGAGTTTTGGACCTTATTGTTTATGTGGTTATGAGCTTATGTGAGTAGATGGATTTTTGTGTTATATGGTGTATTGATTCTTATAAGTGTCATCATAGGAGAGAGTGCATTGAGGAAAGGGTAATTGTATAAGTATGGTGGCCAACATAGCTATACAAGTACCACAACTTCAATGGGTTCTTAAGTATGATTGAATGAAAGAGGGTTAGTACATGCTTGTATATGATGACATGTGGATTAGTGGGTATATGTATAATATATGGGTTTATGTAACGGCTGTCTACCATATGGCTATTTTTTAGTGTGTTATAAGTTTTGGGTTATACTCATGTTGTGTGATTATGGGGTCACACGATATGGACTGGTTTTAGTGATGGGTTTTATGCCTTGTTGTAAGATGGTGATTACTCGTATGGAAAAACGAGTTTATGACGCGATTGATTGAACTAACATGTATGGTAACGAGTATGTTTTGGGTGATTTAATTGGTATATATATGCGGATGTATATATACTAGTATGTGTTAAGTTATGGTATATGGTCGTTCAATAGTTATTATAATTTGAACGTAGCTTGTGTTTGCTCATGTTTTATGGTGCTAGAGTTTGATGTAGTTCTAACGACGTTTTGAGTCTTTTGATGTTTTTCTACATTTGGGTATGTATTTTAATTAATAAGAACTACTAAATTTTCTTGCAAGTAAGTCTGGCTAATTATAGGAAAACGATTTTGAAAATAATTTGTAAGTGTATGGTATGATATCGTGCATTATATATCTTTTATATAAGTTTATGGTAGTAAGTTATAAAAAAAATTTTGTCTTGAAAATAACTGGATTAGTTTTCTAGGTAACATGTGATAATACATTTTATAGGCTGAAGAAATTTTACAATGATTTTCTTAAGTGGAGTTAAAACTTTAGAAGTATTTAACTAGACGAAAAGAGTAAAAAGGGAGTTTTTATCATAGTAATGATAATAATAACACCACGCCTTATAAACTTGTAATAGTTTAGTTATATCCAGCCTAAATAGATTATATAAAATAATAATAATAATCTAGATTAAAATGAAAGAAAAAAAACACTATATTTTATAAACATGTATTGGTTTCATAATAACAAGCGAAATAAGTTTAATATGGGTAAACAAGATAATGGTTAGAATAAGATTGTAGTATACCAACTAGTTGATATCCTTGATAAATTAATGTAGATAAAAGATGAGTTTATGGTTAAAAATGAGTATGATTGATTTTAGTAGTATTGAAGTTTGGTTCTGATGAGAAGTAACTAATTGGGACAAAAGTTTAAAATTTTCTAAGGTATCAAAATTTGGTAATACTAATCATGACGAATCTGATTTTTCATTGTTGGCACACTCCATTGATATTTCAGATTACATTGTTTTGTTTTCAATTGTTTTCTCTAGGGTTCGTTTTACCCTATATTTTATTTTGGGACACGATTGTTTGGAATTCTTTTGGTACACGTCATGGTTTAGTTATGCGGTTGTGGAAACGTTAGGATGAGAGGATAGAGTTGGGTAGTAGTACTTATGGTTAGATATTAGAATGGAGAGATGTGTTTTGGTTTAAAGGTTTTGTTGAAGGAATGATTAAGATTTATGGAGTTTTGAAACTTAGATTGGTTACGGGAATAAGGGAGTAAGTAAAGTTAGTTGACTGGTCGTGGGAACGAGATGTCATGCTATGAGAAGTTGGTTGAAGTACCATTAGGAGATTGATGAAAGTACTAGCGGATGTGAGGATAGAGTAGAAAGTTTCTACCAATGGAAAGATTGGGCAAATAACACGCAAGGAAATTGGTATATTTATGGAGTCAAGGTAGTAATAGAGACGTAAAGAAAAACATTGATGTGAAAGAATGATTGGTATGAAGCTGATTAATGGTGAAGTACAACAAGTAAGGAAGAGTGAGCCATTGAGGGGTTGAAGTACCTTTAGAAATATTGTGGTAGATGGGTTGAAGTTAGAGGCTACTGGGTAGTGTGAAGTTCCTATGTAACATCATAGAGACGAGAAGGAGTGCGTGAAGAGCTACATCGTGAATCAAGGAGCTGAAAGGACTACGTGTCGCCTGCTAGAAGAAGCAAGATATTTCGAAGGAGTCACAGAAGTTGCAAGGACTAGAAAGGTGACAAGCACTATGATGGGAATCTCCGTATGGTTCGTGACGAAGAAGAACAGATCGAGTACCAGAGTGGAGTTACAAAGAGTTGAACTAGTGGATCATGATGAATTGAATACATAACATGGGAGATTAAGAACTCGTAGAGGTAACAAGGGGAGTCGAGTGACTACGCAGATAGAATTTTTGTGGCAATCAATATCGAGGGATGAGTAGTGAAGCTGAGCTGAATAAGTTCATGGAGAAGTGATTAGAGAGTCGATTTTGTGAAGGTGTTATGAAAGATCTTTGAAAGAGACAGTTATACATTATCCAATGCACTAGCGATTTCTATAGAGTTGATGAATGAAGTATGGAATTTCTGTTGGACGGGATCGTGTAGGAATTAGGGAGAACCATGGAAGGAGAGAACCAAGTATTCTTAGAAGATGATGATTGAGAGTACCTCATGTTGGGTGCAAGATCAAAATAGAAGTATGAGATTTAAATAAGAATTTAAAATATGGCTTAGTTTAGACAAGTGGAAACTAATATGGGTATAAGATAAGAGTGTGATACGCATGGGATCACATAAAACTCTAATATGTCCCTATTAGGAGGGGGTAGGAGAACTTATTGTGAGGAAAAACAAGTGAAGCTACTTGGAAAATTTTTTGAGGTATCGATGACTTGAAAGACGGGAAGCATAACATCGCGATGTATGTCATGAGCTGAGGAAGAAGAAGGAAGTCTGGATAGATGTGAATCATGAATGAAATAGGCCGAGATAGGAACCGAAGGTAAAACTTTGGTATAGCCTAATGAGTAGAATAAGGCACTAAGCATGCTAATATTGTTGTAGTGTGTTATGAGACTGCTTTTATACATAGTCTCATCGTCCAAATCGGGCTTAAAATGCATAAAATATCATTAAAACTGCCAAATATATGCTCGTGTTTGTTGCTTGTGTATTTTAGGTACGGATATTGAGGAAAAGACAAAAAGATCACAAGAATCAATAAAAAACGAACACGGGAAACGAAGCCGCACAATGAACCGGGCCCAAATCTGGAATTTCCAAAAATGACCTTGAAGAATTGAATATTGTCAACATTGGTCCCTCATTTTTGAAGACTTGGCAATTTATACCCTTGCAAAACTCATAAAATGCATTTGGGTCCCTAAATTATCAAGATGTTACATGGACAGCCCTTGAAGAATGAAGAATGTGCATTAATAGTCCTTGATAAAAGTTTGTGAACAACTTGTGCCAAAATTGACAAGTTGTCTAAAGTTGTTACATGGAAATGGGGCGTTAATAGCTATTTAATATAAGATGAAAGAATGAAGAAACTTGGGGGGCCATTCAGTCAAACACCCAAACTTACCCCATCCAATCACTACTCCATGTCACCCCTCCCCTCCAATCATCTCCCACCACCTCACCACTCCATCCACGTCAACATACCACTCACACCAGTTTATTAATTAAACTGGTCAAAACACCCAGTCAACTCCTCTTAACTTTCCCACCCAAACACACTTTTTAAATTAACCACCCCCAAAAATAGATTAAACCCACCCTTAATCCCAGATAAACCCTAATATTCCCCAGCCTTAATCACCCTTAATTCAAAGGGGTTTTTCCCCAAACCCTCCAGAATACTAATTAATCACATCCTCACCCCATCCCACACCAAAACCGTGACCAAGACATACCCATGTGTCTTGTGGGACCCTCCCCTGCACCCGTCTTTGTCCCCAAACCCCAATACCCGACCAAATGAACGACTGGATGAATTTCCTTGGTCCCCAAGTGCAAACAAACGACAAGGATCAACTTCAAACAGCTAGCATCTTCACATGACACCAAAGAGATCACATGGGCACAATTTGACCAACTTTGAAGACTGAAGATCAAGGGCATTTTATGGATTTACTGGATTAGGGTTTTAGTATTCTAGGACCTTCCTTTCACTTGTATAAAGAGAGGTCGCATGTGACCTCTATCACTTGTTCCAGTTTTTAGCTTTCACATTTGTAATTCCTTTTTAGTAATATAAAAGTTTGGTATTTGTTTGAGCAATTTAATTACTTTTTATAGTTATTAAAAGTTGTGTGTGTGTTGAAAGCTAACCTGTGTTCTAAAGATTTGTTAAGTTTTTTTGAGTTGTCAAAAGCAATTTCAAAAAGGTTTCTGAAAATTGGTGGATTTTGGTAAAATCTTGTTTTAAGGTTTGATTTTCCTAGATTTTAAGTTGTTTGGTTTGAGTGTTTTGAAAGAAAAACATTTGAGAAAAGTTTTTGAAAAGGTTTGAAAGGTTTAAAAAAATTAGAAATATTGGCATATTGTGCTTGTTTCATTTGATCTTAGCAGGAATTTTGGAAGACTTGATCTTTGTCCAAGGTTCAGCTCAGGTCCGGACCTGTTTGGAGATGGCTAGCAGCCATTGTTGGGCCTGGATGTAGGTCCAACAAGGTAAAATCCTTGTTCCTTTTTCAGTTTTCAGTTTATGTGATTTTGCATGAAAGTTGTTCAAGTGTTAATTTTAAGGTTGGATTATGTTCATTCTAGGTTGTTATGCATGATAGATTAGTTTTAAGTCAATTTGATTAGGTTTTGAATAGATTTGCTTTGAAAAATCATTTTTAGAAATATAAAGGGGTGTTTGGATTAAGGCTTAAGTAGGGTTGAATGATTTTAATATTGGCTTAAAACTTGTTAAACACACTCCTTAGGTCAGTTATATGTTACATGTTAGTTTGGTTTTCAATTTGATAGGCTTTTAAATACATTTGCGTGCATAAAAATTGGTTTAAGTGGTCAAAAATCAGAAAGTGTATTTTCTTGTCTGTTTAGTGAATTTTGTGCCTTCAACTTTTGATCATTGTTAGATAATAGGACATTTGAGGATTGTGAATCAGTTATATGCTATTTGGTGAACTTATGTGCTAGTTATTGGCCATTGAATTTCATTTTTGTGCAAGTAAATTAGACCTACTGCTCATCAGATACCATAGGCCTTAATCAGAAACTTTGAGTGCCTTTTGTGCTTGATCTTTGCTTGTGACTTGTTGTTTTTTGTGTTTACTCAGACTCCCCACAACCCAATTGGTGTGGGGGTGCCTTATTGTCCAAAACAAGCACTCACAATAAGCTTTCCTAAGCTTATTGCTTTCTGTCCAAAAAATACACTAGCAGTGGGAACTCCTTTCCCACTGGTAGCACAATTTTTAGTACTGCTTCACTAGAAAACAAAAGTCCATGCACATGTCACTTTCAGAATTAGGGTTTTTTTGTCTCTAGTGCATGAAAATTGGATTTAGGACTTGAAACTTGTTTTGTAATTTTTCTAATTTTATTTTTGATTTTTCTGTTTAATTAAATTTTTATTTACTGTTCATTTTATATTTTTTAGATTAATTAGCCTTTTTAATTAACTTTTAAGTTTCTGTTTTTGTCTTTTAGTGCCAAAAATATTTATTTTTCAGTTTAAACATTTTTCTTTTATTTAAAAAACATTTTAAGATTTTTAGTTAAAAAAGTTTTTACTGTTCACCTTTTATTTATTTTTTATAATTAAATTAGTTTAATTAGGGTTTTATTTAAACTGTTTTTGTCTTTTAGTGAAAAATTTAATATTTTTCAAACTTTTTCAATTTTCTATTGTTCATTAGAGTAAAATAGGATTTTTAAAATTCGTAAATTATTTTTGGCATTATTTTATTATTTTTTATAATTATTTTAGTTTTAAAATAGTTTTTAGTGATTTAAAAATAGAAAAATAGTTTTTAAAAAACTAGGAAATATACTTTTTAGTCTTTAGATAATATAAGTAAGTTATTTGTTCAATAAAATAATATTTTGGACATTTTGATTAATTATATTTAATTTTAGGGCTTTAATTAGCATTTAAAATTGAATATTTAATTAATAAAAGGTTTTAAAATATTTTTATTAGATTTATATTCGCATTTATATTATTTTATACTACTTTTATCTTTTAATTAATTATTAGGTTTTAAAATTTTAATTTTGTAGTTTTTTACGGTTTTACGTGAACGCTTTTTCGTCTTAGCTCGATCCGTCTTCGTAACCGTCATTTCTTTCTTATTTCTATTTTCTTTTCTTCTCAATATAATCACAAACATTAATCAATTCATTACACAACACACGTGCCTCCTCGAGAACGAACTTGAACTTATTTGGTCATTAGTGCTCGGTTTTCCTAAACCGACACTTAATACTTGCCACTTTTGCTCTCTTTTCCTAAAGAGTAGTAAAAACTCTATATCATTTTGGTGCCGCTGCCGGGGAGGCGTGTTGTGTTTTGATTGAACAATTGTTGTTTTTATACTAACCATAATTAGTATTTGTATTAGTAGCACTCTACTAATACGTATTATCGTTTTTCGGTTTTTGTGTGAATCTTTACTATATTGTATACGTAGAACAATAAATTCACAAGTACTCCAAATACGTGAGAAATCACAACCTTGACTTGGGAGGTCATTACCCAATCATTGTATTCGAATCTCAAACCAAAGAAAAAAGGCAAAAATAGATAAATACTTTCGTGAAGCTTAATCTTGAAAATACAAACTATAAGGTGGGTATAAGGCGGTTGTATTTCACGACCTAAAGGAAAAAGGCTCTTAAGTGCTTCGCGCCGCCTCGTTTCCTCCGCTTGCTTGTGAGTATTTGATTTTGAGAGTGAATCGAGGGTTTTGCCGCCCAAAGTATTATTACATATCATATATATTTTCTTGGTTTCATTTGATTAAACCCTCTTGAACGATTTGGTGTTCCACCATCGTTCTAAAGTCATCGAAGGCGTTCACTTCACGTGGTCGTTTTCATTCCTTGAGGCTTCTTTAATCGAGAGATTTGATTAAGGAGGAGATTTGTAGATTTGTGTCTACTTAATACATTCACCAAATTCCAAAAAAAGTTAATACCATCAAAAACCACAAAAAAATTTGAAAAATACAAAACACCAAAAAGAATCTTCTTTGCTCGTCCCCTCGTTGTACGTGACGTTTATGCTAACTCGTAATCAAGCAAAACGTGCACGTAGACGAAAGAACAAAACTCCCACTCCAACTCATTCTAGTGAGGAGTCTCCTATTGACGAACCCATTGTACGAGAAGCACCAACCATGGCGAATCGAACTATGATGGAGTTACTTCAAGCACCCACCGAGGGTTATGGAGAACCTATTGTGATTCCCGCTATCCTTGCGGAGAATTTTGAGGTGAAAACGGGTTTGTTGTCGATGATCCAAAACAACAAATTCCGTGGTGATGAGAAGGACAATCCCCACAACCATATCCGCCAATTTAATCGTCTTACCGCCACTTGCAAATTTTAGGATGTCTCGAATGACTCGATTAAAATGATGCTTTTTCCGTATTCCTTAGCGGGGCCTGCTAAAATTTGGTTAGAGAAAGAGCCACCCAATTCTATATTGACGTGGAAGGATCTCGTTTCAAAGTTCGTGAACCAATTTTTTCCGCCCTCTAAGACTACGCATTTGAAAAATGAGATTTCTAAATTTTCACAAGAATCAAATGAAAGTTTTTCAACGGCTTGGAATAGGTTTAAGGAAATGTTACATGAATGTCCTCATCACGGTTTTTCCGACTTGCACCAAATAGACACGTTTTACAATGGACTTAATGATCATGAAAGAGATTATCTAAATGCCGTCGCGGGTGGTAATTTTTTGTGTAAAACGGTTGAAGAAGCTTTGGTCATAATTGAGAATAGGTCTAAGGTTTATAGCCCTTGTAACACACAGAGTGTTGCCAAATTGGGCTCGTCATCATCGTCTCGTAGCATTAATGCTTTACATGATGAAGCAAATGAAGAAAATCGGTTTTTTGATAGATTTGCTAACCTTATGTCGCATTGGAAAGCTCAAGAAGCTTCAAATTCCGCTTCGGTTAAAGCGGTTTCTAAGAGTTGTTTGTCGTGTGGTGGAGCTCATGATCTTTCCGAGTGTATTACCGCGGATGGTAACACTTCGAGTGCTTATGTAGCCACGGGAACTTACAACCAAAACGGTCAAGGTTCCCGCCAAAATCAAGCTCCACCAAATCAAAATGCTAATAACTATCGAAACAACAATCAAGGTAGTAATTATCAAGGCAATCAACGTAATTACAACAAGGGTAATTATGAAAGTGGAAATGGGCAAATTTCAAACCAAAACCAAAACCGTGATTTTCAAACTACCACACAAGGTTTTCAAAATGATCACACCAAAAATCTTCAAGGAGAGTTTTTGAATTATGCTAAGGCAAACGATGCTAAGTTTGATAATATGCAACGTGAAATGGTAAGCTTAAGATCCGAGTTGAAAAATGAGCTTAAAAACGAACTTGCTAATGAATTTAAACTCATGCTAATAAAATGGAAGGAAATGTTCAAAGACTCCAACAAAATCAACAAAAAATGGAGCAAGGTCAACATGAGATTAAGCAAGAGTTGTTAAAAGCGGATTCTAGGCAATCTAAGTTTGAAGACCGAATGGGAAAAATGTTTGAAGCTATCATGTGTAAGCCCTCTTATTCGGGTGGTCTTCCTAGTGATACCATCGTGAACCCGAAAGGAGAATTGAAGGTTATTACTACTCGTAGTGGTAAAACTTTCAAAGAACCCACTTCTCGTCCAAGTACTTCTACGGAGAAGGAAAAAGAGAAAGAACCCGAGGTGGTGGTCGAAAAGGAGCAAATTCCAAGCCCACGAAGTACCGCTCAAACCACACCTACGGTTGAACCTATACCAATCATGGAACCCGAGATTCCAAGGCCGATGCCTACTATGCCCCAACCCACACCACCTTTACCTTACCCTTCAAGACAAGACAAGGAAAAGGCACAAGAACGAAATAATTATCAATTTGAACTTTTTATGAAAATGTTTCGTGACTTGCATTTTAATATAAGTTTTGCCGACGCCTTAGTCATGATGCCTCGATTTGCCGCGAACTTCAAAAGTATGTTGAATAACAAAGAAAAATTGCAAAAATCGTCTAGTTGTTCATCGGTTTTTCTAAGCCGCATACCTCAAAAAGTCGGTGATCCCGGCAAGTTTTTAATCCCATGTGCTATACAAGACATGGAAGAATGCTACGCCTTGGCCGATCTTGGTGCTAGTATTAATTTGATGCCTCTTGAGATTTTTAAATCGCTCAATCTTCCAAATCTCACTCCTTCAAGAATGTCAATCGAGATGGCCGATCATTCTACGATTTTAACTTGTGGAGTAGCCGAGGACGTCTTTGTGAAAGTTGGAAAGTTCTACTATCCCGTAGACTTTATTGTTGTTGACATTCCTATCGATCCTAAAGTTTCGCTAATTTTAGGTCGATCATTTTTGGATACCTCGAGAGCACTTATCGATGTGCATGCAAGAAAAATCACTCTTCGTTTCGATGAGGAAGAACTCGTCATTAATGCAACTCAAAACTCCACACTTTCTCATGTGTATTCTATCACGTCTTTGTATAATGTCAATCCCATCAAAAACATTTGCAAAAGGATTTCAAAAAGAGTTTTAGAAGTTGTTGAGAAAAATGAAGTTCCGTCCCCTCCGCCGGTGGAGGTTAAGAGTGTTAAGCCTACGATTCCAATTGTGAATGATTCTTCGGATGATGAATACGTTGATCCCGATGGGGGAGTTTTCTTTGTCGACAAACGTTTTGAAAACTTACCACCACCTTTACCAAAACGGTTTTCAAATGTGAGAATTTTTAGTGTGACTAACATTGCTTTAGATACACCAAATATTTTTGACATAATTAAATCGGGTTTTCACAAGGAGAGTTTAAAAGATGAAAAAGGAAAAAATTTTAAATTGAATTTAAAAGATTTTTCTACAATGCTAACTCCGTCATCACCTCGTGATTTGAGTACTACAAGATCGTCTTCTCCTTTTGACGATGCTTTGTGTGGACTTAGTGTGGGGGAAACCCCTTATGTTCCCTCCCCTTTCTCCACCGAGGACGAGATATTTGATCCTAGAATTGCTTATAAAGGGAAATCTCGGTCTTCCACCGATGCAATAAATGGAAAATCTTGTTATTTGATTGGTGCGAGTCTACCTCGAGTAGCTCAATGTTTTTATGACTTACCCATTGTCCCACCCTTCTATTTCTTCTCTCCTATTTTCTTGAAACCCTTTGGGTTTATGTTGGCACATGATGAAGTGGTGTTGGTTTGTTTTTCCAATGAAAACGAGAACGCCATCTTCGATCCCGGTATTTTGCACCATCAAAGGACTTAGTCCTTAATAACGGTTGTTTTTGGGCATTGTTTATCATGTAAGCCCCACCAAAAATTGACCACACCATGATAATTCCTAAATGATCACATTTATGGGGATTCGAGTCGAGCTTTTGACTCGGTTATCAAAAACAAGGTGCCTCGTGGGGGAGACCCATGCTTATCCATGTACATATTATTGCTTTCTAATTAGTTAATGTGAGGGGATTTGTGCCCTTCCAACCTTTGTTCTGTGGTTGTTTGTGCATTGTGGTTTTTAGATAATGATCTTCACGATTGGAGCCTCTCGTGTTTGTTTTATGGGAGCACTCGATCGTTTGCTTTGAAGACTTTCTCAATATCCAAATGATATATCCTTTGATGTTCTAACCTTAGGTTATTAGCACACTTCATAAACGGCTATTAATTTATTGGTTACACCCTTTCCATGCTAGATTAGGCATTCGACTACGTCTCTAGTATGGGGGTGTTTGCACCCCTAGACTCGAAACATTGAGGACAATGTTTAACTTTAGTATGGGGGGTGAATAGATACTTGCCTTGCCAAACCTTCACGTTTTCCAAAGTTTATCTTTTTGTTATCATTTTTGTTGCAAAATAAGGCTAAAAATGGCCAAATTTTAAAAATTTTCTCATGTTTTATAAGTGTTTGAAGACACGAATGTAGGTTTTCCGATGGCGAGAATAAGAGTAATTTTTGACTCGACCGTGCGTGTTGAGCACTTAGCTTTGATTCCTTAACTACACATTAGGCTAAGTCTCTTAAATGAGGACGAGAAATGATAGGGTTAATTATAAGTTACTATGCTAAACGTAGAGTACTCGTATTCTTTCAAAAACTCATGTGTTCTCGTTGTTTGCTTATTCTCCCTTCGCTTGTAAATATTTTTTTCTTAATAAAAATTGACTTAGCGGTTTAGTTAGGATTGTTGGGTTTCTAGTCTTTTCTAGTAGCTTCCGTGTAATTAAATTGGGAAGACATTAAGGTATCGCCAGCGTCACGGTTTTGAAGTATTGGCACCCCAATAATCGAAAGCTTCACCCAATAATAAGATTTCAAGTGCTCACCTAAATCTAGCAAACAATTTGAAGCCCCACAAGGCCGAAAAATCTATGCAAAATTGAAAGTGAATCAAGCCTTAATCTTCGAAGCTTTAAAGATCCAAAATTCGCTTTAGCGTGAGGATATACGTCTTTGGCTAATAAAACCACCGATGAGGCGGATAATAAAAGGCAAGGCAAGACCGAAGTCATAATAAAAGCTTCATGGCGAAGTTGAATAAAAGATAGAGGTAAACCAAAGATAATCAGGCCCTTCCGTTAGGGGGCATATAAAAGTCTTGGTAATAAGTCTCATGTTCAAAACCGTTATAAAACCGTGTTTATCGATCCTTCTTGTCAACTTGATTTTTTAACATCGTTGTCTATTAGGAGGGGTTATTGATTTGATGGTCTTAGTTACACCGTTAGGACTCTATTTTTAGACCTAAATCTCTATTATCGCATAAGTCAACAATGTATCCTCGTGAAACATTCAAGACAAAATAAAATATAAGAGATACAACTTAGGAATAATGGGAGGATAAGTACGTGATTAGGGCATATGAGTAGTGTTAGCATTACTAACATATAATGACAATGATCTCGTTGCACGCTTGGCATGGAATTAGGGTGAAAATCGAGGACGATGAAATTATTTCTAACGAAGCATTCACGTGTTCTTATTCTATGAACCTAAACGTCCCATTTTGCGATGAAAATCATACATTATGTCAAAAACGCAAGAAGTAGTAATAGTAGTAGTGTAGTTAGTTTATCATTCCAATAAAGTGAATAAAATTGAATTTTGGAGATGCTACGATACTTTATTCTAGCATTGCGTGAGGGCACGGCAATGGTTTAGTATGGGGGAGTGATGAGACTGCTTTTATACATAGTCTCATCGTCCAAATCGGGCTTAAAATGCATAAAATATCATTAAAACTGCCAAATATATGCTCGTGTTTGTTGCTTGTGTATTTTAGGTACGGATATTGAGGAAAAGACAAAAAGATCACAAGAATCAATCAAAAAAGAACACGGGAAATGAAGCCGCACAATGAACCGGGCCCAAACTTGGAATTTCCAAAAATGACCTTGAAGAATTGAAGATTGTCAACATTGGTCCATCATTTTTGAAGACTTGGCAATTTATACCCTTGCAAAACTCATAAAATGCATTTGGGTCCCTAAATTATCAAGATGTTACATGGACAGCCCTTGAAGAATGAAGAATGTGCATTAATAATCCTTGATAAAAGTTTGTGAACAACTTGTGCCAAAATTGACAAGTTGTCTAAAGTTGTTACATGGAAATGGGGCGTTGATAGCTATTTAATACAAGATGAAAGAATGAAGAAACTTGGGGGGCCATTTCAGTGAAACACCCAAACTTACCCCAGCCAATCACTACTTCATGTCACCCCTCCCCTCCAATCATCTCCCACCACCTCACCACTCCATCCACGTCAACATACCACTCACACCAGTTTATTAATTAAACTGGTCAAAACACCCAATCAACTCCTCTTAACTTTCCCACCCAAACACACTTTTTAAATTAACCACCCCCAAAAATAGATTAAACCCACCCTTAATCCCAGATAAACCCTAATATTCCCCAGCCTTAATCACCCTTAATTCAAAGGGGTTTTTCCCCAAACCCTCCAGAATACTAATTAATCACATCCTCACCCCATCCCACACCAAAACCGTGACCAAGACATACCCATGTGTCTTGTGGGACCCTCCCCTGCACCCGTCTTTGTCCCCAAACCCCAATACCCGACCAAATGAACGACTGGATGAATTTCCTTGGTCCCCAAGTGCAAACAAACGACTAGGATCAACTTCAAACAGCTAGCATCTTCACATGACACCAAAGAGATCACATGGACACAATTTGACCAACTTTGAAGACTGAAGATCAAGGGCATTTTAGGGATTTACTAGATTAGGGTTTTAGTATTCTAGGACCTTCCTTTCACTTGTATAAATAGAGGTCGCATGTGACCTCTATCACTTGTTCCACTTTTTAGCTTTCACATTTGTAATTCCTCTTTAGTAATATAAAAGTTTGGTAATTGTTTGAGCAATTTAATTCCTTTTTATAGTTATTAAAAGTTGTGTGTGTGTTGAAAGCTAAGCTGTGTTCCAAAGATTTGTTGAGTTTTTTGAGTTGTCAAAAGCAATTTCAAAAAGGTTTCTGAAAATTGGTGGATTTTGGTAATCTTGTTTTAAGGTTTGATTTTCCTGGATTTTAAGTTGTTTGGTTTGAGTGTTTTGAAAGAAAAACATTTGAGAAAAGTTTTTGAAAAGGTTTGAAAGGTTTAAAAAAATCAGAAATATTGGCATATTGTGCTTGTTTCATTTGATCTTAGCAGGAATTTTGAAAGACTTGATCTTTGTCCAAGGTTCAGCTCAGGTCCGGACTTGTTTGGAGATGGCTAACAGCCATTGTTGGGCCTGGATGTAGGTCCAACAAGGTAAAAGCCTTGTTCCTTTTTCAGTTTTCAGTTTATGTGATTTTGCATGAAAGTTGTTCAAGTGTTAATTTTAAGGTTGGATTATGTTCATTCTAGGTTGTTATGCATGCTAGATTAGTTTTAAGTCAATTTGATTAGGTTTTGAATAGATTTACTTTGAAAAATCATTTTCAGAAATATAAAGGGGTGTTTGGATTAAGGCTTAAGTAGGGTTGAATGATTTTAATATTGGCTTAAAACTTGTTAAACACACTCCTTGGGTCAGTTATATGTTACATGTTAGTTTGGTTTTCAATTTGATAGGCTTTTAAATACATTTGCATGCATAAAAATTGGTTTAAGTGGTCAAAAATCAGAAAGTGTATTTTCTTGTCTGTTTAGTGAATTTTGTGCCTTCAACTTTTGATCATTGTTAGATAATAGGACATTTGAGGATTGTAAATCAGTTATGTTAGAAACTCACTTTATGTGACGACATTTAAGAATTCCCATTAGTTATCATAGTCACACACGCTTAGACTAGACTAGGTTCGATGTATAGTTTAAGGTGCGTGTGTGACTATATATACCCCTCCTTAGCTTCCAAGGAGGGGTGTTGCTTGTCATTTTTTTCATTGTTCAATACATTTTCTCTTTACATTCAACCTCTCTTCTCTCTCTCTAAACCAACAATGGCTACCACCACCTATTTCCACCATGTGAGACCACCGGATCGTATTTAGCATTTCTACATTTGGCATCAGAGCCTCGGTTCTATCCTTGGATCGTGTTCGTGTATTCGATTTGGTGGTCTAATTTTTTCTTTATGTCTCGTTATATCATGTTCTGTCCATTTTGTCACAAATTTTTTGGGTCACGTCTTCTTTATTGTCCATTCTGTCCAAACAGTCGCATGTTTTGGGTCTCAACTTATTAATTTACTCTCTTGGTTTCAGCATTATCATGGTCAAAGTCATACGAATCTGGTCACTGTTTCTGGGTTTCTGTATTTCTTGTTTATGCAGATAGATAAGGACAAAAGTGTTCAGATCCACCATTTTCGGTCCTTCAAAACCCTTTTCCGATTGGGTTTCCGACAGCCTTTCCGATTGGATATTCAGATTGAACATTCAGATTGGTTATTCCGATGGGGGTGTTTGTTTGATTCCGATGATATATTCACAAAAACATTCCGATAACACCATATTCTTAATCATTCCGATGAGACCAAATTAAAAGACATTCCGATGGAAGCTTAAACATTCCGATTGGACATATTTTTTTGACTTTCCGATGGACTCTGTTTTTTAAAACTTATGAACTAAATTTGTGACCTTAACCATCAACCATCTCAACCGAGTCAACTCGGTAATTACCGAGTTGACTCAGTTAAACTCACTGAGTCTGACTTACTTCCAACCTTTTATCAACTCAACACCATAACTAATCCTAATCCCTTCGTCTCCTTATCCCATCTAGACTCAAACCAAAACAAATCAAAACAGTAAAATAAAAAGATCTCAGTTAGCTCTATATCATCTTTTCAGATCTTAAAAGATCTTGAGTGATTAGATATTAACATCATAGATCTGTAATTATTGTTCGAATAAAAAGAATGATCTATAACATTTATGTTATTATCAGCTCTTTTTTTTTATCTTTCAAAAATCAAACATGCATGCCTCGATCTTAACTCACGACTTTAATTCATCTTAGATCTAAAAGACAAACATTTTTAACAAATCTGTTAAAAAAATTTGTGATTCGATTAATGACACAAAAAGAAAACAACATCCAACCTCAAACCTACCCGAGACCAACTGTTCGATCTTGGAGCCACGTCTTTCTTGGGTTTTTGATTGCAATGATAGAATCAAAAGAACAGGAGGTTTGTGTACATGATTGTTGATCGTCTTTAGATTGATGATGAGAGATGAGATTGATTTTTTGTTGGTTGAGATGGATGATCTGAGAAGGAAGTATTAGATGAGATTGGGGATAGATTATGATAGAAGGATTTGTCAGGGGCGGAGTAAACGAGATGGGAGAAGGTTGAGAGAGTATTTGAGAGGCGATGGTTTCTATGTGAATTTGATAGGAGTGAGAGAGTGTGAGGGACGGAGCAAACTATGTGTGAGATTTATTAGGATTGAAGATTGTTTTATCTTCAATTTTGATGGACCGGGTTATGTGTTTATGGGGCTGTAGACTCTCAAATGGGCCACGTTTTGCAACACATTTATTGAACATTTCAAAGTGGGCTGAGAATTAAGTTTAATAAACTTGTGACAAAATGTTTTAATAAAATTGTTTTTTCAAAATATCACTTATCATTTTTTAAATGATGTTATTTTGATTAATGGTTTTAAAATGTGACGAGAAACAAGTGACGTGACAAAAAGACGAGACAACGTGACGAGAATTTATTTTGACGAGACCAAGAAAAAATGGGCGATTTTTTAGTGGCTACAGATTTTGTTTGATCAGGTATTAATTACGTGACGTTGAAGACGGATTTTTTGAAGGCGTGTATTTATTTTATCTTTTAATAGATAACTTGCTCGTGCTTAATCTAGAATGAAGACTTGGTTATCTGGTTTCCGGGTTCGGGGTGGATGGTTGATGACTCGGATAACTATCACTTAAAGGGGTTACATTGTTGTACTCAGTGTCACGCACTTAGTCGACGTGGATAATTTCAAGAGGTGTTGTGCTTATAGACTTCTTCAGTGATGCATTGAGTACTTAGAGATTTCTCCACCGTTCTTCATTCAACAATAGTGCAAGCTTAAGTCACAAGATCGAAGGATTTTTATTCAGTTTCACGTTTGATGTATCCGGTTCATTCTTTCAGTAGTCACTTCAGATTGCTTTCACGTGGGATGGTAAAGGTGGCCATGGAGAGTTTATGAGAAGAGATTTTCGATCAACAGTTGATTCTCACAAAACATATAATTCAGCTTATTTATTATTCTCACGAGATTTCAGGTTCATGTGCGTACAATTTATTGATGGTTCCGAGTTTCGAAACCATCAAGGGGGAAGAAGAAGACACATTGAACGCACAACGAGTACACGTGATGAACTTCATACCTTCTTTTGATTTGAAGATATTCCGGGATGACATTTGTCATAGCCGCAGAGAAAATCAGTGTTTTAACTCGTGTCGTTATCAATCTCCAAACGGTACACTACTGATTTGAGGTTTAATTGTTTGATTGTTGCAATTAAACATCATCATTATCCTATATGGATTCCCGGGACTTAATTGACTCTGGTGCATCTCCGGAAGAAGATATGTGCATTTCTGGGACTTAATTGACTCTGGTGTTACGATCTCAACTTCATGAATGGGATAAAGTGTCCACTTCAGTATTTAAGCTTCACAATTGGGATTGATTTACCTTCTTCGACTATGTGGGGGAAGAAGTGTCTTGATTCTTTCTGGTATGCATAACTTGAACTCTCAGGGGGAAGAAAAATTCAGAAGAATTATTCAAGCGTGAGAAGAGAAGTTGTTGATCTTCTTGGTGTACCCCTTACCTTCAATCCCTCTTAGCAACGTTATCATGTTATATGATGGGATTTGCTTGTTAGATTCCGCTGTGCGCTTAATCATTCTAAGCTTTATTGAAAGCTTTGAAGTTGCTTACGAGGATTGTCGATTTAGGGTGAAGCTATTTAAAAAGCTTCTACATCAAGTTTATGTGGCATGAATTAGGGGAAGCTAATTCAGAAGCTTCTCCTTAACCAGAAGTGTATGGGTTACTTAGCTCGTGCTGTTACAGTATTTCTTCTACAAGTTACTTTAAAGATGAGTCGTTTTGAAGACGAAGGCCTCAGAAGACTTCATCGGCATTGGATGCTTCATGAAAGCTCTTTTTCTTAATCATTTTATACTTGTTAGGAAGAATATTGTAAGGAATTCTACACGTCGTCCCATGGGGGAAGATTGTTGGAAACTCACTTTATGTGACGACATTTAAGAATTCCCATTAGTTATCATAGTCACACACGCTTAGACTAGACTAGGTTCGATGTATAGTTTAAGGTGCGTGTGTGACTATATATACCCCTCCTTAGCTTCCAAGGAGGGGTGTTGCTTGTCATTTTTTCATTGTTCAATACATTTTCTCTTTACATTCAACCTCTCTTCTCTCTCTCTAAACCAACAATGGCTACCACCACCTATTTCCACCATGTGAGACCACCGGATCGTATTTAGCATTTCTACAAGTTATATGCTATTTGGTGAACTTATGTGCTAGTTATTGGCCATTGAATTTCGTTTTTGTGCAAGTAAACTAGACCTACTGTTCATCAGATACCATAGGCCTTAATCAGAAACTTTGAGTGCCTTTTGTGCTTGATCTTTGCTTGTGACTTGTTGTTTTTTGTGTTAACTCAGACTCCCCACAACCCAATTGGTGTGGGGGTGCCTTATTGTCCAAAACAAGCACTCACAATAAGCTTTCCTAAGCTTATTGCTTTCTGTCCAAAAAATACACTAGCAGTGGGAACTCCTTTCCCACTGGTAGCACAATTTTTAGTACTGCTTCACTAGAAAACAAAAGTCCATGCACATGTCACTTTCAGAATTAGGTTTTTTTTGTCTCTAGTGCATGAAATTTGGATTTAGGACTTGAAACTTGTTTTGTAATTTTTCTAATTTTATTTTTGATTTTTCTTTTTAATTAAATTTTTATTTACTGTTCATTTTATATTTTTTAGATTAATTAGCCTTTTTTAATTAACTTTTAAGTTTCTGTTTTTGTCTTTTAGTGCCAAAAATATTTATTTTTCAGTTTAAACATTTTTCTTTTATTTATAAAAACATTTTAAGATTTTTAGTTAAAAAAGTTTTTACTGTTCACCTTTTATTTATTTTTTATAATTAATTTAGTTTAATTAGGGTTTTATTTAAACTGTTTTTGTCTTTTAGTGAAAAATTTAATATTTTTCGAACTTTTTCATTTTTCTACTGTTCATTAGAGTAAAATAGGATTTTTAAAATTGGTAAATTATTTTTGGCATTATTTTATTATTTTTTATAATTATTTTCGTTTTAAAATAGTTTTTAGTGATTTAAAAATAGAAAAATAGCTTTTAAAAAATTAGGAAAAATACTTTTTAGTCTTTAGATAATATAAGTAAGTTATTTGTTCAATAAAATAATATTTTGGACATTTTGATTAATTATATTTAATTTTAGGGCTTTAATTAGCATTTAAAATTGAATATTTAATTAATAAAAGGTTTTAAAATATTTTTATTGGATTTATATTCTCATTTATATTATATTAGACTACTTTTAGCTTTTAATTAATTATTAGGTTTTAAAATTTTAATTTTGTAGTTTTTTACGGTTTCACGTGAACGCTTTTTCGTCTTAGCTCGATCCGTCTTCGTAACCGTCATTTCTTTCTTATTTCTATTTTCTTTTCTTCTCAATATAATCACAAACATTAATCAATTCATTACACAACACACGTGCCTCCTCGAGAACGAACTTGAACTTATTTGGTCATTAGTGCTCGGTTTTCCTAAACCGACACTTAATACTTGCCACTTTTGCTCTCTTTTCCTAAAGAGTAGTAAAAACTCTATATCAGTGTTGAAAGGAAATGGTGTTGGAAATACGTTTTACGTATTAGAAAGGACCGGTCTCTCCAACAATAGTCCATGTAATAGCTCGTAGTTTAGTTATTTACATTTATTAAACAAACAAGGCGAAGCCTAGCCTACAACATATGTAGGCCGGCCCAATATTGTAAGCCCAAGCCCATCACAAGGCTTGGGTATATAAACCCTCTCCTTAGATGGAGAGGGTGGTGGTTTTCATAATTTACACATAGTAATCTTTTGTTTCTCTCTCTAGAAGTGTGTGAACTCCATCTTCTCTCTATCTCTTTCTCTCTCTAAAACATAAGCAAGATTTACATATACTACAAATGGTATCAAGAGCCATGAGATGATTGTATTGTTTATGTATTTTGTGTTCTTGATTCATACGCCTATTTTGATCCATTTTACACGAACCAAATTTTTTTTTTTTGTGTTTTTTTATGGTTTTTTCTTGATACAAATCTTCTACATAGTTGTGGTAGAGATTTGGTATAGTTACTTTGGCTAAAAACACAAAATTTTTGGGTGTTTTGATCATTTTTTGGCTTAAAATCTCGAATTGGTTGAGTTTTGTCCAAGAAAAGTGGGATATATTCCGATCAGTGTCATCGGAAAAGGGTTTAATAGTTATTCCGATCAGTGTCATCGGAAAAGGGTTTACGGTTTCCGATCACATTCCGACGAAGGGATTCTGATTGCATTCCGATTTGAGTATTTCGATTTGGACATTCCGTTTTAGGACATTCCGATAAGGGACATTCCGACTAGGGACATTCCGATTAAGGACATTCCGATTAGAGACATTCCGACAAGGTTATTCTGACAAGGGTATTCCGATTAGGGACATTCCGATCAGGGTATTCCGATAGGGTTTATTCTGACAAGGTTATTTCGAAAAGGGTATTCCGATTAGGGACATTCCGATCAAGGGTTTTCCGAGTAGTATTCCGACAGCTTTCCGATCCTTTATTCCGATCAAAATTTCGAGTAGTATTCCGATAGCTTTCCGATCGTGTGTAATTTTGACTTGGAATTTTTGGTTTATCAAGAACATAATTTAGGGGATTTCAACATTATTTATTGGATTTAACACACTACAACAAACACATTTACTTTCTCTCATTGTTCGATCAATATTTGTAAATCTTAACTTATCGAAATGGAGTACACATCTCTTACGGATAAGTCCATCCTCTCGGGTACGGATAATCGTCCACCAATGTTGGAAAAATCTATGTACGAGGATTGGACTTCACGAATGGAACTTTACATGTTGAACAAAGAGAATGGACATCTCATTTGGGCATCGGTGCTCAATGGACCATTAGATTATGGTTCAGCGACGGAAGGTACGACTACTCGTCCTCGCACAACGGGTGAATTGACTGGAGATATGAAGATTCAAGACAAATGTGATAAGTATGCTACAAACATAATTCTCCAAGCCATTCCTCTAGATGTCTACAAACTCGTCAGCAAACATAAAGTTGCCAAAGAGTTATGGGATAGAATTTGTGTTCTAATGCAAGGCACCTCGTTAACTAAACAAGAACGAGAGTGTAAGTTTTATGATACTTTTGATAAGTTTGCCTATGTGCCAGGGGAGACTCTCAATGACTACTATCTGAGATTTACCCTATTGTTGAATGAGCTCAATATCTATGGCATGGAAATTCCTACGTTTCAATTGAACACCAAGTATTTGAACACTCTTCCTTCATAATGGAAAAAGTATGTGACGGATGTTAAATTGGCTAAGGACTTCCATAACACCAATGTGGATCAACTTCAAGCTTTTCTTCAACAACACGAAGGCCATGTGATCGAGGCTCGGTTGTCTAAACCTCAAGTTCATGATCCACTTGCCATGTATGCTTCTCAACAAAACATGGCTTATACTTATCAACGACCATCATACTTGCAGCAGCAACCACCACACACCTATCAGCAACCACAACAACCATCTTATCAACCACCAATGATGCCACAATAAGCATTTCAACAAAGTGTTCATCAACAATCTTTTCCACAGCAACCACCATATCAGACATCACCATCACAAGCCAACACTTCTCCTATGGGCTATACTCCTCAGCAAGGATATTTTCCAATAGAAGCACAACCAGCACAAGCTTTCTACTATAATGAAATTCCACCAATCCAAGCACCGGTCTTTACTCCAAATGATACGCCAGCTGATGTTCTAAACTATCTCACTTCCTACTTGTCAAAACTTGTTGCAACTAGAGGATTTACACCAACAAACAATCAGCTCCACACCTCTTCAAATCCTCGACAACAAGCTACTGTTCAAGATGGTCAAGTAACAATGCAACCTATTCAGGGAAGGCAAAACTCATATGAACCTCCTACAAGGACTGTGAATGCTCAAGCTGTGAATTCTCAAGCTAATGGAAATGGAAGCCCCATTGGTCCTCAAAAGGTTGTGACTTGTTACAATTGTCGAGGACAAGGTCATATGGCTAGGCAATGCACTCAGACGAAAAGGAGAAGGGATGAAGCGTGGTTTCGTGAGAAAATGTATTTGGTTGATGCTCAGTCTAAGGGCAAGATTTTGGATTCAGAGGATTTAACAATTTTTGCAGACCCAGGGGCAGCAGATACTGAAGGCATTGCAATCGTTTCCACTTCTAATGCAGCTTATCAAGCAGATGATCTTGACGCATATGATTCAGATTGTGATGACATTCACTCTGCCCAAGCTGCTCTCGTTGCTAATCTCTCTCACTACGGTTCCGATGTCATCAGTGAGGTACCCACCACAACCAATCTTGGTAATGATGATAACCAACATCAAGTTGGGCATGAAAATGACAACCTCGAACAGCATTCGGGAACTAGTAACTCAAATGATGTGGTACCCAATCCTACACATTTGAGTGAACCTCAACCAAATGCTACGATGGGTATGGACTCTTATGCTCAACATGATTTGGTCATGGTACCTAATGTATGAATTTTGTCAATTCTTTTAATAATTAATGTTCGTTTTCCTCAACTCACTCGAATTGATTTCCAATTTAAACGTAAGACTAATTGTTCTTGGTAAAATTTCTCTTTTTGGTATTTTTAAAACTAAAACTATTTAATATTAAAAAAAACTAATTAATCTAATTAAAAGAAATAATACTTGATTAAAACTAATTAAACTATTTTAAAACAACTAAAATAAATTTGAAGACTAATTTAAAATAAAACTAGAATCTAATTAATTTTATGTAACTAAAACTTTTAATGTAAAAGAAATCTATTTAAAACTATTTTTAAAATAAAACTAAATTAATTAAAAACTAATTTATATAAAATCTATATTAAATAAAAAACTAATTTTAAAAACAAATTAAATAAAATATTTTTATCTTTTTATTATTTTTTTTAAAACTTATAAAAGAAAACTATTATAAACTTTTAATTAAAATCAATTAATTAAACTAAAACTTATTTCAAAACTTAAATAATAAAAACTGGCAGCTATTATAAATCTTATAAATATTAAATGACGAGAATCTAAACACAAATAGAGGTTAAGTTGAGATGGTTAAGTTGCTAGACTGTTATCCAAGAGGTCGAGGGTTCGAGCCCCTTTATAGTCAAATATTTTTTGAACTTTTTGAATTATGAAATCTCAGACCAATTGGGTCTGAGACTAGTACAGCAATAAGCAGAAATAAACAGCAAGCAGTTAAATCCAAATAAGCACTAAAACTAGAAAGACAATAAGCAAATAAGCAAATGAACCAAATAAGATAATAAAACTGATGATAAAATAAGCAGATATGTGAAACTAAATACAATAAATAAGAGCAGATAATAAGTAGATAAACTAAAACTTAAATCAACAAGCTATAAAACCTAATAAGCTACAAAAACTGATAAAGAGCAAATAAGCAGATAAGCAAAAACAGATATTAAACAAAAAAATAAGCACACACAAATCCACTAATAATTCTAAACAGATAAGCTAAATAAGCAGATTGATCGAAATTAAAAAAAAATAAGCAAGTCTAGATATAACAGATTACTACTGAACTTATATTCAACAAAATAAAATAATCTAAAATATCAGTAATATTCAAGCTGAGTACACCAAAACCAAATAATAGACTATATCATACCATAAGTAGCAGATTTGAACCAAACAAATTAACTTAAGCAGATCTAAACCAAAACTTAAACAAACTCAAAACAAAGAACAAAAACCAGATAAAAACTACAAGCAGATAATAACAAAAATCTTTTTAAATCTAAAACTCATAAATAAAAGAAAATCAAACCTAATGGTGAAAACCTTTGGGAAGAAGGTGGGCGCTGAACCCCCTTTTAATTAAACCGAGACGATCACCTCCTTTACCCAAACATCATCCTCATCATCATCTTCGAACCATTAACAAAATCGAACAGATTTTGTAACTTCCCAGTGGGGGAAATTATCTATCCACTTTCTTTTTATTTTCAATAATATTAATAATCAAAAACAGATTCAAAAGTAAGTTGCAATAAAATTTAAAGAAACAATATTAAACCGAAATTAAAATTACATTAATAACTCAGGATTTGATTACAATACTTTTAAAAGAAAATTACAATAAACCTAAATCTAATTTTTGCATAAAAATAAAAGAAAAGGCACACTAAAATTACAGATTTATGGGGGTATTTATAGCCAACCCCCATGGCTTCTTGATGATCTTGGTGAGCAAGTAATCAAATCCTAGCCGCTAAACACATCTTTATTCTTTCTCTTTCTTCTAATCTTCAATCTAACGGTTGTTAATTGTTCCTTCGCACACGGATTGCCACGCTGTCAAATATTGTGTTTCTTGTGTTTCTTTGATGCTGAAGTGGCAAATAGGGATTGGTGGATTTATGGATGGTGATTTGTTTTGGCCTGCTCACCTTCAAGTTCAAGATTCTTTACCCACACTTTCACTCACAAAAAAGGCACTGAATCAGCTAATCAGCTCAGTCGGAGACGAGATGCTGTTAAAGAGCCTCTCGATCCAATCCGTCTTCCCTGGCCTCCCCAAACCACTCTTGATACGAAAGAGACCATTTAGACAGATGAAAGTATTTCAACTACTGAAAGGGGAATGGCTACTTCAGATGACAACCTCGACTTTCGCTACCTATACCTAGGCTTTTCTGCCTTTGCTTTTACGACGTTGGCTCTTTCCGTTCTCTGAGGTTCTTTCTAGAGAGGAGCCACGCCATGATTTGAGGAGAGGACCACTTCATCATGCTTCCGAAAAACTTGTGGGAATTAATCCTATACGTGTGAATCACACGTATTAATTAAAACCCCCAATTTTTTGATGAAATTACTGATTAGGGTTTGGAATAGTAACTAGGGTTGGGGTAAAAAAGGTGAAAGGTGCGTCTGTGTTTATTTTTGAGAGGGAGAGAGATGAAAGTGAAAGGGTGAGGGAAAGAGTGTATAGTTAGTATCGAGAATGAATGTTAAGTGTGTGGGTTTGGTAAAATCGTTTATTAATAAACGTGTGTTGAGGGGTCAAAGGTTGACTCAAGGTTAATAATCAATCTCGTTCATTTAGACGTCCATTCTTTGTGTAAACAATTGGGCTTGGCCCAATTTAATCCGCCCCTTTTTTTATTTCTTTGGAATGGGCTTTTGGTTTTGGGCCTTTGTTAACCAAGAACTTAAATATCCTCCATAAATGGGCTTAAAAGCCCAATAAACATATGTGGGACCCACTAAGCTCAATATCTTCATTAAGTTGAAATCCGCTAAAAACGAACTTGATTTCGGCTTCCTTGATCGTTTCTTCAAAACCCGTGTTGATTTGCCGGTTTTCGTGATTTTTGGCACACTTTTGGTCTTTTGACTTTGTCTTCGTCTCTTTCTTGGACTTTTCTTCAACATTTGACCGTGAAATCCCGTGTTTTCTTTCGTTTTGAGCATTTGTACCTATTTCACACAAAAACACAAAACCACGCGTAATTCCGACTTTTACGATATTAAACACATGATTAGGTCTTGTTTTTCCTTGATTTTAGTGGCAAAAGGATAAGTGTTTACACACTTATTAAATCCCCTACACTTGACCATTGCAATGACCCCATGCAATGCATAGTTTTAAAGCATAAAGTTACATTTTTCTCATTATTAACCCATCTTGGCCTTTATTAAGATATACTTATTACTACTACAACGGAAAGATAAAAACTTTAAAGGAAACAAAAGTTATAACAATTTATTAATTTGGAAATTATTTGATGGAAGAAACTCGTAAAGAAATCTAGGACTTAAATTAGGGCTTTGGTTTCATGAATATTAATCATCCTCAAGTTTCACGTTCCGCATACCAAGCTTAAAAACGAGATCATTGTTTACCATAAGTTCTCAAGTTAAAACCACTTATATAAGACAATTGTGTAATACTCTTTCTCTAAGTCCTAAGTTGTATCTCTAGCTTTTATTGATTGTCATTCACCCGTAGGCTCATTTGACTTATTTGATAATTATTAGTCCAAAAATGAAGGCAAAACGGTGCAAACCCGACACTCAAAACCTAACCTCGTCCTCATAAACGTTGTCACTAAAGTAAGCCCACATCAAGGATGATTTAACACGATTTGGGGAATAAATTCCCGGAAATATGGCCAATAGTACTACTTATTAATTATTCCTCCAAAGTCATTTTGACTTTATGTGGAGTTTAGCAAGTTCACATCATATACCCTTAGGCTCTTTAAGATGTGAAAATTCTCCTCATCAATTGTCCACACCCTAAGGCTCCTTGAACGATAAACAAGGGAATTGATTTGTGATCAATTTTTATTCAACACTTACCATGCCATACACCCTAAGGCTCTAATGACAAGGTTCGTGCTACATGCCCCACACCCTAAGGCTCCTTGATGTCATGTTTTAATCTTATTCTTTCTTATTTATGATATATATAGTAGGCCAAATTTCGCGGTCCCATGGTCTGAATACCTCCTACTTAGTGGTTATGAGCCACCTTAGTCGGAAGTCCACAAAGCTGGCACCCTTAATGTGTTCATGCTTTAATTACAAGGAGATAAAAGATTTGTCTAAGAGCTAAGATCTCGAATCTACACCGCAAAAATCATCATTTATTAAGGAATTAAATATACAAGCGGGAAGAAAGAGCCACAAAAACTCATATAAGCAAGAATTAACCCTTAAACTTATTATCAACTCTATCATCTCTCGTTCTCCACAATTTAAAAATCTCAAGGAATGAGACTCGTGGATGCTTAGCCTAATAAACCAATTAAGGTCCATATGGTTAAGGATACTAGCTAAAGTAAACTTGGATAAGTAAACTCGGGTTGAGTCAAAATATTCACGACGGGCCTAATATATCAAAGATATCTAATCTTGTTAAAACCATTTTATTCATTTATTTATTTTTGACTTTATTCTTGAAATGGAAAATATAAGTAAGATGCGATGACAAAAGGAAAGAAAATAAATGGAAATAATACTAGGCCAAAATAGATCAAAAATTTGAAAAACGTTGAAAATTTTTTAATTTTTCTGGTTAAATGGGGTCAAATTCATGGAAAAGCCTACTAAAATTCGATAGAAGTCCCCCTACACTTAATATAAACATTGTCCTCAATGTTTAAGCATGTGGGAGAATAAACTCCCCTACACTTAGGACATTGAGTACGTTGTTTAAATCGAGCTAAGGAAGAGACAACTAAAGTGCTTACATTTATATACATGTATGAATTACAATAGTTTTGAGAGAACCGGGTACATGGGAAACACGGGATCACGAGTCGCGTCAAAAACAACAAAAGTGTATCATAAAAGCACATGTCCCTGCACAACATCACAACACACAAAACAACCTACTTGGCTCCCCCTACACTTATTGGTGGAAATAGGTGAAGGTGAAAAAGGGTGGAAAGGATGGAAAAGGTAAAAAAATTCTAACCTAGTTATACGATGCTTGATTTATTTATCACGAGTCTCTAGCTCGACTCGATTTCCCGAATTAATTCAAGGGAAATGTGGAGAGGGTTGGAATCATCTCATGAGAGATGTCCTCTCCAAAGTATAACTTAACCCGTTGGCCATTCACCTTTAAATTGGGCCCATTTGGTTGGGACAACTCAATGGTGCCATAAGGGAAGATTTGGGCCACGGTGAATGGACCAGACCAACGGCTCTTAAGTTTACCCGAAAAGATTTTCAACCGAGAGTTAAAGAGTAAAACTTGATCACCAACGTGGAACTCTCGGTTCTTAATCTTGGAATCATGAATGAGCTTCGTCTTCTCTTTGTAGATTAATGAATTTTCATAAGCCTCATTCCTAAGTTCATTGAGTTGGATTTTCCTATGATCACCGGCTTTGTTTATGTCAAAATTAGCCCATTTCAAGGCCAAACAAGCCTTATGCTCCAACTCAATGGGGAGGTGGCACGCCTTTCCGTACACAAGGCGATGAGGAGTACAACCTATAGGTTTCATATAAGCGGTATGGAAAGCCCACAAAGCATCATCTAATTTATCGGCCCATGAGGCACGATGCTCTCCCACGGTTCGCTCTAAGATTCGCTTAAGACCACGGTTGGAAACCTCGGCTTGTCCATTAGTTTGTGGATGATACGCGGTGGAAAGTCGGTGATTGACACCATACTTAGCCATGACTCGTGCGAATTGATCATTGCAAAAATGAGTCCCGCGATCACTAATAATAGCACGAGGCACACCGAATCGAGCAAACAATTGTTTCAAGAAGTTAACAACCACCCTCGCATCGTTATTAGGTAAAGCCTTTGCTTCAACCCATTTTGATACGTAGTCAACGGCTACGAGGATGTACTTGTTTCCTTTAGATGATGGAAATGGCCCCATAAAGTCGATGCCCCATACGTCAAAGATTTCACACTCTTGGATGAAATTTTGAGGCATCTCATCTTTATGTGTGATCTTGCCTTGTATTTGGCAAGCATCACAATGCTTAACCATTTCATGAGCATCATGATAAATGGTGGGCCAATAGAATCTGGAGTCGAAAACGTTTTTAGCGGTGTAGTTAGGACCAAAGTGACCACCGGCGGGTCCTTTTTGGCAAGCTTCAAGGATTTGTAACGCCGCCGGCCCGTCAACACATATACGAATGATTAAGTCCGCACATTTCTTGAAAAGATAAGGGTCGTCCCAATAGTACGTGTTAACGTCCTTGAAGAATTTTTTCTTTTGTTGAGACGTTAACCCTTCGATAAGAACACCACCCTCCAAATAGTTTGAAATGTCCGCAAACCATGGGGTATCATCAAGATTGGACTTAATAGACATTAAGGTCTCAAGGGGAAAAGATTCATTAATCTCTTGATTTGGAAGTTCCCCTTGATAAGGATCCTCAAGTCTACTAAGGTGATCCGCGGCTAGGTTTTCCGCTCCCTTTTTATCACGAATTTCGATTTTAAATTCTTGTAGGAGCAAAACCCAACGAAGGAGTCTCGGTTTAGCATCTTTCTTGGTCAAAAAGTATTTCAATGCGGAATGGTCGCTGTAAACGATGGTGGTGGAAAGCACAAGATAGGGGCGAAATTTCTCAAAAGCATACACTACGACTAAAAGCTCTTTTTCGGTAGTGGTATAATGCAATTGATCCCCCGTCATTGTCTTACTAGCATAATGAATGGGTTGGAAATGTTTGTTCACTCGTTGACCTAAAACCGCTCCTACCACGAAATCACTAGCATCGCACATGAGCTCGAAAGGTAAATCCCAATTTGGAGAGACTAAGACCGGTGCCTTAGTTAATTCACCTTTAAGAAGTTCGAAAGAGTCGAGACATTCTTGAGAGAAGATGAAAGGAGCATCATTTTCTAAGAGATGAGTCATTGGACGAGCTATTTTCGAGAAATCTTGGATGAAACGTCGATAAAATCCCGCATGGCCTAAAAACTTCTAACTCCTTTGACGGTGGTAGGTGGAGGTAACTTAGCAATGACGTCAACTTTAGCACGGTCGACTTCGATACCGGCTTTGGAAATTTTATGACCGAGGACGATTCCTTCTTTTACCATGAAATGGCATTTTTCCCAATTAAGAACGAGACGAGTGTCTTCACACCGTTTAAGCATACGTTCTAAATTAGCAAGGCAAGAAGAGAAAGAATCACCATAGACCGAGAAATCGTCCATAAAGACTTCCATAGTTTCTTCAACCATGTCATGAAATATTGCCATCATACACCTTTGGAAAGTCTCGGGAGCATTGCATAAGCCGAAAGGCATTCGTTTGTAAGCAAATGTTCCATAGGGACAAGTGAATGTGGTTTTCTCTTGGTCTTTTGGATCGATAGGAATTTGAAAATATCCCGAAAAACCATCTAAGAAGCAATAGAAATCATTACCCGCTAAACGCTCGAGCATTTGATCCGTGAAAGGAAGAGGGAAATGATCCTTACGAGTGGCATCATTGATCTTACGATAGTCGATGCAAACACACCAACCCATTACGAGTTGAGTAGGAATCAACTCGTTGTTTTCATTGGGAACAACGGTGATTCCGCCTTTCTTAGGCACACAATGGACGGGACTAACCCATGGTGAATCCGAGATAGGGTAAATCATTCCGGCATCTAGAAGTTTGATAACTTCTTTCTTGATGACTTCATGAATTTTTGGATTAACCCTTCTTTGATTTTGGATTGCGGGTTTAAAGTCATCTTCTATGAGAATTTTATGAGTGCAAAAATTAGGATCAATTCCGCGGATGTCGGAGATTTTCCAAGAAATTGCATTCTTATGATTCTTAAGCACATCGATAAGTCAAGATTTTTCATCTTCTTTTAAGTCCTTATCGATAATGACGGGTAACTTATTATCCTCCTCTAAGAAAACGTACTCTAAATGAGACGGTAAATCCTTAAGCTATAAATCCGGTTGATTCTCAATGGAAGGCTTAGTCAAATTTGGATCATCGTTTGTAACTTCCTTAGGAGTAGGTGGAGAAATATGGTCCTCATTGAGAAGTCTCTCAATGGTACGAATGTCTTCTTCCCAATCGGTGGGAGAATCGTCATATTTTAAATCCACATCCCCTAAACTCGCTTCAAATTCTTGTAAAAGAAAGTCACTTTCTCCAAATGGAGTCAATGAAGGAGCAATAGAAGCTACGGTCTCAACATGAGGTAAATGAGAAATCCCGCTTTTACAAGCCTCGTGAAAATGTTCTTCACATGCTTCGTCGAGCAAATCGATGTAATTCACGGATTCGGGCTCATCGGGAAGTTTGGAAAGTTTACCCATGTTAAAGACGATTTTGTCATCCCCGACCCTCATGATAAGTTCACCCCCGGCTACATCAATCAATGTACGCCTGGTTCTCAAGAAGGGTCGTCCCACAATTAAGGAACACGGGGATCCATTTCATAGTCGACGACAACGAAATCGGTGGGAAAAGTGAATTTGTCGACTCCTACAAAAACATCCTCGGCTATCCCCACCGGATAAGCAACCGTACGGTTAGCTAATTCCAAGGTCATACGAGTGGGGACTAGCTCGGGTAAAAATAATTGTTTCCACACGGACAATGGCATAAGATTGATACTCGCTCCGAGATCCGCCAAGGCCATACAATTCTCAACACCCGGAAAATTACAAGGAATAAGGAATCGACCAGGATCTCCTAACTTAACCGGTAATTTTCTCAAAAGAACCGCGGAACATTTCTCCTTCAATCGGGTATTGGTAATATCGAGAAATTTTTCCTTATCACTTAAAAGGTCCTTATACATCTTAGCGTACTTAGGCATGTGAGCGAGCGCCTCGGCAAAGGTGATATTAAAATTCAATTGTTTGAACATTTTTAGGAAGTTTGAAACTTAAATATAATCCTTATTCTTCAATTTCTCTTTCCGCAACCTTGAGGGATAACGTATATTGGGTTCAGATGAAGGCTTTGGAGTAGATTGCTCACTCACATCCTTTGGTGGATGAGGAGTAGAAATGGAAGGTGAAAGAACCGGTTTGGGAACCGAAGGTGTGGTAGAAAATTTAGGTATCGGTGGAACATAAGGTGTAGACGAAGGCATAACGGGTGGTATGTCACAAGTAGAAGGAGAAGGAGGGTGGGTAGAAGAAGAAGGTATCTCGGGTCCTTGGTTAGGTGGGGAATAGGAAGGTTCTACGGTGGTCTTACCGCTCCTAGTAGTTATGGCATTAACGTTAGCCCTAGGATTGGTCACGGTGTTCGAAGGGAGGGCACCTTGGGGACGAAGGGTTTGAATCATTGTCAAAAATTTTTATCGTTTGCTTCTTGCATTTGTCTATTATATTCTTGCATCTCTTTCATGGTTCGCTCATGTTCGGATAGTTTTTGTAGAACCAAGTCCATTTGAGGATTATGCATGTTCATTTGATTATACCCTTGATTTGGAAAACTTTGATTAGGAAAACCTTGGTTTTGATATTGATTATAACCTTGATTAAATCCTTGATTTTGAAAACCTTTGTTATTAAATCCTTGATTTTGATTATTGAACCCTTGGTTTTGCCCTTGAAAATTCCCTTGATTTTGATTAAAACCCCGTTGATTAGAATTTCCTTGAAAATTATCCCGTTGAGGACCTTGGTTCCTATTTTGGGCGGGTGGGGGTGGTCTTTGTGGTGCTACAAAACCCGGGGGAGCCAAATAGTTATTAGACTTGTAAGACAAATGGTTAACATCAACATTTGGTTTGAAATGAATCCGCTCATTTTCATTGTTGTTATAAGCATAAACTTCTTGTTGATTATTGTAAACCTTGTCACAATTATAGTACGAATGTGGTCCACCAAAAGTCTCACACGTTTCACAAGTTTCTTTCACGGCATTCACATGTATAGTGGGAGGGTTATCTCTTAAAACAAGGTGTTTCACAATTGAAGTAAGCTCCTTAATTTTATTAGTCACCTCATTATCACTAGCACTAGCTATTGTAGTTCGAACACTCTTGGTTTGCACTTTAGCCTTGTTTTTAGTTATAGCCCAAGCCTCGTTCATGGACTTCACAAGAGTATTGCCCCCCGCGGCACTATTAAGTGAGTCTTGGTCATTTAGAGTTAAACCATTGTAAAACGTATTAATTTGATTCACTTTAGTGAAACCATGTTGTGGACATTTTCTTAAAAGCTCTTTAAAATGGTCCCAAGACTCACTAAACGTTTCCCCATATTTTTGTTCAAAGGTAATGATGTCATTCCTTAAAGCGGTGGTCCGTGATGGTGGGAAAAAGTAGTTAATGACCTTGGTCTCTAAGTCAATCCATATAGTAATACTTTGGGGTGGTTCCTTATCAAGCCAAATCCGGGCTTGTCCCTCGAGGGAAAAAAGAAAGAGTTGTAAATGAATGGCCTCTTGTGGCACCCTATTGTATTTGACGGTATTTGCCAATTGTATGAAACGTTTGATATGAGCGTGTGGGTCATCATTAGTTCGGCCTAAAAATAGTGTAGCGGAAACCATTTGAATAAAACCCGTTTTAAGTTCAAAATTATTAGCTCCAATATCCGGTACCACAATCACATCATCGTTTCCTTCAACGTGAGATTGGAGAATCTCAATCATTGGTCGATTATCCGTTGCCATCGCGTTGTTCAAAGCTCGATTCTCGGGATCGGCTTGATTGACGGTCTTTTTGTTTTTCTTCTTCTTCTTTTTGGAAGAATTAGAAGTATTTGGTACACCAATCGGTATGTATGTATGCGCGCGAGTGCGCATACAATTAAAACTTTAGGAATGAGGTAGGAAACCTCGGTCGACTTTGAGAGGAAAGGGATTATCCCTCTCGAGGTGCAATATTAAAAAGCTACAAAAATATATACTTAATACTACTTGAGTTGGCAAACCAATAATCGGTCGTCCCTCTCAATATACGCACAAGCAAGCGGGGAAACGAGGTGGCACAAAGCACTTAAAAACCTTTTTCCTTAGACGGCCTTTTATAGCGCGTCGCCTTATACCCACCTTATAGTTTTTATATGTCGAGTTCAAACGTCTTACTAGTATTTATCTGTTTTGCCCTTTTATTTCGTTTAGGATTCGAATACAATAGTTAGGTGATGAAATCCCAACTAAGGTCTTATTTGAAAAGTAGGTAAATTAGTTGTGCTACGTAATATAATATAGTAAATAAAAATCTTTTTGTATTTTTTTTAGAAAAATATATATTCACAATAAAAACGAAACAAATCGAAATAAGAAAAATAATAATACGTAATATTTTTGGTGTAATACTTTTAGGAAAAAGTATTACTTTTGAATTTTTTAATTTTTTTTTTGCAAATCTTAGGAAAGAGTTTGCTTTTATGATTTTTTAATTTTTGTTTTTGTATTTTTAAGTTTTTGATTTTTTTTGTGTTTTTGATTTTTTGCAAGAAAATTAACGTTCAAAATTGAACGGATCCCAAAATCTAAATCGTCTCACGAAATCGTCAATCGTAACGAGCGAAGCGGCAGCGGCGCCAATTTAATGTAGCTCTTTTTAAAGGCTTTTAGCAATTAATGTTCGTTTTCAACGACTCGACTCGAATTGATTTCCGATTTAACGTAGATTAATTTGTTCTTGGTGAAACGTATTTTTTTGGTATTTTTAAAACTAAAAACTATTTAATATTAAAAAAACTAATTAATCTAATTAAAAGAAATAATACTTGATTAAAACTAATTAAACTATTTTAAAACTATTAAAATAAATTTGAAGACTAATTTAAAAAAAAAAACTCGAATCTAATTAATTTTATGTAACTAAAACTTTTAATGTAAAAGAAATCTATTTAAAACTATTTTTAAATTAAAACTAAATTAATTAAAAACTAATTTTATATAAAATCTATATTAAATAAAAAAAATTAATTTTAAAAACAAATTAAATAAAATATTTTTTATCTTTTTTTTTTAAAAAAAACTTATAAAAGAAAACTATTGTAAACTTTTAATTGAAATCAATTAATTAAACTAAAACCTGTTTCAAAACTAAAATAATAAAAACTGGCAGCTATTATAAGTCTTATAAATATTAAATGACGAGAATCTAAACACAAATAGAGGTTAAGCTGAGATGGTTAAGTTGCTGGACTGTTATCCAAGAGGTCGAGGGTTTGAGCCCCTTGATAGACAAATACTTTTTGAACTTTTTGAATTATGAAATCTCAGACCAATTGGGTCTGAGACTTGTACAGCAATAAGCAGAAATAAACACCAAGCATTTAAATCCAAATAAGCACTAAAACTAGAAAGACAATAAGCAAATAAGCAAATGAAGCAAATAAGCTAATAAAACTGATGATAAAATAAGCAGATATGCGAAACTAAACATAATAAATAAAAGCAGATAATAAGTAGATAAACTAAAACTTAAATCAACAAGCTATAAAACCTAATAAGCTACAAAAACTGATAAAGAGCAAATAAGCAGATAAGCAAAAATAGATATTAAACAAAAAAATAAGCACACACAAATCCACTAATAATTCTAAACAGATAAGCTAAATAAGCAGATTGATCGAAACTTAAAAAAAATAAGCAAGTATAGATATAACAGATTAATACTAAACTTATATTCAACAAAATAAAATAAGCTAAAATATCAGTAATATTCAAGCTGGGTACACCAAAACCAAATAATAGACTATATCATACCGTAAGTAGTAGATTCGAACCAAACAAATTAACTTAAGCAGATCTAAACCAAAACTTAAACAAACTCAAACCAAAGAACAAAAACCAGATAAAAACTACAAGCAGATAATAACAAAAATCTTTTTAAATCTAAAACTCAAAAATACAAGAAAATGAAACCTGATGGTGAAAACCTTTGGGAAGAAGGTGGGCGCTGAACCCCCTTTTAATTAAACCGAGAAAATAACCTCCTTTACCCAAACATCATCTTCATCATCATCTTCGAACCATTAACAAAATCGAACAGATTTTATAACTTCCCAGTGGGGGAAATTATCTATCCACTTTCTTTTTATTTTCAATAATATTAATTATCAAAAACAAATTCAAAAGTAAATTATAATAAAATTTAAAGAAACAATATTAAACCGAAATTAAAATTTCATTAATAACTCAAGATTTGATTACAATACTTTTAAAAGAAAATTACAATAAACCTAAATCTAATTTTTGCATAAAAATAAAATTAAAAATAAAAGAAAAGGCACACTCAAATTATAGATTTATGGGGGTATTTATAGCCAACCCCCATGGCTTCTTGATGATCTTGGTGAGCAAGTAATCAAATCCCAGCCGCTAAACACATCTTTATTCTTTCTCTTTCTTCTAACCTTCAATCTAATGGCTGTTAATTGTTCCTTCGCACACGGATTGCCACACTGTCAAATATTGTGTTTCTTGTGTTTCTTTGATGCTGAAGTGGCAAATAGGGATTGGTGGATTGGTGGATGGTGATTTGTTTTGGCCAATCATAAGCAAAGTAGAGGAGCCACGTCATGATTTGAGGAAAGGACCACTTCATCATGCTTCCGAAAACCTTGGGGGAATTAATCCTATACGTGTGAATCACACGTATTAATTAAAACCCCCAATTTTTTTTGATGAAATTACTGATTAGGGTTTGGAATAGTAACTAGGGTTGGGGTAAAAAAGGTGAAAGGTGCGTCTGTGTTTATTTTTGAGAGAAAGAGAGAGATGAAAGTGAAAGGGTGAGGGAAAGAGTGTATAGTTTGTATCGAGAATGAATGTTAAGTGTGTGGGTTTGGTAAAATCGTTTATTAATAAACGTGTGTTGAGGGGTGAAAGGTTGACTCAAGGTAAATAATCAATCTCGTTTATTTAAACGTCCATTCTTTGTGTAAACAATTGGGCTTGGCCCAATTTAATCCACCCCTTTTTTTATTTCTTTGGAATGAGCTTTTGGTTTTGGGCCTTTGTTAACCAAGAACTTAAATATCCTCCATAAATGGGCTTAAAAGCCCAATAAACAGGACCCACTAAGCTCAAATATCTTGATTAATTTGAAATCAGCTAAAAACGAACTTGATTTCGGCTTCCTTGATCGTTTCTTCAAAACCCGTGTTGATTTGCCGGTTTTCGTGATTTTTGGCACACTTTTGGTCTTTTGACTTTGTCTTCGTCTCTTTCTTGGACTTTTCTTCAACATTTGACAGTGAAATCCCGTGTTTTCTTCCTTTTGATCATTTGTACATATTTCACACAAAAACACAAAACCACGCGTAATTCCGACTTTTACGATATTAAACACATGATTAGGTCTTGTTTTTCCTTGATTTTAGTGGCAAAAGGATAAGTGTTTACACACTTATTAGTACCTAAATATATTATTGATCAAATGCATATGGCTCTCAGACAATCCGTAGATACGAATTCCACCCTAAATGTTGAGCTTGCGTTGCATAAAGAAAAGGTCAAAACTTTTGAAATGGTCCCTCAGGCAGAGAAAATAACATGTTCTGAATTTGACCAATTTCGTTTTGAAAAGATTGAACACTTGAAAGAAATAGAATAATTAAAAGCTAACCTTTCTAATGAATTAAAAGCAAAAGAGTCTGTTGTCAATGATTTTTAGAAACTTAAAAGGATTTTGAAACTCTCGAGTCTAAAAAGTTTGAATCAGAAATTAATGCTACCAAACTTCTTAAATTCAAGGAACAACAACTTTTAAAACAATACGCTTCCACAGATAAGGTTCATCTTTTAACTAAATCATTTAAATAACTCGAACTTAAGCGTCTTCAAAATTTACCACCTAATCCCGGTTATGCAAAACAAGCTCAGGAATATATTCCCGGTCTTTATGATATGACCATAATTGACAAATCGAAAGAAGCACCTTATGTTCGTAGTTCTAAGGAGACAAAGTCACTTATGGAAGAAACTCATTCTAAAATGTTTTCAAAATTCCATATGATTGATTATGATAAGTTTAATAAAGATCAACTTTCTAACAAGAGACCTATTCGCTTACAAAAGGAATTAGCTGAACTAACAGTTCTTGTGCCCCGAAGTTTGTCAAATGAAAACCCTCCTAGTACGTCTCCTACACTTGTCAAAACGGATTTAACAAAGTTAATTCCACCGGTAAGTAAGGCATCCGTTAACTTAAAATCGTTACACCAACACTTAGCCGATTTTGATAAGGCCATTTTGGAACGTACGACGGCCACGGCCATAACGGAAGGTGAATGGAACTTTGAGCACACTAGAGCTGCGTTCCGAGACGAAATTGTTCCGTTTGTAAAGATTGTTAAAGCTTGTCTTAGTAATCTTGATCAAGATTTGTGTTTGGAAATAGAAGAAGTTAAACGTGTTTTCAATGAAATGGATGATGCTTATAAAAACAGTTTACTTGAAATAGAACGAGTTTCTCGCCAAAATGATCAGCTTCTGAAACAAGTGATGTCTCATGATATAGTTTCCGTCTGTGTGAATAAAAGTGTTGATAATGATTCTATCGTGCATAATGTTGAATCTGTGGATAATGTGGTAGATAGTACTTGTCACGAATCTGACGCTGAATTTTTAAAGCTTCAAGATTCATATTCTTCGCTTTCAAAACATTTTGATAAGATTCAAACACATTGTATTTCGCTTGAATGCAAGCAACAATCTATTCAAGAAATATTTGAAACGTCATTCGAAGGTGTTAATATCGATGATGCAAACTTTTAAAAGAATTTTCGATTGAATTTACAATCCAAACAGCGTCAGCCAAGTGACAAAGTTTCTACATCTTTACCGATAGACATAGAGAAATCTAAGGAGCTTAACTGTGTGAACGTACTTGAGGCCGCTGAGAATTTTAAACTTGATCTAGATAATCGAGTTTCCAAGATTTTCTCCAAAGTTGATAACTTAAAACAGAAAGATACACGACTCTTCGATTCAGTAAAGCCCGCATGTGTTAATACCACTACACAAAATCAATCATTGATTGAACAGTTGAATCGAAAGTGGGTGGAAATATCTTATTTGAGGGAACAAATTTGTGATAAAAATCTGGCCTTGGCCGAGTTAAAGGAAACACTTCGTACTCTAAAAGGTAAGAATGTTGTGGATAACGCAGCCACTGTCTCAGCATCGTCCTCTAGTGCAATCAAAAGGAACCTTATAGCCGTCACACCATTTAATAAGGGCCCTAAGACTAAACCATCTCAATCTTTGGTCACTAAAGATAAGGCGGAATCTAAACCAGCTTCTAATATTCCCGTGTTGCCTTCTACAGGAGTAATCACCACTACTAAGGCTCAAAGATCTAAGCTTATAAGAAACAAGAAGAATGATAGGATCTTGCCCCCATCTAGTAGTCAAGTGAAGAAGAAAGTAGAAGCCCATCCTAGGAATGTTATTTCTGTTTTGAATAAAAAGAATCATGTAGCTAAACCTAAAAGCTCTGCGGTTGTGCAGCGTTCTAAGCCTACTGTGAATTCTAATTTGAAATGTTGGAATTGCAATGAATGTATGTTTTCTAGTCGTCATGATTCTTGCCTTATTAACCATGTGAATGAGATGAACGCCCGGAAAAATGGATTAAAATGGAAACCGACTGGGAAAGTGTTAACCCAAGTTGGTTGGATGTGGCGCCCCACTGGTAGAACTTTCACTATAGTAGGAAATATGTGCCCTTTAACTAGGATTACTCCCACTAAATCGAAGAAAGAGTGCCCTTTAACTAGGAGTACCAAGGCTACCAAAACACAAGCGTGTCCTTTAACTAGGAACACCGACACTACTGTAGGAACCAAGTGCCCTTTAAATAGGTCTACTCCCACTGTAGTGCCCGCGAATAATCCAAAACCTAAGAAAGTTGGAATAGTAAAACATGTTAATGCTAAAACTCACACTAGAAAACGCAGGAAATCTAAGGGTCACACAAATGATAGCAATTCTGATAATCTTATATTTGTATCTGCTAACACTCTGGAACCAATATTTTCCAATGCATTGTCTACTGTTGTTATTGAAAATAGGTGGTCCAAATTGTTCTCTGGTATTTGGACTCTGGTTTCTCCAAGCATATGACCGGAGATCGCTCTCAGCTCAGAAATGTCGTCAGCAAGTTTCTTGGTATGGTTCGATTTGGAAATGATCATATTGCAAAGATAATGGGTTATGGTGAATATCATATTGGGAATGTTATAATTTCAAGAGTGTATTATGTGGAAGGTCTCGGTCACAACTTATTTTCTGTGGGACAATTTTGTGATGCAAACCTAGAAGTTGCTTTTCGAGAGCATACATGCTTCATTCGTAATTTAGAAGGAGTTGATTTATTGAAAGGTACTCGAGGGAATAATTTGTATACTTTGTCTCTACAAGACATGATGGCCGCTTCTCCCATATGTCTTCTCTCCAAAGCATCGAAGACTAAGTCATGGTTATGGCATCGACGGTTATCTCATCTTAACTTTGACGCTATTAATCATTTGGCGAAAAACGAACTTGTTCGTGGTCTTCCTAAACTTTCATTTCACAAGGATCATTTGTGTTCTGCGTGTACAATGGGGAAAATCACTAAGAAATCATACAAACCCAAGACTGAAGACACCAACCAAGAGAAACTTTATTTGTTGCATATGGATCTTTGTGGGCCAATGCGTGTTGAAAGTCTTAGTGGTAAAAAGTACATGCTCGTCATTGTCGATGATTACTCTCGGTTTACATGGGTGAAATTTCTTACAACAAAAAATGAGGCACCGAATATCATCATCGGATTTCTCAAGATGATTCAGGTGCGTCTCAACACTACTGTCTGACGCATTCGTACAGATAATGGAACCGAATTTGTGAATCAAATCTTGCGTGATTATTATGAAGAAGTTGGCATATCTCATGAAACATCCGTTTCACGCACTCCACAACAAAACGGTATCGTTGAAAGGCGAAATCGCACACTTATGGAAGCTGCTCGAACGATGTTAATTTACGCAAAGGCTCCATTGTTTTTATGCGCAGAAGCAGTATCTACAGCAGTGTAAACCCAAAACCGGTCACTAATTCGTAAACGCCATGGTAAAACACCTTATGATCTTCTCCATGGAAAAGTACCAGATTTATCAAATCTTCATGTATTTGGTTCTCTTTGCTATCCAAATAATGATGGTGACAATTTGGGAAAACTTCAACCAAAGGCTGATATTGGTATTTTCATTGGTTACGTACCCGTAAAGAAGGCATACCAAATCTACAATCGTAAGTCTCGTAAGATCCTCGAAACTATGAATGTTGATTTTGATGAGCTGACAGCAATGGCTTCTGAGCAAAGCAGCTCTGAACCCGCACTTCATGAAATGGGACCCAGTAACATTAGTTCTGGTCTTGTCCCAAACAACCCTACTTCATCATCATTTACACCACCTTCTAGGATTGAATGGGATACGTTGTTTCAACCGTTCTTTGATGAATTGTTTACTCCTCCAAGTATTGTTGTTCCAGAACCTGAGGTAATAGCTCCGGTAACCGAAGTTGTCGCTCCAGCAACCGTTGCACAATCAGATACGTCTGCACCTACAATTGGTCTAGATATACCATCAACAAGTAATTCTCAACCAACACCTGTTTCAACTACCCATGTCATGCCTATTGATGATGAAGAGGATGATGATCACGATTTGGAATTCGCTCAAATGCGTGAACTTCCATTCTTTGGTGTACCTATTCCCAACTCTAATCAAGCCGGGTCGTCCACCTCAGAGGAAGCTCCTACTACAGTTTACTCCAATCAACGGATTCGTGAACATGACAACAAGTGGACAAAGGATCATCCTATAGATTCTATTATTTGTGACCCTAATCGTCCGGTATCCACACGAAGTCAGCTACAAGAAAATGCAATGTTTTGTCATTTTGATGCTTTCCTCACTGAAGTTGAACCTAACACATGGGAAGAAGCTTTTACTCAATCATGTTGGATAAAATCTATGCAAGAAGAACTTACTGATGTTATACGTCTTGAAGTATGGGAACTTCTCCCATGCCCGGATCAAGTGCAGTTACTCACTTTGAAATGGGTTTACAAGGTGAAACTCGATGAGTTAGGCGGAATATTGAAGAACAAAGCTCGACTAGTAGCTCGTGGATACCAGCAATTATTGGGCATCGACTTTATGGAATCCTTTGAACCTGTTGCCCGTTTGGAAGCTATTAGACTATTCCTCGCTTATGCAACCCACATGAATATGATCGTCTATCAGATGGATGTGAAGACGACATTTCTTAATGGTGAAATCAAGGAAGAGGTCTATGTTCAACAGCCGGATGGTTTTGTGAATCCTAAATATCCTAATCATGTGTACAAGCTTAAGAAGGCTCTCTATGGGTTGAAGCAAGCTCCTCACGCATGGTATGATCTATTGTCACAATTCCTCATTACGCAAGGCTTCGCTAAAGGCAAGGTGGATCCCACGCTGTTCATTCAGAAACGAGGTGAAGATATGACTATGGTACAAATATATGTTGATTATATTATATTTGCAGCCTCGACCCAAACCTTATCCGACGAATTTGGGAAACTCATGTCTTCCAAGTTTAAGATGTCAATGATGGGCAAGGTATCATTCTTCTTAGGTCTTCAGATATCTCAGAGGCCCAGAGGCATCTTTATCAATCAATCCAAGTATGCCCTTGAATCTCTTAAGAAATATAAGATGGAATCTTGCAACCCGTGGATACTCCAATGGTGGAACGAACAAAGCTTGATGCATATTCACATGGAGTTGTCGTTGATCCGACATTTACCGTGGAATGATCGGTACTCTTCTATATATCACAGCTAGTCGACCTGATCTTCAGTTTGCTATATGTATGTGTGCTCGGTATCAAACTCGACCTACTGAGTTACACTTGGCCACTATGAAATGGATCTTTCGATATCTTAAAGGAACCATTAATCAGGGACTTTGGTATTCGAAGGACTCTTCGATTGCACTTATGGCATATGCAGATGCGGATCACGCGGGTTGTCAAGATACAAGACGTAGCACGAGTGGAACTTTGCAACTACTAGGAGATCGACTAATCAGTTGGGCATCGAAAAGGCAGAAAAGCGTTGCAATTTCAAGTACGGAAGCAGAATACATAGCTATGTCCGGTTGCTGTGCTCAAATTCTTTGGATGAGATCGCAATTAACCGACTATGCTCTAGGTTTCAACAAAATTCCGATGTACTGCGACAACAAAAGTGCAATTGCCTTATGCTGCAACAACATTCAATTCTCTTGGTTGAAGCATATTGACATTCGCTACCACTTCATCAAGGAGCAAGTGGAAAATGGAGTGATCGAGCTTTACTTTGTCCAATCTGAGTATCAATTGGCGGATATTTTCACGAAGCCCTTAGATCGCGCTCGAATGGAATTTTTGGCCGACAAGCTAGGAATGAAAACTTTCTCGCCTGAGACTCTAAAGGAGCTGACAGATGAAGCGAAACAATAGTGGTGGTAAACTATTCTCCGTATCCTTGGTGATCATTTGTATATATTGTTTATATCTTTATCCACAAAAGCAAAATATAAAAATATAAAACCATATAAAAACCATAAAAATTGAAAAATTCATAAAAATCCAAAAATATTTTGTTTACTTTATTTTTCAAAGGCATGTCTTTTGGTACGATAATATTTACGGCCTTAGAAATGTCGATTAAGATTGACACGGCGCCATAAATAGAGTTCGTATAAAAGTTGTAAATATTTCATAAAACATGCCTTTATGGCTTGTAGTTATTTCTGACTGCAACCCGATTTTCATATTAAAGTCAAGTATTTTCTTATGAAAGCTTTGGCTCAACAACGGGAATTAATTTTCTCGGGCAAGGTTTACTTTAAAACCTTGTAAGGGATCAAGTTTACTTTATAACTTGGTCTAACACAAATCTATGTACGCTTCAATGCATTTATTTGTTAAAACAAGAGAAGTCTTGTTTTTATGAAGCCATCATCTCTACAACCATAGCTATCTACAATTGGTATCTACATACTGGACGATGCGACTACTCAAACGACGACTACAGCTCTTTCAATAGAACACGGGTCAACAATTGAGGGGAGCAATTGTCAAGCATTTAGAATCTTCGATGCCGAAAGTGCCAAGTTCACAAGTTGGTGTCAAGATAACAATACCAATCGTACACGTGGTGTCAAGAGATGACTTCAGACGTGACGAGGCGACCAACATATGCTGACAAGAACCATTTGATCTTATCATATGATGTTCTCATCAATCAGGTCCAACCTTGTCATTTTTATACTAATATGGTGAATAAGTGATCATGTTATAAATCGGTATCATATCTTATACATTTGGTATCATGAAGATATAACGGACTTGTATTTTTCTTCCCAAAACCTTTGTTAAAACTTCATTAAATCAATTGTTATTAAAAACATCGATTGGGTTAATATTTTTAATATGGGGGAGAAAATGTGATTTAATATGGGAAATTATCACAAATGGTTTGACTTAATGTGCTGGCTAATCCCGACATATGCGAAATATTTTCGAATATCGTGTCATATGTTAAGGGGAGCAAAACGGATTTACATATCAAAATGGATTTTCATGGTGACATATACTTATCCAAAAGCCATTTATTTCACGACGATGAAGATTGTGGTGACATAAGGATGGTAGGATAGGTTAAGTCCTATGATTCTTCCAGAACCGGAGGAACCTTCCCAAGGACATTCCATAGCTAGAAATAGTAGTCCTTAGGAAAGATGGAGAAAGATTGTGAACGTAGCTGAATGCCGACCAAGTACTTAAGTTAGCACTGGAAAAATCACAACAAGGTGCTAGTTATGACGTATTGGTAAGCATTGAAGGGGTTGAAGAATGAAAAAGAATTATAAAGATAAAGGGTGTAAAGAAAGAAGCCCTCCTTACAACCTTAGGCAGAAACCGGGTCAATACATATACTATTGAGATCATTTTTAATGATTCTTGATATTGGAGATAGACATCATGGACCCAGTGATGCAATGCACAACCCATCCCAGCTAACTCAGATATCTCTTAAAAGTATTTGTTTTAATCACACGGAGACAACACATTATTTAATGATTTATTCACTTCGAATAAATTGGTATTGAAAAGGTGGCACTCCTCTCCAGCCTCCGATCACTAAAATCTAAAGTGCACGATCGAGTCTAGAGCCATTTGAGATCATCAAATATCTCATTAGGACACACTTCCATATTTCCTTGCTTCTTCACAAACTGTGAAAAGTAAGAAAGATCTTAGGAGTCCTACGCAAAATCTTTATGATCTTGCTGAACATCCGAGTAATACGAAAGTATTTACAATGAAGATGGAAATCCTTCTTGAGCGAATATCAAAAAGCTCATGGTAGGTGACTTGTGCGATTCTTTATGAATCAAACTTGTGATAACTGGAAAGCAACAATGGTTTAATTCTTAGCTGAACTTAAACACGTTCCAGGCCTCTATGCAATATCTAAGTGATCTTGCCAGAACACTCAGAGTGATACCTTAGTGTTCACAGTGATGAGTGGAAATCCTTCTAGTGTTAACATCAAACAACACTTGGTAGGTAACTTGCATGATTTAATATGAATCAAGCTTGTGACAACTGGAAAGCAACGATGGTGCGATTCTTTAATGAGTCAAACTTGCTCCAGGAATCAGAATTGACGGCTTCAATCATGCGGATAATTTTATCCAAATGATTCACTCTTTACGTTCGTAGTCAGCTTTGGACGGTCGAGTAAAGAGAACGGGTTTAACCGCGAAATCTTGTCAAGGAGATTTTTAATTAAATCTACCTGCCACAAGTACGATATTTTATATCGTCCAACGGTCTTCACCAACCGGAGGTAAAATGCTACCGAATTAGAATGAAATGTTCAAAGCTGTTTTGTTCGTGTCTACTTATGTTGCGGCATTTGAAGACGGCGGCGTTGCGGAAACCAAGAAGAAGTCTTCCTCTGATGAGACTGCAATTATATATAGTCTCATCGTCCAAATCGGGCTTAGAACGCTTAAAATATCATGAAAATACCCCTATATATGCTTTTATTTGTGTCTTGTGTATTTTAGGTACGGATATCGTGTAATCAACAAAAGATCACAAGAATGAAGCAATAACGAACACGGGAAACGAGGTCGCACAAAGAACCGGGCCCAATCATGGATTTTCCAAAAAGACCCTTGAAGAATTGAAGAATGTCAAGAATAGTCCCTCAACTTTTAAAGATTGACACTTTATATCCCTCATATATCAAAAATTACTTTGGGGTCCCTAAAGTTTGAAGACTTTACAAGTTAAGTCCTTAAGATTTGAAGATAGTCATCACAAGCCCTTCATAGTTACAAAGGACTTGTGATTAAATTCACAAAGGACGGATGGTGAAATTAACTAAGGACCAAGGGTGCAAGGCTGTTTAAAGGAGGAAGACAACAGAGGGACCAAATCTGCCTAAACCTTAAACTATTTAACCACCTATCCCATTAAACTTAACCTAACAGACAACCTTATCTCCCATCCACCAACCAATACCCACCACGTCACCCCCACTCTCCTTTCACCCAATCAGACAACACCCTCATCCTATGTTAGATTTCCACCCACCCTTTTATATAACTTATTTAATCAGTTATAATTTCCCTCTAAACACAAAATTTAAAACCCACTTAACCCCAAAACAGATTAAATTAACCCTTCATCCCCTATAAACCCTAAAATAACCCTAGATCAAATTGAATTAAAAACAAAGGGGTTTTGGTTTAGCCTCTCCAGATCAGTGATTAACCAACATTTAAACCAAACCCCACTCCCATTTTACTCACCCCGTGACCCAAAAGGGCCCCACCCATGTCCCATGCTTCACTCTTTTTGGCAAAAATGGAGTCCTCCAGCTAATCAACGTCCTATATGTTAAACTTGGTCCCAAAGGGCATCCAAATGAACGATTGAGATCAAGATTACAGCTACACATCACATGATTCAAGTTGACCAACTTTTCAAGATTCCAACAAGGGCATTTCTAGATTTTCATACAAATTAGGGTTTAGGGCTTTAGCATTCTTGTAATATTTTATTATCCATTCTAGAATAATCCATTAGCTAGCATAAAATGAGACAACTTGTGTCTCATTTTGTTGTTCCAGAATTTTTGTAGAATTTTAAATATTAATGAAAATGAATTTTAATCTTTTGCAATAATCTGAGTTCCAATTGTTCTATCTTATTTGTTTAAGACATATTCATTGTTTGAAATTAGTATTGAGTAAGAAAGTTTTCACTTTCATCAAAAGATTTCAAGAAATCTGTTTGGAAACCATTTTTTCTTATAAGCTAAAAGAGATAAGCTAGCTTAATCAATAAGCTAGTCTTATACTCTTATAAGCTTTGTTAATCCAGGTCGCTCTTTTTCCTTCTTGTTTTATCTTGGCAGGTTTATAAATCTAGTATATTGGAAGTTGGTGTTTTTTTGAAGACCATCATCATCATCATCCCACATACCAACAAGCCCTTTCTGAAAGTGATCAGCTCAAGCCACCTGCTTGATGGAGAAGGCAAAAGCTGCCTTTGTGATGCCTGGATGTAGGGTCACAAGGTAAAGTCTTTTTCTTATTTTTTTATACTTGCTTGGAAGGTTTCTGAGCTATGATGATTAATAGGATTAGGTTGTTAGGATGTAGACCAAATGCTAGATATTGTATGCTAGTTGGATTGAAACAGGTTAGGATAGATGTGAATGGATTTGGTGCATGTTGGAGTAGAGATTGTTAGTTAAATTTCATATTTCTGTTTTAAGGGAGTGTTTGGATCTTGGTTTTAAAATCAGTCAACGATGATGCATTTGGTTTAAAATCAGTCTAAAATCACTTACCTTATTAGTTGTGTGTTTTATCAACTTTGTATGTTGAATTGGTAAGGTTCTTAAAAGAGTTGCATGCACAAGTCTTGAAAAATCAGCCGCTCTCAAAACTGCCTTTAGACAAAATTTGACCATCCACTTGTGTTACCTCTTAGATTTAGGTGTTATCTAGGGGTTAGATCTGTTTGTGGACTTTTTGTGAGGGATTTGAGTGAGTTTTGGTCAACCAAAACTGACCCAAATACCAAGTGCATCAGCAAAAAGTCCCACAGACCCCTCTTTCTGTATACAGTGACTGTATTTGGTTACTTGTGTGAGAATTTGTAAACAACTTGGCTGTTTTATTGTTTATATGACTCCCCACAACCCAATTGGTTGTGGGGGAGCCCTTGTTTTCAGATAAACCAAAAAACGAGCAAGTTCTAATCATTTCATTGCCCATACCTGTTTTTTTATAACTAGCAGTGGGAACTAACTTCCCCCTGCTACTGTTAAACTAGGTACTGCCCAGCAAACAGTCAAAACCTTCCAACATGTCACTATTATATTCCTTTTTTTTGTCTTTAGTGGATAAAAATAGGAATTAGAAGTTGAAACCAATTTTGTAATTTTTCTTATTTTATTCTTGATTTTTCTGTCTAGTTTATTTTCTGTCACTATTCATCTATTATTTTTTAAATTTAATTGCTTTTTAAATTACTTTTTAATTTTCTACCTTTTGTCTTTTAGTGACAAAACTTTATATTTTTCAGTTCTAAAAATTTGCATAGACTTAGAAAAATATTTTAAGACTTTTAGTTCCAAAACATTTTACTGTTCACTTTTTAATTAATTTTTAGATTTTATTTAGTTTAATTAGGGTTTTAATTGTATACTGTTTTGTCTTTTAGTGAAAAATATTTAATTTTTCAAACTTTTTCATTTTTATACTGTTCATTAGTATAATTTAGGATTTTTAAAATAGTCAAATAGTTTTTAGCATTATTTTATTATTTTTAATCATTATTTTAGTTTAAAAATAGTTTTTAGAGTTTTAAAAATAGAAAAATAGTATTTAAAATTTAGGAAAAAAACTTTTTAGTTTGTAAATAATATAAGTGAGGTATTTGTTCAATTAAATAATATTTTGGGCTTTTTCTTAATTATATTTAATTTTTGGGCTTTAATTAGCATTAAAAATTGAATATTTAATTAATAAAAGGTTTTAAAATTTATTTATTGGATTTTTATGCTTATTTATATTATTTTAGACTTAATTTTCATTTTTAACTTGTTTTTAGCTTAAATTTTTTAATTTTTCATGTTTTACGTATTTACGTTTGCGTTTTACGTCATTCGTCGTAGTTTAATTATAGTCGTACCTCGTCTTTATAATTCTTCTTTCTAAAACCAAAAAAGACACTACTCCAAACTTTGTTATTTATTTTTGGCATCTAATACACACACCTCCTCAAGAACGAACTCGCACTTGTTCGGTTTCGCGTTTTGCCTAAAACGTGCAACTTAATACTTGCCCGCATTATACGCTTTGTTCTTCCTAAAACAAAAGTGTACAAAAATATTACATCAAAATGGCGCCGCTTCCGGGGAGGTGTTTTTAGTGTGCAATTATTATTATCGTGTTTGTGTAAGTGGTGTGTTTTTGCTTTTCAAATTTTGGAAAGCGTGAATATCGTACATACTCATTTTTGTTATTTTTCCTTATTATATTATAGTTTCCAAATAAATTGTGTTTAGTTTTCCTAAACCAAACACACAACAATCTTTTTACTATATTGTAGATATCCCATTATTGTTTTCGTTTTTCTTTGTGAATATACTACTATATTGTACTTACGTAGAACAATAAATATACAAGTACTCTAAAAGCGTGAAAACGCAACCTTGATTCGGGATTTCATCACTCGATCATTGTATTCGAATCCAAAGCAAAAGTTTAAAGGCAAAATAGAAAAATACTTTCGTGAGGCTTAATTTCAATTAACACAAACTATAAGGTGGGTATAAGGCGGTTGTATTTCACGACCTAAGGGAAAAAGGGTCTTAAGTGCTTAGCGCCGCCTCGTTTTCCCCGCTTGCTTGTGCGTGTTTTGAGAAAAACGGCTAATCGAGGGTTTGCCAACCAAAGTATTATCTACGTATATATATTTGCTTGTTTTCAAGATTAAACCCTCTTGAACGTTTTGGTGTTCCACCAACGTTCTAAAGTCATCGAAGGCGTTCACTTCACGTGATCGTTTTCATTCCTTGAGGCTCCTTTAATCGAGAAAGTCGATTCGAGGAGAGATTTGTAGATTTGAGTCTACGTAATACAACAAAAATCCAAAAAATTAAAAAACAATAAAAAATAAAAAATATTCTTCTTACCCTTATCCATTAATTCTATTTCTAACCCTCTAGTGTTTAATTCTCGTGACACCATTCTCGTTGCATCATGTTAAATAATGGTCGATATTATTCGTGTCCATATTATGGAGGCCCGCCCGTTGGTGCCAATTGTTTTTATTGTGAGGTTATTGGAGGTCGAGGGGGTTATATCTATAACCCCGCTCAACGTGATCATGGTAACAATTTTCAATCTTACGACCAAGGTCACCCATCGTCTTCGTTTTATTCGTCGTATGATCCGTCTTTTAATAGCAATGATGAGTCTATTCATAATGCCTTTAATGATTTTGTGAGACGAAATAATGAGAAATTAACGATGGTGGAAGAACAAATGACAAGCCTTAAGGAAACTTGTAATAAACGAATGGCAACCCAAAGGGACACTTTCAAAAAAATGGAAAACGATTATGACACCCTTTTTGAAGAGCAACAACGTTTGTATGACCAAAGTCAAGAGATGTGGAAAGGATACGTGGATAACATTAAGGAAAATCACGCAAATGAGAGAGATAAAATTCTTTTAATAGTCGAGGGCTTAATGGAAAGATTCAAATCTTCGTCAAATGACACCAATCCTAATTCCGAGGGAGAGGTTAAATCCGTATCGACTCCTAAGACTTGTACCTCTCATATTGATCCATATCTCTCGAATTTTAGAGTCGTGCAACCTTCGTCGTCTTACAAAAACGTAGAGGAAACGAAAACGTCATCCAACGAAGTTTTGAAAAATGTTTTTGAAAATAAACCAAAGGAAAAGCTCGTAGGAAACTTAGGAACGTTGAATCTTGTACCTTCTAAACCTAATTTTTCTAATGAGGATGAAATTATTGAGGATTTTCTAAATCAATATACACTTAATTTTGACGAAGAAATTCCATTAAATGATTTTAAAAAAGAAAAATGTGAAAAGGTTTTAAAGGAAATCGTTAAACCCTCGTTTTTACAAGATGAGCGAAAATTAATTCCGAAGGGCCGTGTTAGTAGTTTTGCTAAAATGTTTGAAAACCCACGTTCGATCCCTTCGAAGGACAAAGTTGAAACCGTCAAGGCAAAATCGTCACGAGACGAGCCTTTTACTCCTAATCCCGCACCAAGTGAGATTTTGGATTTATCATGTGAGAAGTCCGCCAATGGCCTTGCTCACATCGATACGTTTTTCGATGTCGAGGTCGAAACGACGAAGGCAAAATCTTCAATCGAAGAGCCTTCTTTTCCTAGTTTCACGACGGTTGAAGCTAGCGACTCGATTATCGAAAATTTTATAACTCAACCTCTTCCACGAGGAAGAGAAGACGCTTTTGATCCCGATGGCGATTTTTCCGAGATCAAACGTATTCTTAATTATCCGCCTTCTATTTTCGAGTTTGATGAGGACCGTTGCGTTAGCCCGGAGGGGGATGTTTTTTTAATCGATTCACATTTTAAACATTCAAATCCTCCTTCCGCCTTCAAGATAAATGTGGAAATTTTAAGTGTGCCTAGAATTGTTTTAGAAACACCAAATATTTTCAATTTAATCAACTTGGGTTTTCGTAAAAAAGAGTTAAAAAATGAAAAAGGGAATGATTTTAAAATTGATTTTAAAGGTTTTCCAAAGATAACTCCGTCATCACCTCGCTTAATTGAGCTTGCTACAAACGCGTCTACTTCTTTTGATGACGTTTTGTGTGGATCTAGTATGGGGGAAGCCCCATTTGTTCCCTCACACTTCTCCACCGAGGACGAGATTTTTAACCCCGGTATCACGTTTAAGATAAAATATCGGTCTTTTACCGAAGTAGTCACTAGAAATCCTTTCTACACTTACGGTATGAGTTTACCTCGAGTAACTCGATTTGTTAGCCCACCCAATGTCCCACCCTTCTCTTCTCATTCTATTTTCTTGTGTCCCTTTGGGACGATGATGTTGAAAGTCGTGTTGTTTCGTTTATCATCCGAAAACGAAGAGACGATCTTTGATCCCGGTATAAAGGCTTTGCCTTTATTCACGGTTGCTTTTGGGCCTTGATTACATGTAAGTCCCACCAAAAATGACCGAACCATGATTATCCCTAAATGATCACATTTATGGGGATTCGAGTCGAGCTTTTGACTCGGTTATAAAAAACAAGGTGCCTCGTGGGGGAGACCCATGCTTATTCATGTACATATTATTGCTTTCTAATTAGTTTAATGTGAGGGGATTTGTGCCCTTCCAACCTTTGTTCCGTGGTTGTTCGTGATTGTGATTCATTAGGTACATCGACATCATTGAAGCCTCTCGTGTTCGTTTTACGTAGCACTCGAGCTTCGATCGTTTCCTTTGGAGATTCCGATATCCGATGATATCCTTTTATGTTCTAACGTTTATCTTATTAGCATAATTTTTAAACGGCTTTTAGGTTATTCGTTTTACCCTTTCCATGCTCGAAATTAAGCATTCGACTACGTCTCTAGTATGGGGGTGTTCTCACCCCTAGACTCGAAACATTGAGGACAATGTTTAAGTTTTAGTATGGGGGGTGAGTAGATACTTCACCTTGCTTATGTCAACACGCAATCCAATATTTCATCTTTTTGTTATCGTTTTATGCAATAAGGCTAAAAATGGCCAAATTTTAAAATTTTTCGTAATTTCATAAGTGTTTAAGACACGAATGTAGGTTTTCTGATGGTGAGAATAAGAGTAATTTTTGACTCGACCGTGCGTGTTGAGCACTTAGCTTCGATTCCTTAACTTTTTAGGCTAAGTCTCTTAAATGAGGACGAGAAATGATAGAGTTATTTATAAGTCTCGTAATCGTCATGATCTCATGTGTAGTAATTATTAGCTTATGCTCCCCACGCTTTTGATAGTAAATTGTTAATAAATATCGATTTAGCGGTTTAGTCACTATTGTTGGGTTCTAATTTGTTCTAGTAGCTTCCATGTAATTAAATTGGGAAAACATTAAGGTATCGCCAGCGTCACGGTTTTGAAGTATTGGCATCCGAATAATCAAAAGCTTCACCCAATAATAAGATTTCAAGTGCTCACCTAAATTAAGCAAAAATTTGAAGCTCACAAGGCCGAAAAATCTATGCCCAAATTGAAAGTGAATCAAGCCTTAATCTTTGAAGCTTTAAAGATCCAAAATTAGCTTTAGCGTGAGGATATACGTCGTTGGATAATAAAACCACCGATGAGGCGGATAATAAAAGGAAAGGCAAGACCGAAGTCATAATAAAAGCTTCATGGCGAAGTTGAATAAAAGATGGAGTTAAACCAAAGATAATAAGGCCCTTCCGTTAGAGGGCGTATAAAAGTCTTGGTAATAAGTCTCATGTTCAAAACCGTTATAAAATCGTGTTTATCGATCCTTCTTGTTGACTTAATTTTTTGACATCATTGTCTATTAGGATGAATTATTAATTTAATGATTTTGGTTACACCGTTAAGACTCAATTTTTAGACTTAATCTCTATTCACACATAAGTCAATGATGTATCCTCGTGATCATTAAGACAAAAATAAAATATAAGAGATACCCAGTAGGAATAAGGCAGTTTAGGTTCGTAATTAACACTCATGAGAAGTGATCGTGTTGCTAACTTATAATAACAATGATCTCGTTACACGCTTAGCATGGAATTGGGTGAAAATCGAGGACGACGAAATTATTTCTAACGAAGCATTCACATGTTCTTGTTCTATGATCCCAAAAGTCACTTTATTGTGATGAAAACAATACATTATGTCTAAAACACGTGTAGTAGTTTATTTAAGTTTACGTTTTCAATAAATGTCATCATAAAATGAATTTTGGAGGTGCTAAGATACTTAATTCTAGCATTGCGTGGGGACACGGCAATGGTTTAGTATGGGGGAGTGATGAGACTGCAATTATACATAGTCTCATCGTCCAAATCGGGCTTAAAACGCTTAAAATATCATGAAAATACCCCTATATATGCTTGTATTTGTGTCTTGTGTATTTTAGGTACGGATATCGTGTAATCAACAAAAGATCACAAGAATGAAGCAATAACGAACACGGTAACGAGGTCGCACAAAGAACCGGTCCCAATCATGGATTTTCCAAAAAGACCCTTGAAGAATTGAAGAATGTCAAGAATAGTCCCTCAACTTTTGAAGATTGACACTTTATACCCCTCATCTATCAAAAACTACTTTAGGGTCCCTAAAGTTTGAAGACTTTACAAGTTAAGTCCTTAAGATTTGAAGATAGTCATCACAAGCCCTTCATAGTTACAAAGGACTTGTGATGAAATTCACAAAGGACGGATGGTGAAATTAACTAAGGAACAAGAGTGCAAGGCTGTTTAAAGGAGGAAGACAACAGAGGGACCATTTCTGCCTAAACCCTAAACTATCTAACCACCTATCCCATTAAACTTAACCTAGCAGACAACCTTATCTCCCATCCACCAACCAATACCCACCACGTCACCCCCACTCTCCTTTCACCCAATCAGACAACACCCTCATCCCACGTCAGATTTCCACCCACCCTTTTATATAACTGATTTAATCAGTTATAATTTCCCTTTAAACACCAAATTTAAAACCCACTTAACCCCAAAAAAGATTAAATTAACCCTTCATCCCCTATAAACCCTAAAATAACCCCAGATCAAATTAAATTAAAAACAAAGGGGTTTTGGTTTAGCCTCTCCAGATCAGTGATTAACCAACATTTGAATCAAACCCCACTCCTATTTTACTCACCCCGTGACCCAAAAGGGCCCCACCCATGTCCCCTACTTCACTCTTTTTGGCAAAAATGGAATCCTACATGTAATCAACGTCCTATATGTTAAACTTGGTCCCAAAGGGCATCCAAATGAACGATTGAGATCAAGATTACATCTACACATCACATGATTCAAGTTGACCAACTTTTCAAGATTACAACAAGGGCATTTCTGGATTTTCATACGAATTAGGGTTTAGGGCTTTAGCATTCTTGTAATATTTTATTATCCATTCTAGAATAGTCCATTAGCTAGTATAAAATGAGACGACTTGTGTCTCATTTTGTTGTTCCAGAATTTTTGTAGAATTTTAAATATTAATGAAAATGAATTTTAATCTTTTGCAATAATCTGAGTTCTAATTGTTCTATCTTATTTGTCTAAGACATATTCATTGTTTGAAATTAGTATTGAGTAAGAAAGTTTTCACTTTCATCAAAAGATTTCATGAAATCTGTTTGGAAACCATTTTTTCTTATAAGCTAAAAGAGATAAGCTAGCTTAATCAATAAGCTAGTCTTATACTCTTATAAGCTTTGTTAATCCAGGTCACTCTTTTTCCTTCTTGTTTTATCTTGGCAGGTTTATAAATCTAGTATATTGGAAGTTGGTGTTTTTTTGAAGACCATCATCATCATCATCCCACATACCAACAAGCCCTTTCTGAAAGTGATCAGCTCAAGCCCCCTGCTTGATGGAGAAGGCAAAAGCTGCCTTTGTGATGCCTGGATGTAGGGTCACAAGGTAAAGTATTTTTCTTATTTTCTATACTTGCTTGGAAGGTTTTTGAGATATGATGATTAATAGGATTAGGTTGTTAGGATGTAGACCAAATGCTAGATATTGTATGCTAGTTGGATTGAAACAGGTTAGGATAGATGTGAATGGATTTGGTGCATGTTGGAGTAGAGATTGTTAGTTAAATTTCATATTTGTGTTTTAAGGGAGTGTTTGGGTCTTGGTTTTAAAATCAGCCAATGATGATGCATTTGGTTTAAAATCAGTCTAAAATCACTTACCTTATTAGTTGTGTGTTTTATCAACTTTGTATGTTGAATTGGTAAGGTTCTTAAAAGAGTTGCATGCACAAGTCTTGAAAAATCAGTAGCTCTCAAAACTGCCTTGTTTTAGACAAAATTTGACCATCCATTTGTGTTGCCTCTTAGATCTAGGTGTTATCTAGGGGTTAGATCTGTTTGTGGACTTTTTGTGAGGGATTTGAGTGAGTTTTGGTCAACGAAAACTCACCCAAATACCAAGTGCATCAGCAAAAAGTCCCACAGACCCCTCTTTCTGTATACAGTGACTGTATTTGGTTACTTGTGTGAGTATTTTGTGAACAACTTGGCTATTTTATTGTTTATGTGACTCCCCACAACCCAATTGGTTGTGGGGGTGCCCTTGTTTTCAGATAAAACCAAAAAACGAGCAAGTTCTAATCATTTCATTGCCCAGACCTGTTTTTTTATAACTAGCAGTGGGAACTAACTTCCCCCTGCTAGTGTTAAACTAGGTACTGCCCAACAAACAGACAAAACCTTCCAACATGTCACTATCATATTCCTCTTTTTTTTGTCTTTAATGGGTAAAAATAGGAATTAGAACATGAAACCAATTTTGTAATTTTTCTTATTTTATTCTTGATTTTTCTGTCTAGATTATTTTCTGTCACTGTTCATCTATTAGTTTTTAGATTTAATTGCTTTTTAAATCACTTTTTAATTTTCTGACTTTTGTCTTTTAGTGACAAAACTTTATATTTTTTAGTTTTAAAAATTTCTTAGACTTAGAAAAATATTTTAAGACTTTTAGTTCCAAAACATTTTACTGTTCACTTTTTAATTAATTTTTAGATTTTATTTAGTTTAATTAGGGTTTTAATTGTATATTGTTTTGTCTTTTAGTGAAAAATATTTAATTTTTCGAACTTGTTCATTTTTCTACTGTTCATTAGTATAATTTAGGATTTTTAAAATAGTCAAATAATTTTTAGCATTATTTTATTATTTTTAATCATTATTTTAGTTTAAAAATAGTTTTTAGAGTTTTAAAAAGAGAAAAATAGTATTTAAAATTTAGGAAAAATACTTTTTAGTTTTTAAATAATATAAGTGAGGTATTTGTTCAATTAAATAGTATTTTGCGCTTTTTCTAAATTATATTTAATTCTTGGGCTTTAATTAGCATTAAAAATTGAATATTTAATTAATAAAAAGTTTTAAAATTTATTTACTGGATTTTTATGCTTATTTATATTATTTTAGACTTAATTTTCATTTTTAACTTGTTTTTAGCTTAAAAGTTTTAATTTTTCACGTTTTACGTATTCACGTTCGCGTTTTACGTCATTCGTCGTAGTTTAATTATAGTCGTACCTCGTCTTTATAATTCTTCTTTCTAAAACCAAAAAAGACACTACCCCAAACTTTGTTATTTATTTTTGGCATCTAATACACACACCTCCTCGAGAACAAACTCGCACTTGTTCGGTTTCGCGTTTTGCCTAAAACGTGCAACTTAATACTTGCCCGCATTATACGTTTTATTCTTCCTAAAACAAAAGTGTACAAAAATATTACATCATCCTCGCATGCTTATACTTTATGCAATTAATACCTCATCCAAATTCAAGAAAGCCTAAAAGTTAAGTCTTCCGCTGTATTGAACTCTGAAGCTTTCAAGAATTACGAAGGTATAAGTATGTGGGACATGATGTCACGAGGAGGCGAAGATCACAAGTGATGGATGCACAAGATCATGGCAAGAGATTAATGCTAAAGATTGATATCAAAGATCACATCAGCATGTTCACCAGAAAAGAAAAAGAAAGAAAGACGAAAACTACGAGCTCAAGACAAGCATAGTATGCTAGGTTTATTTTATTATTGTAACTAGGGTAACACCCTTGTTTGGAGTGACCTCCCTTAGGGGGAGATTGTTGGAAATACGTTTTACGTATTAGAAAGGATCGGTCACTCCAACAATAGTCCATGTAATAGCTCGTAGTTTCGTTATTTACATTTATTAAACAAACAAGGCCAAGCCTAGCCTACAACATGTGTAGGCCGGCCCAATATTGTAAGCCCAAGCCCATCATAAGGCTTGGGTATATAAACCCTCTACTTAGATGGAGATGGTGGTGGTTTTCATAATTTACACATAGTAATCTTGTATTTCTCTCTCTAGAAGTGTGTAAACTCCATCATCTCTCTATCTCTTTCTCTCTCTAAAACATAAGCAAGATTTACATATCCTACAAATGGTACTGACCTATATTGTTTGATTGGAAGGCTTAGTATCGACAATCGAATGGTTGAGGAGTTATAGATGTGATGTGTCATGAGAGACGAAGGGCTTGGTCTAACTGAGACAAGATGAGGAGCACTATGACCTTGAGGGTAAGACATTGTGTAGGTATAAAGGAAGTGTTGAGTATCAGGGAAAAAAATCTTTCATGGAGAAAAGTGAGAAAGAAGTGTATAGTTGCTACTAATGATCTATCCAAATTTTATGGAAGTAGTTGTAGCATGGGTGTGGATGGTAGTTGATAGACTAACTAAGATAACTGTCCTTTTGGTGATGTGTATAGATCATAAGTTGATTTGGATTGGAAGAGCCTCGTTGTGATAAACTAATCAATATGTAAAATATCGTCATAGGTCACCTGTGTAAGAAAATTGGAATTTTAAAGTAGTTTGTGGTATGGACTAAAGGGAGTTGATGAAAATGATTGGATATGAGTATATCCAGCTAACTAGAAAATGATGGACGAAGTGGGAAATTGATACAAGTATAGGAGTGATGAGACTGCTTTTATACATAGTCTAATCGTCCAAAAAGGGCTTAAAATGCATTAAATATCATCAAAATACCCATATATATGCTTGTGTTTGTTGCTTGTGTATCTTAGGTACGGATATTTAGAAAATGACAAAAGATCACAAGAATCATGCAAAAACAAACACGGGAAACGAAGCCGCACAATGAACCAAGCCCTAATGAAGATTTTTCCAAGAAAACCCTTGAAGATTTGAAGATTTATAAAGAAGGGTCCTCCAATATGGAAGAACTGACACTTTATATCCTTGTATCTTCATAATTACAAGATTAGTCCCTAAAGTTTGTCAAAATTGCAAAAAGGGCCCTCCACTTTGAAGAATTGGCAATTTTAGTCCCTCAACAAAACTAAAATGTCAATATTTATCCTCCTCAAAGTCAAACATACCAAGAAGGACTCCAAGTTACAAGAATTACAATTTTGGTCCTTTGAAAATATCAAAATTGCAAAAAGGACCCATTGACTTTGAAGAAATGGCAAAAATGGTCCCTCATCAATCATGACTTAGAAATTTCAGTACTCCAGAAGGTCAATCATACAAGTCAAGACCATTATCAATCAAGAAAATGCCAAAACAGTCCTCCAAGAATCAAGAAATGGCAAGAAATACCCCTGAAAATACTTTGGAGAAGTATTTGGGGCAAAAGTGTGAAAAGTGAAACTTGAAATACAAAGGGATTCGTATTTATGGCTGTTTATTTACAACATGAAAGGAAGTGGAAAGATAAGGGGTTAAACATGGCCAGACATAAAAGAAACCTAGACCAATAGTGGGGTGACACGTGTCGCACTACCACTTCTCCTCCAATCAGATTGCACCCTTCCTCCACATCATATCCCACTCACCCGTTTATTATTAACTAACTTTTCAAAAAGTTAATTAATATTATAACTGGCGCTAAACACCTCTTAAACCCACAACAAAGATCAAACCTGGTGTTCTTAGTGTTCATACAAAAATTGGGTTTTCTTAAGTGTGTAACAATCAAACCCTAATCTGCTCCAGAATGATGATTAAGCATGCCATAATCATAACCCAACTCTCAAATAGCTTGCCACATCACACATCAACCCCACATGAGATTCCGCTGCTACAAGCTTGTGCATACTGCCAAAATTGTGACAGCCATCCAACGTTTGAGATTGAAGCTTACTTTTTAAGCTTGTTACAAGCCCTTTGATCAACTTTTTCCTTGCCAGCTACCACAAGACAACAAAATTCAGTCACATGATTCTTCAAAGAGTTCAAACTTCACAAGGGCATTTTGGGACTTCTACATGCTTAGGGTTTATGTTTTTTAGCTCTTAACTAGTTCATGTATGCCTATATAAAGGCCTTAGTTCATTACATTTTAGCTAGCTCTTGAATTTTCCTTGGTTCACTTTTCTGTAAATCCATTTTCAGTATTAATGAAATGTGTTTGTGATGTAGTGTTTTTGTACCCTTTAGGAAAAGGATGACAAAATAGTGGTAAGCGTTAAGTGTCGGTTTAGGAAAACCGAGCACTAACGACCCTTAAGAAAGTTCAAGTTCGTTCTCGAGGAGGCACGTGTGTTGTGTTAAGAATTGATTAATGTTTGTGATTATATTGAAAAAAAAGAAGAAAATAAAAATGGGGTGAGAAGAGAATGACGGTTACGAAGACGGATCGAGCTAAGACGAAAAGGCGTTCACGTAAAACCGTAAAAACTACAAAATTAAAAATTTTAAACCTAAAAATTAATTAAAAGCTAAAATAAGTCTAAAATAATATAAATAAGAATAAAAATCCAATAAAAATATTTTAAAACCTTTTATTAATTAAATATTCAATTTTAAATGCTAATTAAAGCCCTAAAATCAAATATAATTAATCAAAATGTCCAAAATATTATTTTATTGAACAAATAACTTACTTATATTATCGAAAGACTAAAAAGTATTTTTCCAAATTTTTAAAAACTATTTTTCTATTTTTAAATCACTAAAAACTATTTTAAAACTAAAATAATTATAAAAAATAATAAAATAATGCTAAAAATAATTTGCCAATTTTAGAAATCCTAATTTACTCTAATGAACAGTAGAAAATTGAAAAAGTTTGAAAAATATAAAATTTTGCACTAAAGGACAAAAATAGTTTGAATTAAAACCCTAATTAAACTAATTTAATGCTAAAAAATGAATAAAAAGTGAACAGTAAAAACTTTTTTAACTAAAAATCTTAGAATGTTTTTCTAAATCTATGAAAAATGTTTAAACTGAAAAATAAGTATTTTTGGCACTAAATGCCATAAACAGAAACATTAAAAGTATATTAAAATAGCTATTTAATCTAAAAATTACTAAATGAACAGTAATAAATTTTTTTCCTAAACAGAAAAATCAGAAATTAAAAAAATATAGAAACAAAAATCAGGTCCTAACTCTAAAATTAAGGCACTAAAGACAAAAAAATAAAGGTTTCTGATAGTGACACCTTGCTGGTTTTGTTTTTTAGTGTAGCAGTACTAACTTTTGGGCAAGCAGGGGGAACTATATTCCCACTAATAGTGCAAAATTAAGGTCAGTTGACCAAATGAGCTTAGGAAAGCTCAATGCTTGGATCTCTTTGGACAATTGGGCACCCCCACACCAATTGGGTTGTGGGGAGTCAGTTTATGCAAAAAGAAACACAAGTTACTTCACAAAATCAAACCAAATAAGCACAAAAATGTGACTGAAAGTTAATACAAGTTTCTGATGAATAGTAACCTTAGCTTACTTGCACAAAAATGAATTTTAAACCCCTAGATCTTGCACCCAAATCAATAACATGGCATATAACTGATTACAATCCCTGCTTAAAACTTAAATCTAACAGACTACCAAATTTGATGGCAAAATTTTCACAAAACATGCACAAAAAGGGATTGACTGTATTTTAGCTAGTTTATCCAATTTTTTAGCATGCAAAAGTGTTTAAACTCTACCCAAATTGAAAACTAACTACTCATATCATCTAACAACTACCTAATGAGTGATTCTAAACAGGTTTCAAGCCAATCATTTTGTCACAACACCTAGCTAAACCTGAATCCAAACACTGCTTAAAATCTGAAATTCAATTTTTAACAAATCAAATCTATTTAAATAATAACAATACTGATTAAATCTTAATCTAACATGCATAAACACCTAAATAGAGCAATATCAAACACTCAAACAAACACTTAACAACTTGTAGCAAAATTCACCACATCACATGAACACCAAATCAGAAAACTGAAAAATGAGAACAAAGGATTTACCTAGAGGGACATACATCCGGGTCCCTCAATGGCTGCTTAGCCACCTCCAAACAGACCCGGGTCTATTTTGAACCTTGGACTAAACAAGCTCTCAATGAAACCTGCTAAGATCAATGAACAAGCACCAAATGCAATTTCTGATTTCTGAAACCTTTTAAACCTTCTTTCACAAAATTTTCAGAAAACTTCCTTAAACTCTTTCCTTTAAAATCACTTACACAATCAAACTAACAAACTTGGACAAACAAATTAGAACATGATTTTACCAAAAAAATCAAATTTTCAGAAACTTGAAGATAACTTTTGAAAACTCAAAATTACTTCAACAATTTTAATTTGGAACTCAGAATTCTAGCTCAAAACCATTTACCAACTTTTAAATAATCATAAAAGGAATTACATATACCAAACACCAACTTTATATTAATTAAAAAGGGATTACAAGATTTTTGCTAGAAAAACTAGAACAAGTGATAGAGGTCACATGCGACCTCTATTTATACAAGTGAAAGGAAGATTCTAGTATGCTTAAACCCTAATACATGAAATCCCTAAAATGTCCTTGGTCTTGAGGTTTGAAATTCGTCAAAGTGCATCATGTGATCTTGCTTGGCTTGTTGTGATATCCAGCTGTTGAGAAGCAATATCAAACGTCCATTCATCCTTTGGAAGCAAGAAAAGTGTGTTGGCCGTTTGATTTCTGTCCATATTCCCTTTTTGCCATTTTTGGTGAAGCAGGGACAATGGGGGACCCTCTTGGTGGTCACGGGGTGAGTGAATTGTGAGTGGGTTTTGTTTAGGCTTAGATGAATTACCAATCTGGAAAAGCATGGGTAAAACCCCTTTGTTTTTCACCCTAATTAGATTAGGGTTTATGTTCTGGGTTGAGGGATTAAGGGGGGGTTTGATTCGTTTTGGGTGGTTAACTTTTTAAATGTGATGTTTAGTGGGAAAAATGGTTGACTCTTTTACCAAGTTTAATTAATAAACTGGGTTCTGAAACGGGTTATGGGTTTGGTAAATGGGTGGGTATTCAGTGACGTGGCAATGTGTTACTGGTAGATTAGGGGTAAATGGGTGGATGGGTTATATGACTGGGTGAGTTGACTTGGGTTGGGCATGGGTTTGAGTTGGGTATTTGGTGGATATAGGTTTGTTTTATACAACTTTGGCCCCCATTGTTTCTTCATTTGTTTAACTTGTAATAAACAGCTCCATTCTTCTTTTCCTTTGTTATAAGTTTGGGAAGTTTACACTTTTGGCACAACATGTTTTGCAAACTTTGTATAAGGACCATAAATGAAATAAATGCAATCTTCAAGGGCCAAACTTGTACAAACTTGAATTTTTAGGGACCCACAAGTAATTTTGAGGATTTACAAGGGTATAAAATGACAAGCCTTCAATAGTTGAGGGACCATTATTGAAAATCTTCAATTCTTCAAGGACTTCAATGAAAAATCATGATTCGGGTCCGGTTCATTGTGCGGCTTCGTTTCCCGTGTTCGTTTTTGATTGATTCTTGTGATCTTTTTGTCTTTTCCTCAATATCCGTACCTAAAATACACAAGCAACAAACACAAGCATATATTTGGGTATTTTGATGATATTTAATGCATTTTAAGCCCGATTTGGACGATGAGACTATGTATAAAAGCAGTCTCATCACTCCCCCATACTAAACCATTGCCGTGCCCTCACGCAATGCTAGAATAAAGTATCATAGCACTTCCAAAATTCATTTTATTCACTTTATTTGAACGATAAACTAGATACATTACTACTATTACTACTACTTGTGTTATAGACATAATGTATCATTTTCATCGCAAAATGAGACGTTTAGGTTCATAGAATGAGAACACGTGAATGATTCGTTAGAAATAATTTCATCGTCCTCGATTTTCACTCCAATTCCATGCCAAGCGTGTAACGAGATCATTGTCATTATAAGTTAGTAATGCTAACACTACTCATATGCCCTAATCACGTACTTATTCTCCCATTATTCCTAAGTTGTATCTCTTATATTTTATTATGTCTTGAATGTTTCATGAGGATACATTGTTTGACTTATGCGATAATAGAGATTTAGGTCTAAAAATAGAGTCCTAACGGTGTAACCAAGACCATCAAATCAATAACCCCTCCTAATAGACAACGATGTCAAAAAAATTAAGTTGACAAGAAGAATCGATAAACACGGTTTTATAACGGTTTTGAACATGAGACTTATTACCAAGACTTTCATACGCCCCCTAACGGAAGGGCCTTATTATCTTTGGTTTACCTCCATCTTTTATTCAACTTCGCCATGAAGCTTTTATTATGACTTCGGTCTTGCCTTGCCTTTTATTATCCGCCTCATCGGTGGTTTTATTAGCCAAAGACGTATATCCTCACGCTAAAGCGAATTTTGGATCTTTAAAGCTTCGAAGATTAAGGCTTGATTCACTTTCAATTTTGCATAGATTTTTCGGCCTTGTAGGGCTTCAAATTGTTTGCTAGATTTAGGTGAGCACTTGAAATCTTATTATTGGGTGAAGCTTTCGATTATTCGGGTGCCAATACTTCAAAACCGTGACGCTGGCGATACCTTAATGTCTTCCCAATTTAATTACACGGAAGCTACTAGAAAATACTAGAAACCCAACAATCCTAACTAAACCGCTAAGTCAATATTTATTAAGCAAAAAATATTTACATGCGAAGGGAGAACAAGCAAACAACGAGAACACATTAGTTTTTGAAAGAATACGAGTACTCTACGTTTAGCATAGTAACTTATAATTAACTCTATCATTTCTCGTCCTCATTTAAGAGACTTAGCCTAATGTGTAGTTAAGGAACCAAAGCTAAGTGCTCAACACGCACAGTCGAGTAAAAAATTACTCTTATTTTCGCCATCGGAAAACCTACATTCGTGTCTTCAAACACGAAAAAATTTAAAATTTGGCCATTTTTAGCCTTATTTTGCAACAAAATGATAAACAAAAAGATAAACTTTAGAAAGCGTGAAGGTTTGGCAAGGCAAGTATCTATTCACCCCCCCATACTAATGTTAAACATTGTCCTCAATGTTTCGAGTCTAGGGGTGCAAACACCCCCATACTAGAGACGTAGTCGAATGCCTAATCTAGCATGGAAAGGGTGCAACCAATAAATTAATAGCCGTTTATGAAGTGTGCTATAAACCTAAGGTTAGAACATCAAAGGATATATCATTTGGATATTGAGAAATTCTTCATAGCAAACGATTGAGTGCTCCCATAAAATGAACACGAGAGGTTCCAATCGTGAAGATCATGATCTAAAAACCACAATGCACAAACAACCACGAAACAAAGGTTGGAAGGGCACAAATCTCCTCACATTAAACTACATTAGAAAGCAATAATATGTACATGGATAAGCATGGGTCTCCCCCACGAGGCACCTTGTTTTTTATAACCGAGTCAAAAGCTCGACTCAAATCCCCCATAAATGTGATCATTTAGGGATAATCATGGTAATGGTCAATTTTTGGTGGGGCTTACATGATAAACAAGGCCCAAAAACAATCGGTATAAAGGACTAAGTCCTTTGATGGTGCAAAATACCGGGATCGAAGATGGCGTTCTCGTTTTCATTGGAAAAACAAATCAACGCCACTTCATCGTGTGCCAACATAAACCCAAAGGGTTTCAAGAAAATAGATGAGAAGAAATAGAAGTGTGGGACAATGGGTAAGTAATGAAAACATTGAGCTACTCGAGGTAGACTCGCACCAATCAAATAGAAAGATTTTCCATTTATTGCATCGGTGGAAGACCGAGATTTCCCTTTATAAGCAATTCCGGGATCAAATATCTCGTCCTCGGTGGAAAAAGGGGAGGGAACATAAGGGAGTTCCCCCACACTAAGTCCACACAAAGCATCGTCAAAAGGAGAAGACGGGCTTGTAGCACTCAAAACACGTGGTGATGACGGAGTTAGAATTGTAGAAAAATCTTTTAAATTCAATTCAAAATCTTTTCCTTTTTCATCTTTTAAACTCTCCTTATGTAAACCCGATTTAATTATGTAAAAAATATTTGGTGTTTCTAAAGCAATGTTAGTCACACTAAAAATTCTCACATTTGAAAACCGTTTTGGTAAAGGTGGTGGTAAGTTTTCAAAACGTTTGTCAACAAAGAAAACTTCCCCATCGGGATCAACATATTCATCATCCGAAGAATCATTCGTGAATGGAATCGTAGGCTTAACACTCTTAACCTCCACCGGCGGAGGGGACGGAACTTCATTTTTCTCAAAAACTCCTAAAACTCTTTTTGAAATCTTTTTGCAAATGTTTTTGATGGGATTGACATTGTACAAAGACGTGATAGAATACACATGAGAAAATGTGGAGTTTTGAGTTGCATTAATGACGAGTTCTTCCTCATTGAAACGAAGAGTGATTTTTCTTGCATGCACATCGATAAGTGCTCTCGAGGTATCCAAAAATGATCGACCTAAAATTAAAGGAACTTTAGGATCGATGGGAATATCAACAACCATAAAGTCTATGGGATAGTAGAACTTTCCAACTTTCACGAAGATGTCCTCGGCAACTCCACAAGCTAGAATCGTAGAATGATCGGCCATCTCGATTGACATTCTTGAAGGAGTGAGATTGGGAAGATTGAGTGATTTAAAAATCTTAAGAGGCATCAAATTAATACTAGCACCAAGATCGGCCAAGGCGTAGCATTCTTCCATGTCTTGTATAGCACATGGGATTAAAAACTTGCCGGGATCACCGACTTTTTGAGGTATGCGGCTAAGAAAAACCGAAGAACAACTAGACAATTTTTGCAATTTTTCTTTGTTATTCAACATACTTTTGAAGTTTGCGGCAAATCGAGGCATCATGACTAAGGAGTCGGCAAAACTTATATTAAAATGCAAGTCACGAAACATTTTCATAAAAAGTTCAAATTGATAGTTATTTCGTTCTTGTGTCTTTTCCTTGTCTCGTCTTGAAGGGTAGGGTAAAGGTGGTGTGGGTTGGGGCATAGGCATAGGCATCGGCCTTGGAATCTCGGGTTCCACAATTGGTATTGGTTCAACCGTAGGTGTGGTTTGAGCGGTACTTCGTGGGCTTGGAATTTGCTCCTTTTCAACCACAACCTCGGGTTCTTTCTCTTTTTCCTTCTCCATAGAAGTACTTGGACGAGAAATGGGTTCTTTGAAAGTTTTACCACTACGAGTAGTAATAACCTTCAATTCTCCTTTCGGGTTCACGATGGTATCACTAGGAAGACCACCCGAAGAAGACGGTTTACACATGATAGCTTCAAACATTTTTCCCATACGGTCTTCAAACTTAGATTGCCTAGCATCCGCTTTTAACAATTCTTGCTTAATCTCATGTTGACCTTGCTCCATTTTTTTTTTTGATTTTGTTGGAGTCGTTGAACATTTCCTTCCATTTTATTAGCATGAGTCTTAAGTTCATTAGCAAGTTCATTTTTTAGCTCGTTTTTCAACTCGGATCTTAAGCTAACCATTTCACGTTGCATATTATCAAACTTAGCATCATTTGCCTTAGCATAATTCAAAAACTCTCCTTGAAGATTTTTGGTGTGATCATTTTGAAAACCTTGAGTCGTAGTTTGAAAATAACGGTTTTGGTTTTGGTTTGAAATTTGCCCATTTCCACTTTGTTAATTACCCATGTTGTAATTCCTTTGATTGCCTTGATAATTACCACCTTGGTTGTTGTTTCGATAGTTATTAGCATTTTGATTTGGTGGAGCTTGATTTTGGCGGGAACCTTGGCCGTTTTGGTTATAAGTTCCCGTGGCTACATAAGCACTCGAAGTGTTACCATCCGCGGTAATGCACTCGGAAAGATCATGAGCTCCACTACACGACAAACAACTTTTAGCAACCGCTTTAACCGAAGCGGAATTTGAAGCTTCTTGAGCTTTCCAATGGGACATAAGGTTAGCAAATCTATCAAAAAAACGATTTTCTTCATTTGCTTCATCATGTAAAGCATTAATGCTACGAGACGATGACGAGCCCAATTTGGCAACACTCGGTGTGTTACGAGGGCTATAAACCTTAGACCTATTCTCAATTATGACCAAAGCTTCCTCGACCGTTTTACACAAAAAATTACCACCCGCTGCGGCATTTAAATAATCTCTTTCATGATCATTAAGTCCATTGTAAAACGTGTCAATTTGATGCAAGTCGGAAAAACCGTGATGAGGACATTCATGTAACATCTCCTTAAACCTATTCCAAGCCGTTGAAAACTTTAATTTGATTCTTGTGAAAACTTTGAAATCTCGTTTTTCAAATGCGTAGTCTTAGAGGGCGGAAAAAATTGGTTCACGAACTTTGAAACGAGATCCTTCCACGTCAATATAGAATTGGGTGGCTCTTTCTCTAACCAAATATTAGCGGGCCCCGCTAAGGAATACGGAAAAAGCATCATCTTAATCGAGTCATTCGAGACATCCTTAAATTTGCAAGTAGCGGTAAGACGATTGAATTGGCGGATATGGTTGTGGGGATTGTCCTTCTCATCACCACGGAATTTGTTGTTTTGGATCATTGACAACCAACCCGTTTTCACCTCAAAATTCTCCGCAAGGATAGCGGGAATCACAATAGCTTCTCCATAACCCTCGGTGGGTGCTTGAAGTGACTCCATCATAGTTCGATTCGCCATGGTTGGTGCTTCTCGTACAATGGGTTCGTCAATAGGAGACTCCTCACTAGGATGAGTTGGAGTGGGAGTTTTGTTCTTTCGTCTACGTGCACGTTTTGCTTGATTACGAGTTAGCATAAACGTCACGTACAACGAGGGGACGTGAAAAGAAGATTCTTTTTGGTGTTTGGTATTTTTCAATTTTTTTGTGGTTTTTTGATGGTATTAACTTTTTTTGGAAATTGGTGAATGTATTAAGTAGACAAAAATCTACAAATCTCCTCCTTAATCAAATATCTTGATTAAAGAAGCCTCAAGGAATGAAAACGATCACGTGGAGTGAACGCCTTCGATGACTTTAGAACGATGGTGGAACACCAAATCGTTCAAGAGGGTTTAATAAATAGAAACCAAGAAAATATATATGATATGTAATAATACTTTGGGCGGCAAAACCCTCGATTAGCTCTCAAAATCAAATACTCACAAGCAAGCGGAGGAAACGAGGCGGCGCGAAGCACTTAAGAGCCTTTTTCCTTTAGGTCGTGAAATACAACCGCCTTATACCCACCTTATAGTTTGTATTTTTCAAAATCGAGCTTCTCGAAAGTATTTATCTATTTTTGCCTTTTTCTTTGGTTTGAGATTCGAATACAATGATTGGGTAATGACCTCCCAAGTCAAGGTTGTGATTTCTCACGTATTTGGAGTACTTGTGAATTTATTGTTCTACGTATACAATATAGTAATAGTATTCACACAAAAACCGAAAAACGATAATACGTATTAGTAGAGTGCTACTAATACAAATACTAATTATGGTTAGTACAAAAACAACAATTGTTCAATCAAAACACAACACGCCTCCCCGGCAGCGGCGCCAAAAATGATGTAGAGTTTTTGTACCCTTTAGGAAAAGGATGACAAAATAGTGGTAAGCGTTAAGTGTCGGTTTAGGAAAACCGAGCACTAATGACCCTTAAGAAAGTACAAGTTCGTTCTCGAGGAGGCACGTGTGTTGTGTTAAGAATTGATTAATGTTTGTGATTATATTGAAAAAAAAAGAAGAAAATAGAAATGGGGTGAGAAGAGAATGACGGTTACGAAGACGGATCGAGCTAAGACGAAAAGGCGTTCACGTAAAACCGTAAAAACTACAAAATTAAAAATTTTAAACCTAAAAATTAATTAAAAGCTAAAATAAGTCTAAAATAATATAAATAAGAATAAAAATCCAATAAAAATATTTTAAAACCTTTTATTCATTAAATATTCAATTTTATATGCTAATTAAAGCCCTAAAATCAAATATAATTAATCAAAATGTACAAAATATTATTTTATTGAAAAAATAACTTACTTATATTATCTAAAGACTAAAAAGTATTTTTCCAAATTTTTAAAAACTATTTTTCTATTTTTAAATCACTAAAAACTATTTTAAAACTAAAATAATTATAAAAAATAATAAAATAATGCTAAAAATAATTTGCCAATTTTAAAAATCCTAATTTACTCTAATGAACAGTAGAAAATTGAAAAAGTTCGAAAAATATAAAATTTTGCACTAAAGGACAAAAACAGTTTGAATTAAAACCCTAATTAAACTAATTTAATGCTAAAAAATAAATAAAAAGTGAACAGTAAAAACTTTTTTAACTAAAAATCTAAGAATGTTTTTCTAAATCTAAGAAAAATGTTTAAACTGAAAAATAAGTATTTTTGGCACTAAATGCCAAAAACAGAAACATTAAAAGTATATTAAAATAGCTATTTAATCTAAAAATTACTAAATGAACAGTAATAAAAATTTTCCTAAACAGAAAAATCAGAAATTAAATTAGAAAAATATAGAAACAAAAATCAGGTCCTAACTCTAAAATTAAGGCATTAAAGACAAAAAATAAAGGTTTCTGATAGTGACACCTAGTTGGTTTCTCATTCTCTTTGAGCAAGTTATCTTGGGATGCCAATTTAGATTCAAGCAACTTAATTTGTTTCAAAAAATTATCCTTTTCAGCTTTAGAATCTAGAACAGTTTGATCCAATTTTCGTTCAAGAACAACGTTTGACTTTTCAAGTTTTTCAAAATATGTTTCAAATTTCTCCGTTTTCTTTGAAAATTCAATTTTGGCATCCTCAAGATCTTTTGATTGCTGAGCGACGAATGTTTCGAGCTCTTTAATCCTAGAAGCAGAATTGGGTAAAGAAGCAGGCATAGGGCACTTATCAGGATTGTTAATTATCTCATTCAATTCAGATTGAAGTAGACGAAGATTTGTGACACCTGACGGCTCTGCATAATTTCCTGATTGACTGTTTTCTTCCTGCTTTCCTCCTGAATTCATTCTTTTGTGACTGCTTCTAGTATCGTTTTGCAATTCTCCCTCTTGAAAAGTCGAATTCAAAAAATCCATTGAATATCGATAACAAATGTCGTTGGTGATAATGATCGATGAACAAATCTGTTTTCACTTTCAAGTAATAACACCCAGTCAAAAATCCGTAGCCACTAAAAATAAATCCCGTCAAATATTTTATCACTTTGGTTCTTTCAGAATGCCCGCCTCAACACGATGTACCAAAAATAAATACACAAAATTAATTTAATTAAGAAGAAAATAAGAATAAAATAAAAATAGAAAATTAACTTAACTTAAAAAATCTTATTTAACTAAAATTAACAAAAATTAAAATAAGATAATAATAAAAAAATTTTGATAAACGTTGTGACTTTTCAAAAGATTTTAACCATGCGTTATTTAAAACAAATTGGGCTGAAAGGACGTGGCCAAATTTTTTAAATAGAACGTGGCTTGGGAACCACGTGGCTTGAAAACCTCCCAAACAATAAACTCTTTGTTTCCTCCGCCCTACACCTCCCCCACTTGTAATATGACTCTACACGTGGATAAAAGTCCACCCTTGTAACTTCCGCCCTATCTACCTTATATCTCCCCCGAAAAAAAATCTCAAATCAACCAATCTCAAAAATCGCTGTTCTTGTTTCTCTCTCACAGATCACAAAACACAGTAACCTCTCTTTCAAATTACCCTTCGTCTCTTTCTTTCTCCTAAATCCCAGCCACCATCATCTTTGGAACCTCCGTCCCCTTATCTTGTCAGTCCAATCTCAATCAACAAGAAAAAATCTGCTCTTATCTTTACTACTATAATCAAACCCACGAGGAACACTTGAAGATATCAGCTTCTAGATCTTGTTAAAACAAGGTTTCGGGTAGGTTTTTGATTTTTGTTTTTGGTTGTTGTGTCTTAGATCGATGATGTTGTTTTTAAAAACATAGAACAGAGATCTTTGTTGCTGCTTAAAACGAGTGTTTAATTTGTTGCTGATTACAACGAGTGTTTGATTGAAAATTGGTCAGATAGTGAAGTTTTTAAAAACAAAAGTTTGGTTAGAGAGAATTGATAAAAATGAGTGTTTTTTTAAAAAAAATTTGGTGTCCGAGAGTCAGTACTGGAAACGGGGGTGGGTGGTTGAGTGGGTCGAGGATGGGTATGGTGTTGGTCTAGGTGTGGAGTCGATGACAATGGTGGTCGAGTCTTGAGTTCGAGAGTGTGATTGGAGGGTCTGTGGGTTTGTTCGAATGTGTGGGTTTGTGGAGACAGAAGAGTGAGTTTTGGTGTGTCGTTGAATGTCAGTCGAGTTTAGTCAAATCTGTGGGTGTGGTGTTCGAGAGAGTGTTGTGAAGATGTGTGAGGGTCAAGGTGAGGGAGTCGAGGGTGGTAGGTGAGGAGACGAGGGTTGAGACGAGTGTGTAGGTCGAGAGTTGATGTTGGTCCGAGTCGGTTTTTGAGATTTGGTTTTTGGTCTTGAGTCTTGGTTAAAACGAGTCTTGAAGAGTGAATGAGTCCTGTTGGTTTGGTCAGACGAGAGGTTGTGTGCATGAGTCGTTTTGTGTGATAATAGTGTGTTTAGTCGAGTCAAAACTGTTGTTGTATCGCAAAAAAATTCAAACATTCATCGCAATATTCTCACAACTTTTTTTCCATCGCAATATTTAAATCAAAAAATTTCATCGCAATATTCAAGCATACGTCCATCGCAATACACAACATTCCATCGCAATGTTTCTATAAATTTTGGCAGAGTTTCGACTCACTGTCCCTTAAAAAACCGTCGCAATCCTCGATCGCAAGTACGATCAGAATCCACGTCGGAATAAGGTATCGAAATACGTGATCGCAAAGTAGAACCACTTGGTTATTGCGATCGAAATGTCGAAGTATCGGAATAAGACAGCTTTCTATCGGAATAGGACAAAGTTATGCATCGGAATGTAATACCCTTTTTAGACAGATACAGAGACAACAACAGATTGGAACAAAAAAATGATAAAACTAAAAAAAAAAAAAATTGTAAAATAAGGACAAAATAGAAACGTTACTAAATGCAAAAATAGACAAAACAAGAACTTTGTATAGAAAATTGATAAGAATAGATAAAGATTTGAGAAGAATTAATGTTAAAAGTGAATAAAAAAATGGATTAAAAATTTGAAAGTGGAGAAAAGTAAAAAAAAAAACTTTTAGACGAAAGATTGGATAAAACTTTTATCAAAGATTACCAAATTAAAAGATAAAACGAGACAAAGAATAACAAACTGGATAAAAATAGACAAAAGAAAGAAAAAATTTGTAAAAGAAAGAAATTTTACCACCAAATCAATAGATAAAACGTGTTAATCCGAAGAATCAACCATGCTCTTGATACCAATTGTAGGATCGATGTTTTCTAAGGATTAGGCATTGTTGGATTTACCTATTGATATGGATGGAGAAATGGAGAACTTAGAGAGAGAAAGAAGAAAGAGAAAGGAGAGAGTTAAGAAGAAAGATGGAAATGTGATTGTGTGAAAATGGAAGTGAACCAACAACCCCTCCTAACATGCTAGGAGGGGGGTTTATATAGCCCACCCTACATGTGGGCTATATGGGCTATATTGGATCACGAGCCCAATATCATTGGAGTGACCGATCCTTTCTAAATACGTAAAAACGTATTTCCAACAATCTCCCCCAAAGGGAGGTCACTCCAAGTTACAATGTCCTAAATAGTCTATAGCTCGTGATCTATGCTAAATAATGATGTGACCGAGACTTTCCTTGGAAATACGTATTTCCAACAAGTACTAACTTTTGGGCAAGCAGGGGGAACTATATTCCCACTGATAGTGCAAAATTAAGGCCAGTTGACCAAATGAGCTTAGGAAAGCTCAATGCTTGGATCTCTTTGGACAATTGGGCACCCCCACACCAATTGGGTTGTGGGGAGTCAGTTTATGCAAAAAGAAACACAAGTTACTTCACAAAATCAAACCAAATAAGCACAAAAATGTGACTGAAAGTTAATACAAGTTTCTGATGAATATTAACCTTAGCTTACTTGCATAAAAACGAATTTTAAACCCCTAGATCTTGCACCCAAATCAATAACATGGCATATAACAGATTACAATCCCTACTTAAACCTTAAATCTAACAGACTACCAAATTTGATGGCAAAATTTTCACAAAACATGCACAAAAAGGGATTGACTGTATTTTAGCTAATTTATCCAATTTTTTAGCATGCAAGAGTGTTTAAACTCTACCCAAACTGAAAACTAACTACTCATATCATCTAACAACTACCTAATGAGTGATTCTAAACAGGTTTCAAGCCAATCATTTTGTCACAACAACTAGCTAAACCTGAATCCAAACACTCCTTAAAATCTGAAATTCAATTTTTAACAAATCAAATCTATTTAAATAATAACAATACTGATTAAATCTTAATCTAACATGCATAAACACCTAAATAGAGCAATATCAAACACTCAAACAAACACTTAACAACTTGTAGCAAAATTCACCACATCACATGAACACCAAATCAGAAAACTGAAAAATGAGAACAAAGGATTTACCTAGAGGGACCTACATCCAGGTCCCTCAATGGCTGCTTAGCCACCTCCAAACAGACCCGGGTCTGTGCTGAACCTTGGACTAAACAAGCTCTCAATGAAACCTGCTAAGATCAATGAACAAGCACCAAATGCAATTTCTGATTTCTGAAACCTTTTAAACCTTCTTTCACAAAATTTTTAGAAAACTTCCTTAGACTCTTTCCTTTAAAATCACTTACACAATCAAACTAACAAACTTGGACAACCAAATTAGAACAGGATTTTACCAAAAAAGTCAAATTTTCAGAAACTTGAAGATAACTTTTGAAAACTCAAAATTACTTCAACAATTTTAATTTGGAACTCAGAATTCTAGCTCAAAAACATTTACCAACTTTTAACTAATCATAAAAGGAATTACATATACCAAACGCCAACTTTATATTAATTAAAAAGGGATTACAAGATTTTTGCTAGAAAAACTGGAACAAGTGATAGAGGTCACATGCGACCTCTATTTATACAAGTGAAAGGAAGATTCTAGTATGCTTAAACCCTAATACATGAAATCCCTAAAATGTCCTTGGTCTTGAGGTTTGAAATTCGTCAAAGTGCATCATGTGATCTTACTTAGCTTGTTGTGATATCCAGCTGTTGAGAAGCAATCTCAAACGTCCATTCATCCTTTGGAAGCAAGAAAAGTGTGTTGATCGTTTGATTTCTGTCCATATTCCCTTTTTGCCATTTTTGGTGAAGCAGGGGACAATGGGGGACCCTCTTGGTGGTCAGGGGGTGAGTGAATTGTGAGTGGGTTTTGTTTAGGCTTAGAAGAATTACCAATCTGGAAAAGCATGGGTAAAACCCCTTTGTTTTTCACCCTAATTAGATTAGGGTTTATGTTCTGGGTTGAGGGATTAAGGGGGGTTTGATTCGTTTTGGGTGGTTAACTTTTTAAATGTGATGTTTAGTGGGAAAAATGGTTGACTCTTTGACCAAGTTTAATTAATAAACTGGGTTATGAAACAGGTTGTGGGTTTTGTAAATGGGTGGGTATTCAGTGACGTGGCAATGTGTTACTGGTAGATTAGGGGTAAATGGGTGGATGGGTTATTTGACTGGGCGAGTTGACTTGGGCTGGGCATGGGTTTGAGTTGGGTATTTGGTGGATATGGGTTTGTTTTATACAACTTTGGCCCCCATTGTTTCTTCATTTGTTTAACTTGTAATAAACAACTCCATTCTTCTTTTCCTTTGTTATAAGTTTGGGAAGTTTACACTTTGGCACAACATGTTTTGCAAACTTTGTATAAGGACCATAAATGAAATAAATGCAATCTTCAAGGGCCAAACTTGTGCAAACTTGAATTTTTAGGGACCCACAAGTAATTTTGAGGATTTATAGGGGTATAAAATGACAAGCCTTCAATAGTTGAGGGACCATTGTTGACAATCTTCAATTCTTCAAGGACTTCAGTGGAAAATCATGATTCGGGTCCGGTTCATTGTGCGGCTTCGTTTTCCGTGTTCGTTTTTGATTGATTCTTGTGATCTTTTTGTCTTTTCCTCAATATCCGTACCTAAAATACACAAGCAACAAACACAAGCATATATTTGGGTATTTTGATGATATTTAATGCATTTTAAGCCCGATTTGGACGATGAGACTATGTATAAAAGCAGTCTCATCAGTTTGAAATGTTGAAGAAAGATCCAGTGCCATCCTTTAAACCTGTTTTTAAGGAGTGTGCAAAAGTTTGCACATTTCCTTTCAAGCTTGATATTTTGCTAAGTTCTTGGTCTATCTTGGAATTCTTGGGCTATAGGGCTGATCATAGCATCCTGATATTGTGTTATCAAGGTGTGGTGAAGCTTATAACTTGGGGATAATCAAGTGTGGAGGAAAATAGTTGCATTAATCAAGGCTTTTGATGTGGTTGTTTTTACTACCCTTTAGGAAAAGAGCGTAAAAAGCGGTAAGTATTAACGAGTAGTTTAGGAAAACCACAAGTTATGACCCAAATGGGGATCGTTCTCTCGAGGAGGCACGTGTGTTGTGTAATGAATGATTGATTTTTGTTTTTGATTATTAATGAGAAGAAAAGAAGAGAAAATGACGAAGACGAAAAAAATAGAAAAATAAGGCAAAAACACTACTAGAAAGTTACGACGAAGAAACGTAAAAAGTGCAAAATTAAAAATTTTAACCTAAAAATTCCTAAAAATTACTAAAAATCCACAATAAAATTCTAAGAGTTTACAAAAAATCCAAACTTGCCAAAACCTTTTAATTAATTTAATAATGACTTTTTAATGCTAATTAAAGCCCTAAAAATCACTTTTAAATATTAAAAAGCCCTAAACAAGATTTAATAGTTTGTAAACCTCAAAAATGACCTAATTAAACTAAAAACTATTTTTAAAAATTTTAAAACCAAATTAAACTATTTTTAAACACTAAAAAACTATTAAAAACTATTAAATCTTAAATTAATTCTAAAAATTAATTGAAAAGCCTAAAAATTAATTGGAAAGTGACAAAGGTCCTATTTTAATGTCTAGAATCTAGGAAAAATGAAAAAAAGTTAAAAATAAAACTTCGAATTTTAATGAATAAAATAATAATAAAATATTCCAAAAATGAAAAGTTCTCAAATAAATTCTAAAAAATTCTCAAAAATCCTAAATATTCTAACTAGAAAGAAAATGCAAATTAAAGTTCCTAAAACCTTTTAGTTAATTTTATATTAATTTTTAAAGTTGCCAAAAAACCCTAAAATTAAATAAAATCAAAAATTAAAGTTTTTGAAAACTTTTTGATTTGTAAACCTCAAAAATAAGAATTAAAACCTAAAAACTATTTTTTTGTATTTTTTTATCACTGTTTACTATTTTTTAATGACTTTCTAAAAATAAAACTAAAAATAATCCTAGAAATTAATTAAATAAAAGGAAAATTAAAATTTTAAAACAGAAAAATCCTAACACTTATAAAGGTCCTAGGAAAAATGAAATAAGCCCAAAGTGCTTAATAAATAAGCTGGAAAAATTAAAATAAGCTACGGCTTATTAAAATAAACTCAAATGAAAACGTGGTTAAATAACTAATGAAATGAAACTAAAACGTAAAAAGGCATCTAGATCAATGGTAAGCACGCTTAGTCCCCCAGCGAGGGGTCGCGTGTTCGAGTCCGTTGCGGGTGACCTTTTTACAAATTTTTTTTTTTTTTTTTTTTTTTTTTTTTTTTTTTTTTTTTTATAAACTCAAACAGTAACACTTAATAAGCATTAAAACAAAAACAAGAACCTAAAATGACCAAGATTAAGCTGTTTAAGATCAAAAACGTGGCCAGGTCTGCTGCTCTTTCTGATGAACAAGTGTGTTTTGCACTTGTGCACTAAAATACCAAGAGGACTTGGTTTGCTGGTGATTTGTGAGTGTTTGTGGATGACAAAGGCACCCTTGTGCTCTTTGGAGCACAAGGAGTCAAGACAAGTAGAAAAACAATCAATACACTAAGCACACAAGCCAAAATCTCACAAAATCAGGCTCACAAAGTCAAATCAAGTTGCTGTGACAATTTGCAAGGACTGGTGGTTTTTAAGCTTATAACTAGCACCCTACTTAGTATCAAGGTCCAAATTTTTGCATCCACAAGCACCAACTAACACACAACAAACATACAATCCTGTAATTACCTATTTCTAACAGGTTTGCAAAGATTCAAGCTCAAGTTTCATGAAAGAAAGTAGACTGAGCAGATTTTATGCTTATTTTTCACTTTTTTATCACACCAAATGATTCAAAATCTCTACCAAACTGAACCAAAACTAAAACACTTCCTATTACTACCCTATTAAACCTATCTAACATCCTTTTTAAGCACAATCAAGAATTTTTAACCTGCTAAAACTCTTATCCAAACAGTCCTTTAAAACTTAAAATACAACTTTTTCAAAACAAATTGAATCAAAACTTTCTCAACTTGATTTCTAAAACATCTCTCATGCATACCATAACACATAAACACCATTCAAGCACATATAAACACATTTCATGCAGAATTCACCAAAATCACCACTTTCTGAAATTTTCAAAAAGGAAGAGAATTTTTACCTAAGAACCCTACATCCAGGGTTCTTTGTGACAGCTTTGTCACCTCCCTATACACTGGGGTGTATGCTGAACTCTTGATCAACAACAACCTTCAATCCTGTTCAAGAAAAATCAAAAAGAAAAACACAAATATATGGATATTCTGTTTTTACCTTTTTCTTTCTTAAAAACCTTACACAACCTTTTTTAAAACTTCTACTTAACACGTTTTTGAAACAACACTACCTCACAAATCCACCTTCCTTTTCCACTTTCACTTCCAAGGAACTGGATTTGTGAAATTTGAACTTTCAAAAACCTTGATGAAAAACTTGAACACTCAAAGTGTTCACACAATTTTAAAAATGGAACTCAGTTATAGCAATCCTAACACACAAACTTTTTATAATTAATTAAAAGGAATTACAATTTATATCAAAAATACCAAACTTTAATTTTATAAAAAAGGAATTACAAAGGATTTGCAAAAACTGGAACAAGTATAAAAATGAAACCTTAGGTGCCTTATATACTGGCTACAAGAAGATTCTAGGTTCTGAATAAAAAAATGATAAGCTAAAACCCTAATGTATGGAAATCCGATTTTGCCCTTGAAGTCTTCTCTTTGTCTTGAGTCAAAAGATGCTACATGTGATGCCAGTGATGTTTGAATGGATTTGGGACGTTGGATGAGCCTTGGGGACCAAGGGGAGTGATCCTGGGTGTTGGTTTGGTCGGGCATTGGGTTTGGGTGAGTGAGACGTGAGCAGGGGAGGGGTCCACCTTCACATGCGGTTGTCCAGGGTCACGGTTTGGGTGTGGGATGTGATGAGGGTGACCTCAATTAAGGATCTGCACTTAATCAGCTTAAACCCCTTTGTTGTTTAGGAGATTGGATCTGGTGGGTGATTAGGGTTTAAGGGTGAAGAACATGGGTTTTAATCCATAAAGGGGGTGATTAGTTTTTAAATTCTTGTTTTGGTGGGAAATAAATGGGTTAAGTGGGTTTGACCAGATTTGACCACGTTTAATAATAAACTGGGTTAAATGGGATTGGGTAGGGTCGGGTTTGGTTAGTTATGGGTAGGTTATATGGGTTGATGGGTGGGTAGGTTTGATGTGTCAATGGCTGGTTGGGTGGGTAGGTTTGGATAGTTGGCAGTTTGAGTCCCCAAGGTTTCAACATTCTTTCACTTTGTAATAATTCCCATCAGCGTCCAAAATACACTTGACAACTTTGGGCAAGTTGTCAAAAGTGGCACACAAGGTTTGTAAACTTTTTCCAAGGGCCTTATATGTATATACTTGATTCTTCAAGGACTGGAAGTGTAATATCTTCAAATATTAAGGACCATTCTTATACAATTGACATTTGGAGGGTCAATTGTGACAAGTTCTTCAAAGATGAGGGGCCATTTTTGCCAATCTTCAATTCTTCAAGGGTCTTTTTGCAAAATTCTAAACTTGGGCCCGGTTCATTGTGCGACTTCGTTTCCCGTGTTCGTTTTTGATTGATTCTTGTGTTCTTTTGCCAATTCCTCAATATCCGTACCTAAAAATACACAAGTAACAAACACGAGCATATATTTGGTCTATTTTATGATATTTTATGCATTTTAAGGCCGATTTGGACGATGAGACCATGTATAAAAGCAGTCTCATCACTCCCCCATACTAAACCATTGTCGTGCCCTCACGCAATGCTAGAATAAAGTATCAAAGCATCTCCAAAATTTAATTTTATTCACTTTATTGAAATGATAACTAGCTATATTACTACTATTGCTACTACTTGTGTTTTAGACATAATGTATGATTTTCATCGCAAAATGGGACGTTTAGGTTCATAGAATAAGAACACGTGAATGCTTCGTTAGAAATAATTTCGTCGTCCTCGATTTTCACTCCAATTCCATGCTAAGCGTGCAACGAGATCATTGTCATTATAAGTTAGTAATGCTAACACTACTCATATGCCCTAATCACGTACTTATCCTCCCATTATTCCTAAGTTGTATCTCTTGTATTTTATTTTGTCTTAATGATCACGAGGATACATTGTTGACTTATGCGATAATAGAGATTTAGGTCTAAAAATAGAGTCCTAACGGTGTAACTAAGACCATCAAATCAATAACCCCTCCTAATAGACAACGATGTTAAAAAATTAAGTTGACAAGAAGAATCGATAAACACGGTTTTATAACGGTTTTGAACATGAGACTTATTACCAAGACTTTTATACGCCCCCTAACGGAAGGGCCTTATTATCTTTGGTTTACCTCCATCTTTTATTCAACTTCGCCATGAAGCTTTTATTATGACTTCGGTCTTGCCTTGCCTTTTATTATCCGCCATCATCGGTGGTTTTATTAGCCAAACACGTATATCCTCACGCTAAAGCGAATTTTGGATCTTTAAAGCTTCGAAGATTAAGGCTTGATTCACTTTCAATTTTGCATAGATTTTAGGCCTTGTGGGGCTTCAAATTGTTTGCTAGATTTAGGTGAGCACTTGAAATCTTATTATTGGGTGAAGCTTTCGATTATTCGGGTTGCCAATACTTCAAAACCGTGACGCTGGCGATACCTTAATGTCTTCCCAATTTAATTACACGGAAGCTACTAGAAAAGACTAGAAACCCAACAATCCTAACTAAACCGCTAAGTCAATATTTATTAAGCAAAAAATATTTACATGCGAAGGGAGAATAAGCAAACAACGAGAACACATGAGTTTTTGAAAGAATACGAGTACTCTACGTTTAGCATAGTAACTTATAATTAACTCTATCATTTCTCGTCCTCATTTAAGAGACTTAGCCTAATATAAGTTAAGGAATCAAAGCTAAGTGCTCAACACGTACGGTCGAGTCAAAAATTACTCTTATTCTCGCCATCGGAAAATCTACATTCGTGTCTTAAACACTTATAAAACATGAGAAAAATTTTAAAATTTGGCCATTTTTAGCCTTATTTTGCAAGAAAACGATAAACAAAACGATAAACTTTGGAAAGCGTGAAGGTTTGGCAAGGCAAGTATCTATTCACCCCCCCATACTAAAGTTAAACATTGTCCTCAATGTTTCGAGTCTAGGGGTGCAAAACACCCCCATACTAGAGACGTAGTCGAATGCCTAATCTAGCATGGAAAGGGTGTAACCATTAAGTAATAGCCGTTTATGAAGTGTGCTAATAACCTAAGGTTAGAACATAAAAGGATATATCATATGGATATTGGGAATGGCCTCCAAAGCAAACGATCGAGTGCTCCCATAAAACGAAACACGAGAGGCTCCAATCGTGAAGATGATGATCTAAAAGACACAATTCACAAACAACCACGGAACAAAGGTTGGAAGGGCACAAATCCCCTCACATTAAACTAATTAGAAAGCAATAATATGTACATGGATAAGCATGGGTCTCCCCCACGAGGCACCTTGTTTTTGATAACCGAGTCAAAAGCTCGACTCGAATCCCCATAAATGTGATCATTTAGGGATAATCATGGTTTGGTCAATTTTTGGTGGGGCTTACATGATAAACAAGGCCCAAAAGTACGTGGAGTACTTTAAAAATCCGATAAATGTATACCGGGGTCAAAGATAGCGTCCTCGTTTTCGGATGAAAGACGATACAACACAACTCCAACACAAATCCCAATGGGATAGAAGAAAATAGGAGAGAAGAAATAGAAGGGTGGGACAATGGGTAAGGCAAAACATTGAGCTACTCGAGGTAGACTCGCACTAATCAAATGAAAAGATTTTCCATTTATTGCATCGGTGGAAGACCGAGATTTCCCTATATAAGCAATTCCAGGATCAAATATCTCATCCTCGGTGGAGAAAGGGAAGGGAACATAAGGGGCTTCCCCCACACTAAATCCACACAAAGCATCGTCAAAAGGAGAAGACGAGCTTGTAGTACTCAAGACACGCGGTGATGACGGAGTTACAATTGTAGAAAAATCTTTTAAATTAAATTCAAAATCTTTTCCTTTTTCATCTTTAATACTCTCCTTGTGAAAACCCGATTTAATTATGTCAAAAATATTTGGTGTATCTAAAACAATGTTAGTCACACTAAAAATTCTCACATTTTGAAAACGTTTTGGTTTAGGTGGTGGTAAGTTTTCAAATCTTTTGTCAACAAAGAAAACCTCCCCATCGGGATCAACGTATTCATCATCCGAAGAATCACTCGAGATTGGAATCATAGGCTTAACACTCTTAACCTCCATCGGCGGAGGGGACGGAACTTCATTTTTCTCAACAACTCCTAAAACTCTATTGGAAATCTTTTGACAAATGTTTTTGATGGGATTGACATTGTACAAAGATGTGATCGAATAAACATGAGAAAGAGTGGAGTTTTGGGTTGCATTAATGACGAGTTCTTCCTCATTGAAACGAAGAGTGATTTTTCTTGTATGCACATCGATAAGTGCTCTCGAGGTATCCAAAAAAGATCGACCTAAAATTAACGGAACTTTAGGATCGATGGGAATATCAACAACAATGAAGTCCACGGGATAATAGAATTTCCCAACTTTCACGAAGACGTCCTCGGCAACTCCACAAGCTAGAATCATAGAATGATCGGCCATCTCGATTGACATTCTTGAAGGAGTGAGATTTGGAAGATTGAGTGATTTAAAAATCTCAAGAGGCATCAAATTAATACTAGCACCAAGATCGGCCAAGGCGTAGCATTCTTCCATGTCTTGTATAGCACATGGGATTAAAAACTTTCCAGGATCACCGACTTTTTGAGGTATGCGGCTTAGAAAAACCGAAGAACAACTAGACGATTTTTGCAATTTTTCTTTGTTATTCAACATACTTTTGAAGTTCGCGGTAAATCGAGGCATCATGACTAAGGCGTCGGCAAAACTTATATTGAAATGCAAGTCACGAAACATTTTCATAAAGAGTTCAAATTGATAATTATTTCGTTCTTGTGCCTTTTCCTTGTCTCGTCTTGATGGGTAGGGTAAAGGTGGTGTGGGTTGGGGCAAATTAGGCATAGGCATCGGCCTTGGAATCTCGGGTTCCATTATGGGTATTGGTTCAACCGTAGGTGTGGTTTGAGCGGTACTTCGTGGGCTTGAGATGTGCTCCTTTTCAACCACAACCTCGGGTTCTTTCTCTTTTTCCTTCTCCATAGAAGTACTTGGACGAGAAATGGGTTCTTTGAAAGTTTTACCACTACGAGTAGTAATAACCTTCAATTCTCCTTTTGGGTTCACGATGGTATCACTAGGAAGACCACCCGAAGAAGAGGGCTTACACATGATAGCTTCAAACATTTTAGCCATTCGGTCTTCAAACTTAGATTGCCTAGCATCCGCTTTTAACAACTCTTGCTTAATCTCATGTTGTCCTTGCTCCATTTTTTGTTGATTTTGTTGGAGTCGTGTGACATTTCCTTCCATTTTATTTGCATGAGTTTTAAGTTCATTAGCAAGTTCGGTTTTAAGCTCGTTTTTCAACTCGGACCTTAAGCTAATCATCTCACGTTGCATGTTGTCAAATTTAGCATCATTAGCCTTAACATAATCTAAAAATTCTCCTTGCAAATTTTTAGTGTGAGCATTTTGAAAACCTTGAGTAGGAGTTTGAAAATCACGGTTTTGGTTTTGGTTTGAAATTTGCCCATTTCCACTTTGGTAATTACCTTTGTTATAATTCCTTTGATTTCCTTGGTAATTTCCACCTTGATTGTTGTTTCGATAGTTATTAGCATTTTGATTTTGTGGAGCTTGATTTGAACGTGAACCTTGACCGATTTGGTTATAAGTTCCCGTGGCTACATAAGCATTCGAAGTGTTACCATCCGCGGTAATGCACTCGGAAAAATCATGAGCTCCTCCACACGAAATACAACTCTTAGCAACCGCTTTAACCGAAGCGGTGTTTGAAGCTTCTTGAGCTTTCCAATGAGACATAAGAGTCGAAAACCTATCGAAAAACCGATTCTCCTCATTTGCTTCATCTTGCAAGGCATTAATGGAACGAGATGATGACGAGCCCAAATTGGCAACACTCGGTGTGTTACGAGGGCTATAGACCTTAGACCTATTTTCTATGATTTTCAAAGCCTCATTGGTCGTTTTGCACAAAAAATTACCGCCCGCGGCGGCATTTAAATAATCTCGTTCATGTTCATTAAGCCCATTATAAAAAGTGTCAATTTGATGCAATTCGGAAAAATCATGGTGTGGACATTCATGTAACATTTCTTTAAACCTTTCCCAAGCCATTGAAAAACTTTCATTTGGTCTTTGTGTAAAACGTGAAATCTCGTTTTTCAAATGTGTTGTCTTAGATGGTGGAAAAAATTGATTCACAAATTTAGACACGAGATCGGCCCATGTCAAAATCGAATTCGGCGGTTCTTTCTCAAGCCATATCTTGGCGGGTCCATCTAACGAGTAAGGAAACAACATCATCTTAATGGCATCGTGTGGTACATCCTTAAACTTGCTTGTCGCGGTGAGACGATTAAATTGCCTAATGTGATAATGTGGGTTGTCTTTTTCGTGACCGCGAAACTTGTTTGCTTGAAGCATAGACATTAAACCCGTTTTGATCTCAAAGTTCTCCGCAAGGATGGCGGGAATCACAATGGCCTCTCCAAAACCCTCGGTGGGTGCTTGAAGCAACTCCATCATAGTACGATTAGCCATGATAGCTTCTTGTTCTACAATAGGTTCCTCACTTGGAGACTCCTCACTAGAATGAGTTTTAGTAGGAGTTTTGTTCTTGCGTCTACGTGCACGTTTTGCTTGATTACGAGTGAGCATAAACGTCACGTACAACGTGGAGACGAGCAAAGAAGATTCTTTTTGGTATTTTGTGTTTTTTCAATTTTTTTGTGGTTTTTGATTGTATTAACCTTTTTTGGAATTGGTGAATGTATTAAGTAGACAATGAGTCCACAAATCTCCTCACTTAATCAAATCTCTTGATTAAAAAGGCCTCAAGGAATGAAAACGATCACGTGGAGTGAACGCCTTCGATGACTTTAGAACGATGGTGGAACACCAAATCGTTCAAGAGGGTTTAATCAAATGGAAACCAAGAAAATATATATGATATGTAATAATACTTTGGGCGGCAAAACCCTCGATTCACTCTCAAAATCAAATACGCACAAGCAAGCGGAGGAAACGAGGCGGCGCGAAGCACTTAAGAGCCTTTTTCCTTTAGGTTGTGAAATACAACCGCCTTATACCCACCTTATAGTTTGTATTTTCAAGATTAAGCTTCACGAAAGTATTTATCTATTTTTGCCTTTTTCTTTGGTTCGAGATTCGAATACAATGATCGAGTGATGAAATCCCGAATCAAGGTTGTGATTGCTCACGTATTTGGAGTACTTGTGTATTTATTGTTCTACGTATACAATATAGTAATAATATTCACACAAAAACCAAAAAACGATAATACGTATTAATAGAGTGCTATTAATACAAATACTATTATGGCTAATATAGAAAAACAACAATTGTTCAATCAAAACACAACACGCCTCCCCGGCAGCGGCGCCAAAATGATGTGGTTGTTTTTACTACCCTTTAGGAAAAGAGCGTAAAAAGCGGTAAGTATTAACGAGTAGTTTAGGAAAACCACAAGTTATGACCCAAATGGGGATCGTTCTCTCGAGGAGGCACGTGTGTTGTGTAATGAATGATTGATTTTTGTTTTTGATTATTAATGAGAAGAAAAGAAGAGAAAATGACGAAGACGAAAAAAATAGAAAAATAAGGCAAAAACACTACTAGAAAGTTACGACGAAGAAACGTAAAAAGTGCAAAATTAAAAATTTTAACCTAAAAATTCCTAAAAATTACTAAAAATCCACAATAAAATTATAAGAGTTTACAAAAAATCCAAACTTGCCAAAACCTTTTAATTAATTTAATAATGACTTTTTAATGCTAATTAAAGCCCTAAAAATCACTTTTAAATATTAAAAAGCCCTAAACAAGATTTAATAGTTTGTAAACCTCAAAAATGACCTAATTAAACTAAAAACTATTTTTAAAAATTTTAAAACCAAATTAAACTATTTTTAAACACTAAAAAACTATTAAAAACTATTAAATCTTAAATTAATTCTAAAAATTAATTGAAAAGCCTAAAAATTAATCGGAAAGTGACAAAGGTCCTATTTTAATGTCTAGAATCTAGGAAAAATGAAAAAAAGTTAAAAATAAAACTTTGAATTTTAATGAATAAAATAATAATAAAATATTCCAAAAAATGAAAAGTTCTCAAATAAATTCTAAAAAATTCTCAAAAATCCTAAATATTCTAACTAGAAAGAAAATGCAAATTAAAGTTCCTAAAACCTTTTAGTTAATTTTATATTAATTTTTAAATTTGCCAAAAAACCCTAAAATTAAATAAAATCAAAAATTAAAGTTTTTGAAAACTTTTTGATTTGTAAACCTCAAAAATAAGAATTAAAACCTAAAAACTATTTTTTTGTATTTTTTTATCAATGTTTACTATTTTTTAATGACTTTCTAAAAATAAAACTAAAAATAATCCTAGAAATTAATTAAATAAAAGGAAAATTAAAATTTTAAAACAGAAAAATCCTAACACTTATAAAGGTCCTAGGAAAAATGAAATAAGCCCAAAGTGCTTAATAAATAAGCTAGAAAAATTAAAATAAGCTACGGCTTATTAAAATAAACTCAAATGAAAACGTGGTTAAATAACTAATGAAATGAAACTAAAACGTAAAAAGGCATCTAGATCAATGGTAAGCACGCTTAGTCCCCCAGCGAGGGGTCGCGTGTTCGAGTCCGTTGCGGGTGACCTTTTTACAAAAATTTTTTTTTTTTTTTTTTTTTTTTTTATAAACTCAAACAGTAACACTTAATAAGCATTAAAACAAAAACAAGAACCTAAAATGACCAAGATTAAGCTGTTTAAGATCAAAAACGTGGCCAGGTCTGCTGCTCTTTCTGATGAACAAGTGTGTTTTGCACTTGTGCACTAAAATACCAAGAGGACTTGGTTTGCTGGTGATTTGTGAGTGTTTGTGGATGACAAAGTCACCCTTGTGCTCTTTGGAGCACAAGGAGTCAAGACAAGTAGAAAAACAATCAATACACTAAGCACACAAGCCAAAATCTCACAAAATCAGGCTCACAAAGTCAAATCAAGTTGCTGTGACAATTTGCAAGGACTGGTGGTTTTTAAGCTTATAACTAGCACCCTACTTAGTATCAAGGTCCAAATTTTTGCATCCACAAGCACCAACTAACACACAACAAACATACAATCCTGTAATTACCTATTTCTAACAGGTTTGCAAAGATTCAAGCTCAAGTTTCATGAAAGAAAGTAGACTGAGCAGATTTTATGCTTATTTTTCACTTTTTTATCACACCAAATGATTCAAAATCTCTACCAAACTGAACCAAAACTAAAACACTTCCTATTACTACCCTATTAAACCTATCTAACATCCTTTTTAAGTACAATCAAGAATTTTTAACCTGCTAAAACTCTTATCCAAACAGTCCTTTAAAACTTAAAATACAACTTTTTCAAAACAAATTGAATCAAAACTTTCTCAACTTGATTTCTAAAACATCTCTCATGCATACCATAACACATAAACACCATTCAAGCACATATAAACACATTTCATGCAGAATTCACCAAAATCACCACTTTCTGAAATTTTCAAAAAGGAAGAGAATTTTTACCTAAGAACCCTACATCCAGGGTTCTTTGTGACAGCTTTGTCACCTCCCTATACACTGGGGTGTATGCTGAACTCTTGATCAACAACAACCTTCAATCCTGTTCAAGAAAAATCAAAAAGAAAAACACAAATATATGGATATTCTGTTTTTACCTTTTTCTTTCTTAAAAACCTTACACAACCTTTTTTAAAACTTCTACTTAACACGTTTTTGAAACAACACTACCTCACAAATCCACCTTCCTTTTCCACTTTCACTTCCAAGGAACTGGATTTGTGAAATTTGAACTTTCAAAAACCTTGATGAAAAACTTGAACACTCAAAGTGTTCACACAATTTTAAAAATGGAACTCAGTTATAGCAATCCTAACACACAAACTTTTTATAATTAATTAAAAGGAATTACAATTTATATCAAAAATACCAAACTTTAATTTTATAAAAAAGGAATTACAAAGGATTTGCAAAAACTGGAACAAGTATAAAAATGAAACCTTAGGTGCCTTATATACTGGCTACAAGAAGATTCTAGGTTCTGAATAAAAAATGATAAGCTAAAACCCTAATGTATGGAAATCCGATTTTGCCCTTGAAGTCTTCTCTTTGTCTTGAGTCAAAAGATGCTACATGTGATGCCAGTGATGTTTGAATGGATTTGGGACGTTGGATGAGCCTTGGGGACCAAGGGGAGTGATCCTGGGTGTTGGTTTGGTCGGGCATTGGGTTTGGGTGAGTGAGACGTGAGCAGGGGAGGGGTCCACCTTCACATGGGGTTGTCCAGGGTCACGGTTTGGGTGTGGGATGTGATGAGGGTGACCTCAATTAAGGATCTGCACTTAATCAGCTTAAACCCCTTTGTTGTTTAGGAGATTGGATCTGGTGGGTGATTAGGGTTTAAGGGTGAAGAACATGGGTTTTAATCCATAAAGGGGGTGATTAGTTTTTAAATTCTTGTTTTGGTGGGAAATAAATGGGTTAAGTGGGTTTGACCAGATTTGACCACGTTTAATAATAAACTGGGTTAAATGGGATTGGGTAGGGTCGGGTTTGGTTAGTTATGGGTAGGTTATATGGGTTGATGGGTGGGTAGGTTTGATGTGTTAATGGCTGGTTGGGTGGGTAGGTTTGGATAGTTGGCAGTTTGAGTCCCCAAGGTTTCAACATTCTTTCACTTTGTAATAATTCCCATAAGCGTCCTAAATACACTTGACAACTTTGGGCAAGTTGTCAAAAGTGGCACACAAGGTTTGTAAACTTTTTCCAAGGGCCTTATATGTATATACTTGATTCTTCAAGGACTGGAAGTGTAATATCTTCAAATATTAAGGACCATTCTTGTACAATTGACATTTGGAGGGTCAATTGTGACAAGTTCTTCAAAGATGAGGGGCCATTTTTGCCAATCTTCAATTCTTCAAGGGTCTTTTTGCAAAATTCCAAACTTGGGCCCGGTTCATTGTGCGACTTCGTTTCCCGTGTTCGTTTTTGATTGATTCTTGTGTTCTTTTGCCAATTCCTCAATATCCGTACCTAAAAATACACAAGTAACAAACACGAGCATATATTTGGTCTATTTTATGATATTTTATGCATTTTAAGGCCGATTTGGACGATGAGACCATGTATAAAAGCAGTCTCATCAGATTTCACTTTTTTGATTTTACTATTTTGCTTCTAACCTTGTTGAATCTTAGCAGGCTTTGTTGTGGAAGGTTGTACTTGTTCTTGCTAGTACATAAGCTCAAAATTCGTGGGTGTGGATGTACATCCATGAGGTACACACCCTTAATCTCAAAATCTGATAAAATTTTGGATATTTGTGATATTTGGGTGTGACTTGTGTTCTTGTGAATTTTGTGGCTTAATCTTGCTTGAATCTGTTATTCTCATCTGTTATTGTGTTAATTTGGGCTTGGGTGGTCTTAAAACTCACCTTTGATTTGAAAATTTTGGTTTTGAAAAGTTAAAAGGGTGTTTGGGATTACCTGTTTGAAATCATAACTTGGTATTGAGTTGTTAGAAGTTTGTGTTTGTGCTTGTTATCTGATATATGCTTGGTTGGGAGTTATTTGCTGCAAGTTTTTGGGCTTGAACCTTGAAATCATACATTGTGCTATAACTACTTGATTTTAACTGTGTTTTACCTAAGATTTTTGTATAATCTAGAGTATATGCATGCTTAGGGTTAAAAGTTGTTTAAACATCATTAATATAACATATGTGATAGATTTGGAGGTTTGAATTTGGCTTGTTGGTCAATTGCATCAACAAAGTATAAAACTGCATGTTTTAGTGTTCATCAGTAACCTTCATCTGCTTGAATCTTGATTTAGGCTTTGAGCCATTGCATTAAAACTGTTTAGACTTGTTCATTTGAGTTTATAATAGCTTGTGTATGCTTTTGGTGCAATTTGGTTGGCTGATTATTGCTAAAACTGCTTATAAGTTCATAACTGCTTATGTGTTCATGTATGTGAGTGATCTGATGATTGATTGAATTAATTGTATCATTTGGCTGTTGTTGATTGTGATTTTTTGATTGTTCTTGACTCCTCTTGATTCACTGATCAATTGGGTGCCTTTGTGTAACTTGAATCTCCAAAAAAGTCACTAAAGACAAAAAAAGTCAACAAGTCAGGCAGTGGAAAAAGTTTCCACTGCTCAACACCTAAAACTAGCCCCTGCTAGTACAATTTTTCAGTTTGCTTATCAATAAGCCATTTTGGCTTATCCAGACCTGCAACAACTTATTTTTTTGATAGATCTTCATTATTTGACCCATTTGATTGAACTGGAGCTTATTGGACTTTGACTTTGACTTTTTGCTAGAAAACCAACTTATTTGAATTTTTCATAAGTGCTTATTTGCTTTTTCCAGCTTATTGAGTCAACTTATTTGAAAATTTTTTGTTGATTAAGCTTAGTTAAGTCATTTAAAACGACTATTTTGTCGTTTTCTGTATTGAGTCAACTTATTTGAAAATTTAAAACGACTAGTTAAGTCATTGAAAATTTTTTGTTGATTAAGCTTAGTTAAGTTATTTGCTTTTTCCAGCTTATTGAGTCAACTTATTTGAAAATTTTTTGTTGAATCAGCTCTTGGGATAGCCTAGAACTCAAAAACGACTATTTTGTCGTTTTCTGTAGATTGCTTTTTGCATTTTCAGGCTTATTCCTTTGGCTTATTTCAAATTTATTTTTACAGAAGTCTTAGTTAGCTCAAAAGAAGCTTGTGTGTCTAATTTGAACTTATGGAATTAGCTTATAGCTTAATGGGCCAAAAGCCTATTAAGAATAAGCTGTTTGGTATAAGCTTGCTTATTTCACATTTTCAGCTTTTGGGCCTTTGGAAAAAGTTGTTCAAAATCAAATTTTGAGTCAAGTAGTGGTTATTGGGCTAATTTGGGCCACTTTTTCTTATTGGGCCAATTCTAAGCCCATTAAGGGGCTGTTTGGACTTTAGCCCATTTTCTAGGCCCATTAAGGGTATTTAGGTAATTTCACTTTCATTTTCTGATTATTTAGGTTAAAATAAACTAGTTTGCAAGTTTTTAGAAGTTTTTATAATTTTTGAATTTTTAATATTATTTTAATATTATTTTTCAAATTTTACATTTTTGCACTTTTTATATTTTTCTTAACTTAAATACATTAAAATAGGGTTTTTGCAACTCTTAGATTAATTTTATCATCTTAAGATTAATTTTTATAACTATTTTAAGTTTTAATAGTTTTTAATTGTTTTTAAATAGTTTTAATTAATTTTAAAATTTTCAAAAATAGTTTTAAATGAAGTTAGGGTATTTTAGAGGTTTACAAAGTGATAAAACTCATTGTGGGCTTTTTGTTAATTGAAATGTTTTTTAGGGCTTTAATTAGCATTAAAATATCATTATTTAATTAATTAAAAGGTTTGGGTGATTTTTTATTTTTTGTAAACTCTTAATACATTATTTAGGATTTATTGCAAATTTTTAGGAATTTTTAGGGTAAATTTTTAATTTTGGTGCTTTTATGGTTTTACGTGTACGACCCTTTTATCTTAGTGTAATCCGTCATGGTAACCGTCATTCTCTTCTTATCCCATTTCTATTTTCTTTCTCATAATCATATAATCACATCACTAATCATTTCTTAACACACACACCAAGCCTCCTTGAGAACAATCCCCACTTTGGGTCATAACTTGTGATTTTCCTAAGTCACTTGTTAATACTTACCCTAATTACGCTCTTTTTCCTAAAAGACGTAAAAACTCAACTATCATTTTGGCGCTGCTGCCGGGGAGGCGTGTTGTGTTTTGATTTGGAAACTTTTGTTTTTATATACTAACCATAAATAGTATTTGTATTAGTAGCACTCTACTAATACGTATTATCGGTTTTTCATTTTTTGTGTGAATACTATTACTATATTGTATACGTAGAATAATAAATTCACAAGTACTCCAAAAGTGAGAAATCACAACCTTGACTTGGGAGGTAATTACCCAATCATTGTATTCGAATCTCAAACCAAAGAAAAAGGCAAAAATAGATAAATAATTTCGTGAAGCTCGATTTTGAAAAATACAAACTATAAGGTGGGTATAAGGCGGATATTATAAAATATATCCTAAGGAAAAAGGCTCTTAAATGCTTCGCGCCTCCTGGTTTCCCGCTTGCTTGTGAGTATTTGATTTTGAGAGCTAATCTAGGGTTTTTCCGCCCAAAGTATTATTAAGTATCATATATACTTTCTTGGTTTCATTTGATTAAACCCTCTTGAACGTTTTGGTGTTCCACCAACGTTCTAAAGTCATCGAAGGCGTTCACTTCATGTGATCATTTTCATTCCTTGAGGCTTCTTTAATCAAGAGATATTATTAAGGAGGAGGTTTGTAGATTTTGGTCTACTTAATACAATCACAAAAATCCAAAAAAAGTAAAAACAATCAAAAACCACAAAAAAATTGAAAAAATACAAAACACCAAAAAGAATCTTCTTTGCTCATTCCCTCGTTATACGTGACGTTTATGCAAACTCGCTCCAAAGCAAGACGTGCACGTAAACGTCGTCAAAAGGAAGGAAACCAAACATCTTCTAGTGAAGAATCTCCCATTGTTGAACCCATTGTAGAGAAAGAACCAACCATGGCGAATCGTACTATGATGGAGTTACTTCAAGCACCCACCGAGGGTTATGGAGAGGATATTGTGATTCCCGCTATCCTTGCGGAGAATTGTGAGGTGAAAACGGGTTTGTTGTCGATGATCCGAAACAACAAATTCCGTGGTGATGAGAAGGACAATCCACACAACCATATCCGCCAATTCAATCGTCTTACCACCACTTGCAAGTTTAAGGATGTTGCTAATGACTCGATTAAGATGATGCTTTTTTCGTATTCCTTAGCGGGGCCCGCTAAAATTTGGTTAGAGAAAGAGCCACCCAATTCTATATTGACGTGGAAGGATCTCGTGTCTAAGTTTGTGAACCAATTTTTTCCGCCCTCTAAGACTACACACTTGAAAAACGAGATTTCAAAATTTTCACAAGAATTTAATGAAAGTTTTTCAACGGCTTGGAATAGGTTTAAGGAAATGTTATATGAGTGTCCTCATCACGGTTTTTCCGATTTGCATCAAATTGACACGTTTTACAATGGACTTAATGATCATGAAATGGATTATCTTAATGCCGCCGCGGGTGGTAATTTTTGTGTAAAACGATCGAGGAAGCATTGTTAATCATTGAGAATAGATCTAAGTTGTATAGTCCTCGTAGCACGTCTAGTGTTCGTAAGGCTTCGTCTTCGGCTTCACCTTCTTTGTCTACTACCATCGGTTCTTGCCAAATTGAGGCGAACTTGGAAAACAAAATCTTTGATAAGCTTAAAGGTCTTTTGATTGAGTTCAAAGTTGGAGAACCAAGTGCTCCCGCTACGGCTAAAGCGGTTGAGGTTTCATGCATGTATTATGGTGGAGGTCATGATTTCTCCGAGTGCATTACCAATGGTGGTAACACTTCGAGTGCCTACGCGGCCACGGGAACTTACAACAAAAACGGTTAAGTTACCCGCTCTAATCAAATGACTCCACAGGGTTTTGGTTCAAATCAAAATGCTAACAACAACTATTGCAACAATCAAGTTGGTTTCAAAAATAATTACAACAAGGGAAACTATGGTAATCAAGGGGCTAATAATCAAGTTTCAAAAAAAAATCAAAATGATTTTCAAAACAACAACAAAGGTTTGCAAACTTTGAAAGATCTTCCAAATGAATTTGTTGAATACGCTAATGGAAACGATGCTAGGTTTGACAACATTCAAAGAGAAATCATTAGCCTAAGATCCGAGTTTAAGAACGACTTGAAGAAAGAGTTGAAAAATGAGTTAGCAAATGAGCTTAAAATCCATACCAACAAGATGGAAGGAAATGTAACAAGGTTACAACAAAACCAACAAAAAATGGAACAAGGGAAACATGAAATTAAGCAAGAGATGATTAAAGCCGAGAAGAGGCAATCAATGTTTGAGGACAAAATTTCATCTATGTTTGAGGCAATTATGTGCAAACCGTCTTCGAGTAGTCTTCCTAGCAACACCGTATCAAACCCTAAGGGTGAGATGAAAGTGATTACCACATGTAGTGGTAAGACACTTAAGGAACCGACTCCTCAACCAATTGCTCCTACGGAGGAAGCAATTGAGGAAGAACCCGAGGTGGTGGTCCAAAAGGAGCATGTTCTAATCCCACGAAGCACCGCTCATGCCACACCTATGGTTGACCCATTACCAACCTTGGAACCCGAGATTCCAAAGGCTATGCCTATGCCTCAACCCACACCACCTTTGCCCTATCCATCGAGACTTAGAAAGGAGAAACGTCAAGAGCGCGACAATTATCAATTTGAGCTTTTTATGAAAATGTTTCGTGATTTGCACTTTAATGTGAGTTTCGCCGATGCTTTGGTCATGATGCCTCGATTTGCCGCTAACTTTAAGAGTATGTTGAACAACAAGGAGAAATTTCATCAATCGTCTAGTTGTTCATCGGTTTATCTTAATCGCATACCTCAAAAAGTCGGTGATCCCGGTTAATTTTTGATCCCTTGTGCAATCCAAGATATGGAAGAATGCTTTGCCTTGGCCGATCTTGGTGCTAGCATTAACTTGATGCCACTTGCAATCTTCAAGGCGCTCAATCATCCTAATCTTACTCCTTCACTAATGTCTATCGAGTTGGCCGACCATTCCACGATTCCCGCATGTGGATTGGCGGAAGACGTTATTGTGAAAGTGGGAAAGTTCTATTACCCGGTAGACTTTATCGTTGTCGATATTCCCACGGATCCTCAAGTTCCTCTCATTTTAGGCCGTTCGTTTTAGATACGTCTATGGCTTTGATCGATGTTCATGCTAGAAAGATCACCTTACGTTTCAACGACGAGAAACTTGTTATAAACGCAACTCAAAACTCTCAAATTTCTCATGTTTATTCCGTTGCAACCATAAACCTCGTTGATATGATTGACGTGGTTTGCGAGGAATTTTCACAAGAAGTTCTAGGTTTTGGTGATGATGAAAATAGTGGCAATCCCACTATGTTAGATCCCATCCTTGATAACTCGACACCAACCTTCACTCCATTTGAAGGTGGTGGTTTTACGTTGGAAGAATTCGATGTTCCACGTACTTGTAACGAAGACCTCGACAACGATGAGGACTTCTCGATTATCAAGGATTTCCTTAACGATTTCCCATTTCCTCCACCCGAGGAGGTTATGAGTATCGAGCCCAAATCTTCAATTGAGGAACCACCTATCCTCGAGTTGAAAGATTTACCTCCTCATCTCGAATATGTCTATTTGGAGGAGGGAGACAAGTTGCCGGTTATTATTGCGAAGGAACTTTCGGATGATGAAAAAAACGCACTTGTCGCTGTTTTAAAGGATCACAAAGGGGCAATTGCGTGGAAGTTATCCGACATTAATGGGACCGATCCCAAATTATGTACCCACAAAATCTTAATGGAGGAGGATTACAAGCCCGCAATCCAATGTCAAAGAAGGGTGAACCCCAAAATTCACGACGTCATCAAAAAGGAAGTCCTTAAACTCCTTGACGCGGGAATGATTTACCCTATTTTCGATATCCCTTGGGTGAATCCTATTCATTGTGTCCCTAAGAAGGGAGGGATGACCGTTGTGCCAAACGATGCCAACGAGTTAATTCCCACTAGACTCGTGACCGGATGGAGAGTGTGCATTGACTATCGTAAGTTGAATGAAGCCACTCGAAAAGACCATTTTTCCTTGCCCTTCATGGACCAAATGTTGGAGCGTCTTGCGGGAAAAAATTTCTATTGCTTTTTAGATGGTTTTTCCGGTTACTTCCAAATTCCCATCGATCCTCGTGATCAAGAAAAAACTACGTTTACGTGTCCATATGGAACGTTTGCCTATCGTAGAATGCCATTCGGATTTTGTAATGCACCGGGAACCTTTCAAAGGTTCATGATGGCTATTTTTCATGACATGATCGAGAAGACGATGGAAGTCTTCATGGATGACTTTTCCGTGTTTGGTAATTCGTTCACTTCGTGTTTGTCGAATCTCGAGAGAATGTTGAAACGTTGTGAGGAAACCAACCTTGTGCTTAATTGGGAAAAATGTCATTTTATGGTTAAAAGTGGAATCGTTTTAGGGCACAAGGTCTCGAAAGCGGGGATTGAGGTAGATCAAGCTAAGGTAGACGTCATCGCCAAATTACCTCATCCCAAAACCGTTAAGGGAGTTAGGAGTTTCCTAGGCCACGCGGGCTTTTATCGTCGATTCATCAAGGATTTTTCAAAGATCTCTCGACCTATTACACATCTTCCTGAAAAAGAGGCACGTTTTGTCTTTGACGAAGATTGTGTACGAGCCTTTGAAATCCTTAAGAGGAAACTTACCGAAGCTCTAATTCTTGTTGCTCCCAATTGGAACCTCCTCTTTGAGCTCATGTGTGATCCTAGTGACTACGCTATTGGGGCCGTATTGGGGCAACGTCATGAAAAGCACTTCTTGCCTATTCACTATGCTAGAAAGACGATGACCGAGGCTCAACCAAAATACACTACAACGGAAAAGGAGTTCCTTGCCGTGGTGTATGCATTTGAGAAATTTCGACCTTATCTCGTCTTGACGAAATGCATAGTGTACACGCATCATTCGGCTATCAAGTATCTTATGGCTAAACAAGATGAAAGCCGAGATTACTTCGTTGAATTCTCCTCCTTCAAGAATTTGATCACAAAATCGTTGACAAAAAAGGAGCGGAGAATCTAGCGGCCGATCATCTTTCTCGTTTAGAAGATCCTCACCAAAGTGTTTACGAGCCCAAGGAAATCACCGAAACATTTCCGCTCGAGACACTTGGTGTAGTGAATTCTAAGCTTGATTCTTCCACCCCATGGTTTGCAGACATCGCAAATTACCATGCGGGCAACTTCATCATCAAGGGTATGATGACTCAAGAAAAACGAAAATTCTTTCGTGACGTCAAGTTCTACTTTTGGAACGACCCTTACTTGTTTCGAACTTGTGCGGATCAAATCATCCGACGTTGTGTATTTGGCACTGAAGCTTCTAATATCCTTAGAGCTTGTCACGAGGGACCCTGGGTGGTCACCATGGTTCTAATCTCACGGCTAAGAAGGTGTTTGATGCCGGCTTCTTTTGGCCTACTATTTACCGAGATGCACATGAGCTTGTGAAGTCGTGTGACTCATGCCAATGACAAGGAAAAGCCTCACAAAAAGATGAAATGCCACAAAATATCATCCAAGTGTGTGAGATCTTTGACATTTGGGACATCGACTTTATGGGGCCGTTCCCATCATCTCGTGGTAATAAGTACATCCTTGTTGCGGTTGACTACCTATCTAAGTGGGTGGAGGCTAAGGCTTTGCCCACCAATGATGCTCATGTGGTAGTCAAGTTTTTGAAAAGCTTGTTTTCTCGGTTTGGAACCCCTCGTGTGATCATAAGCGATCGTGGAACCCATTTTTGTAACGACCAATTCGAAAGGTTCCTAAGGAAATATGGAGTTACTCATCGTCTTTCTATGGCTTATCACCCCCAAACGAGTGGGCAAGTCGAGGTTTCAAACCGAGCGTTGAAAAGGATCTTAGAAAGATCCGTTGGGGAAAACAGACAATCTTGGTCGGATAAGTTGGACGATGCTTTATGGGCCTTTAGGACCGCTCATAAGGCGCCTATTGGGTGCACTTCTTATAAGCTTGTGTATGGGAAGAATTTTCACTTGCCAATTGAATTGGAACACAAGGCTTATTGGGCCCTAAGCATTGTAATGATGATACGGAGACCGAGAGAAAACACCAGAAAATGCAATTAAATGAATTGGATGAATTAAGGGATATTGCTTATGAAAATTCTTTGATTTATAAAGAAAAGACTATAAAGTTGCATGATTCTAAAATTAAAAACCGGGTTTTTAACATTGGGGATCAAGTTTTGCTTTTTAATTCTCGTTTGAAAATCTTTTCCGGTAAGTTAAAATCCCGTTGGTCCGGTCCATTCACCGTGACTCAAGTTTTTCCTTATGGGACCATCGAGCTAGCTCAAAATGATGGCCCCAATTTCAAGGTGAATGGACATAGGTTGAAGCACTACTTTGGCGGGGAAGTTCCATCCTTGAACTACCTCGACCAAATCACCTTCCCCAATGATAATTAGTATTGAGGGGATCGAGTCGAGCTAATGACTCGGTAATAAAAAACGAGGTGCCTCGTGGGGGAGTCCCATGCTTATCCTATGTACATATTATCGTTTTCTAATGTAGTAACGTGTGGGGATTTGTGCCCTTCCAACCTTTGTTCCGTGGTTGTTTGTGAATTGTGGATTTTAGATGATCATGATCTTCATGATTGGAGCCTCTCGTGTTTGTTTTATGGGAGCACTCGATCGTTTGCTTTGAAGACTTTCTCAATATCCATGATATATGCTGTAGAAACTAGAAGGGGGGGGGGGGGGGTTGAATAGTTTCTCTTCGATTGGTGACCAAATTAAAATTACTTTCAATTTGGTTTGTATCAAAACTATCTTTTACTTGAGGCTAAGTTGAATAATGATTAGGTTCAATACAAATGCACTAGCAAAGATAATAGGTAAGTGTAATGATAATGAAATAAGTAAAGAGTAAGGAAGGAGACAACCTAGTGGGAAGACACCAAGATTTATAGTGGTTCGACAACGAGGCTCTATCCTTGTTTCTACTCCACTCCTCGAGTACACCTACTTGAGATTTCCACTATATCCACAAGCTCCCTTCTCGGTGTAGAAAACCTTACATCGTTGCTTACATTATTTTCCGACACTAAGCTAAATGTCGAGACCTAATCTTTAGCTATGACCAATCTACACAACGTTGCCTACTTCACAATTTAACGACACAAGGCTAGATTTCGGGTTCTAATCTTAAGGTAGAACCAATCTTCACGACGTTGCCTACTTCACCATTTTACGACACAAGGCTAGATGTCGAGTTCTAATCGAAATCTAGAACCAATCTTCACAACTCTTCACTTTGAAGCTAAGTGAGAACTTCACACAACACAACTACTAGTCACTTTATAGTTTAGGGAGAACTCACAAGACACAATCACATCACTTTATAGTTTAGTGAGAACTCCTAATCAAATCTATTACAACTCAACTAGACTTATCCAAGTACACACATGTATCTTGGATTTACACAACACAAATCCAAGCAAACACATATGCAATGGATGTACACAACAAATCCAAGTATCCACAAATAACTTGGATGAACACAACTAGTCCAAGTATTCATAAATACATTGGATTCACCTAAAACAAAAAGGGTATCATGATGAATATGACTAGCTCATAGATTCATCTTTATCACAACACTAGTGAGTGAGTGATCTTCTCATTGTACAAGGTAAAGGGGGGGATCAAGAGGATAATCATATGTAAACATCCTTAACAATTTAAGTGATCATTTACTAATGATTATGCTATAGAAAATAGAAAGAGGGCTGAGAAAAACGTCCAAGAGGCTTGCTGGAAAATGAGATTTGACCCACTATTTAAAGGAGACAAAGTATAACGGATCTATAACGGCTAGCTGTGCGCGGTACCTTATCTCACCCCGCGGTTCCATATCGCTAAGGAACCGCGTAGGTACATAAGGTACCGCCACTAGACTACGCTCCGTTTTTTGTCTTTTAGTGGGGTGGGAATATCTGAGGTATTTGAAACCTTCAAAGGATATTCTAACAGCATTTGGAATATGCTATTTTCAAATTTTCGTTTTCCATTTTAATAAAACATTTTCTAAAAAAGAAAGTTTATTAAAAAGTCTTTTGTCATATTAACAAAAGTGAGTTTTAAGGATAATCATTTTGATGATCACTAAGTATGATTAAGAAAAGTTAGTGATATGATTATTACCTTGATGATAGTGTTAGTTAAATAATTCATTTTGTGTTTTACACTAAATGTGTTGTATGGTTTATTGTGATCAAAACTAAGAAAGATTAGTTAACACTAATAATGTTTTTAGGCATCACTTGCATTAACAATCTCCCCCTTTTTGATTACGACATACGATAAACTCATTTACGTAGAAACATAAAATATGGAATTATTAACTAGTTTATCACTATCATTTCTCCCCCTTTGTCGTAGCAAAAAGGTTAGCACAAGTCTTTGAAGAACATCGAACTTTGCTAGTAGCTCCCCCTTGGTGGTTGCTCCCCCTTGCTTGGGGCACCAGGTTTGTGAGCTAAGGTGACATGCTACACAAAGGTTAGTAGAAAGGAAAGAAACACCAATGTATATATGATCACTACCTACTAAGTAACTTGAGAGGGAGAGAGAGAAGAAATCTCAAATTAGAAGCAAGTATTTTGCTAAGTATGTCCAAAGAGGTAATTGACAAAATCAAGCTTCAATCCGATGAAGATGATAAGCTTGTCAATGGGTTAAAGTTTAGAGTTGATGGAATCACCCATAAGCAATTGTAAAAATTAACCATGATCAACTCAAAATAGAACTAATGAAATAACACACAAAAAACACAAAGGTTACATAAAAGAAAAAGACACAACAAAGAAGATAGTCATACACACAATATGAGTATCTAAAAGCAATAAATATGAAAAATAAACCACTAAGCATAAGCTAGTCTAATAGTGATATTTTCCAAGATTGCTAAAAAAATAAAAGACTAAAAAGATGACGATGCATCATTCGAAGTTTTGTCCACCGGAACAAAAACTTGAATAGGAGGTCGAGTGAGGAGGAATTCAAGAAAATTTAACTTCTCATACACATGAGCAAGTTCAATTTGTTGAAATCGACAACAAGCACACGAGGATCCATGATGCAACACAAAATCGTTTGATGGGGGTATGGCATCAAACTTAGGGTTTGGTGGTGGTGGGGTAATGGGTTTGGGAATGTTTTCACAATGACTTGTGAGGTTTGGGAAAGTTGAAAGGTCATTGAGTTGAGGGGTGTTGAAGGATTGTGGTGGTGGGGGAACATTTTCTTTAGCTCCGGTGATGGGGTTTATGGTATAAGTCTCATTCCAATACTTGATTGGAGAGAAGGTAGGGTTTATGGGTGGTTTGGACGAAGATGGTTCATTCTTCTTAACCCAAATAGGTCGAACCGATATTTTCGGTTTCTTTGAAAGCTTGGATGAGGAAGCTTTGGGTGAGTGGGGTTGTGACAAAGAAATGTCAAGGTTAGGAATGTAGGAGTTAGGCATTGTGAGAGTGTGAGAATGAAATCTCAAGGTTATGTGAGAATGAATTCTCAAGGTTGGGAAGGTGTGAGAATGAAATCTCAAGGTTGGGGTATAAGTAAAATGTAATCAAGGTAAGAATTTGAATACAAAATGTGAAGTGTCAAGGAATGTTTAGTCAATTTGAGTAAACAAGGAATCTTGACAGGGTATAGGGTTTTAAAAGTTTTGACCAAAAATTCGTCAAAAACTGATTTCTGCCCGCGGTACCTTAAAGGGACCGGCGGTTCCTTAGCACATAAGGAACCGCGCGACTTTATTGAGCCACGTCCAGTGGACATGAAACCATGTTTTTCCTGGGTTTTGGGAAAAACTAAGACTTTTTCAAAAAGTTGCAAATCTTGGAATTTTACCTCTATTAGCATCAAATTATGCTAGGGTTGCAAAAAGCAACACATTCACAAAGAATGTCTTGACAAAGGGTGACAAAATATTTGAATATCATTTTGAACCAATTTTAGTCAAGTTTTTAGAGGTTGTGATAGATTTAGGTTCAATTTTAATTTCAAATTAAAGTTGATTAATGTGCACATAAGGATGAAAACACATAAAGCTAAATCCATAGATCAACAACATGAAACATACATGAAGGAAATGATAACTAGAAAATTAAGTCAACTAACTATAACAAAGCTAGCTTAACATTAGATCTAGATTAGTAGTCTTCTTTGGCTTGGTTTTGTTGAAAACCATTTATTTAGAAAACTTCATCATTCATCTCCTAGGAGGAGGCATGGAGAACAAGGCAAGCAAGAACTCTTGCAACCTCCTATGTAGTCCATACATATCCATCCTAAGGTTATGGATGATGTAGTGGTTGTAAAGACAACATAGACAACTAGGACCATGTGTTTGTTGAAACCCATAGTATGGATCACCCAAAAGGAGGGAAAGTGGAACACCCAAAATTGGAATGTTTGAGTTGGGTGGAGGTGGAGGAGGCAAGTTCTCCAAGGGTGATGTGGGTGAGAGTGGAGGCATGTTCCCTAAAGGGGAAATGGGTGAGTGTGGAGGTAAATTCTCCAAGGTTGGTGAAATGGGTGAGTTATGAGGGGTAAATGGTGAAGTCACCAAAGTGTCATCAAAGTCATTCACAAAAGGAATGCTTTGGATTGGTTGGGGTTATGTGGTCACATCCAAGGGTGCACTTGGAGTGAAGGGTGAAGAGAGCTCATTCATTCTTGAGTTGAATGAAGAGGAGGTAGAGCCAATGGAGTGGTTAGTACCATGGGTGGATGATGTCTTGCATGGTGCAAGAGGTGGGGAAGGTTGAAATTGAGTATAATGCAGTTCGTTTTCTCTCGATTCTTAACCAATAGAAAGTCCAACCAATATCGGATTTTTAATTGTTCTTGGTTGTTAAGCTTGCTTGGTATTCTATTGCTAATTCAACAAAAGCTTGCAAAATGGAAAAATATTACCTACGTATATGTAAAACAAATTGCAAATACCACGTTTTTATTCAAGTAAAAATTAAAAATGCAAAACTTGAAACTAAAGGGACTGAAATTGTAAATTCTATGAAAAGTAAATGCTTGAAATGTAAATTCTAATAACTATAGGGACTAAAAGTGCAAAACAGTAAACTAGAAGGATAAAAAATGTAACAACTATAACCAACTTGCCAAAAATGTAACAAACCAACAAACTACTAACTGAATTTAAACAACTTTCAAATTCCAGGGACCAAAATTATGCAAACCCTAAATTCTTGGAAGATTAGCCAAGTTTTCAACACTTATAGAAATAAAAGGACCAAAGTGCAATTAAGAGAAGTTTTTAACTAAAAACGGGACAAGTGAATCAATAAGCTCGTTCTGGCTTATTACTCAACCAAAATCAATGAAACAACTTGCAAAATGCTTAAAATCTCATTTAAGCTACGTGTGTTCAAGGAATTAAGCTAAGGATCAAAAATAAGCAAATGAGTGCTTATTGATAAGCTCAAAATAAGCTCTAGCCAAAACTAATCAACCACAACTGGATTTTTCTCTTGAAACTGATTAAGCAACTGATTTAAAGGATGGGAAATCAAACCAGAACAAATTTCATCCAGTAATAAGCTCTAAATCTGAAATAAGCTAAAAAGAGCTTATGTTGACCAAGCGTTGACCAACTTTTTTTTCAAAAAGCTAAAAATCTCAAATATCATGTAACTCAACTACTTATTGGGATTTGTGAAGAAAAATTGCTAAGTTTATGAATAGAATATGGAGATACAGATTTTCAGAATCAAAGTTACAGAAACTTGCATTAAGTCTCCATGTCTGATTTTGGCTTATTTCTAAGTGCTTAAGGAAAACTGTATAAAATCCTTCTAGACTCTAAAACTATATGATATAAGCTACAAGTAGAAACAAACTTGGTGGAATTTCATTAAGAATTGAATGAGAACTAAGCAATTGAAAATGGCAAGTTTTTAAGAACAAAGCTAAATGAAAACTGACCCAAACAATTTTGAAGCCATTTGCCTGTTTGACCTATTATCTGACTTGTAAAAGGCTTTAAACAACTTGTTATCACTTAAGGACTGGAAATGAACTCTAAAACACCAAATTTCAATGCTTGAAATCTATTATTGATCTATTACCAAACACTCCTTTACTGATTTTTAATAAACTTTTTCAAAGACTTATTAAGTATTGAATTAAGCTGACTCAAATGCTTTAGCAGGTTAAACTCAATGATCAAAATGAAAGGTATAAGAGCTAAATACAGTCAATTAACACAACAAGAACTTCAATTAAGGTGCAAGGCTAAAAAATGACTGAAATGATGCAGTTAACTAGAACTAAATCCAAATAAAAGCACAAGTAGGCAGGATTAAGCTACAAACACACAAAGATCAATCAAACATCAACTACTAACAACTTTATCATGCAGCCATCAGATTTAAACTAGGAAAATGAAGCATGGCATTTGACTTGTTGAGAGGAACAAAAATGAGAACTATAGAACCTAATGTAGATATCCTTTGAGAAGAAGAGGAGCGCTGAGCTCTCTTGCCCTAGTGATAACCACCACCTATCACTAGAAATCAACAAGAATCAACCAACAAATCAACTAGAATCCATCAAACTGCTTGAAAACTCCATAGAAATTAGGCAATGACTGGATTGTGATCAAACAGCTGGAAAACTTCACAAATGTCAGTTATGATCAATGATTGATCATAACAAACACTCAACAGCAACAACACTATCCAAATGCAGCAAGATTTGAACTGGAATGATAAGAACAGAATTGGCGGGAAAAAGTGAATTTGAATTGTATTACTGAAAAACGGTTACAAAGTTGTTACAAAGGTAGTAACTAACTAACTGACTCAAGAGTTTGTCAGACTCTTGAGTAGTTAGGGTAAGAATGAGGGAAAAAGGAAAGGGAAAGTTTAACTATGTGTTTTTACAAAATTAAGCTACAACTGAAAATGAAGTACAATCTAGCTATTTATAGGCAAGAAGGGAGAGTTTGTTGGAGTTGGTGACGTGTCAGAACCAATCATAGCTTGCCACGTGGAGAATTCTGCATTTAGCACTTTAAAGGTATGAACAATGATTTGGGGGTTCTTGATTGGATGGATGATATGTTAATTGAGTTGCACCATTGAATTCGTCTCTTCAAATCGATCAACTTTGGTGTTTATATCTTTCCATGAAATTGCTTCTATCTCAAACGCGATCCTGGGAAAATTTCTTATTCTTGAAGATGACACGTGTTGAATTCTGATTGGTTTAAAATGTGTCACACGGATCAAACTGTTTAGATTTTGTAATAAATGTGAGGCGGCGGTAGTGGACATTTAATGCTTGATCCGTGTGACCCATTTTCTTTCTTCTCATTGGTTGAATCCCTTGTTACATGGATTAAGCTCAATAACTTTCCAATCTTGGCAGAACAAGCCCCTTGACTTGGCAGAATATTGTTTTAAGCTACAATCTTCATTCTTTTGACATAATTGGTCCTTCAACTTCCATAACTTGTACAAAATGGTCCTTTGACTGAGTTGACTTGAGAGTTGACCAAGTTTGACTTGAATCTTGACTTTTCAATATTTGCACTTTCAGTCCTTCAACTTTCATAACTTGTCAAGATAGGTCCTTATACTTCAAAGTCTTGTCACTTTTGATCCTCTTTTGTCTTTTTCATCCATTTGAGCTTGAATTTTTCCTCGTTTGCTTGAAAATGTATCTTTTTACCTACACAAGTGCACACAAACACAAACATACCACATAACACTGTTTTTGCCAAATAAATTGGTATTTTGCTTCATGTTTTAGGGTTATTTGTTGATAAAAGGATATGAGTTTAAGCTCATATCAAATTCCCCTACACTTGAACATTGCCATGTCCTCATGCAATATTATATTTCAAGGCTCAAAATTTTACATTTCCCTCATAATTAATCCACCTTGGCCATATGAGATGCATCTATGCTACTCTAAACTAAATGATGCATGATTTTGACTTTTAATAATGCAATGAATCAAAATACAATTCTATCTATATCTTTTTGATTTTTCTTGAAATGGTTTTGATGGAAATAACTCATAAAGAATTCAATGACTTGGATTAGGGCTTGGGTACCATGTACATTTATCACCCTCAAGTTTCACTTTCCCCATACCAAGCTTATAAATGGAATCATTGCATTCACAAGTAAAAAGTGCATCAAATTATTCATGACAATTAAATGTGGAACCGGTTATTATTTGAGCAAATTGCTTGTGGGCAAACTTGTCATTATTCAAGTGTGAAGTATAAGAAGTGTAAAATCCAAAAATAAGGAAGCACGGTTTTAATCCTAAGTAATCATCTCATCCATTACTTGAAAAACCGCTCACAATTAATACAAGTCCGTATTAAGAGTAATAAGTCATTCGCCTTATGTGTAAAATCCTCATGTCATGCTTTCATAAGTAACTACACACTCGCTAAGGAAAGAAAAATAAAACTCACGCAATAATTTACATCCGCATCTTTTTGAGATTTTGGATCTTCAACCCCGCAACCCGTCAAGGTAATATTGGATTGGAGCAATCTATTGAATCCCCGCAACCCGCCAAGGTAATATTGGAACTCAATAGTCACTATAATTAACACCACACTGCCCCTCTTGGGAGTCTTGCATTATTTTTTTTTTCTTTTTCTTTTTCTTTTTTTTTCTAGCCACTCATTTTTTTTCATAAGCCGCTCTTATTTTTCTTTATTCCTCACAAAGAAATTTGAAAAGAAGAAAAGGAAAAACACCCGCTAAATATGGAGCATGACATAAGTCTAGTACACATAAAACGTGCTAACTTAGAATCTTAAGACGTACTCATATCAACCATAAATGATTAGCCAAAAATGCATAAGAGATTACGAACCAATTAAAACCGTACTTGATTATTTATTAACAATTATATACATGCGAAGAAAGTAGAGATAAAGAAGAGAAGGGTTTAGCCACAAGTAATTGCCATGAAGTCTATCTAGCCCTTTTACACTTGCTTCAACTCTATCATTTCCCATTCTCCACAAATTTAAAATTTCAAAGAATGAAATTGGTGGAAGCTTAGCCTAATAGTCCAATGAAGGACTACATGGTTAAGGATACTAGCTAGAGAGTGCTAAAATAAGCAAACTCGGGTTGAGTCAAAATATCCATGGCGGGCCTAATATGTCAAAGAAATCTAAATTTGTTAAAACCATGTTTTATTATATTTTTCCTTGTTATATATTTTTGATGAAAAACAAAAGAAAAAAAAAATATATACAATGCAAGTGTGTTATGCAAATGAAAAATGATTGATGCAAAAATTATGAATGCATATTTTTGGTGGCCAAAGTAGATCAAAAATTTGAAAAATGTTGAAAATTCATTTTTCCATGTTATCATGCAAGACAATGACAAGTTCTAGGTAAGGTCACTTCGATAGAAGACCCCCCTACACTTAAGCTAAACAGTGTCCTCAATGTTTAAGAGCATGGAAGTATAACAACTTCCCCTACACTTATGACAATGAATAGACTTTGCTTACCCCAAGTTAAGGAAAGGACAACTATTAGTGAAATCATGTTTAAGCACAAGGTGTCAATGAAAATGCACTAAAGTAACGAAGTGAACCGGATACAAGGGCCTCCTCCATAAGCTCCAAAGCATGAGATGAGTGAGCAACCCTACAAACAATCAAGAAGACAAAAGAAGGTCTCCCCTACACTTATCTCCAAGTCTATGCCTTTATTTCTAACCTACAACACTCTAAACCTAGTTATACGATGCTTGAGTTAATGAGTCTCTAGCTCGACTCGTCCCTCAATGAATTAATTCATGGGGAAAATGGGGACCTCTTGGACCATTTCAACGGAAATGTCCTCCCCAAAGTAGTGTTTAACACGGTGACCATTCACTTTAAAATTTGGACCATCGGGTTGGGACAACTCAAGAGTTCCATATGGAAATACTTGAGCAATAGTGAATGGACCGGACCATCTCGACTTAAGCTTGCCCGCAAAAAGCTTCAATCTTGAGTTAAAGAGGAGAACCGGCTCTCCAACTTTGAACTCACGATTCTTGATCTTAGCATCATGCAATTTCTTAGTCTTTTCCTTGTAGAGCAAAGAATTCTCATAGGCATTGGCTCTCAACTCATCCATCTCATTGATTTGATCTTTCCTATGTGAACCGGCTTGGTTTAAATCAAAGTTAGCCCACTTGAGAGCCCAAGATGCCTTATGTTCTAACTCAAATGGGAGGTGGCACGCTTTCCCATAGACAAGCCTATAAGGAGTACAACCAATTGGTGTTTTAAAAGCCGTCCTAAACGCCCACAAAGCATCATCAAGCTTATCCGACCAAGAAGCTCGATGCTCTCCCACCGTACGTTCTAAGATTCTCTTTAAACCACGATTTGTGACCTCGGTTTGACCATTTGTTTGAGGGTGATACGCGGTAGAAAGTCTATGATTCACTCCATATTTCTTCATAACTCTCGTGAATTGATCATTACAAAAGTGCGTACCACGATCACTTATGATGGCCCGAGGTACACCAAATCTAGCAAACAATTGTTTCAAGAACTTTACAACCACTCTAGCATCATTAGTAGGTAAGGCTTTAGCCTCCACCCACTTGGACACATAATCCACCGCCACAAGTATATACTTGTTTCCCTTAGAGGATGGAAAAGGTCCCATGAAATCGATTCCCCATACCTCAAATATCTCACACTCTTGGATAAAATTTTGTGGCATCTCATCACGTTGTGTAATTTTTCCTTGTCTTTGACAAACATCACAAAATTTCACCATCTCTTGGGCATCCTTGTAAATGGAAGGCCAATAGTAACCCGAATCAAAGACTTTCTTGGCGGTGTAGTTAGGCCCAAAATATCCACCCGTAGGTCCATTATGACATGCCTCTAAGATTTTAAATGCCTCGGGCCCATCTACACACCGTCTAATGATTTGGTCCGCACATTGCCTAAAAAGATATGGATCATCCCAAAAGTAATACTTAACTTCCTTAAGAAACTTTTTCTTTTGTTGATAAGTAAGACCCTCAATAAGCACATTGCCCACAAGATAGTTTGCTATATCCGCAAACCAAGGTGTGGCATCCTCTTGGGAAGAGATAGACATGAGCTCCTCTAGTGGAAAGGATTCATTGATTTCTTGATGTGGGAAATCTCCTTGAAAAGGATGCTCAAGTCTACTCAAATGATCCGCCGCTAAATTCTCGGCCCCTTTCTTATCACGAATCTCTATCTTAAACTCTTGAAGCAACAAAACCCATCTCAAAAGCCTAGGCTTAGCATCTTGTTTTGTCATAAGATACTTGAGAGCGGAGTGATCCGTATACACTATGGTCTTGGAAAGCACAAGATATGGTCTAAACTTCTCAAAAGCATATACTATAGCAAGCAACTCTTTTTCCGTGGTAGTGTAATGAAGTTGTGCACCGGTCATGGTTTTACTCGCATAGTGTATAGGTTGAAAATGCTTATTAACTCTTTGTCCTAAGACGGCCCCCACCGCATAATCACTAGCGTCACACATAAGCTCAAAAGGTAATTCCAAATTTGGAGAAACCAAAACGGGAGCCTTAGTTAATTTTTCCTTAAGGGTCTCAAAAGAGTCTAAACAAGCTTGATCAAAAATGAAAGGAGCCTCTTTCTCCAAGAGATGAGTCATCGGTCTAGCTATCTTAGAGAAATCTTGTATAAAGCGCCTATAAAATCCCGCATGACCTAAGAAACTCCTCACACCTTTAACCGATGTGGGTGGGGGAAGCTTAGCAATCACATCAATTTTAGCTCGATCAACTTCTAATCCTTTATTGGATATCTTGTGTCCTAAAACAATCCCCTCTTTCACCATAAAGTGACATTTCTCCCAATTAAGCACCAAACGTGTTTCCTCACAACGCTTAAGCATTCTCTCAAGATTGGTGAGACATGAGCTAAAGGAGCTTCCAAATACGGAAAAGTCATCCATAAAAACCTCCATGGTTTGCTCTATCATGTCATGGAAAATCGCCATCATGCACCTTTGAAACGTCCCCGGTGCATTACATAGGCCAAAAGGCATCCTCTTGTAAGCAAATGTACCGTAGGGACAAGTGAATGTGGTCTTTTCTTGATCCTTAGGGTCAATGGGTATTTGAAAATAACCCGAAAAGCCATCAAGAAAACAATAGTACTCATTTCCCGCTAAGCGTTCAAGCATTTGATCCATAAAGGGAAGCGGGAAATGGTCTTTCCTAGTTGCCTCATTGAGTTTTCTATAATCAATGCAAACTCTCCAACCGGTTACAAGTCTCGTAGGAATAAGCTCATTATTCTCATTAGGCACCACGGTGATTCCACCCTTCTTTGGAACACAATGAACCGGGCTAACCTATGGAGAGTCGGAAATGGGATAAATCATACCCGCATCTAAAAGTTTAATCACTTCCTTCTTAATAACCTCATGGATTTTTGGGTTAACTCTCCTTTGGTTTTGAATGGCGGGTTTATAGTCATCCTCCATAAGGATTTTGTGAGTACAAAAATGTGGATCAATTCCCCTTATGTCGAATATTTTCCATGCTAAGGCTTTCTTGTGTTTCTTAAGGACTTCAATAAGTTGCTCCTTCTCATCCTCTTTCAACTCTTTAGCAATAATCACCGGTAATTGGTCTTTTCCTTCTAAGAAAGCATATTCTAAGTGGGATGGAAGTTCCTTAAGTTCAATGGGAGGTGGACTCTCTATGGAAGGTTTTACTATGGAAGGTTCCTCAATGGTAATCTCTTGTGGAATAGGAGAAGGAATAGGGTCCTCATTGAGCAACTTTTGGATTGTAAGAATATCTTCTTCCCAATTAATGGGAGAATCATCATCACCAAGAAAGTTAGACTCAAATTCCTCCAAGAGGAAATCACTCTCTCCAAAAGGTGTTAAAGAGGGAGCAATTGAGGCCACGGTTTCAACATGTGGAATCTCATCACTAGCATTCTTACAAGCATCATGAAAGTGTTCATTACACACTTCATCTAGCACATCCACAATGTTAATAGTCTCACAAGGTCTAGACTCCTTAACCTCTTTTCTATGACAAACTTTCCCTAATTTAAACACCACTCTCTCATCTTCTACTCTCATAATTAATTCTCCTTCCGCCACATCTATCAAGGTACGACCCGTTCTCAAAAACGGTCTACCAACAATCAAAGGCACTCTAGGATCCATGTCATAATCGACCACTACAAAGTCGGCCGGAAAGGTAAACTTATCCACACCTACAAACACATCTTCCGCTATACCTACGGGGTGAGCTATGGTTCGGTTGGCTAGTTCAAGAGTCATCCTAGTGGGAGTGAGCTCGGGAAGAGATAGTTGTTTCCAAACTGATAAAGGCATGAGATTTATGCTCGCCCCTAAATCCGCCAAAGCCATGCAATTTTCAACACCGGGAAAATTACAAGGTATCAAGAAGCGCCCCGGATCTCCAAGTTTTGTTGGTAAGGTTTTAAGTAACACCGTGGAACAATTTTCATTAAGTGATGTGTTGGGCAAATCAACCAATTTTTCTTTGTTTGAGAGCAAATCCTTGAACATCTTAGCAAACTTTGGCATATAAGCAAGGGCTTCCGCAAAGGATATGTTGATATTGAGTTGCTTGAACATCCTTAAGAAATTGGAGACTTGGATGTCATCTTTGTTCTTTAATTTGTCCTTTTTCAACCTTGAAGGGTATGGAAGAGTAGGTTTTGGTGGAGGTGGAATAGGTGTTGTGGTGGAAGATTTGTCTTTGTTAGCTTCTTCATTGGGAAGTGTGGAAGGTAAAGAAGGAGTGTGAGGTGATTGAGGAGGTGTGTTTGAGTGAATAGGAGCATTTTGAGGAGGTGGAGTAGAAGTAGAAGGCTTGTCACAAGTAGGAGCACAAGTGGGTTGAACAATAGTAGGCTTAGGAGGTGAAGGATCCTTTGTTGTTGTTCCACTCCTTGTTGTAATAGCATTGACATTTGCCCTAGGGTTTGTTTGTGTGTTAGAAGGTAAAGCCCCTTGTGGTCTTTGAGTTACCGCCACTAAAACCCTATTGATTTGTTCCTCCATTGTACGTTTCAATTGGTCATTCATTCTCTTCTCAATTTCACGCATTTTCTTGTCAACATACTCTTGAGTCTCTTGCATCCCATATCCTTGAGTTGGATTTTGAGGGTAAGCTTGATTTGGTATTGGAGCATATGCTTGATTGGGAATAAATGGAAGTGGTTGATTAAATCCTTGTTGTGGTGGATAAAAGGTATTTGCTTGAGGTTGAAATTGATTGGGTGCCTTGTAGTTATTTCCTTGGTATGGTGGTTTTTGCCCTTGATTCCTTGCTAAAATTTGAGGAGGATTTTGTGGAATTTGGGTGGGTGGTTGGGGTGGGAAGCCGGGTGGAGTAAGGTAATTTTGGGATTTGTAAGAAAGGTTATTTGGATTGATATTAGGTTTGAAGTGTTCACGATGTTCCTCTTGGTAAGCATAGCATTCCCCTTGATACCCTTGCACCTTATCACATTGTTCATAAGAATGGGGACCTCCACAAGTAACACAAGAAATGGTGATGGCATTCACATTATTCGAGGAATTGTTCAATGTCATGCTCTTAAAATTTTGAAACATTTCTTGTTGTCTTTGCAAATTCCTTTCACTATCCCTATCCATCCTTTGAAAAATCGCTTCTTGAAACTTGAGGAGTTGGTTGTCATAAGGGATTTGAGAATTGTTTTGGATCACATGAACCTTTTCTTCAAATGGATTGTTTGTTTGAACCATTGCCTTAGTCTCAATAATGTCCAAAGCCTCTTGGTAGGTCTTAAGAAGAATATTTCCTCCCACGGAAGCATTAAGTGAATCTTGGTGGTGAGGTTTAAGGCCATCATAAAAGGAACTTATTTGGTGAACTTGATCCAATCCATGATTAGGGCATCGCCTCAACAACTCACTATACTCTTCCCAAGCATCACTAAAGGATTGACTAGGTTTTTTTGTAAAGCCCATAATTAAATTCCTCAAAGCCATAGTCTTTTGTGGAGGAAAGAATTTGTTCAAAAACTTAGTGGTAAAACCCTCCCATGTGGTGATACTATCGGGTGGTTGGGTGTATAACCAATGCTTAGCACTCCCCTCTAAGGAAAATGACACTAACATCAACCTAATGACCTCATGTGGAACCCCATTATGCTTAATGGTATTGCAAAGTGAAAGGAATCTCTTAAGGTGAGCATGGGGATCCTCATTTTGTTTTCCCAAGAAAGGTGATAAAGCAACCATATTGATCATAGATGTATGTAGCTCAAATGTGTTAGCGGGAAAGTCGGGAATCTTAATGGCACTAGAATATCCATGAATGTTGGATTGCATACGTTCATACAAAGTACGATTATCAATAGCCATGGCTTCTTGTGGTGGTGACAAAGCACGATTCTCGTGATCGGCTTGGTGGACGGTGGTGGTCTTACTCTTTCTCTTTTTCTTCCTTTTCGGAGGAAGAGGTTGTACACCAATCGGTATTTGTGCACGCCCGCGAGTGAGCATGCAACTCAATACGAGGAATGAGAGAGAAGCTCTCGTGTGACTTTGAAGAGAAATGGATTATCCTCTTCGAGTTTCAATATTAAATATCCACAAGAAAATAACAATATATGTATTTACTACTTTGGGTGTAAGACCCTCAATGAAGCCTTCCTTCTTAGAATACTCCCAAGTGAACGGGGGGTTAGGTGGCGCGAAGCACTTAAGTACCTATTGACCCTTAGATGGCATTTTATAGCACATCGCCTTTCTATTCACTTAAATTTTCGTATTCTTCGAATTGTTGCTTATTGAGAGTATTTATCTATTCTTGCTTTATTTTGTTTGATCGATACACGTGTCAAGGACCGGAGCGCCCCTCAACACGGTGTATTGCCTCGGCAATACTTATGGAAGATATGTAGATTGATTGTTCTTATACGTATACGTATTTACTTATAATAATATATGGAAAATATTTTTGTATTTATGAGTTTTTTAAAGGAAAATACTATATGTACATAAAAACCGAGATAATCCAATAATATATATTTTTGGGTGCAATCTCTTAGGAAAAAGATTGCTTTTTGGGTTTTTTAATTTTTTTGGTCAATTCTTTAGGAAAAGAATTGTTTTGTTAATTTTTTAGTTTTTATATATTTTTATATTTTTGATTTTTTATTTGTTTTTGATTTATGATACGTAAAAATAACGTTCACAAAGTGAACGGATCCCAAAAACCAATGAAAACCGTCAATCGATAGTCTCTCGTGTAGTCAAAGAACCGGCAGCGGCGCCATTTGAAATTGAGTATAATGTAGTTCGTTTTCTCTCGATTCTTAACCAATAGAAAGTCCAACCAATATCGGATTTTTAATTGTTCTTGGTTGTTAAGCTTGCTTGGTATTCTATTGCTAATTCAACAAAAGCTTGCAAAATGGAAAAATATTACCTACGTATATGTAAAACAAATTGCAAATACCACGTTTTTATTCAAGTAAAAATTAAAAATGCAAAACTTGAAACTAAAGGGACTGAAATTGTAAATTCTATGAAAAGTAAATGCTTGAAATGTAAATTCTAATAAGTATAGGGACTAAAAGTGCAAAACAGTAAACTAGAAGGATAAAAAATGTAACAACTATAACCAACTTGCCAAAAATGTAACAAACCAACAAACTACTAACTGAATTTAAACAACTTTCAAATTCCAGGGACCAAAATTATGCAAACCCTAAATTCTTGGAAGATTAGCCAAGTTTTCAACACTTATAGAAATAAAAGGACCAAAGTGCAATTAAGAGAAGTTTTTAACTAAAAACGGGACAAGTGAATCAATAAGCTCGTTCTGGCTTATTACTCAACCAAAATCAATGAAACAACTTGCAAAATGCTTAAAATCTCATTTAAGCTACGTGTGTTCAAGGAATTAAGCTAAGGATCAAAAATAAGCAAATGAGTGCTTATTGATAAGCTCAAAATAAGCTCTAGCCAAAACTAATCAACCACAACTGGATTTTTCTCTTGAAACTGATTAAACAACTGATTTAAAGGATGGGAAATCAAACCAGAACAAATTTCATCCAGTAATAAGCTCTAAATCTGAAATAAGCTAAAAAGAGCTTATGTTGACCAAGCGTTGACCAGCTTTTTTTTCAAAAAGCTAAAAATCTCAAATATCATGTAACTCAACTACTTATTGGGATTTGTGAAGAAAAATTGCTAAGTTTATGAATAGAATATGGAGATACAGATTTTCAGAATCAAAGTTACAGAAACTTGCATTAAGTCTCCATGTCTGATTTTGGCTTATTTCTAAGTGCTTAAGGAAAACTGTATAAAATCCTTCTAGACTCTAAAACTATATGATATAAGCTACAAGTAGAAACAAACTTGGTGGAATTTCATTAAGAATTGAATGAGAACTAAGCAATTGAAAATGGCAAGTTTTTAAGAACAAAGCTAAATGAAAACTGACCCAAACAATTTTGAAGCCATTTGCCTGTTTGACCTATTATCTGACTTGTAAAAGGCTTTAAACAACTTGTTATCACTTAAGGACTGGAAATGAACTCTAAAACACCAAATTTCAATGCTTGAAATCTATTATTGATCTATTACCAAACACTCCTTTACTGATTTTTAATAAACTTTTTCAAAGACTTATTAAGTATTGAATTAAGCTGACTCAAATGCTTTAGCAGGTTAAACTCAATGATCAAAATGAAAGGTATAAGAGCTAAATGCAGTCAATTAACACAACAAGAACTTCAATTAAGGTGCAAGGCTAAAAAATGACTGAAATGATGCAGTTAACTAGAACTAAATCCAAATAAAAGCACAAGTAGGCAGGATTAAGCTACAAACACACAAAGATCAATCAAACATCAACTACTAACAACTTTATCATGCAGCCATCAGATTTAAACTAGGAAAATGAAGCATGGCATTTGACTTGTTGAGAGGAACAAAAATGAGAACTATAGAACCTAATGTAGATATCCTTTGAGAAGAAGAGGAGCGCTGAGCTCTCTTGCCCTAGTGATAACCACCACCTATCACTAGAAATCAACAAGAATCAACCAACAAATCAACTAGAATCCATCAAACTGCTTGAAAACTCCATAGAAATTAGGCAATGACTGGATTGTGATCAAACAGCTGGCAAACTTCACAAATGTCAGTTATGATCAATGATTGATCATAACAAACACTCAACAGCAACAACACTATCCAAATGCAGCAAGATTTGAACTGGAATGATAAGAACAGAATTGGCGGGAAAAAGTGAATTTGAATTTTATTACTGAAAAACGGTTACAAAGTTGTTACAAAGGTAGTAACTAACTAACTGACTCAAGAGTTTGTCAGACTCTTGAGTAGTTAGGGTAAGAATGAGGGAAAAAGGAAAGGGAAAGTTTAACTATGTGTTTTTACAAAATTAAGCTACAACTGAAAATGAAGTACAATCTAGCTATTTATAGGCAAGAAGGGAGAGTTTGTTGGAGTTGGTGACGTGTCAGAACCAATCATAGCTTGCCACGTGGAGAATTCTGCATTTAGCACTTTGAAGGTATGAACAATGATTTGGGGGTTCTTGATTGGATGGATGATATGTTAATTGAGTTGCACCATTGAATTCGTCTCTTCAAATCGATCAACTTTGGTGTTTATATCTTTCCATGAAATTGCTTCTATCTCAAACGCGATCCTGGGAAAATTTCTTATTCTTGAAGATGACACGTGTTGAATTCTGATTGGTTTAAAATGTGTCACACGGATCAAACTGTTTAGATTTTGTAATAAATGTGAGGCGGCGGTAGTGGACATTTAATGCTTGATCCGTGTGACCCATTTTCTTTCTTCTCATTGGTTGAATCCCTTGTTACATGGATTAAGCTCAATAACTTTCCAATCTTGGCAGAACAAGCCCCTTGACTTGGCAGAATGTTGTTTTAAGCTACAATCTTCATTCTTTTGACATAATTGGTCCTTCAACTTCCATAACTTGTACAAAATGGTCCTTTGACTGAGTTGACTTGAGAGTTGACCAAGTTTGACTTGAATCTTGACTTTTCAATATTTGCACTTTCAGTCCTTCAACTTTCATAACTTGTCAAGATAGGTCCTTATACTTCAAAGTCTTGTCACTTTTGATCCTCTTTTGTCTTTTTCATCCATTTGTGCTTGAATTTTTCCTCGTTTGCTTGAAAATGTATCTTTTTACCTACACAAGTGCACACAAACACAAACATACCACATAACACTGTTTTTGCCAAATAAATTGGTATTTTGCTTCATGTTTTAGGGTTATTTGTTGATAAAAGGATATGAGTTTAAGCTCATATCAAAGGTGATTAAGAAATGAGGATAGGAACCATCTCATTCTTAGGTGTGCATAAAGGTGAGGAGTTAGGCTTGGCTACCTTAATCCTTATTTTGAGTGTTTTCCTTGGGGTGGAGGTCTTGGAAGTGTTTGAGGTTTTGGTACACACCATGGTTGACAAGGGTGGTTTAAGGTTTAGGGAAGTATGTTTGATGTGTGAAGAACATGGCAAACAAGGTGGGTTTAAATGGGTGAGGGGATGATCCAAACTAGTAATGGGTTAAAATCATTTTAGGTGAATAATGAATTTAGGTAAGCTAGTTAAGGAAATGTGCAGTTTATTACTGAAAATCATGCTAGGTTTACACAGATTTAAGAAAGCAGTGTAAAGCAAAAGATGCTGTCGTGCATAGTGGCCGGCGGTTCCTTATCTAGGACCGGCGGTACCTTATCGATAAGGATTCACGGGTCGATATGGAACCGCGACCAGAGGGCTTTCAAAAATTTCACCTCCCAAATTTTGGTTAACCCAGAATTTTACCAAAAGATTTACAAGCCAAAGTTAACTACAGATCATAATCTAATAAGCTAACTATCACAAAGATGTACAAAGCTATGTAAATCACAAACATCATGGCATAAACAATATTAAGGATCAAAATAGATAATAATCCAAACATGTAGCATAAGTTAATACACATTCAAGATAATAAAAAATATTGTTCAACATTACATGTTTACCAACATGTATTCTTTGAAAAACTTCAAAGCTTTCACCTTCTCTTTTTGCCCAATCCCTTGATCATATTCCCCAAGAACTTGAAACCTTTTCTTGATTCAACCCGCTGTTCGTGCAAATCCCCTCGAGTTCTAAGATTTTCACGGTAAAGATGCTCCATATTGCGATCTTCCGGTACTTCACTAGAATGATGAGGAGGAGCTAAGTCTTCAAATTCATCCTCGAATGGGTTTGAGGATGGATGGGAATTACTCGAAGAGTGGAAATGAGAACTAGTACCTATGCCATCACCATCACTTGTTGGCATGTCCATGTCCTCATCATCCATATCTTGATGATCAGATTTTCTCGATCCTTGATCACTTCTTGTCTTTCTTGCATATGCCTCTTGAATAGGCAACATAACCCGATGAACCGGGTAGAAGCGAGAGAGATCGAGGTGGGGAAAATCATGAGCAACCCTTTTGAAAAGGCGAGTTAGAAGCATAGCATAGGGAAGGTTTGGTTTGAAAAAGAATAAAATACTCAAACTGGCGCTCTGACAAAAGTTTCTGCCCACGGTTCCTTATCGATAAGGTACCGCGGGTTTGAGCCGCCTAGATAAGGAACCGCCTACAGAGGCAGGTTTTTATCTATGAAAAACGCCAAATTTTGAAAACCAAGTTTTTCTAAAATACTTAAAATTAAATCATGAGTCTTTTAGAATATCATTGGATCATCATAACACTAAGCAATATGCCTTAACGAAGGATTACGAGTTAAATCAAGATCGAAAAGAACCGAAACGGACAAACGACTACTCGTAGCAAAACGGTAAAGTGGAGAGAAGTCAAGGGAAGTGAATCAAGACTAGGACCAATTCTCAAGGGATTAATTACAATCTTCAAATAGTGGTAACGAAGAGCTTGTGTCATATATTGTGGTTTAAGACGTGCCTTTCCGGCGAAACGTTAAACGGCTTTGGTAATGAGTAAGCACAAAGCAATTATTCAAGTATAGACTAAGATCACTTTCGATAATAGTCTTAGTCTAAACCAAAATATGAGGAAGGTATTAATTCACTTTCTCTCCCACAAAGGGCCTACTAACCGTATGGGTGCAAACCATGGAAATCATGCTTGATACTTTAAGCTTCTACTAACTCACTATACATCACCATAGTGAGTCAAGTATCCAAGCAATGAAGGTTTGAGAGGATAAAGGAAAAGAAACACAAACCACAAATAAATGTCAAGGCAAGGATGCCGAGAACAAGCACATAGTCAAGTAATGATCAAAAGAATGATCAAAAGGGCGTGTGGAAGAACGAAAGCGTACCTTGGCCACAAGAGCATTACAATCCATCAATGCAAACCCCAAGAGTGACTATCATGAATACTAAGTCTTCAATGACTAGTATCAATCCCACTCATCATTCAAAGATATTGAAAATCGATGATGATAAGTCTTCTACAAGTGCAAGTAACTCAATCCGCAACCAATTCAATGATTGATCTTCATGAGTACCTACACAAAACAAGATGCAATCTAGTAGATACATTTCAAGAGTAGATCTAAAATGTATAAAGGCTACTAATCTAAGTGGGATGCAATATTACCAATTAAAAAACCTATTTTCAAAGGAAAAAATAATTTTGACCAAAGAGAAACTTTAGTACAACTAGACCTTCTAATTTGAGGAGACAATGGATCGATCCAAGTTTAAAAGTACAATATACTTCAAAGATCTTGAGTGACCATCGCTCTGATACCAATTGTACAAACTAGAAAGGGGGGGGGGGGGGGGTTGAATAGTTTCTCTTCGATTGGTGACCAAATTAAAATTACTTTCAATTTGGTTTGTATCAAAACTATCTTTTACTTGAGGCTAAGTTGCATAATGATTAGGTTCAATTCAAATGCACTAGCAAAGATAATAGGTAAGTGTAATGATAATGAAATAAGTAAAGAGTAAGGAAGGAGACAACCTAGTGGGAAGACACCAAGATTTATAGTGGTTCGATAACGAGGCTCTATCCTCGTTTCTACTCCACTCCTCGAGTACACCTACTCGAGATTTCCACTATATCCACAAGCTCCCTTCTCGGCGGAGAAAACCTTACATCGTTGCTTACATTATTTTTCGACACTAAGCTAAATGTCGAGACCTAATCTTTAGCTAGGACCAATCTACACAACGTTGCCTACTTCACAATTTAACGACACAAGGCTAGATGTCGGGTTCTAATCTTAAGGTAGAACCAATCTTCACGACGTTGCCTACTTCACCATTTTACGACACAAGGCTAGATGTCGAGTTCTAATCGAAAGCTAGAACCAATCTTCACGACTCTTCACTTTGAAGCTAAGTGAGAACTTCACACAACACAACTACTAGACACTTTATAGTTTAGTGAGAACTCACAGGACACAACCACATCACTTTATAGCTTAGTGAGAACTCCTAATCAAATCTATTACAACTCAACTAGACTTATCTAAGTACACACATGTATCTTGGATTTACACAACACAAATCCAAGCAAACACATATGCAATGGATGTACACAACAAATCCAAGTATCCACAAATAACTTGGATGAACACAACTAGTCCAAGTATTCATAAATACATTGGATTGACCTAAAACAAAAAGGGTATCATGATGAATATGACTAGCTCATAGATTCATCTTTATCACAACACTAGTGAGTGAGTGATTTTCTCATTGGACAAGGTAAAGGAGGGGATCAAGAGGATAATCATATGTAAACATCCTTAACAATTTAAGTGATCATTTACTAATGATTATACTATAGAAAATAGAAAGAGGGCTGAGAAAAACGTCCAAGAGGCTTGCTGGAAAATGAGATTTGACCCACTATTTAAAGGAGACAAAGTATAACGGATCTATAACGGCTAGCTGTGCGCGGTACCTTATCTCACCCCGCGGTTCCATATCGCTAAGGAACCGCGTAGGTACTTAAGGTACCGCCACTAGACTACGCTCCGTTTTTTGTCTTTTAGTAGAGTGGGAATATCTGAGGTATTTGAAACCTTCAAAGGATATTCTAACAGCATTTGGAATATGCTATTTTCTAATTTTCATTTTCCATTTTAATAAAACATTTTCTAAAAAAGAAAGTTTATTAAAAAGTCTTTTGTCATATTAACAAAAGTGAGTTTTAAGGATAATCATTTTGATGATCACTAAGTATGATTAAGAAAGGTTAGTGATATGATTATTACCTTGATGATAGTGTTAGTTAAATAATTCATTTTGTGTTTTACACTAAATGTGTTGTATGGTTTGTTGTGATCAAAACTAAGAAAGATTAGTTAACACTAATAATGTTTTTAGGCATCACTTGCATTAACATATCCTTTGATGTTCTAACCTTAGGTTTATAGCACACTTCATAAACGACTTTAAATTTAACGGTTACACCCTTTCCATGCTAGATTAGGCATTCGACTGCGTCTCTAGTATGGGGGTGTTTGCACCCCTAGACTCGAAACATTGAGGACAATGTTTAACTTTAGTATGGGGGGGTGAATAGATACTTTCCTTGCCAAACCTTCACGCTTTCCAAAGTTTATCTTTTTCTTTGTCGTTTTGTTGCAAAATAAGGCTAAAAATGGCCAAATTTTAATATTTTTCTCATGTTTTATAAGTGTTTGAAGACACGAATGTAGGTTTTCCGATGGCGAGAATAAGAGTAATTTTTTACTCGACCGTGCGTGTTGAGCACTTAGCTTTGATTCCTTAACTTCCCATTAGGCTAAGTCTCTTAAATGAGGACGAGAAATGATAGGGTTAATTATAAGTTACTATGCTAAACGTAGAGTACTCGTATTCTTTCAAAAACTCATGTGTTCTCGTTGTTTGCTTATTCTCCCTTCGCTTGTAAATATTTTTTGCTTAATAAATATTGACTTAGCGGTTTAGTTGGGATTGTTGGGTTTCTAATCTTTTCTAGTAGCTTCCGTGTAATTAAATTGGGAAGACATTAAGGTATCGCCAACGTCACGGTTTTGAAGTATTCGCACCCAAATAATCAAAAGCTTCACCCAATAATAAGATTTCAAGTGCTCACCTAAATCAAGCAAACAATTTGAAGCCCCACAAGGCCAAAAAATCTATGCAAAATTCAAAGTGAATCAAGCCTTAATCTTTGAAGCTTTAAAGATCCAAAATTCGCCTTAGCGTAAGGATATACGTCTTTGGTTAATAAAACTACCGATAAGGTGGATAATAAAAGGAAAGGCAAGACCGAAGTCATAATAAAAGCTTCATGGCGAAGTTGAATAAAATATGGAGGTAAACCAAAAAATAATAAGGCCCTTCCGTTAGGGGGCGTATAAAAGTCTTGGTAATAAATCTCATGTTCAAAACCGTTATAAAACCGTGTTTATCGATCCTTCTTGTTGACTTAATTTTTTGACATCGTTGTCTAATAGGAGGGGTTATTGATTTGATGGTCTTGGTTACACTGTTAGGACTCTATTTTTAGACCTAAATCTCTATTATCGCATAAGTCAAACAATGTATCCTCGTGAAACATTCAAGACAAAATAAACTATAAGAGATACAACTTATGAAATTGGGAGGATAAGTACGTGATTAGGGCATATGAGTAGTGTTAGCATTACTAACTTATAATGACAATGATCTCGTTGCACACTTAGCACGGAATTGGGGTAAAAATCGAGGAGGATGAAATTATTTCTAACGAAGCATTCACGTGTTCTTGTTCTATGAACCTAAACGTCCCATTTTGCGATGAAAATAATACATTATGTCTAAAACGCAAGTAGTAGCAATAGTAGTAGTGTAGCTAGTTTATCATTCAATAAAGTGAATAAAAATGAATTTTGGAGATGCTACGATACTTTATTCTAGCATTGCGTGAGGGCACGACAATGGTTTAGTATGGGGGGGGTGATGAGACTGCTTATATACATAGTCTCATCGTCCAAAAAGGGCTTAAAATACATTAAATATCATCAAAATACCCATATATATGCTTGTGTTTGTTGCTTGTGTATTTTAGGTACGGATATTGAGAAAATGACAAAAGATCACAAGAATCATGCAAAAACAAACACGGGAAACGAAGTCGCACAATGAACCAAGCCCTAATGAAGATTTTTCCAAGAAAACCCTTGAAGATTTGAAGATTTATAAAGAAGGGTCCTCCAATATGGAAGAATTGACACTTTATACCCTTGTATCTTCATAATTACAATATTGGTCCCTAAAGTTTGTCAAAATTGCAAAAAAGGCCCTCCGCTTTGAAGAATTGGCAATTTTAGTCCCTCAACAAAACTAAAATGTCAATATTTATCCTCCTCAAAGTCAAACATACCAAGAAGGACTCAAAGTTACAAGAATTACAAGTTTGGTCCTTTGAAAATATCAAAATTGCAAAAAGGACCCTTGACTTTGAAGAAATGGCAAAAATGGTCCCTCATCAATCATGACTTAGAAATTTCAGTCCTCCAAAAGGTCAATCATACAAGTCAAGACCATTATCAATCAAGAAAATGCCAAAACAGTCCTCTAAGAATCAAGAAATGGCAAGAAATACCCCTGAAAATACTTTGGAAACGTATTTGGGGCAAAAGTGTGAAAAGTGAAACTTGAAATACAAAGGGATTCGTATTTATGGCTGTTTATTTACAACATGAAAGGAAGTGGAAAGATAAGGGGTTAAACATGGCCAGATATAAAAGAAACCTAGACCAATAGTGGGGTGACACGTGCCCCACTACCACTTCTCCTCCAATCAGATTGCACCCTTCCTCCACATCATATCCCACTCACCCGTTTATTATTAACTAACTTTTCAAAAAGTTAATTAATATTATAACTGGCGCTAAACACCTCTTAAACCCACAACAAAGATCAAACGTGGTGTTCTTAGTGTTCATACAAAAATTGGGTTTTCTTAATTGTGTAACAATTAAACCCTAATCTGCTCTAGAATGATGATTAAGCATGCCATAATCATAACCCAACTCTCAAATAGCTTGCCACATCACCCATCAACCCCACATGAGATTCCCCTGCTACAAGCTTGTGCATACTGCCAAAATTGTGACAGCCATCCAACGTTTGAGATTGAAGCTTACTTTTTAAGCTTGTTACAAGCCCTTTGATCAACTTTTTCCTTGCCAGCTACCACAAGACAACAAAATTCAGTCACATGATTCTTTAAAGAGTTCAAACTTCACAAGGGCATTTTGGGACTTCTACATGCTTAGGGTTTACGTTTTTTAGCTCTTAACTAGTTCATGTATGCCTATATAAAGGCCTTAGTTCATTACATTTTAGCTTGCTCTTGAATTTTCCTTGGTTCACTTTTCTATAAATCCATTTTCAGTATGCCATCCTTTATATCTGCTTATTATTGTTCTTAGTTTGATAATCTTGAATCTCAAAACCTGTTTTTAAGGAGTGTGTAAAAGTTTGCACATTTCTTTTCAAGCTTGATATTTTGCTAAGTTCTTGGTCTATCTTGGAATTCTTGGGTTATAGGGATGATCATAGCATCCTAATATTGTGTTATCAAGGTGTGGTGAAGCTTATAACTTGGGAATAATCAAGTGTGGAGGACAAGAGTTGCATTAATCAAGGCTTTCCACTCATCTGATTTTACTATTTTGCTTCTAACCTTGTTGAATCTTAGCAGGCTTTGTTGTGGAAGCTTGTACTTGTTCTTGCTAGTACATAAGCTCAAAATTCGTGGGTGTGGATGTGTTCTTGGGAATTTTTGGATAAATTTTTGGATATTTGTGATATTTGAGTGTGACTTGTGTTCTTGGGATATTTGTGGCTTAATCTTGCTTGAATCTGTTATTCTCATCTGTTATTGTGTTAATTTGGGCTTGGGTGGTCTTAAAACTCACTTTTGATTTAAAAATTTTGGTTTTGAAAAGTTAAAAAGGGTTTGGGATATTTGAGTGTGACTTGTGTTCTTGGGAATTTTGTGGCTTAATCTTGCTTGAATCTGTTATTCTCATCTGTTATTGTGTTAATTTGGGCTTGGGTGGTCTTAAAACTCACTTTTGATTTAAAAAATTTGGTTTTGAAAAGTTAAAAAGGGTTTGGGATTACCTGTTTGAAATCATAACTTGGTATTGAGTTTTTAGAAGTTTGTGTTTGTGCTTGTTATCTGATATATGCTTGGTTGAGAGTTATTTCCTGCAAGTTTTTGGGCTTGAACCATGAAATCATACATTGTGCTATAACTACTTGATTTTAACTGTTTTTGACCTAAGATTTTGGTATAATCAAGAGTTTATGCATGCTTAGGGTTAAAAGTTGTTTAAACATCATTAATATAACATATGTGATAGATTTGGAGGTTTGAATTTGGCTTGTTGGTCAATTGCATCAGCAAAGTATAAAACTGCATGTTTTAGTGTTCATCAGTAACCTTCATCTGCTTGAATCTTGATTTAGGCTTTGAGCCATTGCATGAAAACTGTTTAGACTTGTTCATTTGAGTTTATAATAGCTTGTGTATGCTTTTGGTGCAATTTGGTTGGCTGAATATTGCTAAAACTGCTTATAAGTTCATAACTGTTTATGTGTTCATGTATGTGAGTAATCTGGTGATTGATTGAATTAAATTTATCATTTAGCTGTTGTTGATTGTGATTTTTTTATTGTTCTTGACTCCTCTTGATCCACTGATCAATTGGGTGCCTTTATGTAACTTGAATCTCCAAAAAAGTCACTAAAGACAAAAAAAATCAACAAGTCAGGCAGTAGAAAAAGTTTCCACTGCTTAACACCCAAAACTAGCCTTGCTAGTACAATTTTTTAGTTTGCTTATCAATAAGCCATTTTGACTTATCCAGACCTGCAACAACTTATTTTTTGTGATAGATCTTCATTATTTGACCCATTTGATTGAACTAGAGCTTATTGGAATTTGACATTGACTTTTTGCTAGAAAACCAACTTATTTGACTTTTTCATAAGTGCTTATTTGCTTTTTCCAGCTTATTGAGTCAACTTATTTGAAAACTTTTTGTTGATTAAGCTTAGTTAAGTCATTTAAAAGCTTTTGCAATTTGAATCAGCTCTTAGGATAGCCTAGAACTCAAAAACGACTATTTTGTCAATTTCTATAGATTGCTTTTTGCATTTTCAGGCTTATTCCTTTGGCTTATTTCAAATTTCTTTTTACAGAAGTCTCAGTTAGCTCAAGAGAAGCTTGTGTGTCAAATTTGAGCTTATGGCATTAGCTTATAGCTTAATGAGCCAAAAACCCCATTAAGAATAATTTGTTTGGTATAAGCTTGCTTATTTCACATTTTCAGCTTTTGCAAAAAGTTGTTCAGAATCAAATTTTGAGTCAAGTAGTGGTTTTTGGGCTAATTTGGGCCACTTTTTCTTATTGGGCCAATTCTAAGCCCATTAAGGGACTGTTTGGACTTTAGCCCATTTTCTAGGCCCATTAAGGGAATTTAGGTAATATCACTTTCATTTTCTTATTATTTAGGTTAAAATAAACTAGTTTGCAAGTTTTTAGAAATTTTTAGAATTTTTGGATTTTTAATATTATTTTATTATTATTTTTCAAATTTCACATTTTTGCACTTTTTATATTTTTCTTAGCTTAAATACATTAAAATAGGATTTTTGCAACTCTTAGATTAATTTTATCATCTTTAGATTAATTTTTATAATTATTTTAAGTTTTAATAGTTTTTAATTGTTTTTAAATAGTTTTAATTAATTTTAAAATTTTCAAAAATAGTTTAAAATTAAGTTAGGGTATTTTAGAGGTTTACAGAGTGATAAAACTCATTTTGGGCTTTTTGTTAATTGAAATGATTTTTAGGGCTTTAATTAGCATAAAAAAATCATTATTTAATTAATTAAAAGGTTTGGGTGATTTTTGAATTTTTGTAAACTCTTAATACATTATTTAGGATTTATTGCAATTTTTAGGAATTTTTAGTGTAAATTTTTAAATTTGGTGCTTTTACGGTTTTACGTGTACGACCCTTTTGTCTTAGTGTAATCCGTCATCGAAACCGTCATTCTCTTCTTATCTCATTTCTATTTTCTTTCTCATAATCATATAATCACATAACTAATCATTTCTTAACACACACACCAAGCCTCCTTGAGAACGATCCCCACTTTGGGTCATAACTTGTGATTTTCCTAAGTCACTTGTTAGTACTTACCTTAATTACGCTCTTTTTCCTAAAAGACGTAAAAACTCAACTATCAAAGAGTCGTGTTGAGAGCTTGGTGAATGATATAGAGGGATGTGGGAAACTCGTTAGCGATGTCTGAGTTTTCATATAATGATAGTTATCATATTAGAAGTTGATGAATGCCATTTGAGGCACTATATGGAAGGATAGGGTGCGTTGTCCTTATGGTGGACTAAAATTCGTGAGAGAGACTACTAATGTGGAAATGGTGTTTGTGGAAAGGACGAGAGTAACAAGAGATGATGTGTTGAAAAAGAGGAAATCACTAGAGTTTAGTGACAAAGTTATGTAGGAAGTTTCACCCATAGTAACAGGTGGTATGTTTTGGTAAAAAGGATGTCAACTTTGTAGGTCCATTTATGATCTTTGGAAGATTGGACCAGTACCTTATGGGTATAGAATTATCTTGGGAATTAAGTGGTGTACATGATATATTTCATGCATTAAGATTTGGGAAATGTGGTTTGAGAATGCATATTTGCATATACGGTTATTCGGGATTTGTGATAATTAGAGTCTTTGATTTTCAAAGAGTCGTTGTAAGATTTATGGACTATGGGGTCAAGAGTTTGAGAATGAAGTTAAATATTTTTGGTTAATATATCTAGTAACTTGAGTCATGAACTAAAGTCCACGTGGAAATAAGAGGAGTTCTTTTAGAACAAGTATCCTCATGTGATTTGTTGATTGACGTGACTGATCCTAAGGAGTAAATCTCGGGACGAGATTTCTGTTAAGAGGGAGTGATGTGACAACCACGGTTTTGAGGTTCGTCTATTAGTTTTATTTTGTCCATATTTCGTGGAATTACGTGTCTTTATGTGTTTATGAGTTATGTGGTGTGAATAGAGTGTGGTTTGGACATCGTTTTCGGGTACGGGGTACCATGTGAGTGAAACGATGTGTGATTGTTTCATGTTCATGAGCTCACATAGTAGTGACTATGAAATATGATGGTGTTATTTAGTGGTTTTACGTATACGTATATGTATTATAGAAAATCGTATTATTACGATTTAGGGTTGTGCATTTAGGGGTCTCGGATGAGCTATTTAGTCACGGGAATAACTTACGGGATGGTCTTAAGTCATTTAGGACTTAATTATATAGTTTATTTCATATTCTAAGAGTTTTTATAAAACTGTATATTTTTACGTCTTTTACGGTATACGCGTAAATTTGACTAGTTTTACTGTTTTGAGGTTTTGGAGGTTTTTGGAGCTGAAATAAATTAAGGTAAATTAAGGTAGTATTATTAATACATTAATTAATAATAAAAATAAAATAAAAATAAAAATAATAATAAAGGGGGTCGGTTTGGACGACGCAAGAAAGAAAGAAGGAAAAGCCCAAAACATGCACAATGGACTTGTAATGGGATTAGGGGGCCTTTAGGACTTAACCAAACCCAACCCATAACCAAAATAATCATACTTTTAACCTCCATAACAGCTCCTAACCGAAATTCAACAATGGTGGCCAGTTAGGGTTTCAAAAATAAAGATCTTCTATTGATTTCTAAGGTAAAACCTTCAAAACCATTGTTCTATTAATGATTTTAATCAATTTAATCATGTAATTGATCTTATGATGGATTAGGGTTTGTGAGTTTTTTGAGATTAGTGAGATGAGGGTTCATATTAATTGATTACTTTGGTTATTATGAAGATTAGTGATCGTAATTAGGGTTTAATCATGTTTAAATTCGTTTTTAAAAATTGGGCAGAATTTTTGGTCCATTGTTTTGATCATATCTAGAGTTATACAAACTTTTAAATTTCGAATCTTATGTCCTTGGAAAGGTAATTGAATTAGATTTCAAATAAAAGAAACTAGAACTAAATTGGAGGTATGGAAGTGGGTCAAAAACAGGTTACATCAGTCGGGTGTCAAAATAGTTTTTGGATCAACCTGTTTTCATTTTATGTTTTGAATTGTTTGGGGTACTTAGGGTTATAATTGGAGCTTCAAATGAACATGAGGTTTAGATTATATATTAAATAAAAGATCTGGATAAGGGCTAAGCAAATGGGATAGGGTAAAACCATCTGGCCATAACAAACTTTTCATATGTTCAAAATCTATAAATTCTGGATAGGTAAAAGTATATATATATATTGAGGCCTTAACAGTAGCTTTAAGTTTGAGGCCAAAGGGGAGAGTTAGCTAACACATGTAAAGGCATAGGGTTTATTTTACAGGGCATGTTATTTTTGTTAAGTGGGTGTTCGACCAATAGTTTGAAGTATGAAAAACAGGACTATTTTGGGTTAAATGCTAACGGGACGAGTTATGAACTAAACTAAGTTAAGGGCTTTATATAGGGGTGTAATGAGATTCATATGGCGCATAAATGGAGTTAAGTTGTAGGATAAGTTTATATATCCATCATAGGTTTATGAGCCATTTTGGTATGTGGTTCATGTCTTGATTGTATACGTTTGTGTGTTTAGATTTGTACAAGAGCGCGGGTACTTGGATAAGCTTGTTCAGGTGAGTTTCATAGTCCCATGTATTTTTATGATTTGATTTCCAGATGGGATGGAAGAGACACTTTATGGTTTTGTAAAGAATGCTGTAAATGCTTTTCTGTTTGTGATGGACTTGTGTGTACACTTATGTGATTAACTACTATGTGATTATTGATTGTGTTTATGATTTAGATCGGGGGACACGTACCGTCTCAGTTATTGTGGTTTGACTTGGTACCAAGGGGATATTGACAAGGCGGGGCCTTGGGATTGTTTCATAGGTGTATGGGCGCCTATGGGACCATGGTTATTGGTAAGGCTTGGAGCCTTGGAACTGTGGTTATCGGTAAGGCTTGGAGCCTTGGATTGTGGTGATTGGTTAATCTTGAATGCTAGTTGTTAATACATAATTGTAGCACATTGTCCATATGTTCTTTTGTAAATGGTTGTTATTCACATCTTATAACTGATTTGGCGTTGGAGTCTAAACCTATGACTCTCACCAACATTATGTTGACGTGTTTTATTGTCTCTTTCAGGTGAGAATGTGGTTAAGCGTGATAATAGGAGTGGCTAGCTGGAAGGCTTAAGATTGCATTTGGAGGAACCCCTTTCCTCTTAGTCTTTATTTATGTTTGAATAAGTGATACTTTGTAGACACCTACATGTTTGTTATTTGATAATTGTATGTTTTTGGTAAGAGGTAGACCTGTTACCTACTTACCTATACGCCTGCATTGTTTGAGATATCTTCATGACATTGTGTCACCATTTATAATATTTCCATTTCATTTAGTTATCTCTATAGACACGCTATTGTTGTGATGATATCCATACATCGCGTCCCATATTCCGCCATGGTGGGGTGTGACATAATGGTATCAGAGACAATGGTTATAGAGAATTAGGTTGCCTAGCCTAGTCTATAGCTTAAGGATCCCTGCATATAGGCGTCATAGGATTACGTGTGGTCTTGATTGTATTATCCTAAATTTTATTTTTTGTAAATTTTGACTAGTATGAGTTGAACTGTAGTTGACCATACTTAGTCATCTGTTAATTTCTGTTTTGCTTTTGATATATAAATTACTTTCACCATAGTAAGTTATTTGGTGTACCTAATGTATAGTATTTTTCTTTTGATGTTTAAGTCATGTTCTCTAAGAATCATGTGGTGATTCGAGTTACTAGGAGTAGGTTGATAGGAAGGATCTTAAGTTGTTTCCACTCTTATGGGCGACATGACTTATAACTGATTATGATGTTGTGTTAGAGTTTGTCTATGTTGTTTTAGCTAGACTATGGATTTATGTAATCCAAGAGTTTGACTATATTATTTTAATAGATGGAGTTTTGGACCTTATTGTTTATGTGGTTATGAGCTTATGTGAGTAGATGGATTTTTGTGTTATATGTTGTATTGATTCTTATAAGTGTCATCATAGGAGAGAGTGCATTGAGGAAAAGGGTAATAGTATAAGTATGATGGCCAACATAGTTATACAGGTACCACAACTTCAATGGGTTCTTAAGTATGATTACATGAAAGAGGGTTAGTACATGCTTGTATATGATGACATGTGGATTAGTGGGTATATGTATAATATATGGGTTTATGTAACGGCTGTCTACCATATGGCTATTTTTTTAGTGTGTTATATGTTTTGGGTTATACTCATGTTGTGTGATTATGGGGTCACACGCTATGGACTAGTTTTAGTGATGGGTTTTATGCCTTGTTGTAAGATGGTGATTACTCGTATCAAAAAACGAGTGTATGACGCGATTGATTGATGTAACATGTATGGTAACGAGTATGTTTTGGGTGATTTAATTGGTATATATATGCGGATGTATATATACTAGTATGTGTTAAGTTATGATATATGGTCGTTCAATAGTTATTATAACTTGAACGTACCTTGTGTTTGCTCGTGTTTTATAGTGCTAGAGTTTGATGGAGTTCCAACGACGTTTTGAGTCTTTTGATGTCTGTCTACATTTGGGTATGTATTTTAATTAATGAGAACTACTAAATTTCTTGCAAGTAAGTCTGGTTAATTATAGGAAAACGATTTTGAAAATAATTTGTAAGTGTATGGTATGATATCGTGCATTATATATCTTTTATATAAGTTTGTGGTAGTAAGTTATAAAAAAAATTTGTCTTGAAAATAATTGGAGTAGTTTTCTAGGTAACATGTGATAATACATTTTAAAGGGTGAAGAAATTTTACAATAATTTTCTTAAGTGGAGTTAAAATTTTAGAAGTATTTAACTAGACGGAAATAGTAAAAAGGGAGATTTTATTATAGTAATGATAATAATAACACCACACCTTGTAAACTTGTAATAGTTTAGTTATAACCAGCCTAAATGGATTATATAAAATAATAATAATAATAATAATAATCTAGATTAAAATGAAAGAAAAAACACTATATTTTATAAACATGTATTGGTTTCATAATAACAAGCGAAATAAGTTTAATATGGGTAAACAAGATAATGGTTAGAATAAGATTGTAGTATGCCAACTAGTTGATATCCTTGATAAATTAATGAAGATAAAAGATGAGTTTATGGTTAAAAATGAGTATGATTGATTTTAGTAGTATTGAAGTTTGGTTCTTATGAGAAGTAACTAATTAGGACAAAAGTTTAAAATTTTCTAAGGTATCAAAATTTGGTAATACTAATCATGACGAGTCTAATTTTTCATTGTTGGCACACTCCATTGATATTTCGGATTACATTGTTTTGTTTTCAGTTGTTTTCGCTAGGGTTCGTTTTACCCTATATTTTATTTTGGGACACGATCGTTTGGAATTCTTTTGGTACACGTCATGATTTGGTTATGCGGTTGTGGAAACGTTAGGATGAAAGGATAGAGTTGGGTAGTATTACTTATGGTTTGATATTAGAATGGAGAGATGTGTTTTGGTTTAAAAGTTGTGTTGAAGGAATCATTAAGATTTATGGAGTTTTGAAACTTAGATTAGTTACGGGAATAAGGGAGTAAGTAAAGTTAGTTGACTGGTCGTGGGAACGAGATGTCATGCTATGAGAAGTTGGTTGAAGTACCATTAGGAGATTGATGAAAGTACTAGCGGATGTGAGGGTAGAGTAGAAAGCTTCTACCAATGGAAAGATTGGGCAAATAACACGTAAGGAAATTGGTATAGTTATGGAGGCAAGGTAGTAATAGAGACGTGAAGAAAAACATGGATGTGAAAGAATGATTGGTAAGAAGCTGATTAATGGTGAAGTACAACAAGTAAGGAAGAGTGAGCCATTGAGGGGTTGAAGTACCTTTAGAAATATTGTGGTAGATGGGTTGAAGTTAGAGGCTACTGGGTAGTGTGAAGTTCATAGGTAACATCATAGAGACGAGAAGGAGTGCGTGAAGAGCTACATCGTGAATCAAGGAGCTAAAAGGACTACGTGTCGCCTGCTAGAAGGAAGCAAGATATTTCGAAGGAGTCACAAAAGTTGCAAAGACTGGAAAGTGACAAGCACTATGATGGGAATCTCTGTATGGTTCGTGACGAAGAAGAACAGATCGAGTACCGGAGTGGAGTTACAAAGAGCTGAACTAGTGGATCGTGATGAATTGAATACATAACATGGGAGATTAAGAACTCGTGGAGGTAACAAGGGGAGACGAGTGACTACGCGGATAGAATTTTTGTGGCAATCAATATCGAGGGATGAGTAGTGAAGCTGAGCTGAATAAGTTCATGGAGAAGTGATTAGAGTGTCGATTTTGTGAAGGTGTTATGAAAGATCTTTGGAAGAGACAGTTATACATTATCTAATGCACTAGCGATTTCCATAGAATTGATGAATGAAGTATGGAATTTCTGTTGGACGGGATAGTGTAGGAATTAGGGAGAACCATGGAAGGAGAGAACCAAGTATTCCTAGAAGATGATGATTGAAAGTACCTCATGTTGGGTGCAAGATCAAAATAGAAGTATGAGATTTGAATAAGAATTTAAAATATGGTTTAGTTTAGACAAATGGAAACTAATATGGGTATAAGATGAGAGTGTGATACGCATGGGATCACATAAAACTCTAGTCTGTCCCTATTAGGAGGGGGTAGAAGAACTGATTGTGAGGAAAAACAAGTGAAGCTACTTGGAAAATATTTTTAGGTATCGATGACTTGAAAGACGGGAAGCATAACATCGTGATGTATGTCATGAGCTGAGAAAGAAGAAGGAAGTGTGGATAGATGCGAATCATGAATGAAATAGGCCGAGATAGGAACCGAAGGTAAAACTTTGGTATAGCCTAATGAGTAGACTAAGGCACTAAGCATGCTAATATTGTTGTAGTGTGGAAAGAAATGGTACTGACCTATACTGTTTGATTGGAAGGCTTAGTATCGACAATCGAATGGTTGAGGAGTTATAGATGTGATGTGTCATTAGAGACTAAGGGCTTGGTCTAACTGAGACAAGATGAGGAGCACTATGACCTTGAAGGTAAGACATTGTGTAGGTATAAAGGAAGTGTTGAGTATCAGGGAAAATGTGACAATCCATCAATTTCGGGTCGATATTTTAATCTCGACTATTAAGTATTTTGTATTTACTTTAACAAGGAATACATTAAGTATCGATAATATATTCTCAAATTATCATATGAATGAGTTTATTGTAATTATTTTTATTTCTCGTGTTTTACGTTTTAACAAATGACGAGAACTATTAGTTATTATAGCAACCTAAAAATTTTGACCAACGTTTAAATTAAGATTTTTCGTTCATTAAATATTAACGAAGTATACTTCAAAACCTATTTTAAAGCAATACAAAAATCATTGGATTTGAAAATTTGATAAAAGTCGTACAACCCGAGTACCGACAATTTAATAATTTAATTACATAAATTATTGTCGAGAGATACTTGATAACCGATTTGAATGAATTGTTAATATTCTATTTATCTACGAAGAGCTTAAATGAGAAGTATCTTTATCAAAACGATACTTACGTTATTAAAACGATAAATGATAAATTATCATCATTTAGGTAAATGAACTCGTTCTTTTTGTTTATAAGTCATATAAATACTCCGTTTTATTGGAGAAATGATTTTTAGATCAATGACGCGATCCTCGTAAGATGAATCAAATTTTATAAACCACGAACGAGTCCCATAACGTTAATTAACTAATGTACAAAGAAAGTTACACTTTAGGCCCTTATAAAATAATTGCAAACATAAGCCCTCAACTATTATAAACTTTGTAAATAGGTTTTATAACTTTTGATGGGTAATATATGTGCAACTAGGGTTTCCCCTCATTTCTTACACAAACCCTAGCCTCCATCTTCACACATATCTCTCTCTTTTCTCCTCCTTGGCCGAAATCCACCACAACCAAATCACCATTTTCATAATTTTTACAAGCTCGAATCCTATCATAACGTATTCGTCTATGATCATCACAACTAATAGCGATGTTCATCTACTCATTTGTAGCCTTGAAGAAGGAGATGTATACCCTTCTTGGGGCTGAAGTTGAGGACCATGTTGAAGGGTTAATGCATGTCTAGATCTTAGTTAGCTCTATGATTATACAGGTCTAACCAAGAAGATCTATTTGTTGTATCTGTACTTTCGTTTCTAAATCTCGGGTCTAAGGTTTACTCCACTTTTCTCTTGATTTGGTTCTTTCATTTTATTTCTTATATTAATTAGATTTCATATATTCTGAAAATATATAAGAATTAATTAATGAGTATTTAGACATTGTATATGAGTTTTTGACACTAAAATGAAGCTAAACAAGCTCTAGTAACGATTTGATTTATAACAACTTTTGAACCGTAGCAAAAACAGATTGCATGTCAAAATCAGTAGGTTTGGGATACTGAAAACTTATATATTAATATAGATAATTGTTTTGTGATTAATTCCCCGGGTGGCTCGTCCCGTGACGAATTTTAGAAAGCAAGATATGACCAAAATGGTGAAAACTAGTCAGATCTGAACATACTGTTTTGATGGACTGTTTTCTCGTAAAATTTGTATACTGACCTACGAATATGTAAAACTAAAAGTTATAGAAAAATCATGAAGAACTAGAATCAATTGGATGGTTTACCAACTCCTTACGGTTTGGAAATGGTGGCCAAAATGGTGAAAACTAGTCCGATCTAAACATACTGTTTTGACGGACTGTTTTCTAGTATAAGAGCTCAGACTCATTGAAAAAGGTAAAACTGTAGGTTGTAGATAAAATCATGAACAAGTAAATCAATTTGATGGTTTACGAGTTCCTTCTTGTTTGGAAATGGCGACCGAAATGGTTAAAACGAGTTTGGCTGCCAAAAACAGCCCACTCTTCTAAGTTAAGAAATGGGTTAATTAGCCATGAAAAGTATAAATTGGGGATAATTAGACATATAATCAGTAAAGTACATGAGTTAACAATGATTTTGGTAAAAACAACACACTTAGATGATTTAGGGTTCAAGAGATATGAACAAATTAGCGGGACATGTCGGAAAAATTATAATAAACGGATTATAACTCATTAACGTAAAATGTGATAATTTTTAACCGACGTGGTAGGACCTACTTGTCGGGGATCTTGGACTTATTTATATACTGATGATTAGATGACCCGACCAACGTGAAATATTAAGTGTATGTGGTTGTGATGCGTTCTAGAACCCAAAAACTATATAAAGTAGACTTGGGTCATAAAAGCCCAACTTACACTTGTAATGACTAATGGGCCATTATTGGGCCTGAGATTTATAACCAAGTTAGAAGTGAAACAATGATGATTAAATGGACCTAAGTTAAATAATCTTGTAATGGGCCACTATTGGGCTTAAGATGGTCTAAAAGTGTCAAATTGGATATTACACTAAAATGGATAAATTTTCATCTAAAAGTTTTATAAAGAATCATTGAACTTATGCAATGTCCAAGAACTTATTAAAATATACTTATTACATATATGTATGATTCATTTATCATCTCGAGCCTAAGACGTGCCTCGTTATCTTTAGGTCTCGTGTGATCTTGTATCGACCATTGACATTTATTCTCGATTGACGTTCGTTCTCTATTAACTATTGTGACGATTGTATCAGGTGAGTCTATAGCCTCGCTTTTAACATGTTTACTTGTTTTATAAAACACGCAAGGGGGATAACATGCTTGTTTTATTAAAAATAAAGGGTACAACAATAGTTGCGGTAAACCCATGAATGGGTGCGACCAGAAGTTGTGGTGAACCCTATTTGTTTTAAAATAGAACACAAGGGACCTGATTGTATGCTTAGATGAAAGTTATTACATAAGTTTTCTTTAGCCTTAAAAGACCCTCTGAATCGTGAATTGTTAATCGAAAGAACGCTAATACTATGGATAGATCTATCGGGGTGACGCCCAGTCCGGTCGCGACTAGCTATCGCGTGTTGTAGTGAAACACTAGTAATGAAACATCGGATGCATACGTATAAGAGAAATATACGCACTTGGCTAGGTGCGTTGGGCTGAAATAATATATGTTAAGTTCAATGTCACGAGGCTTATGTAATGACACTGATAATTATGTCCGTACAACATAATTGTCTTTCGATGAATTATTAACCATGAAAGGTTATTTTGAATACTTGTGTTCTCTTTATTTAAATTAAACTCTATAGATTCACTCGAGAAATTTTGCTGACTTTTTAGCATGTTTTATCTCAGGTCCATATAGAAGGCACTCGATGAAGGCGGTTTCCTAAAGCTTGCTTATCTGAAATGTTTTGGCCCGCTTTTATAAATAATATCCATTCAAAGAATTTTTATCATTATTGTGTTTGTAAACATTAAATTATATGGGACCATGTGAAAAGTTTTATTTTTAAATGATAATGAATGGATGTTTTTATTAAAACGACTCATTTTGAGCCGTTTTCTATGGTTATGAGATTGAACCATGGTAGTAACACCCAATGACCCCTCCGCTGCTATGACCAAAATTAGGGTGTTACAGATTGGTATCAGAACTCAAGGTATAGAGAACGAAAAGATTTTCCAAAAATAAAATTTTGAAATCTTTTAACTATAATAGATGCAAGCAAAACCTCTGAGTGGCCAATGGACGAGAATAAGAGTATTTATATATATGGGATTATATATATATTGTAGTATTTATCGCTTAATTATACTTATGAATTACAAGGTACATTTTCATTTATTTAATTATAAATGATAATTTTATATTTATGCGAGATATTTTATACGACGTCGATTGTCACGAAGCCACCCTAGTCATTCTAATGCTAGCGCTGAAGCTATTCCTGAAATGAATCCTATTATTCTCGAGACTAACTAAGTTGTTGATACACACGATCCCAACAAAATGTTTAAAATTCTTGATAATATTCTTTTGATTACAAGGATTTCGATTCCTTGGTTCTCATTCTTGATTTATCAATCTGTTCATTTCGTTTAGCAAATTTAATTTGCATTTTCATTAATCTTCTACATTATTTGATAGAAACAAGTTTGTCTGAGATAGTATTATTGATTGTTATGGCGTTCACATGCCAACCAGGATTCCATATCATATCATTGTCCATCTTCTGTTAAATCAGTTTCTCATTTGTTTCGATCTTAATCTTTTGCGTTGAGCTGGCGATGCTTAAATAAAGTGATTTATAATCGTTGAAATAAATTGGCCATTTATTTGAACAAGGAAATTATAAATTATTGAATTAGAAATTTCTAAATCTTATTCGGTTGGACTTGATCAATCCATGGAAATAATGATTTATAAACGTGTGGGCTTAAGCATATAACATCTGCGTGATTAAACTCTTATTGACTTGTAATACGTTTTCTCGATTCATTCCTTGATTTTGTTCTTCTAATTCTTTGATCGTGAGATGGTTATATTGAGGCTTTTCCAAAACCTCCAATTGAGGAGGATATCAAGCGTCTCTGAAAAACACTGAAGAAATCTTCTTCTAGTGGGACCGAGGAGCCTTCTTAGTCACGTGAATTACCTAGTAACTCTTGTGGATTAGTTTATCAATTGTAGTATCTTTCAAATCACTAACTAAACTGTGACAACAGTTAGTAGGACTAGTCTTTTAAGTTGTATGGCATTAGACGATGATCATCTATAATGTTTGACAATACAACTTGTACTAGTTTGTGATCAAGGGAATGACTATCTTTTGATTACTGATTCTACATCATTCTATTATTATCTTTCTTTTCTTTTCTCTTTAAATTCTTGTGTTACAACGCAACCATTGAATGAATACTCATTATTATTTGATTTGCGTTGCACAATAATCATGCAATAAATGAAAGCTAAGACTGAAGCACGAAAGCGCCAAGTTATTAGTGAATAATTTGATGTATCTTTAACCGAATGCATGGCCAACATGAATGATGGATCTGGAACTGGAGCTGAAGCTACAACTGGTGGAACATGAACCAGTGGAGCTAAAGCTAGAGCCAATAAATGTTCGTGGTACTGATGGAACAAATGTACCCGAAATTAGAGGCTATAACTACACTTCATTCATTAAGTGTAAACCTTAGACTCTTAAGGGACTAAAGATGATGGATGATTGTGTCAGTTGTTGAAAAGCTGGCGTCAGTCTTTCAAATCAGTGACCCTAATCTGGAGGATAAGGTGCAGTTTGAAATCGCTACTCTCCAAGGTCGTGCATTAATTTGGTGGAATTGCAGACTTGCTTCCATAGGTATCGTTACTTATGGGACACCATAGACTAAGGATAGGAAGCGGTTAACTATTGAGTTTGTCCTCGAAGTATTTCCAAAGTATGGAGAAGGTGTTGCACAACCTGAAACTGAAGGGAACTAACATTGGTAGATATATAAAGTGTTTCCACGAGTTGACTCTTTTATGTCCAAGAATTAATGATCTATTAGATCAACTCCTAAATTCCTGTGTTTTCTCCAAGATTGATCTTTGTTTTGCTTAACATCAACTTCGCATACGCGAGGAAGATATACCTATTACGGCATTTAGAAATCGTGATGATCATTATGAGTTTAGGGTTATGCCTTCTGGTTTTACCAATACACCTACTGTATTCATTGACTTAATGAATTGTATGTGTAAGTCGTTTCTTGATAAATTCGAATGCTCCAACTACCCCGACTGAAGTACGATTATTACTAAGTTTGGCTGGTTACTACTGAAGGTTTATCGAAGAATTCTCTTTGATGTCAAAACCATTAACTAAGCTAACTAAAAAGAATGAACCGTATGTGTGGGGCGATGATGAAGAGAAAGCTTTTCGAACCATGAAAAGGAAACTCTGCAACACGCTGATCTTATCATTATTCGAAGGAAGTGAAGATCTTGTTGTTAACCGTGATACATCTCGAAAAGAATTTAGAGCTGTCTGATTTGTGTATGCTTCTAGGAAACCTAGGAATATTGAGGAAACTACAGAAGCCATAACTTGAAATTGGGTGCGGTGATTCTTACTCTTTGTCTATTGTATGGCGCTAAATGTACGGTATCCACCGATAGTAAGAGCTTACAAGGTATTATGGATTAAAAGAGATAAAATAAGCCTTTAAGTGATTACGATTGTCTTATTCGTTATCAATTGGGAGGTAGGAGCAAATTACAATGGATTCATTGTTAAGCTCTCGAAAACTTAGTCTGGATTTAATACAACTTCTGTCAGTGTTGACTGATTTACTTTGCTCATTTCTCTCCGGTAAAGATCTTATTATCCTTTTGGACAAAGTATGAATCGGCGGTAAGTTAAATTTCATCAACAAACCTGTTTATATTATCGATAAGGAATTTAGACAACCGAAACAAAGTCGAATTCCTATTGTCAAGTGTGATGGAACTCAAGACGAGGACCAAAACACAATTATCTTTTTGATTTCAACGAGCGATCGAGGAAGAACGCAAGTTGATCTTCGGGACGAAGAACCAAATTTGGTGGGGATAATGTGACAATCCGTCAATTTTGGGTCGATATTTTAATCTCGACTATTAAATATTATGTATTTAATTTAACAAGGAATACATTAAGTATCGATAATATATTCTCAAATTATCATATGAATGATTTTATTGTAATTATTTTTATTTCTCGTGTTTTACGTTTTAACAAATGACGAGAACTATTAGTGATTATAGAAACCTGAAAATTTTGGCCAACGTTTAAATTAAGATTTTTCGTTCATTAAATAATTACGAAGTATACTTCAAAACCTATTTTGAAGCAATACAAAAATCACTGGATTTGAAAATTTGACAAAAGTCGTACAACCCGAGTACCGACAATTAAATAATTTAATTACATAAATTATTGTCGAGATATACTTGATAAACGATTTAAATGAATTGTTAATATTCCATTTATCTACGGAGAGATTAAATGAGAAGTATCTTTATCAAAATGATACTTACGTTATTAAAACGATAAATGATAAATTATCATCATTTAGGTAAACGAACTCGTTCTTCGTGTTTATAAGTCATATAAATACTCCATTTTATTGGAGAAATTATTTTTAGATCAATGACGCGATCCTCGTAAGATGAATCAAATTTTATAAACCACGAACGTGTCCCGTAACGTTTATTAACTAACGTACAAAGAAAGTTACACTTTAGGCCCTTATAAAATAATTGCAAACATAAGCCCTCAACTATTATAAACTTTGTAAATAGGTTTTATAACTTTTGATGGGTATATATATGTGCAACTAGGGTTTCCCCTCATTTCTTACACAAACCTTAGCCTCTCTCTTCACACATATCTCTCTCTTTCCTCCTCCTTGGCCGAAATCCACCACAACCAAATCACCATTTTCATAATTTTTACAAGCTCGAATCCTATCATAACTTATTCGTCTATGATCATCACAACTAATAGCGATGTTCATCTACTCATTTGGAGCCTTGAAGAAGGAGATGTATACCCTTTGTGGGGCTGAAGTTGAGGACCATGTTGAAGGGTTAATGCATGTCTAGATCTTAGTTAGATCTATGATTATACAGGTCTAACCAAGAAGATCTATTTGGTGTATCCGTCCTTTCGTTTCTAAATCTCGGATCTAAGGTTTGCTCCACTTTTCTCTTGATTTTGATCTTTTCATTTTATTTCTTATATTAACTAGATCTCATATATTCTGAAAATATATATACGAATTAATTAATGAGTATTTGGACATTGTATATGAGTTTTTGACACTAAAATGAAGCTAAACAAGCTCTAGTAACGATTTGATTTTTAATAATTTTTGAACCGTAGAAAAAATAGATTGCATATCGAAATCAGTAGGTTTGGGTTACTGAAAACTTATATATTAAGATAGATAGTTGTTTTGTGATTAATTCCCCCGGTGGCTCGTCCCGTGACGAATTTTAGAAAGCAAGATATGACCAAAATGGTGAAAACTAGTCAGATCTGAACATACTGTTTTGATGGACTGTTTTCTCGTAAAATTTTTATACTGACCTACGAATATGTAAAACTAAAAGTTGTATAAAAAATCATGAAGAACTAGAATCAATTGTATGGTTTACCAATTCCTTACAGTTTGGAAATAGTGGCCAAAATGGTGAAAACTAGTCAGATCTGAACATACTGTTTTGACGGACTGTTTTCTAGTAAAAGAGCTCAGAATCATTGAAAAAGGTAAGACTGTAGGTTGTAGATAAAATCATGAACAAGTAAAATCAATTGGATGGTTTACCAGTTCCTTACGGTTTGGAAATGGCGACCGAAATGGTGAAAACGAGTTTGGCTGCCAAAAACAGCCCACTCTCCTAAGTTAAGAAATGGGTTAATTAGCCATGAAAAGTAGAAATTGGGGATAATTAGACATATAATCAGTAAAATACATGAGTTAACAATGATTTTGGTAAAAAGAACACACTTAGATGATTTAGGGTTCAAGAGATATGAACAAATTAGCGGGACATGTCGAAAAAATTATAATAAACGGATTATAACTCATTAACGTAAAATATGATAATTTTTAACCGACGTGGAAGGAACCACTTGTCGGGGATCTTGGAATTATTTATATACTGATGATTAGATGACTTGAGACCCGACCAACGTGAAATATTAAGTGTATGTGGTTGTGATGCGTTCTAGAACCCAAAAACTATATAAAGTAGACTTGTGCCATAAAAGTCCAACTTACACTTGTAATGACTAATGGGCCATTATTGGGCCTGAGATTTATAACCAAGTTAGAAGTGAAATACTGATGATTAAATCGACCTAAGTTATATAATCTTGTAATGGGCCACTATTGGGCTTAAGATGGTCTATAAGTGTCAAATTGGATATTACACTAAAATGGATAAATTTTCATTTAAAAGTTTTATAAAGAATCATAAAACTTATGCAATGTCCAAGAACTTATTAAAATATACTTATTACATATATGTACGATTCATTTATCGTCTCGAGCCTAAGACGTGCCTCGTTATCTTTAGGTCTCGTGTGATCATGTATCGACCATTGACATTTATTCTCGATTGACGTTCGTTCTCTATTAACTATTGTGACGATTGTATCAGGTGAGTCTATAGGCTCGCTTTTAACATGTTAACTTGTTTTATAAAACCCGCGAGGGGGATAACATGCTTGTTTTATTAAAAATAAAGGGTACAACAAGAGTTGTTGTAAACCCATGAATGGGTGCGACCAGAAGTTGTGGTAAACCCTATTTGTTTTAAAATAGAATACAAGGGACCCGATTGTATGCTTAGATGAAAGTTATTACATAATTTTTCTTTAGCCTTAAAAGACCTCTGAATCGTGAATTGTTAATCGAAAGAACGCTAATACTATGGATAGATCTATCGGGGTGACGCCCAGTCCGGTCGCGACTAGCTATCGCGTGGTGTAGTGAAACACTAGTAATGAAACATCGGATGCATACGTATAAGAAAAATATACGCACTTGGCTAGGTGTGTTGGGCTGAAATAATATATGTTAAGTTCAATGTCACGAGGCTTATGTAATGACACCGATAATTATGTCCGTACAACATAATTGTCTTTCGATGAATTATTAACCATGAAAGGTTATTTTGAATACTTGTGTTCTCTTTATTTAAATTAAACTCTATAGATTCACTCGGCAAATTTTGTTGACTTTTTAGCATGTTTTATCTCAGGTCCATATAGAAGGCACTCGATGAAGGCGGTTTCGTGAAGCTTGCTTATCTGAAATATTTTGGCCACCTTTTATAAATAATATCCATTCAAAGAATTTTTGTCATTATTGTGTTTGTAAACATTAAATTATATGGGACCGTGTGAAAAGTTTTATTGTTAAATGATAATGAATGGATGTTTTTATTAAAACGACTCGTTTTGAGCTGTTTTCTATGATTATGAGATTGAACCATAATAGTAACACCCAATGACCCCTCCGCTGCTATGACCAAAATTGGGGGTGTTACAGAAAAAAATCTTTCATGGAGAAAAGTGAGAAAGAAGTGTATAGGTGCTACTAATGATCTATCCAAATTTTATGGAAGTAGTTGTAGCATGGGTGTGGATGGTAGTTGATAGACTAACTGAGATAAACGTCCTTTTGGTGATGTGTATAGATCATAAGTTGATTTGGATTAGAAGAGCCTCGTTGTGATAAACTAATCAATATGTGAAATATCGTCATAGGTCACCTGTGTAAGGAAATTGGAATTTTTAAGTAGTTTGCGGTATGGACTAAAGGGAGTTGATGAAAATGATTGGATATGAGTATATCCAGCTAATTAGAAAATGATGGACGAAGTGGGAAATTGATACAAGTATAGGAGTCGTGTTGAGAGCTTGGTGAATGATTTAGAGGGATATGGGAAACTCGTTAGCGATGTCTGAGTTTTCATATAATGGTAGTTATCATATTAGAAGTTGATGAATGCCATTTGAGGCACTATATGGAAGGATAGGGTGAGTTGTCCTTATGGTGGACTAAAATTCATGAGAGAGACTACTAATGTGGAAATGATGTTTGTGGAAAGGACGAGAGTAACAAAAGATGATATGTTGAAAAAGAGGAAATCACTAGAGTTTAGTGACAAAGTTATGTAGGAAGTTTCACCCATAGTAACGGGTGGTATGTTTTGGTAAAAAGGGAAAAGTTGTTGTCAAGTTTTGTAGGTCCATTTATGATCTTTGGAAGATAGGACCAGTAACTTAATGGTGAAGTACAACAAGTAAGGAAGAGTGAACCATTGAGGGGTTGAAGTACCTTTAGAAATATTATGGTAGATGGGTTGAAGTTAGAGGCTACTGGGTAGTGTGAAGTTCCTAGGTAACATCATAGAGACGAGAAGGAGTGCGTGAAGAGCTACATCGTGAATGAAGGAGCTGAAAGGACTACGTGTCGCCTGCTAGAAGGAAGCAAGATATTTCGAAGTAGTCACAGAAGTTGCAAGGACTGGAAAGGTGACAAGCACTATGATGGGAATCTTCATATGGTTCGTGACGAAGAAGAACAGATCGAGTACCAGAGTGGAGTTACAAAGAGCTGAACTAGTGGATCGTGATGAATTGAATACATAACATGGGAGATTAAGAACTCGTGGAGGTAACAAGGGGAGTCGAGTGACTACGCGGATAGAATTTTTGTGGCAATCAATATCGAGGGTTGAGTAGTGAAGTTGAGCTGAATAAGTTCATGGAGAAGTTATTAGAGAGTCGGTTTTGGGAATGTGTTATGAAAGAACTTTGGAAGAGACAGTTATACATTATCTAATGCACTAGCGATTTCCATAGAATTGATTAATGAAGTATGGAATTTCTATTGGACGGGATAGTGTAGGAATTAGGGAGAACCATGGAAGGAGAGAACCAAGTATTCCTAGAAGATGATGATTGAAAGTACCTCATGTTGGGTGCAAGATCAAAATAGAAGTATGAGATTTGAATAAGAATTTAAAATATGGCTTAGTTTAGACAAAACCAAACTAATATGGGTATAAGATGAGAGTGTGATACGCATGGGATCACATAAAACTCTAGTTTGTCCCTATTAGGAGGGGGTAGGAGAACTGATTGTGAGGAAAAACAAGTGAAGCTACTTGGAAAATATTTTTAGGCATCGATGACTTGATAGACGGGAAGCATAACATCGTGATGTACGTCATGAGCTGAGGAAGAAGAAGGAAGTGTGGATAGATGCGAATCATGAATGGAATAGGCCGAGATAGGAACTGAAGGTAAAACTTTGGTATAGCCTAATGAGTAGACTAAGGCACTAAGCATGCTAATATTGTTGTAGTGTGGAAAGGAAATGGTACTGACCTATACTGTTTGATTGGAAGGCTTAGTATCGACAATCGAATGGTTGAGGAGTTATAGATGTGATGTGTCATGAGAGACTAAGGGCTTGGTCTAACTGAGACAAGATGAGGAGCACTATGACCTTGAAGGTAAGACATTGTGTAGGTATAAAGGAAGTGTTGAGTATCATGGAAAATGTGACAATCCGTCAATTTTGGGTCGATATTTTAATCTCGACTATTAAGTATTATGTATTTACTTTAACAAGGAATACATTAAGTATCGATAATATATTCACAAATTATCATATGAATGATTTTATTGTAATTATTTTTATTTCTCATGTTTTACGTTTTAACAAATGACGAGAACTATTAGTGATTATAACAACCTGAAAATTTTGACCAACGTTTAAATTAAGATTTTTCGTTCATTAAATAATAACGAAGTATACTTCTAAACCTATTTTAAAGCAATACAAAAATCATTGGATTTGAAAATTTGACAAAAGTCGTACAACCCGAGTACCGACAATTTAATAATTTAATTACATAAATTATTGTCGAGAGATACTTGATAAACGATTTGAATGAATTGTTAATAATCCATTTATCTGTGGAGAGCTTAAATGAGAAGTATCTTTATCAAAACGATACTTACGTTATTAAAACGATAAATGATAAATTATCATCATTTAGGTAAACGAACTCGTTCTTCGTGTTTATAAGTCATATAAATACTCCATTTTATTGGAGAAATGATTTTTAGATCAATGACGCGATCCTCGTAAGATGAATCAAATTTTATAAACCACGAACGAGTCCCGTAACGTTTATTAACTAACGTACAAAGAAAGTTACACTTTAGGCCCTTATAAAATAATTGCAAACATAAGCCCTCAAGTATTATAAACTTTGTAAATAGGTTTTATAACTTTTGATGGGTATATATATGTGCAACTAGGGTTTCCCCTCATTTCTTACACAAACCCTAGCCTCCATCTTCACACATATCTCTCTCTTTCCTCCTCCTTGGCCGAAATCCACCACAACCAAATCAGCATTTTCATAATTTTTACAAGCTCGAATCCTATCATAACTTGTTCGTCTATGATCATCACAACTAATAGCGATGTTCATCTACTCATTTGTAGCCTTGAAGAAGGAGATGTATACCCTTCGTTGGGCTGAAGTTGAGGAGCATGTTGAAGGGTTAATGCATGTCTAGATCTTAGTTAGATCTATGATTATACGGGTCTAACCAAGAAGATCTATTTGGTGTATCCGTCCTTTCGTTTCTAAATCTCGGATCTAAGGTTTACTCCACTTTTTTCTTGATTTTGATCTTTTCATTTTATTTCTTATATTAACTAGATCTCATATATTCTGAAAATATATATAAGAATTAATTAATGAGTATTTGGACATTGTATATGAGTTTTTGACACTAAAATGAAGCTAAACAAGATCTAGTAACGATTTGATTTATAACAATTTTTGAACCATAGCAAAAACATATTGCAAGTCGAAATCAGTAGGTTTGGGACACTGAAAACTTATATATTAAGATAGATAATTGTTTTGTGATTAATTTCCCGGGTGGCTCGTCCCATGACGAATTTTAGAAAGCAAGATATGACCAAAATGGTGAAAACTAGTCAGATCTGAACATACTGTTTTGATGGACTGTTTTGTCGTAAAATTTGTATACTGACCTATGAATATTAATATTAAAAGTTGTAGATAAAATCATGAAGAACTATAATCAATTGGATGGTTTACCAACTCCTTACGGTTTGGAAATGGTGGCCAAAATGGTGAAAACTAGTCAGATCTGAACATACTGTTTTGACGGACTGTTTTCTAGTATAAGAGCTCAGACTCATTGAAAAAGGTAAAACTGTAGGTTGTAGATAAAATCATGAACAAGTAAAATCAATTGGATGGTTTACCAGTTCCTTATGGTTTGGAAATGGCGACCGAAATGGTGAAAACAAGTTTGGCTGCCAAAAACAACCCACTCTTCTAAGTTAAGAAATGGGTTAATTAGCCATGAAAAGTATAAATTGGGGATAATTAGACATATAATCAGTAAAGTAAATGAGTTAACAATGATTTTGGTAAAAAGAACACACTTAGATGATTTAGGGTTCAAGAGATATGAACAAATTAGCGGGACATGTCGGAAAAATTATAATAAACGGATTATAACTCATTAATGTAAAATGTGATAATTTTTAACTGACGTGGTAGGACCCACTTGTCGAGGATCTTGGACTTATTTCTATACTGATGATTAGATGACCCGAGACCCGACCAACGTGAAATATTAAGTGTATGTGGTTGTGATGCGTTCTAGAACCCAAAAACTATATAAAGTAGACTTAGGTCATAAAAGCCCAACTTACACTTGTAATGACTATTGGGCCATTATTGTGCCTGAGATTTATAACCAAGTTAGAAGTGAAATACTGATGATTAAATGGACCTAAGTTATATAATCTTGTAATGGGAGACTATTGGGCTTAAGATGGTCTAAAAGTGTCAAATTGGATATTACACTAAAATGGATAAATTTTCATCTAAAAGTTTTATAATGAATCATAGAACTTATGCAATGTCCAAGAACTTATTAAAATATACTTATTACATATATGTACGATTCATTTATCGTCTCGAGCCTAAGACGTGCCTCGTTATCTTTAGGTCTCGTGTGATCATGTATCGACCATTGATATTTATTCTCGATTGACGTTCGTTCTCTATTAACTATTGTGACGATTGTATTTGGTGAGTTTATAGCCTCGATTTTAACATGTTTACTTGTTTTATAAAACCCGCGAGGGGGATAACATGCTTATTTTATTAAAAATAAAGGGTACAACAAGAGTTGCGGTAAACCCATGAATGGGTGCGACCAGAAGTTGTGGTAAACCCTATTTGTTTTAAAATAGAACACAAGGGACCCGATTGTATGCTTAGATGAAAGTTATTACATAAGTTTGCTTTAGCCTTAAAAGACCCTCTGAATCGTTAGTTGTTAATCGAAAGAACGCTAATACTATGGATAGATCTATCGGGGTGACGCCCAGTCCGGTCGCGACTAGCTATCGCGTGTTGTAGTGAAACACTAGTAATGAAACATCGGATGCATACGTATAAGAGAAATATACGCACTTGGCTAGGTGTGTTGGGATGAAATAATATATGTTAAGTTCAATGTCACGAGGCTTATGTAATGACACCGATAATTATGTCTGTACAACATAATTGTCTTTCGATGAATTATTAACCATGAATGGTTATTTTGAATACTTGTGTTCTCTTTATTTAAATTAAACTCTATAGATTCACTCGACAAATTTTGCTGACTTTTTAGCATGTTTTATCTCAGGTCTATATAGAAGGCACTCGATGAAGGCGGTTTCCTAAAGCTTGCTTATCTGAAATGTTTTGGCCTGCTTTTATAAATAATATCCATTCAAAGAATTTTTATCATTATTGTGTTTGTAAACATTAAATTATATGGGACCGTGTGAAAAGTTTTGTTGTTAAATGATAATGAATGGATGTTTTTATTAAAACGACTCATTTTGAGCCGTTTTCTATGATTATGAGATTGAACCATGATAGTAACACCCAATGACCCCTCCGCTGCTATGACCAAAATTGGGGGTGTTACAGATTGGTATCAGAGCTCATGTTATAGAGAACGAAAAGATTTTTCAAAAAGTAAATTTTGAAATCTTTTAACTATAATAGATGCAAGCGAAACCTCTGAGTGGCCAATGGACGAGAATAAGAGTATTTATATATGGGATTATATATATGTTGTAATATATATCGCTTAATTGTACTTATGAATTACAAGGTACATTTTCATTTATTTAGTTATAAATGTTAATTTTATATTTATGCGAGATATTTTATATGACGTCGATTGTCACGAAGCCACCCTAGTCATTCTAATGCTAGCGCTGAAGCTATTCCTGAAATGAATCCTATTATTCTCGAGACTAACTAAGTTGTTGATAGACACGATCCCAACAAAATGGTTAATATTCTTGATAATATTCTTTTGATTACAAGGATTTCGATTCCTTGGTTCTCATTCTTGATTTATCAATCTGTTCATTTCGTTTAGCAAATTTAATTTGCATTTTCATTAATCATAGACATTATATTGTTTTGATAGAAACAAGTTTGTCTGAGATAGTACTATTGATTGTTATGGCGTTCACATGCCAACAAGGATTCCATATCATATCATTGACCATCTTCTTTTAAATCAGTTTCTCATTTGTTTCGATCTTGATCTTTTGCGTTGATCTGGCGATGCTTAAATAAAGTGATTTATAATCGTTGAAATAAATTGGCCATTTATTTGAACAAGGAAATTATAAATTATTGAACTAGAAATTTCTGAATCTTATTCGGTTGGACTTAATCAATCCATGGAAATAATGATGTATAAACGTGTGGGCTTAAGCATATAGCATCTGCGTGATTAAAATCTTATTGACTTGTAATACGTTTTCCAAAACCGCCAATTGAGGAGGATATCAAGCGTCTCTGAAAAAAACACTGAAGAAATCTTCTTCTAGTGGGACCGAGGAGCCTTCTTAGTCACGTGAAGTACCTATTAACTCTTGTGGATTAGTTTATCAATTGTAGTATCTTTCAAATCACTAACTAAACTGTGACAACAGTTAGTAGGACTAGTCTTTTAAGTTGTATGGCATTAGACGGATGATCATCTATAATGTTTGACAATACAACTTGTACTAGTTTGTGATCAATGGAATGACTATCTTTTGATTACTGATTCTACATCATTCTATTATTATCTTTCTTTTCTTTTCTCTTAAAATTTTTGTGGTACAACGCAACCATTGAATGAATACTCATTATTATTTGATTTGCGTTGCACAATAATCATGCAATCAATGAAAGCTAAGAATGAAGCACGAAAGCGCCAAGTTATTAGTGAATAAGTTGATGTATCTTTAACCGAATTCATGGCCAACATGAATGATGGATCTGGAATTGGAGCTGAAGCTACAACTGGTGGAACATGAACCAGTGGAGCTAAATCTAGAGCCAATAAATGTTCGTGGTACTGATGGAACAAATGTACCCGAAATTAGAGGCTATAACTACACTTCATTCATTAAGTGTAAACCTTAGACTTTTAAGGGGATTAAAGATGATGGATGATTGTGTCAGTTGTTAAAAAGATGGCGTGAGTCTTTCAAATCAGTGACCCTAATCTGGAGGATAAGGTGTAGTTTGAAATCGCTACTCTCCAAGGTCGTGCATTAATTTGGTGGAATTGCAGACTTGCTTCCATAGGTATCGTTACTTATGGGACACCATAGACTAAGGATAGGAAGCGGTTAACTGATGAGTTTGTCCTCGAAGTATTTCCAAAGTATGGAGAAGGTGTTGCACAACCTGAAACTGAAGGGAACTAACATTTGTAGATATATCAAGTGTTTCCATGAGTTAACTCCTTTATGTCCAAGAATTAATGATCTATTAGATCAACTCCTAAATTCCCGTGTTTTCTCCAAGATTGATCTTTGTTTTGCTTAACATCAACTTCGCATACGCGAGGAAGATATACCTATTACGGAATTTAGAAATTGTGATGATCATTATGAGTTTAGGGTTATGCCTTCTGGTTTGACCAATACACCTACTGTATTCATTGACTTAATGAATTGTATGTGTAAGTCATTTCTTGATAAATTCGAATGCTCCAACTACCCCGACTGAAGTACGATTATTACTAAGTTTGGCTGGTTACTACTGAAGGTTAATCGAAGAATTCTCTTTGATGTCAAAACTATTAACTAAGGTAACTAAAAAGAATGAACCGTATGTGTGGGGCGATGATGAAGAGAAAGCTTTTCGAACCTTGAAAAGGAAACTCTGCAGCACGCTGATCTTATCATTATTCGAAGGAAGTGCAGATCTTGTTGTTAACCGTGATACATCTCGTAAAGAATTTAGAGCTGTCTGATATGTGTATGCGTCTAGGAAACCTAGGAATACTGAGGAAACTACACAAGCCATGAATTGAAATTAGGTGCGGTGATTCTTACTCTTTGTCTATTGTATGGCGCTAAATGTACGGTATCCACCGATAGTAAGAGCTTACAAGGTATTATGGATTAAAAGAGATAAAATAAGCCTTTAAGTGATTACGATTGTCTTATTCGTTATCAATTGGGAGGTAGGAGCAAATTACAATGGATTCATTGTTAAGCTCTCGAAAATTTAGTCTGGATTTAATTCAACTTCTGTCAATGTTGACTGGTTTACTTTGCTCATTTCTCTCCGACAAAGATCTTATTATCCTTTTGGACAAAGTATGAATCCACGGTAAGTTAAATTTCATCAACAAACCTGTTTATATTATCGATAAGGAATTTAGACAACCGAAGCAAAGTCGAATTCCTATTGTCAAGTGTGATGGAACTCAAGACGAGGACCAAAACACAATTATCTTTTTGATTTCAACGAGCGATCGAGGAAGAATGCAAGTTGATCTTCGGGACGAAGATCCAAATTTGGTGGGGATAATGTGACAATCCGTCAATTTCGGGTCGATGTTTTAATCTCGACTATTAAATATTATGTATTTAATTTAACAAGGAATACATTAAGTATCGATAATATATTCTCAAATTATCATATGAATGATTTTATTGTAATTATTTTTATTTCTCGTGTTTTACGTTTTAACAAATTACAAGAACTATTAGTGATTATAGCAACCTGAAAATTTTGGCCAACTTTTAAATTAAGATTTTTCGTTCATTAAATAATAACGAAGTATACTTCAAAACCTATTTTGAAGCAATACATAAATCATTGGATTTGAAAATTTGACAAAAGTCGTACAACCCGAGTACCGACAATTTAATAATTTAATTACACAAATTATTGTCGAGAGATACTTGATAAACGATTTGAATGAATTGTTAATATTCCATTTATCTACAGAGAGATTAAATGAGAAGTATCTTTATCAAAACGATACTTACGTTATTAAAACGATAAATGATAAATTATCATCATTTAGGTAAACGAACTCGTTCTTCGTGTTTATAAGTCATATAAATACTCCATTTTATTAGAGAAATGATTTTTAGATCAATGACGCGATCCTCGTAAGATGAGTCAAATTTTATAAACCACGAACGAGTTCCGTAACGTTTATTAACTAACATACAAAGAAAGTTACACTTTAGGCCCTTATAAAATAATTGTAAACATAAGCCCTCAACTATTATAAACTTTGTAAATAGGTTTTATAGCTTTTGATGGGTATATATATGTGCAACTAGGGTTTCCCCTCATTTCTTACACAAACCCTAGCCTCTATCTTCACACATATCTCTCTCTTTCCTCCTCCTTGGCCGATATCCACCACAACCAAATCACCATTTTCATAATTTTTACAAGCTCGAATCCTATCATAACTTATTCGTCTATGATCATCACAACTAATAGCGATGTTCATCTTCTCATTTGGAGCCTTGAATAAGGAGATGTATACCCTTCGTGGGGCTAAAGTTGAGGACCATGTTGAAGGGTTAATGCATGTCTAGATCTTATTTAGATCTATGATTATACGAGTCTAACCAATAAGATCTATTTGGTGTATCCTTCCTTTCGTTTCTAAATCTCGGATCTAAGGTTTACTCCACTTTTCTCTTGATTTTAATTTTTTCATTATATTTATTATATTAACTAGATCTCATATATTCTGAAAATATATATACGAATTAATTAATGAGTATTTGGACATTGTATATTTGTTTTTGACACTAAAATGATGCTAAACAAGCTCTAGTAACGATTTGATTTATAACAATTTTTGAGCCGTAGCAAAAAAAGATTGCATGTCGAAATCAGTAGGTTTGGGATACTGAAAACTTATATATTAAGATAGATAAATGTTTTGTGATTAATTCCCCGGTGGCTCGTCCCGTGACGAATTTTAGAAAGCAAGATATGACCAAAATGGTGAAAACTAGTCAGATCTGAACATACTGTTTTGATGGACTATTTTCTCGTAAAATTTTTATACTGACCTACAAATATGTAAAACTAAAAGTTGTATAAAAAATCATGAAGAACTAAAATCAATTGGATGGTTTACCAATTCCTTACAGTTTGGAAATGGTGGCCAAAATGGTGAAAACTAGTCAGATCTAAACATACTGTTTTGACGGACTGTTTTCTAGTAAAAGAACTCAGAATAATTGAAAAAGATAATACTGTAGGTTGTAGATAAAATCATGAACAAGTAAAATCAATTGGATGGTTTACCAGTTCCTTACGGTTTGGAAATAGCGACCGAAATGGTGAAAACGAGTTTGGCTGCCAAAAACAGCCCACTCTTCTAAGTTAAGAAATGGGTTAATTAGCCATGAAAAGTATAAATTGGGGATAATTAGACATATAACCAGTAAAGTACATGAGTTAACAATGATTTGGGTAAAAAGAACACACTTAGATGATTTAGGGTTCAAGAGATATGAACAAATTAGCGGGACATGTCGGAAAAATTATAATAAACGGATTATAACTCATTAACGTAAAATGTGATAATTTTTAACCGACGTGGTAGGACCCACTTGTCGGGGATCTTGGAATTATTTATATACTGATGATTAGATGACTTGAGACCCGACCAACGTGAAATATTAAGTGTATGTGGTTGTGATGCGTTCTAGAACCCAAAAACTATATAAAGTAGACTTGGGCCATAAAAGTCCAACTTACACTTGTAATGACTAATGGGCCATTATTGTGCCTGTGATTTATAACCAAGTTAGAAGTGAAATATTGATGATTAAATGGACCTAATTTATATAATCTTGTAATGGGCCACTATTGGTCTTAAGATGGTCTAAAAGTGTCAAATTGGATATTACACTAAAATGGATAAATTTTCATCTAAAAGATTTATAAAGAATCATAAAACTTATGCAATGTCCAAGAACTTATTAAATATACTTATTACATATATGTACGATTCATTTATCGTCTCGAGCCTAAGACGTGCCTCGTTATCTTTAGGTCTCGTGTGATCATGTATCGACCATTGACATTTATTCTCGATTGACGTTCGTTCTCTATTAACTATTGTGACGATTGTATCAGTTGAGTATATAGCCTCGCTTTTAACATGTTTACTTGTTTTATAAAACCTGCGAGGGGGATAACATGCTTGTTTTATTAAAAATAAAGGGTACAACAAGAGTTGTTGTAAACCCATGAATGGGTGCGACCAGAAGTTATGGTAAACCCTATTTGTTTTAAAATAGAACACAAGGGACCCGATTGTATGCATAGATGAAAGTTATTACATAAGTTTGCTTTAGCCTTAAAAGACCCTCTGAAACATGAATTGTTAATCGAAAGAACGCTAATACTATGGATAGATCTATCGAGGTGACGCCCAGTCCGGTGGCGACTAGCTATCGTGTGGTGTAGTGAAACACTAGTAATGAAACATCAGATGCATACGTATAAGAAAAATATACGCACTTGGCTAGGTGTGTTGGGCTGAAATAATATATGTTAAGTTCAATGTCACGAGGCTTATGTAATGACACCGATAATTATGCCCGTACAACATAATTGTCTTTCGATGAATTATTAACCATGAAAGGTTATTTTGAATACTTGTGTTCTCTTTATTTAAATTAAACTCTATAGATTCACTCGGCAAATTTTGCTGAATTTTTAGCATATTTTACCTCAGGTCCATATAGAAGGCACTCGATGAAGCTTTCTTATCTTAAATATTTTGGCCCGCTTTTATAAATAATATCCATTCAAAGAATTTTTATCATTATTGTGTTTGTAAACATTAAATTATATGGGACCGTGTGAAAAGTTTTATTGTTAAATGATAACGAATGGATGTTTTTATTAAAACGACTCGTTTTGAGCCGTTTTCTATGATTATGATATTGAACCATAATAGTAACACCCAATGACCCCTCCGCTGCTATGACCAAAATTGGGGGTGTTACAGAAAAAAAAATTTTCATGGAGAAAAGTGAGAAAGAAGTGTATAGGTGCTACTAATGATCTATCCAAATTTTATGGAAGTAGTTGTAGCATGGGTGTGGATGTTAGTTGATATACTAACTGAGATAAACGTCCTTTTGGTGATGTGTATGGATCATAAGTTGATTTGGATTGGAAGAGCCTCGTTGTGATAAACTAATCAATATGTGAAATATCGTCATAGGTCACCTGTGTAAGGAAATTGGAATTTTTAAGTAGTTGCGGTATGGACTAAAGGGAGTTAATGAAAACGATTGGATATGAGTATATCCAGCTAATTTGAAAATGATGGACGAAGTGGGAAATTGATACAAGTATAGGAGTCGTGTTGAGAGCTTGGTGAATGATTTAGAGGGATGTGGGAAACTCGTTAGCGATGTCTGAGGTTTCATATAATGATAGTTATCATATTAGAAGTCGATGAATGCCATTTGAGGCACTATATGGAAGGATAAGGTGAGTTGTCCTTATGGTGGACTAAAATTCATGAGAGAGACTACTAATGTGGAAATGGTGTTTGTGGAAAGGACGAGAGTAACAAGAGATGATATGTTGAAAAAGAGGAAATCACTAGAGTTTAGTGACAAAGTTATGTAGGAAGTTTCACCCATAGTAACAGGTGGAATGTTTTGGTAAAAAGGGAAAAGTTGATGTCAAGTTTTGTAGGTCCATTTATGATCTTTGGAAGATCGGACCAGTAACTTATGGGTATAGAATTATCTGGGGAATTAAGTGGTGTACATGATATATTTCATCCATTAAGATTTGGGAAATGTGGTTTGAGAATGCATATTTGCATATACGGTTATTCGGGATTTGTGATAATTAGAGTCTTTGATTTTCAAAGAGTCATTGTAAGATTTATGGACTATGGGGTCAAGAGTTTGAGAATGAAGTTCAATATTTTTGGTTAATATATCTAGTAAATTGAGTCATGAACTAAAGTTCACGTGGAAATCAGAGGAGTTCTTTTAGAACAAGTATCCTCATGTGATTTGTTGATTGATGTGACTGATCCTAAGGAGTAAATCTCGGGACGAAATTAACAACATCTTGCTTCATGCCACTCCACCAAAATGTTGTTTGAGATCATGGTACATTTTGGTGGATCCTGGACGAATGGAGAAAGGAGAGATGTGAGCCTCAGTCAGTAAGGCTTCTCTAAGTGTAAGACCGTCTGGAACACATAGCTTGGTACCCTGCCATACAATGCCATCTTCGTCTACACGGAAGTCTGTCTGTTGATTGAGATTCTGAATAATAACCCATTTCTCACCATCATCCTTCTGAGCTGCCTTAATCCGAGAGATTAAGTCTGGCTCAACTCTCAGATTAGCACAATATCCATGTTTTCCACGTACAAGGAATTCAATGTCTAAACGTTCTAGATCACGTATGATATCTACTTCGATCTTGATGCCAGCAATCATGCCGGATTTCCTGCTAAGAGCATCAACCACAACATTCGCCTTACCAGGAGGGTAATAAAGGTTGATGTCATAGTCCTTGAGTAGCTCTAACCACCGTCTCGGCCTCATATTTAGTTCTTGTTGAGTGAATATGTACTTGAGGCTCATATGATCAGTGAAGATGTCACATGATTCACCATATAGATAATGCTTCTAGATTTTGAATGCAAAAACAACTGCTGCTAATTCCATATCATGGGTAGGATAATTTTCCTCATAAGTCTTAAGCTGACGTGATGCATAAGCAATCACCTTCCCATGTTGCATGAGTACACAGCCAAGTCCTTTACCCGAAGCATCGCTATAAATCTGAAATCCACCTGTGCCAGATGGAAGAGTAAGAATAGGTGCAGAAACCAATCGTTGCTTAAGTTCTTTAAAGCTCTTCTCCCACTCATCATTCCAGATGAATTTCTCTCCCTTACGCATCAGCTTGGTCAAAAGGAAAGGCTAACTGTGAAAAGTTCTCTACAAATCTGCGATAATATCCAGCTAAACCCAGAAAACTACGAACCTCAGCTGCAGACGTCGGTCTTGGCCATTTTGTGATAGCTTCAACCTTCGTAGGATCCATGGTGATCCCTTCTGCGGAGACAATGTGGCCCAGAAATGCCACCTTGTTTAAACAGAATTCACACTTGGAAAATTTTACATACAATTGCTTCTGGCGAAGAATCTGTAGTACGGTGCGAAGATGTTCCTTATGTTCTTCCTTGGATTTTGATAAGATGAGAATGTCATAGATGAACACGATGACAAATTTGTCTAGAAACTCATGGAAGACACGGTTCATTAAGTCCATGAATACCGCTAGAGCATTTGTGAGTCTGAAAGGCATGACTACGAACTCATAGTGACCATATCTTGTACGAAAAGTAGTCTTAGGGATATCATGCTCCTTCACTCGTAGCTGATGATAACCGGATCGTAGATCAATCTTAGAAAAGTGCTGGCACCTTGTAGTTGGTCGAATATATCATTGATACGCGGCAATAGATAACGGTTCCTGATCGTGATCTTGTTCAGCTCACGATAGTCGATGTACAGACGCATTTTGTCGTCCTTCTTCTTGACCAAAAGTACTGGTTCACCACATGGCGATACACTCGGACGAATGAAACCTCGCTTCAATAACTATTGTAGCTAGTCTTTAACTCCTTGAGCTCTATGGGAGCAATGTGATAAGGAGCCTTGGAGATCAGTTCAACTCTTGGAATGAGCTCGCTACCAAACTCCACTTCGCGGATAGGTGGTATACCCGAAAGTTCTTCTGGATATACATGGGGGAATTCTGAAACGACTGGCTGATCCTAAATCGACGGAGCTTTGGAAGTAATATCCTGAATCATAGCTAAGAAGCCTTCGCAGCCATGAGCTAGTAAAGCGCAGGCTTGTAAGGCAGAAATGTTTTGTACAGACTTTCTTGGTATGAAACCATTATGAATGTACTCTGGTGCTTGAACATCGCCGAAGATAACTTGATAAGTATGGAAATCGATAGTGGCATGGTGTTTAGCTAACCAGTCCATGCCTAAGATTAAATCAAATTCACATATGTCCAAAGTTTAGAAGTGCATCAATTGGGCGAATCTTATCATCGAATTCTAAGGGAAGTTCTCTGTACACATGGGTAATGCACACAGAGTCTCTCATTGGCGTATATGTATTTAATGTGTTCTCAAGTGGTGTAGATGTCTTATTAATACGGGAAGCATAAGTAGTGGATATAACTAAGTGAGTTGCACCCATATAAAATAAAATGCAGGCAGCATCCATTCATAAATAATATGCCAGTACTGGTACCTGTCGACTTGTTCACCTGATCTCTGGTGGTAGTGAACACGCGACCTGAATCTGGTGGTTTTGGAAGAGCCGTACCTACCAACAGTCTCTCCCTTATTGCAGTCCTTCATCTGATGGCCTGCTTGCCCACACTTAAAGCAAACGCCGGTAGCATGACGGCATGGTGCAGGATGCCTACGGATACAAGTAGTGCAGATAGGATGGGTATACCCTCCAGGAGGTACCCTTGCTACCTGAGAGCCCGTTTTAGAAGATATGAGTGAGGCATGATTATTGGGGCATAAACATGACTACACTGAAAGTTTAAGTTACAATACCATATGAAGACGACTTATTAGGCTGCTGACCCTTAGCATTCTGGTTACGCCCACTCGCAGAGTTCCTGTTGTGATGCTGAAATGTTAGCATTTATGTCCTACAACAGCTTAACATAGAAGAGTTTAAAATTTTATGGACCTGTTGTTGTTGGAGTAACAAGCATTGTTAGGGTAGTTTTCACTACCGTTACGCCTGTCTGATCCATATTGGTCATTATTCTGACCGTGACCTTGTTTTTCATCTGCTGAGTGGCCGGTAGGGACCGGTCTCCACCCTTCTGACTAAAAGATACAATTGAATAGGACAAGATATAAAATGGAAGTACTGATTTGAATGAGATGGTAACGCTTGATGACTAAAATTTATACCTCTTCTCAGGACGAGCTGGCTCCTCATTCTAACACCCCCACAAATGCTATGCGCAGCGGAACTACAACATTTGGGTGCTAGGCAGTTATCATCACACACAAGCTATATCAAACGACTCAAAGAGACGTAAAAGTTTTAACATAAATTAAACATTGTTAAAAACATACAAGTTTACGGTTTTCCAAATCCCAAGATGATACAACACAGAGTTAGCGTTTTGGTCCCCACGAATCTCAACCCCAAAAGATACATTTTCGTTAACATGACAGAAAATTAAAAGTGTTCAAGTTAAATAATGGGTGGAAAACAAGTAGACGCCAAGCCACACACAACTCCCATCCTTTGCATGCTCCATGCTAAGCTTCATCGATTACCTGAAACACATGCTAAATTTGGTCAACAAATAATGTTGAGTGGAATTCATAGGTTTCACAATCTCATTTTGAACATATGTGTTATAAAAATCATTCACGATCATTCATAGAATTGTCGATCAAACAATCTATTATCAAGGTTATGACAATTGTGTTTAAGCTCATGACACTAATCCGTTAACTCTATCACCCGAGTATAATTACCGGCGTGAGTAAGATGAAACCATTGCCCCTTCTAAAGGCATCAGTTGCAATTATACCTTATCTCTTATCACAAGTTATCCGTCCGCAGGGGGTACTCAACGTACAAGCCCTTGTCTCGGATAGGGTCGTCAACCCCATAGTACTATTAATTGTATAAGCGGATATTTTCAATCCACACAAGGATTAAACAATAGTTAATAGTTCATGAATATTGGGTCTTTTGCAACTAGGTACTCAACACAATTTAAGGCAACATTCGGGTCCAACAATCATTCATGACATATGTTCATTTAATAAAACTAGCATCCATCTCCCTCGCGGGTAAAAACAATTTGAAACAGTAGTAAGTGAGGCTACAAATTCACACCTTATGTATATAGAAGTAGTCGACGATACGAATGACGATCACTGACGATGATGAGGATACCCGGGAAATTCAACACCTAACAAACAATAACGCTTAATGAGTAAATCTCATTTATAAACTTTAAGTACTGTATAATATGTACATATTAGTCAATTGTGATAATTACAAACTTACGCCAAAACCAAACAAGTAATTGTTATTAGTTTTATACGATTCATCTACGTTATTAACGTTATTACCCTTTTTAGGTTTTTCGCCTATACTTACCAAAAGTATGGGCTGTTTTCTAAGACTTAAACCCTTTTATAAAATTTAGGAAAATTCCCAAAAATACCAAAAGACCTGTAGAAAACCCATTTTTAATCCCATTAAAAGTTCTCACTTTTATGACCCGTTACTCAACACATTACTAGACATACGTTTTTCGGACTGATTTTGCACATTGACCATGTTGGACTTGTTTGACCCATTTAAAATACACCATTGACCCGTTCAACACCTAAGCCTAATAACAGACTCACAAATGCAGGCTTGAGACCAAAAATCAACTTTTAATCAATTACCAAACTATATCTATGGTCCCCGGGATTTGACCCAAAACCAAACATAATTTCGGATTATGTAGGTTCTCATCTCCCGGTACACGTATTTTCAAAACATCATAACTTTTGACTCGTTAGGAGTCGTAAGCTCTTTCTTATACCAAATCGAAGCTAAGACGACGTTCTACAACTATATCCTAGTCTCATGACCTGTTTACAAATTCAAACCCATGAAAACAAGCCTAAACAATCTGCTTAAAATTACCCTTCTCAAAATCAACCCAACACTTGTTTCCAAACCATTTTATCGACACCTAGCCTTAAATTAATCACTCCTAACCATGTCTAAACACCCTAATCAGTCCTTAACACTAAAAATATCAAATCCACTCCAAAACTCATTCACCAAATCAAACATGCAACAAGCTTAACCCATTCAAAAACATCTAAAACAATAACTTAAACATGAACCCACAAGCAAAAACATCAACCACCAAGATCTACCAAACACCCCCATATTGCCGTGGGGTGTTGGTGCTCAAAGCACCCCAACCAAATTGATTTTGGTTGGTTTGTTGGGTGATTAATCATTATCTATATTCTATTTAAACATGCATAACCCCCATTTACATCAAAACACATTTTTGAAAATCATCTTTGATTCTTGAAAAATTTTATGAATGCATGTTGGAATAAATTACATCAAAACACTTACAATTGATAATTAAAATGTGGTCTAACCTTGGATTGAATCAAAAAAAGAAAAAAAATATTTTGGTGGTGGTGGTGGTGGTGTGGCCGACGGCCAAAAGAGAGAAAAGAGAGAGAGTGTGAGAAGTTTTTGAATGTTTTTGTGTTGTGTGTGTTCCATTTCCCCCTTTTGTAAACTTCTAAGGACCTTTTGTGCAATTTGGGCTTTCTTTTGTCCTTGTTAGAAAACGACCTCAAATGTTTGCGGGAATGACTTACTAGTTGACTTGGAAAATTTTGCGGGAGTTGGGGGTCATCCCGAACACTCCAAAATACTTTTAGGACAATTTAAATGCACTCGGAAAGCAATAAAACACACCCGACTCGACTTAACACGAACCAAAAGTAAAATCCTCGAAAAATTATAAGATCGATAAAGCGACAATAAACATAGAAATTTGGGCATCCGTCGGGATCGTAGTCGTCATCGTTCTTCTTAAATCGTCAATCGTTAAGATTACGACCTCAAACATTTGTTTCAACCAAAACGATAAAATATATAGTAAATAAAATTTCTTAAAAATTTCAAAAATAGGCGTAATTTAGGGTAAGATAAGTGACCTCGGTTTCTGGATATTACATCCACCCCTCCTTAAAGAGAGCGACGTCCCGGCGCTCGCCTCTTCTTATACTCCCATCTCGTGCCGCTAGAACAGATGAGGATATATCTCCTTGAAAAAGTCCTCACTTTCCCAAGTGTATTCCGGTCCACGCCTAGAATTCCATCGTACCTTCACAATGGGAATTCTATTATGCTGCAGCCTCTTAACTTCTTGGTCCATAATCTCCACTGGTTCCTCCACGAAATGCATTTTATCGTCAAGCTGAATCTCGTCCAAAGGAATCACCAATTCCTTATCCGCCAAACTCTTCTTCAAATTTGATACGTGAAACGTGTCGTGAATAGCACTAAGTTCATTCGGCAATTCTAACTTATATGCTACTGGTCCAATTCGTTTAACAATCTTGAATGGTCCAATATACCTTGGACTCAGCTTTCCTTTCTTCCCAAAACAAATCACACCCTTCCACGGCGAAACCTTAAGCATGACCATGTCTCCGACCTCAAATTCCAACGGTTTCCTTCTATTATCGGCATAACTCTTCTGTTGGCTTCTTGCAGCAAGTAAACGGTTCTTAATTTGCACAATCTTCTCTGTCGTCTCCAAAACCATTTCGGGCCCAGTCAACTGACTTTCTCCTACTTCGCTCCAACACACAGGAGATCTACGCTTCCTTCCATACAACGCTTCGAATGGTGCAGCCTTGATGCTCGCATGGTAACTATTATTATACGAAAACTTCACTAAAGGTAAGTGGCGTTCCCAGCTTCCTCCGAAATCAATCACGCATGCTCGGAGCATGTCCTCCATCGTCTGAATAGTTCGTTCGCTTTGGCCATCAGTCTCCGGGTGATAGGCCGTGCTCAAACTCAATTCGATGCCCATCGCACGTTGAAGAGATTTCCAAAATTCCGAAGTAAGCCTACTATCGCGATCCGAAATGCTCGATAAAGGTACACCATGTCTGCAAACAATCTCCTTCACGTACACACTGGCATGTTTCTCCATGCTGTCCGTCTTCTTCATAGGTAAAAAGTGAGCAGATTTCGTCAATCTATCCACTATTACCCAAATCATATCACATCTACTAGGAGTTCTAGGTAAACCCGTCACGAAATCCATAGCGATCCTCTCTGATAGGTGTGTAAACACCCATCCTTTTTACCACTTAATTACAATAATAACCGAGCCAAAACATGTATTTTATGTCTTTTATGTCGGAATTATGCGTGGTTTGTGTTTTTGTTGTGATTTAGGACGAAAAGGTGAAAAGTGGAGAAAACACGGGCATTCACGGACTTTTATTGAAGAAATAGATGAAAAGACGATGTCAAGAAGTCAAGAGTGCAAAAAGAACGGAAGTCCAAGACCAATTCTGAAGATTTATCGAAGAAAAAGTCAAAAGACAGAAGTTTACTTAAAGCCGAAGAACTCAAGTCTACTTTATTGAAGAATTAAAAGACGAGTTCAAAGAAATCCCGAGCCACAACTCATTAGAGTCCAAGTTTAAAGAAGATTAGAAGAATAAAGGACTAATGGTGCAATTAATGAAGATTAAAGGCTTAAGGACCTAATGACGCAATTAAGAAGAAAGGAAGGAGGGGAGGAAGCTTCCTAATCCTCCCCTATATATAGATTAGGCTAGTTAATTATTTTTCTTTTTTGGCTAAGTGTGATAATTAGTCTTCCACCATTTATTTACCTTGCACCTTTAAATTCATGTCATTTAAATACTTGCCAAATTTAAATACCTTGTCTTGCACCTTAAATTCCTTTAATTTCAAGTAAGTTTCCATTTAATTCTTGTCAATCTTTATATATCTTGTTAATCTCCTATCTACCTTTGTTAATCTTTGATTTTTATGTTTATGTTTGTGTTCATGTTCATGTTTTTATTTTGATCAAAGTGGGTTTTAATTATCGTGGTTAGATTTGTTAGTTTTATTGATTTAGATTGTTTGTTTATGATTATTGAATGTTTTGTTATTAGTTTAGTTTAATCTTGTGTTTGATTTTGGTTAAATTTGTGGTTAGATTTGTGTTACTGTGTTTCCCTGTTCTTCTGGGGTGTTTGTTTCTGTTACTGTGATTCCCAGGTTAGTTCCGAACAAGGAAGCTCCTGACTCAGAAAGTTCCGAACCAGCAAGGCTTCATTCGGAAGAGTTCCGAGCCAAGAGAAGGAGTTCTTTCATTCGGAACATCCTAAGTTCCGAATCAAGAAGTTCCGAGTCAAGAATGGTTCATTCGGAACTCAAGAACTTCCGAATCAAACAACTCATTCGGAAGAGTTCCGAATCAACATCTTTCGAACCAAGACTTCTGAATCAAGGATTTCTTTCAGTTGAGTTCCGAATCAGCAAAGTTCCGAACGAAGGATTGTTTTGGATAAGTGACATATTCAGATCAATTTGTTCCGGATCAAGGATTTTGGTAATATTCCGAGCGAAGAAGAATCATTCCAAAAGAAGGTGACATTCCGGATGAGTGATTGTTCTGAACGAAGGATTATTCCGAATGAGCTGTATTCAGGTTCTTTTTAGTTTCTGTTTTTAATTTCTGTTTTTAATTTTTATTTTCAAGCTTTATTTTTCCTGCCTTTACCTTAGTCGCACTTTAAGTTAATTTTGCCTTAGATTTATGTTAGCTTTGCTTTAGTTTAAGTTTTAGTTGCGTTTTAAGTTTGCCTTAGATAGTTTTAAGTTTGCGTTATTTACTTTTAGTGCCCTTTTATTTTTAGTCAAGCTTTTAAATACTTGCACTTACTTTAAATTAGTTTAGATTTACTTTAATTGCACCTTTACTTAATTGTTTTCGCACTTTTAATATACTACAACGACACACTTTTGTTTCACCAAAGAACGAATGAGTCGCATAGTTAAGCTAGATCAATTCGATTAGACATACATCAACGAATCTTTTTAACCTGAGTAAAATCTAGTTATTACTCTCCCATTTCCATTCTGGGATCTCAGGTTGTACCAACAGCCCAGACGATTTCTTATGTTCAGCTTTAACCTTCGCACAAGTCAAACACTTACTGACGGAACGAGCAATCTCCGCCTTCATATTCGGCCACCGGTAGACTTTCTTCAGATCATGATACATCTTATCCGCTCCAGGATGTATCAAGTACTTCGACTTATGAGACTCGTTCATAACCAAATCTCGTACTCCAGGCATTCCTTCCTCGGATGGACACAACAGTAACCAAATCCGATTCTCAAAATATCTCAGCCCGTCTGACCTAACCACAAAAAGAGGTTTCAACAGTCTCCCCAGATTCTCAGCACCAACATTTTCTTTCATTAATCCCTTTTCTTGAGCCTTCAATATTGTTTCGGTTAAATCCACACCCTCAGTCATCACTAATTCTCTGACTCTCAAAGGTTTCTCTCTATCCTTCCTACTAAGTGCATCCGCTACAACGTTCGCCTTGCCAGGATGGTAGCAAATCTCGCAGTCATAGTCACTCAGCAGTTCCACCCATCGCCTTTGTCTCATATTCAACTCCTTTTGGTCTAAAATGTGCTGCAAACTCTTTTGGTCAGTGAATACAACACACTTAGTCCCATACAAGTAGTGTCTCCACAACTTAAGCGCAAAAACTACAGCTCCCAATTCCAAATCATGCGTAGTATAGTTTTCTTCATTCTTCCTCAGTTGTCTTGACGCGTAAGCAATCACCTTCTCACGCTGCATCAACACAGTTCCATAACCCTTACGAGACGCGTCACAATACACCATGAAGTCTTCGATTCCTTCTGGCAATGACAAAATCGGAGCAGAACACAACTTGTCCTTAAGTGTTTTGAAAGCGATTTCTTCATCATCTCCCCATTCAAACACCCGATTCTTCTCAGTAAGCTTGGTCAACGGCTTTGAAATCAACGAAAACCCTTCGATGAATCTCCGATAATAACCGGCTACACCAAGAAATTGTCGAACTTCAGTCGGCGTTGTCGGTGCCGACCATTCCTTGATTGCCTCAACCTTGGTAGGATCCACACGAATTCCTTTGCTATCAATTACGTGCCCAAGGAATTGTACAAATTCTAACCAAAACTCACACTTTGAGAATTTCGCGTACAGCTTCTCTTTCTTCAGAAGATCAAATATCTTCCTCAGGTGCTTCTCGTGTTCTTCCTTGCTCTTGGAGTAAATAAGAATATCATCGATGAATACAATGACAAACTTATCCAAATACGGCTTGCACACTCGATTCATAAGATCCATGAATAATGCAGGCGCATTTGTCAGCCCAAAAGGCATCACTCGGAATTCAAAATGTCCATACCGCGTACGAAAGGCAGTTATAGGAATATCCTCCTATCTAACTTGTAGTTGATGATACCCTGATCTCAAGTCGATCTTTGAGTACACACAGGAACCTTGCAACTGATCAAAAAAATCGTCAATCCTCGGCAATGGATACCGATTCTTAACCGTCAACTTGTTGAGCTCTCTATAGTCGATACACATCCGAAACGACCCATCCTTCTTCTTTACAAACTACAATGACGCTCCCCATGGTGATGAACTCGGTCGAATAAACCCCTTATCCATCAACTCTTTCAATTGATCTGATAACTCCTTCAACTCTGACGGTGCTAATCGATAGGATGCACGAGAAACTGGTGCAGCTCCTGGCATCAAATCGATTCGAAATTCGAATTCACGGGTGGGCGGTAAACCCGGCAACTCATCAGGAAAAACTTCCGGGTATTCTCGAATTACAGGTACCTCTTTCAACTTTGCCTCTAAGTCACCATCACTAGAAACTTGTGCCAGAAACACATCACATCCATCTTCTACATACCTCATCATTTTCAAGCAAGATATCACTTTCAAACGAGAGGTACATTCATCTCCCTTCACAGTCAAAACCCTATTCCTCAACGGGATTTGGACTAATCTTTCTCCACAAACGATCACGGCACTATGCGCCATTAGCCAATCCATCCCAACGATCACGTTGAACGATCCTAGCTCTATAGGCATTAAGTCGATATCAAAAGCATAATTCCCTAACTTCAAGGTACACCCTCTTAGTATAGAATTTGTACTAACAATCTTCCCATCGGCTAATTCCACGTTATAATTAGTCGTTAGCATTACCGGTTCTCTATTGATATGACGACTAAATTTTACATCTACAAAGCTCTTGTCGGAACCAGAATCAAACAATATACTAGCATAACGAGCGTCAAGTAGAAACGTACCGGTAACCACATTCGGGCCTTGCGGTTTATCAGCGATACCTACTCGATACACAGCAGCAGCATTATTTCCTCCTTCCCTATTTCCAGTTTTCGGGCAGTTCCCTTGCTTATGCCCCCTTTCTCCACACCCAAAGCAAACCATCACCTTCGTGGCATTTTCCCTAGTAGCCACCCCTTTAGCTCGGCAATCTGCAATTCTATGACCCGCTTTTCTGCACTTGCCACACGCTGGTGGGCAATTCCCTATATGGTACAAATTACATCGACCACAATGAGGATTCACCTTAGCTCTTTTAGGGGTAGTGACAGCCCTCATCCCATCACTTCTTCTCTGGTTGAACTGCTGGTTGCGGTTCTGACCTTGGTTGTTACGGTTTCCTCCACGATTTTGACCTTGGGATTGATTCCCCTGAGCTGCTTCCCACTTTGTCTTGTTCCCCTCGGCGATGTAGTTCTTCTTATCTTGCAGCTTGACATCCATTAGTGTGTGAGCCATTTGGACTGCTTCATCGAATGAACCAGGCTTAGATGAAGTTGTCTCACCCTTGATATTGCTTGACAAACCCTTGATGTACTGCTTCATTTTCTTGTGATCGTCAGCAAAGGCATCGGGACACAAAAGGCTCAACTCATTAAACCTCCTTGTATACGCGGTGATGTCATTGTTCCTCAAAGACAAATGCCTTAACTCATCTTCTAGCTGACCCAGCTCTTCTTCGGGACAAAACTTTTTGGTCAAGAGTGCCTTGGTAGTTGTCCAAGTCCTCGCATTTGCTACCGCTAATCTAACAGTGGCCACTTGATTGTTCCACCAACTTAAGGCGTCATCGAGAAAAGTGGCAGCTGCAAACTTGACTTTATTTGCCTCTGCACATCCGCTAATTTCAAAAGTCCTTTCGATCTTCTCCAACCATCTTCGGAGTTCTAAGGCTCCGCCGGTACCACGAAACTGCGTGGGACCGCATTTCATAAAACAAGCATAAGTACACTCCCTTGGGGCTTGCTGTCTTCCTGCATTTCCACCTTGATCTGGGTTTCGGTTTGCACGATCCGCTTCGAGTGCATTTGCAATTGCTTCTTGAATCATTGTGTTCACACGGTTATCTGTCAGCTTTGGAGGCATGGTGAATTCTTAAGTACACCTCTCTGCAAAGACAGGGAAAATAGAAAACAAGGTAAGTATACACATCAAGATTAAGATGGATTTCTCTTTCAAGACATAATATAAGTACAACAACACATCACTACAAGGTTACTAATATTCATCAATCACATCACAAAAGAGCAAATTAAAGACATATCATAGATTATGAAAGGTAAGCATGGATTGCATTGATAAATCAACCAAAATCTGTGACAAGTAATGCCACTACAACCATACACCAACAAACTTAAGTCTTCAAGTTTTCATCACAATACCATCATACAGGAGTCTAAAATAGTTCGATTACAACGATCATAAGATAAAATAAAATATAAGTAACTAGTCACATGGTGATCCACACGACCTCTTGGATGGTGGTTCTTCTTCATCCTTTTCGGGCTCTTCGTCACTGTCTTCTTCTTCCTCGTCCATCTTCCTCTTTCCCTTATCACTCGGCTCACACTCAATTACCTTCTTCGTTCCAGAAGTAGATCCAAACTCCACTGCTACCTGATTCCCTAAAGTGACACACACACCCCTGGCGGGTGGCTGTACCATGAAATCATTAGCCTCCAGCTCCGAGTCATCTACAAATCTCCAATCTTGTGGCAGGGATGCTCCAACACGGTGCTCCCAACTCAGTATCTTAGCCAACCTCGCCTGATCCTCCCTAACTTGCTCAAGACTAGTACTCAGGTTTGCTATCATCGATCTCACACTATTTATATCACTCTTATTCGCTACTCCATCAAATTCAGCCCTTGCAGTTCTTGCCAACAACCTCTGATGTGCCCTCTCATTCTCGTCAAACCTTTTGATTACTCTAGTTTCCACCACGTACCGTTCGTACATCAATCTATCCATTCTTCTCAAGACAAGCGGAACGTCACGATAAGCTCTCGGTCTGGGGCAGATAACTCTTGCGATGTCCTGATGAAGAGAATTAGCGCTTTTTGCAGCGTCCGAACTTCTAGGGATACCTGGCATACCAATCAGATGAGAAATACGAGTAGGCCTGGGGAAGGTAGTACTCCTTCGATCGGGGTCTTGAGCTTGCACATTGTCCGTCTCGACTTGTCCTTCAACAGCTGTTCCAACATTTCCCCCTTCGTGTCCTACGACGTATTCGTCTCCATTTCCGTTAGGCGGTACCTCGGCCATTCCTGCAATAACAGAGAATTTTGGAGGGTACGTAAGATTATTATTCAATATTTATAAATACATGCATGCAAATGCAATGCAAAGGTGGTACACATGCCCAAAATGCGATAATATGATGCCCATACATATGTAATACAAGAATTACGATATCGAGTACTCCACGTACAATTCCAACGTTTACATATAGTAGTTCAATATCTACGTAATAAATACTCACATATATTACTTCAACTCAAAGGTATACATCTATACCATCAATACTGAAAATAAACCTTACCGGAGCCATGCAGGATAGTTGTGTGCTTGGAAAATTTCTTACGACACCAAAAGTTATAGTTTAGGATTTTTCAAAAAGACCTAGTTCTCTATAACTCATGGCTCTGATACCAATCTCTAACACCCCCACAAATGCTATGCGCAGCGGAACTACAACATTTGGGTGCTAGGCAGTTATCATCACACACAAGATATATCAAACGACTCAAAGAGACGTAAAAGTTTTAACATAAATTAAACATTGTTATAAACATATGATAGGTGTGAAAACACCCATCCTTTTTACCACTTAATTACAATAATAACCGAGCCAAAACGTGTATTTTATGTCATTTATGTCGGAATTATGCGTGGTTTGTGTTTTTGTTGTGATTTAGGACGAAAAAGTGAAAAGTGGAGAAAACACGGCATTCACGGGCTTTTATCGAAGAAAAAGACGAAAGACGAAGTCGAAAGATCAAGAGTGGAAAAAGAACGGAAGTCCAAGACCAATTCCGAAGATTTATCGAAGAAAAAGTCAAAAGATGGAAGTTTACTAAAAGCCGAAGAACTCGAGTCTAATTTACGAAGAAATTCAAAGACGAGTTTAAAGAAATCCCAAGACAAAATCATTAAGTCCAAGATTAACAAACAATTAAGAAGAAAAGGGCTTAAGTGTGCAAATAAGGAAAAGAGGAAAGAGGGAGGAAGCTTCCTAAGCTCCTCCCTAATCACCCCTATATATAGTTTAGGCTAGCTTCATTTTCATGTTGTTGGTGGCTTGACAAGCCACACTTCCACCATTTTCATTTCTTGTCATTTAATTTCTTGCAATTTAATTTCATGTTATGCACTTCAATTCAAGTAAGTCTTTTTATTTTGGAATCTTTTCTTTTAATCAAGTTCTTATCTTTAATCATCTTCTTCTCCCTTTCTTAGTTTGCTTCTCTTTGATTCATGTTCATCCTTGATTTGTTTTTATCTTTAATCATCTTCTTCTCCCTTTCATATTCATGAATCAAAGAGAAGCAAAGTAAGAAAGGGAGAAGAAGATGATTAAAGATAAGAACTTGATTAAAAGAAAAGATTCCAAAATAAAAAGACTTACTTGAATTGAAGTGCATAACATGAAATTAAATTGCAAGAAATTAAATGACAAGAAATGAAAATGGTGGAAGTGTGGCTTGTCAAGCCACCAACAACATGAAAATGAAGCTAGCCTAAACTATATATAGGGGTGATTAGGGAGGAGCTTAGGAAGCTTCCTCCCTCTTTCCTCTTTTCCTTATTTGCACACTTAAGCCCTTTTCTTCTTAATTGTTTGTTAATCTTGGACTTAATGATTTTGTCTTGGGATTTCTTTAAACTCGTCTTTGAATTTCTTCGTAAATTAGACTCGAGTTCTTCGGCTTTTAGTAAACTTCCGTCTTTTGACTTTTTCTTCGATAAATCTTCAGAATTGGTCTTGGACTTCCGTTCTTTTTCCACTCTTGATCTTTCGACTTCGTCTTTCGTCTTTTTCTTCGATAAAAGCCCGTGAATGCCGTGTTTTCTCCACTTTTCACTTTTTCGTCCTAAATCACAACAAAAACACAAACCACGCATAATTCCGACATAAATGACATAAAATACACGTTTTGGCTCGGTTATTATTGTAATTAAGTGGTAAAAAAGATGGGTGTTTTCACACCTATCAAATCCCCTACACTTAACCATTGCAATGTCCTCATGCAATGCATTAGTTACAAATCACGTCTTACATTTTCCATCATAATCAACCTACCTTGGCCTTTATTAAACAACTAAGGAAAATCAAAAAGATAGAAAATAACAAGATGCAACAAGGAAGAAACTTGTGAAGAAATCTAAGACTTACATTAGGGCTTGTGTGTCATGAATGTTCATCACCCTCAAGTTTCACGTTCCCCATGCCAAGCTTAAAAACAAGATCATTGTTAGCACAAGTTAGCATAACAAACATTTACTCATGTGGTTCAATTAATCACTTAAACTCCCTTATTCCTACGAGTATCTCTTATATTTTATTGATGTCTTGAATGATCACGAGGATGCATTGTTGACTTATTTCGATAATTTATTTAGGCTGAAAGCAAAGTAGGACGATTTGATCAATAGTTAGCTAAAGGACAAAATCTCTTAAAACTGCTTATCGGGATATCAAAAAGTTCATATCTTGGCATAACTTGGTTCACGATTTGAGACCTTTCTCGGGCCGATATTTGGCATGTACTTCATACTTCATATCTCGAGAGACGTTCTTGAGATAATGGTCTTCTCTTCGTTAATAGAGTGAGTTTCTTCACTTGGAGACTTTTAATGGGTACTCCAACTTTGTTGACCACGACTTCATGATTATTTCTTCAATCTCTAATTGGGATTTTGAGATACAACGATCCGCCTCCTTTTTGGACTTGGATCTATTTATCCTCATACCTTGTTAGGGTCTTTTCGGATAGACTTCTCCATGATCTTTATGGGAGTTGATTGCTTTTCGTCGTGAGTCTTGATCCTTCATATTGATTTTGGAAATAATGCTTTTCACATCACTTTGGATCTTCAGCAATAAAATGGAATCCTCATCCCCTTTTAGGGCCTTTTCGGACTCGCCAATCTTCGCGCCCCGCTTCATAAGTTATGCCTTAGCTATGAACTCTTATCATTACCGAGCAACTTTTAAACGATCTTGGGCTAGAAGCTAAGTAACTTTTCAAATCGTACGACCTTACTTATTGCAGATAATTTATTAGCAAGTGATTGGAGAAAAAGATCATAATTAACTCACATAAGTTAATGAGAGAATACCAAACTTGTAACCAACTCTATCATTTCTCGTTCTCCATAATTTAAAATCTCAAGGAATGAGGCTCGTGGATGCTTAGCCTAATAAACCAATTAAGGTCTACATGGTTAAGGATACTAGCTAGAGTGAACTTGGATAAGTAAACTCGGGTTGAGTCAAAATATTCACAACGGGCCTAATATATCTAAGATATCTAAACTTGCTAAAACCATTTTATTAAAATGCTAGAAAGTAACAAAAATAAAGGAGACTACAACTAGGCCAAAATAAATTAAAAATTTTGAAAAATGTCGAAAAATTGATTTTCCGGTTAAAATGAGGGCAAATACAAGGAAAAGACCACTTAACTTCGATAGAAGTCCCCGCTACACTTAATATAAACATTGTCCTCAATGTTTAAGCATGTGGGAGTAAACTCCCCTACACTTAGGACATTGTGCACTTTGTTTAAATCTCGTTAAGGAAAAGACAAGTAAAGAGATTCCTATTTTAATATTGAGAAATATAAAATAGTGAATCGAAAAGAGTGTAGGATAGAACCGGGAAGAAGGGAACACGGAATCACGGTTCGTCAAAAGTAATCAAGAGTGTGTCTTTGAAGCTCTAATCCCTGCACATGATAAGAAAGAGAACAAGAAACACCAACGGGGCTCCCCCTACACTTATGGTGAAAACAGGAAAGATAGATAGATAATTTGGTTGCCTCCCAAAAAGCGCTTGTTTATATTAACCGAGTCACGAGCCTGACCTGTCCCCGAATTAAATGGTCCATGGGGAAGCCTCGTATGTAATACCGGGATCAAAGACTAATAAGTGTGAAAACACTTATCCTTTTACCACTTATTTCCAATAATAACAAGACCAAAACGTGTGATTTATGTCGTAAAAGTCGGAATTATGCGTGGTTTGTGTTTTTATTGTGTTTTAGGACCAAAATATGAAAAAGGAAGAAAACACGGGCTTTCACGGGCTTTTATCGAATAAAACGGGAAAATACGAAGTCAAAAGATCAAGAGTGCGAAAAGAACGGAAGTCCAAGGCCTATTCTGAAGATTTATCGAAGAAAAAGTCTAAAGGCGGAAGTTTAACGAAGTCGAAGAACTTAAGTCTAATAGAAGAAGAAAATTAAAATACAAGTTCAAATCCCGAGACGACAAAGACAAAGAATTAAAGTCGAGTCGAGAAAACGTGAAGAAAGCAAGAAAGAAGATGCAACACATGCACTCCTTCCACCTTCCCTATAAATACCCTCCTAATAGTCATTAGGAGGGTGGTTAGATAGTTTTAGCTAGTTTTTTTCACTTTTTCATTTTCTCTAGTTTTAGAGAGAGAAAGTCTTAAACTTTCTCTCACTAAATTTCATCTTCTTTCTTAATCTTTCAAGATTAAACATGTTTGTATTGCTTATTTTCATTAATAAAGTTCCATTTTAAGCTTTTAATCCTTAATCTCATTCTACTCTTCTTTGATTTTAGATTGATTTTGGTGCGATTATCATGTGATCCGTGTTGTTCTAATTGATTTCGTTCTTAAAAAGTTAATCTTTAGATCATTTCATTAGTTTTCATTTGATTAAGCTTTAAGACTCTTGTGCTTATTGGCTTATTTTTATGATTAGCTTAATTGTTTATAAAAGTTTTCCTTAAAAAGTTTATGTTTTTATTGTTTGATCCAAAAGTTGTTTAATTTTCGAGTTACATAAGTTGATAGAAGTGCTTATTTGATTTGGTTTAGTATAGATTTGTTTTAGTTGGTGAGAAGCTTATCATTTTAGCTTATTTCATTGGCTTTTCAAACAAATTCCATCATTTTCGGAAAAGGTTTTAAACCCTTTTCCGATCTACATATTCCGACCATCCCACCCCTCTTTCCGATTGAGTCCAATCGGAAAAGGGTTTCCATTTTCCGATCTGACCTCGTTTGTGTATTCCGATTGGGGATTTTCTCCACATTCCGATTTAAGCATTTGTGTAACATTCTGATAGGCTCCATTCCCTGTTATTCTGATTGTGCTTGATTATACACATTCCGATTAGGCAAATTTATATATTCCGATTTGGTACTTTTACCCCACATTCCGACATCATTATTTCTCCATATTCCGACCACCAGATCGGAATACATTCCGATCTGGGCCCATTTTGGCTTATTCCGATTGAGTTGTTTTGGAGTAGTCCGATCTTACTTTCTTTTAGTACTTTTCGACTAAGTTCTTATTTTTAGAGAATTTTCCAAGTGTTAGTTTTATTTAGTGTGCTAGTACTTTTCCATTGTTACCTTTAAATTTGCAAGCATTTTCTTTTAACTCATTTTAGTAATTAATCTTTATTCTTTCATTTTACTCAACGACAATTTAATTACTTGCTAATAGTTTAAAATTAGACAAAACAAACCAAACCATTCTCTTGATTCACCAAAAGACGATTGAGTCGCACTTAAGACCGGTTTTCAATTCGAAAAGACTTGGGATTACGAATTTTATACCTAGCCAAAAGCGAAGTATTAAATGGCGCCGCTGCCGGCTCTTTTCATTACGATAAACGGTTTTGAATTTTGGGATCCGTTCTTTGAACGTTATTTTCCTTGCTTTAAAAATTTTCAAAAATCCAAAAAAATATAAAACTCTTCAAAAATACAAAAACATTAAAAAATCATTAACAAGCAATTCTTTTCAAAAGGTTTTTGCACCAAAAAGATTATATAGATATTCTCTGTGTATATTTTTCTTCTGCAGGTGTATGCGTACTAGATCTTCGAACTATTCTGAGCCCGAGACTCGTGAAGATTTAGATATGGCTGGTGTTAATAACAACAATAATCACCCACCTCAACCCAATTTGAATAACAACAACAACAACAACAACAATGTCCTCCTACCTGATTTTCGAACCATGGAGGAATTGTGCCAACCCACCATGAACGGACGCGGAGGCCCGATTACGCCAATGCACGTCACGGCTCAGGAGTTTTCGTTGAAGCATCACATGATCCAACAAGTGCAAACGAACCCATTTCGTGGAATTCCGGATGATGATGCCAACAAACACCTCGACAAATTCATTACCATTACCCAAAGCATGAAGTGCCCCAGTGTTTCTATGGATGACCTTCGCCTTCAACTCTTTCCCCACTCGCTTTCTCACCATGCCGAAAAATGGTTTGACCGTCTTCCTAAGAATTCTATTCATACGTGGAATGACATGACTCAACGCTTTTTATCGCGCTACTTTCCCCCATCCATGGTCACTAGCCTTCGTAACCAAATCAGTGGATTCATGCAAGAGAATGATGAATCACTTTTCGATGCTTGGGAACGATACAATGATTTGATTGACCGCTGTCCAAATCACAATATGCTCCCCGTCACTCTCATTGACACCTTCTACAATGGTCTCACTTTTCGTGATCGTGACACGATCAATGCCGCCGCCGGTGGTACTTTTATGAAAAGGAGACCGGAGGAGTGTCGAGAGTTGATTGAAAACATGACTACTCACCACAAAAATTGGGATTCATCCGCATCCTCAAGATCTAACTCGAGAGTCAATGTTTCTTCTACTACTTCCAATCCTGAGATGACTGAAATCTCTCGACAACTCGCTGAAATGAACAAGAATTTCATGGCCATGGCCACAAACAACTTTCAACAAGCTAAAGCCGTTGCTATTTCTTGTGACACATGTGGTGGTCCTCATTCTTATAATGATTGTCCTTCAACCCAAAGCAATTTTTCTGAAAACGTTAACGCAGCTTACGGCACTTATCCCACGGGAGGCTATCAAGCTCGCCCTCAAGGAGACCGTGGCTTGCTAAGTTATCGTTCCAAGAATTATCTTGCTCCTCCCGGTTTCCCTCCTGCAAACCAAAACCAACAACAAAGCTATAACCGAAACAACCAACCCCAACCTCGTGCTCAAAATCAATTTCAATCCCAAAGAAACCCATACCCAACTCAAGGAAATTCTCAATCTTACCAAGCTCCACCTCTCAATCAACCGATGGCAGTAAACCAAGACGTCGAGACATTCATGAAGACTAATCGTGAGATGGTGACGAATCTTCAGAGTCAATTTGTCAACTTGAAGAATGACATGGTGAAATAAGGGAGCGATATTCGAGCAGAGCTAAGGAATGATATGGCAAAACACAACAATGACATTAATGCAAACATGCAAAACTCTTTTAATAATCATGCGGTTCACCTTCATGATATGATTGGTTCGCTCATCCAAGGTAATCAACCCTCTTCTTCGGGTACTCTTCCGAGTAATACCGTTGCGAATCCAAGAGGGGAGATGAAAGCAATCACCACTCGTAGTGGAAAAGGTTATATGGAACCCGAGCTTCCTACACCTCCACCCGTGATTGTGAACAAGGAAAAAGATCAACTTTCCTCACCTCCTTCACCTTCTATCCCCATTTCCCCACCACCCGTGGTTGTGAGTGATCCTATTCCCTTAAAGCCTTCTTCTTCATCCAATATACCTTATCCTTCAAGGTTGAGGAAAGAGAAGCAAAAGAGCAAGGATGATATTCAGGTTTCAAACTTTCTAAAAATGTTTAAACAATTGAATTTTAACATCTCCTTTGCCGAGGCTCTCGCTCACATGCCCAAATACGCTAAGATGTTTAAAGATCTTCCAAGTGATAAAGAAAAGCTTCTTGACATTGCTCAGACCCAACTTAATGAGAACTGCTCCGCAGTGCTCTTAAGGAAATTGCCCACCAAACTTGGTGATCCGGGTCGCTTCTTGATTCCTTGCAATTTCCCGGGAGTAGAGAATTGCATGGCCCTAGCCGATCTAGGTACCAGTATAAACTTAATGCCTTTAAGTGTTTGGAAGCAATTATCTCTCCCCGAGCTAGTCCCCACCAAAATGACTTTGGAATTAGCTAACCGTACGGTTGCTTATCCAGTGGGGATAGCCGAAGATGTCTTTGTTGGCGTCGACAAATTCACCTTCCCGGCGGATTTTGTTGTCGTTGACTACGAGATGGACCCTCGTGTTCCATTAATCGTTGGACGTCCATTCCTGAGGACCGGTCGCACTCTCATTGATGTAGCCGCAGGCGAATTAATCATGAGAGTTGGTGACGATCAAATTATCTTCAACATGGGTAAGATTTCTAAGCAACCTTATTCGTATGAGAGTGTTAATGCTATTGATGTTCTCGATGAGGCTTGTGAAGAACATTTTCATGATGCTTGCAAAAGTACTCTCTCTTCTCTACCTAATGTTGAGACCGTTGCCTCAATTGCTCCAGCATTGACTCCTTTTGGAGAAAGTGACTTGGATGATTTCGAAGCTAGCTTGGGTCCTCTCGATATTAAGTATGATAATTTGTCCACCAATTGGGATGAAGACATTCGTACTATTGAGAGACTTCTCAATAAGGACCCGTTTTCTCCTCCTGCTCCTAAAGAGGTGACTAATGATGATCCATCCTTAGTTTCACCATCTATTGAGGATCCTCCCACTCTTGAGCTTAAGGACCTACCTCCTCATCTTGAGTACGTTTTCCTGGAAGACAACGAGAAGTTACCGGTCATCATCGCAAAGGATCTGAAAGAAGACGAAAAAGCCCGACTTGTCGCCGTGTTGAAGAAGCATAAAAGAGCTATCGCTTGGAAAATCTCCGACATCCGTGGAATTGATCCTCACTTCTGCACACATAAAATTCTCATGGAGGACGACTTTAAGCCCACAATTCAAAGCCAACGAAGGGTGAATCCTAAAATCCATGAAGTCATCAAAAAAGAGGTTATCAAACTTCTTGATGCGGGTATGATTTACCCTATTTCGGATTCACCATGGGTTAGTCTAGTCCATTGTTTTCCTAAGAAAGGCGGAATCACCGTTGCGCCCAATGCAAACAACGAGTGGATTCCTACCCGTCTCGTTACTGGGTGGAGAGTTTGTATAGACTACCGCAAACTCAATGATGCCACGAGAAAGGATCATTTCCCTCTACCTTTTATGGACCAAATGCTTGAACGTTTAGCGGGTAATGAATATTACTGCTTTCTTGATGGTTTCTCGGGTTATTTCCAAATACCCATCGATCCCCAAGATCAAGAGAAGACAACATTCACTTGTCCCTATGGCACCTTTGCTTATAAAAGAATGCCTTTTGGCTTATGCAATGCCCCCGGGACTTTCCAAAGGTGCATGTTGGCTATCTTCCATGACATGGTTGAGCAAACCATGGAAGTCTTCATGGATGATTTCTCGGTCTTCGGGGATTCCTTCTCTTCTTGCCTTGCCAATTTGGAACGTATGCTTAAGCGGTGCGAAGACACTCGCCTTGTTCTGAATTGGGAAAAATGCCATTTTATGGAAAAAGAAGGCATTGTGCTAGGACACAAAATCTCTAAAGCCGGTCTTGAAGTCGACCGTGCTAAAGTAGATGTCATAGCCAAATTACCTCCACCTTCAACCGTGAAGGGTGTGAGAAGTTTTCTGGGTCATGCGGGTTTCTATCGTCGATTCATTCAGGATTTCTCTAAAATCGCTCGCCCGATGACCCACCTCTTGGAAAAATATACTCCTTTTATCTTTTCTAAAGAGTGTCTCGAAGCCTTCAACCTTCTTAAGGATAAGCTAACTAAGGCACCGGTCTTGGTTACCCCTAATTGGGAGCTGCCTTTTGAATTGATGTGCGATGCTAGCGACTTTGCTATTGGTGCGGTTTTGGGCCAACGAGTGAATAAACACTTCCAACCAATCCACTACGCTAGCAAAAAAATGACGGGGGCTCAATTGCATTATACGACAACCGAAAAAGAGCTTTTAGCTGTTGTCTATGCTTTTGAGAAATTTCGCCCCTATCTTGTTTTATCTCCCACCATCGTTTACACGGACCATTCCGCGTTGAAGTACTTGATGACAAAGCATGATTCTAAGCCAAGACTTCTTCGCTGGGTTTTACTCCTTCAAGAATTCAATATTGAAATTCGTGACAAGAAGGGAGCTGAAAACTTGGCCGCGGATCATCTGAGCAGACTTGAGGATCCATATCAAGGGGATCATCCGAACAAAGAGATCAATGACTCTTTCCCCCTTGAGACCTTAATGTCTATAAATCTCAATCTCGATGGCACCCCGTGGTTTGCGGACATTGCAAACTACTAAGCAGGTGGTGTTCTCATCAAAGGGTTAACATCCCAACAAAAGAAGAAGTTCTTGAACGATGTTAAGACTTACTTTTGGGATGACCCTTTTCTATTCAAACAATGTGCTGATCTGATCATTCGTCGATGTGTTGACAGACCGGCAGCTTTTGACATTCTCCAAGCTTGCCACAAAGGACCCACCGGTGGTCACTTTGGTCCCAACTACACCGCTAAAAAAGTACTTGATTCTGGATTCTATTGGCCCACCATTTATCGTGACACTCACGAAATGGTTAAGCATTGTGATGCTTGCCAACGTCAAGGCAAGATCACACATAAGGATGAGATGCCTCAAAATTTCATACAGGAATGTGAAATCTTTGATGTATGGGGCATCGACTTTATGGGGCCATTTCCATCCTCCAAAGGGAACAAGTACATCCTCGTCGCCGTCACTACGTTTCTAAATGGGTTGAAGCCAAGGCTCTTCCTACGAATGATGCGAGGGTGGTTGTGACCTTTTTGAAGCAGCTTTTCGCTCGATTTGGCGTTCCTCGTGCTATTATCAGTGACCGCGGAACTCATTTTTGCAACGATCAATTTGAAAGAGTCATGGCTAAGTATGGTGTCAATCACCGTCTTTCCACCGCCTATCATCCCCAAACCAATGGGCAAGCCGAGATATCCAACCGTGGCTTGAAGAGAATTTTGGAGCGTACTGTGGGAGAGCATCGTGCCGCGTGGGCCGATAAGTTAGATGATGCTCTGTGGGCTTTCCGTACTGCTTACAAGACCCCGATCGGCTGCACACCTTATCGTCTTGTGTAAGGGAAATCCTGCCACCTACCCATCGAGCTGGAACATAAGGCGCACTGGGCCTTGAAGTGGGCTAACTTCGACATCAACAAAGCCGGTGATCATCGCAAGATTCAACTCAACGAGCTAAGTGAAATGAGGAATGAAGCTTATGAGAATTCGCTGATCTACAAGGAGAAGACGAAGATCATTCATGACGCAAAAATCAATAACCGAGAGTTCCACGTTGGTGATCAAGTCTTACTCTTTAACTCTCGGTTGAAGATCTTCTCTGGCAAGTTGAAGAGCCGCTGGTCTGGTCCATTCACCGTCGCCAAAGTCTTTCCATATGGGACCATTGAGCTTTCTCAGCCGAATGGGCCCAATTTCAAGGTGAATGGCCAGCGTCTGAAGCTGTACTTTGGTGAGGACATCTCTCAAGAGATTATTCCATCCCTCACCACGTTCCCCATGAACTAAATTGGGTCGAGTCAGGCTCGTGACTCGGTGAACAAAAACAAGCGCTTCTCGGGAGGCAACCCGTGATCTATCCTTTACTGCTTTCATAATAAGTGTAGGGGGAGCCCCGCATATGTTTGTTGTCTTGTTTCTTGTGCTGTGCAGGGATTAAAGCTTCAAAAATCCATCTTGATGACTTTTGATGAACCGTGATACCGTGTTTCCATCTTCCTGGTTCTATCCTAAACTCTTGTGATTCAATATATCATATTTTATATGTTCACATTGAATTCACTTTAGTTGTCCTTTCCTTAGCAAGATTTAAACAAAGTGCACAATGTCCTAAGTATAGGGGAGTATACTCCCACATGCTCAAACATTGAGGACAATGTTTATCTCAAGTGTAGGGGGGACGTCTATCGAAGTAAGTGGTATTTTCCATGAATTTGCCCTCATTTTAACCGGAAAATTTGATTTTTCGACATTTTTCAAAATTTTTAATCTATTTTGGCCTAGTTGTATAGTTGTATTTTCTTTTACCATGTTTAGTTTCTTTCCATTGCTAGAATAGTTTTTCAATAAAGTGGTTTTAGATTTTTCTTAGTCGTGAACATTTTGACTCAACCCGAGTTTACTTACTTAAGTTTACTCTAGCTAGTATCCTTAACGAATTTAAGTCAAGTTTTGCTAGGCTTTTATATAGGGAGCTATAAAACGCGAAAGTCTTAACTCTCACGGGTTAAGAACAAGAACTTTTCGCAAGTTCCTATAATTGATCCTAGAGAGTCGTTTATCAAGGGAACTTTAAAATGCGATTTCTAAACTAGAAAAAGTCTAAGAATTTGCAAGATCCTATAGATGACTCGAAAACACAAAACTTTGATTTAATAGGCTAAGCATCCACGAGTCTCATTCCTTGAGATTTTGAACTGTGGAGAACGAGAGATGATAGAGTCAATTATAAGTTCGGTATTCTTTCGTGAATTTATGTGAGTTAATTATAAGCCTATTCTCCCTCCGCTTGTTAATAAATTTATCTGCAATAAATAAGGTTGTACGATTTAAAAGGTTACTTAGCTTCTAGCCTCAGATCGTTTAAAAGTTGCTCGGAACGGATTAGAGTTCATATCCAAGGCATAACTTATTGAAGCGGGATGCGAAGATTGGCGAGTCCGAAAAGGCCCTAACAAGGCATGAGGGCTACATTTTGTTGCTAAAGATCCAAAAGTGATGTGAAGAATCATTTATCGGAAATCAATATGAAGGATCGAGACACACGACGAAATGCAAAAACTCCCCAAAAGTCATGGAGAAGTCTATCCAAAAAGACCCTAACAAGGTATGAGGATAAATAGATCCAAGTCCTAAAAGGAGGCGGATCGTTGTATATCGAAGTCCAAAATAAAGATTGGAGAAAAATGAAGAAGTCGTGGTCCAAAGATGAAGAATCTCTCAAAACTTCAAGTGAAGAAATTCCTATTATGAAGAGAAGACCATTATTTCAAGAACGTCTCTCAAAGATTCGAAGTATGAAGTCGCTGCCAAATATCGGTCCGAGAAAGGTCTCAAATCGTGAAGCGAGTTATGCCAAGATATGAACTTTGTGAGGTCCCGAGAAGCAGTTTTAAAAGATTTGGTCCTTTAGCTAACTATTGATTAAATCGCTCACCTTATTTTCGGACTAAATAACTATCGAAATAAGTCGAACAATGCATCCTCGTGATCATTCAAGACAAAAATAAAATATAAGAGATACACCTAGGAATAAGGGAGACTAAGTGAGTAACTGGCCCACATGAGTTCGTGATAGTTTGCTAACTTATAATAACAATGATCTCGTTTTCAAGCTTGGTATGGGGAACGTGAAACTTGAGGATGATAAACGTTCATGGCCGCCAAAACCCAATGTAAGTTTTTTAATTTCTTTACTTATTTCTATCTTTTATGATTAGTATTTAATAAAGGCCAGGGTGGGTTATTTATGATGGAAAATGTAAACCGTGCTTTAAAATTAATGCATTGCATGAGGGCATTGCAATGGTCAAGTTTAGGGGATTTAATAAGTGTGAAAACACTTATCCTTTTACCACTTATTTCCAATAATAACAAGACCAAAACGTGTGATTTATGTCGTAAAAGTCGGAATTATGCGTGGTTTGTGTTTTTATTGTGTTTTAGGACCAAAATATGAAAAAGGAAGAAAACACGGGCTTTCAAGGGCTTTTATCGAAGAAAACGGGAAAAGACGAAGTCAAAAGATCAAGAGTGTGAAAAGAACAGAAGTCCAAGGCCTATTCTAAAGATTTATCGAAGAAAAAGTCTAAAGGCGGAAGTTTAACGAAGTCGAAGAACTTAAGTCTAATAGAAGAAGAAAATTAAAATACAAGTTCAAATCCCGAGACGACAAAGACAAAGAATTAAAGTCGAGTCGAGAAAACGTGAAGAAAGCAAGAAAGAAGATGCAACACATGCACTCCTTCCACCTTCCCTATAAATACCCTCCTAATAGTCATTAGGACGGTGGTTAGATAGTTTTAGCTAGTTTTTTTTCACTTTTTCATTTCCTCTAGTTTAGAGAGAGAAAGTCTTAAACTTTCTCTCACTAAATTTCATCTTCTTTCTTAATCTTTCAAGATTAAACATCTTTGTATTGCTTATTTTCATTAATCAAGTTCCATTTTAAGCTTTTAATCCTTAATCTCATTCTACTCTTCTTTGATTTTAGATTGATTTTGGTGCGATTATCATGTGATCCGTGTTGTTCTAATTGATTTCGTGCTTAAAAAGTTAATCTTTAGATCATTTCATAAGTTTTCATTTGATTAAGCTTTAAGACTCTTGTGCTTATTGGCTTATTTTTATGATTAGCTTAATTGTTTATAAAAGTTTTCCTTAAAATTTTTATGTTTTTATTGTTTGATCCAAAAGTTGTTTAATTTTCGAGTTACATAAGTTGATAGAAGTGCTTATTTGATTTGGTTTAGTATAGATTCGTTTTAGTTGGTGAGAATCTTATCATTTTAGCTTATTTCATTGGCTTTTCAAACGAATTCCATCATTTTCGGAAAAGGTTTTAAACCCTTTTCCGATCCACATATTCCGACCATCCCACCCCTCTTTCCGATTGAGTCCAATCGGAAAAGGGTTTCCATTTTCCGATCTGACCTCGTTTGTGTATTCCGATTGGGGATTTTCTCCACATTCCGATTTAAGCATTTGTGTAACATTTAGATAGGCTCCATTCCCTGTTATTCCGATTGTGCTTGATTATACACATTCCGATTAGGCAAATTTATATATTCCGATTTGGTACTTTTACCCCACATTCCGACAGCATTATTTCTCCATATTCCGACCACCAGATCGGAATACATTCCGATCTGGGCCCATTTTGGCTTATTTCGATTGAGTTGTTTTGGAGTAGTCCGATCTTACTTTCTTTTAGTACTTTTCAACTAAGTTCTTATTTTTAGAGAATTTTCCAAGTGTTAGTTTTATTTAGTGTGCTAGTACTTTTCCATTGTTACCTTTAAATTTGCAAGCATTTTCTTTTAACTCATTTTAGTAATTAATCTTTATTCTTCCATTTTACTCCACGACAATTTAATTACTTGCTAATAGTTTAAAATTAGACAAACAAACCAAACCATTCTCTTGATTCACCAAAAGACGATTGAGTCGCACTTAAGACCAGTTTTCAATTCGAAAAGACTTGGGATTACGAATTTTATACCTAGCCAAAAGCGAAGTATTAAAGACCTTGTCCTCGTTCCCAGAGGACATCAATAAAGGAGAGGCAGGAGGATAAGTCTTGAATGGTAAAAAGGTCCTCTCAATACCAGAAAAGCAAGTGAAGTCCAGATTGACGGGAGGTGGGGTGGGTAGGGGAATCACATTGTCATCCTCTAAAGACAATGGAGGCAGACCAATTGGCCAAGCCGTAGAAGTATCAATCATATAATTGTCCATGTCACCTCCCGGGTCAAAGCATTTATCCTCATGATCGTAGAGAAGGAGTGTAGAAACTCGTTTGAGAAGACCACGATCAAGTACGAAACCATCATTCATTTTTGGGGATTGTTGATAAGTTAAATCCTCACGAATGTGGTAAACGTAATTCTCATAAGAGGAGTGTTGATTAGGTAACTCCTCGAGAATAGGATGTTTGGGCATGTGAGTTGGTTCGTCATTATTATGAAAAATAAGACGTTCCAATTCATCAAGTTCGGCATCAATGTTGGAAAAGTCGAGCTCGCTTGTAGGTGGAAGCGGAGGCAAAAGAGCTAGCTCTCGGTCGATAATTTCCGCAATCTCTGGCTCGAAGACGAAATCATCATACTCACCACATGTTGAACTCTCGTTGGGAGGATCAAATATCGGATGTGGAGTTGTGAGTATGTGATCATTGACTAGCGAAGCAAACTTGTCCGTAAGCTCCACAAAAGTCGGCACATCACACAAATTTTCCGGAACACCCGCGGGCTCACTTGGGATGGCGACAAGTTCCTCGACACTAGACTTTAGGGATTTGTCCGATTCCATAGCCGAGATAATGTCAAGATGCTGATCCTCTATTATGAGAGAGCCAACGGGCTCCTCGGGTATGATAGCAATAGACGAAGGAGGAAGGGGAGAAGTTTTGCTTTGCTTTAGAAATTCCTCCTCGTCGAAAATAACCTCAATATCGTCATCGCTCTCCTCATTACCTAAAGGGCCAATAATAAGCTCAGGGATATGAGTACTCGTCTGATCTCGCTGCTGTAAAAATGACTCCATATAAGTTTGCAGCGTGTGTAAAAGCTCTTTGCTTTGTTCTTGAAAAGCTGCAGCAAGATCGTTTCTTTGTTCTTGAAAGGCTGTAGCAAGATCGTCAATTGGTTCTTGGTAACTCATCCCGTGACGAGGCTGATGATCAATTGGGTATTGCAGGGCTTGGTCAAAACTGGAAGGGGTATAATTATAGTAATTGTGATCCCCTGTAGGACAGTGAAAACTTTCGTGAGGACCCCCATAGTTGTTGCAAAACGGGTGAGGAAAATGACTGGGTGCGTCTTGTGGATAGCTATTTTCATTGTCATAATTGTACCCCGGTTCTTGCCCGTGACCATACGGGTATCGAACTGGGCACGAAACATGCCAATGAGAATCGCTTCCACAATAGATGCACAGGGAAACAGGATGTGGGTTCAAAAAGAATGAATTAGTAGAGTTGCACAAGGGACAAAATCCGAATTGTGTGTTGTCGATATCGTTTCCGCACCGCTCACATGTACACCATTGACAAGAGTCGTTCCCGTACAATCGTCTCCCACACCCGACGCAATGGACATAAAAATCCATAAAGAAAGATAGATAAGCAAGAAGAATATTTTTGGTGCAAAACTTTGAAAAAGAAATGCTTTTTATGATTTTTCAAATGTTTTTGGATTTTTTTTTTTGAAAATTTTTGGACACGAAAAATAACGTTCACAAGTGAACGGGTCCCAAAAGCCTACGCGTCTCTCACAAAAAACCGTTAATCTTCATGAAAAGAGCCGACAGCGGCGCCATTTTAATACTAGGATTTTACTAGTTAAAAGTTCTCGTTTCTCGGTATCTTATCGAATTGATTTCCGGTTAATTGTGTGAGATTAGTTGTTCTTGGTGAAACAAATATTTTTGGATTTGGTAAAATAAATGTGCAAGACTTAATAATAAAGGACGGGAAATTAAAACTAAAACTAGTTGAAACGTAAACGATGCAATATTTAAAACGTTAAAAGTAAATGACGTGAAATTAAATGACGTAAAATTAAAACTTAACGAAAAGTAAACTGACAATTAAATAAAAATGAAAAACGAATTAAAAATGAACTAAAAATAAAACGAGAGAAATTGCCACTTTAACTAAAACAAAACAAAATAAAAATACCCAATCGGAATACACCCGATCGGAATCCCAACGGAATCCGATCGGAATGTACCCATCGGAATGATGCATGATCGGAATGTTAAAAGAGTCCAGATCGGAATGTAGACAAACTCCACCCGGTCGGAATATTAAACAAAGGGTCCCAATTGGAATGTTGAAAATAGACTACAATCGGAATGTTTAAACTAAAACCAAATCGGAATGCTAAAAGGAATGTAAAAGGAATGCAAATAGGAATGCAAATAGGAATGCTGATAGGAATGCTAATAGGAATGCTAATTGGAATGTTGATTGGAATGCTGATTGGAATGTTGATTGGAATGCTGATTGGAATGCTGATTGGAATGTTGATTGAAATGCTGATTGGAATGTTGATTGGAATGCTGATTGGAATGTTGATTGGAATGCTGATTGGAATGCTGATTGGAATGTAAAACCCCTTTCCAATCACGTATTCCAATCACCTTGATTGGAAAAGGGTTTTACATTCCAATCAGCATTCCAATCAGCATTCCAATCAACATTCCAATCAGCATTCCAATCAACATTCCAATCAGCATTCCAATCAACATTCCAATCAGCATTCCAATCAGCATTCCAATCAACATTCCAATCAGCATTCCAATCAACATTACAATCAGCATTCCAATCAACATTCCAATCAGCATTCCAATCAACATTCCAATCAGCATTCCAATCAACATTCCAATCAGCATTCCAATCAACATTCCAATTAGCATTCCTATTAGCATTCCTATCAGCATTCCTATTTGCATTCCTATTTGTATTCCTTTTACATTCCTTTTAGCATTCCGATTTGGTTTTAGTTTAAACATTCCGATTGTAGTCTATTTTCAACATTCCGATTGGGACCCTTTGTTTAATATTCCGACCGGGTGGAGTTTTTCTACATTCCGATCTGGACTCTTTTAACATTCCGATCATGCATCATTCCGATGGGTACATTCCGATCGGATTCTGTTGGGATTCCGATCGGGTGTATTCCGATTGGGTATTTTTGTTTTGTTTTGTTTTAGTTAAAGTGGCAATTTCTCTCGTTTTATTTTTAGTTCATTTTTAATTTGTTTTGCATTTTTATTTAATTGTCAATTTACTTTTCGTTAAGTTTTAATTTTACGTCATTTAATTTCACGTCATTTACTTTTAACTTTTTAAATATTGCACCGTTTACGTTTCAACTAGTTTTAGTTTTAATTTCCCGTCCTTTATTATTAAGTCTTACACATTTATTTTACCAAATCCAAAAATATTTGTTTCACCAAGAAAAACTAATCTCACACAATTAACCGGAAATCAATTCTAGAAGATACCGAGAAACGAGAACTTTCAACTAGTAAAATCCTAGTATTAACATACAAGTCTACGGTTTTCCAAATCCCAAGATGATACAACACAGAGTTAGCGTTTTGGTCCCCACGAATCTCAACCCCAAAAGATACATTTTCGTTAACATGACAGAAAATTAAAAGTGTTCAAGTTAAATAATGGGTGGAAAACAAGTAGACGCCAAGCCACACACAACTCCCATCCTTTGCATGCTCCATGCTAAGCTTCATCGATTACCTGAAACACATGCTAAATTGGGTCAAAAAATAATGTTGAGTGGAATTCATAGGTTTTACAATCTCATTTTGAACATATGTGTTATTAAATCATTCACGATCATTCATAGAATTGTCGATCAAATAATCTATTATCAAGGTTATGACAATTGTGTTTAAGCTCATGACACTAATCCGTTAACTCAATCACCTGCGTATAATTACCGGCGTGATTAAGATGAAACCATTTCCCCTTCTAAAGGCATCAGTTGCAATTATACCTTATCTCTTATCACAAGTTATCCGTCCGCAGGGGGTACTCAACATACTAGCCCTCGTCTCGGATAGGGTCGTCAACCCCATAGTACTATCAATTGTATAAGCGGCTATTTTCAATCCACACAAGGATTAAACAATAGTTAATAGTTCATGAATATAGGGTCTTTTGCAACTAGGTACTCAACACAATTTAAGGCAACATTCAGGTCCAACAATCATTCATGACATATGTTCATTTTATAAAACTAGCATGCTTCTCCCTCGCGGGTAAAAACAATTTAAAACAGTAGTAAGCGAGGCTAAATTCACACCTTATGTATATAGAAGTAGTCGACGATACGAATGACGATCACTGACGATGAGGAGGATGCCCGGGAAATTCAACACCTAACAAACAATAACGCGTAATGAGTAAATCTCATTTATAAACTTTAAGTACTATATAATATGTACATATTAGTCAATTGTGATAATTACAAACTCACGCCAAAACCAAACAAGTAATTGTTATTAGTTTTATACGATTCATCTACGTTATTAACGTTATTACCCTTTTTACGTTTTTCGCCGATACTTACCAAAAGTATGGGCTGTTTTCTAAGACTTAAACCCTTTTATAAAATTTAGGAAAATTATAAAAAATACCTCAAGACCTGTAGAAAACCCATTTTTAATCCCATTAAAAGTTCTCACTTTTATGAACCGTTACTTAACACATTACGAGACATACGTTTTTCGGACTGATTTTGCACATTGACCATGTTGGACTTGTTTGACCCATTTAAAATACACCATTGACCCGTTCAACACCTAAGCATAATAATAGACTCACAAATGAAGGATTGAGACCAAAAATCAACTTTTAATCAATTACCAAACTATATCTATGGTCCCCGGGATTTGTCCCAAAACCAAACATAATTTCGTATTATGTAGGTTCTCATCTCCCGGTACACGTATTTTCAAAACATCATAACTTTTGACTCGTTAGGAGTCGTAAGCTCTTTCTTATACCAAATCGAAGATAAGACGACGCTATACAACTATATCCTAGTCTCATGACCTGTTTACAAAGTCAAACCCATGAAAACAAGCCTAAAAAATCTGCCTAAAATTACCCTTCTCAAAATCAACCCAACACTTGTTTCCAAACCATTTTATCGACACCTAGCCTTAACTTAATCACTCCTAACCATGTCTAAACACCCTAATAATTCCTTAATACTAAAAATATCAAATCCACTCTAAAACCCATTCACCAAATCAAACATGCAACAAGCTTAACCCATTCAAAAACATCTAATACAATAACTTAAACATGAACCCACAAGCAAAAACATCAACCACCAAGATCCACCAAACACCCCCATATTGCCGTGGGGTGTTGGTGATCAAAACACCCCAACCAAATTGATTTTGGTTGGTTTGTTGGGTGATTAATCATTATCTATACTCTAATTAAACATGCACAACCCCTATTTACATCAAAACAAATTTTTGAAAATCCCCTTTGATTCTTGAAAAATTTTATGAATGCATGTTGGAATAAATTACATCAAAACACTTGGAATTGATAATTAAAATGTGGTCTAACCTTGGATTAAATCAAAACAAGAAAAAAAAAGATTTTGGTGGTGGTGGTGGTGGTGTGGCCGACGGCCAAAAGAGAGAAAAGAGAGAGAGTGTGAAATTTTTTTGAATGTTTTTGTGTTGTGTGTGTTCCATTTCCCCCTTTTGTAAACTTCTAAGGACCTTTTGTGCAATTTGGGCTTTCTTTTGGCCTTGTTTGAAAACGACCTCAAATGTTTGCGGGAATGACTTACTAGTCGACTTGGAAAATTTTGCGGGAGTTGGGGGTCATCCCGAACACTCCAAAATACTTTTAGGACAATTTAAATGCACCCGGAAAGCAATAAAACGCACCCGACTCGACTTAACACGAACCGAAAGAAAAATCCTCAAAAAATTATAATATCGATAAAGCGACAATAAACATAGAAATTTGGGCATCCGTCGGGATCGTAGTCGTCATCGTTCTTCTTAAATCGCCAATCGTCAAGATTACGACCTCAAATATTGGTTTCAACCAAAACGATAAAATATATAGTAAATAAAATTTCTTAAAAATTTCAAAAATAGGCGTAATTTAGGGTAAGATAAGTGACCTCGGTTTCTGGGTATTACACTCATAGTCATCTCTCATGGAGCATCTCCAAGCTACGTGCTGCATCTGCCACTTGTGACATATTGGTGATAGTGGCACATAGTAGACGATCAGTAGTCGAAGAGTGAAGAGCCTAGTGGAAATGCTTCGCTTGCTCTTCAGCTGTACCTGCAGCAGCACCCAGAAATCCAACTAACCAAAGGAATCGCTGCATAACCTCCGTGATGTTCTCACCAGTTCTTTGACTACTAGCATGGTAGTCCCTCTTTAGTCGTTCCTGATCAGCCCTTGGGAAGAACTGATTATAGAACAACTCAGTTAACTGATTCCATGTCAAAGTAGCCAACCATGCATCGCCTCCATTTGTCTGCTTGTACGCTCTCCACCAAGATAGTGCATCGCCTTCGAACTTGTAGCAAGCCAACAATGCCTTGTACACTCCACCACAACCTATGGCATCGAAGATCTTCTCCATGTGTGAAACCCAGTTTCAGCATCAGATGGGACCTCAGCCTTCTTGAATGATCAAGGCTTCTACTTGTTGAATCTCTCCAGCCATGTGTGTAGGGTGACAGGTGGAGGAGGAGGAGGAGGATTGTTATTCTAATTCTGATGAGCCTGATACTCATTCTGTAACACCCCCAAATTTATACAACTCAGTACAGCGGAAGACTCGTTGGTGTTACGTGATAGCACATTACTCACATCATAGACAACGCATAAAAATCGCGTCGTTTAATAATAAAAGAATTTCCATTCATAAATATCAAAGTTACATCGGTCCCAAGTCATTACATTTCATACAAAGTTTTGCAAAGTATTTGAATGGAAAATATTGTTTAAGTGCGGGCCATGAATTCTTGTTGTCTTCCCGAGAATTACCTTCAAGTACCTGAGATAAAACATGTTAAAAGAAAAGGTCAGCGATAACGCCGAGTGAATTCATAGAGTTTAATAAAATCCATCAATATAATATCAGTATAAAATTATTACTGAAAATCATCTTGTATAAATCATTTTAATAGGCCATAAAATAGCCAAAGTCATTTTATACAAATCTTTATCGAAAATCATAATATAGGCATTTGCCTTAAAAATCATTATACGAATCATTGTCGTTAAAAACACCATACAATACGTTTTACAACGTTGTATAGATTAAATAAAACCGTTATATGAATATGGTTATAAAAACCAAAACAGAAACATAATATCAATAGTATGACCATGTATTGCTAGTCAGGAAATACATCATAATTCGGAGCGTCTAGTAATATTTCGGTGATTGGATTATTATAAGCCGCATGACATTGTTACCTTACTAAAGCCAAAACGGGTAGCTAACCCGATACTCAATTTGCCCATCTAAAGTAGCGTGTCGTCACAAAGGTCACGCTATGGAAATCTTCTCATACATAAATTCGCTTACCAATCAATGTGGCACGACGAGGATCAACCGTCAAGGCGCGAACTAGGGTGATCGTCCCCAAATAGTACTATTAAATGCATAAGCGTCTACCAACTCCCGGTAGTTCACAATTCATGCTAACGGGACTTTTAGTGACATAACCTAACTTTAATAATCCATTTAATTTCATCTATCGGGTCCTTTAATCATTTATCGGGTCATACAATCGGGTCATTCAATCATTCGGGTCCAAAATCAATAAACAAACAATCGGGACAAATGGCGTCCTATTTTATAAAAACTAACATGTTATCTCCCTCGCGGGTTTATAAAACATTTATAAAAACATTTAAAAGAGTGCGAGGCTATGAACTCACGTTGATGTGGGAAGGCGGTTATCGGCGATTTGGATGTACGGTACGTGCTTCAATCACGGAAACCTAGACAAATAATACTCGTCTTATACTCATGTCCAATGACTTTATAAAAATAACAATTATGTATACATATGAGGATTATATATATGATGATCAAGTGGGTTTACATATTCTCGTTTACTCATTTTAGTGCTATGTGTCGATAACTTTTATACTAGTTTACTAGTTTTACCTATTTACGTGTTTTAAGTCCAATATACTTATTATAAGTTCTTTAACTCTTATTAATCCTTTTCATACTTATATTATCAGTATTTAAACTTTGAAGTTGGGCCTAAATGGGTTAAGCCCAATGAATAAGTTTATAAGTGTTTTAGTCCATTTTTGTTGTATTATTAGTCCAATAATGTTAATTTAGTCCGTTAATGTCCGTATGTCCTATAGTTCGGGTTTTATCGGTTTTTACTTGTTATACATGTTTATATATCAGTATATAAGTTTTATAAAGTTTTCATTAGACGGGTCCAACCATCTAAGTTTTATTTAACAAAAACGTTAATTTTACGGCAATAGCCGAAAAAGTCGTAAAAATCATGTTTATAGTTTTATATCTTATAAAACATAACAAGTTACCATCTTTATAAAATGTCCACTTATTTATCATTGTACATATTTATATAAATAAAGTCCATGAGTTAGTGGGTTTTAACTTATATTTTATACTATTAAAATTTGAGTGCTTATATAATAGTATTATTCTTTAATTTCCAAAATCTGATTTTTATCTTCACTTTCACCAAAACTGCCATATCTTGAGTTCTATATGGAGATAGAAGCTCAAATGTTTATCACATAAACTACATGATATGTGCTACATTTAGCTCTTCTATAGTTACTGTTGAATCATCTTCTAAATATTTTCTAAAAATCGTCCAAAACAGTGAACTCAGATTTATACCTTAAACTTGTTTTGATCATATCTCACTCATTACTTTGATTCCATTGCATGGCCAACTCTCACATGTGTACAAGACATATAGCTTACTGTAAATGGATTCTACTTCATCATTTTATCAGTCCATGACCTGTTTCTTTACTGTTTTATACAGCCAATAAATTTAACCAAGATTTTAACCTTGTTTCTTATGGTTTTTCACCTTTTTAATCATGTTTATCAACACCAAATCCCCACATAACATTTTTATCATCATATAATCATCATATACATATAAAATAGGAAATAAAATACATGTTTACATAATCAAAATAACAAGAAGATGAGGAGGACAATCTTTATACCACCAAGTTGATGTAGGTTATGAATTTGACATGGATTTGGATGGAGAAACTTGTGCATAGCCAAGACCATCTTCAAGACCACCAATCTTCATATACTCCTTGTGGAAAATCATCCCTAAGACACCATGAATACTACTCCTTGGATGTTATAAGTACCACCAATCAATAGGGTTTCAAAAGGGCTTCAACATATGCAAGTATAACATAGGATTTCATGGTTGAATCAAGATCAAAGGGTGTTTTTTGGGGTGGATATGGGACGGCATAAACAAGGGAGTAGAGAGAAATGTGTAGTTGTTTGCATAAGTGTAAATGGACAAATGGTTTTGGTTTTGGTGGTTTTGTGGTAAGCTTAGCTTACTAGCTAAGCTAATGACAAGTGTAAGCTTGTTAAATGAAGTTATTGACACATCACATGATGTGTTGGTTAGTTTTTGCCGCCCCATGTGTAGTGGGGTGGGATAAATTAGTTTGTCCCATCCCACTAATTTACGGGTATTCCTCGATTCTAGTTTCCTCGATTTGCGTGCCCTCGGGTCGTTTTACGAAAAACGTTTTTATAAATTATGAATCAACGTCACAAAACGAATCCAATAAAAATTGTTTCATCAAAAACGGAGTTCGAAAACGTAAATACGTAATCCTAAGGTTTCCGGTTTAGTCGTAAAGGATGTTAAAATAAAATCGTAAGTCCTATTCTCTTCTCGTAAATTTGTGAGTTTATGAACCAACACAAATTTAAAACTCCAAAATAATATTCACGGATAAATTTATTTTCTGAAATGTCGGACTGTCACCAAAGACGGTGTATGTAAACGTAAGCACGTAACGTTGAATCCTCGAGTTTAGACGTAGTCGACGCTACTTCAGGACGTAAATCCAAATTACTTCCCAAAAATAAGTGAGTTCATATTGTAACATTAAAATAATGGTTTCAAATAAATATTGAGAATAAAATATCAACCATAAATTGACGGATTGTCACAGCATTTACCCCTAAACAGGATCTTTGTCCTCAAAGATCATCTTACTACTCGCTTCTTATAGAGTTAAAGTCATGTGGGTATTTCCTCCACATTCGGTCTTTTCTCACAAGTGCAATTACAATACGCGAGTTTCATCAAACATAACTACGGGAATAAGATCAGGCTTAATGTTGACTTACTTTCTCTATCCATGATGTTCACGGGTTTTTGATGAATGCAACTTTTCGCCGATCTAAGCTCTACTAAGAATAATCAGATTCTCACTTGATAGATATTTTATCAAGTTCGATCTATGAAACATAATTCACGCAGCTTTTGAAGTCCTAGGGTAGATCCAGCTTATATGCCTTTCAAACCAATCTTTTGCATCATCTTAATGGTCCCATACAACGGGGACTTATATCCCATGATTTGTCAGATCATGAATTCATTTTTCCAAGGTTAAAAATTGTTGCATAACTTCGCTACCCATTTGGCACTTCAAGATCTGCATTTCATATTCACATAACCTCTTGCCCACTACCGGCAGTAAATATTCAAATCCTAATTTCAACATTCATTTCAGGTCTCGCGGGTCGAGTACTTTGCAAGGATAGGTTTGCCATCATAGGAAACCTTAAACCTAAAAGACATGTCCAACTCACAATGGGTGTATGTCGGATGTCTTTATCTCAACTCTTGCTTACAGATGCTCTAAGATTTAAATCCTAGCAAGATTCGATCTCAATCCTAACACGATGATTATCAAAGATAATCTCTCTAGAGGAAAACGATTATACGGTCTATTACTAAAGGCCAATCATTCAAACATAAAACAACACTTATATTACCTTGTATCGTTACTTTACCTCGTCCCTTCGATTTGGGGTGGTACATAGTACTCTCATCAAGGTTCGTTCTCAATGATTTCTGAGCAAATCTCTAGAAATTCGATGCGAAGCGAGGATCTTGATAAAGATGTTCGATACAGGCACACTGTGTTTACATAACTCTTTTGCATTTATCATTAACGGGAATGATATTAGCAGATTTGGTCAGTCTGTCGACGATGACCCAAATCGAATCTAATTCAGATGATGACCTTTGCAATAGCTAGATGTTTACTAATGTATGAGGCGATGTCTGCCTTCATAATTTGTCATTAGTACAACTTCTTCAGACAAAGATACTTCTAGTAAAAAAAATGACATACATATAATACTTATACTTACAAGATTTCCAATATAACTACATCTCACAATCTTCCATATTTAGGCAACCACAAACGACCTTTTATACATTTAACGCCATTGGCTTCTTAATTATAATGGTTCACATTAGCCGCGAACCACTTTTTATAATCTATATTATCCTTTTTACAATCATCGGTTATTTTTAAATTGTTCGGCAATTTATTTTGTACATTCATTATTTAGAAATACATCCTAATTGGTTCTTTATCTTATCTACATAATGCGTCGGTATCTATATTCACCTCTCATGATGATATAATTATCATGTCCATAATTTACTCAGATATTCTTTCTATATTATGCGTCAGTATTTACGTTCAACTTTCTTCATATTTTCTAAGTTTCAGTTTCGTCTCATCTATCATTTTTATCCGTTTTACTCAATCCGGCTTTTAAAGTGTCGATAATTATTACAACTAATTAACTATTAAATATTCAATTTTTATGAAAGGTAAACATAAAGATTTTTAAATTTTCTCAGTTTGTCCAATTATATTAAAATGTTCAAAATAAATTTGAATTTAATTAACAAAATTTTTGCTTATTTATCAAAATTAATTAATAAGATTCGTAAATGTTCGAAAAACCTTCATTTATACTTTGGCCAAAAGTTTTCTTAGTTGCAAAGCAAAAAGTGTCGTTTCAAATTTTTAAGTCATGGTTTAAATGGTTTCCTCAATCCCTCTTAGGTTATCTAGAAGTATACACAAACATTTACCCCTAAACAGAGGTTTAGTTAAATGGTTTGTGTATAAGGGAATAATCCCTTTAAAATCCTTTGTTAAAACATTCGTCAAAATATTTTTGCACTTTCTTTTTGGTAAAATCCAAAGTCTTAAAAGGGCTCTTAATTTTGAAGAGTCTATATGCATATATCTTACCGTCATTAATCCAATGGTCATTTTATGTAAAGGATTAAGTCTTAAGTCTTATGTTAAATATTTAAGGTACATGTTTTCATTGTTCGGCCAATTCAGGTCAATCTATAAATAATTATTAACTCATTCTTATTCTTATAAACAAACAAATGATCCTTAATGATCACAAGCATGAATTTATCAAATTACAGCCTACACACGTGATTCACCAATTTTATGAATGCTACATGTGTATTAGTCAATCCAAACGACATCACGTGAAACTCATAATGTTCATTACAAGTACCGGATGTAGTGATTGGAATACATAATCTTCTTCGCGGACGCGAAGTTGATAATGACCATGCCGTGGATCAAATCTTTAAAACATACACTAGAACCTTGTAAATGATCGAACAAATCTTCCATTTCGAGTTATGGATATCGTTTTCTATTGTCAATTTACTCAGTTCACAGTAATCTATAAATATAAGGAATGATAACACCATAGCTCTTCAGGATGACAGGCTTGGTATAATAAAATCTTTCTCTGAAAACTCTCTCAGTTGTACGGTAATTCCTTTAATTCAGATGGTGCTGACGTACAGTGCACAAGCCACAGGTGCAGCACCGATAATCAATACCAATTTCAACTTGCCTTAATGGCGAAAGTCTAGGTAATTCACCAACAAATACCTCCTAAAGTTTCAGATAAGATAAACATCTTTTAATAAATACATATTAGGTTCCTTCTAGATTATAATATCTATAATTAGTTCACAACCATTCATGGTAATATTTCAAGTCTTAATACAGGATATGGTCATCCATCAAGAATTATTTAGATCACTTTTGATAATCAACATCTTATCATTTAGGGGAATTCTACTCGAGTTCCCATCAATTAAGACAATGTTGTCATGTCATAATCAATCAATCCATTCTACTGGCATTACTAACTTTCCAGTTTTATTGTCGTCGATAAGATGTGAACTTCTCAAAAGACTAATAATAACTCATAATCCTTCACAAATTCAAGGATATTAGGAGACATAACTAACCTTAAAAGAGTAAGGTTAACACATAATCAATGCGAGAGAATTTCAAATCAGATATAGACGAAAACATTTAACGAATATGAATATATCCCATGTTTTCATAATTTGAGTACGCATTCGAAAGCTCCTCGGATCGTTACCCAGGTCATTCAAATGAAATCAAATCAAAAGAAATGATAGGAATGTCGATACATCTAGTCGGGTATCAACACTCGGTAATCATATACTTTTCCTAAGAATCTCACTATGGGAGAATTAGACAAGAATGAATTGTCAATTGTCAACTAAGACAATCTCCATAGATGAGTAAATTCAATTCAGAAGAATAGATGCTACAGGCACATATGTAGGTGTCCCTAACACTATGTCCTATTTGTCACTTCTTGCAGATCTCATAAATTTTTATTCTTTCACAATCTTCAAAGAAAATTTAGTGTTCATTAATTAGCTTTATGGTGACTACTAATCAGCCTTGCATAGTCCATTCTATATTGTATGTAGGTGCGCAACTATATACAATTTCAATATTAACGATGCAATACTCAGTTCGTCAAAACTTTATCATCATGTTTATAATAAAAACATTTACATGCTTAATTCCTAAATAAGAATCAAAATAAATTTACAAAGATTTTCCTTGTTATGAAAACAATTAAGTTTTTCAAGGTGTTTTATAAATAACTTCGTTTCGATAACAATCGCTTATAAATCTCACTTTAAATAATCCATATAGTGATGAAAATCCAATCTTTTATCAAGGGATACTGTTTTATCTTATACAAACAATGAGTGATCTGCAGAAAAGTGATGAAAGCTTGTTCACCAAGAATTAACTACGATATGATAGGAAATAAGCTTAGCCAATTAATAATGAGGTTCATGACCTCGATGGCACTCATGAATACAAAGAGAATAATCCACAACGTAACTCAATTCAAGATGAGTACTTGGTCAATGGTTGCATCACTAATGCGAGCATTAGGATGAAGCAATAAGAGATAGATAACATCGATACATGTAGGATTTAGCAATCAAAGGTAGTCTTTTCATTAATCACAAACAAGTCAAAATTGTACCGTAACACATTACGCGTCACTATGTCATACAATTCTCAGAACTCATCCTACCAACTGATATCTCAGTTAAGTTAGGGATTTTTAAAAGATACCACAATGAATACTAATCTACAAGAGTCATTAGGTGTTCCACATGTCCCAGAAGATCCATCCGTCTCAATTCAGAAGAAGATTTCTTCAATCTATTTATTGGACACTGGGCATCCTCGTTAGTGGACAATGGCCTAGGAACAACCCTTAACACGAATCAACAATCAATTAAAACCCTATAATTCAATCACAAAACTTAACGACTTCTATTAATAATCTCATATTCCATATGGGTTAAATTTTACTTTATTCAAGTTTCAACCACTTTTATACTCAATTCGATATCCTACCTCATTTTCCAATACTTTCAATCTTATTCTTCGGCCTTGTAAAGGCAATGAAAGCTCAATATGATCAACACTTAATTCTCAATCCTATATTTCTTACAACAACACTTATCAAATGAGTCACTAGCATGAAATGACTTGATCATTCAACTAGACTTCTTGGAAAGGTATTAGCGGCATGAGGCTTTTGGGTAATGGTTCCAATGACAGCCTCAAGTGCAACATTCACCCTTTCGATTTCAATTTAAGAATTGGATGACAACGAATCAGATGAAATCTTTCCAGGTGATAACGTTTTGTCAAACTCCACTCTACAAGGAAAGATCGTCATGACATCGATATGAGATTTAATCTCGCCAATTTTTTTTTTTTCAATATCTCAATCAACTAATATCTACAATTCTACGAATATCGACCATTTGTTGGGATCATAAATATCCACAACTTGGTTTAGATCTAGGATAGCTAGAATTCCTACGAGAATAGCTTCGATTAATTTACTAGGGGATTTAGGGTACATTGTGACAATCTACGTCGTATAAATACCTCGTATAAATATCAAAATAATCATCAAACAATCATGTAATAAAATTACATCATATATATATAATCCAAGTTATATATATATTAAAATAACACTTCTCAGTCTTGGTCTTGTCGGTAACTCGGGAATTCTTCGGCACCGTTATAGTCAAAAGATTTTTAGACATTTTTAGAAAAACGTTTATAGTTAAAAGATTTTGAAATGTTTTATTCAAAACCTTGGTTTTAAAAATCTTTCGTTCTCTATAACGAGAGCTCTGATACCAAACTGTAACACCCCCAATTTTATACAACTCAGTACAGCGGAAGACTCGTTGGTGTTACGGGATATCACATTACTCACATCATAGACAACGCATAAAAATCGCGTCGTTTAATAATAAAAGCATTTCCATTCATAAATATCAAAGTTAGATCGGTCCCAAGTCATTACATTTCATACAAAGTTTTGCAAAGTATTTGAATGGAAAATATTTTTTAAGTGCGGGCCATGAATTCTTGTTGTCTTCCCGAGAATTACCTTCAAGTACCTGAGATAAAACATGTTAAAAGAAAATGTCATCGATAACGCCGAGTGAATTCATAGAGTTTAATAAAATCCATCAATATAATATTAGTATAAAATTATTACTGAAAATCATCTTGTATAAATCATTTTAATAGGCCATAAAATAGCCAAAGTCATTTTATACAAATCTTTATCGAAAATCATAATATAGGCATTTGCCTTAAAAATCATTATACGAATCATTGTCGTTAAAAACACCATACAATACGTTTTACAACGTTGTATAGATTAAATAAAAACGTTATATGAATATGGTTATAAAAACCAAAACACAAACATAATATCAATAGTATGACCCTGTATTGCTAGTCAAGCAATACATCGTAATTCGGAACGTCTAGTAATATTTCGGTGACTGGATTATTATAAGCCGCATGACATTGTTACCTTACTAAAGCAAAAACGGGTAGCTAACCCGATACTCAATTTGCCCATCTAAAGTAGCGTGTCGTCACAAAGGTCACGCTATGGAAATCCTCTCATACATAAATTCGCTTACCAATCAATGTGGCACGACGGGGATCAACCGTCAAGGCGCGAACTGGGGTGATCGTCCCCAAATAGTACTATTAAATGCATAAGCGTCTATCAACTCCCGGTAGTTCACAATTCATGCTAATGGGACTTTTAGTGACATAACCTAACTTTAATAATCCATTTAATTTCATCTATCGGGTGCTTTAATCATTTATCAGGTCATACAATCGGGTCATTCAATCATTCGGGTCCAAACTCAATAAACAAACAATCGGGACAAATGGAGTCCTATTTTATAAAAACTAACATGTTATCTCCCTCGCGGGTTTATAAAACATTTATAAAAACATTTAAAAGAGTGCGAGGCTATGAACTCACGTTGATGTGGGAAGGCGGTTATCGGCGATTTGGATGTACGGTACGTGCTTTAATCACGGAAACCTAGACAAATAATACTCGTCTTAGACTCATGTCCAATGACTTTATAAAAATAACAATTATGTATACATATGATGATTATATATATGATGATCAAGTGGGTTTACATATTCTCGTTTACTCATTTTAGTGCTATGTGTCGATAACTTTTATACTAGTTTACTAGTTTTACCTATTTACGTGTTTTAAGTCCAATATACTTATTATAAGTTCTTTAACTCTTATTAATCCTTTTCATACTTATATTATCAGTATTTAAACTTTGAAGTTGGGCCTAAATGGGTTAAGCCCAATGAATAAGTTTATAAGTGTTTTAGTCCATTTTTGTTGTATTATTAGTCCAATAATGTTAATTTAGTCCGTTAATGTCCGTATGTCCTATAGTTCGGGTTTTATCGGTTTTTACTTGTTATACATGTTTATATATCAGTATATAAGTTTTATAAAGTTTTCATTAGACGGGTCCAACCATCTAAGTTTTATTTAACAAAAACGTTAATTTTACGGCAATAGCCGAAAAAGTCGTAAAAATCATGTTTATAGTTTTATATCTTATAAAACATAACAAGTTACCATCTTTATAAAATGTCCACTTATTTATCATTGTACATATTTATATAAATAAAGTCCATGAGTTAGTGGGTTTTAACTTATATTTTATACTATTAAAATTTGAGTGCTTATATAATAGTATTATTCTTTAATTTCCAAAATCTGATTTTTATCTTCACTTTCACCAAAACTGCCATATCTTGAGTTATATATGGAGATAGAAGCTCAAATTTTTATCACATAAACTACATGATATGTGCTACATTTAACTCTCGTATAGCTACTGTTGAATCATCTTCTAAACATTTTCTAAAAATCGTCCAAAACAGTGAACTCAGATTTATACCTTAAACTTGTTTTGATCATATCTCACTCATTACTTTGATTCCATTGCATGGCCAACTGTCACATGTGTACAAGACATATAGCTTACTGTAAATGGATTCTACTTCATCATTTTATGAGTCCATGACCTGTTTCTTTACTGTTTTATACAGCCAATAAATTTAACCAAGATTTTAACCTTGTTTCTTATGGTTTTTCACCTTTTTAATCATGTTTATCAACACCAAATCCCCACATAACATTTTTATCATCATATAATCATCATATACATATACAATAGGAAATAAAATACATGTTTACATAATCAAAATAACAAGAAGATGAGGAGGACAATCTTTATACCACCAAGTTGATGTAGGTTATGAGTTTGACATGGATTTAGATGGAGAAACTTGTGCATAGCCAAGACCATCTTCAAGACCACCAATCTTCATATACTCCTTGTGGAAAATCAGCCCTAAGACACCATGAATACTCCTCCTTGGATGTTATAAGTACCACCAATCAATAGGGTTTCAAAAGGGCTTCAACATATGCAAGTATAACATAGGATTTCATGGTTGAATCAAGATCAAAGGGTGTTTTTTGGGGTGGATATGGGACGGCATAAACAAGGGAGTAGAGAGAAATGTGTAGTTGTTTGCATGAGTGTAAATGGACAAATGGTTTTGGTTTTTGTGGTTTTGTGGTAAGCTTAGCTTACTAGCTAAGCTAAAGACAAGTGTAAGCTTGTTAAATGAAGTTATTGACACATCACATGATGTGTTGATTAGTTTTGGCCGCCCCATGTGTAGTGGGGTGGGATAAATTAGTTTGTCCCATCCCACTAATTTACGGGTATTCCTCGATTCTAGTTTCCTCGATTTGCGTGCCCTCGGGTCGTTTTACGAAAAACGTTTTTATAAATTATGAATCAACGTCACAAAACGAATCCAATAAAAATTGTTTCATCAAAAACGGAGTTCGAAAACGTAAATACGTAATCCTAAGGTTTCCGGTTTAGTCATAAAGGATGTTAAAATAAAATCGTAAGTCCTAATCTCTTCTCGTAAATTTGTGAGTTTATGAACCAACACAAATTTAAAACTCCAAAATAATATTCACGGATAAATTTATTTTCTGAAATGTCGGACTGTCACCAAAGACGGTGTATGTAAACGTAAGCACGTAACGTTGAATCCTCCGGTTTAGACGTAGTCGACGCTACTTCAGGACGTAAATCCAAATTACTTCCCAAAAATAAGTGAGTTCATATTGTAACATTAAAATAATGGTTTCAAATAAATATTGAGAATAAAATATCAACCATAAATTGACGGATTGTCACACATTCTGAATCTGATTTCGGATCTGAGGGAGCATAGTTTGCAGAGCTGCATTGGCAACTACAGTAATTTCCTCGTTGGTGCGTGTGTTGACCATCTATCAGTTTCAAAGAGGAAATAATAATGTTTAATCTATTATAACATAGGATAAACATAAGAGATGCATGGAGGAATTTATGAACGCATAGCCAACGAAAATTGACATAAGCAAAGGTGGACGCCACAAAAACAAAATTCATAGAAAAGCCCATGCGACTAAATATGGCCAATCCTGTCTCAACCATTACTTAGTCAAATACTTAAGAAAACAATGATACATGAATAAATATTACTGTCAGTTTAGGAAGATCCTGGTGACTACCCATTAGTCACAGGTCAAATTTTAGAGCCTACAGGTCAAAACCTTGGCTCTGGTACCATAATTGTAAGACCTCACTCTGATAAGTGGATCGTTACTTAATAATTATGGCGTGTCATCAAAGCATGCAAGGTAAATGTCTAAAACATTAATGACCATAAAGGAAAGCGGAAACAAACAGCGGTTCCAAACATAAGCTCCCACACAAATGCATAAGTAAAAAATTGTAGAATAAGGACTAAACCATGTCCAACAATGCAGAAGTATATAAGTGCATTAACATAAATGAAGACAAAGGGAGCCTCCATCCAAATGCACGTTCTCTTGATTTCCTAGCTTTGCCCTTTAGTACCTGTCGTATGGGGACATGGAAAGAAAATACGGCTGAGCAATATGCTCAGTACATGGATATATGACAATGATAGGAAAAGCAGTAAACACAAGCAAAGTATGAAATGAAAGTATAACAAAGCATCGGAATAATGTAAGTCCTGGAAAACCTGGTGTTGTTTTATAAACTGGTTTATATTTTAAAAAGACTTATGTTTATTTCATAAAAACTGTATTTTAAATGCCCAAGAGCCCATATAGGTCATGATGGTATCAACGTGCATGAATACATAGAGGGGTGACCTCGTCATGCAATTAGAGGGGTTGCCTCTAATATAATAGTCTGGGTAGAGGGATCAGCTCCATGTAACGGATGTAGAGCACACACCACATTCACCATGTAATCTGCTAAACTTGTGCTAGGATGCACCCATTCTCCCAACATGATAATAATTTAAAATGACAAATAACTGAAAGGGACGCTGCGAGCAATCACTCTTACCGCAGAAGAGTCATAACACCGGTGCCTCAAGTGTTTTGGTTATGGTACATCCATAACTAGGTGGAACTGGCATGCATGTATATAGCTCAAGAAATTTAAAATGCTAATCATATTAAATACTGATAAGTTTAATGTAAACTACTGGGAAAACAGATGGCTACAAACGGGGAATCTTAAATATAGGAAGAGTGTGTCCTTACTAAAGGACGGAATATCCATACGTTATGTCCAATAATGAGAATGAAAACGAGAGCGGAAGATCTACTCCGACTTCACAAGTGCTACTTAATAAAAGGGACATGAATGAGTTGTCCGTTTAACTTATAGTTACTGATTATTAGTTTACTTGACATGTTCTTAACTTGTTTTACTTATTCTTGTCTTGTTTTATTGTTTCATAATTTATCATTTGATTCTTAGTGTTCCATGTGTTCTTGATTAGTGTATTTTCATGTTTTATGTGTTATTGTACTTGTTGTATAAAATGAGTAACTTTCTAAAAATAGCAGGTTTCTATATATAGTAACTTTCCAAAAATAACAAGTTTCCATATATAGTAACTTTCTAAAAATAGCAAGTTTCAATAAATATCAAGTTTCCAAAAACAGAAAATTTCCATAATTAGTAAGTTTCCAAAAATAGAAAGTTTCCATATTTAGTATGTTTCCATAAATAGCATGTTTCCATATTTAGTATGTTTCTATAAATAACATGTTTCCATAATTAGTATGCTTCCATATTTAACATGTTTCCATATTTAGTAATTAGCTTATTATAAGTATATGGTATAAGTCATGATTAATAATAATAATAATATAGTAAATTTTATAAATAATAATATTTTAGTCTTAACATATGATTATTAATTAATAATATAATACATGATATTATAAGTAATTATTAATTAATAATATTACATGATTATATTACTTAAGCTTTACCTTAATTGATTAACGTATAATTAAATTAAAGTATGTTATTAATTTAATTAAACCTTGGTTAAAATGAAATAAATTAATTAAGCTAGGTTTCTTAATTAATTATGTAACATGAAATAGTTATATTGATAATTAACCTAAAGTTTATTTAAATAAGTGACAATGTAATATATCATGATAATTATATTTAATAATTATATCTTAAGTCTTGTTATTAATTAATTTTAATTAACCATGTGCTAATTAATAAAATTAAATAATAATTATATAATAAAGTATTTAACAAAAATATTAGCCAAACACCCCCTTAGTGTGTTCGGTTCTACCCGAGCCAAAACATCGACACACCGAGACCTCAAGGGTCTCGGCTTGCCTCGAACACCACAACAACAACACAGCCGTGCGGCTGTGGCTTGCTGCCCACTAAGCAACCACCGCCTGCACGCCGGTGCCACTACTGGCACAAACACACCCCCGGCTTAAGCCGAGGTTCCCCCTACCGTGACCAAAGTTCCCACCGAGAGTCACATGACTATCGGTTTGCCACTGTTAACAACCAACAGCCCCTATAAGGGTGTTGGTGCTTGCGGCTGGCCACAAAAACCAGGCACTGGCCCTTTATAGGGTTCGGTGTTGATCCCAAACTTAGATCGATTTAGCTTTGTGTTAACGAGAGTAAATCAAGTTTTACACGTAGAGAAACTTTGTGTATTCAACAATCTAAGTGTTATGCGAATTTAACACTCACAACAAAGAACAAAACAAAACAATGTAAACCAAACTTTCACTTCGATTAATATTGAAACCTGCGTACAATGAAAGTGTAAAACTTGTTAAAACTTGTTACAAACTAAGAACCCTACAACCTCTTTTTATAACACAAGGAGTCGTGTACAATGGTCTACCTATCAACTATTCTAGGTAAAGATAAATATAGAAAATATAATATTAGACATATCTTTACTAGAATTACAAAATGTGTAGACTAAGTATTCCATCAGTGGTTGAACTTTCCTTTGTCAGCGCTCAAATATGCTTTATCAGTGTTCACCTGTCAGCGCCTCTTTTACTCTTGTCAGCGTCCCAGTGACTTAGTTAATTTTTATTCCCAACAATCCTCCCCTAAACTTGATATCTACTCTAGTAATCAAGTTTCTGAATAAAAACTAAATACAAGGAGGACTATTACAAATACAAACTAATTCTGAATTTGAGAATAAATAAATCTAACAAAATTCTTACTAACATCATTGGTATAATCAACCTCTAGCTTTGTGGATACCATCATCTTCAAAACATCTTGAGAAATAGGATATGGGACATCAACCAAAAGATATTCTACAAATTTTGAAGTACTAAGATAGAATACACCAGCAGCTGAAAATAAACGCCATTTCACACCACTGAGGTCATCCAAATCCAACCAAATTGGATCAGCTTCATCTGGAAAAATCATACACTTGAATGTGGTCCAGATCTTTATTCCATTTAGTGAAGAAGGCTCTTCAGCTTCATACTTAGCTTTCATCAAATCCCATAAAGCTACCAAATCCTCTCTATCCATACTTGCAATCAAAGAAATCAAAGAAGTGAATGTGTGTACCTTGTCACCAGCTCTGGTGACCACCCAGAAACCACTTGCATCTTCCTCATACTTGACTATGGGGTTTCTGAAGTCCAAAGGTAACACTTCTGCATAATCTGAAGCTTCCAATGGTGAAAGATTCATGGTCTTCCTCAAAACAGCTTCACTTGGATTTAATTGATCAAGTACTTGAAATCCAATCTTCAATCCCTTATTTACTGGCCTTGGAACCACATATGCTTTCTTCATTCTCATCTGTTCCTCCATTTCCTCTTGCCTTTCCTTAGAGAGTAGCCCAAAAGTCTTGTCTTTACACAAGAAATCCCAAATTGGATAAGCCAAATGCTCCAAATGGTCAAAAGTGAGCTTTTTGAGATTTGTGTAGGTCCATCCAGTCTGGTGACATCTTAACATCATGTAATATAATTCTCTCCTTGTTGTCTTGTTTTGGTGGAGAATGTTACAAGCTCTATTTTTCTCAAACACCTTAATATCTCTTTGTAGCCTCAAAAATCCTTCTAAACACCAAATTTTCTCTAACAAAGAAATATCTGGATCATTCAAGACTTGCTCTTCATACTTAAAATAGAGCTCAACAATCTTGGGCATGTCAAGATCAAACTACAGCTTCAACTCCCTAAGCTTCTCCCTAGCCAATTCATCCTCCCCATACTCTAACCATTCTGGCTCGTCAAGTATCATCACACTAGAACTAGAGCTCTCATCATCACTGCTACCTTTATTGCTTTCAGATTCTGAAAAAGTCATAATCTGTGACTCAATGGCAGTCTTAGCAGGCTTTCTTCATTCCTGCTCTTGAAGTTGTGCAGCCAAAACAGAATCAAATTTCACCTGAGTTGCATCCTTAGGTACCTGTCCTTCCACCATAACAATAGTTGGTAAAGTTGTTGATGGTGAATGTGTAGAAACATCCTTAATAATAGCTGATGGTTGGGATACACCAACTAAACCTGCAAGTCGGTCAGTGTCTGATTTGTTCATGTTAGCGTTCAAAGTCTGAGTGTCAGCGACTCTGTAACTTGCCTCATCATCTCTACAAATGATAGCTACTTAGGAGTAATCAACGAAGTATTAAAAATTGGCTTCTCCTTCAAACCTGTTAGCACCTCAGCTATCCCCACATCTTTGTTCCCATAAGAAACACCTTCTTGTGAACCCTTGTCACTCAAATTCACAGGCTCTGTAGCTGCATCGTCCTCCCCTTTGTAAGAATCCTACCCTGAAGAAAGGGCTCGAAACTGCCTCCTCCTAGTATTAGTAGCCTCTAAAGTAACCAACCTCTCCCTCAATAAAGTGAGGTCAACGCCTTGAGCTTTGATAACCTGTACAATGTCTGCATTTTGCTTTTATAAGCGCATGCAAACCACCGTCAATTCCATTGCTGATAAAGGTTCCAGTCTGCCCTCCTTTATCATGAGGATTTGACCTCCCAAGAGAGATTCATCGGGCATGGGTGTGTTCTTAATGATGTTAGGACTGTCTTGACCTGCGTCTAAGATAGTGTCAATAGTCCCAGCCCCACCCTTGTCACCAACCACACTTGTGCTGGTGGTTCCCTCTGCTACATGGCTAGGACCACTAGATGAGAACACTCCAGTAGTCCTTTGGCGTTTCTCAAACCTATAGTCTTGTGGTTCAGATGAGGAAGTAGAATAGGCATGTTGGTTGTGTGGGGAATTGGTGTCAGCGTTTTGATTGGCTGTGTCAGCACCCACATTATGAATGTCAGCGCCTGAGGGTTGAGAGTCAATGTTCATGTGTTGTGGTGAAGAAGGTTGTTCTGGGATAGGGTCTGGTTGTGGTTCAGGGTTTGTAGCCGCCTGAATAACAGCTTGCATGGCTGGGGTAAGAGGAAGGTCTCGAAAGGGAGGGGTATTCATGTTACCAAAAATAGTTTTCTTTTGAGTAGAACCTCATAAAAGTGGTCATGATCCCTATGGCAATATTGTTGTGCATCAAAAACCATTTGTAAAAACCTTGGGTAAGCAAGAGTCATCCTGTTACCCTTGTTGTGACACATCCCATCAAAAATCAGTTTAGAAAAGTTATATTTTTGCCTATTTGCAAGGCAAACAAGAGCACAACCAATTGACCGGTTGATTTCATTGAAAGACGAGCATTTGGGACTCAAACATTGTAGGATGACATGTATCAGGTACTTCCAGGCTGGGGGAAATTGTTGTTTAGAATAATTTTTTATATGCCCAACAGGGGGAAATTCATATCCGAAGCCTCGAAGTCCTAACTCTAGCTTTGCTAAGGGAAGGGTAGTTATACAATCAGCATCGTCAAGATGTAAAGCTTGACGAACTAAAGCTTCAGTAACTACCCATCTAGCCCCATGAACAGTGCCAACTAATGTAATCACTCCATCAATTGTTTTAGAACGTACAGTGTTCCAAAACTGCTTGATGTGTGTGATAGGGACGAGTGGAGTATGAGAAAGAGCATACCTTAAAGAAGACACCATCAAATATCCAATCATCTCTGTGTATTGGGGGTGCAAAACATTATCTTCAACCAAATCAGCCACCATATTGTATTGACTTCTGAACCCCAACTCTACACTAACAGGTTTAAACTTTGGTACCATTTGAATGATTTGTGAAAACTGTAAGATGGTTAACAATGGAGGTTTGAAGGTTTAATAATTTTAGAAGACAGAAATAGTAGTTACCCTGTTTAAACAAGTGAGCCGTATTTATAGAAGTTATATAAGCCCACGATTGGTTGAAAAAGAAGGTGGTTATAGTCAAAAAGTAAGAATTTTAGAAGACAGAAATAGTAGTTACCCTGTTTAAACAAGTGAGCCGTATTTATAGAAGTTATATAAGCCCACGATTGGTTGAAAAAGAAGGTGGTTATAGTCAAAAAGTAATGATTACAATCGTGAAAATATATAACTTATCTCTTTCATTAATTAAAAGATACACACTCTCTAAAATTACGGCCCAAATTTTCATCAAAAATAACAACTGGGTAGGACCCAGTATATTTCAATGGTCAAAAATTAAATATCAAGGAGTAACGGCTATATTTTGTCAGCGTGTAATTTTTGCCATGTCAGTGTTGAAATTGGTCTTATCAGCGTTGGAAGTAAACTATGTCAGCGGCCAAAAATAAATAAAAATAAAAAATTAAAAGACCTTATCAAAGAAGTTTACCCTAATGAAGATAACTCTTACTCTGAAAATGACTGAAGGTTGGCAAGCACTATCCAATCATGCACACTTGCATAAGCAAGATAGACATAATTGTCCTCAAGTGTCCCTTGCTAAGCAAAGTTCTTAACAGTGAAGAAATCTCATATAAACCTGTTAGGACCTATGGAATAGATATTTGTAATAGATAAACTAGGAGGTATGTAGTTCCTCCTGGTCCTAGTAGTAGTAGGAACAATACATGCTCCTGGTCTAGTATAAAGTCAAACATTAATATTCTTAGTAGTTTGTTAGGATATGCATGAGATATGTTAGGAAAGGATATGCATATCAGAAGTTACACGTTTTGGTTTAATGTAGTATTACGGTTTCCTTGTGGTATAAAAGGAACCCATTGGCAGAAGGGTTAGACACACCTTTCACCATTATTCATTTCATATTAGTAGTAGAAATCCTTAGTAAGGATCAAGTTATTTACTTATTCTGTTTCTTCTTATTCATAGTATTTGTATTCCGCACTTATATTGTGTATTACATTAAGAGTCTCTCTGTGAATAGACTTGTGATTACAAATGTCGTTCACCATCCTTAACATGCTGCAAGATCCACATCTAGTAGACCCAACAAGTAGTATCAGAGCCTGGAAGAGTCTCTGCTCAAGAAGAACCATTTTTTTTCTTACTAACATCTTTGTTTAATCATGTCTGCTTCTAGTTCTACTAAAACAGGAGAACCAAGCACCACCACAACACAACAAATACAGCAAACCGTTGCTACTGTTTCCAATACTAATGGAAAATTCGCACTCTTGAAGAAGGAAGAATATGATAGCTGGGCTGACAAGCATCAAAAATCCACCTTGGTTCGAGGGGTTGGGATGATCAAAGAACATGGTAGCCATTGTTGTTCTAGTGAGAGAAAGTTAGAGAGAGGTGAAAGAAAAGATGTGTGTATTATTTCAAGTGAAACAATATAAAGGAATAATGACTAAACTTCCACACCCCTATGGAGAGTCATGGGGGTATTTATAGGCCTAACTTAACTAGACAATCTATCCTTTACATAATAAGTCCTTGCGTATAGCAAATGGATATAAGTCTATTCTAACTTACGTGAAAGGCGCCAGCTTACCAAAAAGTAAGTCTAACAATCTCCCTCCAAGATGGTGACTCACGTGAGTTGGTTACAATGATTCCTACAAGCAAAAATAAAGAAAAGTGATAAGCTTGAATTCTAGCATTCCTTGAGATAGTCTTCAGGGACCTTCATCTTCTTGAATACTCCAGCTCTATTTCTTCAACTTTGTAGAATCTAGTTGAGTTTTACTCCCTCCCAACTAGAAGGCCTTTCATTAAACAAGCAGTAAAGACTGCTCCCTCCCAAACAGATCCTTCAGAGGAAATATGTGGGAGGTGATAACGTCATCAACATTTTCTCACAATTTGAAGCAATCCTAGTCTTAATTCTATGAAAGATTACCAGAAGTACACACTCTATCCCAAACATGAAGTCAAACTGTAGCACCAGAGTCAATTAAGTCCCGGAAATGCACATTTCTCCTGACAGGACAGTGATGATAAAGTTGCCACATCAAAGTCAATTAAGTACCAAATGTAGACAACTTATCCCTTTATGTAGAAACGGTAACACCAAAGTCAAGTGACCCCGCATGTACACATTTCTCCCTCCAGGATGATACCTATTAAGGGAACCATCCTTCATGTGTGTACGTGGTATGCCAACAGGGACCGCTTACTTAGTAACCATTACTATGTGAGAAGATGTCAACAATATCTCTCTAAACAAAAACTCTCTCTTGATCACCCTGAACTAAATCCCCTTATCAATTTTGTTGGCTATTGATAGTAACCACTGATGAAGATAACCCGATAATTCTAACTTGAAACAGAAGTAGAATTCCCCAAACTTGAACTTAAGCTTGCACTATTGTAGAATGAAGAGCGATGTAGAGGAGTCTTAAACGTACCCTATACCAAAAGGCGGTATAAAAAAGGTACAACTTCTCTAAAGTACCCTATACCAAAACAGACAGTATAAGAAAAGTTACTACACCTCTTGAAGATATCCACAATAGCAAGTGCGTGTGACACTGAGAACCGCAACGAAGCTCTTAAAAAATGATAGTTATCCATGTCGTCGTCCATCCTCCCCTTGACACTAGAAACTAGATACTTCAAGTCTTATCCATAACCGTATATGCTTGAACAAGTTATCTTATAAAGTCGTATGTACTCCTTTAAAGATAAAATAAGAACGCGTTCGAGAAATCTCACTTCAACCTCAAATAAGTAGCATCGAATCATCTTCGTAATCACATAAACCGTAATAGCCGTTAGGAATTTAGGTGGATTTTTTATAAGGATCATTTTAGTGTAATGTATCGTGTTTGTTGTGTTTGTTGTTCGTGAAGAAGTGTTATGATCGAAAACGGATATCCGGCCTTAAATGTCACTGTTTAAACAGCCCGCCAAAGTAATAAAATCCTGTCACATTAGCATTTAACCTGACAACAATTTTACTACTCGGTTATTTCGAATACCTCGGCTCAATCCGATAACACCGTAACCCAATTAACCGAACATGATTAATTTTTCAACATTCAAATATACAAACGATTATCCCGAATTTAACTGCTAAAATAATCGGCCCACTAGATATCATCGATTGAGTAGTGATCGGCCCGACAACCAATAACCAAATGCAACAGGCCAATAGATAATACTCGGCCCAATGTATGAATATTTGGCCCATCACTTTTGTATTACCCCTAACCAATACACGGTTAAAAGAATGAACTATCAGTCCTATCCATCCATGGCCCAAAATAATATTACCAAGACTTGAGCCACGATTTGAATAAAGATTGTCCAACCCATCACAATTTAATACCCGGTCCAACTGTGTGAATATAACATCCTTTACCCTAATTAGACTCACATTTAAACCTACTCACACCAAACCCCCATCACTTATCTCGTAACCTCCCCCCTCATCACATCTGCTTAACTTTGTTTACATCGCCCCCAACTACCATACTCAGACACCAACAAAAAAACTGATTAACTCATATCTCACAAATCCTCTTCTTCTAACCACTTTCAACAACAAAAAAAATCAATCTCATCTTGGTCTCCCTTTAATCAAATAAAAACACTCCATTAATCAAATAAAACAAAGCCTAATCCTATCGTAATCTATCTAACCCAATCCAGACAACACACTATGACAAATGATGAAGTAGATGCGGCGTCTAGATCAATCGATGGTCTCGTGTAAGTAATTATGATGCATGAGACGAGCAGAGACAAGTCTTCAAGATCATAGAATGGTCTTGGGTAGGTATGATAGATGATTGCATGTCGGTTTTAGTTTGAAATTGAGATAAAGAATGAGTCTAACATGCTTGTTATACTCAAGTCTTAAAATATCTCAAAAATTAAAACGAGTGAAAACCCTATACGGATCTGTGAAGAGATGTTACACACAAAAAAATCTTTTTAAAGATTAAAAAAACGTTTAACAAAACTGAGATCTTGATAGAGTATGTTTTTCGAGTCAAGATGATGAGAATTTGAAACTGATATTTTCATGATGAAAGTTGTTGAACTTAGTGAGTTGACCTGGTCAACTCGATAATTACCTAGCTGACACGGTATAAAGTGGATGGGTTGAGGTGTTGATGGGATTGATGTGAAGATAAGGCAGAAATTATGGGTTACGATTAAATTGGATAAAAGTTGGGATTTGGATAGATTGGAGATAGTTGATAAAAGAAGGGTTGTGTGTCGGTTTGAAAATAGATTAGTTAACCCGGTTTTGTCTTATAGGATTTGGCTGGTTTTTAAGTAAAAGGTCTCGGTAAGTTATACAGTGGCATGATTCCGCAATATTTATTTTTATTTTTTTATTTTTTTCAAGACATCATCCTGCAATGCAATCGATTCCGCAACCATGATTCCGCAAAGGGAATACATATGATTCCACAACGTGGAAGTCATATGATTCCATTAAGTGGAATACATATGATTCTGCAATGAGGAAGTCATATGATTCCGTCATGCGAATCAACATTCGATTCCACAAAGGTAAATAGCATTTGATTCCGCAAAGGTAGAAAACATTCGATTCCGCAAAATGTTAGAATGCAATATTCCGCAATATTTCGAAATCGAATCTACAGGAACTTGAACCGAAAAAACTGGATCTGGTCTAAATGCAGTTGTCCTTTTCCCAAAAAATTAATCAGATCAATTCAATGAATGACAAAAAAACCAATAAGTGGGTACCACTAAATGGACAAAAGAATTATGAAGAGGCTTGATAGACACAGAATTCGAGCAATGAGTTGATATATCAAGACAAGGGCTGATAAAAAATAGATAATAATAAACACGAATACCAACCATGAAACAGAATAGTACGAATCATAAATCTGATTATGCAACACGAATCTGAAAACACGACGCAAACACACATGGATACACAACACCCCCGTTTCGCTTTGATACCAATTGACAAGCATCAAAAAGCCACCTTGGTTCGGGGGTTCGGGGATGATCAAAGAACATGGTAGTCATTGTTGTTCTAGTGAGAGAAAGTTAGAGAGAGGTGAAAAAAAAGATGTGTGTATTATTTCAAGTGACACAATACAAAGGAAAAATGACTAAACTTCCACACACCCATGGAGAGTCATGGGGGTATTTATAGGCCTAACTTAACTAGACAATCTATCCTTTACATAATAAGTCCCTGCGTATAGCAAATGGATATAAGTCTAGTACAACTCACGTGAAAGGCACCAGCTTACCAAAAATTAAGTCTAACATAGGCCATGAAGATGGAGTGCTGGATCACCAATACTGATCTAGACTTGTGGAAAATTGTCCAGAATGGCAACAGCAAGAAGAAGACTGGTAGAGACAAGAATGGTCTGATCATCATTCAAGACCCTAAATCTAATGAATAAATCACTCTTGTTCAGAAGGAAATCAAAGTAAAAACTATTTTGCTTCAGTCTCTTCCTAATGATCATATGGGTGATTTTTATCACTTGGATGATCCTAGGGAGATTTAGAATGGGATAAAGGCAAGATTTCGAGGGAATGAGGAATCTAAGAAGATGCGTAGATCAATGCTGAGGGATGAATTCACAAAATTCAAGATTTCTGAAACAGAAGGTCTTCATCAAGGGTATGATAGGTTTCAAAAGATTCTTAGCCAATTGAATTAACGTAGGTCCAAACTTGAATATGAAGACATCAATGCTAGCTTTCTTAGAGCCCGACCTCATTCATGGAATCAGGTAGTCATCTCCCTAAAGGCAAAAGAAGGCCTTGAATATCTTTCTTTTGATGACTTGTTTTATAAACTCAAAACCTTTGAGTCTCACGTGAGAGGATACTCAAGTGATTCCTTTCCTACTCCTTCTAACTCTGCTTTTTTAGTTCCATGGGGTCTAGTCCAATGTCTTATGCCAGTAGCCCAAGCTATACTTTTTCATCTCAACATACTTCTACTCCTGAATCAAAATCCAAGACTAGTAGCATGGTAGAAGTTGTTCTTCTCTTTTGTTGCTGATGTTGATCCATAACAACAGCTTGCTTTTGATGATTTCAAACAGGTTTGTAGAAACTCGAAGGGGGGGTTAAATAATTTCTCATCGGTTTATATCCTAATTAAAATTCCTTTCAATTAGGTGAGTGCACAAAACTATCTTTTACTTCAAAGCTAGTTGAATAATGATTAGTTTCAATTCTAATGCATTAACAATGTATAAAAAGTTTAGTGATAATGAATGTAAGTAAAGAGTAAGGAAAGAAACAACCTAGTAGGAAGACACCAAGATTTATAGTGGTTCAGCAACGAGGCACTATCCTCGTTCCTACTCCACTCCTCGAGTACACCTTACTCGAGATTTCCACTATATCCACAAGCTCCCTTCTTGGCGGAGAAAACCATACAACATCGCTTACATTATTTTCTGACACTAAGCTAAATGTCGAGACCTCAAGGACCAATCTACACAACGTCGCCCACTTCACTCTATTACGACACAAGGCTAGATATCGAGTCTAATCTAAATCTAGAACCAATCTTCATGACTCTTCACTTTGAAGCTAAGTGAGAACTTCACACAACACAACTACATATCACTTTATAGTTTAGTGAGAACTCACAAGACACAGCCACATTACTTTATAGTTTAGTGAGAACTCACAAGACACAACCACATCACTTTGTAGTTTAGTGAGAACTAAAACAACTAATTACAACTCAAATAATCATATCTAAGTACAAACATGTAGCTTGGATCTACACAACATAAATCCAAGCACACACATGTGCAATGGATGTACACGACTCTAATCCAAGTGTTCACAAATAACTTGGATGAACACAACTAGTCCAAGTATTCACAAATACATTATATCTACACAAGACACAAATAAACAAATGATGAACATGACTAGATCTTTAGGGGGAGGTGATCTTCATCAATGCTACATCTTTAACCACATCACAAGTGTGTGAGTGATCTTCTCTTTGGACAAGGTAAAGAAGGAGATCAAGAGGATAGTCATGAGTAAACATACTTGACACATTAAGTGATCATTTACAAATTACTAGGATTAGAAAGGAGAAAGAAGGCTGAAGAAGATTTCCAAAAAGGGTTGAAGAGAATACAGATTTGACTCACTATTTATAGGACAAAACATCCAACGGCTATATCTGCCCGCGGTTCCTTATTGGCACCCGCGGTTCCTTATCGATAAAAAAACGCAATAGGTGCTAAGGTACCGCTGGCGTAGACTCCGCTCCTTTTTGTCTTTTAGTGAATTTAAAATATCTGAGGTTGTTTGAACTTTCAAAGGATATTCTTATGGCATATGGAATATGCCATATTCAAATTTGCATTTTCATTTTAATAAAACATTTTCTTAAAAATAAAGTTTATTAAAAATCATTTGTAACGTTTGACAAAAGTAAGTTTTAAGGCTAATAACTTTTATGATCACTAAGCATGATTAAGATATGTTAGTGTAATGATTATTACCTTGATGATAGTGTTTGTTAGATAATTTGTTTTATGATTGTGTTTGACAATAAATGTCTTTGTAATTTATCGTGATCAAAACTAAGAAAGATTAATTAATACTAACAATGTTTTTAGGCATTGCTTATGCATTAACAATATCCCCCTTTTTTATTACGACAAACTATAAACTCATTTATGTAAACTACAAGTTTATTCGAATTATTAACGAGTTTATCACTATCATTTCTCCCCCTTTGTCGAAGCAAAAAGGTTAGCACAAGTCTTTGAAGAAGAAAAGAACCGGACTTTTGCTAGTAGCTCCCCCTTGGTGCTTACTCCCCCTTGCTTGGGGCACCAAGTCAATGAGCTAAGGTGACATGCTACACAAAGGTTAGAAGAAAGAAAAAAAACACCAATGTATATATGTGCACTACTTACTAACTAACTTGAGAGGGAGAAGGAAAAGAAATATCAAATTAGAAGTAAGCATTTGCTAAGTATGCCCAAAGAGTGTGTATTGACAACATAATAGTTCAATTGGTGGAATAAAGGAAGAAAAGAAACATCCAAACCAATCAAAGATGATTTAAAATGTTAATGGGTTAAAATTTAGAATATATGGAATCACCCATAATTAATTTTAAGTTTTAACCATGATCAACTCCTAAACAAATGTGTGTAATAAAATTAGAGGGAAATGTAACACAGATAACATTCATATTACTAAAATATGAAATAACATACAAGATGATTCATACACACAATATGAATATTCAAAACAAAAAAAAATGGAAAATAGACCACTAAGCATAAGCTATTCTAGTAGTGATAATCTTCCAAGATTGCTAAAAATTTATTGACTCAAACAACTAAAGTACAAAGAGTGCCTTAGTTGGAAAAGAAAGACAACGAAGCATCATTCGAAGTTTTGTTCACGGGAACAAAAACTTTGAGAGGAGGTCGAGTGAGGAGGAATTCAAGAAAATTTAGCTTGTCATAGATATGAGCAAGTTCAATTTGTTGAAAACGACAAACAAGCACACGAGGAACCATGATGCAACACAAAGTCGTTAGATGGGGGAGGTCCATCAAGATTAGAGTTTGATGGGGAGGGAGGTAATGGATAAGAAATGTTTTCACAATGCCTAGTGAGGTTAGGGAAAGAATTTAGGTCATTGAGTTGAGGAGAGTTGAAAGGTTTAGGTGGTGGTAGAAGAATTTCTTTGTCTCCGGTAATTGGATTTATAGAGTAAGTCTCATTCCAATATTGAATCGGAGAAGAAGAGGGATTCTTGGAGGATTTTAGAGAAGAAGAATCATGAGGATTCTTATTCTTTTTAATCCAAATGGGTTTAACCAAGATTTTCAGTTTCTTTGAAAGCTTAGAAGAAGAAGCTTTAGGTTGAGAAGAGTGTGACAAAGAAATGTCAATGTTAGAAAAGGAAGAATTAGGCATTGTGAGGGATGAAGGAAAGAACTCCCAAAAGAGAAGAATTTAAAGAAAATAGACAAGGCAAAGATTTGAAATGAAAAAGAAAGGTTTTAGAGAATGTTTAGCCAAATTGGGTAAATAAAGAATCTTAACCAAAATAGTGGTCAAAGAAGAAAGACCAAAAATAAGCCAAAAACGGCTTCACTGGGCGTGGTTCCTTAAAGAGGCCCGCGGTTCCATATCGATATGGAACCGTTTGGAGACTTGAGAACCGCGTCCAATGGACTGCAAAACCAGATTTTTAAAAGTTTTGGACAAAGATAAGACTTTTTCAAAAATTTGCAAATCTTGGATTTTCACCTCTTTTAGCACTAGATTATGCTAGGGTTGCATAAAAGCAACACATTCGCAAAGAATGTCTTGAAAAAGGGTGAAAAAATATTTGAATAACATATTGGTCCAATTTTAAGTAAAGTTTTAGAGGTTGTAATAGATTTAGGTTCAATTTTAAATAAATTGAAGTTGTTTAATGTGATCACATAGATTAAAGCACATAAAAACTAAATCCATAAATCATCCACATGAGAGAATCATGAGTGAAAGAAAAGGAAATATGATAGTTGTAAAATTACCCCTTTAGGAAAAGGATGGTAATTAGGGCAAGTAAGCACGACGATTTAGGAAAACCGTGTGTAAGTGACCCTAAAATGAGTTCGTTCTCAAGGAGGCTAGTGTGTTATGTGTGTAATGATATGGATTAGATTTGTGATTATATTTGAGAAAGAAAAATAGAAATGGGATTAGAAGAGAATGACGGTTACAAAGACGGATTAAACTAAGTCGAAAAAGGTATACACGTAAAGTCGTAAAAAGTACCAAAATTAAAATTTTACCCTAAAAATTCCTAAAAATTACCAAAAATCCCCAATAATATTCTAAGAGTTTACAAAAAATCTAAACTTGCAAAAACCTTTTATTAATTAGATAATGACTTTTTAATGCTAATTAAAGCCCTAAAAATCAAAATTAATTATTAAAAAGCCCTAAACAAGATTTAAAAGTTTGTAAACCTCAAAAATACTCTAATTAAGCTAAAAACTATTTTTCAAAATTTTAAAATCAATAAAAACTATTTTTAAACAATTAAAAACTCCTAAAATCAATTAAAACTTAAATTAATTCTAGAAAATAATTAAAAGACTCTAAAAATATTTGGAAAGTTGCAAAAATCCTAATTAAGTGTTTAGAACCTAGGAAAAATATAAAAACTTAGAAAATCAGACTTTTAATTTTTAATACTAAAATAATATTAAAATAATATTAAAAATCCAAAAATTATAAAAAATTCTAAAAATTTGCAAACTAGCTTAATTTAACCTAAATAACTCAGAAATGGAAGTGAAATTACCTAAATACCCCTATTAGGCCTAGAAAATGGGCTAAACCCAAAACAGTATACTATTAGGCCAAATTTGGGCCCAATAACAAAAATTGTTCAAAACAAGCCCAAAAAAGCACAGGTTGAATCAAAATTTGATTTTAAACAACTTTTTCAAAAGGCCCAAAAGCTGAAAATGTGAAATAAGCTAACTTATAATAAGCAGCTTATTCTTAATGGGCTTTTAAGCCCATTAAGCTATAAGCTGATGCCATAAGCTAAAATTTGACACACAAGCTTCTTTTGAACTAACAAAGACTTCTGCAAAAAGAAATTTGAAATAAGCCCAAGGAATAAGCCTGAAAATGCAATAAGCAATCTACACAAAATGACAAAATAGTCGTTTTTGAGTTCTAGGCCACCCCAAGTGCTGATTCAAGTTCCAAAAGCTTTTAAATGACTTAATTAAGCAAAATCAACAAAGTGTTTTCAAATAAGCACACTCAATAAGCTGGAAAATCAAATAAGCACTTATGTTAAAAGTCAAAGTAGTTGGTTTTCTAGTAAAAAGTCAAAGTCAAAGTCCAATAAGCTCCAGTCTACTTAAATGGGTCAAATAATGAAGACCTATTACAAAAAATAAGTTGTTGCAAGTCTGGATAAGCTAGAATAGCTTATTGATAAGCTGATGACAAAATTGCACTAGCAGGGGCTAGTTTTGGATGTTGAGCAGTGGAAACTTTTTCCACTGCTTGACAATTTTGACTTTTTGTCTTTAGTGACTTTTTTGGAGATTCAGATTTCACAAAGGCACCCAAATGATCTTTGGATCAAAAGGAGTCAATCACAATCAAAATAACACAATCACTAACACCCAATTGATACAGTTTAATCAATTAATCATCAGACATTGCACAGACATGAACAATAAGAAGTTGAGCACAAATAAGCAGTTTTAGCAATAATCAGCCAGCCAAATTCAACCAAATGCATACACAAGCTATTATAAACTCCAATAAGCAAGTCTAAATAGGTTTCATGCAATGGTTCAAAGAATTAAGCAAGATTCAAGCAATGAAAGTTACTGATGAACACTAACACATGCAGTTTTTCTACTTTGCTGATGTATTTGACACTTAAGCCAGATTAACTTTGATTAAACCACTTTTATCCCTAAGCATGCATACACACTAAGTGTTCCCAAAATCCTAGGTCAAAACAAGCAGAAACAAGGTCTATATAGCAGATTGTTTGATTCAAATGTTCAAACCCAAAAACTTGCAGCAAAACACTCTCAACAAGGCATTTATCAGATACAAAGCATAAACAACAACTTCCCTTAACACAATAACAAGTTACAAGCATAAACAGTTAGTCCCAAACACCCCTTTATCTTTTCCAAATCAAATTTTTCAAAGGCAAAGAGAGATTTCAGGCCAACTAAGCATCAATTAACACTAAAACAAGTAAGATAAACAGATTCAAGCAGATTTAAGCCACAAAATTCACAAGAACACAAGTTTCATACAAATATCACCAAAAATCAAGTTTTAAGCAGATTTTAGGATTAAGTATGCAAACCTCATGGATGTACATCCACACCCATGAATTTTGAGCTTATGTGCTAGCAAGAACAAGCACAAGCTTCCACAATAAGCCTGCTAAGATTGAACAAGGTTAAAGCACAATAACAAAAAAATCAGAAACTTTGAAAATCTTGATTGATGCAAACTTGTTACCCCACACTTGATTATCCCCAAGTTATAAGCCTCACCACGCCTTAACTAACTCAGTTAGGATGCTATGATCATCCCTATAGGCCAAGAATTCCAAGATTGGAACAAGACTTAGCAAAATATCAAGAAAATGAGAAAATGTGCAAACTTTTGCACACTCCTCTTTTGAAAACAGGTTTGAAACTTCAAAAACTAACAAGCATATAACAATAGAAAGCAGTAACAAAGATTGGCCAATGACTTTCCTTCAATGTTTCAAACTCAATTTCATTAAACTTTGAAATGGGATTTATAGAAACTTGAACAAGGAAAAATCAAAAGCAAAGTATAAATGTTGGATCCCTAAGCCTTTATATAGGCATACATGAACTACTAGAAAGCATAAAAACGTTGCCCTAATGTTTCTGAAGTCCCCAAAATGCCCTCTTGAAGTTTGAATGCCTTGAGGATCATGTGATGTTTTCTTGGTAGGTTGTGTGAGTTGGCAAGGATGAATTGCATCCAAAGGCTCAAATTGAGCTTAGAAAGTAAGCAACAATCCTATACGTTGGATGGCTGGCAAGCTTTTGTCATTTTCTATTTTGACGTAGCAGGGGAGGCCCCATGCAGCATGTGGGTTGGTGGGGTGCAATGTTTAAGGGTTGGGTTGTGTTAAGTATAACCTTAATCTTAAATCTGGAGAAGATTAAGGTTTAATTGTGAAAAATGAATGAATACCCAATTTGGCTCAAGAACATCAAGAACAATGTATTGATCTGTTTTAATGTTTAAATGAAGTGTTAGGCGCCATAATCTTTATTAAATAAATATTAGTTAAAAACGGGTATAAGTGGAGTGTGATGTGGCACCAGGGAGGGATTTGATTGGTGGAGGGGAGTAAGTGGGGCACGTGGCAGCCCAGGAGTGGTCTATGTATCTTCTTTGTCTGCCAGCTTAACACCCCCATCTTTCAGAAACTTGTCAAATGCTTTCAAAACTTCTATCAACGCCTAATTCTGCTTTGTCAACTTTTGCCTTTTTACATTTTTGGCCCAAAAACTTTTACAAAGTAATTTAGGGGTAATTCTTGCCATTTTTGAATTCTTCAAGGACTGAATTGGTATTTTGATGATGGATAATGGTCTTGGCTTGTATAATTGATGTTTTAGAGGACTGAAATTGCCAAGTCATGTTTGATGAGGGACCATTTTTGCCAAATGTTGAAAGTTGAGGGTCCTTTTTGTATTTTTGGAATTTTCAAAGGACCAAACTTGTAATTTCTTGTACTTTGAAGGACTTCATGATGTATTTGACTTTGTGGATGATATTGGTTGACAATTTAGCTTTGTTGAGGGGCTAAACTTGCCAAATCTTCAAAGTGGAGGGCCCTTTTTGTAATTTTGACAAACTTTAGGGACCAAACTTGTAATTATGAGGATACAAGGGTATAAAGTGTCAATTCATCCATATTGGAGGACCCTTCTTCATAATTCTTCAAGTCTTCATGGGTTGATCTTGGGAAAGTCTTCAATAGGGCTTGGTTCATTGTGCGGCTTCGTTTCCCATGTTCGTTTTTGAATGATTCTTGTGATCTTTTGTCATTTTCTCAATATCCGTACCTAAATTACACAAGCAACAAACACAAGCATATATATGGGTATTTTGATGATATTTAATGCATTTTAAGCCCTATTTGGAAGATGAGACTATGTATAAAAGTAGTCTCATCACTCCCCCATACTAAACCATTGCCGTGCCCTCACGCAATGCTAGAATAAAGTATCGTAGCATCTCCAAAATTCATTTTTATTCACTTTATTGAACGATAAACTAGCTACACTACTACTATTGCTACTACTACTTGCGTTTTAGACATAATGTATGATTTTCATAACAAAATGGGACGTTTAGGTTCATAGAATAAGAACACGTGAATGCCTCGTTAGAAATAATTTTGTCGTCCTCGATTTTTACTCCAATTCCATGCCAAGCGTGCAACGAGATCATTGTCATTATAAGTTAGTAATGCTAACACTACTCATATGCCCTAATCACGTACTTATCCTCCCATTATTCCTAAGTCGTATCTCTTATATTTTATTTTGTCTTGAATGTTTCGCGAGGATACATTGTTTGACTTATGTGATAATAGAGATTTAGGCCTAAAAATAGAGTCCTAACGGTGTAACTAAGACCATCAAATCAATAACCCCTCTAATAGACAACGATGTTAAAAAATTAAGTTGACAAGAAGAGTCGATAAACACGGTTTTATAACGGTTTTGAACATGAGACTTATTACCAAGACTTTTATACGCCCCCTAACGGAAGGGCCTTATTATCTTTGGTTTACCTCCATATTTTATTCAACTTCGCCATGAAGCTTTTATTATGACTTCGGTCTTGCCTTGCCTTTTATTATCCGCCTCATCGGTGGTTTTATTAGCCAAAGACGTATATCCTCACGCTAAGGCGAATTTTGGATCTTTAAAGCTTCGAAGATTAAGGCTTGATTCACTTTCAATTTTGCATAGATTTTTCGGACTTCTGGGGCTTCAAATTGTTTGCTTGATTTAGGTGAGCACTTGAAATCTTATTATTGGGTGAATCTTTCGATTATTGGGGTGCCAATACTTCAAAACCGTGACGCTGGCGATACCTTAATGTCTTCCCAATTTAATTACACGGAAGCTACTAGAAAAGACTAGAAACCCAACAATCCCAACTAAACCGCTAAGTCAATATTTATTAAGCAAAAAATATTTACATGCGAAGGGAGAATAAGCAAACAACGAGAACACAAGAGTTTTTTAAAGAATACGAGTACTCTACGTTTAGCATAGTAACTTATAATTAACTATATCATTTCTCGTCCTCATTTAAGAGACTTAGCCTAATGTGTAGTTAAGGAACCAAAGCTAAGTGCTCAACACGCACGGTCGAGTCAAAAATTACTCTTATTCTCGCCATCGGAAAATCTACATTCGTGTCTTCAAACACTTATAAAACATGAGAAAAATTTTAAAATTTGGCCATTGTTAGCCTTATTTTGCAACAAAACGATAAACAAAAAGATAAACTTTGGAAAGCGTAAAGGTTTGGCAAGGCAAGTATCTATTCACCCCCCCCCCCCCATACTAAAGTTAAACATTGTCCTCAATGTTTCGAGTCTAGGGGTGCAAACACCCCCATACTAGAGACGTAGTCGAATGCCTAATCTAGCATGGAAAGGGTGTAACCAATAAATTAATAGCCGTTTATGAAGTGTGCTAATAACGTAAGGTTTGAACATCAAAGGATATATCATGGATATTGAGAATGTATTCAAAGAAAACGATCAAGTGCTCTCATAAAACAAACACGAGAGGCTCCAATCGTGAAGATCATGATCATCTAAAGTTCACAATTCACAAACAACCACGGAACAAAGGTTGGAAGGGCACAAATCCCCACACGTTAACTACATTAGAAAGCGATAATATGTACATAGGATAAGCATGGGACTCCCCCACGAGGCTCCTCGTTTTTGATTACCAAGTCATGAGCTCGACTCGATCCCCTCAATACTAATTATCATTGGGGAAAGTGACTTGGTCGAGGTAGTTCAAGGATGGAACTTCCCCGCCAAAGTAGTGCTGCAACCTATGTCCATTCACCTTGAAGTTAGGACCATCATCATGAGCTAGCTCGATGGTCCCATATGGAAACACTTGAGTCACGGTGAATGGACCGGACCAACGGGATTTCAACTTATCGGAAAAGATTTTTAATCTTGAATTAAAAAGCAAAACTTGATCCCCAATGTTAAAAACCCGGTTTTTAATTTTAGAATCATGCAACTTTTTAGTTTTTTCTTTGTAAATCAATGAATTTTCATAAGCAATATCCCTTAATTCATCTAATTCATTCAATTGCATTTTCTGGTGTTTTCCCGCGGTCTCCATATCATCATTACAATACTTTAGGGCCCAATAAGCCTTGTGTTCTAATTCGATAGGTAAATGACAATTCTTTCCATACACAAGCTTATAGGGAGTGCACCCAATGAGCGTCTTATGAGCGGTCCTAAAGGCCCATAAAGCATCGTCCAACTTATCCGACCATAATTGTCGGTTTTCCCCAACGGATCTCTCCAAAATCCTCTTCAACGCTCGGTTTGAAACCTCGACTTGCCCACTCGTTTGTGGGTGATAAGCCGTAGAAAGCCGATGTGTAACCCCATATTTCTTTAGGACCCTTTCGAATTGGTCGTTACAAAAATGGGTTCCACGATCGCTTATGATAGCACGAGGGGTTCCAAACCGATAAAACAAGCTTTTCAAAAACTTGACTACCACACGAGCATCATTGGTGGGCAAGGCCTTGGCCTCCACCCACTTAGATAGGTAGTCAACCGCAACACGGATGTAATTATTACCACGAGATGATGGGAACGACCCCATAAAGTCTATACCCCAAAGGTCAAAGATCTCACACACTTGGATGATGTTTTGTGGCATTTCAACTTTTTGTGAGGCTTTTCCTTGTCGTTGGCATGAATCATAAGACTTCACAAGATCTTGTGCATCTCGGTAAATAGTAGGCCAAAAGAAGCCGACATCAAATACCTTCTTAGCCGTGAGATTAGCACCATGGTGACCACCCATGGGTCCCTCATGGCAAGCTCTAAGGATGTTAGAAGCTTCGGTGCCAAATACACAACGTCGGATGATTTGATCCGCACAAGTTCGAAACAAGTAAGGGTCGTTCCAAAAGTAGAACTTGACGTCATGAAAGAATTTTCGTTTTTCTTGAGTCATCATACCCTTAACGATGAAGTTTCCCGCATGGTAATTTGCAAAATCCGCAAACCATGGGGTGGAAGAATCAAGCTTAGAATTCACTACACCAAGTGTTTCAAGCGGAAATGTTTCGGTGATTTCCTTGGGTTCGTAAACACTTTGGTGAGGATCTTCCAAACGAGAAAGATGATCGGCCGCTAGATTCTCGGCTCCTTTTTTGTCAACGATGGTGTGATCAAATTCTTGAAGGAGGAGAATCCAACGAAGTAATCTAGGCTTAGCATCTTGCTTTGCCATGAGATACTTGATAGCCGAATGGTCCGTATACACTATGCATTTAGCTAAGACGAGATAAGGTCGCAACTTCTCAAATGCATACACCACGGCAAGGAACTCCTTTTCCGTTGTAGTGTATTTTAGTTGAGCCTCGGTAATCGTCTTGCTAGCATAGTGAATAGGCAAGAAGTGCTTATCATGATGTTGCCCCAAAACGGCCCCAATAGCGTAATCACTAGCATCACACATTAGTTCAAAGGGGAGGTTTCAATTGGGAGCAACAAGAATGGGAGCTTCGGTAAGTTTCCTCTTAAGGATTTCAAAGGCTCGTACACAATCTTCGTCAAAGACAAAACCTGCCTCTTTTTCAAGAAGATGTGTAATGGGTCGAGAAATCTTTAAAAAATCCTTGATGAATCGACGATAAAAGCCCGCGTGGCCTAGGAAACTCCTAACTCCCTTAACGGTTTTAGGATGAGGTAATTTGGCGATGACGTCTACCTTAGCTTGATCTACCTCAATCCCCGCTTTCGAGACCTTGTGCCCTAAGACGATTCCACTCTTAACCATAAAATGACATTTTTCCCAATTGAGCACAAGGTTGGTTTCCTAACAATGTTTTAGCATTCTCTCAAGGTTCGACAAACACGAAGTGAAAGAATCACCAAACACGGAAAAGTCATCCATGAAGACTTCCATCGTCTTCTCGATCATGTCATGAAAAATGGCCATCATGCACCTTTGAAAGGTTCCCGGCGCATTGCAAAGTCCGAATGGCATTCTACGATAGGCAAACGTTCCATATGGACACGTAAACGTAGTTTTTTCTTGATCACGAGGGTCGATGGGAATTTGGAATTAACCGGAAAAACCATCTAGAAAGCAATAGAAATCGTTTCCCGCAAGACGCTCCAACATTTGGTCCATGAAGGGCAAGGGAAAATGGTCTTTTCGAGTGGCTTCATTCAACTTACGATAGTCAATGCACACTCTCCATCCAGTCACGAGTCTAGTGGGAATCAACTCGTTGGCATCGTTTGGCACAACGGTCATCCCTCCCTTTTTAGGGACACAATGAATAGGACTCACCCAAGGGTTATCAGAAATAGGGTAAATCATTCCCGCTTCAAGGAGTTTAAGGACCTCCTTTTTTATAACGTCGTGAATTTTGGGGTTCATCCTCCTTTGACTTTGGATTGTGGGTTTGAAATCCTCCTCCATTAAGATTTTGTGGGTACAAAACTTGGGATCGATTCCCTTATTGTCTGATAACTTCCACGCAATTGCCCTTTTGTGGTCCTTTAGAACATCGACAAGTGCGGTTTTTTCATCATTCGAAAGTTCCTTCGTAATAATAACCGGCAACTTGTCGTCCTCCTCCAAATAGACATATTCGAGGTGAGGAGGTAAATCTTTCCACTCGAGAATGGGTGGTTCCTCAAGTGAAGATTTGGGCTCGATACTCATAACCTCCTCGGACGGAGGAAATGGAAAATCGTTAAGAAAATCCTTGATAATCGAGAAGTCCTCATCGTTGTCGAGGTCTTCGTCACAAGTACGTGGAACATTGCATTCTTCCAATGTAAAACCACCACCTTCAAAAGGAGTGAAGGTTGGTGTCGAATTATCAAGAATTGGATCTAACATAGTGGGATTGCCACTAGTTTCTTCATCACCAAAACCTAGAACTTCTTGTGAAAATTCCTAGCAAACCACGTAAATCATATCAACAAGGTTTATGGTTGCAACGGAATAAACATGAGAAATTTGAGAGTTTTGAGTTGCGTTTATAACAAGTTCCTCGTCGTTGAAACGTAAGGTGATCTTTCTAGCATGCACATCAATCAAAGCCATAGACGTATCTAAAAACGAACGACCTAAAATGAGAGGAACTTGAGGATCTGTGGGGATATCAACAACGATAAAGTCTACGGGATAGTAGAACTTCCCCACTTTCACAAAAACGTCTTCCGCCAAACCACATGCGGGAATCGTGGAATGGTTGGCCAACTCGATAGACATTAGTGAAGGAGTAAGATTAGGAAGATTGAGCGACTTGAAGATTGCAAGTGGGATCAAGTTAATGCTAGCACCAAGATCGGCCAAGGCGAAGCATTCTTCCATATCTTGGATTGCACAAGGGATCAAAAATTTACCGGGATCACCGACTTTTTGAGGTATGCGATTAAGATAAACCGACGAACAACTAGACAATTGGTGCAATTTCTCCTTGTTGTTCAACATAATCTTAAAGTTAGCGGCAAATCGAGGCATCATGACCAAAGCATCGGCGAAACTCACATTAAGGTGCAAATCACGAAACATTTTCATAAAAAGCTCAAATTGGTAATTGTCGCGCTCTTGACGTTTCTCCTTCCTAAGTCTTGATGGATAGGGAAAAGGTGGTGTGGGTTGAGGCATAGTAGCCTTTGGAATCTCGGGTTCCAATGATGGTAATGGGTCAACCGTAGGTGTGGTATGAGCGGTACTTCGTGGGATTGGGACATGCTCCTTTTGGACCACCACCTCGGGTTCTTCCTCAATTGCTTCCTCCGTAGGAGCAATTGGTTGAGGAGTCGGTTCCTTAAGTGTCTTACCACTACGTGTGGTAATCACTTTCATCTCACCCTTAGGGTTGGATATGGTGTTGCTAGGAAGACTACTCGAAGACGGTTTACACATTATTGCCTCAAACATAGACGAGATCTTATCTTTAAAATTAGATTGCCTCAATACGGCCTCGGTTTGCCTTTTCTCGGCCTTAATCATTTCTTGTTTAATCTCATGTTGCCATTGTTCCATATTTTGTTGGTTTTGTTGCAACCTAGTGACATTTCCTTCCATCTTGTTGGTGTGGATTTTAAGTTCATTAGCTAACTCATTTTTCAACTCTTTCTTCAAGTCGTTCTTAAACTCGGATATTAGGCTAATGATTTCTCTTTGAATATTGTCAAACCTAGCATCATTCCCAATAGCATATTCAACAAACTCACTTGGAAGATCTTTCAATGTTTGCAAACTTTTGTTGTTATTTTGAAAATCATTTTTGTTTGAAACTTGATTATTAGCCCCTTGATTCCCATAGTTTCCCTTGTTGTAATTGTTTTTAAAACCAACTTGATTGTTGCGATAATTGTTGTTAGCATTTTGATTTGAACCAAAACCCGGTGGAGTCATTTGATTAGAGCGGGAAACTTGACCGTTTTGGTTTTAATTTACCGTCGCCGCGAAGGCACTCGAAGTGTCACCGTTGGTAATGCACTCGGAGAAATCATGACCTCCACCACAATACATGCAAGAAACCTCAACCGCATTAGCCGTAGCGGGAGCATTTTGTTCACCAACTTTAAACTCAATCAAAAGTCCTTTCAACTTATCAAAAATCTTGTTTTCCAAGTTCGCCTCAATTTGGCAAGCATCGATGGTAGTAGACAAAGAAGGTGAAGCCGAAGACGAAGCCTTACGAACACTAGACGTGCTACGAGGACTATACACCTTAGATCTATTTTCAATTATCACAAAAGCTTCCTCAACCGTTTTACACAAAAAATTACCACCTGCGGCGGCATTCAAATAATCCCTTTCATGATCATTAAGACCATTGTAAAACGTGTCAATTTGATGCAAATCGGAAAAACCGTGATGAGGACATTCATGTAACATTTCCTTAAACCTATTCCAAGCCGTTGAAAAACTTTCATTAAATTCTTGTGAAAACTTTGAAATCTCGTTTTTCAAATGCGTAGTCTTAGAGGGCGGAAAAAATTGGTTCACAAACTTAGAAACGGGATCCTTCCACGTCAATATAGAATTGGGTGGCTCTTTCTCTAACCAAATTTTAGCGGGCCCCGCTAAGGAATACGGAAAAAGCATCATCTTAATCGAGTCGTTCGAGACATCCTTAAACTTGCAAGTGGCGCTAAGACGATTGAATTGGCGGATATGGTTGTGGGGATTGTCCTTCTCATCACCTCGGAATTTGTTGTTTTGGATCATCGACAACAAACCCGTTTTCACCTCAAAATTCTCCGCAAGGATAGCGGGAATCACAATAGCCTCTCCATAACCCTCGGTGGGTGCTTGAAGTAACTCCATCATAGTTCGATTCGCCATGGTTGGTGCTTCTCTTACAATGGGTTCGTCAATAGGAGACTCCTCACTAGAATTGTTTGGAGTGGGAGTTTTGTTCTTTCGTTTACGTGCACGTCTTGCTTGATTACGAGTTAGCATAAACGTCACGTACAACGAGGGGACGAGCAAAGAAGATTCTTTTTGGTGTTTTGTATTTTTCAATTTTTTTGTTGTTTTTGATTGTATTAACCTTTTTGGAAATTGGTGAATGTATTAAGTAGACAAAAATCAACAAATCTCCTCCTTAATCAAATCTCTTGATTAAAGAAGCCTCAAGAAATGAAAACGATCACGTGAAGTGAACGCCTTCGATGACTTTAGAACGTTGGTGGAACACCAAAACGTTCAAGAGGGTTTAATCAATGGAAACCAAGAAAATATATATGATACTTAGTAATACTTTGGGCGACAAAACCCTCGATTAGCTCTCACAATCAAATACTCACAAGCAAGCGGGGAAACGAGGCGGCGCGAAGCACTTAAGAGCCTTTTTCCTTAGGATATATTTTATAATATCCGCCTTATACCCACCTTATAGTTTGTATTATCAAGATTAAGCTTCACGAAAGTATTTATCTATTTTTGCATTTTTCTTTGGTTTGAGATTCGAATACAATGATTGGGTAATGACCTCCCAAGTCAAGGTTGTGATTTCTCACGTATTTGGAGTACTTGTGAATTTATTGTTCTACGTATATAATATAGTAATAGTATTCACACAAAAACCGAAAACCGATAATACGTATTAGTAGAGTGCTACTAATACAAATACTAATTATGGTTAGTATATAAAAACAACAATGCCAAATCAAAACACAACACGCCTCCCCGGCAGCGGCGCCAACATGATAGTTGTAAAATTACCCCTTTAGGAAAAGGATGGTAATTAGGGCAAGTAAGCACGCCGATTTAGGAAAACCGTGTGTAAATGACCCAAAAATGAGTTCGTTCTCAAGGAGGCTAGTGTGTTATGTGTGTAATGATATGGATTAGATTTGTGATTATATTTGAGAAAGAAAAATAGAAAAGGGATTAGAAGAGAATGACGGTTACAAAGACGGATTAAACTAAGTCGAAAAAGGTATACACGTAAAGTCGTAAAAAGTACCAAAATTAAAATTTTACCCTAAAAATTCCTAAAAATCCCCAATAATGATCTAAGAGTTTACAAAAAGTCTAAACTTGCAAAAACCTTTTAATTAATTAGATAATGACTTTTTAATGCTAATTAAAGCCCTAAAAATCAAAATTAATTATTAAAAAGCCCTAAACAAGATTTAAAAGTTTGTAAACCTCAAAAATACTTTAATTAAGCTAAAAACTATTTTTCAAATTTTAAAATCAATAAAAACTATTTTTAAACAATTAAAAACTCCTAAAATCAATTAAAACTTAAATTAATTCTAGAAAATAATTAAAAGACTCTAAAAATATTTGGAAAGTTGAAAAAATCCTAATTAAGTGTTTAGAACCTAGGAAAAATATAAAAACTTAGAAAATCAGACTTTTAATATTTAATAATAAAATAATATTAAAATAATATTAAAAATCCAAAAATTATAAAAAAATCTAAAAATTTGCAAACTAGCTTAATTTAACCTAAATAACTCAGAAATGGAAGTGAAATTACCTAAATACCCCTATTAGGCCTAGAAAATGGGCTAAACCCAAAACAGTACACTATTAGGCCAAATTTGGGCCCAATAACAAAAATTGTTCAAAATAAGCCCAAAAAAGCACAGGTTGACTCAAAATTTGATTTTAAACAACTTTTTCAAAAGGCCCAAAAGCTGAAAATGTGAAATAAGCTAACTTATAATAAGCAGCTTATTCTTAATGGGCTTTTAAGCCCATTAAGCTATAAGCTGATGCCATAAGCTAAAATTTGACACACAAGCTTCTTTTGACCTAACAAAGACTTCTGCAAAAAGAAATTTGAAATAAGCCCAAGGAATAAGCCTGAAAATGCAATAAGCAATCTACACAAAATGACAAAATAGTCGTTTTTGAGTTCTAGGCCACCCCAAGTGTTGATTCAAGTTCCAAAAGCTTTTAAATGACTTAATTAAGCAAAATCAACAAAGAGTTTTCAAATAAGCACACTCAATAAGCTGGAAAATCAAATAAGCACTTATGTTAAAAGTCAAAGTAGTTGGTTTTCTAGTAAAAAGTCAAAGTCAAAGTCCAATAAGCTCCAGTCTACTTAAATGGGTCAAATAATGAAGACCTATTACAAAAAATAAGTTGTTGCAAGTATGGATAAGCTAGAATAGCTTATTGATAAGCTGATGACAAAATTGCACTAGCAGGGGCTAGTTTTGGATGTTGAGCAGTGGAAACGTTTTCCACTGCTTGACAATTTTGACTTTTTGTCTTTAGTGACTTTTTTGGAGATTCAGATTTCACAAAGGCACCCAAATGATCTTTGGATCAAAAGGAGTCAATCACAATCAAAATAACACAATCACTAACACCCAATTGATACAGTTTAATCAATTAATCATCAGACATTGCACAGACATGAACAATAAGCAGTTGAGCACAAATAAGCAGTTTTAGCAATAATCAGCCAGCCAAATTCAACCAAATGCATACACAAGCTATTATAAACTCCAATAAGCAAGTCTAAACAGGTTTCATGCAATGGTTCAAAGAATTAAGCAAGATTCAAGCAATGAAAGTTACTGATGAACACTAACACATGCAGTTTTTCTACTTTGCTGATGTATTTGACACTTAAGCTAGATTTAACACCTCAAATCTTTCAAACAAGTTATATTAACTTTGATTAAACCACTTTTATCCCTAAGCATGCATACACACTAAGTGTTCCCAAAATCCTAGGTCAAAACAAGCATAAACAAGGTCTATATAGCAGATTGTTTGATTCAAATGTTCAAACCCAAAAACTTGCAGCAAAACACTCTCAACAAGGAATTTATCAGATACAAAGCATAAACAACAACTTCCCTTAACACAATAACAAGTTACAAGCATAAACAGTTAGTCCCAAACACCCCTTTATCTTTTCCAAATAAAATTTCTCAAAGGCAAAGTGAGATTTCAGGCCAACCAAGCATCAATTAACACTAAAACAAGTAAGATAAACAGATTTAAGCCACAAAATTCACAAGAACACAAGTTTCATACAAATATCACCAAAAATCAAGTTTTAAGCAGATTTTAGGATTAAGTATGCAAACCTCATGGATGTACATCCACACCCACGAATTTTGAGCTTATGTGCTAGCAAGAACAAGCACAAGCTTCCACAATAAGCCTGCTAAGATTGAACAAGGTTAAAGCACAATAACATAAAAATCAGAAACTTTGAAAATCTTGATTGATGCAAACTTGTTACCCCACACTTGATTATCCCCAAGTTATAAGCCTCACCACACCTTAACTAACTCAGTTAGGATGCTATGATCAGCCCTATAGCCCAAGAATTCCAAGATTGGAACAAGACTTAGCAAAATATCAAGAAAATGAGAAAATGTGCAAACTTTTGCACACTCCTCTTTTGAAAACAGGTTTGAAACTTCAAAAACTAACAAGCATATAACAATAGAAAGCAGTAACAAAGATTGGCCAATGACTTTTCTTCAATGTTTCAAACTCAATTTTATTAAACTTTGAAATGGGATTTACAGAAACTTGAACAAGGAAAAATCAAAAGCAAAGTATAAATGTTGGATCCCTAAGCCTTTATATAGGCATACATGAACTACTAGAAAGCATAAAAACATTGCCCTAATGTTGCTAAAGTCCCCAAAATGCCCTCTTGAAGTTTGAATGCCTTGAGGATTATGTGATGTTTTCTTGGCAGGTTGTGTGAGTTGGCAAGGATGAATTGCATCCAAAGGCTCAAATCGAGCTTAGAAAGTAAGCAGCAATCCTATACGTTGGATGGTTGGCAAGCTTTTGTCATTTTCCCTTTTGACGTAGCAGGGGAGGCCCCATGCAGCATGTGGGTTGGTGGGGTGCAATGTTTAAGGGTTGGGTTGTGTTAAGTATAACCTTAATCTTAAATCTGGAGAAGATTAAGGTTTAATTGTGAAAAATGAATGAATACCCAATTTGGCTCAAGAACATCAAGAACAAGGTTTTGATCTGTTTTAATGTTTAAATGAAGTGTTAGGCGCCATAATCTTTATTAAATAAAGATTAGTTAAAAACGGGTATAAGTGGAGTGTGATGTGGCACCAGGGAGGGATTTGATTGGTGGAGGGGAGTAAGTGGGGCACGTGGCAGCCCAGGAGTGGTCTATGTATCTTCTTTGTCTGCCAGCTTAACACCCCCATCTTTCAGAAACTTGTCAAATGCTTTCCAAACTTTTATCAACGCCTAATTCAGCTTTGTCAACTTTTGCCTTTTTACATTTTTGGCCCAAAAACTTTTACAAATTAATTCAGGGGTAATTCTTGCCATTTTTGAATTCTTCAAGGGCTAAATTGGTATTTTGATGATGGATAATGGTCTTGGCTTGTATAATTGATGTTTTGGAGGACTGAAATTGCCAAGTCATGTTTGATGAGGGACCATTTTTGCCAAATGTTGAAAGTTGAGGGTCCTTTTTGGAATTTTGGAATTTTCAAAGGACCAAACTTGTAATTTCTTGTACTTTGAAGGACTTCATGATGTATTTGACTTTGTGGATGATATTGGTTGACAATTTATCTTTGTTGAGGGGCTAAACTTGCCAAATCTTCAAAGTAGAGGGCCCTTTTTGTAATTTTGACAAACTTTAGGGACCAAACTTGTAATTATGAGGATACAAGGGTATAAAGTGTCAATTCATCCATATTGGAGGACCCTTCTTCATAATTCTTCAAGTCTTCATGGGTTGATCTTGGGAAAGTCTTCTATAGGGCTTGGTTCATTGTGCGGCTTCGTATCCCGTGTTCGTTTTTGAATGATTCTTGTGATCTTTTGTCATTTTCTCAATATCCGTACCTAAATTACACAAGTAACAAACACAAGCATATATATGGGTATTTTGATGATATTTAATACATTTTAAGCCCTATTTGGAAGATGAGACTATGTATAAAAGCAGTCTCATCAAAATACAAGAATTAAAAAGACAATTAACTACTACAAAGATAGCTAACAACAAGGTCTTGAGTTCATAGTTCTCTTTGGCTTGACCTTCTTTTGAAAAAGCATGTTAATTTGAAAACCATCATTCATCTCCTAGGATGAGGCATGGAGAAGAAGACAAGCAAGAATTCATGCAACCTTCTATGAAGGCCAAGCATTTTCATCCTTAGGTTTTGAATGATGTAGTTATTATAAAGACAACATGGGAAATTTGCACCATGAGCTTCTAAGAACCCAAAGAAGTAAGGATCACCCATGAAGTGAGGGATAGGAAAGCCCAAAATAGGAGCATTAGTGTTAGAAGTTGGAGCAGGTGGTGGAGGCATGGTTTCCAAGGGTGAGATGGGAGAGTTTGGTGGAGTGAAAGGAGAGATGACCTAAGGCTCAAGTACAAAGGGGATACTTTGTAGAGGTTGAGGTTGAGAAATCCCATCCAAAGGAGGACTAGGGGTGAAAGGTGAAGAGAGATCATTCATTCTAGATTGGAATGAAGAGGAGTTAGAACCATGAGAATGGTTAGTACCATGCGTAGAGTTTGTCTTGCATGGAGCAAAGGGTGGTGAAGGTAAAGATGAAATGAGAATGGGAGAGATCTCATTTTTGGGAGTGTGAAAAGATGAAGAACCAATGTTGGGTATCTTGATCTTAATTTTGAGGCTTCTCTTTGAGGAAGAAGTTTTGGATGAATTGGATGTTCTAGTGGACACCATGATTGTATGTTAATGTTTAGAGAAGTGTTGAAGGGATGAAGAACACAATCAACAAAAGAGGATTTAAGAAGATAAGGGGATGATTAATAAGTGTCAAAACACTTATCCTTTTACCACTTATTTCCAATAATAACAAGACCAAAACGTGTAATTTATATCGTAAAAGTCGGAATTATGCGTGGTTTGTGTTTTTATTGTGTTTTAGGACCAAAAGATGAAAAAGGAAGAAAACACGGGCTTTCAGGGGCTTTTATCGAAGAAAACGAGAAAAGACGAAGTCAAAAGATCAAGAGTGCAAAAAGAACAGAAGTCCAAGGCCTATTCTGAAGATTTATCGAAGAAAAAGTTTAAAGATGGAAGTTTAATGAAGTCGAAGAACTCAAGTCTAAATTAAAGAAGAAAAAATTATTAAGACAAGTTCAAATCCCGAGACGACGTCGAGAAAAGACAACGATTTAAATCGAGTCGAGAAGAAAGAAAGAAGAGGCAACACATGTACACCTTCCCATTTTTCCTATAAATACCCTCCTAATACACATTAGGAGGGTTGGTTAGTTTTTAGTTAGCTAGTTTCATTTTCATTTTTCCTTTCTAGTTTTTAGAGAGAGAAAGTTCCAGCTTTCTCTCACTAAGTTTTCATCTTTTCTTTCTTTTAATCTTTCAAGATTAATCTTTTTGTATTGTGGATTTCATTCATCAAGTTCAAGTTAAGCTTTTAATCTTTAATCTCTTTCTACCTTTCTTTATTTTTAGTTAATTTTGATCCGAAATGTTGATGATCCGTGTTTGATCTTGATGTTTTAAGGATTAAAAAGTTCATATTTTTATCATACTTAAGCTTTCATACGGTTAAGCTTTAAGCTTCTTGTGCTTGTTAGCTTATTCGCATTTTTAGCTTATTTACTTTTTTAAAGTTTTCTTAAAAAGTTTCATCTTTTTATAGTTTGATTTAAAAGATTGCTTATTTAAAGTTTGGAAAAGTTGTTATTCGTGCTTATTTAGTTTGTTTCATTACTGATTTGGTTATGTTTTGGTGTTAGCTTCTCAATATAGCTTATCACTAGTTTATTTTCGAATCAAAAGGTAATTGGAAAAGGGTAAAACCTTTTCCGATTTGGTATTCCGATTAGTCCACCTAGTATTCCGATCACTAAGATCGGATTAGGGTTTTTGGTTTTCCGATTTATCGCCATTATTCCGATCACTCTGATCGGATTAGGGTTTTAAACATTCCGATTGTGGGTAATCTTTTACATTCCGACGTGGGTGATTTGAGACCATTCCGATTGGCACTCTAGTATTCCGATTTGACTCGATTTTTGGTATTCCGATTGCTTGGTTTAGATATATTCCGATTGCTTTAGGTTGACCTTATTCCGACAGTAGGTTTCTTTTAACTTTCCGATTACACCATCATTCCGACTAGGGACTCTTTGGATATTCCGATTGGTTTTGTTTTCAAGCATTCCGATTTGGCCTCTTTCCGACCAGCATTCCGATCAGATTCCGATTTGGCATTCCGATGTTTTAATTTCCTGTTTTTACAAAGTTTTCAAGTTTTAGATTTATTAAGTGTTCAAGTATTTTTCTAATCTTGTCTTTTAGTTTTCAAGCATTTATTTTTAACTCGTTCTTTTAGTTTAATCTTTAAAGCTCTTATTTTACTCAACGACATTTACATATTTGCTATTAGTTTAAAATAGATAATCAACCAAACCATTTATTATTCCACCAAGAACAATTGAGTCGCACTTTCTACCAATAGGCAATTCGAAGAGATCGGACGATAAGATTTTATACTTGGCTAAAAACCTAGTATTAAAATGGCGCCGCTGCCGGCTCTTTTCGTAAAGATTAACGGTTTTCTGTGAGAGACGCGTTGGATTTTGGGATCCGTTCATCTTTGAACGTTATTTTCCTTGCTTTCAAATTTTCAAAAATCCTAAAAAAATATAAAATTTTCAAAAATACAAAAAAATTAAAAAACATAAAAAACCAAAAATATTTCTTGCTTTGTTAGTTCTTTTGCAGGTGTATGCGCACTCGATCAACGTCTTATCAAGAGCCCGAGACTCTCGATAACTTAGACATGGCCGGTGTACACAACAATAATAATAATCCACCTCAAAACAACATGAATAATAACAACAATGAACCTCTACCGGACAATCGTCCTATGATCGAACTTTTACAAGCACGTGTAGAGGGCAACCACGATGCTATTGTCATACCCGTGATTGGAGCCAACAACTTTGTTCTCAAATCCGGATTTATTCAGATGGTCTCTGCTCAACCATTCTTGGGACGTACCATTGATGATCCTCATCACCACATCAAAAGGTTCCTTCAACTCACGAATACGGTCAAATTCAATGGGGTTTCACAAGAGGTAATACGCTTACAACTTTTTCCTTTCTCCTTAGAGGGACAAGCCCGGTATTGGCTTGATAAGGAACCGCCACAAAGTATTCTTACGTGGACGGACTTAGAGACCAAATTCATAAACTACTTTTTCCCACCCTCTCGTACTACCGCTTTGCGGAATGAAATCATTACTTTTGAACAAAAGTACGATGAGACTTTTAGTGAATCTTGGGACCGTTTTAAAGAACTTTTAAGAAAGTGCCCACAACATGGTTTTACCAAAGTGCATCAAATTAATACTTTTTACAATGGTTTAAGCATGAATGACCAAGATTCACTAAATAGTGCCTCAGGGGGTAATCTTTTGGTTAAGTCTTCTAATGTCGCTTGAGATATTATTGAGAACAAATCTAGAGTGTAAACCAAGAGTGTTCGGACCAATGTGGCTAGTGCTAGCACTAATGAGAGCGACAAGAGACTTGATAAGCTTACTTCGATTGTTGAATCACTTGCTCTCCAAGCCGCTAATAATACTAAAGCTATTACTGCCCAAGCCAATGCTATGACTCAATCTTTTGATATATTCAGGGGATCTCACTCATACACCGATTGTCCTTTGACTCACGACAATCCGGAAAGTGTGTATGCCGCCAACGGTACCTATTCTACAGGAGGCTATCAAGCACGTCCACAAGGTGACCGCAACTTGCTCAGCTATCGCTCAAACAACTTTCTTTCACCTCCCGGTTTTCCCCCACAAAACCCAAACAACCTCAATCGTAACAATAAAAACCAACCACGTGCTCCAACTCCATATCAACACCAAAGAAACCCATACCCACCTCAAAGAAACAACCAAGTTTACCAACAACCTGCTTATCAACCACCCGCCTACCATGCTCCTCCTCCCAACCAACCCACCGTATTACACCAAGATGTTGAAACCTACATGAGGAATAATGATGTGATCGTGCAAAATCTTCAGCGGGAAATGGCCAACATGAAAGCCGATATGGTGAAGCAAGGGAATGATCTTCGAGCTGATATGCGAAACACTTTGGCAAGTCAAACGAATGACTTGAGGAACATGATGGCTAGTTTCTTCCCTAGTAATCAAGCCTCTGGATCAGGTTCTCTTCCTAGTAACACCGTTGCTAATCCAAGAGGGGAGATGAAAGCAATCACCACTCGCAGTGGAAAAGGTTTAAAGGAACCCGAGCTTCCTACACCTACACAAGTGATTGTGACAAAGGAAAACGAGTCTCCTTCTCCGAATCCTCCATCTTCTATTCCTCCAACTTCTACTTCTCCAATTCCACCACCTTCTACTTCTACCCCTCCACCACCCACGGATGTGAGTGCGAATTCTATCCCAAATCCTTCATCTCAACCCAATATACCTTATCCTTCGAGGTTGAGGAAAGAGAAATTGAAGAACAAGGATGATATTCAGGTTTCGAACTTTCTTAAAATGTTCAAACAACTGAATTTCAATATCTCCATTGCTGAGGCTCTCGCTCACATGCCCAAATATGCTAAAATGTTTAAAGATCTTCTCAGTGATAAGGAGAAACTTCTCGATATTTCTCAGACCCAGCTTAATGAGAATTGCTCTGCAATGCTCTTAAGGAAATTGCCCACCAAACTTGGTGATCCGGGTCGTTTCTTGATTCCTTGCAACTTCCCGCGAGTAGAGAATAGCATGGCCCTAGCCGATCTAGGTGCTAGTATTAACTTAATGCCATTAAGTGTTTGGAAGTAATTATCTCTCCCCGAGCCAGTCCCCACACGAATGACTTTGGAATTAGCCAACCGTACGGTTGCTTATCCAGTGGGGATAGCCGAAGACGTCTTCGTTGGTGTCGACAAATTCACCTTCCCGATGGATTTTGTTGTCGTTGACTACGAGATGGATCCCCGTGTTCCATTAATCGTTGGACGTCCGTTCTTGAGGACCGGTCGCACTCTCATCGATGTAGCCGCGGGCGAATTAATCATGAGAGTTGGTGACGATAAAATCGTCTTCAACATGGGTAAACTTTCTAAGCAGCCTTCAGATAACGAGAGTGTTAATTTTATTGACGTTCTTGATGAGGCTTGTGAAGAACATTTCAAAGACGCTTGTAAAAGTGGTTCTTCTTCTCTACCCATTGTTGAGACCGTTGCCTCTATTGCTCCATCACAGACTACATTTGGAGAAAGTGATTTCATCTTGAAAGAATTTGAAGCAACTTTGGGAGATGTGGACTTAAAATATGACGATTCTCCCTCCAATTGGGATGAAGACATTCGTACCATTGAGAAACTTCTCAATGAGGACCATACTTCTCCACCATCTCCTAAGGGTATCTCTATCGATGAACCGAATTTGACTACGCCTTCTATCGAAAATCCTTCGGATTTAGAGCTTAAGGACCTACCGTCTCATCTCTAGTACGTTTTCCTTGAAGACAACAAGAAGTCACCCGTGATCATCGCAAAGGACCTGAAAGAAGAAGAAAAATCCCGACTTATCGTTGTGTTGAAAAATCATAAGAAAGCGATTGCGTGGAAGATCTCCGATATTCGTGGAATTGATCCTCACTTCTGCACACACAAAATTCTCATGGAGGACGACTTTAAACCCACTATTCAAAGTCAACGAAGGGTGAATCTTAAGATCCATGATGTTATCAAAAAAAAGGTTATCAAACTTCTTGATGCGGGCATGATCTATCCTATCTCGGATTCACCGTGGGTTAGTCCCGTCCATTGTGTGCCTAAGAAAGGCGGAATCACCGTTGTTCCCAATGAAAACAACGAGTTGATTCCTACTCGTCTCGTTACAGGGTAGAGAGTTTGTATAGACTATCGCAAACTCAATGATGCTACGAGAAAGGATCATATTCCCCTTCCTTTCATGGACCAAATGCTTGAACGTCTAGCGGGTAATGACTATTACTGCTTTTTAGACGGTTTCTCCGGGTACTTTCAAATTCCCATCGATGCCAAAGACCAAGAGAAAACCACATTCACTTGTCCTTATGGAACATTTGCCTACAAAAGAATGCCTTTCGGCTTATGCAATGCTCCTGGGACTTTCCAAAGGTGTATGATGGCTATCTTCCATGACATGGTTGAAGAAACTATGGAAGTCTTCTTGGATGATTTCTCGGTTTATGGCGATTCTTTCTCTGCTTGCCTTGCCAATTTAGAACGTATGCTTAAGCGGTGTGAAGACACTCGACTTGTTCTAAATTGGGAAAAATGCCATTTCATGGTAAAAGAGGGCATCGTGATAGGACATAAAATCTCCAAAGCCGGTCTTGAAGTGGACCGTGCTAAAGTCGATGTTATTGCTAAATTGCCTCCACCTTCAACCGTGAAGGGTGTGAGAAGTTTCTTGGTCATGCGGGCTTCTATCGTCGATTCATCCAAGATTTCTCTAAAATCGCTCGCCCGATGACCCACCTCTTGGAAAAATATACTCCTTTCGTCTTTTCCAAAGATTGTCTTGAATCATTCAATCTTCTTAAGGATAAGCTAACTTAGGCACCGGTCTTGGTTACCCCTAATTGGGAGCTACCTTTTGAGTTGATGTGTGATGCTAGCGACTTTGCTATTGAAGCGGTTTTGGGCCAAAGAGTGAACAAACACTTCCAACCAATCCACTATGCTAGAAAGACAATGACGGGGGCTCAATTGCATTATACCACTACCGAAAAAGCGCTTTTAGCTGTAGTGTATGCTTTTGAAAAGTTCTGCCCCTATCTTGTCCTTTCTACCACCATCGTGTTTACCGATCATTCCGCGTTGAAGTAATTGACGACTAATCAAGATTCTAAGCCAAGACTTCTTCGTTGGGTGTTGCTTCTTCAATTCAACATTGAAATTCGTGACAAAAAGGGAGCTGAAAACCTAGCTGCGGATCATCTCAGTAGACTTGAGGATCCTTATCAAGGGGATCATCCGAACAAAGAGATCAATGACTCTTTTCCCCTTGAGGCCTTAATGTCTATCAATCCAAATCTCGATGACACCCCGTGGTTTGCGGACATTGCAAATTACTTAGCGGGTGGAATTCTCAAGGAAGGGTTAACGTCCCAACAAAAGAAAAAGTTCTTTAAGGATATTGAACATTATTTCTGGGACGACCCTTACCTTTTCAAACAATGTGTTGATCTGATTATTCGTCGATGTGTTGATGGGCCGGCAGCAGTACATCCTTGATGCTTGCCATAAAGGACCCACCGGTGGTCACTTTGGTCCCAACTACACCGCTAAGAAAGTGTTTGACTCTAGATTCTATTGGCCCACCATTTATCGTGACGCTCACGACATGGTTAAACATTGTGATGCTTACCAAAGACAAGGCAAGATCACTCATAAAGATGAGATGCCTCAAAATTTCATACAAGAATGTGAAATCTTTTATGTATGGGGCATCGACTTTATGGGGCCATTTCCATCATCTAAAGGGAACAAGTACATCCTCGTAGCCGTTGACTACGTTTCTAAATGGGTTGAAGCCAAGGGTCTCCCTACGAACGATGCGAGGGTGGTTGTGAACTTTTTGAAGCAGCTCTTTGCTCGATTCAGCGTTCCTCGTGCTATTATCAGTGACCGCGGGACTCAGTTTTGCAATGATCAATTTGCAAGAGTCATGGCTAAGTATGGTGTTAATCACCGTCTTTCCATCGCCTATCATCCCCAAACCAATGGGCAAGCCGAGATTTCCAACCGTGGATTGAAGCGAATTTTGGAGCGTACTGTGGGAGAGCATCGTGCCGCGTGGGCCGATAAATTAGATGATGCTTTGTGGACTTTCCGTACTACTTATAAGACCCCGATCGGTTGTACACCTTATCGTCTTGTGTATGGGAAAGCATGCCACCTCCCCATCGAGCTGGAAAACAAGGCGTACTAGGCCTTGAAGTGGGCTAACTTCGACATCAACAAAGCCGGTGATCTTCGCAAGATTCAACTCAACGAGCTTAATGAACTGAGGAATGAAGCTTACGAGAACTCGCTGATCTACAATGAGAAGACCAAGCTCATCCATGACGCAAGGATTAAGAACCGAGAGTTCAACATTGGTGATCAAGTTTTACTCTTTAACTCTCGGTTAAAGATCTTCTCTGGCAAGTTGAAGAGCCGCTGGTCTGGTCCATTCACCGTCGCCAAAGTCTTTCCATATAGGACCATTGAGCTTTCTCATCCAAATGGGCCCAATTTCAAGGTGAATGGCCAGCGTTTGAAGCTGTACTTTGTGAGGACATCTCTCATGAGATGATTCCATCCCTCACTACGTTTCCCATGAACTAGTTTTGGGTCGAGTCAGGCTCGTGACTCGGTGAACAAAAACAAGCGCTTCTCGAGAGGCAACCCGTGATCTATCCTTTACTGCTTTCATAATAAGTGTAGGGGGAGCCCCGTATGTGTTTGGTGTCTTGTTTCTTCTGCTGTGCAGGGATTAAAGCTTCAAAGATCCACTCTTGATGACTTTTGACGAACTGTGATATCGTGTTCCCATCTTCCCGGTTCTATCCTAAACTCTTGTGATTCAATATTTCATATCTTATATGTTCACATTGAATTCACTATAGTTGTCCTTTCCTTAGCAAGATTTAAACAAAGTGCACAATGTCATAAGTGTAGGGGAGTTTACTCCCACATGCTTAAACATGGAGGACAATGTTTATATCAAGTGTAGGGGGGACTTCTATCGAAGTAAGTGGTCTTTTCCATGAATTTGCCCTCATTTTAACCGGAAAATTTGATTTTTCGACATTTTTCAAAATTTATAATCTATTTTGGCCTAGTTGTATAGTTGTATTTTCCTTCGTTATGGTTATTTTCTTTCCTTGCTTAAATAAAGTTTAATAAAGTGGTTTTAAATTTTTCAAAGTCGTGAATATTTTGACTCAACCCGAGTTTACTTATCTAACTTTACTCTAGCTAGTATCCTTAACGTGTTTCAGTCAAGTTTTGCTAGGCTTTTATATAGGGAGTTTTAAAACGCGAAAGTCTTAACTCTCACGGGTTAAGAACAAGAACTTTTCGCAAGTTCCTATAATTGATCCTAGAGAGTCGTTTATCAAGGGAACTTTAAAATGCGAATTCTAAACTTGAAAAAGTCTAAGAGTTCGCAAGATCCTATAGATGACTCGAAAACCCAAAACTTTGATTTAATTAGCTAAGAATACACGAGTCTCATTCCTTGAGATTTTAAATTGTGGAGAACGAGAGATGATAGAGTCAATTATAAGTTTGGTATTCTTTCGTGAATTTATGTGAGTTAATTATGAGCCTATTCTCCCATCGCTTGTTAATAAATTTATCTGTAATAAATAAGGTTGTACGATTTGAAAAGTTACTTAGCTTCTAGCCCAAGATCGTTTAAAAGTTGCTCGGTATTAATTAGAGGTCATAGCCAAGGCATAACTTATTGAAGCGGGATGCAAAGATTGGCGAGTCCGAAAAGGCCCTAACAAGGCATGAGGGCTACATTTTGTTGCTAAAGATCCAAAAGTGATGTGAAGAATCATTTGTCGAAAATCAATATGAAGGATCGAGACACACGACGAAAAGCAAAAACTCCCCAAAAGATCATGGAGAAGTCTATCCAAAAAGGCCCTAACAAGGTATGAGGATAAATAGATCTAAGTCCTAAAAGGAGGTGGATCGTTGTATATCAAAGTCCAAAATAAAGATTGGAGAAAAAATGAAGAAGTCGTGGTCCAAATATGAAGAATCTCTCAAAAAGTTCAAGTGAAGAAATTCCTATTATGAAGAGAAGACCATTATTTCAAGAACGTCTCTCAAAGATTCGAAGTATGAAGTCGCTGCCAAATATCGGTCCGAGAAAGGTCTCAAATCGTGAAGCGAGTTATGCCAAGATATGAACTTTAAGAGGTCCCGAGAAGTAGTTTTAAAAGATTTTGTCCTTTAACTAACTATTGATTAAATCGTTCACTTTATTTTCGGCCTAAATAACTATCAAAATAAGTCAAACAATGCATCCTCGTGATCATTCAAGACAACAATAAAATATAAGAGATACACCTAGGAATAAGGGAGTCTAAGTGAATAATTGGCCCACATGAATTCGTGTTAGTTTGCTAACTTATAATAACAATGATCTCGTTTTTAAGCTTGGTATGGGGAACGTGAAACTTGAGGATGATAAACGTTCATGGCAGCAAAAAAAAAACAAATGTAAGTCTTTGATTTCTTTACTTGTTTTATCTTTTTACTTTCCATAAATGTTTAGTATTTAATAAAGGCCAAGGTGGGCTATTTATGATGAAAAATGTAAACCGTGCTTTAAAACTAATGCATTGCATGAGGGCATTGCAATGGTCAAGTGTAGGGGATTTAATAAATGTGAAAACACTTATCCTTTTACCACTTATTTCCAATAATAACAAGACCAAAACGTGTAATTTATGTCGTAAAAGTCGGAATTATGTGTGCTTTGTGTTTTTATTGTGTTTTAGGACCAAAAGATGAAAAAGGAAGAAAACACGGGCTTTCACGGGCTTTTATCGAAGAAAACGAGAAAAGACGAAGTCAAAAGATCAAGAGTGCAAAAAGAACGGAAGTCCAAGGTCTATTCTGAAGATTTATCGAAGAAAAAGTTTAAAGACGGAAGTTTAATGAAGTCGAAGAACTCAAGTCTAAATTAAAGAAGAAAAAATTATTAAGACAAGTTCAAATCCCGAGACGACGTCGAGAAAAGACAACGATTTAAATCGAGTCGAGAAGAAAGAAAGAAGAGGCAACACATGCACACCTTCCCATTTTTCCTATAAATATCCTCCTAATACACATTAGGAGGGTTGGTTAGTTTTTAGTTAGCTAGTTTCATTTTATTTTTTCCTTTCTAGTTTTTAGAGAGAGAAAGTTCCAACTTTCTCTCACTAAGTTTTCATCTTTTCTTTCTTTTAATCTTTCAAGATTAAACTTTTTGTATTATGGATTTCATTAATAAAGTTCAAGTTAAGCTTTTAATCTTTAATCTCTTTCTACCTTTCTTTATTTTTAGTTAATTTTGATCCGAAATGTTGATGATCCGTGTTTGATCTTGATGTTTTAAGGATTAAAAAGTTCATATTTTTATCATACTTAAGCTTTCATACGGTTAAGCTTTAAGCTTCTTGTGCTTATTGGCTTATTCGCATTTTTAGCTTATTTACCTTTTTAAAGTTTTCTTAAAAAGTTTCATTATTTTATGGTTTGATTTAAAAGATTGCTTATTTAAAGTTTGGAAAAGTTGTTATTCGTGCTTATTTAGTTTGTTTCATTACTGATTTGGTTAAGTTTTGGTGTTAGCTTCTCAATATAGCTTATCATTAGCTTTATTTTCGAATCAAAAGGTAATCGGAAAAGGGTAAACCCTTTTCCGATTTGGTATTCCGATTAGTCCCCCTAGTATTCCGATCACTAAGATCGGATTAGGGTTTTTGGTTTTCCGATTTATCACCATTATTCCGAACACTCTGATCGGATTAGGTGTTTTAAACATTCCGATTGTGGGTAATCTTTTACATTCCGACGTGGGTGATTTGAGACACATTCCTATTGGCACTCTAGTATTCCGATTTGACTCGATTTTTGGTATTCCGATTGCTTGGTATAGATATATTCCGATTGCTTGAGGTTGACCTTATTCCGACAGCAGGTTTCTTTTAACTTTCCGATTACACCATCATTCCGACTAGGGACTCTTTGGATATTCCGATTGGTTTTGTTTTCAAGCATTCCGATTTGGCCTCTTTCCGACCAGCATTCTGATCAGATTCCGATTTGGCATTCCGATTGTATAATTTCCTGTTTTTACAAAGTTTTCAAGTTTTAGATTTATTAAGTGTTCAAGTATTTTTCTAATCTTGTCTTTTAGTTTTCAAGCATTTATTTTTAACTCGTCCTTTTAGTTTAATCTTTAAAGCTCTTATTTTACTCAACGACATTTACATATTTGCTATTAGTTTAAAATAGATAATCAACCAAACCATTTATTATTCCACCAAGAACAATTGAGTCGCACTTTCTACCAATAGTCAATTCGAAGAGATCGGACGATAAGATTTTATACTTGGCTAAACACCTAGTATTAATGATCCAAACTAGAAATAGGTTAAAATCATTTTATGTGAACAATGAAATTAGGTAGCCTAGTTTAGGAAAGTGCAGGTTTTTGCAAAATTTTTATCAAAGTTTTACACATGTTAAAGAAAACAGTGTAAAGTAAGCTTCTGTTGTAACAGTATTGGGCGGTTCATTACGTAGGTCCGCGGTTCCTTATCGCTAAAGAACCGCGTGTTCGATATGGAACCGCAACCAGAGGAGTTTGAAAAAGGCACTTCCTTAAACTTTTGCTAGCCCAGATTTTATACTAAGGTTTATCAAGCCAAAGAGAGCTAATAATCAAAAACTAGGAGGCTATCTAAACACATAAGATGCACAAAGCCATGTAAATCAAAAAAGCGATACCATGGATAACTAGGATTAAAATACTAGGTAATCCAAACACAAATTGTTAGTTAAAGAATACACAACATCCTAAGAATAGAGATAAGAGAAGAGATAAAGAACAACAATCCATACATGTTTACACACATGTTAATCTCACAATAGTGATATATGTCATTCATCTATGATCATTTCCTCCTTGCCTTGATTCACTTCTGATTCAATCCTGAAGATGAAGATTGAGGCAATACTGATAGTCTGAATCAATGTCTAGTGAAGACAATCGAGAGATAGATGATGACAAATCATAACTAGAAATGAGAGAATTGTCTTGAGAGACATTTTCATCTTCATTTGAGTCATGTGTGGGAATTGAAGGGACAATTCCTTCAATGGGGAACATGACTCAAACCACGGAGTGAAAAGAGGAAGGATTAAGAGGAGGATGATCAAGGAGAACTCTCTTAAGAAGCCGTGAGAGAATCATGGCATAAGGAAGAGTAGACCGAGATCCATTGAGAACAAATCTTATCCTTTTAGCAATGAAAAATGCAAGGTTGTATGGAGTAGTGGTAACTGTTGGGTCCACTAGAGTGGATCTTGCAGCCTGTTAGGAACGGTGAATGACTTCTGTAATCACAAGTCTATTCACAGAGAGACTCTAGATGAAACACACAGTATAAGTGCAGAATACAAATACTATGAACGAGAAGAACAGAATATCTATAATGACTTGATCCTTTACTAAGGATTTCTAAAATTAATATAAACTAGAATAATGTTTGATGAAGGTGTATCTAACCCTTCTGCCTAAGGTTCCTTTTATACAACAAGGAAACCCTGATACATCATTAAACCAAAACATGTAAAACTGATATGCATATTAATACATGACTTTTGCTTAGTGTTTGTGTACTCGATATCGTTCTCGGTATCTAATCGAATTGATCACGGATAATGGTGGAATAGTCGGTAATGGTCACTAAAAGGGGGAGTTGATTTTCTATTCTACTAGAAGGGTAAGTGCATAACGTAATTAAAATAAGCTAAAAGCAAATCTAGAAAAACTAAATTAAAGCTTTGAAAATTAAACTAAAAATTACTAAAAAAACACTTGGTAAAAACAGAGATTTCGGGAAGCGTGCAATTTTTCGGAAATTAAAAATGAATTTAAAAATAAACAATTAACCCCATCGGAATAACCAATCGCAATCCCGTCGGAATGTGCAGTCACAATATTCTTCAATCGCAATATGTCCTTTATCGCAATATCCTGATCGCAATATCCAATCGCAATACGAAACTTAAATCCTATCGCAATGTCACAAACTGAGTCCTGTCGCAATATTGGAAACTGATCTTTGTCGGAATGATGAAAACTGGATCCTATCACAATGTTACCAAAAGCAAACCAATCGCAATACCAATCGTAAAACGCATTGGAATACAAAACCCTTTTGTGATGTACTGATCGCAATGTGTGTCGGAATCCCAATCTCAAAAGGGTTTTACTTTGCGATGGAATTGGGATACGAAATAAGCTAAGATTTAAGCTATTTTCAATAAGCTCAAACCAAGACTTAACCAACTCAATAATAAGCCGAACTAATAAGCATGAAATAAGGACTTTTTAAACTTTAAATAAGCAAAACTTTTAAATCAAACCATAGAAAGATGAGATTTTTAAGAAAAACTTTTAAAACAAATAAGCTAAATACAAAATAAGCCAATAAGCATAAAAAGCTCAAAGCTCAATCCGTATAAAAACTTAAATATGATCAAAAAGATAAACTTTTTAATGACATAAACATCAAGATGAATCAATATGAAAAATTATACGAATCAAAAGTAAATAAAATCAAGAAAGGTAGAAGAAGATTAAAGATAAAAAGCTTAACTTAAACTTGTGATTAATGAATTCCAAATAAAAGGATGAAATAAGCTTTAAACTTGGAAGAAAAATGAAGAAAAGATGAAAACTTAGTGAGAGAAAGTTAAAACTTTCTCTCTCTAAAAACTAAAGAAAGGAAAAAATAAAAAATGACTAAATTAACTAACACCCTCCTAATGTGTCATTAGGAGGGTATTTATAGGAGACGGGGAGGTGCATGTGCTTCCTTCTTTCTTTCTTTCTTCTCGACTCGATTTAAATTCTTTGTCGTTCTCGACGTCGTCTCGGGATTTGTCGATATAAATTAAACTCGTCTTCTAATTTTCTTCTGGAATCAGACTTGAGTTCTTCGACTTCATTAAACTTCCGTCTTTAGACTTTTTCTTCGATAAATCTTCAGAATAGGCCTTGGACTTCCGTTCTTTTTGCACTCTTGATCTTTTGACTTCGTCTTTTCTCGTTTTTCTTCGATAAAAGCCCGTGAAAGCCCGTGTTTTCTTCCTTTTTCATTTTTTGGTCCTAAAACACAATAAAAACACAAACCACGCATAATTTCGACTTTTACGCCATAAAATACACGTTTTGGTCTTGTTATTATTGTAAATAAGTGGTAAAAGGATAAGTGTTTTCACACTTATTAAATCCCCTACACTTGACCATTGCAATGCCCTCATGCAATGCATTATTTCAAAGCACGGTTTACATTTTTCATCATAAATAACCCACCTTGGCCTTTATTAAATACTAAACCTTGGGGAAACTAAAAAGATAGAAAATGTACAAAACAAGTAAAGAAATCAAAGACTTACATTGGGGTTTTGGCTGTCATGAATGCTTATCATCCTCAAGTTTCACGTTCCCCATACCAAGATTAAAAACGAGATCATTGTTATTATAAGTTAGCAAACTAACACGAACTCATGTGGGCCAATTATTTACTTAGACTCCCTTATTCCTAGGTGTATCTCTTATATTTTAATTTTGTCTTGAATGATCACGAGGATGCATTGTTTGACTTATTTCGATAGTTTATTTAGGCCAAAAATAAAGTGGGACGATTTAATCAATAGTTAGCTAAAGGACAAAATCTTTTAAAACAGCTTCTCGGGACCTCTTAAAGTTCATATCTTGGCATAACTCGCTTCACGATTTGAGACCTTTCTCGGACCGATATTTGGCAGCGACTTCATACTTCGAATCTTTGAGAGACGTTCTTGAAATTATGGTCTTCTCTTCATAATAGGAATTTCTTCACTTGAAGTTTTTGAGAGATTCTTCAATTTTTGGACCACGACTTCTTCATTTTTCTCCAATCTTTACTTTGGACTTTGATATACAACGATCCGCCTCCTTTTAGGACTTGGATCTATTTATCCTCATACCTTGTTAGGGCCTTTTTGGATAGACTTCTCCATGATCTTTGTGGAGTTTTTTCTTTTCGTCGTGTGTCTCGATCCTTCATATTGATTTTCGATAAATGATTCTTCACATCACTTTTGGATCTTTAGCAACAAAATGTAGCCCTTATTCCTTGTTAGGGCCTTTTCGGACTCGCAAATCTTCGCATCCCGCTTCAATAAGTTATACCTTGGCTATGAACTCTAATTAATACCGAGCAACTTTTAAACGATCTTGTGCTAGAAGCTAAGTAACTTTTCAAATCGTATAACCTTATTTATTGCAGATAGATTTATTAGCAAGCGATGGGAGAAAAAGCTTATAATCAACTCACATAAATTCACGAAAAATACCAAACTTATAACTGACTCTATCATCTCTCGTTCTCCACAACTTAAAATCTCAGGGAATGAGACTCGTGGATGCTTAGCCAATTAAATCAAAGTTTTGGGTTTTCGAGTCATCTATAGGATCTTGCAAACTCTTAGACTTTTTCAAGTTTAGAATTCGCATTTTAAAGTTCCCTTGATAAATGACTCTCTAGGATCATTTATAGGAACTTGCGAAAAGTTCTTGTTCTTAACCCGTGAGACTTAAGACTTTCGCGTTTTAAAGTTCCCTATATAAAAGCCTAGCAAAACTTGACTTAAATACGTTAAGGATACTAGCTAGAGTAAACTTAGATAAGTAAACTCGGGTTGAGTCAAAATATTCATGAATTTGAAAAATTTAAAACCACTTTATTGAAAATTTATTCTAGCAAAGAAAGTAAATAACGATAGCAAAGGAAAATTACAAGGCCAAAATAGATTAAAATTTTTAAAAAAGTCGAAAAATCAAATTTTCCCGTTAAAATGAGGACAAGTTCATGGAAAAGACCACTTACTTCGATAGAAGTCCCCCTACACTTGATATAAACATTGTCCTCAATGTTTAAGCATGTGGGAGTAAACTCCCCTACACTTATGACATTGTGCACGTCGTTTAAATCTTGCTAAGGAAAGGACAACTATAGTGATTTCAATGTGAACATCTAAGATATGAAATATTGAATCACGACAGTTTAGGATAAAACCGGGAAGACGGGTACACGGGATCACGGTTCGTCAAAAGTCATCGAGAATGGATCTTTGAAGGTTAAATCCCTGCACATTAGAAGAAACAAGACTACAAACACATACGGGGCTCCCCCCATACACTTATTATGAAAACGGTAAAGGATAGATCACGGGTTTCCTCCCGAGAAGCGCTTGTTTTTGTTAACCGGGTCACGAGCCTGACTCGACCCAGAACTTAATTCAAGGGAAACGTGGTGAGGGATGGAATCATCTCATGAGAGATGTCCTCACCAAAGTATAACTTCACGCGCTGGCCATTCACCTTAAAATTGGGCCCATTTGGTTGAGAAAGCTCAATGGTGCCATATGGGAAGACTTTCTCGACGGTGAATGGACCAGACCAGCGGCTCTTCAACTTTCCCGAGAAGATCTTCAACCGAGAGTTAAAGAGTAAAACTTGATCACCAACGTGAAACTCTCGGTTTTTAATCCTAGAATCATGGATGATCTTGGTCTTCTCCTTGTACATCAATGAGTTCTCATAAGCTTCATTCCTTAGTTCGTTGAGCTCGTTGAGTTGAATCTTCCGAAGATCACCGGCTTTGTTGATGTCGAAGTTAGCCCACTTCAAGGCCCAGTATGCCTTATGTTTCAGCTCGATAGGGAGGTGGCAAGCCTTCCCGTACACAATACGATATGGAGTGCAACGAATCGGAGTCTTATATGCAGTACAGAAAGCCCACAAAGCAACATCTAACTTATCGGCCCACGAGGCACGATGCTCCCCCACAGTACGCTCAAGAATTCGCTTCAATCCACGGTTAGATATCTCGGCTTTACTATTTGTTTGAGGATGATAAGCGGTGGAAAGACGGTGATTGACACCGTACTTAGCCATGACTCGAGCAAATTGATCATTGCAAAAATGAGTCCCGCGGTCACTGATTATAGCATGAGGAACACCAAATCGAGCAAAAAGTTGTTTCAGAAAGTTCACAACCACCCTCGCATCGTTCGTAGGAAGAGCCTTAACTTCAACCCATTTGGAAACGTAGTCAACGGCTACGAGGATGTACTTGTTCCCTTTAGATGATGGAAATGGCCCCATAAAGTCGATACCCCATACATCAAAGCTTTCACATTCTTGTATGAAATTTTGAGGCATCTCATCTTTATCAGTGATCTTTCCTTGGCGTTGGAAAGCATCACAATTTTTAATCATCTCGTGAGCGTCACGATAAATGGTGGGCTAATAGAATCCCGAGTCAAACACTTTTTTCGCGGTGTAATTGGGACCAAAGTGACCACCGGTGGGTCCTTTATGGCAAGATTCGAGAATGTCTAAAGTTGCGAGTCCATCAACACACCGACGAATAATCAGATCAACACATTGTTTGAAGAGATAAGGGTCATCCCAAAATTAAGTCTTAACATCTTTAAAGAACTTCTTCTTTTGTTGGGATGTTAACCCTTCGATGAGAATACCACCCGCTAAGTAGTTTGCAATGTCCGCAAACCACGGGGTGTCATCAAGATTAGAATTGATAGACATTAAGGCCTCAAGGGGAAAAGAGTCATTGATCTCTTGGTTCAGATGATCCCCTTGATAAGGATCCTCAAGTCTACTTAGATGATCCGCGGCTAGGTTTTCTGCTCCCTTGTTGTCACGAATTTCAATTTTAAATTCTTGAAGGAGCAAAACCCAACGAAGAAGTCTTGGTTTAGAATCTTGTTTAGTTAACAAGTACTTCAACGCGGAATGGTCGGTATAGACAATGGTGGTGGAAAGGACAAGATAGGGGCGGAACTTCTCAAAAGCATACACTACAGCTAAAAGCTCTTTTTCAGTAGTGGTATAATGCAATTGAGCCCCCGTCATTGTCTTGCTAGCATAGTGGATTGGTTGGAAGTGTTTGTTCACTCTTTGTCCTAAAACCGCTCCAATAGCAAAATCGCTAGCATCACACATCAATTCAAAAGGTAGCTCCCAATTAGGGGTAACCAAGACCGGTGCCTTAGTTAGCTTATCCTTAAGAAGACTAAAGGATTCAAGACGCTCTTTAGAAAAGATAAAGGGGGTATCTTTTTCCAAGAGGTGGGTCATCGGGCGAGCGATTTTAGAAAAATCTTGAATGAATCGATGATAGAAGCCCGCATGACCAAGGAAACTTCTCACACCCTTCATGGTTGAAGGTGGAGGCAATTTAGCAATAACATCGACTTTAGCACGGTCGACTTCATGACCGACTTTGGAGATTTTGTGTCCAAGAACAATGCCTTCTTTTACCATGAGATGGCATTTTTCCCAATTTAGAACAAGACGAGTGTCTTCACACCGTTTGAGCATTCGTTCTAAATTGGCAAGGCAATGAGTGAAAGAATCACCATAGACTGAGAAATCATCCATGAAGACTTCCATAGTTTCTTCAACCATGTCATGGAAGATAGTCATCATACACCTTTGGAAAGTCCCGTGAGCATTGCATAAGCCGAACGACATTCTTTTGTAAGCAAATGTTCCATAAGGACAAGTGAATGTGGTTTTCTCTTGGTCTTTAGGATCGATAGGAATTTGAAAATACCCAGAGAAACCGTCAAAAAAGCAGTAATAGTGATTACCCGCTAGACGTTCAAGCATTTGGTCCATAAAAGGAAGCGGAAAATGATCCTTTCTTGTAGCATCATTGAGTTTGCGATAGTCTATACAAACTCTCCACCCTGTAACGAGACGAGTAGGAAAGAACTCGTTGTTTTGATTGGGCACAACGGTGATTCCGCCTTTCTTAGGCACATAATGGACCGGACTAACCCATGGTGAATCCGAGATAGGGTAGATCATTCCCGCATCAAGAAGTTTGATAACCTCTTTTTTGATAACGTCATGGATCTTGGGATTCAACCTTCTTTGGTTTTGAATAGTGGGTTTAAAGTCGTCCTCCATTAGAATTTTATGTGTGCAAAAGTGAGGATCAATTCCACAAATATCGGAGATTTTCCAAGCAATCGCTTTCTTGTGATTCTTCAGCACGGCGATAAGTCGAGATTTTTCTTCCTCTTTCAAGTCCTTTGCGATGATGACGGGTGACTTCTTGTTGTCTTCAAGGAAAACGTACTCGAGATGAGACGGTAGGTCCTTAAGCTCTAACTCCGGAGGATTTTTGATGGAAGGCGTAGTCAAATTTGTATCATCGATAGAGATATCCTTAGGAGATGGTGGAGAAATATGGTCCTCATTGAGAAGTTTCTCAATGGTACGAATGTCTTCATCCCAATTGGAGGGAGAATCGTCATATTGCAAGTCCACATCTCCCAAAGTTGCTTCAAATTCTTTCAAGATGAAATCACTTTCTCCAAATGGAGTTAGTGACGGAGCAATAGAGGCAACGGTCTCACAATGGGTAGAGAAAAAGAACCACTTTTGCAAGCGTCTTTGAAATGTTCTTCACAAGCCTCATCAAGAACGTCAATGAAATTAACACTCTCGATTTCAGAAGGCTGCTTAGAAAGTTTACCCATGTTGAAGACGATTTTATCGTCACCAACTCTCATGATTAAATCGCCCGTGACTACATCAATGAGAGTGCGACCGGTCCTCAGGAATGGATGTCCAACGATTAATGGAACACGGGGATACATCTCGTAGTCAACGACAACAAAATCTGCCGGAAAGGTGAATTTTTCGACACCGACAAAGACGTCTTCGGCTATCCCCACCGGATAAGCAACCGTACGGTTAGCTAATTCCAAGGTCATTTGGGTGGGGACTAGCTCGGGTATAGATAATTGTTTCCAAACGCTTAGAGGCATTAAGTTGATACTAGCACCTAGATCGGCTATGGCCATACAATTCTCTACCCATGGAAGTTGCAAGGAATGAGGAAACGACCCGGATCACCAAGTTTGGTCAGTAATTTCCTTAAGAGCACTGCAGAGCAATTCTCATTAAGTTGGGTCTGAGCGATATCAAGGAGTTTCTCCTTATCACTGAGAAGATCTTTAAACATTTTTGCATACTTCGGCATGTGAGCGAGAGCCTCGGCAAAGGAGATGTTGAAATTCAGTTGTTTAAACATTTTAAGAAAGTTAGAAACCTGAATATCATCCTTGGTCTTCAACTTCTCTTTCCTCAACCTTGAGGGATAAGGTATATTGGGTTGAGATGAAGGCTTTAGAATGGGATTCTCACTCACATCCTTGGGTGGTGGAGGGGTGGAAGTAGAAGGTGGAGGAATTGGAGAAAGGGACTCGTTTTCCGTTCTCACAATCACCGGTGTAGGTGTAGGAATCTCAGGTTCCTTTAAACCTTTGCCACTTCGGGTGGTGATTGCTTTCATCTCCCCTCTTGGATTAGCAACGGTGTTACTCGGAAGAGAACCCGAACCAGAGGCTTGATTACTTGGGAAAAAACTAGGCATCATATCCCTTAAGTTATTCGTTTGATTGCTCATAGAGTTTCTCATATCGGCTTGAAGAGCATTCCCTTGTTTCGCCATGTCATTCCTTAGCTCGGTTCGAATATCGTTCCCTTGTTTTGCCATGTCACCCTTCAAGTTAATGAATTGGCTTTGAAGATTCGTCACCATTTCTCCATTGGTCCTCATGTAAGCTTCGAGGTCTTGGTTCAATGTCGTGGGTGGATTGAGTGGTGGGGCTTGGTAAGCTGAATTATTTCCTTGAGGTGGATATGGGTTTCTTTGGGATTGATACTGATTGGTAGCTCGAGGTTGGCTTTGATTGTTTCGGTTGAAATTGTTTTGGTTTTGGTTTTGAGGATAAAAACCGGGTGGAGACAGATAGTTGTTGGAACGATAACTTAGCAAGTTACGGTCTCCTTGAGGACGTGCTTGATAGCCTCCTGTAGAAAAGTTACCGTTGGCGGCATACACATTTTCCGAATTGTCAAGAGTAGAAGGACAATCGGTGTATGAATGAGAACCCCCGCAAATTTCACAAGAAGTTGCTATAGCTTTAGCTTGTTGAAATTGGTTTGTAGCCATGGTTAAGAAGTTTTTGTTCATCTCAGCTATTTGGCGAGTAAGTTCGGTTATCTGTGAGTTGGATGATGTAGAAGAAACATTGGCTCTCTTGTTATTCCTTGAAGATGCAGATGAATCCCAATTTTTGTGGTGAGTGGTCATGTTCTCTATCAGCTCTCTACACTCCTTAGGTCTTCTCTTCATGAATGTACCACCGGCGGCAGCATTAATCGTATCACGATCACGAAAACTTAGACCATTATAGAAAGTATCAATCAAAGTAACAGGGAGCATGTTATGGTTTGGACAACGGTCGATCAAGACATTATAGTGTTCCCAAGCATCGAAAAGCGACTCATCAGGTTCTTGTGTGAATCCACTGATTTGGTTGCGAAGACTAGTGACCATTGATGGTGGAAAGTAGCGCGACAAAAATTTTTGAGTCATGTCATTCCATGTTTGAATTGAATTTTTGGGAAGACGATCAAACCATTTTTTGGCATGGTGGGATAAATTGTGTGGAAAGAGGTGAAGGCGAAGAAAATCCATGGAAGCACCGGGTAGTTTCATGTTTGAGTAACGGTAATGAACTTGTCGAGATGTTTGTTGGCATCATCATCCGGTAATCCGCGAAATGGGCAAGCCTTTTGGACTTGCTGGATCATGTGATGCTTCAACGAAAATTCAGGAGCCGTGATTTGCATCGGCGCAATCGGTCCTCCGTGTCGGTTCATGGTTGGTTGACAAAGCTCCTCCATTGTTCGTAGGTCGGGTGGGGGAACATTGTTGTTGTTGTTATTGTTATTCAAATTTGGGTGGGGTGGGTTGTTATTATTGTTATGCACACCGGCCATATCTATGTCTCTAAGAGTCTCGGGCGCAGGATAAGACGTAGATCGAGTACGCATACACTAAAAGGAAATAAAATATTTTTGATTTTTTATCTTTTTTTTTTGTTTTTTGGATTTTTTGAAATTTTTATACATTTTTAGGATTTTTGAAAATTTTTGTGCTTGAAAATAACGTTCCTAAAAGAACGGATCCCAAAATCCAATTTCTCACTAAAAACCGTTAATCTTTACGAAAAGAGCCGGCAGCGGCGCCATTTTAATACCTGACTTTTTCTTAATGTTTGTGTACTCGATATCGTTCTCGGTATCTAATCGAATTGATCACGGTTAATGGTGGAATAGTCAGTAATGGTCACTAAAAGGGGGAGTTGATTTTCTATTCTACTAGAAGGGTAAGTGCAAAACGTAATTAAAATAAGCTAAAAGAAAATCTAGAAAAACTAAATTAAAGCTTTGTAAATTAAATTATAAATTACTAGAAAAACACTTGGTAAAAACAGAGATTTCGGGAAGCGTGCAATTTTTTGGAAATTAAAAATGAATTTAAAAATAAACAATTAACCCCATCGGAAAAACCTATCGCAATCTCGTCGGAATGTGCAATCGCAATATTCTTCAATCGCAATATGTCCTCTATCGCAATATCCTGATCGCAATATCCTGATCGCAATATCCAATCGCAATACGAAACTTAAATCCAATCGCAATGTCACAAACTGAGTCCTGTCGCAATATTGGAAACTGATCTCTATCGGAATGATGAAAACTGGATCCTATCGCAATGTTACCAAAAGCAAACCAATCGCAATACCAATCGTAAAACGCATCGGAATACAAAACCCTTTTGCGATGTACTGATCGCAATGTGTGTCGGAATCCCAATCTCAAAAGGGTTTTACTTTGCGATGGACTTGGGATTCGAAATAAGCTAAGATTTAAGCTATTTTCAATAAGCTCAAACCAAGACTTAACCAACTCAATAATAAGCCGAACTAATAAGCATGAAATAAGGACTTTTTAAACTTTAAATAAGCAAAACTTTTAAATCAAACCATAGAAAGATGATATTTTTAAGAAAAACTTTTAAAACAAATAAGCTAAATACGAAATAAGCCAATAAGCATAAAAAGCTCAAAGATCAATCCGTATAAAGACTTAAATATGATCAAAAAGATAAAATTTTAATCACATAAACATCAAGATGAATCAATATGAAAAATTATACGACTCAAAAGTAAATAAAATCAAGAAAGGTAGAAGAAGATTAACAATAAAAAGCTTAACTTGAACTTGTGATTAATGAATTCCAAATACAAGGATGAAATAAGCTTTAAACTTGGAAGAAAAATTAAGAAATGATGAAAACTTAGTGAGAGAAAGTTAAAACTTTCTCCCTCTAAAAACTAAAGAAAGGAAAAAATGAAAAATGACTAAATTAACAAATACCCTCCTAATGTGTCATTAGGAGGGTATTTATAGGAGATGGGGAGGTGCATGTGCTTCCTTCTTTCTTTATTTCTTCTCGACTCGATTTAAATTCTTTGTCGTTCTCGACGTCGTCTCGGGATTTGTCGATATAAATTAAACTCGTCTTCTAATTTTCTTCTGTAATCAGACTTCAGTTCTTCGACTTCATTAAACTTCCGTCTTTAGACTTTTTCTTCTATAAATCTTCAGAATAGGCCTTGGACTTCCGTTCTTTTTGCACTCTTGATCTTTTGACTTCGTCTTTTCTCGTTTTTCTTCGATAAAAGCCCGTGAAAGCCTGTGTTTTCTTCCTTTTTCATCTTTTGGTCCTAAAACACAATAAAACACAAACCACGCATAATTCCGACTTTTACGCCATAAAATACACGTTTTGGTCTTGTTATTATTGGAAATAAGTGGTAAAAGGATAAGTGTTTTCATACTTATTACATATCCTTTCCTAACATATCTCATGCATATCCTAACAGAATACTCTTAAATAATTAAGTTTGACTTTCTATAAGACCAGGAGCACGTGTTGCTCCTACTACTACTACTACTAGGACCAGGAGGAACTACATACCTCCTAGTCTACCTATTACAAATAACTATTCCAAAGGTCCTAACAATCCTCCCCTAAACTTGAATTTGACCTGTTGAGTTCAAGTTTCCTGGTAAATCATGCAAAACAGCTTGAGGATTGGAACAGCAAATAAAACATCTTCTTGAAACAGCAGCATCATAACCATCAGCATAAAGAACATAAAGACTGCTGCAACAAGGAACACCAAGAAGCTTCTTGAAAGCTTGAAACAAATCTAGATCCTGTTGAATCTTCACAACAACATGAGCAGATTTTATGAGCCTTTACCAAGTAGCTGCTCGCTCTTGGGCTAGCCAGTCTGTATGGTGGAATAAACATCACCCTAGGAGACCAGAACCCAGCCCAACTCTTAGAACGTGAATCAATGGTGAGTGGGGGTACCCTGATGATTTTAGGCAAACCATCACTGCCGTCAACGGATTTGATATGTCTTTACCAGAAGACGTACCCTTATGGACTCGCCAACTTTTAGCAATTAAGCATCGGTGAGCTGAAAACCCTATAGCTTTGAGCAAGCTATTATAGCTATCAACGGATTTGATAAGATCTTTACCAAGAGTGTAAAACCCACATGCTTTTACCATGAATAGTACCCTTAAGATCGTACGATAGGATTAGAACTTTCCTTTTATAACATGTTTACGTTTCACGTATAAGAATTACGAGTAATTACGTACGTGTTAGAACACGATAAGTACTTATTACGTATGAACACACGATAATTATTCCAATAATAATTATAATCATGAACGTATTTAATCACGAGCTAACAATTATTTTCGTATATATATTTATTACGAACACGAATAAATATATTAAGTCGCGATCAATAATTAATTAGAACACATAAAAACACGAACACGATAAAACACGAACACACTATAATAATTAGACTCGGGAAAGGTACGGGTTACCCCATGTGGGGCCCCCTACCCGCGGCTACACCAAGAGAATGGGCCAAGCCCATTTTAATTTTTACTAAAAGAAGGGATTAGGAAAATCTTGTGCCATTTTTACAAAACAAGGAAAATAACAAAACCCTAAAAAGTTTTCCTCCTCCTCCTTTGTTTTTTGGCCGCCACCTATAAACTCCATGGAGGGGTGTTCGGGTTGATTTTAATCTTGGAAATCGTGCAAGCATTCGTGTGTGTTCATCCTTTATTGATCCACGCATTCGGTATAACCTTTTTTAACCTTTTCTTTTATGTTTTGATTTAATAAGTCACATAAAATCATGATGTTTTTAAAAACTAATTAAAAACAATTATTAAAACATGTAAATGATCATGGGTAAATCATACAAGGGTTTGTAGGGGTGTTTTGATGTTGGCCGACGCCTAACCGAGACCAAGGGGGGGGGGGGGGGGTCTCGGCTTGGCTTATTAACCACCACCGAGACCTCATGGTCTCGGTATGGTGGTGGTAGTCCCACGGCAGCAGCAAACAAGGGGGAACCCTGACTTGGTTCGGGGTATGGTGTTGATTTCGGGTCCAGTTCATGATTTCTAGTCGGGTCCGGTTCATATATTATTTTAAGGTTATGATTTTAATAGTTATGTGTTAAAAATTAAATTAATAAAACTTGACATGATTAATTTAATTAACATGACTTAGGTTATAAAATTTAATTATTAGATCATGAATTTTAACCTAAGTATTTATATTAACTAGACTTATTATAATTAATTAATTATTAAAAACCATGACTATAATTAATTAATTAACATGACTTAGGTTATATTATTAGTAATTTATAATACATGTTTAACCTAAGTATTTTAACTTTATTTAATTAAAAACATGATATATTTAATTAAATACTTTTAACCTATAGTTTAATTAATTTACATGTAATAATTAATAAACTATACCTTATATCAATATGACTTAGAAAATAATCAGAAAACACTTAAGCTTATATAATTAGCTTATTTAACCAACTTATATCTAATTATGGAAACTTTCTATTTTTAGAAACTTATTTAATTAAGGCAGCTAATCTATTTATGGAAACTTTCTATTTTTAGAAACTTATCTATATTAAGCAGTAATTCTACTTTTGGAAACTTTCTATTTTTGGAAACTTTCTATTTTTAGAAACTTTCTATTTTTGGAAACTTTCAATTTTTGGGAACTTTCTATTTTTGGAAACTTTCTATTTTTGGAAACTTTCTATTTTTGGTAACTTTCTATTTTTGAAAACTTTCTATTTTAGGAAACCTGCTATTTTTAGAAAGTTACTTATTATTACACAGTAAGCATAATAATACATGAAATACAAGTAATACTTAATCAGAATAGACAGAATATAAGATAAACACAGTATAAAGCTTTAAACATTAAAACATGGCATGAACGTATAAAATAAGCTAAGACATGACATAAAACCAGTTACGTATTTAGTAATCAGATACTTATACACGTATGTATTTATGTAGCATTAGTGAATCCGAAGTAGGACTCTCTTCCGTTCGTCTTCTTCGTTCACTGGACATAAGGTACGGATTACCGTCCTTTCAGTATGGACATTCTTTCCTTATTAGGATTCCCCGTATGCAGCCAACTGTTTTCCCATAGTATAAGTTTATATATTTGATTGTTTATGTTTAATTTACAATACCTGAAGCCATATACATGCATGACCAGTTTCACCTAGTTATGGAGGTACCATAACCATAACACTAGAGGCACTGGTGTTATGACTTCCCCATGGCAGAGTAATTGCTCGTGGCGTCCCTTCAGCTTTTGGCCATACTATTATATTATCATGTGGGGCGTATGGGTGCATCCTAGTTACATGTTTTTCAGCAGATTACTCAGTGTGAATGTGGTGTGTGCCTTGTATCCTTCACAAGGAGCTGATCCCTCCTAACCCAAACCAGTATATTAAATTAGAGGCAGCCCCTCTAATTTGCATGATGAGGTCACCCCTCAAAGTATTCATGCACGGTGGATTTTCATGACCTCTATTGGCTAATGGTAAAATATGTTAAACAGTTTTCAGAAGATAAACATAAGGCTTTTCAAACTATAAAACCAGTTTTATGAACAAGTTCCGAGTTTTCTAGGACGTATATATTTCCGCTGCTTTTAAGTCTTTATTATGTTTCAGTCATTCATTCTATGTCTATATCCGTGCACTGAGCATTTTGCTCAGCCGTTACTTTCCTTTCCATGTCCCAAAACGGCAGGTACCTAAGGACGGACTCAAGCATTTTGGAGGACGTGCATAGGATGGAAGCTGCTATAGACTTCTTCTCCTTTTTCCTTCATATATTTGTGCTTGTTTAAGTCTTCCATTATTTTATTTACTTTATTATGTTTTGGGCTTATGTTTGGGAACCGACGTTTGATTCCGGTTTACCCTATGGTCATGTATGTTTTACTACATATTACCTTGCATGCTTTGATGACACGCTATAATCACGCGTGACATTCCATTTATCAAAATGGGGTGTTACAATTATGGTATCAGAGCCAAGGCTTCGACCTGTAGGCTCTAAAACTTGACCTCTGACTAGTGGGTAGTCACTAGGAGCTTCCTAAGCCAACGTTTGTTATTCTACGTATTGATGTTTTCAGCGCATTGTTGTTTTAACCATGATGTTTTCAGCACCTTGAGGTTTTAACCTTGATGTTTTCATCGATATTGTTTTACTAATATGGATGGACAACCGTCATTCATATTTAGTTATGTGTCATTGTTTCATGCATAATGTTCCTCGTGAACTGTGGCTATGGTAGTTCATAATTAGTCACATAAAAAAATCGGATAGGTTTTGACAAATGAGTTTCATTTATTTATGTTTCATGTATCATGGTTGCAGGAATTATGACTAAGTAATGGTTGGTACAGGACTGGCCCTATTTAGTCGCATGTGCTTTTATCGAAACTTTTAACTTTGGGACCGACCCATAGGCGTCCCCTCGCCATGTCTTTTGTTTTGGGACTGACCCATAGGCGTCCCCTCGCACATATAAAGGTTTTTATAAACTACATTACGCATTCATGCACTGTTTTTCATGCATAAAATTTTTCTCATGATTTATTGGCATAAATTTTTTTTATGTCCCCTCATAAGTTACTATGTTTTATGTCAAGTATGTTTTCATACTGTCCTGGTTAACTTCAGTTTCATGCTGATTATATTATACACTCCTTAATGTTGGGTGTTCTATGTTTCTTTATGATGATTCCGTCTTCATGTTGATTACGTCTTACTCCTCTTTTGTTATTTATGCTTTCATACAAGACATTGTTGGATTTCATTGAATCCTTCTTTCATGATAGTCATGGTTGGTTTTCATTGACCATGCTGTCAGGAAAATCATCTTTGAATTTTGTGTAACCACACTTTAACGTTTCTCGATACAACCAGAATGATGTCTATGCTAATATTGACAGGTTATCATGATGGTTTTCTAACCGTTTAACCGATATACTTTCCTTAAATCATGACAAATGATCGACCCCATATCGATCATTTCATGTACATTCCATGTGTACTCCATGTACCTTATCCCATGTGCGTACTTCCACTTACTGATACTCTACAAATTGTTGATGCCGCTCATAGCTTGGGGATGTTACTAAAGGTTGATGCTGCTGATGTTTGAAGACGCTACGAGACGCTGATGCTGTTCACAACCTGGAGCTCATACAAGACGAAGACAAAGGCGTTAGATCAAAGCGATCGGACGAGAAGATGCTTCACCACCAGGCGATCTCCATCTATCATTGTCCCAAATTCTTAGTTACATGTCACACGTCATTCAATTGTCGTTTCAGTCATATGAGTGGAGAACCGGTACCAGCCAGCCACTCAGCTGAATAGTTACATGAATCACAGTCATTAGAATGACCGTCATGGAACTGACAGACAGGATGATAGTAACCACTACTATGACACCAACTATCCTAGAAATCGCAACCGAGGCTCCGGCCGTGGACGTGTCCAGACATACAAATGATCAGTAGTCCAACCGATCCGCCACTTCTGGCATAATAACCTAATATTGTAGTTCTATTGTTTCACGTCTCGAGACACATGTCAAGACATCAGTCAAGATACACGTCTCACGTATACTTTCTAAATACACATGTCAAGACACCAGTCAAGACATATGTCATGCTTATATTTCTAAGACACGAGTCAAGACACATGACTCACGTCCAATTATGGAACATTTCTAAGAAATTCAGGGTACCCTCCCAGGGTATATCCATTTTGTTGTGTCATGTATTAATCAGGCCACAAGAGTTTCAGTACCATTACCGGCGCATCAATGGGAACTATCACGTTTCTCGATGACACTTTTCATTCTTGTAACCATAGCTCATTGATTCATGACCATGAGGGACGCCTTTCGTATTCCCACGTATACGAAGGTTTCCCTTCAGCTTAATGATGAGATCCAAGCTGCTAACGTATTTCGTCGGACAGACACGAGTTGAATTTAATCCTAATTATGGACTACGAACAGCACACCATGCTACGATTCATAATTATGTACAGTAATGTTCAGGCTCCTGAATACATTCAGCTTGATTTTCCATCAGGAAAATCTGTACAAATTATCTATGCTTACAAGCATGTGCGTTGTTAGCCATGGTCGCTGAAATTTTCTATCTATCAGTAAGACACGACTACTGAAGTCCTTTTACGCATAGCCAGACGAGTATTCCAAAATCTTCCCATACATTCTAGAAGAACCTACAAGGAGAAGGACGGTACCATGAGATTATGTGTCGACTACCGTCGATTTTAACAAATCACCATTCATGACCGTTATTCTCCTCCACGTATTGACAACATGTCCAATCGACCTTATAGTGTTAATCACTTTTCCAAGATCGAACTCATGATCATGCTGCCAAGAGTGACGAGTGAAAGAGCAGGACATGTCCATGACTACTACTCGTACACGACTCGGTCATGCTAGATTTATGATTTTGATTTAGTCCCATCAATGCTCCAGCAGCAAATGAGTTTTCATGGACTCATAAGCGAATTCATCAGTGTTTTCATTGAGGAAAACCTAATTTCTCTCTAAGCCTAGAGAAGAACAGGAAGACTATATCAGCACTATGTTGCAAATTCGATGATAAACGAAATTTCACCCTGGAAATTTTTCCAACATCAATTCTGTTTGTTTACAGTGACACGCTGAATCACATGGATTTCCACGGTTAATCTTAACACGACTCAGCTTATGCATAAAGGAGAGAACCCTACAGTACATTAGGTGTTCTAGAAAATCCTACGCTAAGAGAAGTCTAGATTCATAGACTCAGAGTTTCACAAACTCCTATGTATCAAGTTCGATGAAGCAAGATACAGTTACGTTCATATCTTCGTACATGTCATACAAACAGGCTAAGATAGGACACCAACAGACTGGGATGTTGTCATCATCTGAAGTTGTGAATTTAAATGGGATAAGATCTCCATGGATTTTGGTTACCAGATTAACGCATACTCAGAAGAAGCAAGATGCTATCTGTGTTATTGCCAACAGTTTGATGAAGTCTGCAGAATCCTTACATCCGTACGGATTTTAGAACCAACAGATTGATCGGACACATTCCACGCCAAGGCTCATCCGATCACTTAGTAATCCCGCAGTTATCAGGTCAGACAAAGATTCGCAATTGTGCTCCTTATTTACTTCACGTCTTCATTCTAATTCCACGACTTAATTTCACGCTCGCGTTCATGACACTATTCACGTTCATGATGGTATCTCGGCTTACGATTTTACGTTCATTTTTCTCATTCTGGGAAGTTTTGCAAGAACTTGAGAGACCAGACCCAAGTTTAGTATAACTCCCCATCCTCAGATAGACGTTTCACGTCATATTCCATGTCTCACCTTGTAGCGTTTGGCGTTACCGCCATTATATTCTATGTTCATGATATGTTTCACATGTCATGTTCATTCTACGTTCCTCATATCATGATCAAGATATGTTACACGTATAATGGATCACGATATGGTTACTCATATTACACTCATCATATCTCCACGTATCACGTTCAAAATTTTTCACGTATTACGTTCAAAATTTTTCACGTACTACGTTTCTTTATGTCTCGCGCATCGTTGCTAATTATCAGTTAAGTTAGAGTGTTTTGCACGATAACGTTTCAGTTGCCTTACACGTTAATTCTTATTCCCTCGATCAAATTTAGGGGATCTACCTTATGTTGATAACCAAGAATTTCTTCGTATTTCAAGTCAAGGTCAAGAGGACCAAGATTTATCATTTGCGTCAAGATCTTATGAAGGAACCGTTCCAAGAGGGAAGCCACTTGGAAACGGACAAGTTCATCTGGACTTCTTATCCGTTTTCTCTTATCAATTAGATATGTCCTTTCAGTCACGTCACGTTCCATGTCCTTTCAAGACATGTCACGTTCCGCGTTCCTTCTGCCAGGTCATCTGGACGTTCATTTATCTTACATACCCTCTTGGTTTGATTCGGGTATGTTTCTCTTTCAGTTACGTTATCTATAATTCGGGGACGAATTATTCTTTTTAGGGGGGAAGAGTTGTAAAACCCGCATGCTTTTACCATGAATAGTACCCTTAAGATCGTACGATAGGATTAGAACTTTCCTTTTATAACATGTTTACGTTTCACGTATAAGAATTACGAGTAATTACGTACGTGTTAAAACACGATAAGTATTATTACGTATGAACACACGATAATTATTCCAATAATAATTATAATCATGAACGTATTTAATCACGAGCTAACATTATTTTCGTATATATATTTATTTCGAACACGAATAAATATATTAAGTCGCGATCAATAATTAATTAGAACACATAAAAACACGAACACGATAAAACACGAACACACTATAATAATTAGACTCGGAAAAGGTACGGGTTACCCCATGTGGGGCCCCCTACCCGCGGCTACACCAAGAGAATGGGCCAAGCCCATTTTTTAAAACAAGGGATTAGGAAAATCTTGTGCCATTTTTACAAAACAAGGAAAATAACAAAACCCCAAAAAGTTTTCCTCCTCCTCCTTTGTTTTTTGGCCGCCACCTATAAACTCCATGGAGGGGTGTTCGGGTTGATTTTGATCTTGGATATCATGCAAGAATTCGTGTGTGTTCATCATTTATTGATCATTCGGTATAACCTTTTTAACTCTTTTCTTTTATGTTTTGATTTAATAAGTCACATAAAATCATGATGTTTTTAAAAAATAATTAAAAACAATTATTAAAACATGTAAATGATCATGGGTAAATCAAACAAGGGTTTGTAGGGGTGTTTTGATGTTGGCCGACGCCTAACCGAGACCAAGGGGGGGTCTCGGCTTGGCTTATTAACCACCACCGAGACCTCATGGTCTTGGTATGGTGGTGGTAGTCCCACGGCAACAGCAAACAAGGGGGAACCCCGACTTGGTTTGGGGTATGGTGTTGATTTCGGGTCCGGTTCATGATTTCTAGTCGGGTCCGGTTCATATATTATTTTAAGGTTATGATTTTAATAGTTATGTGTTAAAAATAAAATTAATAAAACTTGACATGATTAATTTAATTAACATGACTTAGGTTATAAAATTTAATTATTAGATCATGAATTTTAACCTAAGTATTTATATTAACTGGACTTATTATAATTAATTAATTATTAAAAACCATGACTATAATTAATTAATTAACATGACTCATGTTATATTATTAGTAATTAATAATACATGTTTAACCTAAGTATTTTAACTTTATTTAATTAAAAACATGATATATTTAATTAAATACTTTTAACCTATAGTTTAGTTAATTTACATGTAATAATTAATAAACTATACCTTATATCAATATGACTAAGAAAATAATCAGAAAACACTTAAGCTTATATAATTAGCTTATTTAACCATCTTATATCTAATTATGGAAACTTTCTATTTTTAGAAACTTATTTAATTAAGGCAGCTAATCTATTTATGAAAACTTTCTATTTTTAGAAACTTATCTATTTTAAGCAGTAATTCTATTTTTGGAAACTTTCTATTTTTGGAAACTTTCTGTTTTTGGAAACTTTCTATTTTTGGTAACTTTCTATTTTGGAAACTTTCCATTTTAGGAAACCTGCTATTTTTAGAAAGTTACTTATTATTACAAAGTAAGCATAATAATACATGAAATACAAGTAATACTTAATAAGAATAGACAGAATATAAGATAAACACAGTATAAAGCTTTAAACAGTGAAACATGGCATGAACGTATAAAATAAGCTAAGACATGACATAAAACCAGTTACGTATTTAGTAATCAGATACTTATACACATATGTATTTATGTAGCATTAGTGAATCCGAAGTAGGACTCTCTTTCGTTTGTCTTCTTCGTTCACTGGACATAAGGTACAGATTCCCGTCCTTTCAGTATGGACATTCTTTCCTTATTAGGATTCCCCGTATGCAGCCAACTGTTTTCCCATAGTATAAGTTTATATGTTTGATTGTTTATGTTTAATTTAGAATACCTGAAGCCATATACATGCATGACCAGTTTCACCTAGTTATGGAGGTACCATAACCATAACACTAGAGGCACTGGTGTTATGACTTCCCCACGGCGGAGTGATTGCTCATGGCGTCCCTTCAGCTTTTGGCCATACTATTATATTATCATGTGGGGCGTATGGGTGCATCCTAGTTACATGTTTTTCAGCAGATTACTCAGTGTGAATGTGGTGTGTGCCTTGCATCCTTCACAAGGAGCTGATCCCTCCTAACCCAAACTAGTATATTAAATTAGAGGCAGCCCCTCTAATTTGAATGATGAGGTCACCCCTCCAAGTATTCATGCACGGTGGATTTTCATGAACTATATTGGCTAATGGTAAAATATGTTAAACAGTTTTCAGAAGATAAACATAAGGCTTTTCAAACTATAAAACCGGTTTTATGAACATGTTCCGAGTTTTCCAGGACGTATATATTTCCGCTGCTTTTAAGTCTTTATTATGTTTTAGTCATTCATTCTATGTCTATATCCGTGCACTGAGCGTTTTGCTCAGCCGTTACTTTCCTTTCCATGTCCCAAAATGGCAGGTACCCAAGGACGGACTCAAGCATTTTGGAGGACGTGCATAGGATGGAAGCTGCTATAGGCTTCTTCTCCTTTTTCCTACATATATTTGTGCTTGTTTAAGTCTTCCATTATTTCATTTACTTTATTATGTTTTGGGCTTATGTTTGGAACCGATGTTTGATTCCAGTTTACCCTATGGTCATGTATGTTTTACTACATATTACCTTGCATGCTTTGATGACACGCCATAATCACGCGTGACATTCCATTTATCAAAATGGGGTGTTACAAAGAGCCGTACCCCCTTGGATTAGCCACTTTTCAGTCGAGGACCATGGCATGTGAAAACCATCCAGTTTTGGGGAACCTGACAACCATCAACGGATTTGACTATCACACCAGAGCCGTACCCTCATGGTAAATCAACTCTTTCTTGTCTGTGAGACATGGTGAGTTGAGCACCATTTGTTGTGTGGACCAGGTCCAACACCAGAAGCAACGCCAAAACAACCCAAGTGTAAAACAGTCAAATGAAAACCAATTTATGATGGAAAAGTATAAGCAGATATTATATTATGTACAAGTGTGAAATCCATCATATGTTTAAAGTATAAGCAGATATTATATAAAAATTATTTATTTTTTTTATTTTTTTTAACTACTATTATGTAAGCACCAATCACTGTACAGATTGGTGAAAAGAATGTTTGTATAATCACAAAAACAGAAAAACATACCCATCACATACCAGACGCTTCAACCTTGTCAGCTTGCAACCGGGCTTGAATTCCTTCCACCAAAATAGTAGCCATGGTAGACTCATTCCCTGAAGGGGCATTGGATATCTGCAAATGACATTCCAGCATGGCCTCTATAGTAGCAATCATCAATAGATATTACATATCCGTAAGCATGAACACTATGGCACCAGACTCCAACTCCAATATATGAACCCCATAACCAGCATAAAGCTTCCACCTCTTGATGACCCAACGAGGCTGATCTTTCCAGACACCAGAATGAGGAGCATCAGGAGGAGAATCAAGCATCATCTTCAAGTCACCCCACATTGTCAAACCAGGCCAGTTGGCCACCTCACTCGGAGAGGCAGGAATACCAGCATCCACAAACCCATATAACGACATAAGATCCCGACGGTCCGCCCATGTCAAAACACTTTGCAGTCCCTGTTGGGAATAAATTAAGGCCAGATCACTTGAACGCTGACAAGAACAACTCAAGCGTTGACAAGAGCAAATTGAGCGTTGATAGCATAAGCGTTGACAAGTTAAAGTCAAGCGTTGACAGATTGAAGACAAGCACTGATGGAAGATGTGAGCTACACGTATATTATATTCTAGAATACTTCTAGTAAGGATAGAGACGATAATGTATTTTCTATGTTTATCTTTACCTAGAATAGTTGATTCGTAGCTTATTGTACAAGACTTCTTGTTCTATAAAAGAAGATCTTTTAGGTTAAAGTTGATATAAGTTTTCATAAGTATTCGCAAGTTAAACTCTTTCATTGTAATCAAGCACGATCATTCTAATACAAGTGAAAGTTTGTTTAACATCTTTGTGTTTTAGATCAAGTGTTAATTCCGCATAACACTTTGTTACTTTATTCATAAGCAAAGGTTTCTCTACGTGTAGTACTTGATCTAATCTCGTATACACAAAGCTTAATCGATCTAAGTTTGGGATCAACAAGTGGTATCAGAGCTTGTTGAGAAACTTTTGATCTTTAAGTAACGCAAGAACCCTAAAACACCAAACCCTAAAAACCCTAAAATTCTCAAAACCCTAAAAACACCATGTCTGGCACAGATCAACCTGCTGCCTTGCTACAAAACAACTCCTCAAACCCTAGTATCAAAATTCCCATGTTTGATGCCAGGAACTTTGAGCTTTGGAAGTCAAATTTTGAGCAATATATAGCCATTCATGACTACACTCTTTGGGAGATTGTCGAATATGGGAACACATTCGACAAAGCAGCAAAGATTGCTGCTGCAATTGCCACAAGGACAGCTATTCCTAATTGTCCTGAAGCTGATAAGTTGGAAAAGCCTGGAGATGGGAGAGCTGTAGCTGTTGAAGATATAGCCAAGAAGAGGGTGGACATGAAAATCTTGAACATCTTGAAACACGCCCTAGGTCATGAGAATCAGCACAAGTACAAACGCTTTGAGTCTGCAAAAGAGCTTTGGGAAGCTCTTGAAGTAGCACATGGTGGTAATGCTGACACAAAAGAAGAAAAGAAGAAGCAACTCTTGCATGAGTATGCTGTCTTTAAAGCTCAACCCAATGAAAATCTCAGCAGTGTGAGAAGTAGACTTCTTGACATCACAAGTCAACTTTCCTTCATGGGAACACAGATTGATGACCCTGAATTGAATGCTACTTTTCTCAAAAGCCTTGGTGATGTATGGAAGATTGAGACAAGATCCATTCTTGTCAATAACACCCACAAGACCTCCAGGTTTGATGACATCTTCAACAAACTAAGACTGTTGGAGAATGAATGGCAATTGGATAGTGATAATAAATCTTCCAGCAGCAACATGGCCTTCTTCTCACAAAGTGAAGGCCAATTTGATTCCATGAACTTCTATGGACATCCAGCCACTGGATCTCAAGGTGTCAGCGCTGGATGTCAGTCTGTCAGCGCTGGATCATATCCTGTCAACGCTTTATACTCAAGCGCTGACACACACAACTTTGGAGCTGATAGACTTAAACCTGCTGGTTTAGATCTAGATACTGTGTGTGCATTCATTGCTTCTTTGCCCAGTGATTCAAGGATTACATATGAAGATCTTGAGCAGATAAGTGATGAACAATTGGAAGAGATGGACATCAAGTGGACTATGGCTCTTGTAAGTTTAAGAGCAAACAGGTTTAATAAAAGGTTCAAGAAGAAGATGATCTTTAATGCTAAGGATGTTGCTGGGTTTGACAAGTCCAAGGTTGAGTGCTACAACTGTCATAGGATGGGGCACTTTATGAGGGAATGTAGATCTCCAAGAAGATCTGATGCTGGTAAGCCCTCAAGCCAAATGGTTAAGAGTCAAGATCCCAAGGCCATGGTTGCTGTTCAACAAATTGATGGCGTTGGGGAATGGGACTGGAGCTGGATGGCTAAGAATGAGGAAGAGGACAGAGCTTTGGTTGCTGAAGTTAAAGAAGAGCATGCTGAATATGCTCTCATGGAACACTCCTCCTCTTCATCAGATAATGAGGTATATGATGATGCTTTCTGTTCTAAGGGTTGTCGTTTAAATACTGAAAAACTAAATCAAGAGATAGTTAAATTATTAGATGAGGCAAGTACTGAAAGATGTAAAGTATCTAATTATCAAATTGCTCTTACCCAAACAGAAAAGACAGTAGCTGAGTATAAGAAAATGGAGTTTGATTTAAAGGATCAAATAAATATCTTAAAACATGAGTTACATCAGAGTAAAGATGTTCAAGATATAGTAAATAGGGTTAATCTTGATTTGATAGCTCAGTTAGAGGAGGCTAACAAAAATAAAGATAATGTGAGTCTTAAAATCCAGAGATTTGATAAGGCCACACAATCCCTAGGAGAGTGTGTTAGTAAACAGAGAGACTCTAAGGATAAGAGTGGGATTGGGATGAAGGATTATACTGGTGTTCCACCACCAGCTGGGGATTTCTATGGTGTCCAATCAAAGGACTTATCTTGGACTGGCTTGCCAGAATGCCAAGAGGAGGAATTCATTCCTCCACCTAGAGTGATTTCCCCAGTTGAGGGAATACAAGCAAAAACTGACTGACCTAGATGAGTGGAAGAAAGCTAACCACACCTTGTTTGTTAAGGGAGGGTTGTTGTGTGAAAGTCCAAATGAGCCCACACCAAACATGATACCAATTGTGGAGTCCAATGATCCTAAACCTATTAAGATCACACACCCTACCACTGGCAAAGCTGTTGACCTTGGCCCACAAACTGTTAGAAAACCTAGTGTTAAGTATGCAGAGATGTATAGGAATACTAGGTCACCAAAAAGCCAAGTTAGTAACCATGGAACAGGCTTCTTTGCTTCTAGACCTAAGACTATGTCTAGAAAAGCTTGTTACACATGTGGTAGCTTCTCACATTTGGCATACAAATGTGTCAACGCTTCCAATGTCAACGCTGATAGGAACCATTTCAGCGCTGACAAAAGTCAGCATAGGTCAAACACTGTCAGACCCAATACCTTTGTGAACAAAAGTTCACAAGTTGTTAGACCAGCACCATTATTTTCTAGAGGGTCTAACACACAAGGCCTAAGACCTTTTCAAAAGTCAAACACTTGGTCCAATAGGCAATGGGTTCCTGTAGCAAACCCTAGGTACAACGCTGATAAAGGCAATCGGGGCGCTGACAAGAGCAATTTAAGCGCTGACAGACACACTGCCAAACCTAGGTATTTGCAACCACAGGGAAATAGGTCTAAAGCTTCTACTAGCTTAACATGGAGACCAAAACAAGACCAAAACCCTAATTCTACTGGTATTTCTATGACATGCAACAGGTTTCATTATATTTCAAAGGCATTGTCAACACCAATTGGGGTTAACTGGGAATTTCATTCAAACAGGGATGAAAATGGGGTTGTTATGAGAACCAAGTCTGTTCTTGTTGAACAACCAAATGAATCCAAGTCTTCCAAGGCTTGGGTTCCCAAAGAAAACTAATGTGTTTTCTTTATGTGCAGGGCATTCAGAAGAAGATCAATGATTATGGATACTGGGATAGTGGATGCTCAAGGCACATGACAGGAAAGGAAGACTATCTGACCAATTTCTCTCCTATTCAAGATGGTGATAAGGTATACTTTGGAGGGGGCTACGGTACCATCACTGGAAAAGGAACCCTTGTCACCAACAATCTACGGTTTGAGAATGTCTTCTTGGTAAAAGAATTGGATTATAATTTGTTTAGTGTATCACAAGTGTGTGATAACAAAAATAAGGTTCTTTTCACAGATACTGAGTGCTTGGTGTTAAGCAAAGATTATAAGCTCCCTGAGGAAAAATACATAGATTTTAGAACACCAAGGCATAAAGACATATATAATGTGAATCTTAATGGAATTAAGATAAATAATAAAATGTCATGTCTGTATGCTAAAGCCTCAGTAGATGAAAGTAATCTTTGGCACAGGAGATTAGGGCACATAAACTTTAAGAATATCAATAAACTTGTGAGGCTTGGTTTAGTTGATGGTTTGCCTGAAAAGGCTTTCCACAATGACCACTCTTGTGTTGCATGTCTTAAGGGCAAGCAGCACAAGGTCTCATTCAGGTCTAAACAGGTGCACTCTAGTTCTAAACCACTTCACTTATTGCATATGGACCTCTTTGGTCCAACTAATATAGAAAGTTTGAAGGGTAAATCATATTGTTTTGTTATCACTGATGATTTTTCCAGGTTTACATGGACTTTCTTTTTAGCCAAGAAAAGTGAAACTGCCCAAAGTCTGATTAATTTCATTACCCAGATTGAAAAGAAGAATGGTAATGAGGTCAAAATTATTAGAAGTGACAATGGGGGTGAGTTTAGAAATCAGTTGCTAGATGATTTTTGTGCCAAGAAAGGGATTACTAGGCAGTTTAGCATAGTTAGAACCCCACAGCAAAATGGGGTTGCTGAAAGGAAGAATAGGACCCTTATTGAAGCAGCCAGAACCATGTTGGCTGATGCCCACTTTCCTATAGCCTTTTGGGCTGAAGCTGTTAACACAGCTTGTTATGTTCAAAATAGGGCATTGGTCAACAAAATACATAATAAGACACCTTATGAGTTACTTTGGGGAAGGAAGCCAAATATTGGCTTTCTCAAGCCTTTTGGATGTCATGTAGTTGTTTTAGAAACTAGTGAGGCCCTAGGTAAATTTGATTCAAAAGGTGATGAAGGCTACTTCATGGGTTATTCAGTGCAGAGTAAAGGATATAGGGTTTACATTAAAAAGGAAAAACGTATACTTGAAAAGGTACATGTTAGGTTTTTAGAAAGTAAACCTAGTGATCCTGAAAGTGGTCCAAATTGGTTGTTTGACTTAGAACCTTTATCTAGAGCTTTAAATTATATGCATGTTACTGATCCAGACATTGTGAAGGCAACTTCAAGTGTTTTGGAAAAGAGAATTGGTAATGTTTCAGGTATCCAGGTTGCTAAGGAGGATGGACCACCAGCAGTTGAATCATCTCCCACAAAAGAATATGTTACACTTCCTATATGGACAGATGAATATTATGCTGCTGCTACTGCTGCTAGAAAGGATAATGGTGGTGTTCAAATACCACCAAATACAAACATGCATGATTCTTCAGGCGCTGACAAAGGGAAATCAAGCGCTGACAAGACCAATTCAGACGCTGATGGCTTAGACGCTGACAACAATAGTTCAAGCGTTGTTAGCCCAAGCGCTGACAAACAAGGATCAGACTTTGGTGACACCTTTACACAGCTTTTCTCTTCCCATTTTGAACAAGGTGGACCTTCCAATGTCCATGAAGAGATTTCTGTTAATCAAGAAGAATCTGAAGAAGATATTGGGAACATGGAGCGTGAAGTTGAGGACACTAGACTTTTTGAAGGAGGAGTTCTCACTTCCACAGCAAAGGATCACCCCACATCTCAGATCATTGGTGATGTTATGGCTCCAGTTCAGACAAGAAGATCCCATCAAAGTCTTGGTGGATTTATTGCCAATATACACAAGAAGGTTGATACCCCTCTTGTACAAGCATGTTTGTTTGCCTGTTTTCTGTCACAGGAAGAGCCCAAGAAAATTTTTGATGCTCTCAAAGAACCAAGTTGGGTGGAAGCAATGCAGGATGAGCTTCACCAATTTGCTATACAGGATGTTTGGGAGCTGGTTGATTGTCCTAGATATGTGAGACCAATTGGGACAAGGTGGGTTCTAAGAAACAAGAAAGATGAAAGAGGCATTGTGGTCAGAAACAAGGCACGTTTGGTAGCTCAGGGATATACACAAGAGGAAGGCATAGATTATGAAGAAGTTTTTGCACCAGTTGCAAGAATTGAAGCTATCAGAATTTTCCTAGCTTATGCCTCTTGCATGAACTTCACTGTTTATCAAATGGATGTGAAGAGTGCTTTTCTCTATGGGACAATTGTTGAGGAGGTATATGTCATGCAACCTCCTGGTTTTGAAGATCCTGAGAATCCAGACAAGGTTTATAGAGTGAAGAAAGCTATGTATGGACTTCATCAAGCCCCTAGAGCATGGTATGGTACATTGTCCACTTACCTGGTGGACAATGGATTCAAGAGGGGCACCATAGATCAGACACTATTTACAAAGAAGAAAGGAAAACATGTGTTGCTTGTGCAGGTCTATGTTGATGATATCATTTTTGGGTCTACTGATCCAAAAATGAGTGAGGATTTTTCCAAGCTCATGACAGATAAATTCAAGATGAGTGCCATGGGTGAGATGAACTTCTTTCTAGGTTTGCAAGTTCAGCAGAAAGAAGATGGTATCTTCATCTCCCAAGACAAGTATGTAGCTGAAATCTTGAAGAAATATGGTTTTTCTCCACATGAGAAGGAGGCTTCCACTCCTATGGACAGGCAACACCCTTGGGGAAAAATTGGAGCTGGAAAGGATGTGGATGTTAGGCATTATAGATCAATGATTGGATCATTGATGTATCTTACAGCCTCAAGACCTGACATCATGTTTGCTGTGTGTGCATGTGCACGCCATCAAGTGACTCCCAAAGAATGTCACCTTTTTGCTGTGAAGAGAATTTTTAGGTACCTAAGATGTTATCCAGATCTTGGCTTGTGGTACCCAAAAGATTCTCCATTGGATCTTATTGCATATTCAGACAGTGACTATGGTGGTGACAAGTTTGATAGGAAATCCACAACTGGTGGATGTCAATTTCTTGGGAGCAGATTAATATCTTAGCAATGCAAGAAACAAACAGTGGTGGCAAACTCTACAACTGAAGCAGAATATGTGGCTGCAGCTGCTTGTTGTGGACAAGTCTTATGGATTCAGAACCAGCTGTTGGATTATGGGTATAATTTTATGCATACCAAGATTTTTGTAGACAATAACAGTACTTTATGCATTATTAAAAATCCTGTACATCATTCTAAAACCAAACACATAGAAATTAGACATCATTTTATAAGAGATTGCTTTGAGAAAGGTTTAATACAACCAGATAGGGTAGACACAGAAGATAATGTGGCTGATTTATTAACTAAACCTTTTGATGCTGGAAGATTTTAATATTTGGTAACAAATATTGGAATGGTTAATCTCACTTAATATGTGTTTTGGAACCTTTTTGTAAAAGTATGTACAGGATAATGCATTGTTATTGGTCTTTGTGATGATTTAGATTTTCCACTTTATTTTTCTAACACTGACAAAGGTACATGTAACGCTGATAAGTGTTATTTTGCCGTTGTTAGAGATATTATTGTCTAACGCTGACAAGAGTTTCTTCAACGCTGATAAGTGTTGTCGGGACGCTGTCAGCAACAAATGTTAGTTTTGTGGTTTTCATCTAAATGTGTAGGTAGGTGGTAGCTTTATGCCATTGGATACAGAGTTGCTTATGGATCTTTGAAGAGCTATTTGGACATGTTTTGTTTATGGATGATGGTTGGAATATTTATATTCCTATCTTGACATAAATTTTTAATGTTCATTTATATTTTGAGAACTCATGTATCATAGTTTGAGGGGAGGTTAAGGAACCTTTAGGATTTTTGGGTATCCATATGATACTCTCATCACAATTCTAGATTGTGTCCACATGTGAGTATGGGTTAGTTTTACTAAACCATGAGGCACTGTAGCATGCATAGTATATCAACTTTGCATGCTGCCAAGACATTTTTGGCCTAGAATTGGTTGTGGTCTGTTGGGAGACTTGGGAATCATTTTGATATGGGTTTTACCTGGGAGTAACAAGGATTTTATAAGGTAACTTGGTTGTTAAGAATTTTGGTTAGCAAGGGACACTAGAGGACTGTTATGTCTATCTTGCTTATGCAAGTGTGCATAACTGGACAGTGCTTGCCGCCCTATGATAATTATCAGCTTTTGGTTATCTTCTCTAGGATAAATTACTTGTTAAGGTCATTTTTCACTTTTTAAAACAATTTTATTTTTGGACGCTGACAAGATTTTTCCAAGCGTTGTTGTGACCAAAATGGACGCTGACATGGCTTTAGGCGAACGTTGACAAGATTATAGCCGTTGGGCGTTGATGGGTTATATTTGACCGTTGACAATCAATGGGACCTACCCAGTTGTTACTTTTTGACATATTTTCAAGTCGTAATTTTAGGAGTTGTTACTTTCATTAAATGCATGAGATAACTTATAACTTTTTCAATATTTTCATGATTAGTTTTTGAAAATCTTTGCCTATTTTTGGGCCAATCACATGCATTCATCCACTCCTATAAATTTGGCTCCTATTTTAAACAGGGTATCTATAATTCTTGTCTAACACTTTTTCTCTTATCAACCTTCATCTTTTATACTTCAAATTAACAGCTTTCATCAATGGCACCAAGATTTAACTCAGCAGAATTGGATTTGGGGTTCAAGTCTCAACACAACATGATTGCTTATCTTGTTGCTGATAATACTTTGTTCCCTCAATACACAGAAATGGTGGAGTATTTGAACGCATCCCCATTAAGGTATGCTCTTTCTCATGCGCCACTCATTCCAGTCACACACATTAAACAGTTTTGGAACACTGTCAGTTCCTCAACAGTTAATGGAGTGACCACATTAACTTCTATTGTTCATGGGAGACCTTGGGTGGTTACTGAGGCCTTGGTACGCCAGGCCTTGCATCTTGATGATGCTGATGGTGTAACCCTTCTTCCCATATCTGAAATAGAACAAGGGCTTAGGGCTTTGGGATACCCTATTCCTGATGAAGGTACTCTTAATAAGTACCATAAGCAAGAATTTCCCCCAGCATGGAAGTACCTCATTCACATTCTCCTTCAATGTTTGAGTCCCAAATGTACTGCACACAATGAGATCAATAGATCCATTGCAACTGCTATTGTGTGTATTGCAACAGGGCAAAAATATAATTGGTCTAAAATGATTTTTGAAGGAATGTGTAAAAACAAGGGGACAAAAATGACTTTAGCTTATCCCCGTTTTCTGCAAATGGTTTTTGATGCTCAAAGATATTGTTCAAGGGATCACAATGATTTTTATAAGATCCCTGAACAAAAGAAGGCTATTTTTACCAAGATGAATTCACCACCTCATAGAGACCTACCTTTAACCCCAGCTATGCTTGCTGTTATTGCAGCAGCACAACCCCAACCAGACCCCCAACCTCATATTGACCCTCACCCACAACTTGAACCTATCCCTGAACCTTTACCCTCACCTGACCAAATGCAAATAGACCAAAATCCCTTTGACGCTGACACATCTAATGTGGGCGTTGATGTACCTATTTCCACCGCTGACACCCAACCATCACAATCCCAAACACCCCTTCATCAACCCACATCTACACCTTCTTCTACACCATCTTCCACACCACCTGAATATAGGTTGATTAAACGCCAAAGGACTGCTGGAGTGTTCTCCTCTGGTGGTCCTAGCCATGCAGCAGAGAGAACCACCACCACAAGTGTGGCTGGTGACCTGGATGAGGCTGGGACTATTGGTTCTGGCTTAGCAGCTGGCCAAGGCAGTCCCACCATAATTAAGTCCTCATCCATGCCCAATGAACCTGACTTGGGGGGTCAAATCCCCATTTTGGAAGAGGGCAGACTGGAACCAATGACGCTTTTGGAATTGACGGCTATCTGCATTAGCTTGCAAAAGCAGAATGCAGACTTAGTACAAATTGTCAGTAACCAAGGCCTTGAACTCAAAGAATTGAGGGAGAGGATTGTTGTTTTGGAGAGTGCTCATTCAAGGGGAGGTATGGAGGAGTCTTCCAAAGGGGAGGAAGATCAAAGAAATCTGAGTGATAAGAGCACTCAAGATGGTCAATCATTGGATGTTGCTGAAGCTCTTACTACTTTGAAGGAACAAACAGGTTTTGATACGTCCTTGATCTCTCCAACCAATTTAAATTTATCATTTACAGATATGCTGAGAGAGGTTACACAAGGCGCTGAGGGAAAATATTTGAGCGTTGACAAGACAAGTTTGGACGCTGATAGAAGTATTTTGGGCGCTGATAGAGGAAATTTGGGCGTTGACAGATCTGCATATGGAGGTGATGTATTCCAGTCATCATCTATCATCAAGGATGTTTCTACTCAGGTATTACCATCTACCTTACCAACAATTGAACCATCAGATAAGGGTAAGGGTAAGTTGGTAGAAGAAATTGTTCCAAAGAATGCAGCTCAGGTTGAATTTGATAGAAGATTGGCTGAGCAAATGATGGAACAAGGTGAAAAGGAAAAGTCACCATTTGTTGTGACTTCTGAAGAAGACAGTGATGAAGCTAGCTCAGATTCAAGTGTGATGATTGTTGAACCAGAAAGACTTGAGTATGGTGATGAGCTTGCTAGGGAAAAGCTGAGAGATTTAAAATTGCAGATTGATTTTGATATGCCAGAGGTGGTTCAGATGTACAATTCTTGGGAAGAAAGCTGTATGGATAATCCAGACTTGACCATTTCAGATCAGATATGGGGTTTGGAAATTCTTCTTAGAGTTCAGAAGGATTGTAAGGTGATTTTGAAGCACAAGGCAAGCAACATTCTCTCTGAGTTGAAAAGGGATAGGAGGAAGCTCTACTTTATGTTGCTCAAATGTCATGGAGTTGGATGGACACATCAGAAGCTGAAGGCTTTGACGTTTGATGAGTTGGAACATAGGGCTTATCCTATTTGGGTGAAAGTGCAAGAAGAAAACACTTTCAGACTTCTTTCAGATGAAAGAAAGGAGCAACTTGCAGAAGAGATGGCAATCAAGAAAGCTATGATAGTTCCTAGACCAGTAAAGAAGGGATTTATTCTTGAGTTTCCAAAAGATATGAATCAACTATATCCAAGTGAAGCAGTTATTAGAAAGAGCCTCAAGCTCTCCCCATTAGAAGCTTCAGATATGGTGCATGTGTTACCACTAGATTCCAGGAATCCAATTGTGAGTTATGATGAGGATGAATGTGGATTCTGGAAAATTGGAAGATTTGGCAAGGAGGTACACACTTTTACCACTCTCATATCTTTATTTGCAAGTTGTGATAGAGAAGACTTGGTGGACCTTTGGAGGTTGCTAGAGACCAAGTATGAGGCTGAAGCACCAACTTCAGTCAATGGAATAAAACTTTGGACCACATTCAAAAGAATGTGTGGGACAAAAGAAGAAGATCCTGAAATATGGAAGGATCTTGAAGATGACCTCAGTGGTCTTCAATGGAGGTTATATTCACCTGCTGGTGTATACCATTTGAGTTCTACAAAGTTTGCTGAGTATTTACTTGTAGATTCTCAGTATTTCATATCCAAGGCTGTTTTGGAGAAGATGAAGGACACCCAGTTGGAGATAGACTATACAAGTGACGTGGCAAAGAATTTGATCAGATTTATTTATTACCAATATGATAAGGTTTGTCAGACTCCTCCAAGTTCTTAGTGTTTATTCAGAAACTTGATCATAAGAGTGGATATCAAGTTTAGGGGAGGATTGTTGGGAATAAATTAAGGCCAGATCACTTGAACGCTGACAAGAACAACTCAAGCGTTGACAAGAGCAAATTGAGCGCTGATAGCATAAGCGTCGACAAGTTAAAGTCAAGCGTTGACAGATTGAAGACAAGCACTGATGGAAGATGTGAGCTACACGTATATTATATTCTAGAATACTTCTAGTAAGGATAGAGACGACAATGTATTTTCTATGTTTATCTTTACCTAGAATAGTTGATTCGTAGCTTATTGTACAAGACTTCTTGTTCTATAAAAGAAGATCTTTTAGGTTAAAGTTAATATAAGTTTTCATAAGTATTCGCAAGTTAAACTCTTTCATTGTAATCAAGCACGATCATTCTAATACAAGTGAAAGTTTGTTTAACATCTTTGTGTTTTAGATCAAGTGTTAATTCCGCATAACACTTTGTTACTTTATTCATAAGCAAAGGTTTCTCTACGTGTAGTACTTGATCTAATCTCGTATACACAAAGCTTAATCGATCTAAGTTTGGGATCAACAGTCCCGAGAGATAGCGAACATAGCCATCACTGGTTGAAATCCTATGTGTGAAAGTACCAGCAACAATCGGGGATGGCTTAATCGTCCAAGAAACAATATAACCCTTACCTATAGGCAACTCTGTCTCACTATCCGAAGCCACATCAATAAGATTCACAGGATCTCGCTTCTCAAACGGAACAGACTTACCACGTCTAGCCTTCTTCTTTCTAATTGAGCAACGAGGTGCAGAAACACCAGAATAAGATTCAACCTTTACCTTCCCAGCAGCAGTAGTATCAGCATGAGTAGATTCAAAACCTGGACCAACAAAGGATCAAAGTCTGCTGCACCAGTAGAAGGGGTAGGGTGTGGTTCAGTCACATGTGAGGATGGTTGCTCCACAACAGGATTAGCAGGGGTAGAAGTATTAGCATTGGTGGTGGTGGTAGGAACCGAAGATGAAGTGGGATGAACAACCGAAGGTGTGGTTGTAGGACCAGTAGTAAAAGTGGCAGCAACAGATGGAACACCAGTAGAAACAGGAGGAACACCAGATGAAGATGCACGAGCAACAGTAGGCTGAGAAGCGGGAACAACTCTTGGAGGAGGGAGATAGATGAAGCGTTCAGGAACCGGTGTGTTTTGACGCTCGATCATCTTCTGGTAGAGATCCTTAAGCTCGTCAAAAGACAATCCCCTAACTCGTTCCCAAGTCCATCCAACATTAAAGTAAGCAGCCGACTGATATTTGACATATTGCTGCATTAATTTCCTCTCCTCGGTTCTTGACAAAGGTCTGTTACGACGCTTTTCACGGAGCTGAGCAGCAAGAGACAATTGTTGTTTACGCATTCAAGCCATTGCCCGTGGGATACAGTTATTTTGATTTACATCAGCTCCCAAAAGATCAGTAAACTGCGAGTAATCAGAAGTAAGAATAGTAAGCACCCGCATCCAATCATTATCATCCCAGTGCATGGCATCATGCCTCAACTGTTCACGCCTCTGCTGTTGAATGGCTTCTTCCTCAGCCCTAGCTGCTTGATCAATCTCTGCCTACAATCGCTGTGCAGCCTCCTCCCCTAACCGTTCCTCCTCAAGTTGTCTGCGAGTACGCTTTCTTGGAGGTGAGGGTGCATCAGTCATAGGGGCTTTCCCATTAGGATCATGAGACGGCCCAGCAGATGGACCAGCAGAAGTACCAGCAGAAGAACCAGCAATATCCTCCATTTGTCTAGGACTAGCAGCAGTAGTAGGGATTCTTGATGGACTAGGAGGAACAGGCAAATCAACATACGGCTTATCAGCAAAAGCAGCCTTCGCCAACAAAGTCAAACCATCGTCCTCAATATCCTCATCAGAATCAGAAAGAACAACTTTCTTCTTTTGCTTCCTCTGTTGCGTCTCCAAAGCCTTAATCTTGTCCACCAATGGAAGGACAAATTCCCGGGTGAGCTTGCAATGCTGATTCAGATCAGTCTCCAAAGAAACAATCCTTGCATAATACCTGTGCATGAGATCTAGCAAAGAAGTTAGTGAAGCTGGTTCCTCTGTTTCCCCACCAAGAGGACTTGGATCGGGGAAAGCATCATTGGAACCAGAAGCAACAAAGGGGTTAGCATTATGAGCATGAGAGCTAGACGGCTTCTCAGCAGAATGTGGTGTTGGACTAGAAGGGGGAGTATCAACAAATGGGGACTTATGTGGCAGAGAAGATGGTGCAGCCTTGGAAGTGGATGACATTTCAACCACCACTTCCTTAGCTGGCTCCTCCACCTCCACATGAGGCTCACCACTAGCAGGATGCTCCTCCTCCATAGGATCATCCCCTAACGGAAGTTCCGCCTCGGCTTCATCAGTCGGAGGAATAACATCAGGAGGACCTTGGGCAAGGCCCGACATAACATCAGTAAGAGGCCTCCAAGCTCCCTTAGAACCAAGTGCCATATTTGAATATACTTTAGAACTAAGCTTGGGGGTCTCATACTCCTACCTATCTCTAGGTATGCACATAAGAACCTGCTGCAAGAACCTAGGGTACATTAAAAAATTCTTCCTAGGGCCAGTACTACTAAGATTACAAACCATCCCATTAAACAAGTAGCAAGAAAAATTAAACACACGACCCTGTGCTATGCAAATCAAACCAGTAGCCAAAGGAATGGGAAATGCATCCCATCTCCCAGACTTTAGGCTTAAGCAATGAATCAAAAAGTGTACTAGAAGCTTCCATTGGGGGGGGGGGAACCTATTTTTCTGGAAGTTAAACTTCCCCCCATGATTATAACCAAGATCAGCCATTCCATCCAATACCTCAGAATTGGGGATGGAGACAACACCACCTGCATCCTGAAGATGAAGATCATACCTAATAGAAGCTTCAGACACCACATATGAACGTCTATCTATGGTAGCATGGAGTTCAAGTGGGCGTCCCAAAACATCCACAAGGTGGGCAGTGGCCCAAAACTGGCGAATAACACTATCATAGACAGTCGGGCAAACCATAAAAGCATACCTGAGGTTAGAAGCCTCAATAAATTCGATGATGTCTGTGAACTCGTCGTGTTTAGGACCATCTCCAAGATATGCCACCTTATTATGATTGAGATTGTATAGCAGAGCAGCCATGGATGATGATCGGAAGTGATGGAAGATGATTGATTGGAGATTGAAAGAGAAGGAGCGTGTGTGTGTTATGGTTGGGATGAATGAGTCAATTGTGGGATTTGACCATAAATAATGGTCTTGTAACTGTTCATTGACCCCTAATAATGTGGGTTGCCCTTTAAAATTAAGAAATTAATGCAAAAGTAACCACTTGCCCCTTTCACCTTTATTTGTGAATCCCAGTTACCAAAGTTAAATAATAGGATATATACCAGAAGTAACTTGCGTTGAGTAAAAGTCAAAACGCGTAAGAGTCAACACTAGAAGCACAATGTGGTCAATGAAAGTCAACAAAGTGAACAGTGACCCAAACTAAGACTAGAAGCCAACCATCAATGACATAGAAGGATTTGTTCCTACTAGAAGCTGAAAACTACCACCAGAAGTGACCAAAATCCTCCACTAGAAGTAGCACATACCGCAAATACCCGAGAAATATGTTGTTAGTAACTACCAATATGTTAACATGTGCATGTAAATATGTACACTAAGCGTCCCCTTAGGCTTAGCCTCCCCTCAATCCTAGGTCTCAAGGATTGACCATTCCAATGTGAACCACCAAGTGGTTGAACCAAGGACCATCAAAGGCTTTAGTCAATAGATCAGCAACATTATCATCCGTATGAACCTTAAGAACTTGTATCAACTTCTTCTCATTGGCATCCCTTATAAAGTGGTGCCTAATTTCAATATGTTTTGTACGTTGATGAAAAACAGGATTCTTCACAATGCAGATAGTGCTTTGATTGTCAATGAAAATTTTGGTGTTCATGAAGTTGAACCCATAATCCAGCATCTGATTTTGTATCCACAAGACTTGTCCACAACAACTAGCAGCAGCTACGTATTTAGCTTTTGTTGAAGAAGTAGCTACTATTGTCTGTTTCTTACATTGCCAGGAGATAAGTCGTCGACCCAAAAACTGACAACCACTAGTAGTAGACTTTCTGTCATTAGTAGCACCTGCATAGTCACTATCACTATAGGCTTCAAGAACAAAAGGTGATTCTCTAGGATACCACAAGCCGAGCTTGGGTTGAGCCTTGATGTACTTGAAAATTTTCTTGACTGCATTCAAGTTAGAAACAGTTGGAGCCACCTGATGTCTAGAACAAGCACTTACTGCAAACATAATATCTGGACGTGATGCAGTCAAATACATGAGTGAGCCAATCATTGACCTGTACATGTGAACATTTACCAGAGGATCTGGCTCATTCTTGAGTTTGACCTTTGTTACTTCATAAGGTGTTGTTGCAGGTCTAAGAGGATCCATATCAAACTTCTGAAGGATCTCATGAACATATTTGTCTTGACTTATGAAGATTCCATCCGACTGTTGCTTGACTTGAAGACCAAGGAAAAATGTAAGCTCTCCCATAGCACTCATTTGAAATTCGCCCTTCATCAGTTGTTCAAACTCATCACACCATTCCTTCTTAGTAGAACCAAAGATAATATCGTCCACATAAACTTAAACTAGGATAATGTCCTTGGTACTCCTCTTAAGAAATAGTGTTTTGTCAATCGTGCCTCGTCTATAGCCTGTTTCAACAAGAAAGTGGAAAGACGCTCATACCAAGCTCTAGGAGTCTGATGAAGGCTATATAGAGCTTTGAACACCTTGTAAACTTTCTTGGGATGAAGTGGATCCACAAAGCCCTTAGGTTGAGTGAGATAAACTTCCTCATCAATCTTGCCATAGAGAAATGCGCTCTTGACATCCATCTGAAAAACCGTAAAGCCAACATAAGAAGCAAAAGCCAAAAACAGACGAATCGCCTCAATCCTAGCAACAGGAGAAAAAACTTCAGTATAGTCAATTCCTTCAAGTTGTGTATGACCTTGTGCAACCAACCTAGCCTTATTTCTCACCACAATACCCCTTTCATCTTTCTTGTTTTTGAGAATCCATTTCGTAGCAATTGTTGTCTTTCCATCTGGCAAGTCAACTAGGATCCAAACATTCTGAAACAAGAACTGCTGCATCTCCTCCTGCAAAGCCTCCACCCAACTTTGATCCTCAAGAGCATGAGAGACTGATCTAGGTTCCACCTGTGAAAGAAAACAAGCAAAAACAAACAGTGTTGAAAGTCCGTATGATTATTACGCTTTTGGTCCTCAATATAGCTCACAAGAGCATGATGATCAGACGTTATTTTCTTTTGCATTCTGCGAGTCTTGACAGTAGAACCAGGATCTACAATGATTTGAGTAGTAGGATGGTCTTACTGCAGAACTTGATTAGAAGCTACATCCACTTCTGGTGCCAAGTTATTAAGATCCCCAACAAATTCATCATCATATGAAGCAGAGTCGAAAATGCCATCTATTGGTTGCTTATGAACATCATCCAGCTTAGTAGAAGACTTCTTTTGATAGTTTCCCAGGTAAGAAGGACCAGAGAATCTAGTAGAGGAAGTGGGAGCACTAGCCGGACTACCAATAGGTGTTAAACTAGCACTATGAGTAACATTAGGAGTACTAGGAGTAGCTTTGTCAGCAAAGGTACTCAAAGGAAACTCAAAATCTCCTTGAGCAGCTGCTATAGAAGCATCTTGTTGTTGCTTAAGCAATGTGTTAAGAGCTCCTTGTGAGTCCAAAATGTCTGATGGAGTAGCATCACTAGGAGTAGCATTGACATTAAGAGAGACTGTGGTGGAATAGGATGGAACAACAAAACTATCATCCTCCTCATCTGGGTCCGAAAAACTAGATTGAGCACCTGCACTAGAAGTTGCAAACACTTGTGGACCTGCATGTTGGTTAGTTTTGAAACGAAAATATCCCAATGAATCACTAAGATAATCAAGATCAAAATACCATTCAGGAGCCGTTCCTTGTATGTTTGACTTCTCCTCAAAATACCGGAGATCAATAGTTTCAATGACTCGCTTGGCTTGGAGATTGTAGACACGATAAGCCCGAGAGTGAGCTGAATAGCTCACTATGTATCCTTCATCTGCCTTGCCATCAAATTTCCCCAAATAGTCACTAGTATTCAGAATGGTGACAGGACACCCAAATGGCTTCAAATGAGCAATGCTAGGTACTTTAGCTGTGAGTAGCTCATAGGGAGTCTTCTTGTGAGGATTGGTAATAGAAACTCTATTCAAGACGTAACTTGCAGTATTGACAGCTTCTGTCCAAAACATGGTTGGAAGCTTGGAATCGGCAAGCATTGTTCTTGCAGCTTCTATTAGAGTCATGTTCTTCCTTTCTGCAACACCATTCTGTTGAGGAGTTCTTGTTGTACTATAATCTCTTTTGATACCTTTAGAATTACAAAGTGCTATGAGGTCTGCATTTTTTAATTATGTTCCATTATCACATCGGATACCTTTAACCTTCATGGACAACTGATTCTCAATTAGTGTAATAAAGTCCTTGAGAATTGAGTAGGTTTCACTCTTGGCAGCCATGAAGAAAACCCACGTGAATCTACTTTACCCATCAGTTACCACAAGACAGTATTGTTTGTGGTCAATGCTCCTAATGGAGGTAGGACCAAATAAATCCATGTGTAGCAGTTGCAATGGTTCAGTTATAAGGCTGAGAGCAGTAATGGTCTTGAAGGATGGTTTATGTTGTTTGCCTTTGCTGCAAGCAAGGCAATTGATATCATTTCTGAAAGTTTTGGGAGGTAAACCAGAGACCAAGTTCATATTTGCTAATTTGTGAATGGTCTTGAAGTTCACATGTCCCATCCTTCTGCGCCATTTAGTGGCTTCATCTTCTGAGGATTTAGCAACCAAACATGCTAGTTGACCAGTAGGATTGACTTCATTTAGCTTGATACTATAGAGGTTGTGTCTTCTAGGGATTCTAAGTAGAACTTGTGAGTCATCCGGGAGGTTAAAGTCTTTGGATACCACTAGTGCATCAGTATCCGTAAAGAGGACAAACTGCTTCTTGTCACAAATCTGAGAGACAGAGATCAAGTTGAAGTGTTGAAGTGATTCTGCATAGTAGACCTGCTCAAAGTTAAGATTAGGTGTCTGAATCGTTCCTTTGCCAGTGATCCTTCCTTCACCACCTCCAAAGTAGACCTTTCCGCCTTGAAATGGTACAAAGTTAGATAGAAGTCCTTTATTCCATGTCATGCTCCTAGAGCATCCACTATCAACTATCCCTAGAGTAGGATCTTGGTATGGAGTAACCTACAACAACAAGAAAACATATATGCAAAAGTTAGTGTCTTAAGGGGACCCAAACCTTTTCAGGTTTGAGCCTGCCTTGTGGATCTTTACTAGATAGCCAAGAAGATTGATGAGATCCACTGTTGTTCTTAGGTTTCCTATTCATCATATGGGTGTTATTGTTTGACCAAGAACAACCTGCTGAGGGCTTAACATCAGTACCCAAATTTCCCAACCCAAAATACATTTGGTCTGAATTAAATGCATAATTCTGATTAAAGTTCTGAAAATAGTTGTTGTTTGGTCTATTTGGGAATAACCCAGTGTTTCTCCAATGATCAGAAGCTAAAGGAGAGGTCCATCTAGAAGAATAAAAAGATTGGGCACATGGGTTTAGTCTTCTAAAAAATATGGAGCAACTCCTGGTGGACCAGGAGCAGGAAAAGCTTGATAAACAGAAGGATGTTGGTCATAAAAGTCACAATCTTTAATCAAATGAAATTTACTTCCACAAACAAAACATGTTTTAAACGACCTTTTATTCAAATGAAATTGTTTCATACTGCTAACTTTATTACACATAACTCTAGGAGAAACATTATTCCTAGGACTCAATAAACCAGAGCTAGACACAGTTGAGGTAGAAGCAACTCTCTCTTCACTCTTCCTAGCACTAGTAGCAGCATGGTCTTTGTCTTGGAGCTTGTAGGTCTCGACTCTTCACTAGAACCACATGATGCAGAGTCACTGGCTTTGTCACTGAAAGTACAAGAGACAAAGTCATTAGTATTAGTAGAACTTTTTGGGGACTCATGCATCTGTGATCCATCCAAGTCATTATGCCTAGAAATGGGCATAAAAGTTCATGTAAGAGGTGGAGGGACAGCATGTATTGCTGCAGTTGGTTGAAACTATTGTAGCTAGGTTTTCCCTCTTCCTCCTTGTCAGGATCAAAGACACTTGAAAAAGATAAATCAAACACATCTTATGAATCAATATATTTATCAAATCCTAACCCTCTTTTAGTCCTACTAGACATGCTACTATCAATTAACTTTGAAAGATTCTTAGGTGCATTTTTCCATTTTTCAAATCTTAAAAGTGTAGCATCCAATTTTTCCTTCATGTCTTGCTTATCCTTGATATTGTTGTCTTTTACCTTTTCAGTGTATTTAAGCATATTTGTGGTGCTTTCTAAATCAATGTTCAGAATTATAATTTTATCCTCATACTCTCGTTGAGTATCTTGAAGCCACCTCTTTTGTTGTTCTAATGTTTTTAAAGAACTCTTATATGCTTGAACCTCTAAAAAATACTTATCATTTTGTTCATTTAATTCATTGTATTGAGACAACAGTTCTGAGTATTAATCATAACAACCAAGAGGACAGTGTTGTACCTGAGGAGAAATGTCCATAAGAGAAAATTCTTCTTCTTCCTCGGCATCAGACAGATTCCCAGCAATCATTGCAAACACGTCAGCAGAAGGTTTAGCTGTTTCCAGGGTAGCATTCTGATGATCACTCTAGTTGACCATAGAGTCAACAGACACCAAAGCTTTCTTGTCATCTGATAGGTGTGTACACACCCATCCTTTTTACCATATAATTACAATAATAACCGGGCCAAAACGTGTAATTTATGTCTTTTATGTCGGAATTATGCGTGGTTTGTGTTTTTGTTGTAATTTAGGACGAAAAGGTGAAAAGTGGAGAAAACACGGGCATTCACGGGCATTTACGGGCTTTTATTGAAGAAAAAGATGAAAGACGAGGTCAAGAAGTCAAGAGTGCATAAATAATACTTCGCTTTTGGCTAGGTATAAAATATAGTTGTCCCAAGTCTTTTCGAATTGAAAACCGGTCTTAAGTGCGACTCAATCGTCTTTTGGTGAATCAAGAGAATGGTTTGGTTTGTTTGTCTATTTTAAAATGATAGCAAATAATTAAGTGTCGTTGAGTAAAATGGAAGAATAAAGATTAATACTAAAATGACGAGTAAAAATAAAAGCTTGTAAACTTAAAGGTGACAATGGAAAACTACTAGCACACTAAATAAAACTAACACTTGGAAAAACTTTCTAAAAAAAATAAGAACTTAGTGGAAAAGTACTAAAAGACAGTAAGATCGGAGTACACCAAAACAAGCCAAAGAAGCCCAGATCGGAATGTATTCCGATCTGGTGGTCGGAATATGGGGGAATGCACACAATCAGAATACACAAAACAGAACCAATCGGAATAACCACTAACACGACCAATCGGAATAACTGATTAAGCACAATCGGAATATGGGGAAAATACTACAATCGGAATGACCAATCTTGACCATATCGGAATAACAAGTAAGACTAGCAATCGGAAAGTTCAAAGAGGCTCAGATCGGAATATCAAAGTGCGCTACCGTCGGAATCTACAAACCCTTTTCCGATTGGAGTTAATCAGAAAGAGGGGTGGCTGATCGGAAAAGGTCAATCGGAAAGGGGTTTATACCCTTTCCGAAAATGATGGGATTCGAGTATAAGCTAATGAATAAGCTATATAATAAGCTTATCACCAAACTAAGCCGAATCAATGACTAAACCGTATCGAATAAACACTTGTATCAACTTATTCAACCTCAAAATAAGCAACTTTTTGGATCAAACAATAAAAACATAAACTTATTAAGAAACTTTTTATAAAGTAAATAAGCTAATCATAAAAGTAAGCCAATAAGCACAAAAGTCTTAAAGCTTAATCAAATGAAAACTTATGAAATGATCATAGATTAACTTTTTAAGCACGAAATCAATTAGAACAACACGGATCACATGATAATCGCACCAAAATCAATCTAAAATCAAAGAAGAGTAGAATGAGATTAAGGATTAAAAGCTTAAAATAGAACTTTGATTAATAAAAATAAGCAATACAAAGATGTATAATCTTGAAAGATTAAGAAAGAAGATGAAATTTAGTGAGAGAAAGTTTAAGACTTTCTCTCTCTAAAACTAGAGAAAACTAAGAAAAAGTGAAAATTAGCTAAAACTATCTAACCACCCTCCTAATGACTATTAGGAGGATATTTATAGGGAAGGTGGAAGGGGTACATGTGTTGCATCTTCTTTCTTGCTTTCTTCACGTTTTCTCGACTCGACTTTAATTCTTTGTCTTTGTCGTCTCGGGATTTGAACTTGTCTTTTAATTTTCTTCTTCTATTAGACTTAAGTTCTTCGACTTCGTTAAACTTCCGTCTTTAGACTTTTTCTTCGACACATCTTCAGAATAGGTCTTGGACTTCCGTTCTTTTTGCACTCTTGATCTTTTGACTTCGTCTTTTCCCGTTTTATTCGATAAAAGCCCGTGAAATCCCGTGTTTTCTTTCTTTTTCATAATTTGGTCCTAAAACACAATAAAAACACAAACCACGCATAATTCCGACTTTTACGACATAAATCACACGTTTTGGTCTTGTTATTATTGGAAATAAGTGGTAAAAGGATAAGTGTTTTCACACTTATTAAATCCCCTACACTTGACCATTGCAATGCCCTCATGCAATGCATTAATTTTAAAGCACGGTTTACATTATCCATCATAAATAACCTACCTTGGCCTTTATTAAATACTAAACATAGAAAGATAGAAACAAGTAAAGAAATTAAAAACTTACATTGGTTTTTGGCGGCCATGAACGTTTATCATCCTCAAGTTTCACGTTCCCCATACCAAGCTTAAAAACGAGATCATTGTTATTATAAGTTAGCAAACTATCACGAACTCGTGTGGGCCAATTACTCACTTAGACTCCCTTATTCCTAGGTGTATCTCTTATATTTTATTTTTGTCTTGAATGATCACGAGGATGCATTGTTTGACTTATTTCGATAGTTATTTAGTCTGAAAATAAGGTGAACGATTTAATCAATAGTTAGTTAAAGGACCAAATCTTTTAAAACTGCTTCTCGGGATCTCATAAAGTTCATATCTTGGCATAACTCGCTTCACGATTTGAGACCTTTCTCGGACCGATATTTGGCAGCGACTTCATACTTCAAATCTTTGAGAGACGTTCTTGAAATAATGGTCTTCTCTTCATAATAGGAATTTCTTCACTTGAAGTTTTGAGAGATTCTTCATCTGTGGACCACGACTTCTTCATTTTTCACCAATCTTTATTTTGGACTTTGATATACAACGATCCGCCTCCTTTTAGGACTTGGATCTATTTATCCTCATACCTTGTTAGGGTCTTTTCGGATAGACTTCTCCATGACTTTTGGGGAGTTCTTGCTTTTCGTCGTGTGTCTCGATCCTTCATATTGATTTTCGATAAATGATTCTTCACATCACTTTTGGATCTTTAGCAACAAAATATAGCCCTCATGCCTTGTTAGGGCCTTTTCGGACTCGCCAATCTTCGCATCCCGCTTCAATAAGTTATGCCTTGGCTATGAACTCTAATCCGTACCGAGCAACTTTTAAACGATCTGGGGCTAGAAGCTAAGTAACCTTTTAAATCGTACAACCTTATTTATTGCAGATAAATTTATTAACAAGCGGAGGGAGAATAGGCTTATAATTAACTCACATAAATTCACGAAAGAATACCAAACTTATAGTTGGCTCTATCATCTCTCGTTCTCCACAGTTTAAAATCTCAAGGAATGAGACTCGTGGATGCTTAGCCTATTAAATCAAAGTTTTGGGTTTTCGAATCGCCTATAGGATCTTGCAATTTCTTGGAGTTTTTCAAGTTTAGAAATCGCATTTTAAAGTTCCCTTGATAAACGACTCTCTAGGATCAATTATAGGAACTTGCGAAAAGTTCTTGTTCTTAACCTGTGAGAGTTAAGACTTTCGCGTTTTATAGCTCCCTATATAAAAGCCTAGCAAAACTTGACTTAAACACGTTAAGGATACTAGCTAGAGTAAACTTAGGTAAGTAAACTCGGGTTGAGTCAAAATGTTCATGACTAAGAAAGATTTAAAACCACTTTATTGAAAATTTATTCTAGCAAGGAAAGAAAATAACTATACAAAGGGAAAAATTAATAGGCCAAAATAGATCAAAAATTTTAAAATATGTCGAAAAATTGATTTTCTGGTTAAAATGAGGGCAAATTCATGGAAAACACTACTTACTTCGATAGAAGTCCCCCCTACACTTGAGATAAACATTGTCCTTAATGTTTAAGCATGTGGGCGTAAACTCCCTACACTTAGGACATTGTGCACTTTGTTTAAATCTTGCTAAGGAAAGGACCACTAAAGTGAATTCAATGTGAACATATATAAAATATGAAATATTGAATCACAAGAGTTTAGGATAGAACCGGGAAGATGGGAACACGGTATCACGGTTCGTCAAAAGTCATCAAGGTGGATCTTTGAAGCTTTAATCCCTGCACAACACAAGAAACAAGACAACAAACATATGCGGGGTTCCCCCTACACTTATTATGAAAGCAGTAAAGGATAGATCACGGGTTGCCTCTCGAGAAGCGCTTGTTTTTGTTCACCGAGTCACGAGCCTGACTCGACCCAAATTTAGTTCATGGGGAACATGGTGAGGGATGGAATCATCTCTTGGGAGATGTCCTCACCAAAGTACAGCTTCAGACGCTGGCCATTCACCTTGAAATTGGGCTCATTCGGCTGAGAAAGCTCAATGGTCCCATATGGAAAGACGTTGGCGACGGTGAATGGACCAGACCAGCGGCTCTTCAACTTGCCAGAGAAGATCTTCAACCGAGAGTTAAAGAGTAAGACTTGATCACCAACGTGGAACTCTCGGTTCTTGATTTTAGCATCGTGGATCATCTTCGTCTTCTCCTTGTAGATCAGCGAGTTCTCATAAGCTTCATTCCTCAGTTCATTTAGCTCGTTAAGTTGAACCTTGCGATGATCACCGGCTTTGTTGATGTCGAAGTTAGCCCACTTCAAGGCCCAGTGCGCCTTGTGTTCCAGCTCGATGGGTAGGTGGCAGGCTTTCCGGTACACAAGACGATAAGGTGTACAACCGATCGGGGTCTTGTAAGCAGTACGGAAAGCCCACAGAGCATCATCTAACTTATCGGCCCACGTGGCATGATTCTCTCCCACAGTACGCTCCAAAATTCTCTTCAAGCCACGGTTGGATATCTCGGCTTGCCCATTGGTTTGGGGATGATAGGCGGTGGAAAGACGGTGATTGACACCATACTTAGCCATGACTCTTGCAAATTGATCGTTGCAAAAATGAGTCCCGCGGTCACTGATAATAGCACGAGGAACGCCAAATCAAGCGAAAAGCTGCTTCAAAAAGTTCACAACCACCCTCGCATCATTCGTAGGAAGAGCCTTAGCTTCAACCCATTTAGAAACGTAGTCGACGGCGACGAGGATGTACTTGTTCCCTTTGGATGATGGAAATGGCCCCATAAAGTCGATGCCCCATACATCAAAGATTTCACATTCCTGTATGAAATTTTGAGGCATCTCATCCTTATGTGTGATCTTGCCTTGACGTTGGCAAGCATCACAATGCTTAACCATTTCGTGAGCGTCACGATAAATGGTGGGCCAATAGAATCCAGAATCAAACACTTTCTTAGCTGTGTAGTTGGGACCAAAGTGACCACCGGTGGGTCCTTTGTGGCAAGCTTGGAGGATGTCAAAAGCTGCCGGTCCGTCAACACATCGACGAATGATCAGATCAGCACATTGTTTGAATAGAAAAGGGTCATCCCAAAAGTAAGTCTTAACATCATTCAAGAACTTCTTCTTTTGTTGGGATGTTAACCCTTGGATGAGAATACCACCCGCTAAGTAGTTTGCAATGTCTGTAAACCACGGGGTGCCATCAAGATTGAGATTTATAGACATTAAGGTCTCAAGGGGGAAAGAGTCATTGATCTCTTTGTTCGGATGATCCCTTTGATATGGATCCTCAAGTCTGCTCAGATGATCCGCGGCTAGGTTTTCGGCTCCCTTCTTGTCACGAATTTCAATGTTGAATTCTTGAAGGAGTAAAACCCAGCGAAGAAGTCTTGGCTTAGAATCATGCTTTGTCATCAAGTACTTCAACGCGGAATGGTCCGTGTATACGATGGTGGGGGATAAAAACAAGATAGGGGCAAAATTTCTCAAAAGCATAGACAACAGCTAAAAGCTCTTTTTCGGTTGTTGTATAATGCAATTGAGCCCCCATCATTGTTTTGCTAGCGTAGTGGATTGGTTTGAAGTGTTTATTCACTTGTTGGCCCAAAACCGCACCAATAGCAAAGTCGCTAGCATCGCACATCAATTCAAAAGGCAGCTCCCAATTAGGGGTAACCAAGACCGGTGCCTTAGTTAGCTTATCCTTAAGAAGATTGAAGGCTTCGAGACACTCTTTAGAAAAGATAAAAGGAGTATCTTTTTCCAAGAGGTGGGTCATCGGGCGAGCGATTTTAGAGAAATCTTGAATGAATCGACGATAGAAGCCCGCATGACCCAGAAAACTTCTCACACCTTTCACGGTTGAAGGTGGAGGTAATTTGGCTATGACATCTACTTTAGCACGGTCGACTTCAAGACCGGCTTTAGAGATTTTGTGTCCTAGCACAATGCCTTCTTTTACCATAAAATGGCATTTTTCCCAATTCAGAACAAGGCGAGTGTCTTCGCACCGCTTAAGCATACGTTCCAAATTGGCAAGGCAAGAAGAGAAGGAATCCCCGAAGACCGAGAAATCATCCATGAAGACTTCCATGGTTTGCTCAACCATATCATGGAAGATAGCCAACATGCACCTTTGGAAAGTCCCGGGGGCATTGCATAAGCCAAAAGGCATCCTTTTGTAGGCAAATGTGCCATAGGGACAAGTGAATGTTGTCTTCTCTTGATCTTGGGGATCGATGGGTATTTGAAAATAACCCGAGAAACCATCAAGAAAGCAGTAATATTCATTACCCGCTAAACGTTCAAGCATTTGGTCCATAAAAGGTAGAGGGAAATGATCCTTTCTCGTGGCATCATTGAGTTTACGGTAGTCTATACAAACTCTCCACCCAATAACGAGACGGGTAGGAATTAACTCGTTGTTTGCATTGGGCACAACGGTGATTCCGCCTTTCTTAGGCACACAATGGACTGGACTAACCCATGGTGAATCCGAAATAGGGTAAATCATACCCGCATCAAGAAGTTTGATAACCTCTTTTTTGATGACTTCATGGATTTTGGGATTCACCCTTCGTTGGCTTTGAATTATGGGCTTAAAGTCGTCCTCCATGAGAATTTTATGTGTGCAGAAGTGAGGATCAATTCCACGGATGTCGGAGATTTTCCAAGCGATAGCTCGTTTATGCTTCTTCAACACAGCGACAAGTCGGGCTTTTTCGTCTTCTTTCAGATCCTTTGCGATGATGACCGGTAACTTCTCGTTGTCTTCCAGGAAAACGTACTCAAGATGAGGGGGTAGGTCCTTAAGCTCGAGAGTAGGAGGATCCTCAATAGATGGTGAGACTAACGATGGATCATCATTAGTCACCTCTTTAGGAGAAGGAGGAGACAACGGGTCCTCATTGAGAAGTCTCTCAATAGTACGAATGTCTTCATCCCAATTGGTGGACAAATTATCATACTTAATATCGAGAGGACCCAAGCTAGCTTCGAAATCATCCAAGTCACTTTCTCTAAAAGGAGTCAATGATGGAGCAATTGAGGCAACGGTCTCAACATTGGGTAGAGAAGAAAGAGTACTTTTGCAAGCATCATGAAAATGTTCTTCACAAGCCTCATCGAGAACATCAATAGCATTAACACTCTCATATGAATAAGGTTGCTTAGAAATCTTACCCATGTTGAAGACAATTTTATCGTCACCAACTCTCATAATTATTTCGCCCGCGGCTACATCAATGAGAGTGCGACCGGTCCTCAGAAATGGACGTCCAACGATTAATGGAACACGAGGATCCATCTCGTAGTCAACGACGACAAAATCCACCGGGAAGGTGAATTTATCAACGCCAACAAAGACATCTTCGGCTATCCCCACTGGATAAGCAACCGTACGGTTAGCTAATTCCAAAGTCATTTTGGTGGGGACTAGCTTGGGGAGAGATAATTGCTTCCAAACTGTTAAAGGCATTAAGTTTATACTGGCACCTAGATCGGCTAGGGCCATGCAATTCTCTACTCCCGGGAAGTTGCACGGAATCAAGAAGCGACCCGGATCACCAAGTTTGGTGGGCAATTTCCTTAAGAGCACTGCGGAGCAGTTCTCATTAAGTTGGGTCTGAGCGATGTCAAGAAGCTTTTCCTTATCACTTAGAAGATCTTTAAACATCTTAGCGTATTTGGGCATGTGAGCGAGAGCCTCGGCAAAGGATATGTTAAAATTCAGTTGTTTAAACATTTTTAGAAAGTTTGAAACCTGAATATCATCCTTGCTCTTTTGCTTCTCTTTCCACAACCTTGAAGGATAAGGTATATTGGATGAAGAAGAAGGCTTTAAGGGAATAGGATCACTCACAACCACGGGTGGTGGGGAAATGGGGATAGAAGGTGAAGGAGGTGAGGAAAGTTGCTCTTTTTCCTTGGTCACAATCACGGGTGGAGGTGTAGGAAGCTCGGGTTCCATATAACCTTTTCCACTACGAGTGGTGATTGCTTTCATCTCCCCTCTTGGATTCGCAACGGTATTACTCGTAAGAGTACCCGAAGAAGAGGATTGATTACCTTGGATGAGCGAACCAATCATATCACGAAGGTGAACAGCTTGATTATTAAAAGAGTTTTGCATGTTGGCATTAATTTCATTGCTGTGTTTGGCCATGTCATTCCTTAGCTCGGCTCGAATATCGCTCCCTTGTTTCACCATGTCATTCTTCAAGTTGACAAATTGACTCTGAAGATTCGTCACCATCTCACGGTTAGTCTTCATGAACGTCTCGACGTCTTGGTTTACTGCCATCGGTTGATTGAGAGGTGGAGCTTGGTAAGCTTGAGAATTTCCTTGAGTTGGGTATGGGTTTCTTTGGGATTGATATTGATTTTGAGCACGAGGTTGGGATTGGTTGTTTCAGTTATAGCTTTGTTGTTGGTTTTGGTTTGCAGGAGGGAAACCGGGAGGAGCAAGATAATTGTTGGAACGATAACTTAGCAAGCCACGGTCTCCTTGCGGGCGAGCTTGATAACCTCCCGTGGGATAAGTACCATATGCTGCGTTAACGTCTTCAGAAAAATTGCCTTGGGTAGAAGGACAATCATTATAAGAATGAGGACCACCACATGTGTCACAAGAAATAGCAACAGCTTTAGCTTGTTGAAAGTTGTTTGTGGCTATGGACATGAAATCTTTGTGCATCATTGCGATTTGTCGGGTAAGTTCGGATATCTCAGGATTGGAAGTAGTAGAAGAAACATTGACTCTCGAGTTAGATCTTGAGGATGCGGATGAATCCCAATTCTTGTGGTGAGTAGTCATGTTTTCGATCAACTCTCGACACTCCTCCGGTCTCCTTTACATAAAAGTACCACCGGCGGCGGCATTGATCGTGTCACGATCACGGAAAGTGAGACCATTGTAGAAGGTGTCAATGAGAGTGACGGGGAGCATATTGTGATTTGGACAGCGGTCGATCAAATCATTGTACCGTTCCCAAGCATCAAAAAGCGATTCATCATTCTCTTGCATAAATCCACTGATTTGGTTACGAAGGCTAGTGACCATGGATGGGGGAAAGTAGCGCGATAAAAAGCGTTGAGTCATGTCATTCCACGTATGAATAGAATTCTTAGGAAGACGGTCAAACCATTTTTCGGCATGGTGAGAAAGCGAGTGGGGAAAGAGTTGAAGGCGAAGGTCATCCATAGAAACACCGGAGCACTTCATGCTTTGGGTCATGGTAATGAATTTGTCGAGGTGTTTGTTGGCATCATCATCCGGAATTCCACGAAACGGGTTCGTTTGCACTTGCTGGATCATGTGATGCTTCAACGAAAACTCCTGAGCCGTGACGTGCATTGGCGCAATCGGGCCTCCGCGTCCGTTCATGGTAGGTTGGCACACCTTTTTACCACATAATTACAATAATAACCGGGCCAAAACGTGTAATTTATGTCTTTTATGTCGGAATTATGCGTGGTTTGTGTTTTTGTTGTGATTTAGGACGAAAAGGTGAAAAGTGGAGAAAACACGGGCATTCACGGGCATTTACGGGCTTTTATTGAAGAAAAAGATGAAAGACGAGGTCAAGAAGTCAAGAGTGCATAAAGAACGGAAGTCCAAGACCAATTTTGAAGATTTGTCGAAGAAAAAGTCAAAAGACGGAAGTTTACCAAAAGTCGAAGAACTCGAGTCTTATTTATTGAAGAATTAAAAGACGAGTTTAAAGAAATCCCGAGCCATAAGTCATTAAAATCCAAGATTAACAAAAGATTAAGAAGGGAAGGACTTGATGGTGCAATTAAGAAGAAATGAAGGAGGGGAGGAAGCTTCCTAATCCTCCCCTATATATAGTCATTAGCATTTCATTTTTACACTTGTTGGCTAGAGTGACACTAGTTCTTCCACCTTTACTTTTGTGCACCTTTACCTTTCATATCAAATTTAAATACTTGTCTTGCACTTTTAATACCTTTTAATTCCAAGTAAGTGTTCTTTAATTTTCTTGTTTTTAATCTCTCATTCTTCCTTTCTTTCTATTCTTTACTATTTGTTTACATGCTTATTGTCTTGCTTATTTGATTAAAGATTGTGTTTTTGTGCTTTTGGTTGTTTTAGATCATTGATTTTTATAGCTTATTATGTTTATCTTTAAGTTCATAAAGTTTTTATAAAAGTTATTTTTATATAAAAGTTTGTTTTTTACGTAAACCTTTTCCTTTTCGTGTTTCAAAAGTCTGTAAATTTCAGCTTATTAGTTTTTCTTATACTTGTTTTGCTTAGGATTTTAGGTGTGAGCTTATTTGGTTTATAGCTTATTTGTTTAGCTTAATTTGCCTTCTTTCCACCGTATTCCGACCATACATGTCGGAAAAGGGTTTTGTATTCCGACCATAGCTCCTTGGCTTGGTCGGAAAAGGGTTTACAATATTCCGATCAAAGGTAAGTTATTCCGATCAGGGTTGGTTTTACACATTCCGATCTGGGGATTTAGGTAGGTTATTCCGATCAGAGAAAAGGTGACATATTCCGATTGGGTTTTCCGAACGACATTCAGACCAGGTTAGGTAAGTGTATTCCGACTGGACCTTATTCTGATCCAGGTAAGTTGGTTATTCCGATCTGAAAAGGTGACATATTCCGATTGGGTATTCCAATCTACATTCCGATCAGGGTAGTCTCTTTAACATTCCGATTGGAGGCTTGTGCACATTCCGATTAGGGGTTGAGTACATTCCGATCATCATTTGATCGGAATACATTCCGATGGTAGTGGTGTTTTACTATTTTGTCTTGTTTAATTTTTAAGTTCTCCTTTTAATTCTTTGTCATATTTAAATTCTCGTTACGCTTTAATTTTACGTCATTAAATTTCGGTCATTTAATTATTTACTTTTCAAAGTTTTAAATATCGCACCCTTTATTTTAGTTAGGTTAGACTTAGTTTTATTTTAACGCCATTTTACTTTTACGTCATTTACATTTAAGTCTTTGCACTTTTAATTTAAAATCAACCAAAAATATTTGTTTTACCAAAATCAACTGAGTCGTACTTTGAACCGAAAATCAGTTCGTTAAGATACCGAGAACAAGAACTTTAATTTTTATACGGGGTGTCAAAAGCCTTGTATCATCATCCTTCACCTCCTGAATTTTGAAGCCTGAGTACCTGTTCTTCTCCTGGTCATTCTTGTTAGGGCATTCCCTAGCAAAGTGACCTTGCTGCTGGCAGTTATAGCATCTAACCTTGCTTCTATCAAACCTTGTTGGATCTCTTGGGTTATAGTTAAACTTTCGACTGGCTTTCTTCTCAAACTTGTGAACCCGGAGAGTGAGCATGCCCATTTGCCATTTGAGATCTATTTCATCCAGGTCAAGTTTATCGACCTGTTTGAAGTCATCAAAAGCAAGTTGCTGTTGTGGATCAACATCTGCAACAAAAGAGTGAAGAACAAATTCTACCATGCTACCGGACTTGACTTTCGGTTTAGGAGTAGAAGTATGCTGAGAAGTATGTTGAGAAGACACAGTATAGCTTGGGCTACTAGCATAAGACATGGGACTAGATCTCATGGAACTCACAAAGGCAGAGTTAGCAGGAGTAGGAAAAGAATCACTTGACTATCCTCTCACAAGAGGCTCGAAGGTTTTGAGCTTATGAAACAGATCATCAAAATTAAGATAGTCAAGGCCACCTTTTGCTTTAAGAGAGATTACCACCTGATTCCATGAGTAGGGTAAGGCTCTAAGAAACCTTGCAGTGGTATCTCCATTGTCAGGTTTCGACCTGAGTTGATTCAACTAGCTCAGTATCTTTTGGAACCTGTCATACCCTTGATGAATACCTTCAGTTTCTGAGATCTTGAAGTCTGTGAATTCATCTCTCAGCATGGATCTGCGCATTTTCTTTGTCTCCTCATTCCCACCAAACCTTGATTTTATCCCGTTCTAGATCTCTCTAGCATCATCCAGGTGATAAAATTCACCTTGTGATCATCAGGAAGAGACTGAAGCAAAATAGTTTTTGCTTTGATCTCCTTCTGAACAGTTGTGATTTCTTCATGAGTTTTAGGGTCAAGAAAAATAATATTACCATTCTTGTCTCTTCGAGTAAACCTCTTGCTGTTTCCATTCAGAATAATCTTCTAAAGATCTTGATCAGTGTTGGTGATCCAACATTCTATCTTCATTGCCCAGCTATCATACTCATCCTTTTTCAGAAGAGGAAACTTACCATTTGTGTTGGAAACCGTAGCAATGATCTGTTGAGGTTGATGTGTTTTAGGGGTGCTATCTTCTCCTGTTTGGGTAGAACTCAAGGCAGACATGATTAAACAAAGATGTTAGTAATAAGAAAAATTGATTCTTCTTGTACAGAGACTCTCCCAGGCTCTGATACCACTTGTTGGGTCCACCAGATGTGGATCCTGCAGCCTGTTAGGAACGGTGAACGACTTCTGTAATCACAAGTCTATTCACAGAGAGACTCTAGATGAAACACACAGTATAAGTGCGGAATACAAATACTATGAACAAGAAGAACAGAATAACTATAATGACTTGATCCTTTATTAAGGATTTCTAGTATTAATATAAACTAGAATAATGTTTGATGAAGGTGTATCTAACCCTTCTGCCTAAGTTTCCTTTTATACTACAAGGAAACCCTAATACATCATTAAACCAAAACGTGTAAAACTGATATGCATATCTTTTCCTAACATATCTCATGCATATCCTAACAGAATGCCCTTAAATAATAAAGTTTGACTTTCTATAAGACCAAGAGCACGTGTTGCTCCTACTACTACTAGGACCAGGAGGAACTACATACCTCATAGTCTACCTATTACAAATAAATATTCCAAAGGTCCTAACAGTAACAACACAATACAACATATGTGCAAGACAAGCAGGCACATGGTTGAGATCACCAACCAAACACATTGCATTTTCCCTAATGATTTCGGCCCAAGGGACCATGAAATCACTAAGATCGTTAGTTAGTAATTCCCAAGGAGTGAGAGCACGAAATTCTCCTTCAAAATTACCAAGGATAGGATGTTCATGAGGAGAAGCAAGGGCACGAATGATGGCCGAAGCCGAAGGAATCACAGTCAAGTAATGCACATCAACAGAGGCCGATTCTAAGTAGTTTACACTCCGAGCATCGGTGAACCTACATTGATCTTCGTATGGAACTCCGAGAATCTCACCAAATTCCTCGAGAGTGTATACAAAGGTTCTCCCCTTAATGGAAAATCTTAAAGATAAACCATTGTTGATGTGTATGAACTTAAATGAGTTAAAGAATTCCATGAGGAAAGAAGGGAATATTGGCTCAACAATATCAAGCAAACAATTGAATCCAATGGTACTGAACATGAATCGAATGAAATCAAGTCCACGAAGGTTAGAAGGAACAATACGTCCTTCAAGGAAACAACGAGACTCGAGATTATGATAAGTGTTTTGAAAAGAGCGAGAATGATTAGTTAACGAAGGATTAGGCATGTATCTTCTAGTGAGTAGATGGTCATTTTGATATCCTTTTGTCATGATGATAGTACCTAAAAATAACATATAAACATATTTCTCCAATTACTCATATGAAAAATTAAAAATAAAAATTTCAAAAGGATGAGAGTGTGTCTCATCAAATAACTTGACAAACTAAGGATTAATCCTTGTCATTCTCATGTTCACAATGTAACCATTTCACCATTAATCAAAACATATGAACTATGCAAAATCAATAATGAACTAGAACATTGGTTTTTCAAAAACAAGGTTTTTAGGTAAGCATTTAACAATGCCATTACCAAGTTGTTCATGGGTTCATATCAATTCCATCAATCAACCAAAATATTTAGTCAAAATTCGGATTTGTTCTACAAATGGGTTTTAGTGAAATTTCTATGAATATGAACCTAAGGAATCATAGTAACAATACTATGTCAACTCGTATTCCTAGCAAGGTTCTAATTCAATGTCAATTTTAAAAATCCCCAATTATGAATGTATGAACCCTAGAACAAATTAGATGAAACTGAAAGAAATAACTTACAATTAATTGATCTTAGATGATGGATGAGTGAAATCTACGAACTTGAATCAATTAATTTGAGTAATTGAAGGTTTTAGGAGCTTCAACAATGGTGGAAAAACACAGAAAAAATGTCTGATGTGTGTTAAGGAGAGAGAAAGACAAGTTTGAAAAAGCTATTTTAATAAAACTGGCGCTCCGACAAAAGCTACTGCCTGCGGTTCCTTATCGATAAGGAACCGCGTCTTTGAGCCGCCGAGATAAAGAACCGCCTACAGAGGCAGGTTTTTATCAAAGAAAAGTGATGAATTTTTGAAAACCAAAATTTTTAAAATACTTAAAAATATATCTTAAACCTTTTAGGATATCATTGGACCACCACAACGCTAGATAATAATGCCTTGTTGAAGAATTACGAGTTGAATCGAGATAGGAAAAGACCGAAATGAACGAACGACTACTCGTAGCGAAAAGGCAAAGGGAGAGTAGTCATGAGAAGTGAAGCAAGACCAAGGACATTTCTCAAAGGACAAATAACATTCTTCAAATTGATGATGTCAAGAGCTTGTTTCATATATAGTGGTTTAAGACGTGCCTTTCTAGCGATAGTCTAAACAGATTTGGTAATGAATTAAACCAAGCAATTTTGATGCATAGAATAAGATCATTTTCAAGAGTAGTCTTATTCTATTTCAAAATATGAGCAAAGTATAGATTCACTTTCTCTCCCACATGATCGGATTATTATTGCTATAATTAACAATAACATTATCCTTGGAATATTTCAATTCCAAATGTGTAAAATCCACCTACATCTTAATGAAGTAGTTTGGTATCTCAAGGGATTCACTAATAATCCTAGAGATGAGCTTAATTGCACAAGTTACACATGATATAGGGCCTACTAACCGTAAGGGTGCAAACCATGGAAATCATGCTTGATACTTTAAGCTTTTACTAACTCACCCTACATCTCCATAGTGAGTCAAGTATCCAAGGAATGAAGGTTTGAGAGGGAAAAAGAAAAGAATAACAAACCACAAATAAATGTCAAGGCAAGGATGCCAAGAACAAGCATATAGTCAATTAATGATCAAAAGAGTTATCAATAGGGCGCGTGGAAGGACGAAAGCGTACCTTGGCCACAAATTGCATTCCAAGCTTTCAAGGAATCGATAAAAAGACCAACAATGACTAATAGTGACTACTAAATCTTCAAGGACTAGTATCACTTCTACCCATCTTGATGTCATCATTCAATGATGTTGGAAATCAAAGAAGATGAGTCTTCTACAAGTGTAGGTAACTCAATCCACAACCAATTGAATGATTTATCTTCATGATTACCTACACAAAACAAGATGCAAACAAGTAGATACATTTCAAGAGTAAATCTAAAATACATTAATACTACTAATTTAAGTAATATGCAATATTAACATTTTAAAAGGCTTATTTTCAACAAAAAAATAGTTTTGACCAAATAAAAACTTTAGTACAACTTAACCTTCTAATTTGAGGAGACAACGGATCAATCCAAGTTTTAAAGTACAATATACTTCAAAGATCTTGTGTCACCATCTCTCTGATACCAATTGTAGAAACTAGAAGGGGGGTTGAATAGTTTCTCACGATTTTTCTCCTAATTAAAATTCCTTTCAATTAGGTGAGTGCATAAAACTATCTTTTACTTCAAAGCTAGTTGCATAATGATTAGGTTCAATTCTAATGCATTACCAATGTATAATAAGTGTAGTGATAATGAATGTGAGTAAAGAGTAAGGAAAGAAACAACATAGTAGGAAGACACCAAGATTTATAGTGGTTCGGCAACGAGGCTCTATCCTCGTTCTTACTCCACTCCTCGAGTACACCTTACTCGAGATTTCCACTATATCCACAAGCTCCCTTCTTGGCCGAGAAAACCATACAACGTCGCTTACATTATTTTCTGATACTAAGCTAAATGTCGAGACCTAATCTTAGCTAGGACCAATCTACACAACGTCGCCCACTTCACTCTTTTACGACACAAGGCTTGATGTTGAGTTCTAATCCAAAGCTGGAACCAATCTTGACGACTCTTCACTTTGAAGCTAAGTGAGAACTTCACACAACAAAACTACATATCACTTTATAGTTTAGTGAGAACTCACAAGACACAACCACATCACTTTATAGTTTAGTGAGAACTCACAAGACACAACCACATCACTTTGTAGTTTAGTGAGAACTAACATAACTAATTACAACTCAACTAATCATATCCAAGTACACACATGTAGCTTGGATCTACACAACATAAATCCAAGCACACACATGTGCAATGGATGTACACAACTCTAATCCAAGTGTTCACAAATAACTTGGATGAACACAACTAGTCCAAATATTCACAAATACGTTGGATCTACACAAGACACAAATAAAAAAATGATGAACATGACTAGATCTTTAAGAGGAGGTTATTTTCATCACTGCTACATCTTTAATCACATCACAAGTGTGTGAGTGATCTTCTCTTTTGACAAGGTAAAGAAGGGGATCAAGAGGATAATCATGAGTAAACATACTTAACACATTAAGTGATCATTTACAAATGACTAGGATTAGAAAGGAGAAACAAGGCTGAAGAAGATGTCCAAAAAGGGTTGAAGAGAATGTAGATTTGACTCACTATTTATAGGACAAAACATCCATAAGCTATATCTGCCCGCAGTTCCTTATTGGCACCCGCGGTTCCTTATCGATAAGGAACTGCCATAGGTGCTAAGATACCGCTGGCGTAGACTCCGCTCATTTTTGTCTTTTAGTGAAATTTAAATATCTGAGGTTGTTTAAAACTTCAAAGGATATTCTTATGGCATATGGAATATGCCATATTCAAATTTGCATTTTCATTTTAATAAAACATTTTCTTAAAAATAATGTTTATTAAAAATCTTTTGTAATGTTTGACAAAAGTGAGTTTTAAGGCTAATCACTTTTATGATCACTAAGCATGATTAAGATATGTTAGTGTAATGATTATTACCTTGATGATAGTGTTTGTTAGATAATTCGTTTTATGGCTGTGTTTGACAATAAATGTCTTTGTAATTTGTCGTGATCAAACTAAGAAAGATTAATTAATACTAACAATGTTTTTGGGCATTGCTTATGCATTAACAAGGTTGATAAACTTGAATTGGATGAAATGGATCTAAAGTGGCAGATGGCTATGCTCACTCTCCGGGTTCATAAGTTTGAAAAAAAAGTCGGTCGAAAATTCAGCTACAACCCAAGAGAGCCAGCCAGGTTTGATAGAAGAAAGGTCAGATGCTATAATTGTCAGCAGCAAGGACATTTTGCTAGGGAATGCCCTAATAAAAATGACCAGGAGAAGAACATGTATTCGGCTTTCAAGGTTCAAGAGCTCAAGGATGAAAAGAAATCTTTGGCGTCAGTTGACTCCATGGTTAACTGGAATGATCATCAGACTCCTACTTTGGAATCAGTTGAGGCTTCTACTGATGTGTTTGCTATGATTGCTGGGCACTTATCTGATGCAGAGGAAGCAGAAGAATTTGCTCTTATGGGAATTTCACCTGAGGTACAAAATTGCCCTCTTGGTTGTAATGATAAATATTCAGAGCTCTTGACTCAATACAATGAACTAAATTAACAAAATGATAATATCTTTTAGAAGTTCAAGCTAATAAGAGTTCTCTAAAAACTTTGGAACAACAAAAGAAGTAGTTTTAAAATACTCAACGTGAGTATGAGGATAAGATTAGAGTTCTAAGCATTGATTTAGAAAACACCACTAACATGCTTACATATACCGAAAAACTTAACAATGGGAGTATTAAGGCTAAGCAAGAAATGCAAGAAAAATTGGATGCTACTCTTTTACGATTTGAAAAATGGAAAAAAGCACCCCAAGAATCTTTCAAAGTTAATAGATAGTAGCATGTCTGGTAGGACTAAGAGAGGGTTAGGTTTTGATAAATATATTGATTCATAAGATGTTTTTAATTTATCTTTTTCAAGTGTCTTTGATCCTGACAAGGAGGAGGAGGGAAAACCTAGTTACAGTAGGTTTAAACCAGTTGCAGCAATGCATGTTGTTCCTCCACCTATTATAGGAACATTTATGCCCATGCCCAGGCATACTGACTTGGATGGATCACAGATGCATGAGTCTCCCAAAATCTCTACTAATACTCATGACTTTGTCTCTTGTACTTTCAGTGACAAGGCCAGTGACTATGCATCCCGTGGTTCAAGTGAAGAGTCAAGACCTTCGACTCCCAAGACAAATGACCCTACTACTACTAGTGCTACGATGAGTGATGAAAGAGTTGCTTCTGCTTCTACTTCCATTGTTTCTAGTTCTAGTCTGTTGAGTTCTAGGAATGTTAATTCTCCTAGAATTGTTTGTAATAAGAATAGTCGTTTGAAACAATGTCATTTGAATAAAAGGTCTTTTAAAACATGCTTTGTTTGTGGTAGTAAATTTCATTTTATTAAGGATTGTGATTTTTATGATCAAAAGCATTCTGGTTATCCAGCTTATGCTACTCCTGGTCCACCAGAAGTTCCTCCTTTTGGCATGGGTTTTGCTTTTAGAAGATTAAATCCAAATGCCCATAATAGACCAACCAGCAACTATTTTCAAAATTTTAATCATAATTATGCTATTAATTCGGACCAAATGCATTTTGGGTTGGGACATTTGGGTTCTGCCGTCAAGCCCTCAGCAGGTTATTCTTGGTCACAAAATAACACCCATATGATGAACAGGCAACAAAAGAACAACAGTGGATCTCATCAATCTTCTTGTCTATCTACTAATGATCCACAAGGCAGACTCAAGCCTGAAAAGGTCTGGGTCCCCTTAAGACACTAACTTTTGCATATGACTTTTCTGTTGTTGTAGATTTCTCCATACCAGGATCCATCTCTTGGAATAGTAGATAGTGGATGCTCTAGGAGCATGACAGGAAATAAAGGACTTTTGACTAACTTTGTACCACTTCAAGGCGGAAAGGTGTACTTCATAGGTGGTGAAGGAAGGATCTCTGGAAAAGGATCCTTTCAGACTCCTAACCTTAATTTTGAGCAGGTTTACTATGTGGAAGCACTTCAATACTTCAACTTGATCTCTGTCTCTCAGATTTGTGACAAGAAGCAGTTTGTCCTCTTTACGGATACAGAAGCACTGGTGTTGTCCAAAGACTTTAAGCTACCGGATGACTCCCATGTTCTACTCAAAATGCCAAGAAGACATAACCTTTATAGCATCAAGCTGAATGAAGTTAATCCTACTGGTCAAATAGCTTGTTTGGTTGCCAAAGCATCAGAAGATGAAGCCACAAAATGGCATAGAAGGATGGGACATGTAAACTTCAAGACCATTCACAAACTGGCGAATATGAACTTGGTCTCTTGTTTACCTCCCAAAACTTTCCAGAATGACATCAATTCTCTTGCATGCAGCAAAGGCAAACAACACAAAGCATCCTTCAAGGCCATTACTGCTCTCAGCCTCATAACTGAACCATTGCAGCTACTACATATGGATTTGTTTGGTCCTACCTCCATTAGTAGCATTGACCATAAACACTACTGTTGATAGGTGTGAAAACACCCATCTTTTCTACCACTTAATGACAATAATAACCGAGCCAAAACGTGCATTTTATGTCTTTTATGTCGGAATTATGCGTGGTTTGTGTTTTTGTTGTGATTTAGGACGAAAAGGTGAAAAGTGGAGAAAACACGGGCATTCACGGGCAATTACGGACTTTTATTGAAGAAAAAGATGAAAGACGAAGTCAAGAAGTCAAGAGTGCAAAAAGAACGAAAGTCCAAGACCAGGTCTGAAGATTTATCGAAGAAAAAGTCGAAAGACGGAAGTTTACTTAAAGCCGAAGAACTCAAGTCTATTTTATTGAAGAATTAAAAGACGAGTTCAAAGAAATCCCGAGCCACAAGTCATTAGAGTCCAAGTTTAAAGAAGATTAGAAGAATAAAGGACTAATGGTGCAATTAATGAAGATTAAAGGCTTAAGGACCTAATGACGCAATTAACAAGAAAGGAAGGAGAGGAGGAAGCTTCCTCTAACCACTCTCCTAATCTCCTATATATATAGCCATTAGGATTATCATTTTACTCTTGTTGGCTAACTTGACAAATTAGCTCTTCCACTTTTATTTTATGCACCTTTAATTACTTGTCATTTTTAATACATGTTTTGCACTTTAATTATCCTTTTAATTCCAAGTAAGTTTTTAATTTGTGTTCTTTAAATTCGTGTCTTTAATCTTCCATTTATCTTTGATCAAGTTTACTTTTGTTAATCTCATTCTTCTATTCTCATTTTTGTTTCGGTTTAAATTTCGGATTAAGCAAAGTTTAGCTTAATCCATTTACTTATTTGATTAAAAGTCTTGTCTTTTCTTTTTACTTTTAAGTCTTCATACGAAATAGCCATAAGTTTGACAATCTTATGTGCTTATTTGGTATTTGGCTTAATTGATTTCAAAGTTTTCTTAAAAGTTTTACTTATCAAGTTATTTTCATTAAGTTTCGTCTTGTTAATTTTGAAAGATTTTAACTTTTTAGCTTTTTGTCTCGCCTTGTTTTCATTTCATTCGAATTTATTTTGTTACTGCTTATTAGAATAGCTTATTAAGATTCGAGCTTATTACGAATTTGTATCCATCGGAAAGTAAGGGTTTTCTCCACATTGCGACTGCTTGCTTTACCACATTCCGATAGTGACAGTATTGGCCAAAGGGTTTTGCATTCCGATCTGGGATTGCGATAGAGTGAATTACCCCCTTATTCCGATCAAGGTTCCGATCGCACATTGCGATCGGGATTGCGACGGCTCTTAAGGCTTCACTAAAACGAAGTGCTGCCCAATTTTTCCAAGCAACATTCCGATCTGGACCATATTCCGATAGGTTACATCCTTCTTATTCCGATAAGCTCATTCCGATCTGGGTATTGCGATCTGGGCATTGCGCTCTGAGTTGGTTCTACACATTCTGATAGGGGGTGTGTGTTCATTCCGATGGTGAGTCTGATCGGAATATATTCCGATTGGGTGTTTGTTTTATGTTTTCGTCTTGTTTAATTTTTAAGTTATCATTTTAATTCTTGTCTAATTTTAATTCTCGTCACGCTTAAATTTTAAATCATTTAATTAATTTACTTTAAAAAGTTTTAAATATTGCAACCTTTTATTTTAATTAGATTTAGATTAATTTTAACGCCATTTTATTTCAACGCCCACTTTACTTTTACGTCATTTTACATTTAAGTCTTTGCACATTTTAATTATACTACAACGACAAACATTTGTTTAACCAAAGAACAGCAGAGTCGCACACTAAACTCCTTTTTCAATTCGAAGAGACACACAACAACGAACTTAATTTTTATACGGGCCAAAAGCCTTGTATTAAATGGCGCCGCTGCCGGCTCTTTTCGTAAAGATTAACGGTTTTCTGTTAGAGACGCGTTGCTTTTTGGGATCCGTTCACTTGTGAGTGTTATTTACTTGCTTAAAAATTGTTAAAAATCCATAAAAATTAAAAATTTCAAAAATCGAAAAAGAATTTATTTTTATTGTGTATATATATTGTCTTTGTGTTTGGTTTCTTTTTCTTTTGCATTTTCAGGTGTATGCGTACTAGATCTTCTAATTATCAAGAGCCCGGGACTCGAGAAGATTTAAGTATGTCAGGTGTTAACAACAACAATAATCCACCGCACCTCAACAATAACAACAATGTTCTTCCACAGCCCGATCTTCGGACAATGGAGGAGCTTTGTCAACCTACCATGTTTGGACGAGGAGGACCGATTGCGCCGATGCAAATCACGGCTCCTGAGTTTTCGTTGAAGCACCACATGATTCAGCAAGTGCAAACTAACCCATTCCGTGGATTGCCTGATGATGATGCCAACAAACACCTCGACAAGTTCATTACAATCACCCAAAGCATGAAGTTGCCCGGTGCCACAATGGATGTTCTTCGCCTTCAACTCTTTCCACATACTTTATCACATCATGCCGAGAAATGGTTTGATCGTCTCCCGAAGAATTCAATTCACACTTGGGATGACATGACTCAACGCTTTTTATCGCGCTACTTTCCACCATCCATGGTCACGAGCCTTCGCAATCAAATCAGCGGTTTCATGCAAGATCCCGATGAATATCTTTTTGATGCTTGGGAGAGATATAATGTCTTGATTGATCATTGTCCAAACCACAACATGCTTCCAGTCACATTGATTGATAATTTCTACAACGGATTGACTTTTCGAGATCGTGATACGATTAATGCAGCCGCCGGTGGCACATTTATGAAAAGGAGACCCGAGGAGTGTAGAGAGTTAATTGAGAAGATGACTACTCACCACAAAAACTGGGATTCCTCTGCTTCTTCAAGGAACAACCCGAGAGTCAATGTTTCTTCCACTTCAGCAAACCCTGAGATGACCGAACTCACCCGTATGATGACCGAAATGAGCAAAAGTATCACGCTTCTAGCTTCAAACCAACAACAACAACAAGTTAAAGCGGTTACTAATCCTTGTGAAACATACGGCGGTCCTCACTCATACACTGATTGTCCTTCGACTCAAGGAAATCCGGAAAATGTGTATGCAGCTTATGGTAATTATTCACCGGAAAATTACCAAGCTCGACCTCAAGGGGATAGAAATCTGCTGAGTTACCGATCAAACAACTACCTTTCACCCGGTTTTTCTCCTCAAAACCAAAACCCCGCCAACAACTACAATAGAAGCAACCAAATCCCACCAAGAGCTTCTAATCCTTATCACCCACCCGCTCAACAAAACCCAACCATTAACCCGGATGTTGAAGCCATCATGAGAACCCAAGGTGAGCAAATCAAGAATCTGCAGAGCCAAATTATCAATCTTAAAGGAGATATCACAAAGCAAGGAAATGAGATTAGATCCGAGCTTCGAGATAATATCCAATCCTCCTTCAGCAATCAAACCAATGATTTGAAGAATATGCTTGCTAGTTTCTTGCCCGCCGATCAACCTTCTTCTTCGAGTTCTCTACCTTCAAACACCGTCACCAATCCGCGAGCTAATGTGAGTGCTATTACTACCCGTAGTGGAGTCACCATCCTAGGACCACCAATCCCACCACCATCATCTACACCTCCTCCACCACCATTTACCCCTACTCCTCCTACACCTAGTATTAGTGCACCATTACCGTCTCCGCCTCGTCATGACGATGTACCTACGAAGGACGCTTCAACATCTCAACCTTTACCTACCACACCTGCACCTTCACCACCCAAACCTAATATCCCTTATCCCTCTCGTTTAGGCAAGACCAAAATGCTAACTAAGGAGGACTCCGAAGTGACACGCTATGTGAAGATGATTTCTCAAATGAACTTCAACATTAGCTTTCTTGAAGCACTTGTCCACATGCCCAAATTTGTAAAAGCGTTTAAGGAATTTCTTAACAAGAAGGAGAAGCTGATTGAACTCGCCAACACACGCTTAAATGAAAACTGCTCTGCAGTTATTCTTAAAGAACTTCCAGAAAATCTTGGAGATCCCGGTCGTTTTGTGTTGCCTTGCGTGTTCAACAAAACTGAAGAATTTACTGCCCTTACTGATCTCGGGGCCAGTATTAATTTAATGCCATTGAGTGTTTGGAAAACACTATCATTGCCCGACCTCACTCCAACGAAGATGACTCTTGAACTTGCAAATCGCACTCTCGCTTACCCCGTTGGTATAGCCGAAGATGTGTTCATTAAAGTTGGCACATTTACTTTCGCGGTCGATTTTGTCGTTGTTGATTATGAAATGGACCCTCGTATTCCTTTAATACTTGGTCGGCCATTCTTGAGAACCGGACGAGCTTTAGTGGATGTGGCCGAAGGTGAGTTAATCTTAAGAGTCGGGGATGATGCACAAGTTTTCAAAATGGGGAAGCTTACAAGCAAATCCTTTGGAGGACGAGAATCAGTGAATATGATTAATGTGCATGAGGACTTCGTCGTCTACAACAATCCTCTATTCGAGTCTTGCAATGATAATCCACTCTTTCATGATAATGTGGATGATTCTCGCCCCAATTTGGAACCTTCTCCCATTTATGATTCTCCACCGATCTTTGATGCTTATGATGATGAGTCTAGCTCAGATTCGGATGATTATGATGACCTTACTTCTGAGTATCCCGAGCTGCCCACATATGATGATTTCGATGAGGCTGATACTCTTTCGAGCGATTCTTCACATAATGAAGATCCTCCGCCATCACTCGATCCTACTTTGGACGATTACTCATTCGAGGAAGACTTCTCTATGTTTCTCAACACTTACTTCCCTCATGAGAGTGATGCTCCTCCTTATGATTTTGAAGATTATCGTCTTGATCCTACTTTGGATTTGAAGAACATTCTTTCTAAGGAGAAGAAACCGGTCGACACCAATATCCGCAGCACGTATGAGTTAACACCTCTTTGTCCATCTTCTGAGGACGAGGTTGTGCTTCTTCACGGATCTTCTTCACATTCTGCTGAGCCTGAGTGCTATTTTCCCTTAAAGGAAAGGGTGTTCGACCCCGGTATTGAAATCTTTAAGCCATCTCAGTATCCACCTGATGAAATAAAAGGAAACATCTTTGGAATTATTGAAGACATGCTTGCACCACATCACCCTTGCTTCCACCGTGCTCCATCGCTGCTTAAGGGAACCTTGCCTACTATTCTTTGGCTTGCCTTGTTCGCCTTAAGCTTGTGCTATTTGAGGAACGAAAACTATGTCTTTGATCCTGGTGGATATGTTTCATGCTTCTTCCGTTGATAATCAAGGTCGAGTCAGGCTCACGACTCGGTTAACAAAAACCAAGCGCTTCTTGGGAGGCAACCCATGCATCTATCTTTTCGCTTTCTTTACCATAAGTGTAGGGGGAGACCCGTTGGTTCGCTTTCCTCCTCTCTCCTCTTAATCAGGGATTCGAGCTTCAATGATCCACTCTTGATGATTCTTGACGACCCGTGATTCCGTGTTCACTTCTTCCCGGTTCTATCCTAAACTCTTTTCGATTCACTATTTTATATTTTCTCAATATTAAAATAGGAATCTCTTTAGTTGTCCTTTCCTTAGCGAGATTTAAACAAAGTGCACAATGTCCTAAGTGTAGGGGAGTTTACTCCCACATGCTTAAACATTGAGGACAATGTTTATACTAAGTGTAGGGGGACTTCTATCGAAGTTAAGTGGCCTTTTCCTTGTATTTGTCCTCATTTTAACCGGAAAATCAATTTTTCGACATTTTTCAAAATTTTTTATCTATTTTGGCCTATTATTTTTTCCTTTGTATAGTTATTTTTCTTTTCTAGAATAAATCTTAATAAAGTGGTTTTAATCTTCAAACGTTGTGAATCAGTTGACTCAACCCGAGTTTACTTATCTAAGTTACTCTAGCTAGTATCCTTAACGTGTTTAAGTCGAGTTTTGCTAGGCTATTATATAGGGAGCTATAAAACGCGAAAGTCTTAACTCTCACGGGTTAAGAACAAGAACTTTTCACAAGTTCCTATAATTGATCCTAGAGAGTCGTTTATCAAGGGAACTTTAAAACGCGATTTCTAAACTTGAAAAAGTCTAAGAGCTTGCATGATCCTATAGGCGACTCGAAAACCCAAAACTTTGATTTAATAGGCTAAGCATCCACGAGTCTCATTACTTGAGATTTTAAACTGTGGAGAACGAGAGATGATAGAGTCAATTATAAGTTTGGTATTCTTTCGTGAATTTATGTGAGTTAATTATGAGCCTATTCTCCCATCGCTTGCTAATAAATTTATCTGCAATAAATAAGGTTGTACGATTTGAAAAGTTACTTAGCTTCTAGCCCAAGATCGTTTAAAAGTTGCTCGGTATGGATTAGAGTTCATAGCCAAGGCATAACTTATTGAAGCGGGATGCGAAGATTGGCGAGTCCGAAAAGGTCCTAACAAGGCATGAGGGCTATATTTTGTTGCTAAAGATCCAAAGTGATGTGAAGAATTATTTATCGAAAATTAATATGAAGGATCGAGACACACGACGAAAAGCAAAAACTCCCCAAAAGTCATGGAGAAGTGTATCCGAAAAGACCCTAACAAGGTATGAGGATAAATAGATCCAAGTCATAAAAGGAGGTGGATCGTTGTATATCAAAGTCCAAAATAAAGATTGGAGAAAAATGAAGAAGTCTTGGTCCAAGTATGAATCTCTCAAAACTTCAAGTGAAGAAATTCCATTATGAAGAGAAGACCATAATTTCATGAACGTCTCTCAAGGTTTGAAGTATGAAGTCGCTGCCAAATATCGGTCCGAGAAAGGTCTCAAATCGCGAAGCGAGTTATGCCAAGATATGAACTTTATGAGGTCCCGAGAAGCAGTTTTAAAAGATTTTGTCCTTTAGCTAACTATTGATTAAATCGTTCACTTTATTTTCGGCCTAATAAACTATCGAAATAAGTCAAACAATGTATCCTCGTGATCATTCAAGACAACAATAAAATAGAAGAGATACCCCTAGGAATAAGGGAGTCTAAGTGAGTAATTGGCCCACATGAGTTCGTGATAGTCTACTAACTTATAATAACAATGATCTCGTTTTTTAGCTTGGTTTGAAGAAAGTGAAAACTTGAGGATGATTATTATTCATGACATTTCCAAAACCCAAGGTATGCTTTTGATTTCTTTACTTTGAATGTTTGTAATTTTCTATCTCGTTAATAAAGGCCAACGTGGATTAATTATGATGAAAAGTGTAAACGTGCTTTGTAACTAATGCATTGCATGAGGACATTGCAATGGTCAAGTGTAGGGGATTTGATAGGTGTGAAAACACCCATCTTTTCTACCACTTAATGACAATAATAACCGAGCCAAAACGTGCATTTTATGTCTTTTATGTCGGAATTATGCGTGGTTTGTGTTTTTGTTGTGATTTAGGACGAAAAGGTGAAAAGTGGAGAAAACACGGGCATTCACGGGCAATTACGGACTTTTATTGAAGAAAAAGATGAAAGACGAAGTCAAGAAGTCAAGAGTGCAAAAAGAACGAAAGTCCAAGACCAATTCTGAAGATTTATCGAAGAAATAGTCGAAAGACGGAAGTTTACTTAAAGCCGAAGAACTCAAGTCTATTTTATTGAAGAATTAAAAGACGAGTTCAAAGAAATCCCGAGCCACAAGTCATTAGAGTCCAAGTTTAAAGAAGATTAGAAGAATAAAGGACTAATGGTGCAATTAATGAAGATTAAAGGCTTAAGGACCTAATGACGCAATTAACAAGAAAGGAAGGGGAGGAGGAAGCTTCCTCTAACCACTCTCCTAATCTCCTATATATATAGCCATTAGGATTATCATTTTACTCTTGTTGGCTAACTTGACAAATTAGCTCTTCCACTTTTATTTTATGCACCTTTAATTACTTGTCATTTTTAATACATGTTTTGCACTTTAATTATCCTTTTAATTCCAAGTAAGTTTTTAATTTGTGTTCTTTAAATTCGTGTCTTTAATCTTCCATTTATCTTTGATCAAGTTTACTTTTGTTAATCTCATTCTTCTCTTCTCATTTTTGTTTCGGTTTAAATTTCGGATTAAGCAAAGTTTAGCTTAATCCATTTACTTATTTGATTAAAAGTCTTGTCTTTTCTTTTTACTTTTAAGTCTTCATAAGAAATAGCCATAAGTTTGACAATCTTATGTGCTTATTTGGTATTTGGCTTAATTGATTTCAAAGTTTTCTTAAAAGTTTTACTTATCAAGTTATTTTCATTAAGTTTCGTCTTGTTAATTTTGAAAGATTTTAACTTTTTAGCTTTTTGTCTCGCCTTGTTTTCATTTCATTCGAATTTATTTTGTTACTGCTTATTAGAATAGCTTATTAAGATTCGAGCTTATTACGAATTTGTATCCATCGGAAAGTAAGGGTTTTCTCCACATTGCGACGACTTGCTTTACCACATTCCGATAGTGACAGTATTGGCCAAAGGGTTTTGCATTCCGATCCGGGATTGTGATAGAGTGAATTACCCCCTTATTCCGATCAAGGTTCCGATCGCACATTGCGATCGGGATTGCGACGGCTCTTAAGGCTTCACTAAAACGAAGTGCTGCCTAATTTTTCCAAGAAACATTCCGATCTGGACCATATTCTGATAGGTTACATCCTTCTTATTCCGATAAGCTCATTCCGATCTGGGTATTGTGATCTGGGCATTGCGATCTGAGTTGGTCCTACACATTCCGATAGGGGGGTGTGTGTTCATTCCGATGGTGAGTCTGATCGGAATATATTCCGATTGGGTGTTTGTTTTATGTTTTCGTCTTGTTTAATTTTTAAGTTATCATTTTAATTCTTGTCTAATTTTAATTCTCGTCACGCTTAAATTTTAAATCATTTAATTAATTTACTTTAAAAAGTTTTAAATATTGCAACCTTTTATTTTAATTAGATTTAGATTAATTTTAACGCCATTTTATTTCAACGCCCACTTTACTTTTACGTCATTTTACATTTAAGTCTTTGCACATTTTAATTATACTACAACGACAAACATTTGTTTAACCAAAGAACAGCAGAGTCGCACACTAAACTCCTTTTACAATTCGAAGAGACACACAACAACGAACTTAATTTTTATACGGGCCAAAGCCTTGTATTAACTGTCTTATGGTAACTAATGGATATAGCATGTTCACGTGGGTTTTCTTTCTGGCGGCCAAAAGTGAGACCTACTCCATTCTCAAAGACTTAATTACACTCATTGAGAATCAGCTGTCCAAGAAGGTGAAAGGTATATGATGTGAGAATGGAACCGAATTCAAAAATGCAGACCTCATAGGACTTTGCAATTCCAAAGGTATCAAAAGAGATTATAGCGATGCCAGGACTCCTCAATAGAATGGTGTTGCCGAAAGGAAGAACATGACTCTTATAGAAGCTGCAAGAACCATGCTTGCAGATTCCAAGCTTCCAACTATGTTTTGGACAGAAGCTGTCAACACTGCCAGTTATGTGTTGAATAGGGTCTCCATTACCAATCCACATAAGAAGACTCCCTATGAGCTACTTACAGCCAAAGTTCCAAGCATTACTCATTTGAATCCATTTGGCTGTCCTGTCACCATTCTGAATATTAGTGACTATTTGGGGAAATTTGATGGCAAGGCAGATGAAGGCTACATTGTGGGATATTCAGCTCACTCAAGAGCTTATCGGGTTTAAAATCTCCATGCCAAGCTTGTCATTGAAACTATTAATCTCAGGTACTTTGAGGAGAAGACAAACATCCAAGGCAAAGGTCCTGAATAGGGGTGTAATCAAGCCAAGCTTTTATCAAGCAACTCGAGCTCGAGCTCGAGCTTGGCTCGATCAAGCTAAACTTTTATCAAGCTCAAGCCCAAAAATAGCTTGAAACTATATCAAGCTCAAGCTCAAGCTTTTGATAGCTCTGCTCGAGTTCTTATCAAGCTTTTTCAAGCTCTATCAAAAATATGTTTTTATGATAAATTTATAAAAGCAACTAACTGTTAATTTGAGTATTAACCTTTTTTCAAGGGCTAATTTCATAAATAAATAATATATTTTAGAAGGACTTTTAACTTTGATTATATTTTTATTTTAGTTCTTTGTATTTTAAATGAATCTTTATTTTTGTAAATTTAATTATCGCATATACTCGGTACTTGGTGAAATACAATATGTGTATAAATACTTTTTGTACTCTTCTTAATACTAAACACGTGTCTAAATTGTGCTCGTATTTACATCATGCAATGGCCTTTGGGACCTTAATCGTATTGGAGTGCAAAACACATTTTGAAACCAACATTGTATGATAACTTTGTTATTGGTTTTATTAATGTTAAATAAATCAAATTTATTTTAAGTAATGATTTTTGTTTTTATTTTATTTTTATACATATGTTTATTGATGAGTTTTATAATGAAAAAATAAAATTTATACACATTCAAGCTTTTCAAGCCAAGCTCAAGCTTTTATCAAGCTTTATCAAGCCAAGCTCAAGCCTGGATTGGTAAAGCTTGACAAACTATCAAGCCAAGCTCAAGCCTACAATTTTAGTATCAAGCCAAGCTCAAGCCCTACTAAGCTTGAATTCGGCTTGGCTCGATTACACCCCTAGTCCTGAATGGTATTTTGATCTTGATTATCTTAGTAACTCATTGGGATATTTTCGTTTCAAAACTAACCAAAATGCAGGTCCACAAGTGTTTGAGTCCTCTAGTGCAGGTGTTACCTCTAGCTTTTCAGACTCAAATGAGGATGATGACATTTTTGTCGTACCATCCTATTCCACCATAATCGCTCCCAACACCAATGCTACTCCTATTGATGCTTCTTCATCAGACATTGTGGACTCACAAGGAGCTCTTAACACACTGCTTAAGCAACAACAAGATGCTACTACAGCAGCTACTCAAGAAGGCTTTGAGTTTCCTTTGAGTACTCCTATTGTACCTGTTACTCCTAGTGTAAGTTTAACACCTATTGGTAGTCCGGTTAGTGATCCTACTTCCACAACTAGGTTCTCTGGTCCTTCTGACTTGGGAAACTATCAAAAGAAGACTTATACTAAGATGGATGATATTCATAAGCAACCAATAGATGGCATTGTTGGGGATCTTAATAACTTGGCACCAGAAGTGGAAGTAGCTCCTATTCATGTTCAGCAGATCAATAAAGACCATCCTACTACTCAAATCAAAGGAGGTACTGGTTCTACTGTCAAGACTTGCCGCATGCATAAGAAAGCAATGTCTAGTCATCATGCTCTTGTGAGCTACATTGAAGACCAAAAGCGTAATAATCACACAAAATTTCTTCACTGTTTGTTTGCTTATTTTCTTTCATAGGTGGAACCTAGGTCTGTCTCACATGATCTTGAGGATCAAAGTTGGGTTGAGGCTATGCAGGAGGAGATGTAGCAGTTCTTGTTTCAGAATGTTTGGATCCTAGTTGACTTACCAGATGGAAATACGGCAATTGGTACCAAATGGATTCTCAAAAACAAGAAATATGAAAGGGGAATTGTGGTGAGAAATAAGGCTAGGCTGGTCGCACAAGGTAACACTCAACTAGAAGGAATTGACTATACTGAAGTCTTTGCTCCTGTTGCAAGAATTGAGGGCATTCGTCTGTTTTTGGATTTTGCTTCTTATGTTGGATTTACGATTTTTCAGATGGATGTCAAGAGTGCTTTTCTCTATGGCAAGATTGACGAGGATGTTTATGTCACTCAACCTAAGGGCTTTGTGGATCCACTTCATCCCAAGAAAGTCTACAAGGTGGTCAAAGCTCTTTATGGACTTCATCAGGCTCCTAGAGCTTGGTATGAGCGTCTATCCACTTTCTTGTTGAAGCATGGCTATAAAAGAGGCACTATTGACAAAACATAGTTCCTTAAAAGGAATGTCAAAGAAATCATCCTGGTTCAAGTATATGTGGATGATATTATCTTCGGTTCTACTAGGAAGGAATGGTGTAATGAGTTTGAACAGCTAATGAAAGGCAAATTTCAGATAGGTTCCATGGGAGAACTCACATTTTTCCTTGGTCTTCAAGTCAAGCAGCATTCGGATGGTATCTTCATTAGTCAAGATAAGTATGTTCATGAAATAATTCAGAAGTTTGATGTGGAACCTGTTAGACAAGCAGCAACACCTTATGAAGTCACTAAAGTCAAAATCAAGAATGAGCCAGATCCTCCGGTAAATGTTCACATGTACAGGTCAATGATTGGCTCACTCATGTATTTGACTGCCTCACGCCCGGACATTATGTTTGCTGTAAGTGCTTGTTCTAGACAACAGGTGGCTCCAATCGTGTCTAACTTGAATGCAGTCAAGAAAATCTTCTAGTATATCAAAGCACAACCCAAGCTTGGCTTGTGGTATCTAAGGGAATCACCTTTTGTTCTTGAAGCCTATTGTGATAGTGATTATTAATATATGGTTTTTGCTTAGCATGTGTGTACTCGATATTGTTCTAGGCATCTAATCGAATTGATCACGGTTAATGGTGGAATAGTCGGTATTGGTCACAAAAAGGGGAAGTTGATTTTCTATTCTATTAGAAAGGGTAAGTGCAAAACGTAATTAAAATAAGCTAAAAGCAAAGCTAGAAAAACTAAATTAAAGCTTTGAAAAATTAAACTAAAAATTACTAGAAAAACACTTGGTAAAAATGGAGATTTCGGGAAGCGTGCAATTTTTGGAAATTAAAACGTAAATGATTAAAAACTTGAAAACTTGGCAAAAATAAACTAAGTTGAAACTTGTTTAAAATAATTCTAAGTTAAAATGGTGGGAAAAGTTAAAAACTAAGAAAAATAAATCAAAAGCCAAAATCAGATCACAATGCGATCGTACTCAGATCGCAATACGATCGTGACCACCGATTGCACTCACGATCGTAGCCTGGGGTCAGATCACACTCAATGCGATGGGAAAGAGTGATCGCACTCACAGATCGCAACCACGATCGCAACAAGTGGATCGTGGTCTCTGATCGTGGTCTGTGATCGTAACACAATGATCGCAATCTATGCGATTGAACTCAAGGATTGTGACACGATCGCACCACAGATCGCAATATGAGATCGTGGTGTGGATCGTAGCCAGAGAAAGAAGTGTAGATCGCACTCAATGCGATCGCAGCCAAGGATCGTAACCAAGTAAAACCCTTCTAAGATTGTAATGGCGTCCAAAGAGTAACTAAGCTTAAACGAATAAGCAGTTAATCCAATAAGTAAAACATTATGGAATACTAAGCACGTGAACTTAATAATCCGAACTTTAAAACGTTAAAATTTTTAGGAAAGCTTAAAAGTGAACAAGATAAACATACAAATAAGCCAATAAGCACAAAGAGCTTATAGCTTATATGTATAAGAGCTTATGTAGGAATAAAAAGATGAACTTTTTAATCACATAAACATTAAAATCAATCACGGATCATAAATATTTCGGATCAAATGTAAACCAAAATCAAGAAATGTAGAAAGAGATTAAAGAACAAAAAGCTTAACTTGAACTTGTGATTAATGGAATCCAAATACAAGGATGATTAAAAGCTTAAACTTGAAAGATAAAAATAAATAAAAGAAGAAACTTAGTGAGAGAAAGTTTGAAACTTTCTCTCTCTTAAAACTAGAAAGGAAAAATGAAAAATGAAAACTAGCTAACCACCCTCCTAATATGTTTAGGAGGGTATTTATAGGGAAATGGGGAGGTGCATGTGTTGTCTCCTCTTTCTTTCTTCTCGGCCCTTCGTCTTTTAAGTTCTTCGACTTTTCTCGACGTCGTCTCGGGATTAATTAAACTCGTCTTATAAATTCTTCACTTATTTAGACTTGAGTTCTTCGACTTCATTAAACTTCCGTCTTTAGACTTTTTTCTTCGATAAATCTTCAGAATAGGCCTTGGACTTCTGTTCTTTTTGCATTCTTGATCTTTTGACTTCGTCTTTTCTCGTTTTCTTCGATAAAAGCCCGTGAAAGACCGTGTTTTCTTCCTTTTTCTTCTTTTGGTCCTAAAACACAATAAAAACAAAAACCACGCATAATTCCGACTTTTACGACATAAAATACATGTTTTGGTCTAGTTATTATTGGAAATAAGTGGTAAAAGGATAAGTGTTTTCACACTTATTAATTATGCAGGTGCTAATAATGATAGGAAGTCTACTACTGGTGGTTGTCAATTTTTGGTTCGAAGACTTATCTCATGGAAATGTAAGAAACAGACAATAGTAGCTACCTCCTCAACAGAAGCTGAATACGTAGTTGCTGCTAGTTGTTGTGGACAAGTCTTGTGGATATAAAATCAAATGTTGGATTATGGGTTCAACTTCATGAAGACCAAAATTTTCATCGACAATCAAAGCACTATCTGCATTGTGAAGAATCCTGTGTTTCATCAACGAACCAAGCATATAGAGATTCGGCACCATTTTATACGTGATGCCAACGAGAAGAAGCTGATACAGGTTCTTAAGGTACATACGGATGATAATGTTGCTGATTTGTTGACTAAAGCGTTTGATGGTCCAAGGTTCAACCACCTGGTGGTTCACATTGGAATGGTCAATTCTTGAGGTCTAGGATTGAGGTGAGGCTTATTGTACATATTTACTTGTATATTCTTACATCTGGTGCTACTGTTTTCATGCTTGTTGATGTGGAGTATCCTTTGACCATTGCTACCATGGAAGCCTTGCTGGAGAGTCACCTGGTGGTGTCAAATGCTCCTTCTGGCAACGAGTCTGCTATGGCCACCACTTTGATTGAGAGAATACAACCTCGGCTGCTTGCGGACAAGGTTGTTGCTTCTGGTATGTGATTGGTTTGTTTCTTTTCTATACTTTTGATACTTTATTCATTCTTTTCACCAATATGTACAGTGACTGGTGACTAACACTTTACTTAGTTTAGTTAAAAAAACAAAAAAACAAAACTATACTTTTATATAATATCTGTTTATACTTCTAACATGTGATGGAATTTCAAAACTTGTAAATCCTATAATATATGCTTATACTTTTCTATCATGAAACTGTTCTACATTTGGATTTTTCACACTTCGGCTGTCATATGGTATACTACTGGTGTTGGACCTAGTCCACACAACAAATGGTGCACAACTCACCATGTCTTGCAGACAAGAAAGAGTTGATTCACCATGAGGGTACGGATCTGGTGTGATTATCGAATTTGTTGATGGTTGCCAGTTTACCAAAAATTGGATGGTTTTCACTTGCCTTGGTCCTAGACTGAAAAGTGGCTAGTCCAATGGGGTACGACTCTTGGTAAAGACTCATATCAAATCCGTTGATAGCTGTAATAGCTTGCTCAAAGCTATAGGGTTTTCAGCTCACCGATGCTTTATTGCTAAGAGTTGGCTAGTCTGGAAGGGTACGGCTTCTGTTAAAGATCTAAATCAAATCCGTTGACGGCTGTGATGATTTTCCCAAAATCATTAGGGTACCCCCACTCACCATTGATTTACGTTCTAAGAGTTAGGTTGGGTTCTGGTCTCCCAGGGTGATGCTTATTCCACCACAAAGACTAGCTAGCCCAAGAGCGAGTAGCTACTTGGTAAAGGCTCATCAAATTTGCTCATGTTGCTGTGAAGATTCAACAGGTGCAGATATGTTCCAAGCTTTCAAGAAGCTTCTTGGAGTTCCTAGTTGCATCACTCTTTGTGTTTTTCATTCTGATGGTTATATTGTTGTTGTCTGTTTTGTTGTTTCAATCCTCATGCTGTTTTGTAAGATCTACCACGAAACTTGAACTCAACCAGTAAAATTCAAGTTTAGGGTAGGATTGTTAGGACCTATGGAATAGATATTTGTAATAGATAAACTAGGAGGTATGTAGTTCCTCCTGGTCCTAGTAGTAGTAGGAGAAATATGTGCTCCTGGTCTAGTATAAAGTCAAACATTATTATTCTTAGTAGTTTGTTAGGATATGAATGAGATATGTTAGGAAAGGTTATGCATATCATAAGTTACACGTTTTGGTTTAATGTAGTATTAGGGTTTCCTTGTAGTATAAAAGGAACCCATTGGCAGAAGGGTTAGACACACCTTTCACCATTATTCATTTCATATTAATAGTAGAAACCCTTAGTAAGGATCAAGTTATTTAGTTATTTTGTTTCTTCTTGTTCATAGTATTTGTATTCCGCACTTATACTGTGTATTACATTAAGAGTCTCTTTGTGAATAGACTTGTGATTATAGAAGTCGTTCACCATCCTTAACAGGCTGCAAGATCCACATCTAGTGGACCCAACAAAACCCTTTGTAACTTCCCAGGTAAGCCCAATTAAAATTTACACCAAGTCTCCCAACCAACCAATCTCAATTCTAAGCCAAAAAGTCTTGGCAACATGCATAGTATATCAACTTTGCATGCTACAGTGCCTCAAGAACTAGAAATTCCAACAATTCTTAAAAGAAAAGCCTTCATTCTTTCTAATTCCCACTCACGTGTGGACACAATCTAGAATTGTGATAAGAGTATTCTAAGAATACCCAAGATCCTAAAGGTTTGCTAAACCTCCCATTAAACTATGATAGACACAGTTGCAAAATAATACGTATATGACAAATTTTTATTTCAAGATAGGAATGTAAACATTCCTACCATCATAAATAAACTTTTGACATATTCCCAGTAAGATCAAAAGATCCATAAGCAACTCTGTATCCAATTTTACAATGCTCATTGATAGTTGTAAAATTACCCCTTTAGGAAAAGGATGGCAAAAAATAGGGTAAGCACGACGATTTAGGAAAACCGTGTGTAAATGACCCTAAAATGAGTTCGTTCTCAAGGAGGCTAGTGTGTTATGTGTGTAATGACTTGGATTAGATTTGTGATTATATTGTTGAGAAAGAAAAATTGAAATGAGATTAGAAGAGAATGACAGTTACGAAGACGAATTAAACTAAGTCGAAAAAAGGTGTACACGTAAAATCGTAAAAAGTACCAAAATTAAAATTTTACCCTAAAAATTCCTAAAAATTAACAAAAATCCACAATAATATTCTAAGAGTTTACAAAAAATCCAAACTTGCCAAAACCTTTTAATTAATTAGATAATGACTTTTTAATGCTAATTAAAGCCCTAAATATCAAAATTAATTATTAAAAAGTCCCAAACAAGATTTTAAAGTTTGTAAACCTCAAAAATACCCTAATTAAGCTAAAAAGTATTTTTCAAAATTTTAAAACCACTAAAAACTATTTTTAAACAATTAAAAACTACTAAAATCAATTAAAACTTAGATTAATTCTAGAAAATAATTAAAAGACTCTAAAAATATTTGGAAAGTTGCAAAATTCCTAATTAAGTGTTTAGAACCTAGGGAAAATATAAAAACTTAGAAATCAGACTTTTAATTTTTAACAATAAAATAATATTAAAATATTATTAAAAATCCAAAAATCATAAAAAATTCTAAAAACTTGCAAACTAGCTTAATTTAACCTAAATAAATCAGAAATGAAAGTGAAATTACCTAAATACCCTTAACGGGCCTAGAAAATGGGCTAAACCCAAAACAGAACCTTATTGGGCCAAATTTGGGGCCAATATAAAAAAGTGTTCAAAATAAGCCCAAAAAGCACTGGTTGACTCAAAATTTGATTTAAACAACTTTTTTCAAAGGCCCAAAAGCTGAAAGTGTGAAATAAGCTAGCTTATACCAAACAACTTATTCTTAATGGGCTTTTTGGCCCATTAAGCTATAAGCCAATGCCATAAGCTGAAATTAAACACATAAGCTTCTTTTGTCCTAAATAAGACTTCTGCAAAAATAAATTTGAAATAAGCCCAAGGAATAAGCCTGAAAATGCAATAAGCAATCTACAGAAAACGACAAAATAGTCGTTTTTGAGTTCTAGGCCACCCCAAGTGCTGATTCAAGTTTCTATAGCTTTTAAATGACTTAATTCAGCAAAATCAACAAAGAGTTTTCAAATAAGCTGACTCAATAAGCTGGAAAAAGCAAATAAGCACTTATGTAAAAGTCAAATAAGTTGGTTTTCTAGCAAAAAGTCAAAGTCAAAGTCCAATAAGCTCTAGTCTACTCAAATGGGTCAAATAATGAAGATCTATCACAAAAAAATAAGTTGTTGCAATTCTGGATAAGCTAGAATAGCTTATTGATAAGCTGAGTTCAATTTTACACTAGCAGGGGCTAGTTTTGAGTGTTGAGCAATGGAAACTTTTTCCACTACTTGACTTGTTTGACTTTTTGTCTTTAGTGACTTTTTTTGAGATTCAGATTACACAAAGGCACCCAAATGATCTTTGGATCAAAAGGAGTCAAGAACAATCAAAATATCACAATCACAAACACCCACTTGATATAGTTTAATCAATAAATCACCAGATATGATACAGACATGAACAATTAAGCAGTTGAGCACTTATAAGCAGTTTTAGCACAAATCAGCCAGCCAAATTAAACCAAATGCATACACAAGCTATATTAAACTCAAATAAGCAAGTCTAAACAGGTTTCATGCAATGATTCAAAGAATTAAGAAAGATTCAACCCAATGAATGTTACTGATGAACACTAACACATGCAGTTTTACACTTTGCTGATGTATTTGACACACAAGCCAGATTCAACACCTCAAATCTTTCAAACAGGTAACAATGACTTTTTTTAAACCACTTTTAGCCCTAAGCATGCATACACACTAAGTGTTCCCAAAATCCTAGGTCAAAACAGGCAATAACAAAGATTTTATAGCAGATTGTTTGATTCAAGGCTTCAAACCCAAAAACTTGCAGCAAAACACTCTCAACCAAGCATATATCAGATATAGAACGCAAACACAAACTTTCCACAACACAATAACAAGTTTCAAGCTTAAACAGGTAGACCCAAACACCCCTTTATCTTTTCAAAATCAAAATTTTCAAAGGAAAAGTGAGATTTAAGACCACCCAAGCATCAATTAACACAATAAAAAGTAAGATTAACAGATTCAAGCAAGTATAAGCCACAAAATACACAAGAACAAAGGCAACACTCATATATCATAAAAATCCAAAGTATTATCAGATTTGGGATTGAGGGTGTGTACCTCATGGATGTACATCCACACCCACGGATTTTGAGCTTATGTGCTAGCAAGAACAAGCACAAGCTTCCACAACAAAGCCTGCTAAGAATCAACAAGGTTAGAAGCACAAGTAAAAAATCAGAAACTTGAAAAATTCTTGATTGATGCAACTCTTGTGCTCCACACTTGATTATCCCCAAGTTATAAGCCTCACCACACCTTAATCAACACAATTAGGATGCTACGATCAGCCCTATAACCCAAGAATTCCAAGATAGACCAAGAACTTAGCAAAATATCAAGAAAACGAAGAAAATGTGCAAACGTTTGCACACTCCTCTTTAGAAAACAGGTTTTTGATTCAAATTCAGTAAACTAAGAACATAAACAAGCAATAATAAGATGGCACTTGGTCTTTCTTCAACACACTTAACTCAAATTTCATAAAACTGAAAAAGGGATTTACAAGTGCTTGAACAAGGAAAAACCAAAAGCAACTGCTAATGTTGGGTCCTAAGGCCTTTATATAGGCTACATTGAACTACTAGAAAGCATAAAAACGTAGCCCTAATGTTGATGAAGTCCCCAAAATACCCTTTGAAGGTTTGAATATCTTGAGGATCATGTGATGTTCTCTTGGCTGGTTGTGTGAGTTGGCAAGGGTGAGATGCATCCAAAGGCTCAAATTGAGCTTAGAAAGTAAGCAGCAATCCTACACGTTGGATGGCTGGCAAGTTTTTGTCTTCTTCCCTTTTGACGTAGCAGGGGAGGCCCTATGCAACATGTGGGTTGGTGGGGTGCCATGTTTAAGGATTGGGTTATGATAATGACATGGTTAATCACTAATCTAGAAGGTTTCATGGTTTAATTTCAACACAGTAAAGAAAACCCAATTTGTGTTCTTGAGGGAATAGTAGTGTTTTTGATCCGGTTTAGTATTTAAACATGTGTTAGGCGCCACTTTTATTAAACTAATAGGATTAGTTTAAATCAGTTAGTGGTGGGAAGTGATGTGGCAAAATGAAGAAAGCTTATTGGTGGGATGGAGTAAGTGGGACACATGTCACCATTTGGTAGGTTAAGGTAAGTTTCATGTCTGGCCAAGTTTAATCCCTTCTCTTCTTTCTTTCTTTCACTTTGCAAATAATAGCACAAAACCGGATTCCCTTTGTAATTCAAGTTTTACTTTTCACACTTTTGCCCCCAAATACTTTTCCAAAGTATTTTCAGGGGTATTTCTTGCCATTTTGTGATTCTTCAAGGGCTGATTTGGCTTTTTGTTGATGGATAATGGTAATGACTTGTATGATTGATATTTTGGAGGACTAAAATTGCCAAGTCTTGTTTGATGAGGGACCATTCTTGCCAAATGTAGAAATTTAAGGGTCCTTTTTGTAATTTTGGGATTTTCAAAGGACCAAACTTGTAATTTCTTGTACTTTGAAGGACTTCATGATGTATTTGACTTTGTGGAGGACATTGGTTGACAATTTAGCTTTGTTGAGGGGCTAAACTTGCCAATTCTTCAAAGTGGAGGGCCCTTTTTGTAATTTTGACAAACTTTAGGGACCAAACATGTAATTATGAATATACAAGGGTATAAAGTGTCAATTCTTCCATATTGGAGGACCCTTCTTCATAATTCTTCAAGTCTTCAAGGGTTAATCTTGGGTAAGTCTTCATTAGGGCTTGGTTCATTGTGCGGCTTCGTTTCCCGTGTTCGTTTTTGCATGATTCTTGTGATCTTTTGTCATTTTCTCAATATCCGTACCTAAAATACACAAGCAACAAATACAAGCATATATATGGGTATTTTGATGATATTTAATGCATTTTAAGCCCTATTTAGAAGATGAGACTATGTATAAAAGCAGTCTCATCACTCATAACACCTGCATGATTAGATGAAAAACCACAAAAACTAACATGTTGCTGTCAACGGCCATTTTTACACTTGTCAGCGTCAAAATAACCTCTGTCAGCGTTAGAAAATAAAGTGGAAAATCTAATAATTTACAAAGACTAATAACAGTGCACATCCTGTACATTCTATACAATGATTTCAAAAACACATTTAGGTGAGATTGATCATTCCAATACTTGTGACCAAGTACTGGAACCTCCCGAAATCAAAAGGTTTAGTTAAAAGATCAGCCATATTGTCTTATGTGTCTACCCTATCTAGTTGTATTAAACCTTTTTTAAAACAATCTCTTATAAAATGATGCCTAATTTCTATGTGTTTAGTTTTAGAGTGATGTACAGGGTTCTTAATGATGCACAATGTACTGTTATTATCTACAAAAATCTTGGTATGTATAAAATTATACCCATAATCCAACAGCTGGTTTTGAATCCATAGAACTTGTCCACAAACATGCAACTGGAGCCACATACTCAACTTCAGTTGTATAACTTGCCACCATTGTTTGTTTCTTGCATTGCCAAGATATAAGCCTGCTCCCAAGAAATTGGCATCCACAAGTTGTGGATTTTCTATCATGATTATCACCTACATAATCACTATCTGAATAGCCAATAAGCTCCAAAGGAGACTCTCTAGGATACCACAATCCCAATGTGGGAAAGCATCAAAGGTATCTAAAGATACTTTTAACTACATGAAGGTGACATTCCTTGGGTGTGACTTGATGACGTGCACATGCACATACTACAAACATGATATCAGGTCTTGAAGATGTAGGATACATCAGTGATCCAATCATTGATCTATAGTGCCTGACATCAACCTCTCTTCCTTCTCCAATCTTTCCCCATGGGTGTTCCTTGTCCATAGGAGTGCTAGCTCGCTTTTCATGTGGTGAAAATCCAAATTTCTTTAAGATCTCATCCACATACTTAAGTTGAGAGATGAAGATACCATCCTCTTTCTACTAAACATGAAGACCAAGAAAGAAAGTCATCTCTCCCATAGCACTCATTTTAAACTTATTTGTCATAATTTTGGACAATTCATCACTCCTTCTTTGATTAGATGAACCAAAGATGATATCATCGACATAAACCTGAACAAGAAGAAAATTGTTCCCTTCCTTCTTTGTAAACAATGTCTGGTCTATGGTACCCCTCTTAAATCTATTTTCCACCAGATAAGTGGAAAGCGTTCCATACCATGCTCTAGGGGCCTGATGAAGGCCATACATAGGCTTCTTTACTCTATAAACTTTATGTGGATGCTCAGAATCTTCAAAACCAGGAGGTTGTATGACATAGACTTCTTCTTTGATTATGCCATACAAAAATGCACTCTTCACGTCCATTTGGTATACTTTGAAACCCATGCAAGAAGCATAGGCTAGGAATCCTTATTGTTTCTATTCTAGCAACAGGTGCAAAAACCTATTCATAATCTATACCTTCTTCCTGTGTGTATCCTTGAGCAGCTAGTATTACCCATCTTGTCCCAATAGGCCTAACATACCTTGGACAATCTACTAGCTCCTAAACATTTTGAATAGTAAACTGATGAAGCTCATCTTGCATTGCTTCAACCCAGCTTTCTTCTTTAAGAGCATTAAAAATCTTCTTTGGTTCTAACTGAGAGAGAAACCAGGCAAACAAACATTCTTGAACAAAAGGAGTATATTGCTTCTTGTGAATATTAGCAATGAATCCACCTTAAGTCTTCTTAGTTATTCTTGTTTGAACACGAGTCTGAATATCACCAATTATTTAGGAGGGAGGATGATCTTTGGCCACCTTTGTAAGTATTCCTCCCCCAAATAGTAAGTTGTCATGAACAGTGGACTCCATGATTCTAATATCATCTTCATTGCTACTCTCATCCCCACTTGAACTTGGAGGTATGTTGTCAGTTGTTAGAACTGGTCCACTGACATCTTGGTTTGGAGGAGAAAAACCGGGTGGAGATAGATAGTTTTTGGACCGATAACTTAGCAAGTTACGGTCTCCTTGAGGACGTGCTTGGTAGCCTCCTGTAGAAAAGTTACCATTAGCGGCATACACATTTTCCGGATTGTCAAGAGTAGAAGGACAATCGGTGTATGAATGAGAACTCCCGCAAATCTCACAAGAAGTTGCTACAGCTTTAGCTTGTTGAAATTGGTTTGTAGCCATGGTTAAGAAGTTTTTGTTCTTCTCAGCTATTTGGCGAGTAAGTTCGATTATCTCTGAGTTGGATGATGTAGAAGAAACATTGTCTCTCTGGTTATTCCTTGAGGATGCAGATGAATCCCAATTTTTATGGCGAGTGGTCATGTTCTCTATCAGCTCTCTACACTCCTCATGTCTTCTCTTCATGAATGTACCACCGGCGGCAGCATTAATCGTATCACGATCACGAAAAGTTAGACCATTATAGAAAGTATCAATCAAAGTAACAGGGAGCATGTTATGGTTTGGACAACGGTCGATCAGGACATTATAGCGTTCCCAAGCATCAAAAAGCGACTCATCAGGTTCTTGTGTGAATCCACTGATTTGGTTGCGAAGACTAGTGACCATGGATGGTGGAAACTAGCGCGACAAAAATTTTTTAGTCATGTCATTCCATGTTTGAATTGAATTTTTGGGAAGACGATCAAACCATTTTTCAACATGGTGAGATAAAGTGTGTGGAAAGAGGTGAAGGCGAAGAAAATCCATGGAAGCACCGGGTAGTTTCATGCTTTGAGTGACGGTAATGAACTTGTCAAGATGTTTGTTGGCATCATCATCAGGTAATCCGCGAAACGGGCAAGCGTTTTGAACTTGCTGGATCATGTGATGCTTCAATGAAAATTCAGGAGCCGTGATTTGCATCGGCGTAATCGGTCCTCCGCGTCCGTTCATGGTCGATTGACAAAGCTCCTCCATTGTGCGTAGATCGGGTGGGGGAACATTGTTGTTGTTGTTATTGTTATTCAAATTGGGGTGGGGTGGGTTGTTATTATTGTTATGCACACCGGCCATATATATGCCTCTAAGAGTCTCGGGCTCAGGATAAGACGTAGATCGAGTACGCATACACTAAAAGGAAATAAAATATTTTTGATTTTTTTATCTTTTTTTATTGTTTTTGGATTTTTGAAAATTTTATATTTTTTAGGATTTTTGAAAATTTTTGTGCTTGAAAATAACATTCCTAAAAGAACGGATCCCAAAATCCAATTTTCTCACTAAAAACCGTTAATCTTTACGAAAAGAGTCGGCAGCGGCGCCATTTAATATATGACTTTTTGCTTAGCATGTGTGTACTCGATATCGTTCTCGGTATCTAATCGAATTGATCACGGTTAATGGTGGAATAGTCGGTAATGGTCACAAAAAGGGGAAGTTGATTTTCTATTCTATTAGAAGGGTAAGTGCAAAACGTAATTAAAATAAGCTAAAAGCAAAGCTAGAAAAACTAAATTAAAGCTTTGAAAAATTAAACTAAAAATTACTAGAAAAACACTTGGTAAAAATGGAGATTTCGGGAAGCGTGCAATTTTTGGAAATTAAAACGTAAATGATTATAAACTTGAAAACTTGGCAAAAATAAACTAAGTTGAAACTTGTTTAAAATAATTCTAAGTTAGAATAGTGGGAAAAGTTAAAAACTAAGAAAAATAAATCAAAAGCCAAAATTAGATCACAATGCGATCGTACTCAGATCGCAATACGATGGTGACCACCGATCGCACTCACGATCGTAGCATGGGGTCAGATCGCACTCAATGCGATGGGAAAGAGTGATCGCACTCACAGATCGCAACCACGATCGCAACAAGTGGATCGTGGTCTCTGATCGTGGTCTGTTATCGTAACACAATGATCGCAATCTATGCGATCGAACTTAAGGATCGTGACACGATCGCACCACAGATCGCAATATGAGATCGTGGTGTTGATCGTAGCCAGAGAAAGAAGTGTAGATAGCACTCAATGCGATCGCAGCCAAGGATCGTAACCAAGTAAAACCCTTCTAAGATTGTAATGGCGTCCAAAGAGTAACTAAGCTTAAACGAATAAGCAGTTAATCCAATAAGCACTTACCAACTTTTAGACAAGGATAAATTAGAAAAAATTTGAAACCTTTTGGAATACTAAGCACGTGAACTTAATAATCCGAACTTTAAAACGTTAAAATTTTTAGGAAAGATTAAAAGTGAACAAGCTAAACATACAAATAAGCCAATAAGCACAAAGAGCTTATAGCTTATACGCATAATAGCTTATGTAGGAATAAAAAGATGAACTTTTTAATCACTTAAACATTAAAATCAATCAGGGATCATAAATATTTCGGATCAAATGTAAACCAAAATCAAGAAATGTAGAAAGAGATTAAAGAACAAAAAGCTTATCTTGAACTTGTGATTAATGGAATTCAAATACAAGGATGATTAAAAGCTTAAACTTGAAAGATAAAAATAAAGAAAATAAGAAACTTAGTGAGAGAAAGTTTGAAACTTTCTCTCTAAAAACTAGAAAGGAAAAATGAAAAATGAAAAACTAGCTAACCACCCTCCTAATGTGTTTAGGAGGGTATTTATAGGGAAATGGGGAGGTGCATGTGTTGTCTCCTCTTTCTTTCTTCTCGGCTCTTCGTTTTTTAAGTTCTTCGACTTTTCTCGACGTCGTCTCGGGATTAATTAAAGTCGTCTTATAAATTCTTCACTTATTTAGACTTGAGTTCTTCGACTTCATTAAACTTCCGTCTTTAGACTTTTTTCTTCGATAAATCTTCAGAATAGGCCTTGGACTTCCGTTCTTTTTGCACTCTTGATCTTTTGACTTCGTCTTTTCTCATTTTCTTCGATAAAAGCCCGTGTTTTCTTCCTTTTTCATCTTTTGGTCCTAAAACACAATAAAAACACAAACCATGCATAATTCCGACTTTTACTACATAAAATACACGTTTTGGTCTAGTTATTACTGGAAATAAGTTGTAGAAGGATAAATATTTTCACACTTATTAAACCCCCTACACTTGACCATTGCAATGCCCTCATGCAATGCATTAATTTTAAAGCACGGTTTACATTTTCCATCATAAATAACCCACCTTGGCCTTTATTAAATACTAAACATTAAGGAAAATAAAAAGATAGAAGCAAGTAAAGAAATCAAATACTTACATTAGGGTTTTGGCTGCCATGAACGTTTATCATCCTCAAGTTTCACGTTCCCCATACCAAGCTTAAAAACGAGATCATTGTTATTATAAGTTAGCAAACTATCACGAACTCATGTGGCCCAATTATTCACTTAGACTCCCTTATTCCTAGGTATATCTCCTATATTTTAATATTGTCTTGAATGATCACGAGGATGCATTGTTTGACTTATTTTGATAGTTATTTAGGCTAAAAATAAAGTGGGACGATTTAATCAATAGTTAGCTAAAGGACAAAATCTTTTAAAACTGCTTCTCGGGACCTCATAAAGTTCATATCTTAGCATAACTTGCTTCACGATTTGAGACCTTTCTCGGACCGATATTTGGCAGCGACTTCATACTTCAAATCTTGAGAGACGTTCATGAAATAATGGTCTTGTCTTCATAATAGGAATTTCTTCACTTGAATTTTTTGAGAGATTCTTCATATTTGGACCACGACTTCTTCATTTTTCTCCAATCTTTATGTTGGACTTTGATATACAAAGATCCGCCTCCTTTTAGGACTTGGATCTATTTATCCTCATACCTTGTTAGGGCCTTTTTGGATAGACTTCTCCATGATCTTTTGGGGAGTTTTTACTTTTCGTCGTGTGTCTCGATCCTTCATATTGATTTTCAATAAATGATTCTTCACATCGCTTTTGGATCTTTAGCAAAAAAATGTAGCCCTCATGCCTTGTTAGGGCCTTTTCGGACTCGCCAATCTTCGCATCCCGCTTCAATAAGTTATGCCTTGGCTATGAACTCTAATTAATACCGAGCAACTTTTAAACGATCTTGTGCTAGAAGCTAAGTAACTTTTCAAATCGTACAACCTTATTTGTTGCAGATAAATTGATTAGCAAGCGATGGGAGAATAGGCTTATAAGCAACTCACATAAATTCACGAAAGAATACCAAACTTATAATTGACTCTATCATCTCTCATTCTCCACAATTTAAAATCTCAAGGAACGAGACTCGTGGATGCTTAGCCAATTAAATCAAAGTTTTGGGTTTTCGAGTTATCTATAGGATCTTGCAAAGTCTTAGACTTTTTCAAGTTTAGAAATCGCATTTTAAAGTTCCCTTGATAAATAACTCTCTAGGATCAATTATAGGAACTTGCGAAAAGTTCTTGTTCTTAACCCGTGAGATTTAAGACTTTCGCGTTTTAAAGTTCCCTATATAAAAGCCTAGCAAAACTTGACTTAAACACGTTAAGGATACTAGCTAGAGTACACTTAGATAAGTAAACTCGGGTTGAGTCAAAATATTCACGACTTTGAAAAATTTAAAACCACTTTATTGAAAATTTATTTTAGCAAAGAAAGTAAATAACGATAACAAAGGAAAATACAACTATACTACTAGGCCAAAATAGATTAAAAATTTTGAAAAATGTCGAAAAATCAAATTTTCAGGTTAAAATGATGACAAATTCATGGAAAAGCCCAATTACTTCGATAAAACTCCCCCTACACTTGATAGAAACATTGTCCTCAATGTTTAAGCATGTGGGAGTAAACTCCCCTACACTTAGGACATTGTGCACGTTGTTTAAATCTTGCTAAAGAAAGGACAACTATAGTGATTTCAATGTGACATATAAGATATGAATTATTGAATCACGATAGTTTAGGATAGAACCAGGAAGACGGGTACACGGGATCACGGTTCGTCAAGAGTCATCGAGAATGGATCTTTGAAGCTTGAATCCCTGCACAGAATAAGAAACAAGATAACAAACACATACGGGGCTCCCCCTACACTTATTATGAAAACGGTAAAGGATAGATCAACGGGTTGCCTCCCGAGAAGCGCTTGTTTTTTATAACCGAGTCACGATCCTGACTCGACCCAGAACTAATTCAAGGGAAACATGGTGAGGGATGGAATCATCTCATGAGAGATGTCCTCAACAAAATACAGCTTCACACGCTGGCCATTCACCTTAAAATTGGGCCTATTTGGCTGAGAAATCTCAATGGTGACATATGGGAAGACTTTGGCGACGGTGAATGGACCTGACCAACGGCTCTTCAGCTTTCCCGAGAAGATCTTCAACCGAGAGTTAAAGAGTAAAACTTGATCACCAACATGGAACACTCGGTTCTTAATCCTAGAATCATGGATGATCTTAGTCTTCTCCTTGTAGATCAACGAGTTCTCATAAGCTTCATTCCTCAGTTCGTTGATCTCATTGAGTTGAATCTTCTGAAGATCGCCGGCTTTGTTGATGTCGAAGTTAGCCAATTTCAAGGCCCAGTATGCCTTATGTTCCAGCTCGACAGGGAGGTGGCATGCTTTCCCGTACACAAGATGATAAGGTGTACAACCAATCGGGGTCTTATATGAGGTACAGAAAGCCCACAAAGCGTCATTTAACTTATCGGCCCACGAGGCACGATGCTCTCCCACAGTGCGCTCCAGAATTCGCTTCAATCCACGGTTGGAAATCTCGGCTTGACCATTGGTTTGAGGATAATAAGCGGTGGAAAGATGGTTATTGACACCATACTTAGCCATGACTCTTGCAAATTGATCATTGCAAAAATGAGTCCCGCGGTCACTGATTATAGCACGAGGAACATCGAATCGAGCAAAAAGCTACTTCAAAAAGTTCACAACCACCCTCGCATCGTTCGTAAGGAGAGCTTTTGCTTCAACCCATTTGGACACGTAGTCAACGGCTACGAGGATGTACTTGTTCCCTTTGGATGATGGAAATGGTCCCATAAAGTCGATACCCCATACATCAAAGATTTCACATTCTTGTATGAAATTTTGAGGCATCTCGTCTTTATGTGTGATCTTGCCTTGGCGTTGGCAAGCATCACAATTTTTAACCATCTCGTGAGCGTCACGATAAATGGTGGGCCAATAGAATCCAGAGTCAAACACTTTCTTCGCGGTGTAGTTGGGACCAAAGTGTCCACCGATGGGTCCTTTATGGCAAGCTTCGAGGATATCAAAAGTTGCAGGTCCATCAACACATCGACAAATAATCAGATCGGCACATTGTTTGAAGAGATAAGGGTCATCCCAAAAGTAAGTCTTAACATCTTTAAAGAACTTCTTCTTTTGTTGGGATGTTAACCATTCGATGAGAATACTACCCGCTAAGTAGTTTGAAATGTCCGCAAACCACGGGGTGGCATCAAGATTGGAATTGATAGACATTAAGGCCTCAAGGGGAAAAGAGTCATTGATCTCTTGATTTGGATGATCCCCTTGATAAGGATCCTCAAGTCTACTTAGATGATCCGCGGCTAGGTTTTCCGCTCCATTCTTGTCACGAATTTCAATTTAAATTCTTGAAGGAGAAAAACCTAACGAAGAAGTCTTGGCTTGGAATCTTATTTAGTTAAAAAGTACTTCAACGCGGAATGATCGGTGTACACGATGGTGGTGGGAAGGACAAGATAGGGGCGGAATTTTTCAAAGGCATACACTACAGGTAAAAGCTCTTTTTCGGTAGTGGTATAATGTTGGAAGTGTTTGTTCACTCTTTGGCCCAAAACCGCTCCAGTAGCAAAGTCGATAGCATCACACATCAATTCAAAAGGTAGCTCCCAATTTGGGGTAACCAAGATCGGTGCCTTAGTCAGCTTATCCTTAAGAAGATTGAAGGATTCAAGGCACTCTTTGGAAAAGATGAAAGGAGTATCTTTTTCCAAGAGGTGGGTCATAGGGCGAGCGATTTTAGAAAAATCTTGAATGAATCAACGATAGAAGCCCGCATGACAAAGGAAACTTCTCACACCCTTCACGGATGAAGGTGGGGGTAATTTGGCTATGACATCCACTTTAGCACGATCCACTTCAAGGCCGGCTTTGGAGATTTTATGTCCAAGCACAATGCCTTCTTTTACCATGAAATGGCATTTTTCCCAATTTCGAACACGGCGAGTGTCTTCACACCGCTTAAGCATGCATTCTAAATTGGCAAGGCAATGAGTGAAAGAATCACCATAGACCGAGAAATCATCCATGAAGACTTCCATAGTTTCTTCAACCATGTCATGGAAGATAGCCATCATACACCTTTGGAATGTCCCAGGAGCATTGCATAAGCCGAAAGGCATTCTTTTATAAGCAAATGTTCCATAAGGACAAGTGAATGTGGTTTTCTCTTTGTCTTGGGGATCGATGGGTATTTGAAAATAACCCGAGAAACCGTCTAAGAAGCAGTAATAGTCATTACCCGCTAGACGTTCAAGCATTTGGTCCATGAAAGGAAGGGGAAAATGATCCTTTCTCGTAGCATCATTGAGTTTGTGATAGTCTATACAAACTCTCCAACCTGTAACAAGACGAGTAGGAATCAACTCGTTGTTTTCATTGGGCACAACGGTGATTCCGCCTTTCTTAGTCACACAATGGACTGGACTAACCCATGGTGAATCCGAGATGGGGTAGATCATTCCTGCATCAAGAAGTTTGATAACCTCTTTTTTGATAACGTCATGGATCTTGGGATTCACCCTTCTTTGGTTTTGAATAGTGGGTTTAAAGTCGTCCTCCATGAGAATTTTATGTGTGCAAAAGTGAGGATCAATTCCACGAATATCGGAAATTTTCCACGCACTCGCTTTCTTATGATTCTTCAGCACGGCGATAAGTCGAGATTTTTCTTCCTCTTTCAAGTCCTTTGCGATGATGACGGGTGACTTCTTGTTGTCTTCAAGGAAAACATACTCGAGATGAGACGATAAGTCCTTAAGCTCTAGATCCGGAGGATTTTTGATGGAAGGCGTAGTCAAATTCGGTTCATCGATAGAGATATCCTTAGGAGATGGTGGAGAAATATGGTCCTCATTGAGAAGTTTCTCAATGGTACGAATGTCTTCATCCCAATCGGAGGGAGAATCGTCATATTTTAAGTCCACATCTCCCAAGGTTGCTTCAAATTCTTTCAAAAGGAAATCACTCTCTCCAAATGGAGTTAGTGAGGGAGCATTAGAGGCAATGGTCTCAACAATGGGTAGAGAAGAAGAACCACTTTTACAAGCGTCTTTGAAATGTTCTTCACAAGCCTCATCAAGAACGTCAATGAAATTAACACTCTCGTTTTCAGAAGGCTGCTTAGAAAGTTTACCCATGTTGAAAATGATTTTATCGTCATCAACTCTCATGATTAATTCGCCCGCGGCTACATCAATGAGAGTGCGACCGGTCCTCAAGAATGAACGTCCAACGATTAATGGAACACGAGGGTCCATTTCGTAGTCAACGACAACAAAATCCGCCGAAAAGGTGAATTTGTCGACACCAACGAAGACGTCTTCGGCTATCCACACCGGATAAGCAACCGTACGGTTAGCTAATTCCAAAGTCATTCGTGTGGGGACTAGCTCGGGTAGAGATAATTGTTTCCAAACGCTTAAAGGAATTAAGTTGATACTAGCACCTAGATCGGCTAGGGCCATACAATTCTCTACCCCGGGGAAGTTGCAAGGAATCAAGAACCGACCCGGATCACCAAGTTTGATTGGTAATTTCCTTAAGAGGACTGCAGAGCAATTCTCATTAAGTTGGGTCTGAGCGATATCAAGGAGTTTCTCCTTATCACTGAGAAGATCTTTAAACATTTTCGCATACTTCTGCATGTGAGCGAGAGCCTCGGCAAAGGAGATGTTGAAATTCAGTTGTTTAAACATTTTAAGAAAGTTAGAAACCTGAATATCATCCTTGTTCTTCAAATTCTCTTTCCTCAACCTTGAGGGATAAGGTATATTGGGTTGAGATGAAGGCTTTGGAATGGAATTCTCACTCACATCCTTGGGTGGTGGAGGGGTGGAAGTAGAAGGTGGAGGAATTGGAGAAGGGGACTCGTTTTCCGTTGTCATAATCACCGGTGTAGGTGTAGGAACCGCGAGTTCCTTTAAACCTTTGCCACTTCGGGTGGTGATTGCTTTCATCTCCCCTCTTGGATTAGCAACGGTGTTACTCGGAAGAGAACCCGAACCAGAGGCTTGATTACTTGGGAAGAAACTAGCCATCATATCCCTTAAGTTATTCGTTTGATTGCTCATAGAGTTTCTCATATCGGCTTGAAGAGCATTCCCTTATTTCGCCATGTCATTCCTTAGCTCGGCTCGAATATCGTTCCCTTGTTTTTCCATGTCACCCTTCAAGTTAATGAATTGGCTTTGAAGATTCGTCACCATCTCTCTATTGGTCCTCATGTAAGCTTCGAGGTCTTGGTTCAATGACGTGGGTTGATTGAGAGGTGGGGCTTGGTAAGCTGAATTATTTCCTTGAGGTGGATATGGGTTTCTTTGGGATTGATATTGATTGGTAGCTCGAGGTTGGCTTTGATTGTTGCGGTTGAAATTGTTTTTTTTTGGTTTGGGGGAGAAAAACCGGGTGGAGATAGATAGTTGTTGGACCGATAACTTCGCAAGTTACATTCTCCTTGAGGACGTGCTTGGTAGCCTCCTGTAGAAAAATTACCGTTAGCGGCAAACACATTTTTCGGATTGTCAAGAGTAGAAGGACAATCAGTGTAAGAATGAGAACCCCCGCAAATCTCACAAGAAGTTGCTACAGCTTTAGCTTGTTGAAATTGGTTTGTAGCCATGGTTAAGAAGTTTTTGTTGATCTCAGCTATTTGGCGAGTAAGTTCGGTTATCTCTAAGTTGGATGATGTAGAAGAAACATTGGCTCTCTGGTTATTCCTTAAGGATGCAGATGAATCCCAATTTTTGTGGTGAGTGGTCATGTTCTCTATCAGCTCTCTACACTCCTCAGGTCTTCTCTTCATGAATGTACCACCGGTGGCAGCATTAATCGTCACGATCACGAAAAGTTAGACCATAATAGAAAGTAGCCATCAAAGTAATAGGGAGCATGTTATGGTTTGGACAACGGTCAATAAAGACATTATAGCGTTCACAAGAATCGAAAAGCGACTCATTGTTGGGAATAAATTATAGCCAGTCTACTTGAGCGCTGACAAGAGTAAAACAAGCGTTGATAGGAAGAAAACAAACGCTGACAGATACGAGCGTTGACAAGAAGAAGTCAAGCGTTGACACATTGAAGACAAGCACTGATGGAAGGATATGATCTAAGCGTTTATTATGTTCTAGATTACTTCTAGTAAAGATAGGAACAACAATGTATTTTCTATATTTATCTTTACCTAGAATAGTTGATACGTAGATTATTGTACAAGGCTTCTTATATCTATAAAAGAAGACCTTTAGGTTATTATTCAATATAAGTTTTCATACGTTAAACACTTTCATTGTAAGCAAGTTTGATATCATTAATCAAAGTGAAAGTTTGTTTACATCTTGTGTGTTCTTGTTTAAGTGTTAATTCCGTGTAACACTTAGATTGTCATATACATATACAAAGGTTTCTCTAAGTGTATTACTTGATCTAATCTCGTATACATAAAGCTAAATCGATCTAAGTTTGGGATCAATAAGTGGTATCAGAGCTTGTTGAGGAACTTTTGATCTTAAAAGAACACAAGAACCCTAAAGTCACCAAAACCCTAATTTTCACAAAAACCCTAAAAACATCATGTCAAATCCAGAAGTAACCTCCTCCTCCTCACCTTTACCAAACATCAAGATTCCTATGCTTGATGCAACCAACTTTGAATTGTGGAAATTCAACTTTGAGCAATATCTGGGGATCTATGACTACACACTCTGGGAGATTATTGAATATGGAAACACATTCAATAAAGCTCAGACGATTGCTAATGCCATTGCTGCAAGAGCAGCTGTTGCTGTATGTTCAGAAGCAGATAAGAAAGAAAAACCTGATGATGGTAGAGCTGTGTCTGCTGAAGACATAGCAAAGAAAAGGGTTGATATGAAAACCCTAAATATTCTGAAACTCTCTTTGGGACAAGAGAACCAGCATAAGTGCAGAGGTTATGAATCTGCTAAGGACCTTTGGGCAGCTCTTGAAGTTGCATATGGTGGTAATGATGATACTAAGGAAGAGAAGAAGAAGCAACTCATGCATGATTATGCTGTCTTCAAGGCTCAACCTAATGAGAAGCTTAGCAGTGTGAGAAGCAGATTGCTTGACATTACAAGAAAATTATTCTTCATGGGGACACAACTTGGTGATGTTGATATTAATGCCACTTTTCTTAAAAGTCTTGGTGAGGCGTGGAAGATTGAGGCAAGATCTATACTTGCCAACAACACTCACAAAAGTTCTACTTTTGATGATATCTACAACAAACTGAGGCTGTTGGAGAATGAAACTCTTTTGGAGCATGGAAGCAAGTCTACCAACAGTAATATGGCCTTCTTCTCACATAGTGAAGGTCAAATTAATCAGAAGGACTCTTACATGCATCCAGTTACTGGATCATCATGTGTCAACGCTGGAACATGTCCTGTCAACGCCTCCTATTCAGACGCTGACACATACAAAAGTGACTCACCAAGAGTTAAACCTGCTGGTTTGGATCTAGATACTTTATGTGCTTATATTGCTCCTTTTCCCAATGGTTCAGTGATTACATATGAGGACCTTGAACAGATAAGTGATGAGCACTTGGAGGAGACGGATATTAAGTGGAACATGGCTCTTGCTAGTATAAGAGCAAACAGGTGGAATAGAAGGTTTAAGAAGAAGATGACCTTCAATGCAAAGGACACTGCTGAATTTGATAAATCCAAGGTTGAATGCTACAATTGTCATCGTATGGGGCACTTCATGAGGGAATGCAGATCTCCTAGAAGATCTGATGCTGGCAAACCCTCAAGCCAAATTGTTAAGGCTCAGGATCCTAAGGCTATGGTTGTAGTTCAAGAAATTGATCGTATGGGATGGGATTGGAGCTATTTGGCTAAGGATGTAGAAGAGGATAAAGCTTTGGTTGCTGAGATTGAAGAAGAAGAGCATGTTCAATATGCTCTCATGGCACACTCCTCCTCTTCATCAGATAATGAGGTATACGATGATGCTTTTTGTAGTAAGGGTTGTAGGTTAAATACTGAGAAACTTAACAAAGAGGTGTTAAGATTATTAGATGATGTGAGTACTAAAAGATGAAAACTGTCTAATTACCAACTAGCTCTCACTCAAACTGAGAAGACAGTTTCTGAATACAAGAAATGGAATTTTACTTAAAAGATAAAATAAATATCTTAAAACATGAGTTAAATGCTAGCAATGATATTAGGAGCATCATGGAAAGGGTTAATGGTGAGTTACAGGCTAAGTTAGATGAGGCCATTAAGAATAAGGATAATGTTGGCCTTAAAATTCAGAGATTTGATAAGGCCACACAAACCCTAGGAGAATGTGTTAATAAACAAAGGGATCCTAAGGACATGACTGGTATTGGGATGAAAGACTACTCTGTGGTTCCACCACCAGCTGGTGACTTCTATGGTGTCCAACAAAAGGACCTATCTTGGACTGGTTTACCAGAACTCCAAGAGGAGGAATTCATTCCTCCACCAAGAGTCATTACCCCAGTTGAAGAGTATCAACAGAAGATGACTGACTTGAATGAATGGAAGAAAGCCAACCCTACCTTATTTGTTAAGGGAGGCTTGTTATGTGAAAGTCCTAATGAGTCAACCCCTATTAAGGTAACAAACCCAATCACTGGTAAGGCTGTTGACCTTGGCTCAAACACTGTAAGAAAATCTAGTGTCAAGTATGCAGAAATGTATAGGAATACTAGGTCACCTAAAAGCCAAGTTAGTAATGATGGAACGGGCTTCTTCTCTTCTAGACCTAGGGTTGTGTCTAGAAAAGCCTGTTACACTTGTGGTAGCTTTTCACATTTAGCATATAAGTGTGTCAACTCTTCCAAGGTCAACGCTGTTAGAAAGTCAAACGTTGTCAGAACCAAACCATGTGTGCAGCAAAGTCAACAAGTTGTTAGACCTGCCCCATTCTTCACTAGACGGTCTAACACTCATGGATAAAGACCATTTCAAAATACAAATACTTGGTCTAATAGGCAATGGGTTTCTGTAGCAAACCCTAGGTTCAACGCTGACAAGAGTAATTGCAGCGTTAACAAGACCAAATCCAACGCTGACAGAAACGTGACCAGACCTAAATATTTACAACCACAGGGTAAGGGGTCTAAAGCTTCTTCAAGCTTGACATGGAGACCTAAGAAAGATCAAAACCCTAATGATAATGGGATTTCAATGACCTGCAACAGATTTAATTACATTTCAAAGGTCATTACAAAACCTATTGGGGTTAACTGGGTATTTCATCCAAAGAGGGATGAACAAGGGGTTGTTATGAGAACTAAGTCTGTTCTTGTTGAACAACCAGATGAATCCAAGTCTTCTATGGCTTGGGTTCCCAAAGAAAACTAACTTGTTTTCTGTATGTGCAGGGCATTCAAAAATAGGTCAATGATTATGGATATTGGGACAGTGGATGCTCAAGGCACATGATAGGGAAGGAAGATTATCTGACTAACTTCACTCCTATTAAGGATGGTGATAAGGTTTACTTTGAAGGTGGATATGGAACTATCACAGGTAAAGGAACACTTCTCACCAAGAACTTGTGTTTTGAGAACGTATTTCTGGTAAAGGAACTTGATTACAATCTTTTTAGTGTATCACAAGTTTGTGATAACAAAAATAAAGTTCTGTTTACTAATACTGAATGTTTGGTGTTAAGCAAGGATTATAAGATCCCAGATGAGAAATGTATTGACTATAGAACACCTAGACATAAAGACATATATAATGTGAATCTGAATGGGATTAGGATGAACAACAATATGTCATGTTTTTATGCTAAAGCTTTAGTAGATGAGAGTAATCTATAGCACAGGAGACTAGGGCACATAAACTTTAAGAGTATAAACAGGCTTGTGAGACTTGGCTTGGTTGATGGTTTGCCTAAAAAGGCTTTCCACAATGACCACTCTTGTTTTGCATGTCTTAAAGGAAAGCAACACAAGGTCTCATTCAAGTCTAAACAGGTGCACTCTAGTACTAGACCACTTCACTTGCTTCATATGGACCTATTTGGTCCAACCAATATAGAAAGTTTGAATGGTAAATCATACTGCTTTGTCATCACAGATGATTTTTCTAGGTTTACTTGGACTTTCTTTTTAGCTATGAAGAGTGATACAGCTGACACTTTAATTGACTTTATTACCCAGATTGAAAAGAAGACTGGTAATGAAGTTAAAATGCTTAGGAGTGATAAAGGTGGTGAATTTAGGAATAAAGTTTTAGATTATTTTTGTGCCAGGAAAGGGATTACTAGGCAGTTCAGTGTTGCTAGAACCCCATAGCAAAATGGGGTTGCAGAAAGAAAGAATAGAACCCTAATTGAAGCAGCCAGAACTATGTTGGCTGATGCTCATTTCCCCATAGCTTTTTGGGCTGAGGCTGTGAATACAGCATGCTATGTTCAAAATAGAGCATTGGTCAACAAGATACAGAACAAAACACCTTATGAGTTACTTTGGGGAAGAAAACCCAATATTGGTTTTCTTAGACCTTTTGGTTGTCATGTAGTTGTTTTAGATACTAGTGATGCCTTAGGTAAATTTAGTACAAAAGGTGATGAAGGCTATTTCATGGGGTATTCAGTGCAGAGCAAGGGATATAGGGTTTATCTTAAAAAGGAAAAACGTATTCTTGAGAGAGTACATGTTAGGTTTTTAGAGAGTAAACCTAGTGATCCTGAAAGTGGTCCAAATTGGTTGTTTGACTTGGAACCTCTATCTAGGATTTTAAATTATATTCCTGTCACTAATCCAGACATTGTGAACGTAACTTCAAATGTTGTGGAAGAACAAGTTGTTGATGTTTCAGGTACACAGGTTAATGAAGAGGTTGGATCACAAGAAGAAAAGTCATCTCCTATACTAGAGTATGTCATAATTCCCATATGGACAGATGCTTTTGCTACTGTTGCTGCTACTGGAAAGGATAATGGTGGTCCCCTAGTACCACCAGATAACAACATGCATGGTCCTTCAGGCGCTGACAAAGGAAAATCTAGCGCTGACAAGACAAATTCAGACGTTCATGGCTCAAACGTTGACAACAACATTTCAAGCGTTGACAGCTCAAACGCTGACAACCAAGGTTCAGGCGTTGACAACACTTTTGGGCATCTTTTCTCTTCTACTTTTGAACAGGGTGAACCTTCCAATTTATATGAAGAGGTTCATCCTCATGTTTATGAAAGAGAGTCTGATGAAGATATTGGCAATTTGGATAACGAGATTGAATACAACAGACTTTTTGAAGGAGGAGTTCTCACTTCTACTATGAAGAATCATCCCCCCTCTCAGATCATTGGGGATGTTATGACTCCTGTTCAGACTAGAAGATCTCATCAGAATCTTGGTGGATTCATTGCCAATATACACAAGAAGATTGATACCCCTCTTGTGCAATCATGTTTGTTTGCCTTTTTTCTGTCACAACAGGAACCCAAGAAGATCTTTGATTCTCTCAAAGAACCAAGTTGGGTGGAAGCAATGCAGGATGAGCTTCACCAATTTTCAATTCAGGATGTTTGGGAACTGGTTGATTGTCCCAGATATGTCAGACCTATAGGGACAAGATGGGTTCTAAGAAACAAGAGAGATGAAAGAGGCATTGTGGTCAGAAACAAGGCACGTTTAGTGGCTCATGGATATACACAAGAGGAGGGGATAGACTATGAGGAGGTCTTTGCACCAGTTGCAAGGATTGAAGCTATAAGGATCTTTCTAGCCTATGCATCCTGCATGGGCTTCACTGTCTATCAAATGGATGTCAAGAGTGCCTTTCTCTATGGAACAATTTTTGAGGAGGTGAATGTCATGCAGCCTCCTGGTTTTGAAGGTCTAGAGAATCCAGACAAGGTGTCTAGAGTCAAGAAGGCTATGTATGGACTTCATCAACCCCCAAGAGCATGGTATGGTACTTTTTCTACTTATTTGGTGGACAATGGATTCAAAAGGGGCACCATAGATCAGACATTGTTTACAAAGAAGAATGGTAAGGATGTTCTACTTGTTCAGGTCTATGTTGATGATATCATCTTTGGATCCACCAATCCAAAGATGAGTGAGGATTTCTCCAAACTCATGACAGACAAATTCAAGATGAGTGCAATGGGGGAGATGAACTTCTTTCTAGGGTTACAAGTTCAGCATAAAGAAGATGGTGTCTTCATCTCCCAGGATAAGTATGTGGCAGAGATCTTGAAGAAGTTTGGCTTTTCTCCACATGAAAAGAGGGCTACTACTCCTATGGATAGAGAACACCCTTGGGGAAAGATTGGAGATGGGAAAGGTGTTGATGGCAGGCACTATAGATCAATGATTGGTTCATTGATGTATCTCATAGCCTCCAGACCTGACATCATGTTTGTTGTGTGTGCTTGTGCACGCCATCAAGTGACTCCCAAAGAATGTCACCTTTATGCTGTAAAGAGGATCTTTAGGTACCTAAGATGTTATCCCAGTGTTGGCTTGTGGTATCCAAAAGATTCACCTTTGGAGCTTATTGCTTATTCAGACAGTGACTATGGAGGTGATAAGTTTGATAGAAAATCCACAACTGGTGGATGTCAGTTTCTTGGGAGCAGGTTGATATCTTGGCAATGCAAGAAACAAACAGTAGTGGCCAATTCTACAACTGAAGCAGAGTATGTGGCTGCAGCTGCTTGTTGTGGACAAGTTTTATGGATTCAGAACCAGCTGTTGGATTATGGGTATAATTTCATGCATACCAAGATATTTGTTGACAATAACAGCACCTTATGCATTATTAAGAATCTTGTACATCATTCTAAAACTAAACACATAGAAATTAGACACCATTTTATAAGAGACTGTTTTGAAAAGGGTTTAATACAACCAGATAGGGTTTACACAGAAGAAAATGTGTCAGATTTACTAACTAAACCTTTTGATGCTGGAAGGTTTCAATACTTGGTAACAAGTATTGGAATGATCAATCTCACATAATATGTGTTTTGGAGTCTTTTTGTAAAAGTATGTACAGGATAATGCATTGTTATTGGTCTTTTTGAGGACTTAGATTTTCCACTATATTTTTCTAACACTGACAAAGGTTGCTTTAACGCTGATAAGTGTTATTGTGACGTTGTCAGCAATATACTTGTCTAACGCTGACAAAGCTTTTCTTAACGCTGACAAGTGTTATCGGGGCGTTGTCAGCAACAATGTTAGTTTTGTGGTTTTCTATCTAAATGTGCAGGTGTTGTTAGCATTATACCATTGGATACAGAGTTGCTTATGGATCATTGGAGAAGCATTTGAGCATGTTTTTATTTATGGATGATTGTTGGAATTTTCTATTCCTATCTTGACATAAATTTTTATGTTCTTGCATATTTTTGGCAACATATGTATCACAGTTTAAGGGGAGGTTTAGGAACCTTTAGGACTTTTGGGTATCCTTATGATACTCTTATCACAATTCTAGATTGTGTCCACGGGTGAGTATGAGTTAGTTTTACTAAATCATGAGGCACTGTAGCATGCAAAGTTGATATACTATGCATGCTGCCAAGACATTTTTTTGCCTAGAATTGGTTGTGGTCTGTTGGGTGAATTGGGAATGATTTTATCATGGGTTTTACCTGGGAGTAACAAAGAGTTTTATAAGGTAACTTAGTTGTTAAGAGTTTTGGTTAGCAAGGGACACTAGAGGACTGTTATGTCTATCTTGCATAAGCAAGTGTGCATAACTGGACAGTGCTTGCCGCCCTATAATAATTATCAACTTTTTGGTTATCTTTAGGATAAATTACTTTGTTAAGGTCATTTTTCATTTTTATAAATTTGTATTTTTGGACGCTGACAAGTATTTTTCCAAGCGTTGTTGTGACCAATTTAGACGCTGAAATGGCTTTGGCAAACGTTGACAAGAATATAGCCGTTGGGCGTTGATGGGTTATTTTTTACCGTTGACACTTAATGGGACCTACCCAGTTGTTACTTTTTGACATATTTTTGGGTCGTAATTTTGGGAGCAGATAACTCTCATTTAATGCATGAGATAAACTTATTTCTTTTCAATATTTTCATGATTGCATTTTTGAAAATAGTTGCCTAATTTTTTGCCAATCACGTGCATATTTTCTCTCCTATATATTTGGCTCCTCTTTTAAACAGGGTACCTATCATTCTTGTCTAACCATATTTTCTCCTACAACTTCATCTTTATCAATCATTCAAAATAGCTTTCAACAATGGCACCAAAGTTTAAACCAACTGATTTGGAATTGGGGTTCAGAAGTCAACACAACATGGTAGCATATCTGGAAGCTGATGATACTCTGTTTCCCCAATACACACAAATGGGGGCGTATTTGAATGCATCCCCAATTAGGTATGCTCTTTCTCATGCTCCACTCATTCCTGTCACACATATTAAACAGTTTTGGAACACTGTTAGTTCCTCAACAGTTAATAGAGTGACTACATTATCATCTATTGTTCATGGGCGCACATGGGTGGTTACTGAAGCTTTGGTTCGCCAAGCTTTGCATCTTGATGATGCTGATGGTATAACCACCCTCCCCATTAATGAAATAGAACAAGGACTAAGGGCTTTGGGTTATCCTTTTCCTGATAAAGGAACTTTAAATAAATATCATAAACAGGAGTTTCCCCCAGCCTAGAAGTACCTAATACATGTCCTCTTGCAATATTTGAGTCCCAAGTGTACTGCACACAATGAGATCAATAGATCTATTGCAAGTGCTATTGTGTGCATTGCTACTGGGCAAAAGTTTAATTATTCCAAAATGATTTTTGAGGGCATGTGTAAAAATAAAGGGAACAAAATGACTTTAGCTTATCCCAGATTTTTACAAATGGTTTTTGATGTCCAAGGTTACTGCACAAGAGATCATGATGATTTTTATGAGATCCCTGTGCAAAAGAAAGCAATTTTTACAAAGATAAACTCACCCCCACATCGTGACCTACCCCTAACCCCAGCTATGATTGCTATCATTGAAGCAGCTCAACCCCAACCAGACCCTCAACCACAACTTGAACCAATACCTGAACCATTACCTTCACCACAACACATGCAACTTGACCAAGAACCCTTCGACGCTGATACATTAAATGTTGGCGTTGTCATGCCTAATCCAAACGTTGACACAAATCCTTCACAGACCCAAACACCCCTTAATCAACCCACATCCACCCAATCCACATCATCTTCTCCCCCAACACAATATAGGTTGCAAAAACGCCAAAGGACTACTGGAGTGTTCTCCTCTAGTGGTCCTAGCCATGTAGCAGAGAGGACCACCACCACAAGTGTGGTTGGTGCTATGGATGAGGCTGGGACTATTGGTTCTGGCTTAGAAGCTGGCAAAGACAGTCCTACCATCATTAAGACCTCATCCATGCCCAATGAATCTAACTTGGGAGGTCAAATACCCATTTTAGAAGAGGGCAGATTGGAACCAATGACCCTAATGGAATTGACGGCTGTCTGCATAAGCTTGCAAAAGCAAAATGCAGACTTGGTACATATTGTCAGTATACAAGGCCTTGAACTCAATCAATTGAGGGAGAGGATTGTTATCTTGGAGAATGCTAGCACAAGTAGAGGGATGGAGGAATCTTCCAAAGGGGAGGATGAACAAATAAATGTGAGTGATAAGAGCTCTCATGATGGTGAATCTTTGGGTGTTGATGAGGCCCTAACAAGTTTGAAGAAACAGACAGGTTTTGATACGTCTTTAGTCTCTCCTACAAACTTAAATGTGTCTTTTACAGATATGTTGGAGGAAATTGCAAGAGGCGCTGAGACAGGTAATTTGAGCCGTTGACCAAGCAGAATTTGAACGCTGACATGAGTATCTTGGGCGCTGACAAAACAAAATTGGGCGTTGACAGACCTGCAAATGAGGTTGATGTATTCCAGTCATCATCCATCATCAAAGTGGTTTCTTCACAGGTATTACCATCTACCTTACCAACAGTTGATCCATTAGATAAGGGTAAGGGTATTATGGTAGAAGAAGTTGTTCCAAAGAATGCAGCACAAATTGAGTTTGATAGAAGGTTGGCTACACAAATTATGGAACAAGAAAGAAAGAAGGTGGGTGAATCACCTTTTGTTGTCACTTCAGAAGAGCAAGAAGGAAGTGATGAAGCCAGTTCAGACTCAAGTGTAATGATCATAGAACAACCAGAAAGACTTGAGTATGGTGATGAGTTGGCAAAAGAAAAGTTGAATGATTTGAAATTGCAGGTTGATTTTGATATGCCAAAAGTTGTTCAGATGTACCATACTTGGGAAGATAGGTGTATGGAGAATCCACATTTGACCATTTCATATTAGATATGGGGTTTGTAGATTCTTCTCAGAGTACAAAAGGATTGCAAGGTCATTCTAAAACACAAAACAAGCAATGTTCTCTCAAATTTGTAAAAGGATAGAAGGGAGTTGTACTGCATGCTACTCAGATGTCATGGAACAGGGTGGACTTATAAGAAATTGATTGGATTGACATTTGAAGAGTTGGAGTGCAAAGCTTATTGATGAGACTGTATTTATACATAGTCTCATCGTTCAAATCGGGCTTAAAACGCTTAAAATATCATCAAAATACCCAAATATGTGCTTGTGTTTGTTCATTGTGTATTTTAGGTACGGATATCGTGAATTCACCAAAAGATCACAAGAATAGAGCAAAAACGAACACGGGAAACGAAGCCGCACAAAGAACCGGACCCAAATCATGAATTTCCATTCAAGTCCTTGAAGTTTTGAAGATTGTCAAGATTGGTCCCTCAATTATTGAAGACTTGTCACTTTAGGCCCTTGTAAATCTCAAATATTACAAGTGGGTCCTTAAAGTTTCAAGATATGTCATCATTGGTCCTTGGAGAATGCCAAAGTTACATGAAAGACCCTTGGTGAAAGTTTATACACATGCCTTGCCAAAAATGACAAGTCATGTAAACTTATTTACAAAGAAAAGGAAGATGTTGGCTGTTTAACTTGTTTTGACAGAAAGTTGGAAGCATAGGGACTAAAGTGGACCAGACAAACAAACCTTCACAACCTATCCTAGCATGACACATCATCAAACCCGACCCTAAACCATTTTACTAACCCAAACCCGACCCAGCCAGCCCAAACAAACCTCACTTACCCGGCCCACACCTATTAAACCAGTTATATTATTAATTAACACTTTTAAACGTGTTTAATTATAATATAATTGGTGCCAAACACACTCCAAACCCCCAAACATAATAAACCCCCCCCCCCCTGCTAATATCCTTAGAACCCTAATTCCTAAATACCTTAATCACTATGAATTAGGACTCATACTTGTACAGATTCACAATTCACACAACCCTCATCATATCCAAATCCCCAAAACCTTTACCCCGTGACCTCTGGTCCCTACCCACGTGTCATCTCCTGCTACATCTTGGCTAGAAGACAATCTTGTACAACAAATCCAACGATTCTTGGGCACTCCTTGCTCCCAAAGCTATAACAAACGTTCCAGATCACTCCTTTACAGCTAGCATATCAACATCATTCACGTGAAGGATTTTTGACCAATTTGAAATCTCAGTCAACAAGGGCATTTTTGGTTTTTCTTGTAAATTAGGGTTTATCAGTTTAAGATTCTAGATAGTTCTTGTTTGTATATAAAAGGAGCACCAAACATGTTGGTTTGCCCTTGTTCCAGTATTTTGTAAAAACTTTTTAGATAATGAATATTTAAAGTATTTCTTTAAAATTTGCAATTACTGTGTTCCCTTTACTGCTTTCACTAGTTTAATCATCTACTTTAGTTAAGAATTTTAGTTTAAGTTTTCAAAAATTTTTGGTTCAAAGAATTGTTTTGGACGAATTTCTTTTCAGATTCTCAAAAGTTTAACACCCAAGCTCAATGAGGAAGTGAAAGTGGAATCACTGAGCCTGGGGTGTTGTTTTATGATCATTCACTTCAATTTCATAAGTTGGTTACAAGTTTTTAGAAGTTCCAAAAAGATTTATGAAGAAAAATCAGTTTTCCATTTTTTTTAAAAATTTTCTTTAAGCTATAAGCTATAAGCTAGCTTAATTAATAAGCTAGCTTGATAGCTTATTTGCATTATCACAGGTCACTCTTCTTTTCCTCTTGATTTTATTTGGCAGGTTCAAGATTTTCCAAGTTGAGAAGATATTTGGGGGTGTTTGGGACTGCTGTGGTCCCCACCCAGTTCTCTACATCCAAAGCTCTCCATAAGTTCCTTAGAGCTCAGAACACCAACCTTTGAAAGGCATTCAGCTAGTAAGTGGCTTTGAACCCCATTGGTGTATTTTTCTTGAGTTTGATATGATTTATGTGAGTTTTGAATGTAACCTGCTTAAGTGTTAATTTTTCAGTTAGTTTATGTTTAGATAGATTGATTATGCATGTTTAGATCACTTTCAATCAGTTTAAGTAGAGTTTGATAGTAATTTCTTTGTTAATTTTAAGTTTCAGAAATTAAGGTGGTGTTTGGATATTGGTGTTAGCTAGGAAATTGTGACAGCTTTTGGCTTTCAAACAATCTAAACACACTTGGTTTAGTAGTCTTATGTTATATCAGCTAGTGGAATCCATTTTGTTAGGTTTTATAAGAATTGCATGTGTTAAAAGTTGGTATAGAAGGCATTAAATCAGTAAGCTCTTTTTTCTGTCTCATTTCTAGGAATTATGCTTGAAATCTTTGTTGCCTGCTAGAATTAGGTGTAATTTAGGTCTTGTATATGCTCTTTTGTATTTTGGTAGCTATTTGACCAAGTTTTGACTTATTGAAATTGATCAATAGACCAAGTGCATCAGCAAATAGCACTCAGACCTACCCCTTGCATCACAGTAACATTATTTGCCCATTTTGTGTTTGATTTGTAACTGCAACTTGTGCTTTTTACTGACTCCCCACAACCCAACTGGTTGTGAGGGTGCCAATTGTGTCCATTAAAACCAATCCAATCACAAGTTTTAGGTCAAAACGTGCCCAGACCCATTTTTATAACTGTCAGTGGGAACCAAGTTCCCACTGCTAGCACAAGTGTTCCTACTGCTTAGCATACAGACAAAAGTGACCAAGGTGTCACTTTCAGAAACCAATTTTTTTTTGTCTTTAGTGAACCAAAATAGGATTTAGAACTTAAAATTTTTTTCATTATTTTTCTTATTTAATTCTTGATTTTTCTGTTTAACTAGTTTTTATTTCACTATTCATTTTATATTTTTTAGATTAAATTGCTATTTTTAATTACTTTTTATTATTCTGTTTTTGTCTTTTAGTGCAGAAACTTAATATTTTTCAATTTCAAAAATTTTCTTAGATTTAGAAAATTAATTTAAGATTTTTAGTTTAAAAATATTTTACTGTTCACTTTTTAATTATTTTTTATAATTAATTTAGCTTAATTAGGGTTTTAATATTAAACTGTTTTGTCTTTTAGTGAAAAATTTTACATTTTTCAAACTTTTTCAATTTTCTACTGTTCATTAGTGTAATTTAGGATTTTTAAAATTGTCAAGTTAATTTTGGCATTATTATATTATTTTTTTATGTTTATTTTAATCTAAAATAGTTTTTAGTGATTAAAAAATAGAAAAATAGTTTTGAAAATTTAGGATAAATACTTTTTAGTCTTTAAATAATATAAGTGAGTTATTAGTTCAATAAAATTATATTTTGGACATTTTGTTAATTATATTTAACTTTAGGGCTTTAATTAGCATTAAAAATTGAATATTTAATTAATAAAAGGTTTTAAAATATATTTGTTGGATTTTTATCATTATTTATATTATTTTAGACTTAGTTTAAGCTTTTAATTAATTTTTAGGTTTAATTTTTAATTTCGTTGTGTTTACGTAATTACGTCATCGTTTTACGTCAACGTCGTAGTTTAATCGTAGTCGTAGCTCGTTTTTAATTTTTCTCTTCTCAACCAAAAACGTCACTAATCCAAACATTGTTATTTTATATATTGGCATATTAATACACACACCTCCTTCGAGAACGAACCCGCATTTATTCGGTTTTACGTTTTTCCTAAAGCGTGCAACTTAATACTTGCCACTCATACGCGTTTTTCCTAAAACGTGTACGAAAACACTACATCAAATTTTTGGCGCCGCTGCCGGGGAGGTGTTTTTAGTGTTCCATTACTAGTATCGTGTTTGTGTGAGTAGTGCGATTTTGCTTTTCAATTTTTGGAAAGCGTGAATATCGTACATACTCATTTTTATTATTTTTCTCTATTATATTATAGTATCCAAATAAATCGTGTTTAATTTTCCTAAATTAAACACACAACAATCTTTTACTATATTGTAGATATATTGGTTTTCGTTTTTCTTGTGAATATAGTATTACTATATTGTATTTACGTAAGAACAATAAATATACAAGTACTCCAAAAGCGTGAAAACGCAACCTTGATTCGGGATTTCATCACTCGATCATTGTATTCGAATATAAAGCAAAAGTTTAAAGGCAAAATAGATAAATACTTTTGTGAGGATTGATTTCAATTAACACAAACTATAAGGTGGGTATAAGGCGGTTGTATTTCACGACCTAAGGGAAAAAGGCTCTTAAGTGCTTAGCGCCGCCTCGTTTCCCCCGCTTGCTTGTGCGTGTTTTGAGAAAGAGGGCTAATCGAGGGTTTGCCGCCCAAGTATTATCTACGTATATTATATTTGCTCGTTTTCAAGATTAAACCCTCTTGAACGTTTTGGTGTTCCACCAACGTTCTAAAGTCATCGAAAGCGTTCACTCCACGTGATCGTTTTCATTCTTTGAGGTTCCTTTAATCGAGAAAGTCGATTCGAGGAGAGATTTGTAGATTTGTGTCTACGTAATACATTCAAAACTCCAAAAAAATTAAAAAAAAATCAAAAACCAAAAAAATTGAAAAATCGAAAAACCGCAAAAAGAATCTTCTTTGCTACCACCCATTCTACGCTTAGTGCATGCGCACTCGATCGAAGGATTATTCCAATTCTAGCGAAGCTTTGAATCGACGCAATCGTAATCGAAGGAATCGACGACGTAAACGAGAATTAGAAACCGACGTTCCTAATATCGTTGTTGAAGAGACCGTAGAGGAGATGGCCGACAATCGTTCGATGATGGAATTGCTCCAAGCGCCCACCGAGGGTTATGGAGACGCGATCGTAATTCCCGCTATCGAAGCGGAGAATTTTGAGATTAAGAGCGGAATGCTTTCGTTAATCCAAGCTACGAAGTTTCGAGGTCGTGAAGCCGATAATCCTCACGACCATATTCGGAATTTTGATCGTCTTTTGGCCACGAGCAAGTTTAAGAACGTCGACACCGATGTCGTCAAGCTTATGCTTTTTCCGTACTCGCTCGATGGTTCCGCCAAGGATTGGTACGAGAAAGAGCCACCTAATTCGATAACTACGTGGAAGGATCTCGTTTCCAAGTTCGTTAATTATTTTTTCCCACCGTCTAAGACGACGTTTTTCAAGAATGAAATTACGAAATTTGAGCAAAAACCGAGTGAATCTTTTAGAGACGCGTGGGATCTTTTTAAGGAATTGCTTAGGCAATGTCCTCACCATGGTTTTTCCGAGTTGCACCAAATCGATACGTTTTACAACGGTCTTATTTTTCAAGAACAAGATTCGTTGAATTCCGCCGCCGATGGGAACTTTTTGTGTAAAACTCCGAAAGACGCTTTGATAATTATCGAAAACCGATCCAAGGTTTACCAACTCCGCAACGCACCGAGTGTTGCCAATGTCGCCAATGTTAGTAATTCTAATCGAGACATTGAGAGAGTTGATGCGAAAGTCGACAAGTTGACGAATGTGTTTACGTCTTTTCTCGTTGAGATGCAAAAGAAAGACGCTCCCGCTACGGTGAAAGCGGTTGAGGTTTCGTGTACGTTTTGTGGTGGACCTCATAGTTATTACGAGTGTGCGGCTACGGATGGCCAAACGTCGAATGTGAGTGCGTTAAACAACAATTTTTCTAATCAAAATCAAAATAACGCCGGTCCTTCACAACAAGGCAATTATAACCGAGGCAACAATTTTTCGAATCAAAATCATAACAATTTTCAACAAGGAAATTTTTCGAATCAAGGAGGTTATAATCAAGGTCGTAATATAACTTGGCAAAATCGAGAAAATAATCAAGGAAACAATTTTTCAAGTGGGAATCAAAACAATTTTCAAAGAAGTAATCAAAACCAAGGGAACTTTAATTCTAATCAAAATAGTTCGTCAAACGATTTTCAAAATTACATGAAAACGAATGAGAAGATTAGAGGGAGAAATTGGTACTTTGAAAAACGACTTTTCTAATACATTGAAATTGCAAAACACGAAGATTGAGCAAGGACAAATTGACATTAAAAAGATGTTTTCGGCCATTATGAACAAGTCCTCGGGTGCGTCATCGAGTTCGTTACCTAGTGACACCGTAGCAAATCCGAAGGAACAATGTAAAGCCGCCTCGTCTCGTGAGGAAGGTCGTGTGATTACCCCTAACCTTGAAGGATTTCGTGTTGTTTATTCTTCTCAACCATCGACTTCTAAGAGGTCCTATTGTTCTAAAGTCGATGGGGTGAACGTGGCGACCAAGGAAAAGAGTGCACACCCTCGTGTACCTCAAATTCCATCCACGGTTCAAAAAGAGAGCTTTGTCGACCTTACCAAAGTAACCCTTGAAGAAACTTGTGTATCAATCCTTCTTAAAAAACCCAAAAGGCGTATGCCGAGAAAGGAAAAGGATCCGGGCCAATTTCTGCTACCTTGTGATTTTTCCGAGATTGAGGGATGTTTAGCCCTTGCCGATTTAGGTGCTAGCATCAATCTCATGCCTCATTCTCTTTGGAAATTGATGAGATTACCTTAGCTTACCCCCACGAATATGACAATCGAGCTTGCAAATTGTACTCCACTTATACCAATTGGAATAGCCGAGGATGTCTATGTGAAAGTTGGAAAGTTCGTTTTTCCCTCGGATTTCGTTATATCCGATTACGAGTGTGACCCTAAATGTCCTATAATTTTAGGCCGGCCATTCTTATCGACGGCTCGAACCGTAATCGACGTTCACGAGGGGAGACTTACTATGAGATATGGGGATGAAAAAATGGACTTTTTCGCTAGAAAATCCCGAGGGTTTAATGATAATGAAAAAACAGAGGTTTCAAAACCTAATGTTTCTAAACCTAATGATTTCAAAATGTTCACTTTAGCGGAACAAATGAGGCTTGATGCATGTTTTGAAAGAATTAAGAAGAACGGTTTTAAAGATGATGACTTCAATGATAAAGAGTACGTGTACCTAATTCAAAAGGGTATGTGTAAATTTATGGATGAAAACTCACTTTGGGATGTTTTTAGCGAAACAAGTGAAACACCAATTCCGAAGGGCGACGTTAGTGCCATCACGACAAAGACCAATATGGGGTCGTCTTCACCACCTTCGAAGGACCATGACTTTGAGGCCCATACTTCTAAACCCATTGAAGTGCCTCCCACTCCTAGCCCCAAACCCATTAAGGCTAAGGAAGTGGCCCAACCCAATGCAATCTCACCCATCATAGAAATGTCACCTAAGCATAGCCCAAGGGCTTGTAAGACCATGGTTGTAACTCTCGAGAAATCCACTCGAGAACTTGCTCACATCGACACTTTCTTTGATGGCGATGGTGATTTTGCCGAGATCGAGCATATACTTGCTAATCCACCATCCATCTTCGAGGATTTACCTTTTGATAAATCTTCAAATGAAGAGGACGATCTCATGTCAGAAATTTCTTATGATGATGAGAATGACGACACTTTCACAACGTACTCGAATTCCATATACGAACCTATTTTTCATCATAATCCCATTTTTGATGATGAATTCGAGAACTTTGATGACCATATCATCGATCCTCCTTTGTTTCACGATTGTGATGATGAAGAATTCTTTAAGGAGGTCGATGATTTTCTTGCTATAGACACAAGTCCCATTCTCGAGGAGTTACCTTATAAACACTCCTCATTTGAGAATGATGTTTACCACATTCGTGAGGATCTAACTTATCAACGATCCCCACAAAAGAATGATGGTTTCGTGCTTGATCGTGATCTCTTCGAGAGAGTTTCTAAAATCATCAAAGAGGGGAATGACAAACCATGGTTTGACAAGCCTATCTATGACGAAGAAATCGATGAGATCGACGTTCATGAAGATGACGAGTATGTAGACCCCGAGGGGGCGGTGTTCTTTATTGATCGACGTTTTGAAAACTTATATAATCCACCACCCCCTAACCGCGACTTAAATGTGAGGATTTTTAGCGTGACTAATTTTGAATTTGACACGCCAAATATTTTCGACATTATTCAATCGGGTTTTCATAAAGAGTTTTTGAACGATGAAAAAGGAAAGGATTTTAAAAATGTTTTAAATGATTTTTCTACATGTTTAACTCCGTCATCACCGCGTTTCATGAGTACTACCACCTCGTCTACTCCTTTTGACGATGGTGTGTGTGGTTTTAGTGTGGGGGAAGCCCCAAATGTTCCCTCCCATTTCTCCACCGAGGACGAGATTTACGATCCCGGAATTGCTTGTAAAGGGAAATCTTGGTCTTCCACCGATACAATAAATGGAAAATCTTTTCGTTTGCTTGGTGTGAGTCTACCTCGAGTAGCTCATTTTAGTGACTTACCCATTGCCCCACCTTTCTACTTCTCATCTCTTTTCTTCTACCCCATTGGGGTTCGTGTTGGAGTAGCGTTGTTTCGTCTTTCATCCGAAAACGAAGACGCTATCTTTGACCCCGGTATACGTTTTGTCGGGTTTTTAAAGTACTCCATGTACTTTTGGGCCTTGTTTATCATGTAAGTCCCACTAAAAATGACCATACCAAGATTATCCCTAAATGATCACATTTATGGGGATCCGAGTCGAGCTTTTGACTCGGTTAACAAAAACAAGGTGCCTCGTGGGGGATTCTCATGCTTATCCTTGTACATATTATCGATTTCTTAGTTAATGTAACAAGGGGACTTGTGCTCTTCCAACCTTTGTTCCGTGGTTGTTTGTGATTGTGATTCATTAGGTTCATCGTCATCATTGAAGCCTCTCGTGTTCGTTTTACGTATCACTCGAGCTTCGATCGTTGCCTTTGGAGATTCCGATATCCGATGATATCCTTTTATGTTCTAACGTTTATCTTATTAACATAATTCATAAACGGCTTATAGGTTATTCGTTTTACCCTTTCCATGCTCGAGATTAAGCATTCGACTTCGTCTCTAGTATGGGGATGTTTTCACCCCTAGACTCGAAACATTGAAGACAATGTTTAGTTTTAGTATGGGGGGTGAGTAGATACTTCACCTTGCTTACGTCAACACGCAATCCAATATTCATCGTTTTGTTATCATTTTGTTGCAAATAAGGCTAAAAATGGCCAAATTTTAAAAATTTTCTTATTTTTCATAAGTGTTTAAGACACGAATGTAAGTTTTCCGATGGTGAGAACGAGAGTAATTTTTGACTCGACCGTGCGTGTTGAGCACTTAGCTTCGATTCCTTAACTTTTTAGGCTAAGTCTCTTAAATGAGGATGAGAAATGATAGAGTTATTTATAAGTCTCGTAATCGTCATGATCTCATGTGTAGTAATTATTAGCTTATTCTCCCCACGCTTTTGCATAATAAATTGTTAATAAATATTGATTTAGCGGTTTAGTCACTATTGTTTGTTTCTAATTTGTTTTGGTAGCTTCCATGTAATTAAATTGGGAAAACATTAAGGTATCGCCAGCGTCACGGTTTTGAAGTATTGGCACCCGAATAATCGAAAGCTTCACCTAATAATAAGATTTCAAGTGCTCACCTAAATTAAGCAAAAATTTGAAGCTCACAAGGCTGAAAAATCTATGCCCAAATTGAAAGTGAATCAAGCCTTAATCTTCGAAGCTTTAAAGATCCAAAATTCGCTTTAGCGTGAGGATATACGTCTTTGGCTAATAAAACCACCGATGAGGCGGATAATAAAAGGCAAGGCAAGACCAAAGTCATAATAAAAGCTTCATGGCGAAGTTGAATAAAAGATGGAGGTAAACCAAAGATAATAAGGCCCTTCCGTTAGGGGGCGTATAAAAGTATTGGTAATAAGTCTCATGTTCAAAACCGTTATAAAACCGTGTCTATCGATCCTTCTTGTTGACTAAATTTTTTAACATCGTTGTCTATTAGGATGAATTATTAATTTAATGATTTTGGTTACACCGTTAAGACTCTATTTTTAGACTTAATCTCTATTCACGCATAAGTCAATCATGTATCCTTATGATCATTAAGACAAATAAAATATAAGAGATACCAATTAGGAATAAGGGAGTTTAGGTTCGTAATTAACACTCATGACATGTGTACGTGTTGCTAACTTACAATAACAATGATCTCGTTACACGCTTAGCATGGAATTGGGTGAAAATCGAGGACGACGAAATTATTTCTAACGAATCATTCACGTGTTCTTGTTCTATGATCCCAAAAGTCACATTTTCGTGATGAAAACAATACATTATGTCTAAAACACGTGTAGTAGTTTATTTAAATTTATGTCTTCAATAAATGTCATCATAAAATGAATTTTGGAAGTGTTACGATACTTAATTCTAGCATTGCGTGGGGACACGACAATGGTTTAGTATGGGGGAGTGATGAGACTGTATTTATACATAGTCTCATCGTTCAAATCTGGCTTAAAACGCTTAAAATATCATCAAAATACCCAAATATGTGCTTGTGTTTGTTCATTGTGTATTTTAGGTACGGATATCGTGAATTCACCAAAATATCACAAGAATAAAGCAAAAACGAACACGGGAAACGAAGCCGCACAAAGAACCGGACCCAAATCATGAATTTCCATTCAAGTCCTTGAAGTTTTGAAGATTGGCAAGATTGGTCCCTCAATTATTGAAGACTTGTCACTTTAGGCCCTTGTAAATCTCAAATATTACAAGTGGGTCCTTAAAGTTTCAAGATATGTCATCATTGGTCCTTGGAGAATGCCAAAGTTACATGAAAGACCCTTGGTGAAAGTTTATACAAATGCCTTGCCAAAAATGACAAGTCATGTAAACTTATTTACAAAGAAAAGGAAGATGTTGGCTGTTTAACTTGTTTTGACAGAAAGTTGGAAGCCTAGGGACTAAAGTGGACCAGACAAACAAACCTTCACAACCTATCCTAGCATGACACATCATCAAACCCGACCCTAAACCATTTTACTCACCCAAACCCGACCCAGCCAGCCCAAACAAACCTTACTTACCCGGCCCACACCTATTAAACCAGTTATATTATTAATTAACACTTTTAAACGTGTTTAATTATAATATAACTGGTGCCAAACACACTCCAAACCCCCAAACATAATCAACCCCCCCTGCTAATATCCTTAGAACCCTAATTCCTAAATACCTTAATCACTATGAATTAGGACTCATACTTGTCCAGATTCACAATTCACACAACCCTCATCATATCCAAATCCCAAAACCTTTACCCCATGACCTCTGGTCCCTACCCACGTGTCATCTCCTGCTACATCTTGGCTAGAAGACAATCTTGTACAACAAATCCAACGATTCTTGGGCACTCCTTGCTCCCAAAGCTATAACAAATGTTCCAGATCACTCCTTTACAGCTAGCATATCAACATCATTCACGTGAAGGATTTTTGACCAATTTGAAATCTCAGTCAACAAGGGCATTTTTGGTTTTTCTTGTAAATTAGGGTTTATCAGTTTAAGATTCTAGATAGTTCTTGTTTGTCTATAAAAGGAGCACCAAACATGTTGGTTTGCCCTTGTTCCAGTATTTTGTAAAAACTTTTTAGATAATGAATATTTAAAGTATTTCTTTAAAATTTGCAATTACTGTGTTCCCTTTACTGCTTTCACTAGTTTAATCATCTACTTTAGTTAAGAATTTTAGTTTAAGTTTTCAAAAATTTTTGGTTCAAAGAATTGTCTTGGACGAATTTCTTTTCAGATTCTCAAAAGTTTAACACCCAAGCTCAATGAGGAAGTGAAAGTGGAATCACTGAGCCTGGGGTGTTGTTTTATGATCATTCACTTCAATTTCATAAGTTGGTTACAAGTTTTTAGAAGTTCCAAAAATATTTAAGAAGAAAAATAAGTTTTCCATTTTTTAAAAAAAATTTCTTTAAGCTATAAGCTATAAGCTAGCTTAATTAATAAGCTAGCTTGATAGCTTATTTGCATTATCACAGGTCACTCTTCTTTTCCTCTTGATTTTATTTGGCAGGTTCAAGATTTTCCAAGTTGAGAAGATATTTGGGGGTGTTTGGGACTGCTGTGGTCCCCACCCAGTTCTCTACATCCAAAGCTCTTCATAAGTTCCTTAAAGCTCAGAACACCAACCTTTGGAAGGCATTCAGCTGGTAAGTGGCTTTGAACCCCATTGGTGTATTTTTCTTGAGTTTGATATGATTTATGTGAGTTTTGAATGTAACTTGCTTAAGTGTTAATTTTTCAGTTAGTTTATGTTTAGATAGATTGATTATGCATGTTTAGATCACTTTCAATCAGTTTAAGTAGAGTTTGATAGTAATTTCTTTGTTAATTTTATGTTTCAGAAATTAAGGTGGTGTTTGAATATTGGTGTTAGCTAGGAAATTGTGACATCTTTTGCCTTTCAAACAATCTAAACACACTTGGTTTAGTAGTCTTATGTTATATCAGCTAGTGGAATCCATTTTGTTAGGTTTTATAAGAATTGCATGTGTTAAAAGTTGGTATAGAAGGCATTAAATCAGTAAGCTCTTTTTTATGTCTCATTTCTAGGAAGTATGCTTGAAATCTTTGTTGCCTGCTAGAATTAGGTGTAATTTAGGTCTTGTATATCCTCTTTTGTGTTTTGGTAGCTATTTGACCAAGTTTTGACTTATTGAAATTGATCAATAGACCAAGTGCATCAGCAAATAGCACTCAGACCTACCCCTTGCATCACAGTAACATTATTTGCCCATTTTGTGTTTGATTTGTAACTGCAACTTGTGCTTTTTACATTTTTACTGACTCCCCACAACCCAACTGGTTGTGGGGGTGCCAATTGTGTCCATTAAAACCAATCCAATCACAAGTTCTAGGTCAAAACGTGCCCAGACCCATTTTTATAACTGTCAGTGGGAACCAAGTTCCCACTGCTAGCACAAGTGTTCCCACTGCTTAGCATACAGACAAAAGTGACCAAGGTGTCACTTTCAGAAACCAATTTTTTTTGTCTTTAGTGAACCAAAATAGGATTTAGAACTTCAAATTTTTTTCATTATTTTTCTTATTTAATTCTTGATTTTTCTGTTTAATTAGTTTTTATTTCACTATACATTTTATATTTTTTAGATTAAATTGCTATTTTTAATTACTTTTTATTATTCTGTTTTTGTCTTTTAGTGCAGAAACTTAATATTTTTCAATTTCAAAAATTTTCTTAGATTTAGAAAATTAATTTAAGATTTTTAGTTTAAAAATATTTTACTGTTCACTTTTTAATTATTTTTTATAATTAATTTAGCTTAATTAGGGTTTTAATATTAAACTGTTTTGTCTTTTAGTGAAAAATTTTACATTTTTCAAACTTTTTCAATTTTCTACTGTTCATTAGTGTAATTTAGGATTTTTAAAATTGTCAAATTAATTTTGGAATATTTTATTATTTTTTTTATGTTTATTTTAATCTAAAATAGTTTTTAGTGATTAAAAAATAGAAAAATAGTTTTGAGAATTTAGGAAAAATACTTTTTAGTCTTTAAATAATATAAGTGAGTTATTAGTTCAATAAAATTATATTTTGGACATTTTGTTAATTATATTTAATTTTAGGGCTTTAATTAGCATTAAAAATTGAATATTTAATTAATAAAAGGTTTTAAAATATATTTGTTGGATTTTTATCATTATTTATATTATTTTAGACTTAGTTTAAGCTTTTAATTAATTTTTAGGTTTAATTTTTAATTTCGTCGCGTTTTACGTAATTACGTCATCGTTTTACGTCAACGTCGTAGTTTAATCGTAGTCGTAGCTCGTTTTTAATTTTTCTCTTCTCAACCAAAAACGTCACTAATCCAAAAATTGTTATTTTATATATTGGCACATTAATACACACACCTCCTTCGAGAACGAACCCGCATTTATTCGGTTTTACGTTTTTCCTAAAGCGTGCAACTTAATACTTGCCACTCATACGCGTTTTTCCTAAAACGTGTACGAAAACACTACATCACTTATCCCATTTGGGTAAGAGTGCAGGAAGAAAACACTCTAAGACTTCTTTCTGATGAAAGAAAAGAAGAACTTGTAGAAGAAATGGAGCTTAAGAATGCAATGATTGTTCCCAGACCTGTGAAAAAGGGAGTCCCTCTTGAGTTTCCCAAAGATATGTGAAATTGTATATAATGTAGTTCGTTTTTCTCAGTTCTTGCTAATTGAAAGTCCAACCAATATCGGGTTTTTAACTGTTTTTGGTTGTAAATCTTTTTTGGATATTCTATTTTCTAATTCAACAAAGCCTTGCAAAACTGAAAAAATATTACCTACTTATATGTAAAACATAGTGCAATTACCAAGTTTCTATTCAAGTAAGATTCAAAATGTAAATTTTAAAACTAAAAGGACTGAAAATGTAAATTATATGAAATATAAATGCTTAAAATGAAAATTCTAACAAGTATAGGGACTGAAAATGCAAATCAGCAAACTAAAAGGATCAAAAATGTAAAACTTGTAACAAACTAACCAAATAGTAACAAAATACCAAACTTGCTAACTGAATTTTAACAAACTCAAAACTGAAAGGACTAATATGTGAAAACCCTAAAAAGATGGAAGTTTAGCCAGTATTAAAAACTGTTTGAAACAAAAAGGACCAAAATGCAAATTCACAAACTATATAAGAAAAAACGGGTTATGAAGACAAATAAGCTCGTGTGAGCTTATTACTGAACCAAAATGGTTCAAACCAATTGCAAAACACTTCTAATTCAAAATAAGCTACGTCTATAAAAGGATTTTGACTGAAAGTGTAAAATAAGCAAATAAGCACTCCACAATAAGCCCAAAATAAGCTATAGAACAATCTGAACAAGCACAACTTGATTTTTGTGCCTAAACTGATTAAGAAGCTCAAATGATGAACGGGAAATCAAGTTACAACAAATTTCATCAAGTAATAAGCTGGGAATTCGAATTAAGCTAAAATTGGCTTATCGTTGACCAAGCGTTTACCAAATATTTTGACAAAAAGCTGAAACTTTCAAATATCATGCAATACCATATACTAAGTGGATTTATGAAAGAAAATGGCTTGGTTAATGAATAGAATCAAAAGATCTCAAAATCCAGTTTCAAGTTACAGAAACATTGCTTATCTCAGCTTTTCAGATTTTAGCTTATTTCTCTATGCTTATTGAATACTGTATAAAATGCTTTTGGAATTTGAAATTTCATATATTGAGCTAGAAATGAGAACTGGTTTGGTTAATTTTCATCAAGAATCCAGTAAATGCTAGGCAAATGAAATTAAGAACTTTTTAAAGCAAAAATGACTGAAATGAAACCCAAACCTTTTTATGGCCAATTAGCTGTTTGACCTTCAATTTGACTTGAAAATGACTTTAAACACTTTATTATGACCTATCAACTAGAAATGAACATTAACTTTCCAAAATCCAATTCTTGAAAATCAATAACCAACTAATGCCAAACACCCATTATCTGATCTTTTGACAACTTTTGTAAAGACTTTTTAAGTTCTAGTTTAAACTGTATGATATCCTTTATCAAACCAAACTAAGTGTTCAAAATGAAATGCATAAAAGATGTTTGCAAGTATTTATCACTACTAAGACTCAAGTAAGGCAGGGATGCTAAAAATTACTGAAATAAGGCTATCACTAGAACAACTATCAAATCAATAAGCAGATAAGCAAAACTAGGCTACAATCAAGTACATAATCAATCAACAACCAAGCTAAACAACTTTGATCATACAATCATCAAGATTTACACTAGGAAAAATAGCATGCAATTGACAAGTTGAGTGGAACCAAAATCAGAAGCTTAAAACCTTTTGGAGTAACCATTGGGAAGTAGAGGAGTGCTGAACTCTCTATCCTAGTGATAACCACCACCTTATCACTAGATCAACCAATCTACTATCAACAACAGCTACAAATCACTAGAAATCATCATCATGGAATGAAATCTTCAAAAATGCTAAGGCTTGAACTGAAATCACTCAAAAAGCTACAATTCTTCTTCAAAGTCAGTTATGATCAATGAATGATCATAACAAACTCAATGCAGCAACACAAGTATCAAGTAGAAGCAGGATGTGAACAGTAGAGTGAAGATAAGAATTGGCGGGAAATGAAGAATTCAAATTTTATTCATGGAAATTGGTTACAAAGTTGTTGGAATGATGCTAACTAACTAACTAACTCAAGAGTGTGTCAAACTCTTGAGTAGTTTAGCTAAAAAGGAAGAAAGATGAAAGGAAATGAAAAGTGTGTGTTTTTTACAAATTTAACTACCACTCACAAATGAGGACCTAGCAAGCTATTTATAGACTGGAGAAAGAAGTTTGTTGGGGATGATGACGTGTTGAGACCAATCCCAGGTCTCCACGTGGCACAATTCTGCAAAGTTGATCTTCAAAGTATGAACATGAATTGGGGCTTTCTTCTTGAGTTGATTTCTTGTTAATTGATGTTTACCATTGTGTTCGTCTCTCAAAAATAAGCACTTTTGATGTTTACAACTCTTCATGAAATTCAGTCTAGCTCAAAAACGATCCTAGGAAATTTTTGGTTGCTTGAAAGTGACACGTGGCACGTTCTGAATGGCTGAAATAGAGTCACACGGATCAAACTGTTTAGATTTTGTCATTAATGAGTGGCGGCTGTGTGGGAATTTAATGCACATTATTTGGCAATCCGTGTGCTCTTTTCTCTTGCTTCTCATTGGCCCACAACTCAATCACATGGATTAAACTTGTAAAACTTTCCAACATTGGCAGTTTTAACCCTTGAACTTTGGCAGATTGTACTTAAAGGCTTGTAACTTCATTTCTTTGGCACTTTTAGTCCTTCCAACTTCATCTTTGAGCAGAATTGGTCCTTTGACTTTGTTGACTTGATAGTTGACCAAATTTGACTTTGATCTTGACTTTATACAATATTTACACTTTAGTCCTTCAACTTTGGCAATTTGTCAAGATAGGTCCTTGTACTTCAAAGTCTTGTCACTTTTGATCCTTCTTTGTCTTTTTCATCAATTTAAGCTTGATTTTTCCTTGTTTGCTTTAAAATGTATCCTTTTACCTACACAAGTGTACACAAACACAAACATACCACATAATACTGTTTTTGCAAGATAAATTGGTATTTTGCTTCATGTTTTAGGGTTATTTGTTGATAAAAGGATATGAATTTAAGCTCATATCAAATCCCCTACACTTGAACATTGTCATGTCCTCATGCAATTATATATATTAAAGCTCAAATTTACATTCTCCTCATAATTAACCCACCTTGGCCATATGGAATGCATCTACACTACTCTAAACTACATGATGCATGATTTTGACTTTTAATAATGCAATGAACAAAATACAATTCTATCTATATCTTTTTGATTTTTCTTGAAATGGTTTTGATGGAAATAACTCATAAAGAATTCAATGGCTTAGATTAGGGCTTGGGTACCATGGACATTTATCAACCTCAAGTTTCACTTTCCCCATACCAAGCTTAAAAAAGGGATTATTGCATTCACAAGTAAAAAGTGCATCAACTTATTCATGACAATTAAATGTGGAACCGGTTATTATTTGAGCAAATTGCTTGTGGGAAAATTTGTCATTTATTCAAGTGTGAAGTATAAGAAGTGTAAAATCTAAAAATAAGGAAGCACGGTTTTAATCCTAAGTAATCCTCTCATCCATTACTTGAAAAACCGCTCACAATTAATACAAGTCCATTTCAAGAGTAATAAGTCATTCGCCTTATGTGTAAAATCCTCATGTCATGCTTTCATAAGTAGCTACACACTCGCTAAGGAAAGAAAAATAAAACTCACGCAATAATTTACATCCGCCATCTTTTTGAGACTTTGGATCTTCAACCCCGCAACCCGTCAAGGTAATATTGGATTGGAGCAATCTATTGAATCCCCGCAACCCGTCAAGGTAATATTGGAACTCAATAGTCACTATAATTAACACCACACTGCCCCTCTTGGGAGTCTTGTATATATATATTTTTTTTCTTTTCTTTTTCTTTTTCTTCTTTTTTTTTCTCTAGCCACTCATTTTTTTGTAAGCCGCTCTTATTTTTCTTTATTCCTCACAAAGAAAGTTCAAAAGAATAAAAGGAAAAACACCCGCTAAATATTGAGCATGACATAAGTCTAGTACACATAAAACGTTCTAACTTAGAATCTTAAGACGTACTTATATCAACCATGAATGATTAGACAAAAATGCATAAGAGATTACAAACCAATTAAAACCGTTCTTGATTATTTATTAACAATTATATACATGCGAAGAAATTAGAGGTAAAGAAGAGAAGGGTTTAGCCACAAGTAATTATCATGAAGTTTATCTAGCCCTTTTACACTTGCTTCAACTCTATCATTTCCCATTCTCCACAAATTTAAAATCTCAAATAATGAGATTGGTGGATGCTTAGCCTAATAGACCAATTAAGGACTACATGGTTAAGGATACTAGCTAGAGAATGCTTAGATAAGCAAACTCGGGTTGAGTCAAAATATCCATGGCGGGCCTAATATGTCAAAGAGATCTAAACTTGTTAAAACCATGTTTTATTATATTTTTCTTTTTATATATTTTTGATGCAAAATAAAAGAAGAAAAATATACAATGCAAATGTGTTATGCAAAATGATTAATGCAAAAATTATGAATGCATATTTTTGGTGGCCAAAGTAGATCAAAATTTTGAAAAATGATCGAAAAATCAATTTTCCATGTTATCATGCAAGACAATGACAAGTTCTAGGTAAGGTCACTTCGATAGAAGACCCCCCTACACTTAAGCTAAACATTGTCCTCAATGTTTAAGAGCATGGAAGTATAAAAACTTCCCCTACACTTATGACAATGAATAGACTTCGCTTAACCCAAGTTAAGGAAAGGACAACTATTAGTGAAATCATGTTTAAGCACAAGGTGTCAATGAAAAATCACTATAGTAACAAAGTGAACCGGATACAAGGGCCTCCTCTATAAGCTCCAAAGCATGAGATGAGTGAGCAACCCTACAAACAATCATGAAGACAAAAGAAGGTCTCCCCTACACTTATCTCCAAGTCTATACCTTTATTTCTAACCTACAACACTCTAATCCTAGTTATACGATGCTTGAGTTAATGAGTCTCTAGCTCGACTCATCCCTCAATGAATTAATTCATGGGAAAATGGGGATCTCTTGGACCATTTCAACGGAAATGTCCTCCCCAAAGTAATGCTTAACACGGTGACCATTCACTTTAAAATTTGGACCATCGGGTTGTGACAACTCAAGAGTTCCATATGGAAACACTTGAGCAATAGTGAATGGACCGGACCATCTCGACTTAAGCTTGCCCGCAAAAAGTTTCAATCTTGAGTTAAAAAGGAGAACCGGTTCTCCAACTTTGAACTCACGATTCTTGATCTTAGCATCATGCAATTTCTTAGTCTTTTCCTTGTAAAGCAAAGAATTTTCATAGGCATTGGCTCTCAATTCATCCATCTCATTGAGTTGATCTTTCCTATGGGAACCGGCTTGGTTTAAATCAAAGTTAGCCCACTTGAGAGCCCAAGATGCATTGTGTTCTAACTCGAATGGGAGGTGGCACGCTTTTCCATAGACAAGCCTATAAGGCGTACAACCAATTGGTGTTTTAAAAGCCGTCCTAAACGCCCACAAAGCATCATCAAGCTTATCCGACCAAGAAGCTCGATGCTCTCCCACCGTTCTCTCTAAAATTCTCTTTAAACCACGATTTGTGACCTTGGTTTGACCATTTGTTTGAGGGTGATACGCGGTAGAAAGTCTATGATTCACTCCATATTTCTTCATAACTCTCGTGAATTGATCATTACAAAAGTGCGTACCACGATCACTTATGATGGCTCGAGGTACACCAAATCTAGCAAACAATTGTTTCAAAAACTTCACAACAACTCTAGCATCATTGGTAGGTAAGGCTTTAGCCTCCACCCATTTGGACACATAATCCACCGCCACAAGTATATACTTGTTTCCCTTAGAGGATGGAAAAGGTCTCATGAAATCAATGCCCCACACATCAAATATCTCACACTCTTGGATAAAGTTTTGTGGCATCTCATCACGTTGTGTAATTTTTCCTTGTCTTTGAAAAACATCGCAAAATTTCACCATTTCATGGGCATCTTTGTAAATGGAAGGCCAATAGTAACCCGAATCAAAGACTTTCTTGGCGGTATAGTTAGGCCCAAAATGTCCACCCGTAGGTCCTTTATGACACGCTTCTAAGATCTTAAATGCCTCGGGCCCATCTACACACCGTCTAATGATTTGGTCCGCACATTGCCTAAAAAGATATGGATCATCCCAAAAATAGTACTTAACTTCCTTAAGAAACTTCTTCTTTTGTTGATAAGTAAGACCCTCAATAAGCACATTGCCCACAAGATAGTTTGCGATATCCGCAAACCAAGGAGTGGCATCCTCTTGGGAAGAGATAGACATGAGCTCCTCTAATGGAAAGGATTCATTGATTTCTTGGTGTGGTAAATCTCCTTGAAAAGGATGCTCAATTCTACTCAAGTGATCCGCCGCTAAATTCTCGGCCCCTTTCTTATCACGAATCTCTATCTTAAACTCTTGAAGCAACAAAACCCATCTCAAAAGCCTAGGCTTAGCATCTTGTTTTGTCATAAGATACTTGAGAGCGGAATGATCCGTATACACTATGGTTTTGGAAAGCACAAGATATGGTCTAAACTTCTCAAAAGCATATACTATAGCAAGCAACTCTTTTTCTGTGGTAGTGTAATGAAGTTGTGCACCGGTCATGGTTTTACTCGCATAGTGTATAGGTTGAAAATGCTTATTAACTCTTTGTCCTAAGACGACCCCCACCGCATAATCACTAGCGTCACACATAAGCTCAAAAGGTAATTCCCAATTAGGAGAAACCAAAACGGGAGCCTTAGTCAATTTTTCCTTAAGAGTCTCAAAAGAGTCTAAACAATCTTGGTTAAAAATGAAAGGAGCCTCTTTCTCCAAGAGGTGAGTCATCGGTCTAGCTATCTTAGAAAAATCTTGTATAAAGCGCCTATAAAATCCCGCATGACCTAAGAAACTCCTCACACCTTTAACCGAAGTGGGTGGGGAAGCTTAGCAATCACATCAATTTTAGCTCGATCAACTTCTAATCCCTTGTTGGATATCTTGTATCCTAAAACAATCCCCTCTTTCACTATAAAGTGACATTTCTCCCAATTAAGCACTAAACGTGTTTCCTCACAACGCTTAAGCATTCTTTCAAGATTGGTGAGACATGAACTAAATGAATTTCCAAAGACGGAAAAATCATTCATAAAAACCTCCATAGTTTGCTCTATCATGTCATGGAAAATCGCCATCATGTACCTTTGAAACGTCCCCGGTGCATTACATAAGCCAAAAGTCATCCTCTTGTAAGCAAATGTACCGTAGGGACAAGTGAATGTGGTCTTTTCTTGATCCTTAGGGTCAATGGGTATTTGGAAATAACCCGAAAAGCCATCAAGAAAACAATAGTACTCATTTCCCGCTAAGCGTTCAAGCATTTGATCCATAAAAGGAAGCGGGAAATGGTCTTTCCTAGTTGCCTTATTGAGTTTTCTATAATCAATGCAAACTCTCCAACCGGTCACAAGTCTCGTGGGAATAAGCTCATTGTTCTCATTAGGCACCACGGTGATTCCACCCTTCTTTGGAACACAATGAACCGGGCTAACCCATGGAGAGTCGGAAATTGGGTAAATCATACCCGCATCTAAGAGTTTAATCACTTCCTTCTTAATAACCTCATGGATTTTTGGGTTAACTCTCCTTTGGTTTTGAATGGCGGGTTTATAGTCATCCTCCATAAGGATTTTGTGTGTACAAAAATGTGGATCAATTCCCCTTATGTCGGATATTTTCCATGCTAAGGCTTTCTTGTGTTTCTTAAGGACTTCAATAAGTTGCTCCTTCTCATCCTCTTTCAACTCTTTAGCAATGATCACCGGTAATTGGTCTTTGCCCTCTAAGAAAGCATACTCTAAGTGGGATGGAAGGTCCTTAAGTTCAATAAGAGGTGGACTTTCTATGGAAGGTTTTTTGATGGAAGGTTCCTCAATGGTAATCTCTTGTGGAATAGGAGAAGGAATAGGGTCCTCATTGAGCAACTTTTGGATTGTAAGAATATCTTCTTCCCAATTAATGGGAGAATCATCATCACCAAGAAAGTTTGACTCAAATTCCTCCAAGAGGAAATCACTTTCTCCAAAAGGTGTTAAAGAGGGAGCAATTGAGGCCACGGTTTCAACATGGGGCATCTCATCACTAGTACTCTTACAAGCATCATGAAAGTGTTCATCACACACTTCATCTAACACATCAACAATGTTAATAGTCTCACAAGGTCTAGACTCCTTAACCTCTTTCTTATTACAAACTTTCCCTAACTTAAACACCACTCTCTCATCTTCTACTCTCATAATTAGTTCTCCTTCCGCCACATCTATCAAAGTACGACCCGTTCTCAAAAACGGTCTACCAACAATCAAAGGAACTCTAGGATCCATGTCATAATCAACCACTACAAAGTCGGCCGGAAACGTAAACTTATCCACACCTACAAACACATCCTCCGCTATACCTACGGGGTAAGCTATGGTTCAGTTGGCTAGTTCAAGAGTCATCCTAGTGGGAGTGAGATCGGGAAGAGAGAGTTTTTTCCAAACCGATAATGGCATGAGGTTTATGCTTGCCCCTAGATCCGCCAAAGCCATGCAATTTTCAACACCGGGAAAATTACAAGGTATCAAGAAGCGCCCCGGATCTCCAAGTTTTGTTGGTAAGGTTTTAAGTAACACCGCGGAACAATTTTCATTAAGGGATGTGTTGGGCAAATCAACCAATTTTTCTTTGTTTGAGAGCAAATCCTTGAACATCTTAGCAAACTTTGGCATATAAGCAAGAGCTTCCGCAAAGGATATATTGATGTTGAGTTGCTTGAACATCCTTAAGAAATTGGAGACTTGGATGTCATCCTTGTTCTTTAACTTGTCCTTTTTCAACCTTGAAGGATATGGAAGGGTAGGTTTTGGTGTAGGTAGAATAGGTGTTGTAGTGGAAGATTTATCTTTGTTAGCTTCTTCATTGGGAAGTGTGGAAGGTAAAGGAGAAGTATGAAGAGGTTGAGAAGGTGTGTTTGAGTGAATAGGAGCATTTTGAGGAGGTGAAGTAGAGGTAGAAGGCTTGTCACAAGTAGGAGCAAAAGTGGGTTGAACAATAGTAGGTTTAGGAGGTGAAAGATTCTTTGTTGTTGTTCCACTCCTTGTTGTAATGGCATTGACATTTGCCCTTGGATTTGTTTGTGTGTTGGAAGGTAAAGCCCCTTGTGGTCTTTGATTGAACATAATTTGGTTTTGGAGAAGAGCAAATTTCTTGTTATTTTCCTCTTGATTATCTCTCAATTGTTTCTCAAAAGAAGTAAACTTTTGAAACATCAAATCCATGGGGTTAGGTTGCACATTTCCTTGATAAAAACCTTGTTGTGGGAAAGATTGAGGTGGTAGATTAAACCCTTGGTTTGGTGGATAGAAGGTATTTGCTTGGGGTTGAAAATGATTGGTTGCCTTGTAGTTATTTCCTTGGTAAGGTGGTCTTTTCCCTTGATTCCTTGGTAAAATTTGAGGAGGATTTTGTTGAATTTGGGTGGGTGGTTGGGGTGGGAATCCCGGTGGAGTAAGGTAGTTTTGGGACTTGTAAGAAAGGTTATTTGGATTGATATTTGGCTTGAAGTGTTCATGATGTTCCTCTTGGTAAGCATAACATTCCCCTTGATACACTTGCACTTTATCACATTGTTCATAAGAATGGGGACCTCCACAAGTTACACAAGAAAGGGTAATGGCATTCACATCATTTGAAGAATTGTTCAATGAAATGTTCTTAAAAGCTTGAAGTATTTCTTGTTGTACTTTCAAATTCCTCTCACTATCTCTATCCATCCTTTGAATGATCTCTTGTTGAAGCTTAAGGAGTTGGTTGTCACAAGGGGTTTGAGAATTGTTTTGGATAACATGAACCCTTTCTTCAAATTGATTGTTTGTTTGAACCATTGCTTTAGTCTCAATGATGTCCAAAGCCTCTTGCATGGATTTAAGAAGAATATTCCCTCCCGCGGAAGCATTGAGTGAATCTTGGTGGTGAGGTTTAAGGCCATTATAGAAGGTATTGATTTGGTGAACATCATCCAATACATGGTTAGGGCATCGCCTCAATAACTCACTATACTCTTCCCAAGCATCACTAAAGGATTGACTAGGTTTTTGTTGAAAGCCTATAATTAAGGTCCTCAAGGCCATGGTCTTATGTGGAGGAAAAAACTTGTTCAAAAACTTAGTGGTGAAACCATCCCATGTGGTGATACTATCGGGTGGTTGGGTGTCTAACCAATGCTTAGCGGGTCCCTCGAGTGAAAATGACACTAACATCAACCTAATAACCTCATGGGGAACTCCATTGTGCTTAATGGTATTGCAAAGAGAAAGGAATCTATTAAGGTGATCATGAGGGTCCTCATTCTTGTTACCATAGAAAGGTGATTGTGAAACCATAGTAATCATAGATGTGTGTAGCTCAAATGTATTAGCGGGAAAATCGGGAATCTTAATAGCACTAGCATATCCATGAATATTGGTTTGCATACGTTCCATCAAAGAGCGATTATCAATAGCCATGGCTTCTTGTGGTGGAGGAGTCAAAGCACGATTCTCGTGATCGGCTTGATGGACGGTGGTGGTCTTACTCTTTCTCTTTTTCTTCCTTTTCGGAGGAAGAGGTTGTACACCAATCGGTATTTGTGCACGCCCGCGAGTGAGCATGCAACTCAATACGAGGAATGAGAGAGAAGCTCTCGTGTGACTTTGAAGAGAAATGGATTATCCTCTTCGAGTTTCAATATTAAATATCCACAAGAAAATAACAATATACGTATATACTACTTGGGTGCAAGACCCCCAATGAAGCCTTCCTTCTTAGAATACTTACAAGTGAACGGGGGGTTAGGTGGTGCGAAGCACTTAAGTACCTATTGACCCTTAGATGGCATTTTATAGCACATCGCCTTTCTATTCACTTAAATGTTCGTATTCTTCGAATTGTTGCTTATTGAGAGTATTTATCTATTCTTGCTTTATTTTGTTTGATCGATACACGTGTCATGGACCGGAACGCCCCTCAACACGGTGTATTGCCTTGGCAATACTTATGGAGAATATGTATATTGGTTGTTCTTATACGTATACGTATTTACTTATAATAATATATGGAAAATATTTTTGTATTTATGAGTTTTTTAAGAGAAAATACTATATGTACATAAAAACCGAGAGAATCCAATAATATATATTTTTGGGTGCAATCTCTTAGGAAAAAGATTGCTTTTTGGATTTTTTAATTTTTTTTTGTCAATTCTTTAGGAAAAGAATTGTTTTGTTAATTTTTTTTAGTTTTAATATATTTTTATATTTTTGATTTTTATTTGTTTTTGATTTATGATACGTAAAAATAACGTTCACAAGGTGAACGGATCCCAAAAGCCTATGAAAACCGTCAATCGATAGTCTCTCGTAAAGTCAAAGAACCGGCAGCGGCGCCATTTGAAATTGTATATAATGCAGTTCGTTTTTCTCAGTTCTTGCTAATTGAAAGTCCAACCAATATCGGGTTTTTAACTGTTTTTGGTTGTAAATCTTTTTTGGATATTCTATTTTCTAATTCAACAAAGCCTTGCAAAACTGAAAAAATATTACCTACTTATATGTAAAACATAGTGCAATTACCAAGTTTTTATTCAAGTAAGATTCAAAATGTAAATCTTAAAACTAAAAGGACTGAAAATGTAAATTCTATGAAATACAAATGCTTAAAATGAAAATTCTAACAAGTATAGGGACTGAAAATGCAAATCAGCAAACTAAAAGGATCAAAAATGTAAAACTTGTAACAAACTAACCAAATAGTAACAAAATACCAAACTAGCTAACTGAATTTTAACAAACTTAAAACTGAAAGGACTAATATGTGAAAACCCTAAAAAGATGGAAGTTTAGCCAGTATTAAAAACTGTTTGAAACAAAAAGGACCAAAATGCAAATTCACAAACTATATAAGCAAAAACGGGTTATGAAGACAAATAAGCTCGTGTGAGCTTATTACTGAACCAAAATGGTTCAAACCAATTGCAAAACACTTCTAATTCAAAATAAGCTACGTCTATAAAAGAATTTTGACTGAAAGTGTAAAATAAGCAAATAAGCACTCCACAATAAGCCCAAAATAAGCTATAGAACAATCTGAACAAGCACAACTTGATTTTTGTGCCTAAACTGATTAAGAAGCTCAAATGATGAACGGGAAATCAAGTTACAACAAATTTCATCAAGTAATAAGCTAGGAATTCGAATTAAGCTAAAATTGGCTTATCGTTGACCAAGCGTTGACCAAATATTTTGACAAAAAGCTGAAACTTTCAAATATCATGCAATACCATATACTAAGTGGATTTATGAAAGAAAATGGCTTGGTTAATGAATAGAATCAAAAGATCTCAAAATCCAGTTTCAAGTTACAGAAACATTGCTTATCTCAGCTTTTCAGATTTTAGCTTATTTCTCTATGCTTATTGAATACTGTATAAAATGCTTTTGGAATTTGAAATTTCATATATTGAGCTAGAAATGAGAACTGGTTTGGTTAATTTTCATCAAGAATCCAGTAAATGCTAGGCAAATGAAATTGAGAACTTTTTAAAGCAAAAATGACTGAAATGAAACCCAAACCTTTTTATGGCCAATTGCCTGTTTGACCTTCAATTTGACTTGAAAAAGACTTTAAACACTTTATTATGACCTATCAACTAGAAATGAACATTAACTTACCAAAATCCAATTCTTGAAAATCAATAACCAACTAATGCCAAACACCCATTATCTGATCTTTTGACAACTTTTGTAAAGACTTTTTAAGTTCTAGTTTAAACTGTATGATATCCTTTATCAAACCAAACTAAGTGTTCAAAATGAAATGCATAAAAGCTGTTTGCAAGTATTTATCACTACTAAGACTCAAGTAAGGCAGGGATGCTAAAAATTACTGAAATAAGGCTATCACTAGAACAACTATCAAATCAATAAGCAGATAAGCAAAACTAGGCTACAATCAAGTACACAATCATTCAACAACCAAGCTAAACAACTTTGATCATACAATAATCAAGATTTACACTAGGAAAAATAGCATGCAATTGACAAGTTGAGTGGAACCAAAATCAGAAGCTTTTAAACCTTTTGGAGTAACCATTGGGAAGTAGAGGAGTGCTGAACTCTCTATCCTAGTGATAACCACCACCATATCACTAGATCAACCAATCTACTATCAACAACAGCTACAAATCACTAGAAATCATCATCATGGAATGAAATCTTCAAAAATGCTAAGGCTTGAACTGAAATCACTCAAAAAGCTACAATTCTTCTTCAAAGTCAGTTATGATCAATGAATGATCATAACAAACTCAATGCAGCAACACAAGTATCAAGTAGAAGCAGGATGTGAACAGTAGAGTGAAGATAAGAATTGGCGGGAAATGAGAATTCAAATTTTATTCATGGAAATTGGTTACAAAGTTGTTGGAATGATGCTAACTAACTAACTCAAGAGTGTGTCAAACTCTTGAGTAGTTTAGCTAAAAAGGACGAAAGATGAAAGGAAATGAAAAGTGTGTGTTTTTTACAAATTTAACTACCACTCACAAATGAGGACCTAGCAAGCTATTTATAGACTGGAGAAAGAAGTTTGTTGGGGATGATGACGTGTTGAGACCAATCCCAGGTCTCCACGTGGCACAATTCTACAAAGTTGATCTTCAAAGTATGAACATGAATTGGGGCTTTCTTCTTGAGTTGATTTCTTGTTAATTGATGTTTACCATTGTGTTCGTCTCTCAAAAATAAGCACTTTTGATGTTTACAACTCTTCATGAAATTCAGCCTAGCTCAAAAACGATCCTGGGAAATTTTTGGTTGCTTGAAAGTGACACGTGGCACGTTCTGAATGGCTGAAATAGAGTCACACGGATCAAACTGTTTAGATTTTGTCATTAATGAGTGGCGGCTGAGTGGGAATTTAATGCACATTATTTGGCAATCCGTGTGCTCTTTTCTCTTGCTTCTCATTGGCCCACAACTCAATCACATGGATTAAACTTGTAAAACTTTCCAACATTGGCAGTTTTAACCCTTGAACTTTGGCAGATTGTACTTAAAGGCTTGTAACTTCATTTCTTTGGCACTTTTAGTCCTTCCAACTTCATCTTTGAGCAGAATTGGTCCTTTGACTTTGTTGACTTGATAGTTGACCAAATTTGACTTTGATCTTGACTTTATACAATATTTACACTTTAGTCCTTCAACTTTGGCAATTTGTCAAGATAGGTCCTTGTACTTCAAAGTCTTGTCACTTTTGATCCTTCTTTGTCTTTTTCATCAATTTAAGCTTGATTTTTCCTTGTTTGCTTGAAAATGTATCCTTTTACCTACACAAGTGTACACAAACACAAACATACCACATAATACTGTTTTTGCAAGATAAATTGGTATTTTGCTTCATGTTTTAGGGTGATTTGTTGATAAAAGGATATGAGTTTAAGCTCATATCAATATGGATAGGTTACATCCAAGTGAAGCTGTTATAAGAAAGAGCCTCAATCTCTCACCATTAGAAGCTTCAGATATGGTACAAGTGTTACCACTTGATTCCAGAAACCCTATTATAAGCTATGAAGAAGATGAATGTGGGTTTTGGAAGATTGGCAGGTATGGAAAAGAGGTTCACACTTTTACCACTCTTATATCTTTGTTTGCAAGTTTTGATAGAGAAGACTTGGTAGACCTATGGAGGTTGTTAGAGGCCAAGTATGAGACTGAAGATCCCACTTCAGTCAATGCAATAAAACTATGGTCAACATTCAAGAGAATGTGTGGACCAAGAGATGAAGATCATGCTATTTGGAAGGATCTTGAAGATGACCTCAGTGGTCTTCAATGGAGATTGTATTCAGCTGCTGGAGTATATTATTCGAGTTCTACAAAGTTTGCTGAGTATCTACTTGTAGATGGTCAGTATTTCATGTCCAAGGAAGTCTTGGAGAAGATGAAGAACACACAGCTGGAAATTGATTATTCAAGTGACATGGCCAAAGATTTGATAAGATTTATTTATTACCAATATAAGAAGGTTTGTAAGTTCCTCCTAGTTCTTAATGTTTATTCAGAAACTTGATTACTAGAGTAGATATCAAGTTTAGGGGAGGATTGTTGGGAATAAATTATAGCCAGTATCCTTGAGCACTGACAAGAGTAAAACAAGCGTTGATAGGAAGAAAACAAACGCTGACAGATCAAGCGTTGACAAGAAGAAGTCAAGCGTTGACACATTGAAGACAAGCATTGATGGAAGGATATGATCTACGCGTTTATTATGTTCTAGATTACTTCTAGTAAAGATAGGAACAACAATGTATTTTCTATATTTGTCTTTACCTATAATAGTTGATACGTAGATTATTGTACAAGGCTTCTTATATCTATAAAAGAAGACCTTTAGGTTATTATTCAATATAAGTTTTCATGCGTTAAACACTTTCATTGTAAGCAAGTTTGATATCACTAATCAAAGTGAAAGTTTGTTTACATCTTGTGTGTTCTTGTTTAAGTGTTAATTCCGCATAACACTTAGATTGTCATATACATATTCAAAGGTTTCTCTAAGTGTATTACTTGATCTAATCTCGTATACATAAAGCTAAATCGATCTAAGTTTGGGATCAATACTCATCAGGTTCTTGTGTGAATCCACTGATTTTGTTGCGAAGACTAGTGACCATGGATGGTGGAAAGTAGCGCGACAAAATTTTTTGAGTCATGTCATTCCATGTTTGAATTGAATTTTTGGGAAGACGATCAAACCATTTTTCAGCATGGTGAGATAAAGTGTGTGGAAAGAGGTGAAGGCGAAGAAAATCCCTGGAAGCACCGGGTAATTTCATGCTTTGAGTAACGGTAATGAACTTGTCGAGATGTTTGTTGGCATCATCATCAGGTAATACGCGAAACGGGCAAGCGTTTTGAACTTGCTGGATCATGTGATGCTTCAATGAAAATTCAGGAGCCGTGATTTGCATCGGCGCAATCGGTCCTCCGCGTCCGTTCACGGTCGGTTGACAAAGCTCCTCCATTGTGCGTAGATCGGGTGGGGGAACATTGTTGTTGTTGTTATTGTTATTCAAATTGGGGTGGGTGGGTTTTTATTATTGTTATGCACACCGGCCATATCTATGTCTCTAAGAGTCTCGGGCTCAGGATAAGACGTAGATCGAGTACGCATACACTAAAAGGAAATAAAATATTTTTGATTTTTTATCTTTTTTTATTGTTTTTGGATTTTTAAAAATTTTATATTTTTTAGGATTTTTGAAAATTTTTGTGCTTGAAAATAACGTTCCTAAAAGAACGGATCCCAAAATCCAATTTTCTCACTAAAAACCGTTAATCTTTACGAAAAGAGCCGGTAGTGGCGCCATTTAATATATGACTTTTTGCTTAGCATGTGTGTACTCGATATCGTTCTCGGTATCTAATCGAATTGATCACGGTTAATGGTGGAATAGTCGGTAATGGTCACAAAAAGGGGAAGTTGATTTTCTATTCTATTATAAAGGGTAAGTGCAAAACGTAATTAAAATAAGCTAAAAGCAAAGCTAGAAAACTAAATTAAAGCTTTGAAAAATTAAACTAAAAATTACTAGAAAAACACTTGGTAAAAATGGAGATTTCGAGAAGCGTGCGATTTTTGGAATTAAAACGTAAATGATCAAAAACTTGAAAACTTGGCAAAAATAAACTAAGATGAAACTTGTTTAAAATAATTCTAAGTTAAAATGGTGGGAAAAGTTAAAAACTAAGAAAAAAAAATCAAAAGCCAAAATCAGATTACAATGCGATCGTACTCAGATCGCAATACGATCGTGACCACCGATCTCACTCACGATCGTAGCCTGGGGTCAGATCGCACTCAATGTGATGGTAAAGACAGATCGCACTCACAGATCGCAACCACGATCGCAACAAGTGGATCACGGTCTCTGATCGTGGTCTGTGATCGTAACACAATGATCGCAATCTATGTGATCGAACTCAAGGATCCTGACACGATCGCACCACAGATCGCAATATGAGATCGTGGTGTGGATCATAGCCACAGAAAGAAGTGTAGATCGCACTCAATGCGATCACAGCCAAGGATCGTAACCAAGTAAAACCCTTTTAAGATTGTAATGGCGTCCAAAGAGTAACTAAGCTTAAACGAATAAGCAGTTAATCCAATAAGCACTTACCAACTTTTACACAAGGATAAATTAGCACAAATTCGAAACCTTTTGGAATACTAAGCACGTGAACTTAATAATCCGAACTTTAAAACGTTAAAATTTTTAGGAAAGCTTAAAAGTGAACAAGCTAAACATACAAATAAGCCAATAAGAACAAAGAGCTTATAGCTTATACGTATAAGAGCTTATGTAGGAATAAAAAGATGAACTTTTTAATCACTTAAACATTAAAATCAATCACGGATCATAAATATTTCGGATCAAATGTAAACCAAAATCAAGAAATGTAGAAAGAGATTAAAGAACAAAAAGCTTAACTTGAACTTGTGATTAATGGAATCCAAATACAAGGATGATTAAAAGCTTAAACTTGAAAGATAAAAATAAAGAAAAGAAGAAACTTAGTGAGAGAAAGTTTGAAACTTTCTCTCTCTAAAAACTAGAAAGGAAAAATGAAAAATGAAAAACTAGCTAACCACCCTCCTAATGTGTTTAGGAGGGTATTTATAGGGAAATGGGGAGGTGCATGTGTTGGCTCCTCTTTCTTTCTTCTCGGCTCTTCGTCTTTTAAGTTCTTCGACTTTTCTCGACGTCGTCTCGGGATTAATTAAACTCGTCTTATAAATTCTTCACTTATTTAGACTTGAGTTCTTCGACTTCATTAAACTTCCGTCTTTATACTTTTTTCTTCGATAAATCTTCAGAATAGGCCTTGGAATTCCGTTCTTTTTGCACTCTTGATCTTTTGACTTCGCCTTTTCTCGTTTTCTTCGATAAAAGCCCGTGAAAGCCCGTGTTTTCTTCCTTTTTCTTCTTTTGGTCCTAAAACACAATAAAAAAACAAACCACGCATAATTCCGACTTTTACGACATAAAATACACGTTTTGGTCTAGTTATTATTGGAAATAAGTGGTAAAAGGATAAGTGTTTTCCCACTTATTACTTATGCAGGTGCTAATAATGATAGGAAGTCTACTACTAGTGGTTGTCAATTTTTGGGTCGAAGACTTATCTCATGGCAATGTAAGAAACAGACAATAGTAGCTACCTCCTCAACAAAAGTTGAATATGTAGCTGCTGCTAGTTGTTGTGGACAAGTCTTGTGGATATAAAATCAAATGTTGGATTATGGGTTCAACTTCATGAACACCTAAATTTTCATCGACAATCAAAGCACTATCTGCATTGTGAAGAATCCTCTGTTTCATCAACGAACCAAGCATATAGAGATTCGGCACCATTTTATACGTGATGCCAATGAGAAGAAGCTGATACAGGTTCTTAAGGTACATACGGATGATAATGTTGCTGATTTGTTGACTAAAGCGTTTGATGGTCCAAGGTCAACCACTTGGTGGTTCACATTGGTATGGTCAATTCTTGAGGTTTAGGATTGAGGGGAGGCTAAGCCTAAGGGGAGGCTTATTGTACATATTTACTTGTATATTCTTACATCTGGTGCTACTGTTTTCATGCTTGTTGATGTGGAGTATCCTTTGACCATTGCTACCATGGAAGCCTTCCTGGAGAGCCATCTGGTGGTGTCAAATGCTCCTTCTGGCAACGAGTCTGCTATGGCCACCACTTTGATTGAAAGAATACAAGATCGGCTGCTTGCGGACAAGGTTGTTGCTTCTGGTATGTGATTGGTTTGTTTCTTTTCTATACTTTTGATACTTTATTCATTCTTTTAACCAATATGTACAGTGACTGGTGACTAACACTTTACTTAGTTTAGTTAAAATAACAAAAAAAACAAAACTATACTTTTATATAATATCTGTTTATACTTCTAACATGTGATGGAATTTCAAAACTTGTAAATCCTATAATATATGCTTATACGTTTCTATCATGAAACTGTTTTACATTTGGATTTTTCACACTTGGGCTGTCATATGGTATACTACTGGTGTTGGACCTAGTCCACACAACAAATGGTGCACAATCACCATGTCTTGCAGACAAGAAAGAGTTGATTCACTATGAGGGTACGGCTCTGGTGTGATTATCAATTTGTTGATGGTTGCCAGTTTACCAAAAATTGGATGGTTTTCACTTGCCTTGGTCCTAGACTGAAAAGTGGCTAGTCCAAGGGGGTACGGCTCTTGGTAAAGACTCATATCAAATCCGTTGATAGCTGTAATAGCTTGCTCAAAGCTATAAGGTTTTCAGCTCACCGATGCTTTATTGCTAAGAGTTGGCTAGTCTGGAAGGGTACGACTTCTAGTAAAGATCTAAATCAAATCCATTGAAGGCTGTGATGATTTGCCCAAAATCGTTAGGGTACCCCCACTCACCATTGATTTACGTTCTAAGAGTTGGGCTGGGTTCTGGTCTCCCAGGGTGATGCTTATTCCACCACAAAGACTAGATAGCCCAAGAGCGAGCAACTACTTGGTAAAGGCTCATCAAATCTGCTCATGTTGCTATGAAGATTCAACAGGTGCAGATATGTTCCAAGCTTTCAAGAAGCTTCTTGGAGTTCCTAGTTGAAGCACTCTTTGTGTTTTTCATTTTGATGGTTATATTGCTGCTGTTTGTTTTGCTGTTTCAATCCTTATGCTGTTTTGTAAGATCTACCACAAAACCTGAACTCAACCAGCCAAATTCAAGTTTAGGGTAGGATTGTTAGGACCTATGGAATAGATATTTGTAATAGATAAACTAGGAGGTATGTAGTTCCTCCTGGTCCTAGTAGTAGTAGGAGAAATATGTGCTCCTGGTCTAGTATAAAGTCAAACATTATTATTCTTAGTAGTTTGTTAGGATATGAATGAGATATGTAAGGAAAGGTTATGCATATCATAAGTTACACGTTTTGGTTTAATGTAGTATTAGGGTTTCCTTGTAGTATAAAGGAACCCATTGGCAGAAGGGTTAGACACACCTTTCACCATTATTCTTTCATATTAATAGTAGAAATCCTTAGTAAGGATCAAGTTATTTAGTTATTATGTTTCTTCTTGTTCATAGTATTTGTATTCCGCACTTATACTGTGTATTACGTTAAGAGTCTCTTTGTAAATAGATTTGTGATTACAGAAGTCGTTCACCATCCTTAACAGGCTGCAAGATCCACATCTAGTGGACCCAACAAAACCCTTTGTAACTTCCTAGGTAAGCCTAATTAAAATTTACACCAAGTCTCCCAACCGACCAATCCTAATTCTAAGCCAAAAAGTCTTGGCAACATGCACAGTATATCAACTTTGCATGCTACAGTGCCTCAAGAACCCTAGAAATTCCAAAAATTCTTAAAAGAAAAGCCTTCATTCTTTCTAATTCCCACTCACCTATGGACACAATCTAGAATTGTGATAAGAGTATTCTAAGAATACCCAAGATCCTAAAGGTTTTCTAAACCTCCCATTAAACTATGATAGACACAGTTGCAAAATAATACCTATATATGACAAATTTTTATTTCAAGATAGGAATGTAAACATTCCAACCATCATAAATAAACTTTTGACATATTCCCAGTAAGATCAAAAGATCCATAAGCAACTCTGTATCCAATTTTACAATGCTCATAACACCTGCATGATTAGATGAAAAACCACAAAAACTAACATGTTGTTGTCAACGGCCATTTTTACACTTGTCAGCGTCAAAATAACCTCTGTCAGCGTTAGAAAATAATGTGAAAAATCTAATAATTTACAAAGACTAATAACAGTGCACATCCTGTACATTCTATACAAAGATTTCAAAAACACATTTAGGTGAGATTGATCATTCCAATACTTGTGACCTAGTACTGGAACCTCCCGACATCAAAAGGTTTAGTTAAAAGATCAGCCATATTGTCTTATGTGTCTACCCTATCTAGTTGTATTAAACCTTTTTCAAAACAATCTCTTATAAAATGATGCCTAATTTCTATGTGTTTAGTTTTAGAGTGATATACAGGATTCTTAATGATGCACAATGTACTGTTATTATCTACAAAAATCTTGGTATGTATAAAATTATACCCATAATCCAACAGCTGGTTTTGAATCCATAGAACTTGTCCACAAACATACAGCTGGAGCCACATACTCAACTTCAGTTGTATAACTTGCCACCATTGTTTGTTTCTTGCATTGCCAAGATATAAGCATGCTCCCAAGAAATTGGCATCCACAAGTTGTGGATTTTCTATCATGACTATCACCTACATAATCACTATCTGAATAGCCAATAAGCTCCAAAGGAGACTCTCTAGGATACCACAATCCCAAGTGGGAAAGCATCAAAGGTATCTAAAGATACTTTTAACTACATGAAGGTGACATTCATTGGGTGTGACTTGATGACGTGCACATGCACATACTACAAACATGATATCAGGTCTTGAAGTTGTAGGATACATCAGTGATCCAATCATTGATCTATAGTGCCTGACATCAACCTCTTTTCCTTCTCCAATCTTTCCCCATGGGTGTTCCTTGTCCATAGGAGTGCTAGCTCGCTTTTCATGTGGTGAAAAGCCAAATTTCTTTAAGATCTCATCCACATACTTAACTTGAGAGATGAAGATACCATCCTCTTTCTACTGAACTTGAAGACCAAGAAAGAAAGTCATCTCTCCCATGGCACTCATTTTGAACTTATCTGTCATAATTTAGGAGAATTCATCACTCATTCTTTGATTAGATGAACCAAAGATGATATCATCGACATAAACCTGAACAAGAAGAAAATCGTTCCCTTCATTCTTTGTAAACAATGTTTGGTCTATGGTACCCCTCTTAAATCTATTTTCCACCAGATAAGTGGAAAGCGTTCCATACCATGCTCTAGGGGCCTGATGAAGGCCATACATAGCCTTCTTTACTCTATAAACATTATATGGATGCTCAGAATCTTCAAAACCAGGAGGTTGTATGACATAGAATTCTTCTTTGATTATGCCATACAAAAATGCACTCTTCACGTCCATTTGGTATACTTTGAAACCCATGCAGGAAGCATAGGCTAGGAATCCTTATTGCTTCTATTCTAGCATAGGTGCAAAAACCTCTTCATAATCTATACCTTCTTCCTGTGTGTATCCCTGAGCAACCAGTCTTGCCTTGTTTCTTATAACAATACCTCTCTCATCCTTCTTGTTTCTTAGAACCCATCTTATCCCAATAGGCCTAACATACCTTGGACAATCTACTAGCTCCTAAACATTTTAAATAGTAAACTGATGAAGCTCATCTTGCATTGCTTCAACCCATCTTTCTTCTTTAAGAGCATTAAAAATCTTCTTTGGTTCTAACTGAGAGAGAAAACAGGCAAACAAACATTCTTAAACAAAAGGAGTATCTTCCTTCTTGTGAATATTAGCAATGAATCCACCTTATTCTTAGTTCTTCTTGTTTGAACACGAGTCTGAATATCACCAATTATTTAGGAGGGAGGATGATCTTTGGCCACCTTTGTAAGTATTCCTCCCCCAAATAGTGAGTTGTCATGAACAGTGGACTCCATGATTCTAATATCATCTTCATTGCTACTCCCATCCCCACTTGAACTTGGAGGTATGTTGTCAGTGGTTAGAACTGGTCCACTGACATCTTGATTGAGTATGGGGTCTTCAACATGTTCAAAAATATTTCTGTTGGAGGAAGAGAATAAATTTCCAAACAGACTGTCAACGGCTGAATTCAACGTGTCAGTGTCTGAATTGGCTTTGTCAGCGGCTGAAGATGCATGCATGGATTAATCAACTGGTTTTTCTTGTTGCTCTTCTTCCTCCTTTCGAGCAACAGCAGATGCTTGCACAAACCCATCAGTCCATATAGGTATGGTGACATAATCAAATATGGGAGTTGGCTCAACTACATGTGATACTTCTTCTTTATCAACCTGTATACCTGCAATCTCAACAATAGGTTCTTCTAAGACAATTGGATTAGTAACAAGCATATAGTTCATGGACCTTGATAATGGTTCTAAGTCAAATAGCCAATTAGGTCCAGACTCAGGATCACTTGGTTTATTTTCTAAGAAGTCAACATGAATATTTTCTGTTAGAATCTTATACTTCTTGTTATAAACCCTATACCCCTTGCTATTTATGGAATATCCTATAAAAAGTCCCTCATCACCCTTAGAATGAAACTTACCTAGGTTATCATTAGTATTCAAAATCACTACATGACATCCAAAAGGCCTAAAGAAGTCTATATTAGGCTTCCTATTCCAAAGTAATTCATAGGGAGTCTTATTATGAAACTTATTGACTAAGACCATATTCTGAACATAGCAAGCAGTGTTCACAGCCTTAGCCCAAAAAGCAATGGGTAGTTTTGCATCTGCCAACATGGTTCTAGTTGCTTCTATTAGAGTTCTATTCTTTCTTTCAGCTACATCATTCTGTTGTGGAGTTCTAGCTATGCTAAACTCCCTGGAGATTCCCTTATTGACACAAAAGGCATCTAGAAGGTTGTTCCTAAACTCTCCACCATTTTCTAAGAATTTTAACCTCATTACCCATTTTCTTCTCAATCTGTGTGATGAAGCTAATTAAAGTCTTAGTAGTATCACTCTTTAAAGCCAAAAAGAAAGTCCAAGTAAACCTAGAATAATCATCAGTGACTACAAATCAATAGGATTTACCATTAAGGTTTTCTATATTAGTTGGGCCGAATAAGTCCATGTGTAATAGGTGAAGTGGCTTAAGACTGGTATGAACAAGCTTAGACTTAAATGAGGCCTTATGCTTCTTGCCTTTAAGGCATGCAACACAATTATGATCATTGTGGAATGCTTTTTAAGGCAATCCTCTTACAATATCATGTCTCACAAGTCTGTTCATGTTTTTGAAGTTAATGTGCCCTAACCTTCTGTGCCATAATGTACTTTCATCTATTAAATCTTTAGCATAAAGAAAAGACAAGTTGTTATTCATTCTAATACCATTTAGATTCACATTATAAATATCTTTATGTCTAGGTGTTCTAAATTCTATGAACTTGTCAGCAGGAATCTTAAAGTCTTTACTTAAAACTAAGCACTCAGTATCAGTGAAAAGAACCTTATTCTTGTTGTCATATACTTGTGACACACTAAACAGATTGTAATCAAGTTATTTTACCAGGAAGACTTCCTCAAACCTTAAGTTGTTGGTGATGAGTGTGCCTTTGCCAGAAATGCTGCCATAACTGCCACCAAAGTACACCTTATCACAATCTTTAATAGGAGTTAAATCGGTAAGGTAATCTTCCTTCCCCGTCATGTGCCTTGAGCATCTACTGTCCCAATATCCAAAATCATTGACCTGCTTGTTAATACCCTGCACAAGAAGAAAACAAATTAGTTTTCTTTGGGAATCCAAGCCTTTACAGACTTGGATTCATCTGGTTGTTCAACAAGAATTGACTTATTCCTTTTAACAACCCCCTGTTCATCCCTTTGTGGCCTAAACACCCAATTTACCCCAATAGGTTTAGTGATGACCTTTGCAAGAAAAATAAATCTATTACAGGACATAGAAATTCCATCTCAAATAGGGTTTTGGTCTTGTTTAGGTCTCCATGTCAAACTGGATGAAGCTTTAGACCCTGGTCCCTTATGTTTTAAATACCTATTACTTGGTTTAACATAATGTCTAACAGAAGCTAGTTGTGGCATTTTCATACCAAACCCAACTCTGTCAGCGGCTGATTTTGTCTTGTCTACGGACAGTTTGTTCCTGTCAGCGTCAAAATTAGGGTTTGCTACAGGAACCCATTGTATGTTAGACCAAGTATTGGTCTTTTGAAAGGGTCTTTTTCCATGAGTAGTAGTCCCTCTAGAAAATAAAGGAGCTAGTATAGTGGTCTGGGGACTTGTTTGGACTAAAGGTCTAGGTTTGACCATGGTTGACCTATTGTTAGCGGTAGATTTAGAGCCGCTGACACATTTATAATTCAAGTGAGAAAAACTCCCACATGTGTAACAAGCCTTTCTAGACATAACCTTAGGTCTAGATTGAAAGAACCCTGTCCCATTAACACTTGCTTGTCTTTGAGGTGATCTAGGTTTCCTATACATTTCAGCATATTTAACACTAGATTTGGTTTTAGTTGTAGAGCCAAAGTCAATAGTTTTTCCAGTGGTAGGGTTAGTGATGACAATGGGTCTAACTTCAGATTCTTCATCACTAAGAATCCCCCCTTAACAAAAAAACATAGGATTGGCTTTCTTCCACTGTTCAAGATCAGTCTCTTTCTGCTTATATTCTTCTATTGGGGTAAGCACTCTAGGTGTAGGAATAAATTCCTTTTCTTGGAGTTCTAGAATACCAGTCCAAGAAAGATCCGTTTTCAGAACACCATAGAAGTCCCTAGAAGGTGGTGTAATGGCAGCATACTCTTTCATCCCAATCCCCGACATGTCTCTAGGGTTTCTTTGTTCACTAACACACTTTTGTAGGGTTTGGCTGGCTTTATCAAACTTTTCAATTTTAAGCCCTATATTTTCTTTATCCTTAATGGCTTCACTTAACTGAAGTTGCAAGTCAGCTCTACATTTCCTTAAGGACTCTCTGGCTTCATTACTGACTCTCAAGTCTCTATTTAAAACATTAATTTTATCTTTCAGGTCAAATTCCATTTTCTTATATTCCTCTATCATTCCATCAGATTGTGCAAGCCCCCTTTGATAGTTTGCAAGTCTAATTTCTACATCAAAAACATCTGATTTTAACTTTAAAATATCTTTGTTAAGTTTTTCAGTGTTTAACCTGCAACCTTTACTACAAAAGGCATCATCATATACCTCATTATCTGATGAAGAAGAGGAGTTGGCCATGAGAGCAAAGTGAACGTACTTTTCTTGTTCCTTTTCAACAACCAATGCTTGATTCTCTACCACTTCTTCTGCCATAAAGCTCCAGTCCCATCCAATGCCATCAATACCTTGCATGGCAACCATAGCCTTTGGCTCATGATCCCCAATAGTGACCATCTGTCTTGATTTCTTTCCAGCATCATCACTTCATGGAGATCTACACTCTCTCATGAAGTGTCCTATCCTATGACAATTATAGCATTTAACCTTTGATTTTTCAAATCCAGCTGTGTCTTTAACATTAATAGTCATCTTTCTACCAAACCTCTTGTTCCATCTATTAGCCCTTATGCTTGCAAGTGCCATATTCCAATTGATATCCATCTCTTCTAGGTCAGCATCACTGATTTGCTCAAGAGCCTCATAGGTAACTAAGGAACCATTGGGTAATGCCGCAATGTATGCACATACTGTATCCAAATCAATACCAGAAGGTTTAAGACTTTGTGAGCCAACATTGTATGTGCCAGCGTAAAAAGTTGAACCGATGATAAGAGTTGATCCAGTAACAGGATGTACACTCAAACCATTAACATATGAGTCTTTGTCAATGGTTTGAGATTCACTGTGTTAGATGAAGGCCACACTTCCAGATGTTGACTTCTTCCCATATTCAAGTAAGGTCTCATTCTCCACAATTTTTAGCTTATTGTAGATGTCATCAAAAGAAGCACTCTTATGGGCATTGGTAGCAACAATTGATCTGGCTTCAGTTTTCCATGCATCACCAAGACCTCCAAGGAATGTAGCAATGATATCAACATCTTCAAGTTCTGTTACCATAAAAGCCAAATTGCTAGTGATGTCTTGAAGCCGACTTCTTACCTCACTTAGCTTCTCATTGGGATGAGCCTTAAACACATCATATTCACTCAATAGTTGCTTCTTCCTTTCTTTGGCCGTATCTTCATTACCACCATAGGTAACTTGAAGGGCTGCCCAAAGATCTTTAGCAGATTTAAAGCTTCTGTATTTGTGCTGGTTCTTTGGACCCAAGGAGAGTTTAAGAATGTTCAAAGTCTTCATGTAATTCTTTCTCAAGGCTATCTCAGCGACTGAGACAGCTCTTCCATCTTTAGGTCTTTCATTAAGAGCATCACCAGATTTTCCAGTTGTTCTTCGTGCTCCAATAGCAGCCTGAATCTTAGTTGCTTTATCAAATTGATTGCCATATTCAATGACTTCCCAAAGAGCATAGTCATTGACTTGAAGATACTGTTCAAAATCGAACTTCCATTGTTCAAAGTTGTCAGGATCAAGCATAGGAATTTTGAGGTTGTGATTTGATGAGGATGAAGATTCTGTGGTAGACATCTTGTTCGATTTTTAGGGGTTTTTCAACGATTTAGGGTTTTTTGGCAGTTTAGGGTTTTTAGGGTTTAATGTTCTTTAGATCAACGTTCCTCAACAATCTCTGATACCACTTGTTGATCCCAAACTTAGATTGATTTAGCTGAGTAAATCAAGTTTAACACGTAGAGAAACTTTGTGTATTCAACAATCTAAGTGTTATGCGGAATTAACACTTAGAACAAAGAACAAAATAAAACAATGTAAACCAAACTTTCACTTCGATTAATATTAAAACTTGCGTACAATGAAAGTGTAAAAGTTGTTATAAACTAAGAACCCTACGACCTCCTTTTATAACACAAGGAGTCGTACAATGGTCTACCTATCAACTATTCTAGGTAAAGATAAACATAGCAAAATAATACTGAACATATCTTTACTAGAATTACAAAACGTGTAGACTAAGTATTCCATCAGTGGTTGAACTTTCCTTTTTCATCGCTCAAATATGCTTTATCAGTGTTCACCTGTCAGCGCCTCTTTTACTCTTGTCAGCGTCCAAGTTCTTTTTGTCAGCGTCCTAGTGACTTAGTTAATTTTTATTCCCAACATTAGGCCCCTTGGTCAAAACCACCACCAAGAGCCATAAAGCTCTCGGTTTGTGTGCCAACGACAACAAACCAAACTAGAACCCGATCCCATGTTTAATCCTTTTTATTAACATGTTTTCATAATTGTTTTTAATGATTCATGGTAATGAAAAATAAATAAAAGATTAAGGATTAAATATACCGAATGTGTGAATAGATTTATGATTAGGAACCACAAACAATAACTGTAATATAATCAAGATTAAACAAGCAAGATCTCTCCCTTGTGTTGTGTGGGTGACGCGGCCAAAGAAGAAGAGAAAAAGAGAGATTAGGGTTTTTATTTATTGTGAAAATTGTTTTATGAAAACTCCTAGAGAGTTTTGTTAATTAACTAGGATTGGTTAAATGGGCCGGGCCAAAATCCCCTTTCCTTGTCTCTTAACCGCCGGCCATAAACACTCCATTATATGTTTTCGTTTTCGTTTTTCATTCTCGGTTTTATTATCATGTGTGTTCGTGTTTTAAAGTCGTGTTTTATTCGGGTTACGTTTTTAAATATTATACGTAAATATTTATCATGAGTTAATAATAATAATTTTATACGTAATACTTGTCGTAATTAATTAATATACGTAATTATTACATTAAATGTTCATGATACTTGTTGTGTATTAATTAGTCGTAAAGTTTTAATTTGTCCGTTTTTTCATGCATTTAATGTTTTAAGGTATTTTAAAGAGGGTTTTACACTCATTCTCCAACTTCTCCAACTCATTGCTTGGACATAACTCTCCAGTCATGAGGGCTTTTAGCTCATTCCAAGTCATTGCATTCGCAACTACTCTCCCCCTTGCTTAAACTTGAGTAATCCACCAAGTCAAGGCATTACCCACAAACGAACCAGTTGCATACGTGACCCTTTGTCCTGGCAAGCAGCCGCTCATTTCCATCACGTTCTCCATCTTCTCAATCCATTATGTGAGGGCTACTACATCTCCCTTGCCGTCATACTCTTTCACTCCACAATACATGAATGCCTTATAGGTACAACCATTGTTATTACCACCTCCATGTCCGTTGTTGTTGATGTTGTTCAGCTTGTTAGTCACTTCCTAAATGATAGTCGGTATCATGTTGGCTAGTTGAGCATCAATCAATGCAGCCAAGTTAGGATTTTCGCCACCACCAATACTTCCAGCCCCATTCTGATTGTTCATCATAGTATCATAACATAAGTCATTCATCAATAACTACTAAATACCCCGCTCAGTACGCTAAATACTACATACATATAACTACAACCAATTTACGTAACCAAGCATGCATTAACTCTCTTTCATGAAATCATACTTGAAAGTCCACTAGTGTCGTGGCACATATATAATTATGTAGGCCTCCATAATTATACATGTTCCCTTTCACTAATGTACTCCATCCTATGACGACACTTATAAGAAATTAACGATACACATAACACATAAATCCATCTACTAGCATAAGCACATAACACACAAGCTAAGGTTCAAAAAACTCCATTTATTAAAATGACATAGTCTAGCTAAAATAGCATAGACATAATCCGAAACACATAAAATACGAAAACAATAAAATAAAGTCATGATGGCCGTAAGAGTGGAAAACAACTTAAACTATCAAAGCAATAACTATCGGTTTGATATGAGTGAAATTACTCATATCAATTATATTATTAAACGAGCTTAAATTGCATATAACATATGAATATAGCCTTGTATGTGCATGTTTTCTTGTTTAGTGTGTGTAGGTACCAAGATCACAAAAACCGGAAAAATCGACACGAGATTAGAGATTTCATCAAAAGCCAAAAGACAAGTCGTTTTTATTAAAGGATTCAAGTTAAATAAGGATTTTGGGCCAATTGGGTCCTACATTTTCAAAATAGGCCTGAAAGCCCATTAATTTGTTATGTTATCACTTCGGAATGGAGCCCAAATCAACATTGGGTCAAAAGCCCAATTACAACAAAAGAAATAAACGAAATTGAAGAGTTATTAACTCTTTGGTTTACAATTTTGGGTCCAATAAAAGCCCAAAGTATAATGAAGGAGACGGTTTGAAGTATTTAGGGCCCAAAGGAAAATTACTAGACAGTGAAAGTTTAAATAAACTTTGGGGGTCAAAGGGCTCGGTCAAAACAAATAAACAAAAGAAAGAAAGTCGCGACTGAAAACCAAAATGGGGAAAACTATTTCCAGCCAAGAATCCTAATATTAGGGATGGCAATTGAATCTCACGCGCTTATATTAATTCCCAAGAATAAAGGAGATCAAGGGCGCATTTATTCACCAAGGTGCTGACATCAAGGCTACACTTGGCACCTTGATGCGTCAGTCTTTCTTTCCTATTGGCTGTTACACCTGCAAATCAATGAAGAGCCAATCACATCAAGCCAAGTAAGCAACAAAGAAGCACAACTAGCACAACTATGTGACACGGGGGCAATCCATGTGACCAAGGGAATATCACAACCCTTGGATTGAAACAAAAAAGAGATAGAAGAGAGAAGAGAAGATCCAAAGGCTGAAATCGATCCTTCATCAACACCCACCCCCTTAGGTTCTCCTATAAATACCCATCAATTTTACTGTATTTTCTATCCCTTTTCTTAGTATTGTTATAATGTTTAGATGTAGTTAGAATTTTGTAATTTTATTTTTATAAATGATGTAATGTTAGTTTGATTTAATAAAAAGTGATTTTCAGATTTATGCTCTTTTTGTCCACATTTTTATTTTACTGAGTTAAATTTACTTGCAACTTTCTTAGTTACAAATGAATATTATAATTGATAAATTATTCATTTTAGCTCAATCATTAGCTTTAATGAATAATGAAGTAAGATTAGGGATATAATTCATTTATCCCACTGGATAAATGTATAAATAATGTTGCTATTTCGATAAATATTGGTGGTTCAAGACTTGATATTGATGCTGATGGTTCAAGTAAAACCGGGGTTCGTGGTTTGATTGTGTTGGGTGACGTTTTGGTTCAAAGGTAGCTCAACGCTACCTTCTACTTCAAAGGGTTTTCCTGCAATAAGGTTAAGTACATTTTTTTGCTTAAGTATTAATTTGTCTAATCTGTTTGTGGTGTTGATCTTTGAGTAATCTGTTTGGATCGGTTAACTTGACTAATGTGGTTGGTGTTATGATGTTGATTTTTTTAAGTGAAGTTTAGATTGTTCTTTTAGCTATTGTAGATTGCTGTTTCATTTTCGAATTTGAGTATTGATGAGACTGCTTTTATACATAGTCTCATCGTCCAAATCGGGCTTAATTTGCATTATATATCATTAAAACTGCCAAATATATGCTCGTGTTTGTTGCTTGTGTATTTTAGGTACGGATATTGAGGAAATGACAAAAAGATCACAAGAATCATTCAAAAACGAACACGGCAAACAAAGCCGCACAATGAACTGGGCCCAAATCTGGAATTTCCAAAAATGACCTTGAAGAATTGAAGATTGTCAACATTGGTCCCTCATTTTTGAAGACTTGGCTTTTTATACCCTTGCAAAACTCATAAAATGCATTGTGGTCCCTAAAATATCAAGATTGTACAAGTTCAGCCCTTGAAGTATGAAGAAATTGCATTAGAAGCCCTTGGAACAAGTTTGTAAAAAGGTTGTGCCAAAATTGACACTTTGGCAAACTTAAAAACAAAGGGAATGAAGTTTGGAGCTGATTATTGCAAAGTGAAAAGAATATAAACCTTGGGGGGCCAAACTGGCCAGACAACCATTTACACCACCACCAATCAACCTGCCACCTCACCTCTCCCATCCACTCACAGCCTTCCACCTCACCACACCTGCCAACTCACCATCCACTACCACCTTATTTAATAAACATTTTTTTAAAAAACCTGTTTTATTATCAAAAAACACGTGGGAAACAAATATTCAAACGTTTAAGCAGATTAAAACCTGCTAATCCTCCCACCCCTAATCCTAGAACCCTAAAACCCAAATTAACCAAATCAAAGGGGTTTTCTTAATACTCATCCAGATCACCAATTTACCATCCTATAAACCCATCCCACTCACAAAACTTGTATCCCGTGACTCCCATTGGGCCCCCCAAGACTCCCCTGCTTCACTATTTTTGGTAAAATGAGAATATGCTCAGTAATCAAACGACCCATGTGATTTTCTTCCTCCCAAAGGCATCACCAACGGCTAAGATCACTTCATCACAACTGGCATATCACATGGAGCTTTTTTTTTACCAAGACTTCAAGATTCGTCCAAGGGTAGCATTGGCATTTCATGCCATTAGGGTTTTATGTTCTGGATTGTTCTGTAGCCATTATATAAGGCACCCCTAGCTTAGCATTTTTTTTCTTGTTCCAGTTTTTCTAGCAAAATTCTTGTAATTCCTTTTTATGCAATATAAAGTGGGTATTTGTTTTAAAAATAGTTTTCCTTTTATGATTGATAAAAGTTGGTGTTTGTTTTAGCTAGAAAATCTGAGTTCCATAAGTATTTTGTAAACACTTTGTGTGTTTGAGGTTTCAAAAAGGTTTTTAGTTGGTTAAAATTTCAGAAATCCAAGCTTTCAAGGAAGTGAAAGTGGACTTGGATATTTGGATTTCTGAATTTGATCTTGTTTTAAAACGTATCCAAGTTTCAAGTTTTATAGGTTTGTTGATTTGTGAAAAGGTTTAAGGAGGAAAAATCAGAAAGTGCATTTTTGTGTTTGTTTATTGTTCTTAGCAGGTTCATTGGAGCTTGCTTGTTGTCCAAGGTTCAGCACAAGCCACCAGCTTGTGGGAGGTGACATAGCAGTCACTGAGGGACCTGGATGTAGGTCCCTCTAGGTAGCATTCTCATCCCTTGTTTTCAGTTTTAACTTTGGCAATTTATATGATTTGGTGAAAATGAATGTAAGGTGTTTAAATGTTGATTATCCTGTTTGTTCATGGTTGTTTAGGGTTGATTTGCATGTCTAGATAGGTTAGGATCAGTTTGAGTAGAGTGTGAAAAGATTTGCTTTGAAAATTTTGGTTTCTGAAATTTTAAGGGGTGTTTGGATTAGGGTTCAATTTGGGGTAAAAGACTTTACTCTTGTGTTAAAATCTGTTTTAAACACTCCTTTGGTTGTTAGTAAGTGATACATGTGCTTAGTTTTCAGATTGGTAAGGTATAAAACACATTGACATGCTAAAATATTGGAAAACATAGCCTAAATCAGTAACTGCTTGTTTTTGCATGTACTTGTGTGATTTTGCTATCACATCTTTAATGCTCTTAAGTTTGATGATAAAGTAGGATTGTATACTGGTTATAAGTCATTTGATTGATCATTGTGCAAGTTATTGGCTCTTGATATTCACTTTTGTGCATGTAAAATCAGTAAACACCCCCAGACTTGTGCAAACCTTAACAGAAACTTGATTATGCAATTTGTGGTTGATTTTTGTGTTTGCTTGTGTGTTTTTGTGCATTTGCTTGACTCCCTATACTCAACTGAGTATAGGGATGCCCTTTTGTCCATCAAAAACATCACTAAAAATCAAGAACAAGTCCTCTTGTTCAAATCTGCATAAGTGAAGATATCATCCTTTTGGTTCATAAGTTTCTTTTCTTATCTGGGCACATTTCAAATATTTCTAGGGCTTAATTTGGATTAACTTGGTTTTGTTTTTGTGTTTTTATGATTAAAGTGTTATCAGGATTGAGTTTAAAGTTTTAAAAAGAAAAATAAAATAAAAAGCAAAAAGGACGTGGCCAGGACTCGAACCTGCGCCACTCCTCCCACACACAAACGCGTTTACCAAATGCCCAAGGGTCTTTGACTGGTAACACTTTGCAACATTATCTACTTAAGGGGTTTTTGATTTGGCTTTTCTAAATTAAGCCGTAGCTAAATAAGCACTCACAAGCTTATTGGCTAAGCTTTTTTGCTTGTTCTCATTTTTCTTGTGTTTGTCACTTAGTTTAGGATTTTTTAGCATAAAGTCTTAATTTTTCTCTTTCTTTATTTATTTTTTATTAATTTTTCTTTACCCATTTTTATTTAATTAGATTAAAAATAGCAAAAGTAGTTTTAAAATTTTATAAAAAATATCTTTAGGTTTTATTAAAGTAATTTGAGGTTTACAGACAATAAAGTTTTCAAAAAGTCTTATTTTTGATTTTATAGGATTTTAGGGTTTTTAACCAACTTTAAAATTTAATATAAAATTATAAAATAGTTTTTAGAAACTTTTAATTGCATTTCTGTCTTAGTTACAATATTTTAGATTTTTGGTAGTTTTTTAGATTTATTTTATAAACTTTGAATTTTTTTGTTATTTTATTATTATTTTATTATTAAAAATTGAAAATTAGTTTTTTCTACTTTTTTTATTTTTCCTAGATCGTAGACACTTAATTAGGAGTTTTGTACCTTTCCAAATATTTTTTGGGCTTTTCAAATATTTTCTAGAATTAATTTAAGTTTTAATTGATTTTAATAGTTTTTAAGTGTTTAAAAATAGTTTTATTTGGTTTTAAAATTTAAAAAAAATACTTTTTATCTTAATTAGGTCATTTTTGAGGTTTACAAACTTTAAAATCTTGTTTGGGACTTTTTAATAATTAATTGTGATTTTTAGGGCTTTAATTAGCATTAAAAAGTCATTATCTAATTAATTAAAAGGTTTTAGCAAGTTTGGATTTTTTGTAAACTCTTAGAATATTATTGTGGATTTTTAGTAATTTTAGGAATTTTTAGGTTAAAATTTTTAATTTTGTAGTTTTTTACGGTTTTACGTGATCGCCTTTTTCGTCTTAGTTTAATCCGTCTTCGTAACCGTCTTTCTCTTCTAATCTCATTTCTTTCTTTCTTTTTCAATCATATAATCACAAATCAAAATCAATTCATTACACAAGGCACTTGCCTCCTTGAGAACGAACTCACTTTTAGGGTCATTCACACACGGTTTTCCTAAATCGTCGTGCATACTTGCCCTATTTTGTCATCCTTTTCCTAAAGGGTACAAAAACTCTACAACATCATTTTGGCGCCGCTGCCGGGGAGGCGTGTTGTGTTTTGATTGCAATTATTGTTTTTATACTAACCATAATTAGTATTTGTATTAGTAGCACTCTACTAATACGTATTATCGTTTTTCAGTTTTTGTGTGAATACTATTACTATATTGTATACGTAGAACAATAAATTCACAAGTACTCCAAATACGTGAGAAATCACAACCTTGACTTGGGAGTTCATTACCCAATCATTGTATTCGAATCTCAAACCAAAGAAAAAAGGCAAAAATAGATAAATACTTTCGTGAAGATCGATTTTGAAAAATACAAACTATAAGGTGGGTATAAGGCGGTTGTATTTCACGACCTAAAGGAAAAAGGCTCTTAAGTGCTTCGCGCCGCCTCGTTTCCTCCGCTTGCTTGTGAGTATTTGATTTTGAGAGCTAATCGAGGGTTTTGCCGCCCAAAGTATTATTACATATCATATATATTTTCTTGGTTTTCATTGATTAAACCCTCTTGAACGATTTGGTGTTCCACCATCGTTCTAAAGTCATCGAAGGCGTTCACTTCACGTGATCGTTTTCATTCCTTGAGGCTTCTTTAATCAAGAGATTTGATTAAGGAGGAGATTTGTAGATTTTTGTCTACATAATACATTCACCAATTTCCAAAAAAGTTAATACCATCAAAAACCACAAAAAAAATTGAAAAATACAAAACACCAAAAAGAATCTTCTTTGCTCGTCTCCACGTTGTACGTGACGTTTATGCTAACTCGTAATCAAGCAAAACGTGCACGTAGACGAAAGAACAAAACTCCCACTCCAACTCATTCTAGTGAGGAGTCTCCTATTGACGAACCCATTGTACGAGAAGCACCAACCATGGCGAATCGAACTATGATGGAGTTACTTCAAGCACCCACCGAGGGTTATGGAGAAGCTATTGTGATTCCCGCTATCCTTGCGGAGAATTTTAAGGTGAAAACGGGTTTGTTGTCGATGATCCAAAACAACAAATTCCGTGGTGATGAGAAGGACAATCCACACAACCATATCCGCCAATTCAATCGTCTTACCGCCACGTGCAAATTTAAGGATGTCTCGAATGACTCGATTAAGATGATGCTTTTTCCGTATTCCTTAGCGGGGCCCGCTAAAATTTGGTTAGAGAAAGAGCCACCCAATTCTATATTGACGTGGAAGGATCTCGTTTCCAAGTTCGTGAACCAATTTTTTTCCGCCCTCTAAGACTACGCATTTGAAAAACGAGATTTCTAAATTTTCACAAGAATCAAATGAAAGTTTTTCAACGGCTTGGAATAGGTTTAAGGAGATGTTACATGAATGTCCTCATCACAGTTTTTCCGACTTGCACCAAATTGACACGTTTTACAATGGACTTAATGATCATGAAAGAGATTATTTAAATGTCGTCGCGGGTGGTAATTTTTTGTGTAAAACGGTTGAAGAAGCTTTGGTCATAATTGAGAATAGGTCTAAGGTTTATAGCCCTCGGAACACACCGAGTGTTGCCAAATTGGGCTCATCATCGTCTCGTAGCATTAATGCCTTACATGATGAAGCAAATGAAGAAAATCGGTTTTTTTGATAGATTTGCTAACCTTATGTCCCATTGGAAAGCTCAAGAAGCTTCGAATTCCGCTTCGGTTAAAGCGGTTTCTAAGAGTTGTTTGTCTTGTGGTGGAGCTCATGATCTTTCCGAGTGCATTACCGCGGATGGTAACACTTCGAGTGCTTATATAGCCACGGGAACTTATAACCAAAACGGTCAAGGTTCCCGCCAAAATCAAGCTCCACCAAATCAAAATGCTAATAACTATCGAAACAACAACAAAGGTAATTATCAAGGAAATCAAAGGAATTACAACAAGGGTAATTATCAAAGTGGAAATGGGCAAATTTCAAATCAAAACCAAAACCGTGATTTTCAAACTTCCACACAAGGTTTTCAAAATGATCACACCAAAAATCTTCAAGGAGAATTTTTGAGTTATGCTAAGGCTAATGATGCTAAGTTTGACAATATGCAACGTGAAATGGTTAGCTTAAGATCCGAGTTGAAAAACGAGCTTAAAAACAAACTTTCTAATGAACTTAAGACTCATGCTAATAAAATGGAAGGAAATGTTCAACGACTCCAACAAAATCAACAAAAAATGGAGCAAGGTCAACATGAGATTAAGCAAGAGTTGTTAAAAGCGGATGCTAGGCAATCTGTTGAATTTAACGGATATAGATCTTGTAGCCTGTCAGGACCGGTGAATGACTTCTGTAATCACAAGTCAAATCACAAAGAGACTCTATACACAATATGAATGTAGAATATAAATACAAACAAGAGAAACAGAATAACTATGAAGACTTGATCCTTTCTAAGGATTTCTAATATTAATAATGACTAGAACTACGTTTTGTGAATGAATGTCTAACCCTTCTGCCTCAGGTTCCTTTTATACTACAAGGAAACCCTAATACAGCTTACAAGAAAACGTGTAAAACTGATATGCATATCTTCTCCTAATATAACTCATGCATATCCTAACAGAATATTAAGTAAATAACAATGTTTGACTTCGACTAGGACCAGGAGCAGGACTTGCTCCTACTACGACTAGGACCAGGAGGAACTACATACCTCCTAGTCTACCTATAACATATAACTATTACAATGGTCCTAACAATCCTCCCCTAAACTTGAATTTGACCTGTTGAGTTCAAGTTTCCTGGAAAACGTGCAAATAAAGACCGAGGATTGTAGCAGCAAAACAAACAGCAACATCAATAAGATAAGAATCAGAAGAACAGCTGCACAAACCACTAGAAGCTTCTCCAAAGCTTGGAACAAATCAGCAACGTGTTGAATCTTTACAGCAACATGAGCAGATTTGATGAGCCTTTACCAAGTAGCTGCTCGCTCTTGGGCTAGCTAGTCATTCTGGTGGAATAAGCATCACCCTGGGAGACTAGAACCCAGCCCAACTCTTAGAACGTGAATCAATGGTGAGTGGGGGTACCCTGATGATTTTAGGCAAACCATCACAGCCGTCAACGGATTTGATGCGTCTTTACCAGAAGCCGTACCCCTCTGGACTCGCCAACTCTTAGCAATAAAGCATCGGTGAGTTGAACACCCTATAGCTTTAAGCAAGCTATTACAGCTGTCAACGGATTTGATAAGATCTTTACCAAGAGCCGTACCCCCTTGGATTAGCCACTTTTCAGTCCAAGACTATGGCAAGTGAAAACCATCCAGTTTTAGGTAACCTGGCAACCATCAACGGATTTGATAATCGCACCAGGAGCCGTACCCTCAAGGTGAATCAACTTTTTCTTGTCGATGAGACATGGTAAGTTGAGAACCATTTGTTGTGTGGACCACGTCCATCACCAAGTGAAACCAAGAACCAGAACAATCTCAAACCAGGAACCACAAGTCAAACCATCCAAGGGATATTATGTACAAGTATAAAAGCTAAACTGTGTTAAAGTATAAGCAGATATTATATAAAATGTATATATATATTTTTTTTTTTTCTCTTTTTTTTTTTTTTTTTTGTTTTAAAAAAAATGTTGTTTTTTTTTTTTTTTTTTTTTATTATGAACTTTCAACTATAAAGTATAAAAATCACCAAACACTATACACATTGGTAAAAAGAATCAAAATAAAGGAAACACACTTACAACCCAATCACCTTAGAGACCAGAAGCTGCCCTCTTATCCGCTAGCAGCCGTGCTTGAATACCCTCCACCAAAGACGTAGCCATACTCGACTCATTCCCAGTAGGAGCAGTAGAAATCTGCAAATGACTTGCCAGCATTGCTTCCATGGAAGAAATAGTCAAAGGATACACAACATCAGTCAACATAAACACCACAAGACCAGAACCTAACTCCAACACATGGACTCCACAACCAGCATAAAGCTTCCAGCGAACAATCTCCCATTGCATTTGATCCTTCCATACGCCCAAAGGAGTAGCGGATGGAGGAGGATCCAACATCAGTTTGAGATCAGCCCAAAGACGCATACCAGGCCAGGAAGACACCGCCATAGGATTAAACGACATACTAGAATCCACAAGCCCAAACAAGGTCATAAGATCCATACGGTCAACCCATGATAACACACCCTGCAAACCCGTTACCAATCGCACAGTCCCATCACTCAAAGTGATCCGATGGGAGACACCACCAGGAAGTGTTGGAGACCGCTCAGCCGCATAACCCGCAATGCTACCATTGCCTAAAGGTAAGTCAGAATCACTATCCGAAGCTGCATCAATTAAGTTTTCAGGATCACGCTTCTCAAAAGGAACTGATTTACCGCGACGAACACGACGAGTAAGTTTCTGGCGAGTAGAACGTCGAGGCGTGGGAGCCGAAGGAGTGGATTCAACCTTCACCTGAACTTCATCAACAGCAGGAGAAGCAGTAGGAGTAGACTCATGAACATGTCCACCCAAAGAACCACTCGGAGCTGCATCAGAAGTGGGAGTAGGTTGTGTTGCAGAAACTGGTGGTGATGAAGATGGCACCTCAGATGGAGCAGCAGCAGGGATGGTGGAATCAACAGAAGTACTGGCTGGAACAGGAGTGGTGGAAGGTCCAGGTGTGGTGGGGGTAGCATGAGTGGTGGTGGTTGTCACAAAGATAGTAGTAGCAGGACCAGTAGTAGAACCAAGAGGCGCAACCAAGGGAGTAGAAGAAGGACCAACAGAAACAGCACCAGAACCAGAAGAACCACCAGTGGAACCAGGAATGGGCAAGGACGAAGAAACAGTAGAAGTAGCAGGCATCGAAGCTGTCACACCACGAGGATGGTAAACAAATTTGTCCGGTATAGGTTGACTCGCACGCCTCACCATGTTCTCATACATTTTCTTGAGCTCATCAAAAGTCAAAGTCCGTACCCGTGCCCAAGACCAAGGAGCATTGAAATGAGCAGCAGACTGAAATTTGACATAACGTTGCATCTGCTGGCGCTGCTCAGCCTTAGAAAGAGGTCTGTTCCTACGCTGTTTCTTTAGTTCCTCAGCAAGAGTCAACTGATGCTTACGCATCATTACCATAGCACGCGGAATGCAGTTGTGTTCATCAACATCATCACCCAACAAATCTTTAAACTGAGCATAATCCCGAGTGAGAACAGTTAACACTTGCATCCATTCGCCATCAGTCCAGTGCATAGCATCATGCTGAATTTGCGCACGCCTTCTTTCACGGAGCTCTTCCTCAGCAGCAATGTCCTCCGCATCAAGCTCAGCCTGAACCCTACGAGCAGCCTCTTCACCAAGTCTGTCTTCTTCAAGCTGGCGACGAGAGCGCTTGCGGGTTGGAGATGGAGGATCAGTCATTGGAGCTTTGCCCTTAGGATCATGTGAAGGAGCAGCATGAGAACCAGTAGCAGCATCAGAAGCACCACCCATAGAAGGAGGAACAGTACTGGAAGAAGGAGCATGGGAGGACATTGGAGGACCAGGCAGATCATCATAAACTTTATCAGCAAAGGCAGCCTTTGCCAGCAATGTCAAGCCATCCTCAACATCCTCCGAAGCCTCATCCTCAGACTCAGAAAGAACCACATGCTTCTTTCGACGACGCTGTTGATTCTCCAAGACCTTAAGACGATCGGCCAGAGGAAGAACAAATTCCCGTGTGAGCTTCCGATGTTGGTTCAAGTCAGCTTCCAAGCAAATCATCCTCTCATGGTACCTGTGCATAAGATCTAGCAAAGATGTCAGATTAGAAGTAGGCTCCTCTGCCTGCCCACCAAGAGAACTTGGATCAGGGAAAGCATCACGGGAGCCCGAAGCAACATTGGGGTCAACGTGTGGAGTACTAGCAGCAAAGGGGATATCTGTCGAGTGTGGGGCAGGACTAGGAGGTGGAGTCTCCACAAATGGAGACCTTTGTGGAGCCGAGGAAGGACCAGCCTTGGGAGGGGATGGTTGTTCAACCACCACCTCCTCAACTAGCTCCTCCTCTACCACAGGAGTGGCATTACCAGCAGGAGCCACCTCCTCCTCCATGGGGTCATCATCTAACACAACCAACTCAGGAGCCTCCTCCTCCTGACCTATGGGACCCTGAGCCAAACCCATCATGGCTTCAGTCAGGGGCCTCCAATCCCCATGAAACCCATTCATCATGTTATAATACACTTTCGCTGTCAGCTTAGATGGTACATGCTCAGCCCTATCTCGTGGAATGCAAACAAGTATTTCTTGAATAAACCTAGGATACATAAGAAATTTCTTCCTAGATCCCGCAGTGGACAAATTACTAGCCATCCCCTCAAAGATATAATGTGAAAAGTTAAACACTCTACCCTGGGCTAAACATATAAGACCAGTAGCCAAAGGAGTAGGGAACGCATCCCAACTCCCCGACTTGGGACTCAGACAATGTATTAAATAGTGAACCAGAAGCTTCCACTGAGGGGAAAACCTATTCTTTTGGAAGTTAAACCTCCCCCCATGATCATAACCTATGGCAGCCATACCCTCTAAAACTTCCGCATTTGGAAGTGAGACTACACCCCCCTCATCTTGAAAATGAAGAGAAGAGCGAATAGATTCTTCAGTGACCACATAAGCACGTCCATCTATGGTAGCATGGATCGCTCGTGGACGTCCAGCCACATTTACCAGTTCAGCAGACGCCCAAAATTGACGTACCACAGAATCATATATGGTAGGACAAACAGTAAATGCATACCTTAAGTTAGAAGCCTCAATAAACTCCAATATATCAGCAAAATGTTCACTATTAGGACCATCCCCCAGATAAGCAACACGATTATGAGCAGGTTGATAAGCAAGAGCAGCCATGGATCTTGATGAATGGATTGAAGAAGGATTTAGATTGGAATGAGAGGAGTAGTAGCGGTTTTTGTGTGTGTTTTAATTGTAATGAGTGTATGTTGACCATATAAGAAGAAGATAGTAACTGTTCATTGACCCCTATTAATGGGGGGTTGCCCTTTCAAATTATGCCATAATGGCATACTAACCACTTGCCCTTTTTAACATAATAACTTACCCCCAATTGATTTGGTGAATTCAAACTTGTAAATATCAGTATTGGAAGCGTTGACCAAAAGTCAAAGTGCACAATAGTCGGACCAGGAGCAAAGCGTGATTAAGAAAGGACAAAAGGAATGAACAGTAGCCAGACCAGTACCAGCACCCATATCCAAACACTACTATACTGGGAAGGATTTGAGACCACCAGAAAGCATCCAATCATAACTAGAAGCTGACCAAAAAGGACCAGAAGCCAGTCATGTAAGGCCATATCCATCAGAAGTGAGCAAAAATCCTTCATCAGAAACACCACACACCCCCAGAACCAAGAAAGTATGTTGTTAAAAACTACGAATACGTTAGACTAACCTAATATGTACACAAAGCCTCCCCTTAGGCTTTGCCTCCCCTCAATCCTAGACTTCAAGGATTGACCATCCCAATATGAACCACCAAGTGGTTAAACCGAGGACCATCAAAAGCTTTAGTCAACAAATCAGCAACATTGTCATCCGTATGAACTTTAAGAACCTGTATCAGCTTCTTCTCATTGGCATCGCGTATAAAATGATGCCGAATCTCAATATGTTTCGTCCGCTGATGAAATACAGGATTCTTCGCTATTGTTCCTTTATTGCCAGTCATGCTCCTGGAGCAGCCACTATCAACAATGCCTAGACTAGGATCCTGGTATGGAGTAACCTACAACAACAAGATAATCACAATGCAATAGTTAGTGTCTAAAGGGGACCCAAACCTTTTCAGGTTTGAGCCTGCCTTGTGGATCATTAGTAGAATGCCAAGAAGATTGATGAGATCCACTATTGTTCCTTGGTTGCCTATTCATCATAAGGGTATTATTATTTGACCAGGAACAACCTGCTGAGGACTTAACAGCAGTTCCCAAATCTCCCAAACCAAAATACGTGTGGTCAAAATAATGCGCATAGTTTGGATTATAATTTGGAAAATAATTACTAGTTGTCTGGCATCTATTTTCTCTCCAAGAATCAGACATATAAGGAGAGGATACTCTAGGAGTATGAAACATTGGAGCACAAGGATTAAGTCTTCTAGTAGTATATGGAGCAGCTCCTGGTGATCCAGGAGCAAGTAAAGCATAATTAACAGATGCATGTGTGTCATAATAATCACAATCTTTAATTAAATGAAAGGGACTGCCACAAACAAAACATGTTTTGAAAGACCTTTTATTAGAATGAGACTGTTTCATACTGCCGACTTTATTACACACAGTTCTAGAAAAAACATGCTTCCTAGGACTCAATGGACCAGACACACTTGACTTGACAGCGACTTTTTCTTCACACTTCCTAGCACTAGTAGCAGCATGTTCATCCGACTTGGAACTCGTAGGTCTTGACTCTTCACTTGAACCATTAGATGCAGAGTCGCCGGCTTTGTCACTGAAAGTACATGAGACAAAGTCGTTAGAATTAGTAGAACTTGTTGGGGACTCAAGCATCTGTGATCCATCCGAGTCATTATTCCATGAGGTAGGCATGAAAGTTCCAGTAAGAGGAGGAGGAACAGCATGCATTTCTGCTGCTGGTTTAAACCTATTGTAGCTAGGTTTTCCCTCATCCTCTTTGTCGGCATCAAAGACGCTTGAGAAAGATAAATCAAATACATCTTCAGAATCAATATATTTTTCAAATCCTAAGCCTCTTTTAGTTCTGCCAGACATGCTACTATCAATTAATTTTGAAAGATTTTTAGGTGCCTTTTGCCATTTGTCAAATCTTAACAGTGTAGCATCTAATTTAGCTTGCATCTCCTCTTTTTCTTTGATACTAGCATCTCTTTCAGTTTCTGTATATTTAAGCATATTTGTAGTGTTTTCTAAATCAATGCTTAGTATCCTGATTTTATCCTCATATGCACGTTGTGTATCTTGTAACCACTTCTTTTGTTGTTCCAATGTGTTTAATGAAGCTTTATAGGCTTGTACCTCTAAGTAATACTTATCATTTTGTTCATTTACTTCATTAAATTGGGACAACAGTTCTGTGTATTTATCATGACAACCAAGGGGACAATGTTGTACCTGAGGTGAGATGCCCATAAGAGCAAACTCTTCTGCTTCTTCTGCATCAGAGAGATTCCCAGCAATCATTGCCAACACATCAGTCGTTGATTCCACTGATTCCAGAGTAGAAGCCTGATGATCATTCCAGTTGACCATGGAGTCAACAGATACCAATGCTCTCTTGTCATCTTTAACCTCCTGAACTTTGAAAGCGGAGTACCTGCTCTTCTCCTGATCATTCTTGCTAGGGCACTCTCTAGCAAAGTGACCCTGTTGCTGACAGTTATAGCACCGAACCTTGCTTCTATCGAATCTTGCTGGCTCCCGAGGGTTGTAATTAAACTTCCTTCCTGCTTTCTTCTCAAACTTGTGAACCCTCAGAGTAAGCATGGCCATCTGCCATTTAAGATCTATCTCATCCAGATCCAGCTTATCGATCTGTTTGAAGTCATCAAACGCCAGTTGTTGTTCAGCAGTAACATCAGCAACAAAAGAATGAAGAATAGCTTCTACCATACTACCAGACTTGGCAGGGGGATCAGAAGCAGAAGACATGGGACTAGATGCATATGACATGGGACTAGTATGCTGAATAGTATGCTGGGGAGACACATTATTGCTCTGGCTACTTGCATATGCCATGGGACTAGACGCCATAGAGCTCACAAAGGCTGAATTAGCAGGAGTGGGAAAAGAGTCACTCGGATATCCCCTCACATGAGGTTCGAATGTTCTGAGCCTATGAAACAAATCATCAAAACTGAGATAATCAAGCCCACCTTTGGCTTTAAGAGAGATTACCACCTGGTTCCAAGAGTAGGGCAAGGCTTTAAGAAACCTTGCATTAACATCACCATCATCAGGCTTGGACCGAAGTTGATTCAACTGGCTCAATATTTTCTGGAACCTATCATACCCTTGATTCAGGCCTTCAGTTTCTGAGATTTTGAACTCTGTGAATTCATCTCTCAGCATGGACCTTCGCATTTTCTTTGACTCCTCATTTCCGCCAAACCTTGCTTTTATGCCGTTCCAGATCTCTCTGGCATCATCCAAATGGTAGAAGTCACCCATGTGATCTTCAGGAAGAGATTGAAGCAAAATTGTTTTTGCTTTTACCTCCTTCTGAATAGCGATAATTTCCTCATGAGATTTAGGGTCAAGAAGAGTAATATTACCGTTCTTGTCTCGTCCAGTAAGCTTTCTGCTGTTTCCATTTAGAATGATCTTCCAAAGATCTTGATCAGTGTTGGTGATCCACCATTCCATCTTCATTGCCCAGTTGTCATATTCACCTTTCTTCAGAAGAGGGAATTTTCCATTCGTGTTGGAAACCGTAGCCAGGATCTGCTGAGGTTGCACAATTTTAGGAGTGCCTTCTTCTCCTGTTTGAGTAGAAGTTGAGGCAGACATGATAAACAGATTGTTAAAAATAAGAGAACTTGATTCTTGTTGTATAGAGACCCTCCCAGGCTCTGATACCACTTGTTGAATTTAACGGATATAGATCTTGTAGCCTGTCAGGACCGGTGAATGACTTCTGTAATCACAAGTCAAATCACAAAGAGACTCTATACACAATATGAATGTAGAATATAAATACAAACAAGAGAAACAGAATAACTATGAAGACTTGATCCTTTCTAAGGATTTCTAATATTAATAATGACTAGAACTACGTTTTGTGAATGAATGTCTAACCCTTCTGCCTCAGGTTCCTTTTATACTACAAGGAAACCCTAATACAGCTTACAAGAAAACGTGTAAAACTGATATGCATATCTTCTCCTAATATAACTCATGCATATCCTAACAGAATATTAAGTAAATAACAATGTTTGACTTCGACTAGGACCAGGAGCAGGACTTGCTCCTACTACGACTAGGACCAGGAGGAACTACATACCTCCTAGTCTACCTATAACATATAACTATTACAATGGTCCTAACACAATCTAAGTTTGAAGACCGTACGGGAAAAATGTTTGAAGCTATCATGTGTAAGCCCTCTTCTTCGGGTGGTCTACCTAGTGATACCATCGTGAACCCGAAAGGAGAATTGAAGGTTATTACTACTCGTAGTGGTAAAACTTTCAAAGAACCCATTTCTCGTCCAAGTACTTCTATGGAGAAGGAAAAAGAGAAAGAACCCGAGGTGGTGGTTGAAAAGGAGCAAATTCCAAGCCCACGAAGTACCGCTCAAACCACACCTACGGTTGAACCCACACCAATCATGGAACCCGAGATTCCAAGGCCGATTCCTATGCCTATGCCCCAACCCACACCACCCTTACCTTACCCTTCAAGACGAGACAAGGAAAAGGCACAAGAACGAAATAATTATCAATTTGAACTTTTTATGAAAATGTTTCGTGACTTGCATTTCAATATAAGTTTTGCCGACGCCTTAGTCATGATGCCTCGATTTGCCGCGAACTTCAAAAGTATGTTGAATAACAAAGAAAAATTGCAAAAATCGTCTAGTTATTCATCGGTTTTTCTAAGCCGCATACCTCAAAAAGTCGGTGATCCCGGCAAGTTTTTAATCCCATGTGCTATACAAGACATGGAAGAATGCTACGCCTTGGCCGATCTTGGTGCTAGTATTAATTTGATGCCTCTTGAGATTTTTAAATCGCTCAATCTTCCCAATCTCACTCCTTCAAGAATGTCAATCGAGATGGCCGATCATTCTATGATTCTAGCTTGTGGAGTTTCCGAGGACGTCTTCGTGAAAGTTGGAAAGTACTACTATCCCGTAGACTTTATTGTTGTTGACATTCCCATCGATCCTAAAGTTCTGTTAACTTTAGGTCGATCATTTTTGGATACCTCGAGAGCACTTATCGATGTGCATGCAAGGAAAATCACTCTTCGTTTTAATGAGGAAGAACTCGTCATTAATGCAACTCAAAACTCCACGCTTTCTCATGTGTATTCTATCACGTCTTTGTACAATGTCAATCCCATCAAAAACATTTGCAAAAAGATTTCAAAAAGAGTTTTAGGAGTTGTTGAGAAAAATGAAGTTCCGTCCCCTCCGCCGGTGGAGGTTAAGAGTGTTAAGCCTACGATTCCAATTGTGAATGATTCTTCGGATGATGAATGTGTTGATCCCGATGGGGAAGTTTTCTTTGTTGACAAACGTTTTGAGAACTTGCCACCACCTATACCAAAACGGTTTTCAAATGTGAGAATTTTTAGTGTGACTAACATTGCTTTAGATACACCAAATATTTTTGACATAATTAAATCGGCTTTTCACAAGGAGAGTTTAAAAGATGAAAAAGGAAAAGATTTTGAATTAAATTTAAAAGATTTTTCTGCAATTCTAACTCCATCATCACCACGTGTATTGAGTACTACAAGCTCGTCTTCTCCTTTTGACGATGCTTTGTGTGGACTTAGTGTGGGGGAATCCCCTTATGTTCCCTCCCCTTTCTCCACCGAGGACGAGATATTTGATCCTGGAATTGCTTATATAGGGAAATCTCGGTCTTCCGCCGATGCAATAAATGGAAAATCTTTTCATTTGATTGGTGCGAGTCTACCTCGAGTAGCTCAATGTTTTCATGACTTACCCATTGTCCCACCCTTCTATTTCCTCTCATCTATTTTCTTGAAACTCTTTGAGTTTTTGTTGACACATGATGGAGTGGCGTTGATTTGTTTTTCCAATGAAAACGAGAACGCCATCTTCGATCCCGGTATTTTGCACCATCAAAGGACTTAGTCCTTAAATACCGGTTGTTTTTGGGCCTTGTTTATCAGTAAGCCCCACTAAAAATTGACCACACCATGATTATCCCTAAATGATCACATTTATGAGGATTCGAGTCGAGCTTTTGACTCGGTTATCAAAAACAAGGTGCCTCGTGGGGGAGACCCATGCTTATCCATGTACATATTATTGCTTTCTAATGTGAGGCGATTTGTGCCCTTCCAACCTTTGTTCCGTGGTTGTTTGTGCATTGTGGTTTTTAGATCATGATCTTCACGATTGGAGCCTCTCGTATTCGTTTTATGGGAGCACTCGATCGTTTGCTTTGAAGACATTTCTCAATATCCATATGATATATCCTTTGATGTTCTAACCTTAGGTTTTTAGCACACTTGCTATTAATTTATTGGTTACACCCTTTCCATGCTAGATTAGGCATTCGACTACGTCTCTAGTATGGGGGTGTTTGCACCCCTAGACTCGAAACATTGGGGACAATGTTTAACTTTAGTATGGGGGGGTGAATAGATACTTGCCTTGCCAAACCTTCACGCTTTCCAAAGTTTATCTTTTTGGTTATCGTTTTGTTGCAAAATAAGGCTAAAAATGGCCAAATTTTAAAATTTTTCTCATATTTTATAAGTGTTTGAAGACACGAATGTAGATTTTCCGATGGCGAGAATAAGAGTAATTTTTGACTCGACCGTGCGTGTTGAGCACTTAGCTTTGATTCCTTAACTACACATTAGGCTAAGTCTCTTAAATGAGGACGAGAAATGATAGAGTTAATTATAAGTTACTATGCTAAACGTAGAGTACTCGTATTCTTTCAAAAACTCATGTGTTCTCGTTGTTTGCTTATTCTCCCTTTGCTTGTAAATATTTTTTGCTTAATAAATATTGACTTAGCGGTTTAGTTAGGATTGTTGGGTTTCTAGTCTTTTCTAGTAGCTTCCGTGTAATTAAATTGGGAAGACATTAAGGTATCGCCAGCGTCACGGTTTTGAAGTATTGGCACCCGAATAATCGAAAGCTTCACCCAATAATAAGATTTCAAGTGCTCACCTAAATCTAGCAAACAATTTGAAGCCCCACAAGGCCAAAAAATCTATGCAAAATTGAAAGTGAATCAAGCCTTAATCTTCGAAGCTTTAAAGATCCAAAATTCGCTTTAGCGTGAGGATATACGTCTTTGGCTAATAAAACCACCGATGAGGCGGATAATAAAAGGCAAGGCAAGACCGAAGTCATAATAAAAGCTTCATGGCGAAGTTGAATAAAAGATGGAGGTAAACCAAAGATAATAAGGCCCTTCCGTTAGGGGGCGTATAAAAGTCTTGGTAATAAGTCTCATGTTCAAAACCGTTATAAAACCGTGTTTATCGATTCTTCTTGTCAACTTAATTTTTAGACATCGTTGTCTATTAGGAGGGGTTATTGATTTGATGGTCTTAGTTACACCGTTAGGACTCTATTTTTAGACCTAAATCTCTATTTTCGCATAAGTCAACAATGTATCCTCGTGAAACATTCAAGACAAAATAAAATATCAGAGATACAACTTAGGAATAATGGGAGGATAAGTACGTGATTAGGGCATATGAGTAGTGTTAGCATTACTAACTTATAATGACAATGATCTCGTTGCACGCTTAGCATAGAATTAGGGTGAAAATCGAGGACGATGAAATTATTTCTAACGAAGCATTCACGTGTTCTTATTCTATGAACCTAAACGTCCCATTTTGCGATGAAAATCATACATTATGTCTAAAACACAAGTAGTAGCAGTAGTGTAGCTAGTTTATCATTCAATAAAGTGAATAAAAATGAATTTTGGAGGTGCTACGATACTTTATTCTAGCATTGCGTGAGGGCACGGCAATGGTTTAGTATGGGGGAGTGATGAGACTGCTTTTATTCATAGTCTCGTCGTCTAAATCGGGCTTAATTTGCATTATATATCATTAAAACTGCCAAATATATGCTCGTGTTTGTTGCTTGTGTATTTTAGGTACGGATATTGAGGAAATGACAAAAAGATCACAAGAATCATTCAAAAACGAACACAGGAAACGAAGCCGCACAATGAACCGGGCCCAAATCTAGAATTTCCAAAAATGACCTTGAAGAATTGAAGATTGTCAACATTGGTCCCTCATTTTTGAAGACTTGGCATTTTATACCCTTGCAAAACTCATAAAATACATTGTGGTCCCTAAAATATCAAGATTGTACAAGTTCAGCCCTTGAAGTATGAAGAAATTGCATTAGAAGCCCTTGGAACAAGTTTGTAAAAAGGTTGTGCCAAAATTGACACTTTGGAAAACTTAAAAACAAAGGGAATGAAGTTTGGAGCTGATTATTGCAAAGTGAAAAGAATATAAACCTTGGGGGCCAAACTGGCCAGACAACCATTTACACCACCACCAATCAACCTGCCACCTCACCTCTCCCATCCACTCACAGCCGTCCACCTCACCACACCTGCCAACTCACCATCCACTACCACCTTATTTAATAAACATTTTTTTTTAAAAACCTGTTTTGTTATCTAAAAACACGTGGGAAACAAATATTCAAACGTTTAAGCAGATTAAAACTTGCTAATCCTCCCACCCCTAATCCTAGAACCCTAAAACCCAAATTAACCAAATCAAAGGGGTTTTCTTAATACTCATCCAGATCACCAATTTACCATCCTATAAACCCATCCCACTCACAAAACTTGTATCCCGTGACTCCCATTGGGCCCCCCAAGACTCCCCTGCTTCACTATTTTTGGTAAAATGAGAATATGCTCAGTAATTAAACGACCCATGTGATTTTCTTCCTCCCAAAGGCATCACCAACGGCTAAGATCACTTCATCACAACTGGCATATCACATGGAGCTTTTTTTTGACCAAGACTTCAAGATTCGTCCAAGGGTAGCATTGGCATTTCATGCCATTAGGGTTTTATGTTCTGGATTGTTCTGTAGCCATTATATAAGACACCCCCAGCTTAGCATTTTTTTTCTTGTTCCAGTTTTTCTAGCAAAATTCTTGTAATTCCTTTTTATGCAATATAAAGTGGGTATTTGTTTTAAAAATAGTTTTCCTTTTATAATTGATAAAAGTTGGTGTTTGTTTTAGCTAGAAAATATGAGTTCCATAAGTATTTTGTAAACACTTTGTGTGTTTGAGGTTTCAAAAAGGTTTTTAGTTGGTTAAAATTTCAGAAATCCAAGCTTTCAAGGAAGTGAAAGTGGACTTGGATATTTGGATTTCTGAATTTGATCTTGTTTTAAAACGTATCCAAGTTTCAAGTTTTATAGGTTTGTTGATTTGTGAAAAGGTTTAAGGAGGAAAAATCAGAAAGTGCATTTTTGTGTTTGTTTATTGTTCTTAGCAGGTTCATTGGAGCTTGCTTGTTGTCCAAGGTTTAGCACAAGCCACCAGCTTGTGGGAGGTGACATAGCAGTCACTGAGGGACCTGGATGTAGGTCCCTCTAGGTAGCATTCTCATCTCTTGTTTTCAGTTTTAACTTTGGCAATTTATATGATTTGGTGAAAATGAATGTAAGGTGTTTAAATGTTGATTATCCTGTTTGTTCATGGTTGTTTAGGGTTGATTTGCATGTCTAGATAGGTTAGGATCAGTTTGAGTAGAGTGTGAAAAGATTTGCTTTGAACAATTTGGTTTCTGAAATTTTAAGGGGTGTTTGGATTAGGGTTCAATTTGGGGTAAAAGACTTTACTCTTGTGTTAAAATCTGTTTTAAACACTCCCTTGGTTGTTAGTAAGTGATACATGTGCTTAGTTTTCAGATTGGTAAGGTATAAAACACACTGGCATGCTAAAATATTGGAAAACATAGCCTAAATCAGTAACTGCTTGTTTTTGCATGTACTTGTGTGATTTTGCTATCACATCTTGAATGCTCTTAAGTTTGATGATAAAGTAGGATTGTATACTGGTTATATGTCATTTGATTGATCATTGTGCAAGTTATTGGCTCTTGATATTCACTTTTGTGCATGTAAAATCAGTAAACACCCCCAGACTTGTGCAAACCTTAACAGAAACTTGATTGTGCAACTTGTGGTTGATTTTTGTGTTTGCTTGTGTGTTTTTGTGCATTTGCTTGACTCCCTATACTCATCTGAGTATAGGGGTGCCCTTTTGTCCATCAAAAACATCACTAAAAATCAAGAACAAGTCATCTTGTTCAAATCTGCATAAGTGAAGATATCATCCTTTTGGTTCATAAGTTTCTTTTCTTATCTAGGCACATTTCAAATATTTCTAGGGCTTAATTTGGATTAACTTGGTTTTGTTTTTGTGTTTTTATGATTAAAGTGTTATCAGGATTGAGTTTAAAGTTTTAAAAAGAAAAAAATAATAAAAAGCAAAAAGGACGTGGCCAGGACTCGAACCTGCGCCACTCCTCCCACACACAAACGCGTTTACCAAATGCCCTAGGGTCTTTGACTGGTAACACTTTGCAACATTATCTACTTAAGGGGTTTTTGATTTGGCTTTTCTAAATTAAGCCGTAGCTAAATAAGCTCTCACAAGCTTATTGGCTAAGCTTTTTTGCTTGTTCTTATTTTTTTTTGTGTTTGTCACTTAGTTTAGGATTTTTTAGCATAAAGTGTTAATTTTTCTCTTTCTTTATTTATTTTTTATTAATTTTTTTTACCCATTTTTATTTAATTAGATTAAAAATAGCAAAAGTAGTTTTAAAATTTTATAAAAAATGTTTTTAGGTTTTATTAAAGTAATTTGAGGTTTACAACCAATAAAGTTTTCAAAAAGTCTTATTTTTGATTTTATAGGATTTTAGGGTTTTTAACCTACTTTAAAATTTAATATAAATTTATTAAATAGGTTTTAGAAACTTTTAATTGCATTTCTGTCTTAGTTACAATATTTTAGATTTTTGGTAATTTTTTGGATTTATTTTATAAACTTTGAATTTTTTTGTTATTTTATTATTATTTTATTATTAAAAAATGAAAATTAGTTTTTTCTACTTTTTTTTTATTTTTCCTAGATTGTAGACACTTAATTAGGAGTTTTGTAACTTTCCAAATATTTTTTGGGCTTTTCAATTATTTTCTAGAATTAATTTAAGTTTTAATTGATTTTAATAGTTTTTAAGTGTTTAAAAATAGTTTTATTTGGTTTTAAAATTTTAAAAAATACTTTTTAGCTTAATTAGGTCATTTTAGAGGTTTACAAACTTTAAAATCTTGTTTGGGACTTTTTAATAATTAATTGTGATTTTTAGGGCTTTAATTAGCATTAAAAAGTCATTATCTAATTAATTAAAAGGTTTTAGCATGTTTGGATTTTTGTAAACTCTTAGAATATTATTGTGGATTTTTAGTAATTTTTTGGAATTTTTAGGTTAAAATTTTTAATTTTGTAGTTTTTTACGGTTTTACGTGATCGCCTTTTTCGTCTTAGTTAAATCCGTCTTCGTAACCGTCTTTCTCTTCTAATCTCATTTCTTTCTTTCTTTTTCAATCATATAATCACAAATCAAAATCAATTCATTACACAACGCACTTGCCTCCTTGAGAACGAACTCACTTTTAGGGTCATTCACACATGGTTTTCCTAAATCGTCGTGCATACTTGCCCTATTTTGTCATCCTTTTCCTAAAGGGTACAAAAACTCTACAACAAGTATGGATATGGATATGAATTTGCTTAGTTTTCATTAGCGTCTATTCTGATTTTAATTGTTATATTTAATTTGTTGTTATGATAAGGTCTTGAGATAGATTCTGAATGATGTATGATTGTTGTGTTATGATCTGTCTATGATTTATGGTTTGAATGACAATGAATCTGCTATTTGTGATGTTGTTATTGATGATTTGCTATGATAACTGTTAGATAGGTCTTAATTGCAGAACCTTGAGTTAAGGTGTTTGATTTTGGAGATTTCTATTCTGCTGTATTGAGTCTTTTATGAACTTGAATTATTGAATCTACTTTTACTAGATTTGGTTAAGTAATGTGAATTTTAGGATAGGCTGTATGTTTTTAGCTTTTAGTTAGTTGATCTGATAGTCCACTGTTATCGAGATAAAAGACTTTTCCTCTTTGCTTGATATAAGTTTGCTGTTACATTTTTCCTATTTCTGAATAATGTATTGGTCTGATGGATTTACCTTACTTGTTTAGATTTTATTGCTAAATAAGTAATTTGAGTAGTTCACTCTTTTACTTTATAGTCTAATACCAAAAATCTGCCTTCCAAAAATAATTCACAAAAATTTTGTCCTTCAGGGGTCTCGAACTCGAGACCTCCCCCTTAATTGTCCAACGTGTTATCCAACTGGGTTGTGGGTTCATTTTGTTAATTAACTACACTTTGACTTTAATAAACACTTAAATTTTGAACTTTTTTTTTAGTAAACCGTTTTTCTTAATTCACATTTTAGTATTAAAGTTTATTAAATTTTAATTACTTTTAATATTAGAAAGTTTATTTTTATTTAGCAAAAAGTGTTAGTTTAAATAAAATATTAAAAAATAAAAAATAAATATAATAAATTTTCAATTTCTTTTAAATTTAAAATTGTTTTAATATTTTTGTTTCAATAAAGAGTAAAAATAAATATATAGATTCAAATTTCGTCTTTTACATTTAATTTCGGGTACGGTTCATTTTAGGTAAAAACTTAGAATTTTAGATAAAACCGAAACCTATTCAATTTAATTGTCCAAATCAAAACGAAAGTCTCAAATTCACAATTTCTTCATGTACAACGAACCGGGATCACTCTCGTGTTAATTAATCCGTCTTTAGCTTATTTAGACTATTACTTTTTCCTAAAGGTAATTTTCTTAATTTGCTCTATAACGTATTATATTAAAATACACCGACACTTTCCCACACAGCAAAAAAATTTGGCGCCATTGCCGGGGATTTTGTGTACGATTCTTTCATGGCGATCTGTTGATCGTTGATTTGAAGACCGTTTCCGTCCTCTGAAAGTTTTGTTATTTTTCTATATATATAGTATATATATCGTTTTTCGTTTTTCGTGTTTTTTGTTATTAATATATTGTATTATGTAGAACAATAAATTCACCTACCTCCAAAAGCGTGAAAACACAAACCTTAGTTGGGATTTCATCACCTAGCTATTGTATTCGAATCTAAAACGTAAAATAAAGGCAAAATAGATAAATACTAATAAAAAGTTTGAACTCGATTTATACAAACTATAAGGTGGGTATAAGGCGACGAGCTATAAAAGGCCTTCTAAGGAAAAAGGTTTTTGAGTGATTTGTACCACCTCGTTTCCCCGCTTGCTTGTGCGTATATTGATAGGGGCGACCGATTATTGGTTTGCCAACTCAAGTAGTAATAAATCTTATTTTTGTCGTTGTTTACTTATTGAACCTCGAGACGTTTAGGTTTTCACCTACGTTTCAAAGTCAACCGAGGGTAATTTACTTCCATAGTAATTATCCTTACTCCTTGTTTTTATCAATCTTTGATTGAGCAATACCAAATAAAAATACCAAAAATAATCTTCTTCTAGTCTATTTTCTTTTCTTCAACCCTCTAAATTCTCGTCACTTTGGTTTATGCAATTACGTTCTAATCGACTTTTGATTAATCACGATAGACTTGAAAACATTCCTCGTAGAAATAGGAATCGTCAACAACGAATAGTGGAACCCGAGCTTCCACCTATTGTTGTTAATATGGCCAATAACCGAACAATGGAGGAATTGCTCCGTGCACCCACCGAAGGATACGGGGAAGCAATCGTTGTGCCGGATATTTTGGCGGATAATTATGAGATTAAGACGGGTCTTTTATCACTCATTCGTGCCGACCAATTTTGTGGTAATGAGACGGATAACCCGCATTCTCACATTAGAAATTTTATTTGTATCACCTCGACTCTCAAGTTTAGAGATGTGCCGAATGACGCGATTAAGCTCATGCTTTTTTCGTACTCGCTCGAGGGAAACGCTAAGAGTTGGTATGAAAAGGAACCACCGGGTGCGATTTTGACATGGGACGATCTAGTGTCTAAGTTCATGAATTATTTCTTTCCACCATATAAAACAACTCACTTTAAGAATGAAATAACTAGGTTTGAACAAAAAGTGCATGAATCGTTTGGAGATGCTTGGGAAAGGTTTAAGGATTTGTTGAGACAATGTCCACACCACGGTTTCATGGAGTTACACCAAATAAATACTTTTTATAATGGACTTAATATGGTTGAACAAGATTCTTTAAATGTCACCGCGGGTGGTAATCTTTTAAGAAAAACTCCGAGAGACGTGTGGGGTATCATTGAGAATAAATCTAGAGTGCAATATTCATGAAACACACCGGTTGTTTCTCATGTGAATTCATCTAATACCGAGATTGCTAGATTGGACTCTAAGATTGACACGATTTTGAATGATATTAGGAAGAATCCTCATGGACCGATTAATGCGATTGAGAATTTTTGTGTATCATGTGGTAGAGCACATCCGAATTATGATTGTTCAACCACGGGGTTTGATCAAGATAGTGCTTTTGCGGTGACGGGAACTTATGGCCCTAACGGTCAAGTTCCTCGTCAAAACCATGTTGCTTCACTAGGTTTTCCACCGGTTCAAAATAGATACAACAATGGAAACAATGGGAATAATTTTAACCGTGGTAACCAAGGGAATTTTAATCAAGGAAATGGATTTCATGGCAATCAAAACAATAAAGGTTTTCAAAAGAACAATCAAAATGATTTGTTAAGCTACATCAAAACAAATGAGGCAAATTTAAAGGCTTTTCAAAATAATCTTCAATGACAAATGAACACATTGAAACTAGATTTTTAAAATATGATCAAGGGGAAAAATAACAAGATTGAGCAAAGCCAAAACCGTATTGAGGGAAATCAACCTAAGTTTGAGAACAAAATACTTTCGATGTTTGAAGCAATAATGAACAAACCTTCCTCTTCTTCGGGTGGCTTACCTAGCAACACCATTGCAAACCCGAAGGGTGAGATGAAAGCTATAACCACACGTAGTGGGAAGGCTTTAGACGGACCTTTGCTTCCACATGTTAGTACCTCTCCGGTGAGGGAAGTGGAGCAAGAACCCGAGGTGGTTAAAGAAAAGGAAATTCCTAATCCACCAAAGGTAGACCAATTGCCTATTCCGGAACCCGAGCTTCCGAAGACTAAACCAACACTACCCTACCCTTCGAGACTTAACCAAGAGAAGCTCCGCGAAAAATCCAATGCTCAAATGTCCACGTTTCTTGAGATGTTTAAGAATCTTTATATTAATGTTAGTTTCGCGGATGCATTGCTTTACATGCCTAAGTTTGCTTCAACGAGCAAGAAGTTGATGAACGACAAAGGGAAATTGGTTGAAGTATCTACATCTTTAGATGCTAATTATTCCGCGGTTCTTACACAAAAGCTTCCCGAAAAGCTTGGAGACCCGGGAAAGTTTCTTATACCATATGATTTCCCTAATATGGAAAAATGCTTAGCATTAGCCGATCTTGGCGCTAGCATTAATTTGATGCATATTTCCATGTGGAAAAGGTTATCACTTCCAGAGCTTACACCTACAAAGATGACTCTCGAGCTTGCAGATCGATCGACCGCCATTCCAAAAGGAATAGCCGAGGATGTGTTTGTCAAAGTAAGAAAACTCGTTTTTCCAATGGATTTTGTGGTTTGTGATTATCCGGAAGATTCTCGTGTACCTCTTATTTTGGGAAGACTATTTTTATACACGGCTACTTCTTTAGTTGATATGAAAGCGGGGAAATTGACTTTACGTGTTGATGACGAAAATATCACGTTTGATATTGGTCATATCTCGAGATATTCTTCCAAGTACTACGAGGAATCAATCAATCAAATCGATGTGATTGATGTTGTTAGTGAAGAAGTTTCGCAAGATATGCTTGGTTTTTCGGATATTTCCAAAAGTGGCAATCCCACTTCATCGAATCCGATTATCTCTTTAGCTACACCTCCACTCACTCAATTTGAGGGAAGGGACTTCGTTCTAGAAGAGCTCGAGGATAATGTTCGTTCTAAGATCGATAAGGAAATTGATGATTACCTTAGTGCACCATTCGATGCTAGTGAGTTTGTTAGTGAGTATTTCGATCCGGGGGGAGATATTGTTTTAATTGAAAAATTGTTGAATATGGACCCATTTTCACTCCCTCTGAAAGATGTAAAAGTTGTGAACGAGAATGAAACAAAAGTGAAAACTTCTCTTGAAGAAGCACCCGAATTAGAACTTAAGGATCTCCCCACTCATTTGGAGTATGCTTTTCTTGAAGTAATGGATAATTTATCGGTGATTATTGCAAAGGGATTGAAAGATAATGAAAAGGATGAACTTATTAAGGTCTTAAAGATACATAAACGGTCCATTGCATGGAAAATCTCCGACATCAAGGGTATTGACCCAAAATTTTGTACTCATAAAATTTTGATGGAGGAAGATTATAAACCTGGTATCCAAAATCAAAAAAGGGTTAATCCAAAGATTCATGAGGTGATAAAAAAGGTTATGAAACTTATAGACGCCGGAATGATCTACCCTATATCCAATAGCCCATGGGTTAGCCCCGTGCATTGTGTTCCAAAGAAAGGAGGAATGACGGTAGTGACTAATGAGGATAATGAATTGATTCCTACTAGACTCGTGTTTGTATTGATTATAGAAAGCTTAATGATGCCACTAGGAAGGATCATTTTACATTACCTTTTATGGATCAAATGTTAGAGACACTAGCGGGAAATGAATTGTATTGCTTTTTGGATGGATTTTCCAGCTATTTCCAATTTCCCATAGACCCTCGTGATCAAGAAAAGACCACATTTGTGACAATCTAACATTTTCAGGTAGTGAAATATTTTCTCGTATAATATTTTGAAACTTATTTTTGTGTTGGTTGACGAACTCACAATTTACGGATTTAAATTTGGGCTTACGTGCATAATTTAGCGTCTTTTACGACTAAACCGGAAACCTTAAGATTACGTATTTACGTTTTTGAACTCCGTTTTTGATGAGACAATTTTTATTGGATTCGTTTTGTGACGTTGATTCATAATTTATAAAAACGTTTTTCGTAAAACGACCCGAGGGCACGCAAATCGAGAAAACTAGAATCGAGAAATACCCGTAAACTAGTGAGATAGGACAAAATACATTGTCCCACCCCACTAGCTAAGCTTGGACGGCACACATGACATCACACCATAGATGTGGCATCATGTTAGCTAGTTTGTTACATGTGTAAGCTTTGCTTACTCTTTAAGCTTACTTCCACTACCACTAAACACAAAACCACTAGCAACTTCATTCCACCATTTTCCTTACATGCAAACTCTCTCAAAACCCTCCATTGCCGTCCACTATCAAGCAACAAACACCCCTTTTGATCTTTTCTAGCCATGAAATACATGTTTACTAGCCCTATTAAGGAGTTATCTTGAAGCCTTGATCATTTGGTGGCCATATTAACAACATTAGAGGTGATTTGCTTGTGTCCTAGGGCTGATTTCCCAACTTATGTTCTTGGTGTTTGATGATCTTGGAGTTACTTGTTGTATTCATCAAGTTCTTGTCTTCCAAAAACAAGAAATACACTTGATTGGTAAAGAAGATCATCCTCTCTATTTTTCTCTTGTTATTTTTGTAAAGATCAAATTTATTTTCTTTCATTTTTTATATGTATATGATGTATATATGATGATAAAAATGTTTTGTGGGGATCAAGTGTTGATAGATATGCTTAAAAAGGTTAATAACTATAAGAAATGAGGCTAAAATCTTAATTATTTAGTTGGCTATATAAAAACAGTATATAACTAAAACATGAACTGATAAAATTGCATCGTATGATCCATTTACAGTAAGTACAAGATGTTATACACATGTGAGAGTTGGCCATGCAATGGAATCAATATAATGAGTGAGATATGATCAAAACAAGTTAGGTGTTCTAATCTGAATAAGCAGTTTTGTAGGGACTGTTAAGGCAAGATGAACTCAAAATGGGCAGTAGCTATAACTAAGTTAAATGTAGCACATAATATGAAGAACATGTCACTCAAAAATGAGCTTCTAATTCATTATAGAACTCTAGATATGGTAAAAATGGTGAACATGAAGATAAAAATCAGATTTTAAGAATTAATGTTTATTATTATTATATAAGCACTCACATTTTATTGTATAAAATGTAAAATAAAAACCCACTAACTTATAAAACTTATTTATATAAATATATAAAAGTTTAATTTTATGGATAAGTTATATAAATGGTAGTGGAATAATATTTATAAGTAATAAAAACTATAAACTTGATTTTTACGACTTTTTCGGCTATTACCGTAAAATTAACGTTTTTCGCCAAATAAAACTTAGACGATCAAACCCGTCTAATGTAAAGTTTATAAAAGTCATATACTGATATATAAGTAACTAATACAAGCAAAAACCTATAACACCCGAACTATAAGAAATACGGACATTAACGAGCTAACTAAACATATTGGACTAATAATTGGACTAAATAAGATAAATACTTGTAAAAAGAACTTATTTGGCTTAACCCATTTGGGCCCAACATGGAAAGTATATATACTGATAATATAGGTATAAAAGGGATTAAAACAAGTTAAAGAACTTATACTAAGCTTATTGGACTTAAAATAGGTAAATAGGTAAAACTAGCAAACTAGTAAAAAGTTACCAAAACGTAAACACTAAAATGAGTAAACAAGGATGTATAAACCCACTTGATCATCATCATATATACAAAATCATCATATGTATATTGTTATTTTGATAAAAGTCATTGGAAAAAGTCTAAGACCGATTATTATTTATATAGGTTTCCGTGACCGAAGCACGCCCGTAGCCGATAATCCGCCTTTCATTAACAACGTGATTTCATAGCCTCGCACTCTTTTAAATGTTTTATAAAATGATTTGTAAACCCGCGAGGGAGATAACATGTTAGATTTTGATAAAAATAGAACACAAGTAGTCCCGATTGTATGCTTAATGATATGGACCCAAATGATGCTATGACCCTATAAACGAGACTAAAAGGATTATTAGTAGTTAGGTTATGTCACTTAAAGTCCCATTAGCATGAATTGGTGAATTACCGGGATTTGGTAGACGCTTAGTCATTTGATAGTACTATTTGGGGATGATCACCCCAGTTCGCGCCTTGACAGTTGATCCCCGTCGTACCACATTGATTGGTAAGCGAATTTATGTATGAGAAGATTCCATAGCGTGATTTTTGTGACGACACGCTAACTTAGATGGGCAAATTGTTTTTCGGGTTCGCGGCCCGCTGTTTTCATAGTAAGGTAACAATGTCACGCGGCTAATAATAATCCTAATCCAAATAAAAATGTATCCTATACATAATAACGACGCTAATAACGATGAATATATTACCTATCATGGTAATATAGAGACTACGGTCTCATGGACGGTTTAAGATGTATGCTTGATTTATATATTACCTGACTAGCAATATGAGGACTTACTTCCGATATTATAATTGTGTTCTGATTTTAAATGATTGTTTTATATAACGGTTTTTATTAAACTCTATGAATTCACTCGGCATTCGCTGATATGATTTTTGCATGTTTTTATCTCAGGTGCTTGAAGGTAATCCGGATGGAGATCGACTCTGATGGCCCACACGTTATTAAAAATGTTCATTCGATCTATGTTTTGTAAACTTAATGACCTGTATAATTTGGGACCTGTTGTACACTCTAAAACTTTTTATCGAATGAATGTATGTTAAACCTTGAACAACCATTTTTATGTGTTGTCTATGATTGGAGTTATTGTGCTATCCTGTAACACTCTGAAAGACCCTTCCGTTGTACTGATACGAAAATTGAGAGTGTTACAGTTTGGTACCAGAGCTCTCGTTATAGAGAACACAAGATTTTAAAAAACAAGGTTTTGAACAAAACTTTTCAAAATCTTTTGACAATGAACATTTGAGAAAATATTTGAAAAATCTTTTGACTATAACGGTGCCAGAGATCTCCGACGTTACCAACAAGCCCTATTGAGAAGATATATTTTGATATATATAATTTAATTTATATATATGTATATATCGTGATTTCATTATGTAATTGTTTAACTAGTATGTTATCTTAATACGAGATATATATATATATATAAATGCAGATTGTCATGGCTGACCCTAATATTCCTGTAGAAAACCATGCTATTCCCGAACCTAATGTAGATGATGATCCTTATTTAGATTTAGTAGATTATGATATGGATGATGAGGAGGAACCATTTGAGGATCCCGAGCCCGAGTTAGGACTAGGAGATCAGATTGCCCCTCAGGTTGATATGGTAGAGAATGAGATTGAGAATGTTGATATTGAGAATGATGATGAGATTGGGTTAGATAATTTAGATGATGAGATTGACGACGAGGATGTCGAGGAGGATGTAGGTATAGACGTTGAGGTCGATGACGATGAGGAAGCTGAGCTTATATATCCTTATGATGTTCCAGAGGGCGAGCCTTTGCCCCCACCAGTTTATTTGTCTGATTCTGAGGTTGAGTTACCTAGGGATGAAATGTCTGAATCGTCTGAATCTGATTCTGAATCAGAGGAGGATGAGGATGATGATGCACCTGACGGTACTGATGGTATTGCTACTCGTAGATGTGAGATAGGAGAGTCGTCTAGTGCTCGAGAGGCTACCCATATTGATGGTCTTGCACCATGGGCCTTGAGACGTGATCTAGATGCTTCCCGTGTTAAGGGTTGTATGACAGAGGTTGGATTAGGTGTTGTTCAGACTCAGGTTGCTTATTTGGAGTCGAAGACTAAGGTTGGCGAGAAAGAGCGGGAATTGCTTAGTTTGGATTTGAGTGATGTAGAGCGTGGTTTGAATGAGGCTTTTAGGAGGTTATCAGTGTTAGAAAGTGGTGAGTTTGCTGCAATGAAGAGAAAGGTGAATTCTATGGAGATTCAGTTGAGTGTGGCTCGTGCGATGCATGAGAAAGCTGAGAAGGAGTTGAATATATATGTGGGTTGGAACAGTAGATTTTATGCTGACATGGTTGAAAGAGGAGTGATCCGTAAGCGCCCAGCTGAAGATGTGTCTAGTGATCGTCCGACGAAGATTCAGAAGACGATGGATGATGGACCATCTGGTGGTTCTCAGTAGACCAGTCTGTATTTAGTAGTGACCTTTGTATCTTTTGTGCTTTTGTAGCTTTGACTGAACCGACTTGTTAGTAGTACACTTGGCACGAATTTTGAGTGTATATAGTGCTAGAACTTTGATATGGGATGTGACTAAGACAATACTTTTGTTTCAAATTGAATGAAATATGTATCTTGTCTTGAATTCCATATTGTGCCTTATTTGTATCTTGATTATGAATTCAATCCATATTATATGAATCCTTTGTTGGATGAATGCTTAATACTTTGAAATTGTGAAATTATAGAACTATGCCGCCCAAGAAGGCTGTGACTGAGGATGATGTACGTAGGATTATTACGGAGCAAGTTACCGCATCTATGACTGAATTTATGGCAAATGCTAGAAATGAAGCTGGCGGTAGTGGAGTTGGCGGTAGTAGAGCTGGCGGTAGTGGAGTTGGCGGTAGTGGAGCTGGCGGTAGTGGAATTAGCGGTACTAATGTGAATGTGAATGCTAATAATGTGAATGCTAATGCTGGAGGAAATGTAGGAGGACTTGGAACTAATGCACCTGAAGTTGGTGGCTGTACTTATGTGACGTTCATGAAGTGTGAACCTCTACCTTTTAATGGAACTGAAGGTGCTGTAGGACTAAGCCAGTGGATCGAGAAGATTGAGTCGGTGTTTCGGATTAGTAAGTGTAAGGAAGATGATAAGGTGACTTTTGCTATGGCTACTCTTAAAGGTCGTGCGTTGACTTGGTGGAACGGGAGAATTGCTTTCATGGGTCTTGATGCTGCTAATGCTACTCCTTGGGCTGAAATTAAGAAGTGGATGACTTTGGAATTTTGTCCTCGTAGTGTGATCATTAGGTTAGAACAAGAGTTGATTCATTTGAGAATGAAAGGTGTGGACATTGATTGTTACACAAACCGATTCCATGAGTTGGCCTTGCTATGTCCTCGATTGGTTGAACCCAAAGAGATCCGAATTGAGCAACATGTTAAAGGGTTGACCAGGAATATCCGGGGGGACGTGACATCATCTAAACCACTGACCATTGATGATGCTGTTCGAATGGCTTACCAACTCATTGGACAGATAATTCAGGATAGGGAAGATGAAGCCCGTGTTGGTGAGAAAAGAAAAGGAGACGGTGATCGTGTAGATAGAGGTGATAATAGGAAGAATTTCAATCGCCGTCAGAACCAGAGAAAGGGGAATGCAAATGCTCTTACCAACAACACACCGCGCAACGATGATAGATGTCCTAAGTGTGGCAACAAGAGGCATGCTGGCGACTGCTGGAAGTGCCGAAATTGCGGAAAGCTTGGACACAAGGTTGAAAGGTGTAAGAAGGGAACCATTTGCTTCAACTGTAATGAAGAAGGTCATAGGAAATCGGAATGCCCCAAGTTGAAAGCGATTGTACCTGGAAGAAACCCCCAGGGTGGTATCTACCAACTTGGAACAATTGAGGTGAAGAAAGAGGATCCGAATGTCGTTATCGGTACGTTTTTACTCAACAATCATTATGCTGTTGCTTTATTTGATTCGGGTGCTGATAGGAGCTTTGTATCCACTAAATTTAGTGCCCTTATTGATATTGAACCTGTTGAGATAAGTACCAGTTACGAGGTAGAATTGGCTGATGGTAAATTAGTGAAAACTAATAAGCTATTAGAAGGATGCTCTCTAAATCTCTTGAACCATTCCTTTCCGATTGATTTAATGTTGATAGAATTAGGTAGTTCTGATATTATTATTGGTATGGATTGGTTGTCGTTGAATGATGCTACTATTTTATGTGGAGAGAAGAAGGTTAAGATTCCTCTTAGGAATAGGACGTTAGTAATTGATGGTAGTCGAGGTGAATCCCGTTTGAAAATCGTTTCATGTATTAAAGTCCAAAAGTACATCAGGAACGGTTGTGAGTTATTCTTAGCTCAAGTGACCGGGAATGAGTCTAGGGAGAAACGATTGGAAGATGTACCTATTATTTGTGAATTTCCTGAGGTATTTCCTAATGATTTACCCGGACTTCCACCGATAAGGCAAGTAGAGTTTCGAATTGATTTAATTCCTGGTGCTGCACCGGTGGCACGTGCGCCTTACCGATTAGCCCCTTCTGAATTAAAGGAGTTATCTGAGAAACTTAAGGAGTTGTCCGATAAAGGTTTTATTCGACCGAGCTCGTCGCCTTGGGGAGCTCCAGTCTTGTTCGTTAAGAAGAAGGATGGATCTTTTCGTATGTGCATTGATTATAGGGAACTGAATAAGTTGACAATTAAAAATCGATATCCTTTACCTAGGATTGATGATTTGTTTGATCAACTGCAAGGATCTAGTGTGTATTCTAAGATAGATTTGCGGTCAGGATATCACCAACTTCGCGTCCGTGAAGAAGATATTCCTATAACTACATTTAGAACTCGTTATGGACACTATGAATTTCAAGTAATGCCATTTGGGTTAACTAACGCACCTGCGGTTTTCATGGATTTAATGAATCGAGTGTGCAAGCCCTACTTGGATAAATTTGTGATTGTGTTTATTGACGATATTCTAATCTATTCTAAGAATGAAGATGAGCATAGAGAACATTTGAGGATTGTTTTGAAATTGTTGAAGGATGAAAGTTTGTATGCTAAGTTTTCGAAATGTGATTTCTGGTTAGATTTTGTGCAATTTCTTGGTCATGTGATTAACAAAGATGGAAGTCATGTTGATCCTGCAAAGGTTGAAGCTATTAAGAATTGGTCTGCACCAACAACGCCAATGGAAGTGCGACAGTTCTTAGGATTGGCTGGCTATTATAGGCTATTCATTAAAGAATTATCTTTGATAGCTAAACCCTTGACTAAGCTTACTAAGAAGAATAAACCTTTCGTTTGGGGAAGTGATGAAGATGGAGCATTTCAGACATTGAAGCAAAAATTATGTAGTGCGCCAATCCTATCATTACCCGACGGGAGTGAAGATTTTGTAGTGTATTGTGATGCATCTCTTAGAGGTTATGGAGCTGTTTTGATGCAGCGAGAGAAAGTGATAGCTTATGCTTCTAGGCAATTAAGGAAGAATGAGGAGAATTATACTACTCATGATCTTGAGTTAGGAGTTGTAGTCTTTGCTCTTAGGTTGTGGAGACATTATCTGTATGGCACCAAGTGTAGGGTATTCACCGATCACAAAAGCCTACAGTATATTCTCGATCAGAAGGAATTGAACATGAGGCAACGAAGATGGATAGAGTTGTTAAGTGATTATGACTGTGATATAAAATATCACCCAGGAAAAGCCAATGTTGTTGCCGATGCGTTAAGCAGGAAAGATAGAGAGCCTATCAGGGTGCGTTCTCTTGTCTTGACCGTGCACAATAATTTTCCTGAGCAAATTAGAAATGCGCAAATAGAAGCTTGTAAGAAGGAGAATTTTGTTAATGAAGGGTTCCGAGGAGAAGGAGATCCTTTAGAGGTTAGAGCTGATGGAGTGAAATGCTTAAGAGGTCGTATGTGGATACCTAAGTTTGGAGGCTTAAGAGACTTGATTATGTTAGAATCCCATAAATCTAAGTATTCCATTCATCCGGGATCTGATAAGATGTACCATGATTTGAAGAAGTTGTACTGGTGGCCGAATATGAAAGCTGACATAGCTATGTGTGTTCTTCAATGCTTGACTTGTGCTAGAGTTAAAGCTGAACATCAAAAGCCATCAGGACTACTTCAACAACCAAAGATTCCTGAATGGAAGTGGGAGCGAATTACGATGGACTTTATCACCAAGCTTCCTAGAACATCATCTGGAAACAACTCGATTTGGGTTATTTTCGACAGACTGACTAAATCAGCACACTTCATTTCGGTTAAAGAGCAGTTCTCACTGGAGAAGCTGACTCGTATATACCTTGATAATGTTGTATGCAAACATGGAGTGCGTGTATCGATCATTTCAGATCGAGATCCTAGATTCGCATCGAATTTTTGGAAATCCCTCCAAAGATCTTTGGGAACGAATCTCGACATGAGCACTGCTTATCACCCCCAGACTGATGGGCAGAGTGAAAGGACGATACAAACACTAGAAGATATGTTGAGAGCTTGTGTGTTAGACTTTGGTAAGAATTGGGATAAACATTTGTCGTTAGCAGAGTTTTCGTATAACAATAGTTACCATTCTAGTATTAAGGCTGCACCGTTTGAAGCTTTGTATGGTAGGAAGTGTAGATCTCCTGTATGTTGGAGTGAAGTTGGGGATACCCAGCTCACGGGACCGGAATTGATCCGGGAGACTACGGAGATGATAGTTCAGATTAAGAATAGGTTGTTGACTGCCCGTAGTAGACAAAAAAGTTACGCGGATGTGCGGCGGAAGCCAATGGAGTTTGAAGTGGGTGACCGAGTAATGTTGAAGGTATCGCCATGGAAAGGCGTTATAAGATTTGAATCCCCGTTATATTGGACCCTTTAAGATTTTATCTAGAGTAGGTCCGATGGCTTACAAACTAGAGTTACCCCCAGAACTTCATGGTGTCCACAACACAGTCCATGTATCTAATCTGAAGAAATGTCTAGCAGTGAGTGATGAGAAAATTCCATTAGGTAAGGTTCGAATAGATGGGAAGTTGCATTTTATCGAAGAGCCCGTAGAAGTTATGGACCGTGAGGTAAAGCAACTGAAACAAAGTCGGATACCTATTGTCAAGATCCGATGGAATTCAAAGCATGGACCGGAGTATACTTGGGAACGAGAGGATGAAATGTGGAAGAAATATCCGCACCTCTTCGATTTAAATAAGAAACGGACATCCAAATGAAATGGATCACGAGGACGTTGATCCCTGTTAGGAGGAAAAGCTGTGACAATCTAACATTTTCAGGTAGTGAAATATTTTCTCGTATAATATTTTGAAACTTATTTTTGTGTTGGTTGACGAACTCACAATTTACGGATTTAAATTTGGGCTTACGTGCATAATTTAGCGTCTTTTACGACTAAACCGGAAACCTTAGGATTACGTATTTACGTTTTTGAACTCCGTTTTTGATGAGACAATTTTTATTGGATTCGTTTTGTGACGTTGATTCATAATTTATAAAAACGTTTTTCATAAAACTACCCGAGGGCATGCAAATCGAGAAAACTAGAATCGAGAAATACCCGTAAACTAGTGAGATGGGACAAAATACATTGTCCCACCCCACTAGCTAAGCTTGGACGGCACACATGACACCACACCATAGATGTGGCATCATGTTAGCTAGTTTGTTACATGTGTAAGCTTAGCTTACTCTTTAAGCTTACTTCCACTACCACTAAACACAAAACCACTAGCAACTTCATTCCACCATTTTCCTTACATGCAAACTCTCTCAAAACTCTCTCAAAACCCTCCATTGTCGTCCACTATCAAGCAACAAACACCCCTTTTTATCTTTTCTAGCCATGAAATACATGTTTACTAGCCCTATTAAGGAGTTATCTTGAAGCCTTGATCATTTGGTGGCCATATTAACAACATTGGAGGTGATTTGCTTGTATCCTAGGGCTGATTTCCCAACTTATGTTTTTGGTGTTTGATGATCTTGGAGTTACTTGTTGTATTCATCAAGTTCTTGTCTTCCAAAAACAAGAAATACACTTGGTTGGTAAAGAAGATCATCCTCTCCATTTTTCTCTTGTTATTTTTGTAAAGAACAAAAGTATTTTCTTTCATTTTTTATATGTATATGATGTATATATGATGATAAAAATGTTGTGTGGGGATCAAGTGATGATAGATATGCTTAAAAAGGTTAATAACTATAAGAAATGAGGCTAAAATCTTGATTATTTAGTTGGCTGTATAAAAACAGTATATACATGTGAGAGTTGGCCATGTAATGGAATCAATATAATGAGTGAGATATGATCAAAACAAGTTAGGTGTTCTAATCTGAATAAGCAGTTTTGTAGGGACTGTTAAGGCAAGATGAACTCAAAATGGGCAGTAGCTATAACTAAGTTAAATGTAGCACATAATATGAAGAACATGTCACCCAACAATGAGCTTCTAATTCATTATATAACTCTAGATATGGTAAAAATGGTGAACATGAAGATAAAAATCAGATTTTAAGAATTAATGTTTATTATTATTATATAAGCACTCACATTTTATTGTATAAAATGTAAAATAAAAACCCACTAACTTATAAAACTTATTTATATAAATATATAAAAGGTTAATTGAATGGATAAATTATATAAATGGTAGTGGAATAATATTTATAAGTAATAAAAACTATAAACTTGATTTTTACGACTTTTTCGGCTATTACCGTAAAATTAACGTTTTTCGCCAAATAAAACTTAGACGATCAAACCCGTCTAATGTAAAGTTTATAAAAGTCATATAATGATATATAAGTAACTAATACAAGCAAAAACCGATAAAACCCGAACTATAAGAAATACGGACATTAACGAGCTAACTAAACATATTGGACTAATAATTGGACTAAATAAGATAAATACTTGTAAAAAGAACTTATTGGGATTAACCCATTTGGGCCCAACATGGAAAGTATATATACTGATAATATAGGTATAAAAGGGATTAAAACAAGTTAAAGAACTTATTCTAAACTTATTGGACTTAAAATAGGTAAATAGGTAAAACTAGCAAACTAGTAAAAAGTTACCAAAACGTAAACACTAAAATGAGTAAACAAGGATGTATAAACCCACTTGATCATCATCATATGTACAAAATCATCATATGTATATTGTTATTTTGATAAAAGTCATTGGACAAAGTCTAAGACCGATTATTATTTATATAGGTTTCCGTGACCGAAGCACGCCCGTAGCCGATAATCCGCCTTTCATTAACAACGTGAGTTCATAGCCTCGCACTCTTTTAAATGTTTTATAAAATGATTTGTAAACCCGCGAGGGAGATAACATGCTAGATTTTGATAAAAATAGAACACAAGTAGTCCCGATTGTATGCTTAATGATATGGACCCAAATGATGCTATGACCCTATAAACGAGACTAAAAGGATTATTACTAGTTAGGTTATGTCACTTAAAGTCCCATTAGCATGAATTGTGAACTACCAGGATTTGGTAGACGCTTATGCATTTGATAGTACTATTTGGGGACGATCACCCCAGTTCGCGCCTTGACGGTTGATCCCCGACGTACCACATTGATTGGTAAGCGAATTTATGTATGAGAAGATTCCATAGCGTGATTTTTGTGACGACACGCTAACTTAGATGGGCAAATTGTTTGTCGGGTTCGCGGCCAGCTGTTTTCATAGTAAGGTAACAATGTCATGCGGCTAATAATAATCCTAATCCAAATAAAAATGTATCCTATACATAATAACGACGCTAATAACGATGAATATATTACCTATCATGGTAATATATAGACTACGGTCTCATGGACGGTTTAAGATGTATGCTTGATTTATATATTGCCTGACTAGCAATATGAGGACTTACTTCCGATATTATACTTGTGTTCTGATTTTAAATGATTGTTTTATATAACGGTTTTTATTAAACTCTATGAATTCACTCGGCATTCGCTGATATGATTTTTGCATGTTTTTATCTCAGGTGCTTGAAGGTAATCCGGATGGAGATCGACTCTGATGGCCCACACGTTATTAAAAATGTTCATTCGATCTATGTTTTGTAAACTTAATGACCTGTATAATTTAGGACCTGTTGTACACTCTAAAACTTTTTATCGAATGAATGTGTGTTAAACCTTGAACAACCATTTTTATGTGTTGTCTATGATTGGAGTTATTGTGCTATCCCGTAACACTCTGAAAGACCCTTCCGCTGTACCGATACGAAAATTGAGAGTGTTACAACATTCACTTGTCCTTATGGAACATTTGCTTATCGTAGAATACCTTTTGGATTATGCAATGCTCCGGGGACGTTCCAAAGGTGTATGACGGCCATTTTTCATGACATGATTGAAAAAACCATGGAAGTCTTCATGGATGATTTCTCGGTTTTTGGGGAGTCTTTCACTTCATGTCTTTCTAATTTGGAACGAATTTACAACACTTTGAGGAAACGAATCTTGTGCTTAACTATGAAAAATGCCATTTCATGTGCAAAGAAGGCATTGTTTTAGGACATAAGATCTCTAAGGTCGGTATCGAGGTAGATAGGGCCAAAATAGACATGATTGCCAAATTACCTCCACCCACCACCGTTAAGGGAGTTAGGAGTTTTCTCGGCCATGTCGGCTTCTATAGACGTTTTATCCAAGACTTATCTAAGATAGCTCGGCCTATGACCCATCTTTTGGAAAAAGAGACTTCATTACTCTCTTCGGATGAGTGTATCAAAGCCTTTGAGATGCTTAAAAAGAAATTAACCGAATCACCAATTTTAGTTGCCCCAGATTGGGATCTACCTTTTGAAATAATGTGTGATGCTAGTGATTACGTGGTAGGAGCAGTCTTAGGGCCACTTAAGACCAAACATTTCTTGCCTATACACTATGCAAGTAAGACTATGACGGATGCTCAAACTAAGTATACTACAACGGAAAAGGAGTTACTTGCCGTTGTATATGCTTTCGAAAAGTTTAGACCATACCTCGTCTTGTATAAACCAATAGTGTATACGGACCACTCGGCTATCAAATATCTTCTTAATAAACAAGATGCAAAGCCGAGGTTGCTCCGGTGGATTCTCCTCCTTCAAGAATTTAATGTCAAGTTGCAAAGCCGAAAGGTTTAGACCATACCTCGTATGTATATATATATATATATATATATATATATATATATATATATATATATATATATATATATATACTAGCGTCGTAACCCGCCCAACGGGCGGGGTCGGTTCGTAAACTTTTTTTTAAAGTACGTTTGTATATCATTTATATCTATCGGCCGTGTATACCATTTGTGTTAAAAGAAAACTAAAAAAAACTAATTTTTATGACTTGGCTCACCCAACAGACGTATGTTTGTCCAATGTAAATCTTTTGTTTGAAATAACGCTTGTCTCTAAGTTGTAATGATTTTCATGCTTATCATAATAGTTAATCTTAATGGTCTAATTTTTTTTATAACAATGGCTTTCAGGTTGATTAGACGTAGAAAAATTAAAGCTTATGATAATTAGTCTAGTGACGAGTTGAGATGGGAGTTCATGCTCGTCCGTTGCACTTAAACAATTTTTTTGATTAATATATGTTTTTAGAATTCTTGTTTACTCAAAGAAAACCTTGATGAAAAATTAAAGTTTTTTAGCAAAAAAGTATAAAGAATTTGTATACAATAACTATAGATAATTATAAATTCTTTATGAAATGCACAAATTATATTTGTAATATAATACACACTTGAGATATTTAGTTTAGATGTGTTCCAGTGGTATCAAATAAACCTTAGACAAAGTTTAATTATTTTTTTGGAAAAATTTTAACATAAATCACCTTTTTAGCATAAACCCAATCAATCAATTACGCTCATTTTTTTAATCCAAAAAAATCTGTTTTTTTTAAATTAAATATTTTACAAACCGTTAATTATTACGTAAAATGGAACATACCATCATAACGAGAATTAAATCATCTTTTTTTCGAGGTACATGTGTATATACTTTCGGCGAACTTTTTGTTATGAGAAAATCATATATGATTCGTTATAAATCATATATGATTCGTTATAAATCATATATGATTTTGGAAAATCATATATGTTTTTGGAAAATCATATATGATTTTGGAAAATCATATATGATCCGCGATACGAATATATATGATTTTCTTAGAAAAAAAGTTCGTCGAAAGTATATACATGTGCCCCTCGATAGAAAGATGATTTAATTCTCGTTATAATGGTGTATTTTTTATTACGATTTACCAGTTATGAAATATTTAATTTTTAAGAAAAAATGAAAAGTTTGTTTGAAATTAATGTGATTAGTTGATTTAATTTATGCTAAAATAATGAATTACATTAATCTCAACTTTATATAGTTCACGGGTGACCTTTTATATAATTTTAGACATAAATTAAGGTTGCCATGTTACTCTATTATTCTTAACGGGAAACTGAAGTCGCATTTACTTTCCTAACTTGTTTTTTTATGTGTGACGTTCACTACATTTTGACACGTAGTTGTTGTTGGTCGCCTGAACATAGAAAACTATATTGACCCTTTTTGCCTCGACCTTATTGTTCATTAGTTGATTTTATTAACATCATTGTATTGTATTATATGATATGTCTGTCAAGAATGAACTAATTTAGGTAATTGTATTTTTAATTGTCAAGTCCAAAAGACAGACTAAAGATGATGTTGGTACCACGGTATTGTAACAACGATACCCAATCCCGCCATAGTTAACTACCATATACCCAAGATCAAGTATTGATAAATTTAATAAATGGCAGATTTATTGAAAGATCATCCAAACTAAAATACAATCACACATATACTTGTCCGACAGCAAAGGTTAATTATAAAGATAAAACTAAAAATATTAATACCAGGTGAAAAACAATGAGACATATTAAACTGCCAACTCTCTCGTAATAGTAAGGATAAGGAATCCTATTGCAGGTATATGTTTGAAACAATAATTTCTCTAGCGTAGGCAAGGAAGGCTACTGTCTTTTGCATTGCCACATATATCACGTTTAGTAAGTGCCAATGGTACACATGTTGCCTGAATATGTATTAGCTTATTACATCCCAAGGCGTCGCAAGCCTAATGTAATGGCATAGAAAGATGTACGCCCACGTCTCAACTATCACATTACACCCACTCACACGACCATTACTCTTCCTCTGTCTCTATCTATTGTCACCCGTAAACACGTATCTAATACAAAGTTTTGCAATGTCGGCATCTAGTACTCATGCCAGGTTTCTATCCAAATCCCTTGATCAAGGAGTCATATCTTTCACCCATATTCAACCACAATAAGTGCTAAATCGATATCCATTGAGTTCGCCACAGTTGGTAGGCTAATCTGCTTGAGTTCACTTCTCACTTGTCCAAATATCTTTTTCTTTGTCTTTATCTGTATTTAGATTAAACAATTTATAAAATAAAGTGACATGATCAAGGGTTCTAAAAAGAACTAACCTTTGTAGCAATCCTGCTTTTTATGATTTGTTTTTTTCTAGTGTAGCAATAGAGAACTTTAATTTACATTCTATCATTTTCTTCTAACCCGTAACTGATGATGATTTTTTCACTTGGGCTCCTTCAGCCTGAACCTCACCGAGCCTTGTCTTCCCAAGGCGTGCTCTCCGAGCAGCTTCCTGGATATGGTGGTCATGATCCTTAAGCATCTGGTCCATGTTTGATGAAACGAGGGGACCGAGAAATGGATCTTATTGTTCCCCTTGTATCCTTGTAACTATCTTCCAAGTTAGATTAGGCCAAAGCCAGAGTGTCCGTTTCTGTTTAATTAAGACATTGCCCATTTTGCCCTTGATAGTCAAAATGAAACTACACATTCAACTTCCTTGCATAAAGCATCAAACGTTATAGGCACCTTATAGGGATCAGTATATTAAACTGGTTGATCCAGGTCCGGTGATATGAACCACAGAACATCTGAATCAAAATAAGGCCCACCAGCACTCCCTTTTGGCTTATTGCTGCAACAAATCCGCTTTTGTAGATTTGCAGAAATTACACAAACAAACAAAAGGAACAATAGAAAGCTCAAAGAAACCCGGTGAAATAACTCCATTGTGCTAAATGTTCAGCAAGCTCTTTAATTAGATAAAAAAACCAATTGCTTCTTGAAAAGGTTCATATATCAGTAAGGTCCATTCACTTGCGTTCATAATACGCCTTGGCTCTTTCCCAAAGACAGTTAGCAAACTTTGATTACAATCGGCACCCTTGGGCTTGAACCAACAACCCCACACACAACATAAATCATCAACCGTGAGTTGTGCCTCGGCAAGAGGCTTATGCAGAGATTTCTTTTACCTATATGGTTACAGTAGGAGAAAATAAACAGAATAATTGACTTCACATGTATTGATGCAGCATCTGATCGATACATAAAATAAACAGAAAATAAAAGATCTTGTACCTGTGAAGTAGCATTAATGTTTATTACGTTAAAAAGATTTAAGTAAACTTATATGAAATGTATGGTGAGTGTATCAGACTGCATAATATAACTCCTTATGCTTATTGAGAATACATCATAATTATACATAATTAAAGGGGTACTATTTGGATTTAAGAGGTGAAATAATCAAATATGGTAACTAGTTTGAGTAAGAAAGACCCAAACAGTTCATTCAGCCTCAAATAAGCTACACAAACATAAATAGTTTTCTTTCATACAACAACTAAATTTGGTTATCTACTATATCAAATGAGAATTAGAATCAGGAGATAAGTAGCTTATAAGCTTGGGTTCTTTTCAAAACACAATAAGCCCTTAAAAGTATTTGGATATAACAAAAGAGATTAGGCTTATTCATTAATCTGACCTCATGAGTTTCCTATTCTTTTGGTGCAGGGTCTAACCGGCCTGACCCGGCCACATTTCATCAATTGCCCTAGCCAAATAACAGTCTTCCCGGGACCCGGTTGCATGTTCATACTTGCTCCAGCGTTTTGGCCCTTCCACATATCATCACTTTGGTCTCAGCCTCCAATTGGTCAGTTGGGTTCTACGATCCCAATCTGGCCTGCCATACAAGTGAGGCCATCAGACGGGTCCCATTCGGGATTAAACCAACAAATAATTTAATGATTAACTTAATTACATATCAGTTTGATTGTTCTCAGCAAACATGTTTTTCGTATACAACATGAACTTATCAGAAGAAACACCCACAGTTATACTATTTGCACAAGTAGTCAAATATCCAAAATATAGTCACTTTCCAACAATTCGATACTTGAATAAAAAACTGAGGTGAAGATACTTATATTATGAGTTTTGCTAACTCTTTCTGTTTCTAATTTGGGATAAGTTCATTCAATGCATGGGGCTCATATAAATTTCTGAATAATATATGTGCGCCTTTAAACATATACGGACAAACATATCACAAACATTGAAGAAAATAGGGGTACATGGGAGTGTTTTACTTTTACTTATCCTGGTTAATCAGGCGGATCTAGCTTGATAATAATACTTTTTCTTTATTGTGTACCAAAATGGACAGCATACGATAGCACCAAGTTGACGGAGCTTAAATTTATTTATAAAAGGGGTCAAACTATGTAAATAGCAGTACAGGAATCCAGTCAAATGGGTTGAACGGTTGTCATACAAAAAGTTAACCTAAATCAACCTAATTCTGATTATAAAAGTTAAGATTTATTATTTAAACTATACCAGATGATTATTATGGCAAATACACTGTCTTTGTAAGATCTTCACCTGGAACCACCCTCAATATCCTACAACCATCACAATGATTATGTCGTCAATGATCTCCTCCCTGGAACCTGCATAAATTATTACTACATTGCTATTTAGGCGAAAGTTAGTTATGCATGAGAGGTATGTAGTTTACCAGAAGTTTGAGGCGTCCCAAAGAGCTAAAAGTGTGAGCATTTTTAGCAGTATCTGTCGGGGTATACTCAACAGGTATCCCAAGACTTGATTCCAGTATGTTCTTACATAACTGGTATACTCTCACTTTCCTGTCGTGTATAAGTCGATTTTCTGTTTTTGTACCAATGTTGAAGTAAAGCTGACAAATACTCCTACATTTTTTGATCAACTAAAAGTAGGATAGCAGCCTAAGAGAAATTGAATAAAGTGTGTTAACAATTAACAAAATAGAACTATTATGACAGAATATATGACAGGAATATACTTTTATCCCTTCTGCTGTACAATTTGAAATAGGCCATCCGTGGTCTACAATTGAGAAAGGCCATGCACCTTTTGAAATATGGCGATGCCAATAATCAAGATCGATATAACGGTTATCTAGAACCTTGAAAGTAAACAGAACCAATTAAAAAGAAGCCAAGGAATAAGGTACTTCACCAAGGACAAAAGTTTGCTAATTAATGAAATTGTGAGATTCACCTGTGACTTCTTTACAAACATGTGTCCCTTCTTCTATAAGATTTGTAGACATAATTGTTTGAACGGTGAATGCAGTATCCCATAGTTGATTACCACTATACCCCTCCCTGCATTAGATTATTAGTCATTTGATGAAATTCCATATATAGTCCTTGATTAGTATATAAGTGGACAACTTCTAATTAAAGACTGTGAGATGGTGAAGTATGATCTCACACCTGCATTTTCAAACCAATATCAACACGGAAGAAGAAGCAATACAACACGGCAGAAGAAGATGCTAACCCTTATGATGGAGCTGCTACTCGTATTAGAGGCAATAAGGTCAAGCTCAACTTCCCTCACGCAAGAAGTTGTGTGTCGAGGACACCGACTCATCACCATGCCCACTCACATTGATAAAATCAACACTATCTCAAGGAGCAAGACTTGACCGCAACCGAGTCCATGGTGCACGAACAATTGACAACATTGACCAAAGCGGATGATAAAAAAACTGCTTATAAAAAAACGACGGTTTAAAACCAAATTAGCATACATCAGATTGTTTAGTTAGCACATCTCTTCCCCTCAGATGCAAGAGATGAAGACTTGTGCTGAGAGTTTTTGTACCTTTCAGCAAGCTTTTTTAAAAGGATTTTGCTAGAGGCACTATACTCACGATAAAGAACCCCAAGGACGATCCAGTAACGTAGTCCTTCAAAATAAGTATTAACCAAACATTTTAGCTGGTTTGATCCTTGGTTTCAAGGGAGATAGGTAAAACAGCAAGCAGTGTTCCTGGTCCCATGGCAACGAAAGCAGACCACATACACTCCTGAAGCTGTAATGTTACAGAACAACATTATTTTAATAGAATGGCATCCATAAAAAACACACATTACCATGCATGTATCTAAACCTTATCTAATGCCTTGAACACGCACACCACATTCAAAGACTAATGCAACAAAGAGTTATTCTTTTTCTTTTGATTCTCAGTCATTAAAGTAATAGACAGGCTGAGAAAGGTTATGGTAGCTTAAGAAACTTACATGTTTTAAATCATAAGCATTTTCAGATATTCTGATGGTAACATGAGAAACATCTCAGTACCAAACACCCCTGCTGCAGCAAACCAAACACCCTTTGCTGCAGCACTAACTCAGGAACCAAACACCCCTTTTGATAGTAAGCATATTCCTAGAACTTATAACTCAACTCCTCTGGTGAAAGTTAGGCACCCATTTTCAAAAATGCAGTCAAAGCAGGTGCAGTAGCGGAGCTAAACTCTAAGGCAAAAGCTAGCAAAGGAAGACATTGCATATCCAAAAAAAAGAATTATGTAAACTAATAAAAACAGCTTATAATCACAGCAGATTCAGATCATCTTGTCTATGTGTATAATGCGAACTGAGGGTAAACTAACAAAAGCACAAGCATTTTTACTAACCAACTGATCTTTGTCTCGTCTGCTCCATGCTTTTCTGCCTCTAACTGGAAAGTCCTAGGTGATTTATACTTACTGCCAACTATGATGGTGTCGTTCTTCATGGCGGTCATTCCTGTGACATGATAAGTCAGATGAGTAAGGGATCCACCGGTCATAATCATGGCTTGATCTCGTTTCACAGATTAAAGAGCTTCGTCTGTCTCTTTCAGGCCAAGACCTACCATAGCTCGACCCTCTAGAGTCGTGACTGCTGTACATAGGTGAGAAGGTGGACGACAAGGAACCAGGGTTAACTCCATGTGGTCTGTCGTCTCTATGATCCCGGTTCCACCTGTCTTCAAGATAACTAAATTCCCCTATAAACTGATCATCTGCATCATATACACCAGCCGTGTTTTCTTCATATTCCTGCAACAATACACTATAATCAGCTGGTTTCTTCTATTCCAAACTAAAATCGTAAACAACGAACAAACTTATTTTACACCAGATAAAAAGCATACTAAGAACCTAAATGATCAAAAGCTGCTGACACATCATATACAAAATGTAGCCGAGGTTTTGTTGGGTAATAGGCCATAATGTGCACTGGTACTCGAGATTGCTCGTATAACAAAATCATATAACTTATAAATATTTCAAAATGATCAATATTTGAGTAAATAATTCTATCCTAAAATGGTTCAAGTGTCCCTTACCACGGAGACCTTTGTATTTCTAACCAGCAAGTGTGAGTCCACGAAGCTCTCTGTGTTTGTGCATAGGGTTGCAGATCCAGTTGATGTGGGGATCATTACGGATAGCAGCATGAGCAGGATCCACCAAGATAACCTCAAAGTAATTGTAGGTCGCTAGCGGGTGTGATGCGCTCGGGGTGGTGAGTTATCTATGTGGCACTCTAAAATCATTGATTGAAAAGGCATATTATTCAACATCAGCATCTGCAAGGACGTTGTGATATTATGCATAAAATATGAAATTTCAACTACAATAGAATACTAATGAGGATTTAAACTTAACAGTTGTTGCACCTAATATATTTTGGAAGATTTCGTACATATATTAAAGACATGACATCCTTATCAAGAGCTGGAAAATATACACCATTATGAATGTATACATCACATGATACTCTTGCAATAGTCTTCAAAGTCATATAAATACATAAGGACATCAGTTAGTAGATTTCAACAAAATAAATAGAATTTGGGTATATAATGTTTTTATAGCATTCCAACTCCACTCTTTGAGCACGTGTTCAATTTATAGAGTTGTTTGTTTTAGCTACTTCGATTAGCTTAAGAGGTTACTGAAAACTAAAAGCTAATAGTGAAGCCGAAACAAATGTAGGTAGTCGATGAAACATCTGCTGCAAAATTAGTATAATTTCACAAATGTAGGTCTTCAATTTACAAAGTTGTTTGTTTTAGCTACGACGTTTTTGTAAAATATGAATGTGCACCTCGTGATCTATATTTGTAGTACATCTGTCGTGCTTGATCACATATAGAGCGGTCTGAACTAAAGATGAAAAAAACATTAGATGATAATATAATGTTTAAAAACATACAAGAAAAGAGATATTAAGAATGCCAACCTCGAGAGAAGAACAGTAGTATCAGAAAAGTAATGAGGATATTGTAATCAGGAATATGAATTTGACTAAAAATTGATCATAAGGAGATTCGAGCTTATATAGCTCCACTAATCTTGTAGACCCACATCTCAATTCTCCTATCTGCCAAAAAAGAAATTGTATAATGCTTAATATTAAACATGGAAAACAGAGTTGGCGGGACGGGCGGGTTGAGTGACGGGTCAAATAGGGGGACAATGGGACACATTTGTTTCAGATCAACGCAATCCGGATAGCTACTACTTTTGCGCTTGCTGGTGTAAAATGTATTTTTTATTTTTAAGCAGACATTATTCTCGGAGGACGACTAAAGGAACTTTTTTAAATACCTTTTGCTTCTCAGACATATTTTCTAGACTAAAAGTATGTGATGTCGATATCAGCTCAAAGACATTCATAGATTCGGGTTTTTTTTGTAACAAGATGTTCCTGACTACAAAATGTTACTATCAAAAAGAGAAAAAGTGAAGAGATAACCTTGGATTTACTGAAGACGGCATATATAAATACACCAATAATTAGCAGTTTGCCCAATTTAAAGATAATAGACATAGGCAGCAACTGCACAAGTAGAATAGTTACCTCCACTTCTTTAGGTTCACCAAATTTCTCTTGAGCGACTACTTTAACGCTGCTTTTATCCTATAAAAATAGTATCCAAACTTGATTAACACTTTGCATGTGGCTTGCTTTATAAACATGGATTCTCACATTATAGGTGTATGACGTTTTCTGTTTTTTATCACGGTCTGCGCGGACTAATACTGAATCGTTTGGATCATCTATCGCAAATGAAATGTTCATGATAGTAAGGAAGCAGGTAAAATTACTTATCGCTTTTAATCTCGATTCCTGACTTTCGATTTTACTTTACATTGATACACAATATCTAGTATTAGAACTGCCCTCAAAGAAAAGAAAACCCAGGTTGTGAACTTTTCCTATGCCTGCAATAACAGTGTGTTATACATTTGTCTAATGTTAAGCTTTTCTTATGTGTCATTAAAGGTAGTGGACAATAAGTTCTTTTTTGGAGCATCAAATGTTGATGTGAATGTCTTACAACAGAAGGATTGAATGATTGATAGATTAGAGGCACCAAATGAGGAAAAACGGCACAATTGACCACTACATCGGGCTGCAATGCAAGTCAAAAAGGCTTACTTAAGTGGTGTGTAATGCTGAATATTTATATAATGGACAAAGGACAAGTGAAATGGGTGGGAAGTCCAACTGACTGCTTGTGTTCTGCACATGCAGCATTCGTTAGACAAGAAGAACTTAAAACCTTTTCTGAGACTAAGGCTCAAGTAGAAAGTGCAGATACTTGTATAGAAGTACAACAGAGCGTAGTGGTAGTGAGTGAAGGTATCGATATTTTGGATGCAGATGATAACATCATCAGGGTTGAAGAGAGGAAAGAATTTAGAGTTGAAACATCCGTGTATATGTGATATAAAGTGCTGATAATGACAATGAAAAACCAGTAAGGTTCAGCAAGACACACAAATGTTCTACATAACAGGTCACCGCTCATCAAATTTAGCTAAAAAGAGCATACTTATCAAGGTCTCACAACAAATAGGCATAAGACCAATGCAAGGCTATCAAAGTTCAGGGTAGATACATTCATCAGTAAGGCTGTAAGGCATTATGTTTTTTTAATTCTATTACGAAACTTGAGAGAGCCTGGACCGAATTGGTTTTTTTCCATATTAATCCTTGACAAATGTGAAAGAATATTCAATCATTAAATAAATTATATGCTAATATGTTATAATAACTAACAATCGTTAATTGCGTAAGGAAACATCGCTTATAACAAAATAGATCAGACCTTCTTCTATCTCTATTTATAAAAAAAATAAAAAGATAAGATAAATAATTAATTACCAGCTGGAGAACCGCCAAAACCACCTCTACCTGTAGTTGCAGCACCAAACCCACCTGCTGGAGCAGCGAAGCTACAATGGTAATTCATCAGATCAGCATCAAGATCATCTGCATATACTGATATCTTCTCACCACGGCCTCTTCTCCCACGTCCATGGTCCCTTGCAAATCCTCAGACGACAATAGCAACCAATCAAAATTATATAGAATGAAAGATCCTATTAAGATGAAAAATACGTTCAATATTAGATCAGGTTGAGAGAAGAAGACAAGATGGTGATGGCTGCTATTTTTCATTTAAGGTTTATTTATCCACAATTGATGGCATAAAAAATTATTTGATGATTGAAGGTTAACAGTTAGTTTGATTCAAAGATTAAAAGGGTTATGATTGAAAGGGTTTTATGGGTGTTGGATCGTGAAAAATGGATGTGAAGTCGTTGTGTGTGTGTTTTCCTCATGGTGTGTGTGTTTTCCCCGTGGGTGGGTTGGTAAGAAAATGAAGAAAAATTAGTTTTAACCTATTATATATACATGCGGTATTAAAACGCAGTTTTTTGCAAATTACGGCCCGCTTTTCCGAATTGCGTTTTCGTACACTATTTTTGGCAATTTTTTAAGAGTTTTTAGCTAACAAATATATTCTATTGGTTTAGAAGTGCCATGTCACATATGACATGGATTAGAGGTGTGGTATCAAGTCATAGTGATACCTATATATAATATATATATATATATATATATATATATATATATATATATATATATATATATACACTAGCCTTTAGACCCGTCCGGTGGACGGGCTAGCTTTAAGTACTAGAAGTTTAGACCATACCTTGTATGCATATATATATATACACACTAGCCTTTAGACCCGTCCGGTGGACGGGCTAGCTTTAAGTATATATGATGACGTATAGTCCCCAGCCGGGTCATGAACCCGGCCCATGGGTACTACCCGTATCCAGCCCATCACAGATGGGTGGAATAATGTCATTCAGGCTTATGGGCTTGGATGAACAGTAACCGCACACATGTGTGCGGCCCACGGCCCGGTGCGGCCGACATAGGGTTAGACAGAATAATATTCTGTCTAGGAATATCTTTATCCCAATAAGAGAGGATATTCACTACCAAGATTAGAAGATAACAATCATTCTAATTCTGGTGATTATCTCTTCCTTGGGGCCGAAGCATCAATAGAAGCCCATTAGGGTTTCACTGCCTATAAAAGGAACCCTCAAGGGTTCCACAAAGGTATTACGATTCATACTCTGAACTCACATAAACCCAAAATCGATTACTTACTCTCACGCTGGAGTCTAATCGTGGGAAACATTCCCACGGTAAGCTTAACGCGTGCTGTTTAGTGTGCAGGATCCCAACCAGACAATTCACTTGGTGCAGGAGCCGGAGCCCAGCCAATCCGAATTGAGCCTAATTCGGGTCTAGCAAGGATCAACCAACTTTTGCATCAAAAAGTTGGCGCCATCCGTGGGACCCATAACACTAAGCCAGAACAAAACCTCATCTCGAATTTCCAATGACGAAGGGGCATCCGCAAGCTAACCCCAGGAACGTGAATCCCGGGAACCGGAAGTCCCAAGGGGAAGGAATTCTCATACCCAATCAATCACCTAGCCGCCTTGCAGGCGGGCCTGGTAACCGTAGCAGTTTTCAGTCCGTGGGGGTAACAAGCACGATCTTCGTGACACCCCCACCTACCTCAACCCTGGATAACCCTGACCCGGGGAGTGCGCCAAACCCTCCTAACAAGGAACCGCGCAGACCCTCGACGGAGGAAGAAGTGGAAGTCCTACCACTCAGTGAGGAGGATCTTACTCGAGTTGTCACACAGAACTTCGAGAGGATCGTCCCAGGGATCGCATCAAGGTTGAATCTGGGGAGGAACCTCCAAGCCAGACTCAACTTTGATGACACCGGACCAACCACCTCCTCCCAAAATCAGAGGAAAATGAGAGCTCGGCCTCAAGAGCAGGGTACCTTTGAGGAAACCCCTCAGCCCCGGAATGTGTTTGAGCGCATAGGAGATCGCCTTATACAGGAATTAACGCAGTCTCGAGAAGGAGAAAGGTCGGATGGCTCACCCGAGCGACCAGATCGAGAGTTGGCCAGAACCACACATCGCCCGAGTGTGTGGGACAGGATGAACACTGGGAAAAAGGCCCCTGGTTCATCCCAAAAAAGTGGTCCCTATGCAAAGGATGGGGCACCACCGCCGTCCCCGGACCCGTCCGGAGAGGACTCAGATGACCATCCGCCTAAGCGCCGCCGACCTAGGCGCACCCCTCCACCACCAGCAAATAATGATGGGTATTATGGTGGTCCTTACTATCGAGATGCGGAAGCAGAGGATCTTTCGCGTCCATGGTGTGAACCATGGGATGACCCTAGGCTTACCCGGCCATGGGCGGATCCCAGGGAAGACCCGTTCACCCTCCGCATAAGGAACTATTCTGAGGACACAAAACGTCGCATGCCGGCGTGTATCAAGACTTATGATGGGTCCGGTGATCCGGTGGATCACCTTAAAATATTTGATACACAGGCTAAAATTGAGCGATGGCCCATGCCCATATGGTGCCAAATGTTCAATTCGACCTTGATCGGAAATGCCCGCGACTGGTTTGAGGCACTCCCGCCACGGAGCATTGATAGTTTCACGGAACTACGCACTGCCTTTGAGAACAATTATACTCAAAGGAAGAAGTATAATAGGGACCCGGTCTCATTGGCAACTGTCAAGCAACGGCCGGGGGAGTCCACAGAAGCTTTCACTGAACACTTCAATGATGAGTGCACGCGCACGAGAACCATGCCGGAGCTCCTGAAAATCTCTGACTACATGCACGCCATAACAGACAGAGAATTGATCAGGTGCCTCAATGACAAGCGTCCAGAGAGATATGATGATCTCATGGAAAGGGTTAGAAATTTCATAGAAGGAGAAACAGCTGTTGCCGCGGCCTACCCATCACGAGGAAATGGGTACCGGTCAAATGATCAGTCCCGGAGGCAGTCGGGCGGTCAAGGTAACCAGAACAATAACAAGGGCTCAGACTTTAAGAGTCAAAGCAAAGGAGGACGGTCGGACGATAAGTTCACCCCCCTAAAGATGTCCTACCGGGAGATCTTGCTGACAGAAGGGGCGAACTTTCCGAGGCCTCCCCCAATGACCACTCCCCCGGAACGTCGGCAAGGAAATCGCTTCAGCGAGTTCCATAATGACAAAGGCCACGCCACGGAGGAGTGTATCCAGCTCAAGAAGCATATTGAGTCGCTGATCAAATCAGGCAAACTCAAGCACCTAGTTAAGGATTGGAAGGATGGAAAAGACAACAACAAGAAGTATGATAAGAAGGATCCCCAAAAGGACAAACCTTCGACCATATACATGATCTAATCCAGACAGCGCCGCACGAGGCAGAAAGTTGGCCAAAAATTTTCACGCGGCAGGGAAATCTCATTCCCTCCCATCACAGCAAGCGATGTGATTGACGCGCCTCTCACTATTGAGATAAGCATTGGAACACACAACGTTCGTCGCATGTATGTGGATGGAGGATCATCAGCAGAGGTACTGTATGAACACTGTTTTGTGCAGTTCTGCCCAGAAATAAGAAGCCAATTAGTACCGGCCACGTCGCCGCTTACTGGCCTTAGTGGAGACACTATCTGGCCGATAGGGCAATTGCGTTTGCTTGTAACCATTGGGAATGAGGAACATTCCACTACGGCGTGGATGAACTTCATGGTGATACGCTCACACTCTCCGTATAATGGGATCATAGGCAGACCAGGCATTTTGGCTATCCGGGCAGTACCCTCTACGGCACACGGAATGATCAAATTCCCCGTTGAGGGGGGAATCGTTACTATTTACAACACAGTCGTACCAACATCCGAGTGTCACACCGTGACAACACCGGCTCCACCTGTCCCACCTAAGGATGGATCACCACCTCCCAACTGGAAGGTAGCAATTCACCCTGACTATCCGGAACAGGAGGTATCCATAGGAGGGGCGCTCTCGGATAGCGGCAAAAGGTCCATGTGCTCTCTTTTGAGTACAAACCTAGATATAATCGCATGGGAGCCAAAGCATATGACAGGCGTGCCACGTGCGATAGCAGAGCATAAGCTCCAGATCCGCCAAGGGTACCAGCCCGTTAAGCAAAAGAAGCGCGGCCAGGCGCCCGAACGCAGCCAAGTGATATTAGAGGAAGTACGGAAACTAGTGGATGCAGGCATCATGCGCGAGGTATACTACCACGAGTGGTTATCCAATCCGGTCATGGTCAAGAAACATGACGGAAGTTGGCGCATGTGTGTGGATTTCACGGATCTAAACAAGGCCTGCCCACAGGACTGTTACCCGTTACCGGAAATCGATTGGAAGGTGGAGTCCTTGTGTGGATATCCTTTCAAATGCTTCTTGGATGCATATAAAGGGTATCACCAAATCCAGATGGCGGAGGAGGATGCATAAAAAACGGCGTTCCATACGAGCCAGGGCGTATATTGCTATACGAAAATGCCGTTTGGACTGAAGAACGCCGGCGCTACATATCAGTGGTTGGTGGACAAAGCTTTTGAATCACAAATAGGACGCAACCTGGAAGTCTATGTTGATGACTTGGTGATAAAAAGTCACACGGAGGAGGCACTTCTCCGGGATGTCCAAGAGACATTCGACACGCTGAGAAGGATTAACATGAAGTTAAATCCAAAGAAATGTACGTTTGGAGCAACTGAGGGAATGTTCCTTGGATATTTGATTGATCCAAATGGCATCAAACCTTGCCCAGAGAAGACGGACGCAGTGATACAACTGTCGTCCCCTCAGACACGGAAGGAGGTGCAGTCCCTGAATGGGAAGTTAGTCGGGCTGAATAGATTCCTATCTAAATCCGCAGAGAAGTCATTACCCCTATTTAAGACACTCAAGAAGTGTATTAGAAAGAGAGACTTCCGCTGGACGAAGGAAGCCGAGGAAGCTTTCGGCCAACTAAAGCAGCACCTTGCATCTCTCCCTATGCTAGTAGCTCCCCGGCCAAAGGAGGAACTCATTATGTATCTCTCAGCTACTCATGGCGCAATAAGCGCGGTACTTATGACGGATAGAGATACAGTACAAACTCCGGTCTACTTTATAAGTAGAACACTACAAGGGCCAGAGTTGAATTATTCCTCCATGGAAAAATTGGTGTTAGCACTAGTGTTTGCTACAAAACGGTTGCGCCGGTACTTTCAGGCGCACCCAATTGTGGTCATTACGGATCAGCCGATCAAGCAGGTTATTTCTAGACCGGACGTGGCAGGGAGGCTACAGAAATGGAGCATCCTATTGGGGGAGCACAATATATCTTACAGACCAAGGACGGCTGTTAAAGGCCAGATCTTGGCAGATTTCCTGATCGAGAAGCCGGATGAGGAAGGACCAATCATTAAGCAAGACGAGATCCCAACGGAACCTTGGGTGTTATTCACGGATGGATCCTCGTGTACGGACGGGTCCGGAGCAGGTCTCATCCTCACAAACCCAGAGGGAATGGAATTCACGTACGCCCTCCGTTTTGAGTTCACGGCCACTAACAACGAAGCGGAATATGAAGCATTAATTATGGGTTTAAAAATCGCCGCTAGAATGGGAGTCCGCAACCTTGAGGCCTACGTGGACTCACGGCTTGTCGCGAACCATATTCTAGGTGGGTATGTGGCTAAGGAGGACAACATGGTTAGGTACTTGGAAAAAGTCAAGTCGCTAATCGCGACTTTCAGTAAGTTTTCCATCAAGCAGGTGCCAAGGGGCGAGAACAAGAAAGCGGACGCTCTTAGCAAGATCGCATCCACAAGCTTCGCTCACTTGTCTAAACAAGTTTTGGTGGAAATACTCAAGGAAAAATCTATAACGGAAGGGGAGGTTGCCGCTATAGTTGAAGAGGAGGGACCTACATGGATGACCCCAATCATCAACTATTTGACTAATGAGACCCTTCCAGACGAGGAAAAAGCAGCAAGGCGCATTAAAAGGAAGTCGCAGCATTTCGAACTTCGAGAAGGCATCCTTTACAAGCGCTCTTTCTTGCAGCTGTGGCTGCGGTGTGTTGGACCACGCCAGGCAGCTTACGTAATCAGTGACATACACGAAGGGTTGTGCGGCATGCATGCAGGACCACGATCCGTGGTAGCTAGAGCCTTACGAACAGGATATTATTGGCCTACCATGCACAGAGACGCGCGCGACATGATTCGCAAGTGTAGTGATTGCCAAGTGCATAGGCCAGTACCGCGGCACCCGCAGCAGGAGCTTACACCTATCACGTCCCCATGGCCATTTTATAAGTGGGTTGACATTGCAGGACCATTTCCTGTAGCTGCGGGAGGGGTTAAATTCTTGATTGTTGCAATGGACTACTTCACACGATGGATAGAAGCCAAGGCAGTCAAGTCTATCACAGGCAAACAAGTTAAGAAGTTTGTCTGGGAGCATATTGTGTGCCGTTTTGGTTTACCAGGAGAAATCATCTCGAATAACGGCAAGCAATTCACGGACAACCCGTTCAAAGATTGGTGTGCATCATTGAACATCAAGCGTCGCTTTGCATTTGTTAAGCATCCGCAGACAAACGGCCTTGTCGAACGAGCTAATAGAAGCTTGGGGAATGGCATCAAGGCGCGTCTGGATGAACGAAGTGGTAAATGGGTCGATGAGTTATCACATGTGTTATGGGCGCATAGAACTATGATCAAAACAGCAAATGGAGATACTCCATTTGCATTGGCTTACGGCACTGAAGCTGTTATACCAGCAGAAATAGGAATGCCTACCATCCGCACGGCGGAGGTTAATGTCGTCACGAACGATGAACAGCTACGAATCAACCTGGATCTGTTGGAGGAAAAAAGGGAAATAACAGCCATCAATGAGGCTAAGTCCAAGGCTAATATGAAGGCTTATTATGACGCCAAGGTCAAGGGTGTTTCCTTTCGACCGGGAGACTACGTCTACCGTGCTAACGAAGCAAGTCGAGCGGAGAACACAGGAAAGTTGGGCCCTAAGTGGGAAGGACCGTATGAAATCACTGAAGACTTGGGACGAGGCGCGTACAAGCTACGTGACATGGATGGCCGCGTCCTTGAGCGTACATGGAATATTTCCCATCTCAAAAGGTGCTATCTTTGAAAGCTACAGCTTCCGCATGAGGAACTTCGCTATGTGCGGTCTTAATAAAGAACCATGCGGTTTTATCTGTTTTGTTTTGTCTTATGTTTGTTTAGATTCCTTTCTTATTCTTTAGGACTTGTCATTATTGTTCAAACAAAAGTGTAAACGTTCTAATAAAATGCCGTGGTGCCTAGCTAGCTCCACGGCCTGTTTTGTGCAAATCGTTTCTTAGAGTTTTTGTTAGTTGTATGAATTTTACTTATACCATAATATGTCTTATTCATATGCATTCTTTCAAATTATTGTACATGTACTATACGCCTCCAGGCGGGGTAAGAGGATTAAGTGAACCTACTAATTCAACTTGCCGCGTAAGAGGGATGCAACCCCAGCCGCACGGATCATGTATCCTTACTAGACACCTTACTTACAAGACGTTGGGGTAAGTTCCATATGCTGAAGCCGCACAGTGCTCTGCATATTAAAGACGCACGTCGCATGTCTAGTAAAATATGGACTTGTATGTATTTTCTCTTTGTGTGTAAGACGTGATATGTCATGCAGTATTGTGGTACAATATTTAAACACAGTCAAAATACACAAGTTTCCAAAATAGATAACAAAATTGTCGTGGTCAATCACGGACTTATATACAAAACACAAATATTGTTAGCTGTGTACATGCACGGACGAATAGAAACAATACATATTCATAGGTTATAAACCAAAGTGTCTGAAAGGGATCATAAAGTAGGAGCATCCTACATAGAGGGGAAAAACTTACCCATTTCTGCTTGCTCTTCGACCAGACACGACAACCATTCATCACTTTCTCCCTGCTTCTGGGCTTGGGCAGCAGTCCTCTCCAGCACCACACTTAAGGGTTCTTCGTCAAGCACGATCCTGGTTACGTCCTCGTATATGGGAAGTGTCAAGTGGCTGGGGGATGGAGTGAAGGCATCATGGGCGGACGGGTTAGGACTGAGCCGTGCCATGATTTCCATATTTGATGCATCTTTGGTGGCCTCCAGTTCGTCCAGGAATGGGTAGTGCAGATCTCGCATCGCGGCCATAGAGGCAGTCATCTTGCTAGCAGCTTCAGGCTTAAAGAAGGCATGATTGGCGACATCCTCTCCCTTCGTGATCAGCTCAGCGGCCTCAACCATTCCCTCGTGCCGTCCGTGGTCAATACCATCAGACACAAGGTTCGCGAATTGTTACACAAAATCCGGGGCTTCTACTACCTTCATGACGGCCACGCGTGCTCCGTGCCCAACCATCCACCTACGGCCGGCAATAGCTGTTAGCAGTTGGGGGCATAGCACATTGTCACGCTCGGCAGTGAGGGCATCAATCATCAACTCTTTTTGGGCAAATGCCTCTTTCAGCTCTTGGATGACCACCCTCTCATCAGCAAGGTCCCTCTGTACTTTCTCCATGTTTTGGACGGCCAAGTGCGCGTCTTCCAGTTTCTTGTTAAGCACGTCTACTTGGCTGGAGTACGAGTGGGCAGAAGCTTCCGCTGTGGCTACCTATAAGGAAAATACGTGTTAGCATATATTCCTTTTATAACTATGGGTGGTGCGGCACGGATATGTACCTTGGTGATTGCAGCATCTAGTTGTGACTCAAGATTGGCTACTTGCTGGTCGTATTCACTCGCGCGGGCTGACTGTTTTTTAAAGGTCGCCTCGGCATTGGCCAGTTGGGATTGGAGGTCGGCAATTTGAACTTCATTATCTTCAATCATTTTCTCCCTCCGTCCAACTTTCCTCTTGAGAGAGTCCACATGCCCAAGCGCGGCTTCAAACCTAACCCTCATCGAGGTTCCCATCGCCATTTGGTGTACCAGGGTACCAATGTATTCATCCGCCAAATCTGCATGACTGAGCGAATTTACCTCTCGCACCAAGCTTGGTGGTATGCAATTGTTGAGGTACTCCCGGCACTCATCAGCGTCCCTCAGTCGTGACGCCGTGGTAATATTCCATACGGGATTGAACGGTTGAGGGGCGCTGGATGCGGGAAAATCTTAGGAGGCTGCGGGTGAACCTTCTTCAAATACATGGCCGGACTTAGTGGGGGCTGTAGGGTCTCTTTCCACTTCTTTCCCTTTCCCCTTATCAACTTGGGTGTCAGAAGGAGGTGCGGCACCGGTCTGGTCGTCCCTGTGAAACAAGTATTACGAAATATCTTAAGTATTGCTTACAAGGAAACTTGTCATTCTTACATATTAAGATGGGGTCTTACATGTTGTTTCTTGCTAATTCGGAGGTGGTTGGGGCAATCTGAGTGACGGGATCGACATGAGCGGCCCGGTTAGCCTCGGAACCCTGGGTAGCACTTCCGACAGATTGATACAAGGGGTGGTCTTCTCGAAGTCTCTTGGCGGGAGCATTGTGTTCGCCAATCTCGACTGAAGCAGTTCTCCTCACACGGTTGCTTCTTTTTCGTGTACGCCTGGCGACGGGCTGCATTGTTGTTTCGTCGATCTCCTCCTCGACTTCATCCTCCTCTTCTTCTTCCAGGTTGACTTGTTGCTGTACTTCTTCATCATCGTCGCCCATCAGTCGGCGAATGCTGGAGGTGGTTAATTCAATATTATCCCCCTGCTGCTCCCTATGTGGTGAGGAGGGCCCGGCTCCTCCTTCATTCACCTGGTTATCACCATCAACATTATTTCCATGATCTTCCTTGTCTGAATGAGGATCTGGCACGGCTTCCAGATCAACCGTCACGGGGCGGGTATGCTCAAGAAGGGGTTGTTCATTCTCACGGAGAGGACGAAGGCCCTCCGGCACAAGCTTCGGGTCGCCCTGGCGTAAAAGTCCAAAGAAGTTCATTTCTGTTCAGCACAAAACAACATATGTTAGCTATTTATCAAATAATCGTATGCATTTTTTACGTACGGATGTTAGCCTACCTTCGCCTTGCCTTCTCCAAAAAACGGGATACCTATTGGAAGGACCAAAGTAATTGCGGCTAATCCATAGCAGACATTGGAATGATTCGGGAAGGTTTCTATGGAACCCAGTCCTATTCAAATCTAACTCTTGGGAATGACGGGGGTTGTATGTACTTGTGTGCGGCTTGGGGTTGTGAGGGATCCTAGTTCTGATGATATAATCGCCCGGCCATACCACTGCGTCAATGAAAAAGTAGTGATCATACCAATTTTTCAATGAATCCATTGGTTTGTTGTGCGATTGGGGACTGTTGGAGGCTCGTTTCTTAAAAGATACCCAACCGTTTACTATGTTGGGAACATAAAAGAGCCGGAATAATTCTACAGTTGGGGGGATTCTCCTAGCACGGCAGAGGATCTCGAATTGACTAATTTTACAGGCACCTATGCAGTGGAGCTGACTAATGTGTACATCATAGTATCCTAACAGATCTACAAGAAAGTGGGTGAAGGGGATGCGGTAATTAGCCGCATCAAAGAGGCGAGTATACAGGCCAATCTTACCCGCTGGAGCCTCAGTTATGAGGTCTCCAGCGCCATGAAGTGAGGGGTGTAGGTTGGTAGGGATGAAATTGTTTGTACAAAAGTGGTTTAATTGGTCTTGGGTCATGACATTCAGCACGGATCCAATGGTAGGGCTGTTTCTATGAGCCATTACTAAAAAAGAGTGTAAGGACGTGGTGTTCTAACCTGCGTATGAAGGGATCCGTGCGTATTTGGTTCAAGCTAAGAGGAAAGCTTTAATGGCAGAAATGGAGTTTATAACTATGTGTTTCACACAGCCGTGGGGGTGGCTTATTTATAGGGTTGCCTCATGGGTCACGACCTGTTGGATGTGTGACACGTGTTGGCCACTATCTTAATCGTGTGGCTAGGGGGCAAGTGGCAAGTGAAACGTCAGGTGGGACCCACGGGTCACTTCTGACCCACACGTTTGCACTGCTCGAGGTTCTGACGGTTTGCACTTTTGTCAGTCAAACAAGTCAGATGAACAGTTATTAATGTCGGGTTATGCGGCTCTTACGTAAGACTTGACATTTAATGATGTATTTAATTTGTCTCGGTTGCTAAATGCGGCTGAGATATTGATGAGATAACTTCTTAAGCCAGGTTGCCACGTGCGGCCAATATAAATTCTTGGACAATTTGTAGTTCACTATGGTTTCCTTGGTACGTCCGGGGAGTATCTTTGTAATATAGAGGTTCCACCTACGGTTGTAACAACTAGACTGGGGGGAAATGATGACGTATAGTCCCCAGCCGGGTCATGAACCCGGCCCATGGGTACTACCCGTATCCGGCCCATCACAGATGGGTGGAATAATGTCATTCAGGCTTATGGGCTTGGATGAACAGTAACCGCACACATGTGTGCGGCCCACGGCCCGGTGCGGCCGACATAGGGTTAGACAGAATAATATTCTGTCTAGGAATATCTTTATCCCAATAAGAGAGGATCTTTACTACCAAGATTAGAAGATAACAATCATTCTAATTCTGGTGATTATCTCTTCCTTGGGGCCGAAGCATCAGTAGAAGCCCATTAGGGTTTCACTGCCTATAAAAGGAACCCTCAAGGGTTCCACAAAGGTATTACGATTCATACTCTGAACTCACATAAACCCTAAATCGATTACTTACTCTCACGCCGGAGTCTAATCGTGGGAAACATTCCCATGGTAAGCTTAACGCGTGCTGTTTAGTGTGCAGGATCCTAACCAGACAATTCACTTGGTGCAGGAGCCGGAGCCCAGCCAACCCGAATTGAGCCTAATTCGGGTCTAGCAAGGATCAACCAACTTTTGTATCAACAATATATTTTTAATGAAAATTGAGGTTATATGTGTTTGTATTAGAAGTTTAGTATATGTAGTGTTAGTTATGACATTAATATTTTAATAATGTTGCATAGAATGAACAAATATAACGTAGTTTAAGATATTTTATTTATTTAAAAATATTATGAGTTAAGTGAATTTGCATACATCAAGGTTATGAATAAGTTAAGTGAATTTGCATACTAGTGGCAAAACCCGTCCGATGGATGAGTATGACCTCGGATTGTCGTTTAACATTTTTCTATTTGGTAAATATTCATTTGTAAATTTATTTATTTTAACCTAGTTGTCTATTAATACATTACTAATCGGCACGACTTGTATTTGTTGTTCAAGTTTTTTTTACATAAATAATTGTTTGTAAGTTTTTTATTTTGGTTAAGTATTTGTTTGTTTTTTTAAGCATCACGTTGGTTATTCTATGCTTTCTTTATTGTTGTAACTTTTTTAAATTCATGATTAGTCGGCATGAATTCAGATATACCTTTTTAACCTGAACTTATAAAAGCATCTTTTATGACAGGTTTAGTTCAAAAAATTTGAAGAGTGAGACATGAAAATGTTTTAAATTTTAGATCTATTTACAATTTAGTGCAGGTGTTGTGTGAAACTATTATAAAGTTTTAAAATATTTATGTGAAAATAGGTATATTAATTCAAAAAGTCTAAAACTTTTTGATTTGACAAGAAAAATTTGATTCATAAAGCTTTATTAGATTTTACCATTGTGAATGCTTTAAGTTTATGTTATTTATAGATTCATTTATCTCTACGACCTTATATTAATTAATGAGTATAAATTTGAAATCGTAAGGTAACATTTGGCTAATATACTTGAATATGATTATTTTGTAATTGTAGTTTTTTTGTAATCAAACTTATAAATTTTAAACAATGTAAAAAGCGTACACCGAACAAATTTTTAGTGATAGGTTTTGTAAGAGTTAGTATTATCTATTTCTTTTTTCTTTTCTTTTTTATGTTTTCAGACGTTTGGCAAAGTTAATTTTCATTGGAGTGTGTGGAACATAATTTTTGAAAACAAAAATATATCTACATCAACCGATAACACCCCTTCTTATTAGTATATTTAGAGATGTCCACATATAAAGATTTTTAGTATATCTTTTGACCAAGTTTGCAAGAAAAGTCTTTGTATCTTTTTGTCGGAGTGACTTTGTTTTCCTCTTTATTTTTTCATTATAACCAAATAGCATCAAACGTAACTCTTGTAGCTTTTTCGTTAGGTTCTTTACATGTAAAAACATATCAAAATTCAGGTAAGATAACATAAAATTCCTTGCTCCAATAAAGATAACTAAAGAGAACATTTCAATCGTGTATTTCACGAGGCAACCCTCAAATGAATTTCAACAACATAATCTCCACAACTTCGTGCCTTTTAGTACGTCTGCACTCCTAGTTGGTATCAAATCTTCTTAATGGATCTTCACAACAAAAAAAAAACCATTAGGCAGCAACATATTAAGATCACATCAGCAGCAAAGATAGATAAAATTTTGCCGACTAGATCAACACACAAAGACTATAAAATATAAGTATCGAATGACGTCATGCAAAGTTTATTCAAAATGATGCCTAACCTTCTTGTTGAAACAAATTACTAAGCACTTCGTATTAATAAATAGGTAAAATTGGACAAAAAGTTTTTTTTGCCAACCCACCAGTCATTATGTGTTTTACCTAACCCTTACCATTATTTTATAACCTGGTTGCCCAAAGTCGGTGGCATTTAAGAATTCACCAACAAAAACGTACACATAATAAAAATAATAAAAGGTTGAATACTTACCAGGAGTGTCAATATTTCCAATCTGACCCGAATAGATAGAGGTAATATTTTCGACCCGACCTGAGAATATTTGGGTCGGGTTACTCGGGTTCAAATTTTAATTCGGTTTATTCGGATCAACCCGACTAACCCGAATTCGAAATCGGATCGGACATCGGATATAAAAATCATGTCCAGTTCGTGTTCGGGTCAACCCGATTGATTCGAATAAGATTTTTTAGTTTAAATTTAATATAATTTCTACTAAAAATAGTAAAAAAGTTTATTTTTTAATGTTTTATCCGAATTCTGGTTGACCCGAACCCGAATTGACCCAACCCAAGTAGATGATACAATGATTTTGTATGGGTTCAGATTAAATCTCGGTATCCTCTCGAATTGATTACAGCTCAAAGTGGAATAGTTGTTCTTGGTACAAAAAGGGTAGTGATTTTCTATGCTACTAAAAAAGATCAAATGCATGAAATAGAGAAAATAAGCCAAAAATAACTAACAAAAAAAAGTTCTGAATGAAGGAAAAAAAAGTTCTGAATGAAGGAAAAAAAGTTCTGAATTAAGGAAAAAGTTCTGAATGAAGGAAAAGTTCTGAATGAAGGAAAAGTTCTGAATGAAGGAAAAAGTTCCGAATGAAGGAAAAGTTCCGAATGAAGGAAAAGTTCCGAATGAAGGAAAAAGTTCCGAATGAAGGAAAAAGTTCCGAATGAAGGAAAAAGTTCCGAATGAAGGAAAAAGTTCCGAATGAAGGAAAAAGTTCCGAATGAAGGAAAAAGTTCCGAATGAAGGAAAAAGTTCCGAATGAAGGAAAAAGTTCCGAATGAAGGAAAAAGTTCCGAATGAAGGAAAAAGTTCCGAATGAAGGAAAAAGTTCCGAATGAAGGAAAAAGTTCCGAATGAAGGAAAAAGTTCCGAATGAAGGAAAAAGTTCCGAATGAAGGAAAATGTTCCGAATGAAGGAAAATGTTCCGAATGAAGGAAAAAGTTCCGAATGAAGGAAAAAGTTCCGAATGAAGGAAAAAGTTCCGAATGAAGGAAAAAGTTCCGAATGAAGGAAAAAGTTCCGAATGAAGGAAAAAGTTCCGAATGAAGGAAAAAGTTCCGAATGAAGGAAAAAGTTCCGAATGAAGGAAAAAGTTCCGAATGAAGGAAAAAGTTCCGAATGAAGGAAAATGTTCCGAATGAAGGAAAATGTTCCGAATGAAGGAAAAAGTTCCGAATGAAGGAAAAAGTTCCGAATGAAGGAAAATGTTCCGAATGAAGGAAAAAGTTCTGAATGAAGGAAAAAGTTCCGAATGAAGGAAAAAGTTCCGAATGAAGGAAAAGTTCATCCGAATGAAGGAAAAAGTTCCGAATGAAGGAAAAGTTCATCCGGAACCTGGGAACATAAAAACAGTCGTTTACCCGAAGAACAAGGAAACCAATTTTGATCCAAAAATCACCAAGTTTTTCACCAAAAACTTAAATAAACTAATCACAAAGCATCTACTAACCATAAACTACAAATCCCATCAACAAAAACACAAATCCCAACAACTTTTGAAGATCAAATCAATCAAATAAAAACTTGAAAACTTGAAATAAAAGATGATGATGAACAAGATGAAATGGAAAGATTAAACAAGAACTTGTATTGATGATTAATGTTGTAACAATCACAAAACAAGAATTAAAATTACAAGATTAAAAATCAAAGATCAAGATCACCAAACACCCTAGTGGTGTTGGTGATGATACGAACTAAAAGGGAGAAAAAAGGGGAGGAGAGGAAAAACTAAAGCTGGCACTAAGTGTGTGAGGTGTGGGCTTTATATAGCCTTGTCTTTTGGTTGGTGAGTGGGCTTTCTCCCGTTCTTCTTGTCTTCTCGTCTTTTAAGAAACGTTGACGTTTTCGATTCTGATACGGGATTTGTTGTCGATTAAATTCAACTCGTCTTTTAATTTCTTCGTTTAATAGACTTGAGTTTCTTCGACTTATGTAAATCTTCCATCTTTGGTCCTTTTCTTCGATAAATCTTTGAATAGGCCCAGTGACTTCAAATCTTTTGCATCTCTTGGACAATAGACTTTATCTTGAGTCTTTTTCTTCAGTAAAACCCGTGCAATCCCATGTTTTCTTTAATATTCATCCGGTTGGCTCTGAAAACACAATAAACACAAAAACCACGCATAATTCCAAAAAAATGATATTAAATACGTGTTTTGATCTCCTTTTAGCCAGAATTAAGTGGTAAAAGGATGGGTGTTTACACACCTATCAAATCCCCTACACTTAACCATTGCCATGCCCTCATGCAATGCTTAGTGATAAAGCAAATTTACACTTTTCTCATAATTAATCAACCTTGGCCTTATTCAAATACTACTAAACAAAAATTAAAGTACTAAAAGGAGTTAAAACATTAAAGGAAACAAAAGGATAGAAAACCATTTTCACTTGAAAATAGCTACATGGAAAATCTTTTAAAACTGCTTCTCGGGATATCAAAAAGTTCATATCTTGGCATAACTCGGTTCACGATTTGAGACCTTTCTCGGGCCGATATTTGGCATGTACTTCATACTTCATATCTTGAGAGACGTGCTTGAGATAATGGTCTTCTCATCGTTCATAGAGTTTCTTCACTTGGAGACTTTTGAGAGGTACTCCAACTTTGTTGACCACGACTTCATGATTATTTCTTCAATCTCTATTTGGGATTTTGAGATACAACGATCCGCCTCCTTTTCGGAGTTGGATCTATTTATCCTCATACCTTGTTAGGGTCTTTTCGGATAGACTTCTCCATGATCTTTATGGGAGTTGATTGATTTTCGTCGTGAGTCTTGATCCTTCATATTGACTTTGGGAATAATGCTTTTCACATCACCTTGGATCTTTAGCAATAAAATGGAATCCTCATGGCTTGTTAGGGCCTTTTCGGACTCGCCAATCTTCGCGCCCCGCTTCATAAGTTATGCCTTGGCTATGAACTCTTATCATTACCGAGCTACTTTTAAACGATCTTGGGCTAGAAGCTAAGTAACCTTTCAAATCGTACGACCTTACTTATTGCAGATAAATTATTAGCAAGTGATGGGAGAAAAGGCAAATAATTACACCAAGTGAGCTTGCGCAAGAATACCGACTTATAATTGACTCTATCATTTCTCGTTCTCCATAATTTAAAATCTCAAAAAATGAGACTCGTGGACACTTAGCCTAATAAACCAATTAAGGTCTACATGGTTAAGGATACTAGCTAGAATAAACTTGGATAAGTCTATTCGGGTTGAGTCAAAATAAACGCAACGGGCCTAATATGTCAAAGACTTCTAAACTAGCTACACCACTTTATTAAAATTTGACTTTATTGCGGGATATATACATATGAAAGCAACGATAAAAATTTAAAAATTACGACTAAATGGCCAAAGTTAATAAAAAATTTGAAAAATGTTGAAAAATATGATTTTCCGGTTAAATGAAGGCATTTTCATGGAAAAGTCCACTTAAAACTTCGATAGAAGTCCCCCTACACTTAAGATAAACATTGTCCTCAATGTTTAAGCATGTGGGAAAAATCTCCCCTACACTTATGACATTGTGCACGTTGGTTAACTCAAGTTAAGGAAGAGACGACTAAAGTGATCAATTTCAAATGTGAGTATGAAGAAAATTGAATCACGATAGTTGAGAGATAGAACCGGATTTTGGATAACACGGGAGCACGGTTCTTCAAAGATCCCAAGAGTGCACTTATCCCTGTAATCACATCACCACACAAAGACAAACACGTATAGAAGTCCCCCTACACTTAGGAGGTTAAAACATAAAGGATAGATACTCGGGCTGCCTCCCGAGGAGCGCTTGTTTTTTATAACCGAGTCACGAGCCTGACTCGACCCAAAATTAGTTCATGGGGAACGTGGTGAGGGATGGAATCACCTCTTGAGAGGTGTCCTCACCAAAGTAAAACTTCACTCTTTGGCCATTCACCTTAAAATTAGGTCCATTAGGTTGAGCGAGCTCGAGAGTACCATATGGAAAAATTTGGGCAATCGTGAATGGGCCGGACCAGCGAGATTTGAGCTTTCCCGAGAAGATTTTCAACCGAGAGTTAAAAAGTAAGACTTTGTCTCCAACATGGAACTCTCGGTTCTTAATCTTAGAGTCGTGAATGAGCTTAGTCCTTTCCTTATAGATTAAAGAATTTTCATAAGCCTCATTACGGAGTTCATTGAGCTCATTGAGTTGGATCTTGCGTAGGTCACCGGCTTTGTTAATATCAAAATTGGCCCACTTCAAGGCCCAGTAAGCCTTGTGCTCTAACTCAATGGGGAGGTGGCACGCTTTCCCGTACACAAGACGATAAGGCGTACAGCCGATCGGGGTCTTGTAAGCAATACGGAAAGCCCACAAATCATCATCAAGCTTATCAGCCCATGAGGCACGATGCTCTCCCACGGTTCTTTCTAGAATTCGCTTAAGACCTCGGTTGGATATTTCAGCATGGCCATTAGTTTGTGGGTGGTAGGCTGTGGAAAGACGATGATTTACACCGTACTTAGCCATGACCCTAGCAAATTGGTCATTGCAAAAATGAGTCCCACGATCACTAATAATGGTACGAGGCACACCGAATCTAGCGAAAAGAGCTTTCAGAAAGTTACAAACCACCCTGGCGTCATTAGTAGGTAAAGCTTTGGCTTCAACCCACTTTGAAACGTAATCAACGGCTACAAGGATGTATTTGTTTCCTTTAGAAGAAGGGAATGGCCCCATAAAGTCGATACCCCAAACATCAAAAATTTCACACTCTTGAATGAAATTCTGAGGCATCTCGTCTTTATGTGTGATCGTGCCTTGTTTTTGGCAAACATCACATCTTTTAACCATATCGTGAGCGTCACGATATATGGAGGGCCAATAAAATCCCGAATCAAACACTTTTTTAGCGGTGTAGTTGGGACCAAAGTGACCACCGGTGGGTCCTTTGTGGCAAGCATCAAGGATTTCTGACGCTGCCGGTCCATCAACACATCGGCGGATAATCAGGTCGGCACATTGTTTGAATAGGTAAGGGTCGTCCCAAAAGTAAGTCTTAATGTCGGTGAAGAACTTTTTCTTTTGTTGGGACGTCAACCCTTCCTTGAGAATTCCACCCGCCAAGTAGTTTGCAAAGTCCGCAAACTACGGGGTTTCATTAGAATTCGAATTTATAGACATTAAGGTCTCCAAGGGAAAAGAATCATTGATTTCTTTGGTCGGATGATCCCCTTGGTAAGGATCCTCAAGTCTGCTGAGATGGTCCGCGGCTAGGTTTTCAGCTCCTTTTTTATCGCGAATTTCGATTTTAAATTCCTGGAGCAGCAAAACCCAGCGAAGAAGTCTTGGTTTGGAATCTTGCTTTGTCAACAAGTACTTCAACGCGGAATGATCGGTATACACAATTGTGGTGGAAAGGACAAGATAGGGGCGAAATTTTTCAAAGGCATAGACAACAGCTAAAAGCTCTTTTTCGGTTGTCGTATAATGCAATTGTGCCCCTGTCATTGTCTTGCTAGCGTAATGGATCGGTTGGAAGTGTTTGTTCACTCTTTGTCCCAGAACCGCTCCAATAGCAAAATCACTAGCATCGCACATCAACTCAAAAGGCAGCTCCCAATTAGGGGTAACCAAGACAGGTGCCTTAGTAAGCTTATCCTTAAGCGAGTCAAAGGCTTCAAGACACTCTTTGAAAAAGATAAAAGGAGTATCTTTTTCCAAGAGGTGGGTCATCGGGCGAGCGATTGAGAAAAATCTTTGATGAATCGACGGTAGAAGCCCGCATGACCCAGGAAACTTCTCACACCCTTCACGGTTGAAGGTGGAGGCAACTTTGCGATAACATCGACTTTAGCACGGTCTACTTCAAGACCGGCTTTGGAAATTTTATGTCCCAGCACGATGCCTTCTTTTACCATAAAATGGCATTTTTCCCAATTCAGAACTAGGCGAGTGTCTTCGCACCGCTTGAGCATACGTTCCAAATTGGCAAGGCAAGAAGAGAAAGAATCCCCGAAGACCGAGAAATCATCCATGAAGACTTCCATGGTTTGTTCAACCATGTCATGGAAGATAGCTAACATGCACCTTTGGAAAGTCCCGGGCGCATTACATAAGCCAAAAGGCATTCTTTTGTAAGCAAATGTGCCATAGGGACAAGTGAATGTCGTCTTCTCTTGATCTTGGGGATCGATGGGTATTTGGAAATAACCCGAGAAACCATCAAGAAAGCAGTTATATTCATTACCTGCTAATCGTTCAAGCATTTGGTCCATAAAAGGTAGAGGGAAATGATCCTTTCTCGTGGCATCATTGAGTTTGCGGTAGTCTATACAAACTCTCCACCCAGTAACGAGACGAGTGGGAATCAACTCGTTGTGTTCATTGGGAACAACGGTTATTTCGCCCTTCTTGGGCACACAATGGATTGGACTAACCCATGGTGAATCTGAAATAGGGTAAATCATACCCGCATCAAGAAGTTTGATAACCTCTGTTTTGATGACTTCATGTATTTTTGGATTCACCCTTCGTTGGCTTTGAATTGTGGGCTTAAAGTCGTCCTCCATGAGAATTTTGTGTGTGCAGAAGTGAGGATCAATTCCACGAATATCAGAAATCTTCCAAGCAATAGCCTTCTTGTGATCTTTCAAGATAAGTCGGGCTTTTTCTTCTTCCTTTAGGTCCTTAGCAATGATGACTGGCGACTTCTTCTCTTCTTCAAGGAATACATACTCAAGATGGGGCGGCAACTGCTTAAGTTCTAAATCCGGAGGATTTTCGACGGGAGGCGTATTTAAAGTCGGAGTATCGATAGCAATGATCGTCGGAGATGGAGGAGAAGGATTGTCTTCGGTGAGAAGATTGTCAAAGAAATTCATGTCTTTATCCCCATCGGTGGGAGAATCATTAGTAGCTAAATTCACATCTCCCATGGTATTTTCAACATTGTTCCAAAATAAATCACTATCTCCAAATAGAGACAACGATGAATCAATGGAGGACACGGTCTCAAAATTGGGAAGAGAGGTAGGAATACTTTTGCAAGCATCATTAAAGTGTTCTTCACAAGCCTCATCAAGAACGTCAATACAATTAACACTCTCATATGAATAAGGCTGTTTAGACAACTTTCCCATGTTGAAGACTACTTTATCGTCACCCACTCTCATGATAAGCTCACCGGCTTCAACATCAATAAGAGTGCGACCGGTCCTCAAGAATGGACGTCCAACAATCAGTGGGACACGAGGGTCCATCTCATATTCGACGACAACGAAATCAGCAGGAAAGGTGAATTTGTCGACTCCTACAATGACGACTTCGGCTATCCCCACTGGATAAGCAACCGTACGGTTGGCTAATTCCAAAGTCATTTTGGTGGGGACTAGCTCTGGGAGAGATAATTGCTTCCAAACGCTTAGAGGCATAAGATTAATACTGGCACCTAGATCGGCTAGGGCCATGCAATTCTCTACTCCCGGGAAATTGCAAGGGATAAGAAAACGACCCGGATCACCAAGCTTAGTTGGCAATTTCCTTAAGAGCACTGCAGAGCAATTCTCATTAAGTTGGGTGTTGGTAATATTGAGGAGCTTTTCCTTATCGCTCAGAAGATCTTTAAACATTTTTGCATACTTGGGCATGTGAGCGAGAGCCTCAGCGAAGGAGATATTGAAATTCAGTTGTTTAAACATTTTAAGAAAGTTAGAAACCTGAATATCGTCCTTGCTTTTGATCTTCTCTTTCCTCAACCTAGATGGATAAGGTATATTGGAAGAAGAGGAAGGCTTTGGGAGAATAGGATCACTCACATCCTTGGGTGGAGGAGGGGTAGAAGAAAGAGGTGGAGAAATTGGGGAAGGATAAGGATGAGGAATAGGAGCAGGTGACTCGTTCTCCTTAGTCACAACCACCGGTGGAGGTATAGGAAGCTCGGGTTCCTTGGTACCTTTACCACTTCGAGTAGTGATTGCTTTCATCTCCCCTCTTGGGTTCGCAACGGTGTTACTCGGGAGAGTACCCGAAGAAGAAGGTTGATTACCTTGGATGAAACTAGCCATCATGTTCCTCAAGTCATTAGTTTGGGTATCCAACGTATTTCTCATGTCGGCTCTCAAGTCGTTTCCTTGCTTGACCAAGTCTGCTTTCAAATTTATCACTTCACGCTGAAGATTTTCCACGATCACATCGTTTGTCCTCATGTAGGTCTGCACTTCTTGGTGTAGAGCGGTGGATTGGTTGGGAGGAGCATTGTATGCGGGTGGTTGATAAGCAGGTTGTTGGTAAACTTGGTTGTTACGTTGAGGTGGTTGTTGCTGCTTGTGAGGAGGGATGTATGGTTGTCGAGGTTGTTGTTGTTGTTGAGGAGGGCGATTGAGGTTTGATTGTTGGTTTGGGTTGGTTGGAGGAAAACCAGGTGGTGAAAGATAGTTGTTGCTGCGGTAGCTAAGTAAATTACGGTCACCTTGAGGTCTAGCTTGATAAGCAGGTTGAGGATAGGTGCCATAAGCTGCATTAACATTCTCAGAAGGGTAGTCTTGGGTGGCGGTACAAGTGGTGTAAGAGTGAGGACCACCGCATATCTCATAAGGTTGGCTGACAGCGTTAACTTGAGCGTGTTTAGCGTTGTTTCTATTGTTGTTGCTGACGGTGTGGGTGACAAGCGATTCAAGAAGCGTAGTGATTTTGTCCAATCGCTTGTCGCTGTCACTAGTGCTAGCACTAGCGACATTGGTCCGAACACTCTTGGTTTGCACACGAGATTTATTCTCAATGATGTCCCAAGCAGCATTGGAAGTCTTAGCCAATAGATTACCCCCCGAGGCACTGTTCAGTGAATCTTGGTCACTCATGCTTAAACCATTGTAAAAAGTATTAATTTGATGTACTTTGGTAAAACCATGTTGTGGGCATTTTCTTAAAAGATCTTTAAAACGATCCCAAGATTCACTGAACGACTCGTCGTACTTTTGTTCAAAATTTATGATTTCATTCCGCAAAGCGGTAGTACGAGAGGGTGGGAAAAAGTAATTGATAAACTTTGTTTCCAAATCCGTCCACGAGAGAATACTCTGTGGCGGTTCCTTAGCAAGCCAATGCCGGGCTTGTCCCTCTAAAGAAAAGGGAAAAAGTTGTAACCTTATAACCTCTTGTGGAACGCCATTGAATTTGACCGTGTTGGTGAGTTGCAAGAATCTCTTGATGTGGTCGTGTGGATCATCAATGGTTCGTCCCAAGAATGGTTGAGCGGAGACCATCTGGATAAAGCCTGATTTTATCTCGAAATTGTTGGCGGCAATTGGTGGTATAACAATTGAGTCAGTGTTGCCATCTACATGAGCTTGCTGCAATTCAATCATCGGGCGATTATCCGGAAGGGGCTCATTGTGGTTGTTATTGTTCATGTTGTTGAAAGGTGGGTTGTTGTTGTTATTATTGTTTGGAGGTGGTACACCGGCCATGTCTAAGTGATCGAGAGGCTCGGGCTCTTGATAAGACGTGGATCGAGTGCGCATACACCTGCAAAAGAACTAACAAGGCAAAAACAATACAAAAATATTTTTTTGGTTTTTAATTGTTTTTATTTTTATTTTTTTTTGTATTTTTGAAAATTTTATATTTTTTTAGGATTTTTATGAAAAAGTAACGTTCACGGGGAACGGATCCCAAAATCCAAGTTCTCACAAAAAACTTTTGATCTTAACGAGAAGAGCCGGTAGCGGCGCCATTTGATACAATGATTTTGTGTGGGTTCATATTAAATCTCGGTATCCTCTCGAATTGATTACAGCTCAAAGTGGAATAGTTGTTCTTGGTACAAAAAGGGTTGTGATTTTCTATGCTACTAAAAAAGATCAAATGCATGAAATAGAGAAAATAAGCCAAAAATAACTAATAAAAAAAAGTTCTGAATGAAGGAAAAAAAAGTTGTGAATGAAGGAAAAAAAGTTCTGAATGAAGGAAAAAGTTCTGAATGAAGGAAAAGTTCTGAATAAAGGAAAAGTTCTGAATGAAGGAAAAAGTTCTGAATGAAGGAAAAGTTCTGAATGAAGGAAAAGTTCCGAATGAAGGAAAAAGTTCCGAATGAAGGAAAAAGTTCCGAATGAAGGAAAAAGTTCCGAATGAAGGAAAAAGTTCCGAATGAAGGAAAAAGTTCCGAATGAAGGAAAAAGTTCCGAATGAAGGAAAAAGTTCCGAATGAAGGAATAAGTTCCGAATGAAGGAAAATGTTCCGAATGAAGGAAAAAGTTCCGAATGAAGGAAAAAGTTCCGAATGAAGGAAAAAGTTCCGAATGAAGGAAAAAGTTCCGAATGAAGGAAAATGTTCCGAATGAAGGAAAAAGTTCCGAATGAAGGAAAAAGTTCCGAATGAAGGAAAATGTTCCGAATGAAGGAAAAAGTTCTGAATGAAGGAAAAAGTTCCGAATGAAGGAAAAAGTTTCGAATGAAGGAAAAGTTCATCCGAATGAAGGAAAAAGTTCCGAATGAAGGAAAAGTTCATCCGGAACCTAGGAACATAAAAACAGTCGTTTACCCGAAGAACAAGGAAACCAATTTTGATCCAAAAATCACCAAGTTTTTCACCAAAAACTTAAATAAACTAATCACAAAGCATCTACTAACCATAAAATACAAATCCCATCAACAAAAACACAAATACCAACAACTTTTGAAGATCAAATCAATCAAATAAAAACTTGAAAACTTGAAATAAAAGATGATGATGAACAAGATGAAATGGAAAGATTAAATAAGAACTTGTATTGATGATTAATGTTGTAACAATCACAAAACAAGAATTAAAATTACAAGATTAAAAATCAAAGATCAAGATCACCAAACACCCTAGTGGTGTTGGTGATGATACGAACTAAAAGGGAGAAAAAAGGGGAGGAGAGGAAAAACTAAAGCTGGCACTAAGTGTGTGAGGTGTGGGCTTTATATAGCCTTGTCTTTTGGTTGGTGAGTGGGCTTTCTCCCGTTCTTCTTGTCTTCTCGTCTTTTCAGAAAAGTTGACGTTTTCGATTCTGATTCGGGATTTGTTGTCGATTAAATTCAACTCGTCTTTTAATTTCTTCGTTTAATAGACTTGAGTTTCTTCGACTTATGTAAATCTTCCATCTTTGGTCCTTTTCTTCGATAAATCTTCGAATAGGCCCAGTGACTTCAAATCTTTTGCATCTCTTGGACAATAGACTTTATCTTGAGTCTTTTTCTTCAGTAAAACCCGTGCAATCCCATGTTTTCTTTAATATTCATCCGGTTGGTTCTGAAAACACAATAAACACAAAAACCACGCATAATTCCAAACAAATGATATTAAATACGTGTTTTGGTCTCGTTTTAGCCAGAATTAAGTGGTAAAAGGATGGGTGTTTACACACCTATCAGTAGACCTGACCCGAATAGACCCGGACCCGAGTTGAAATCAGACCAGGTTCAGGTAAATTATTTTTAGCCTTGACCTAACTTTGACTCGAACCGAATAACTCGATCAACCGACCGGATTCCTACCCCTACTTACCAATGGAAAGAATATAACGACTATAAAAGCGCAACCTCGTAGAACTGGACTTATTCCTTGGTCTCACAAAAATTTAATAATGGAAACATCAGTGTTAAAGTGAATTCCAAACACTCCTGAAACACTTCTGGCAGCATATCTACTAACAGGACGTACATGTTTCTCTTTAGCAAAAAGATCTTGCAATTCTACCAATAGCCATATATTTGCTATGATTGCAGTCATACGAATTTCAACAACATAATCTCCACAACTTTGTGCCTTTTAGCACGTCTACACTCCTAGTTGGTATCAATCTTGGTTTTATTAGGCTACTTGAACTTTCTTCACAATGGAAAAATGGTGATAATTAATGTCTATGTCAAGTTTAAGTGGCAGGTGCACTAAAACCAACACCAATGGCAAGAGCACCAAAACCACCGCCATCACGTGTAGCTGCAGCAGCAAATAATCTAGCACCACCTCCTGAATCTAAATTAGAAAACCCACTGCTACCTGAGGAAGCAGTTGCAAACCAACTGCCAAACGGACTTGGAGAAGCAACACTTCTAGGTAAATAAACACCAAACTGCCGCTGCTGTCCAAAAGAACCAAGGACAGAACCTAGAGCCTTTTGACCTGATCTAATCTTAGTACGCCGCCCAAACCCTTGACCACCAGCACTTTTATTGTTGTTAATCGCAAAGCCACTTGTGAACGCACTAAGACTTGTCTGTTGTTGTGTCTGGAAAGGTTGTTGAGATTCAATACTAAAAGATGCAGGTTTAAACAACCACCAGATGTAAAAACAAAAAACTATTTCAGACACCTAGAGCCTTCTGACCTGATCTAATCTTAGTAGGTCGCTCAAACCCTTGACCACAAGCACTATTATTGTTGTTAATCGCAAAGCCACTTATGAACACACTAATACTTATCTGTTGCTGCGTCTAGAAAGGTTGTTGAGATTCAATACTAAAAGATCTTTGGCCACGCCAACCTCCTGAAAAGGGAGGGCTTTACCTGCTTTGAGTCTGTGTGGCGGTGGGCTCAAACCCCGTGGATTAGTCGGTAAATGAGTCATAAATCACGGTTACCAAAAAAAAAAACCTGCATCTTTCAGTGAATACAATAGTGTTCCCCTTCGTTTTCTGAGATCATATACAAGACACGAACCGGGTCCTCGCTAACTGATGGCAAATACTCATTACTTGGTTCCTAGAAAATAGAATAAGTGTGCTTCGTATATCTCTAAACCATCAGTTTTATATTACAAAATAGTACCATTAAGTAAAGGACTAAAAATTAAGGAGCGGGTAGTAACAAACCGACAATGAATTTCGAACTGCTTGAGTGTCCACATTGTGTATATATACCATGTTTTTGTAGTAGTTGTAAAAATCTTCCATGTCGAGGATGGAAGTGCAACCTTAAAAGTATAATTTAATAAAGGTATGGGGTTGGCATCTTCATCGTTCACAGGCACAACCTCATGTCAATCGATCGATCGATACTCATTGATCACCCTCCTACAACACAAAATAAATACAATTGATTAAATTGCATATTTAGTTGGATCATATGTCCAATATGATCTATGTTTTACTATTGGAAATAATAGAGAAGTTCGAGGAGTTTGGTAGTCTGTCAAATAGGATCAACTCAAAATGGGTAAATTATGATTGCGATGTTAGTTAACGTTGTTGATATGAGTGTAATTACTCATATCATTTATATCTTAAAACAATGAAATAATGCTATTAATGTATCAAAAATGCCTTGTATATGTTTGTTTCTTGTTTGAATGTGTGTAGGTACCAAGTTCACGAAAACTTGCAAATATCAACACGAGTTTGATGATAAAGATCGAGGAAGACAAAATCGAGTTCACTTTAGAGGATTTAATATTTAAATAAAAGATTTTGGTCAAGTGGGTCCCACAATGGGGTAGATGGGCTCAAAAGCCCATTTAATATTCAAGTTATTAATAAAAGGTTGTTGATAGTCCATTTGAGGCCCATTGTGACAATTATCAAACGAATAGAAGCTTGGGCTGAAAGCCCAATTCAATTTGGAATGAAATGGAACGAAATGAGTATAAGTTATTGGGCTTTTTAGGGTTTAGAATTACCAAACGTGTTTACACGTTTTCATTCACACATTCAATAAATAAATAAAAACGTTACCTACCCACTTTTATTTAACTCCATTGAAAACTGACACATCCCATTCACACCACTCATTTACTGTCATTCACCCACTCATTCACGTTTTCATCCACACAACCTTCGATGATATCTATGTTATCATCTTCCCCATTTTTCTTTCTTCCCCATTCCTAAATAACCAGTAACAAAAAGTTAATGTACCCAAACCCTAGCCAAATAATTCATTTATATTATTTGGGGCTTTTTGATTAAATAACTAATTCACAAAAAGGGGAATAAAACCCCCATGGTTTAAGGAAGAGAAAGGCTGGAACGATTATGCTACGTGGCATCTAATTACTAGAGGCTACACCTCATTCCTCATAATTAACCAATCAGATGCCTTCAAAGCAGCACAACTAGCACACACGGATGCCACGTTGGCAATCCGTGTGCTAGTTGTGATATATCAACCATCCGATTAAAGCCTCACAGGAGAGAGAAAAGAAGAATGAAGATCAAGGGCTATTAAGAAGAAGGAATATCCCTAAGAAGATGCGAATATTCGCCTCAACAAGCCTTAGGGGTGGCTATAAAAACCCCCAAATTATCTTGTAAATTTATCCTTTCTTTTCTTTTAAAGTTATTATGTAGAATTTGTTTTAGGTTAATTTTATTTCTTTTTATTGAAATCTTGTAATATTTCTGATATTAATAAAAGATCAGTCGTTTTTTTTAATCGTGTCTCATAAATTTACTTACTGCTTAAATTGTTGTGCGAGTTAATCTTTATACTATTTTATATAATATTGTTTGTTATGTTAAATATAAGCTAATCAATAGCTTATATTTAATATAAAAAGTAAAGTATTGGATCAAAACTTATCCCCACTGGATAAGTGAAAAGCTTACTGGAGGTTAGACTTGGTTCGTGACTTAGATCGAGGTTGAGTTAGTAAGGAATGTTCAGTTTAAACTGTTTTGGCATGAAAGTATTCATATGTTATGATGTATGTCGATTCTGAATTTCTATTGAATGAGCACAGATGATCTGCTAAACGTAATAGGATTATTTGGGTTTGATTTTGAAAGAGTTTAATTTTAGTTGATTTAAAGTTTTCTGCTTAAGTAGTGTGTTCTGATTTATAGAAGTTACTGTTTTAACGATTTTAATTTTCATATTATGAGTATAATGATTTATAGTTGCAATTGTAGATTATCATAGATTGGATTGGTGTTTAGTTTCGTTGCCCAGCTTTTATGTTTTTTTATGTTTGAATTGTGGTTTGCCTGTTATCAGAATTTGTTTGAAGGAGGGATTATGCTGTCATAGATTTTAGTTTCATGCTTTGTTAAAGATAAAGTTTCATGTCAGTTCTTATAAAGGATTTAATTAATCTTTTCAGAATTAAATAAAGTGTTAAAAGTAATTTTGGATTGAAATGATTCTTGAGAGTTAGTAGTATCTGTTTAAATGATCTGATCTGAGGTTTTGTTGATTTTTATTTTGTTTTTAATTTGACTGATATTGCATCATTAATATTTCTGCTATATTGTTTAACTTCAAGTTTATCAGATTTACTAATCTGATAAGTTAATAAGCTGTGTCCTCACAGTTTTAAGCATAATAAGCTTCAAGAGTCACTCCTGTGTACTCTTTTATTTTGCTGTCAAAAAAAGAAAATAATATCAAAATTTGTCATCTGCAGGTCTCGAACTCGAGACCTGCCATTCACCAATGCCTGTTACCCAACTGAGCTGAGAGCTCTTTTGGTTTTAATTCTTTTAGATTATTTAATATAATAAAGTTGTTCTGGAGAGATTTTTCTTCTTAATTGTTTTTAAGTATATTTACATTTTCTTTTAAGCTTAAATTAATATTAATTTCATTAGAGTAAACTTTCATTTTTAATAATAGTTAGTTTCATAAAATAATAAATAGAATAGAATAAATAAAAAAAATGTTTTAATTAAATTTAAATAGTTTAATTAGATAATTTTAATAATTAGATTTTTATAAATTTAGATTTAAATAAAATAGTTTTTAAGTAGATTTGTTTTAAAGTAAATTCTTATTAAGTAAATTAGTTTTAAAAAGTTTAATTAGATTTTTAAATAAATTAAATGTTATTAAATAGTTTAATTTTTCATAGATAATTAAAATAGTTTAAATTTAAAATAGTTTTATTTTAAATAGATTAATTTTTAAATAGTATGTTAATTTTTAAATATTAATTGTTTTAGATTTAAAAATAGCGGGGTTTACGATTCATGCACTTTAGGCTAAAACTAATTAGATTAAAATTGGTAGATTTAAATTGTAGTTTAAAAACCGAAAACCAATTCAAATCGATTGTCCAAATCAAAGCAAAACGTCTCAAATTCATAAGATCTTTGTGTACAACGAACTCGACTCACTCACGTGTTTAATTGAATTCGTCATTGGTATTATTAGTCTATTACTTTTTCCTAAAGGTAATTTTCTAAATTACCCTATAACGTATATCAAATAATCACTATACATATCTCCACACATCAAATATTTTGGCGCCGCTGCCGGGGATCTTGTGTACGATTCGCTTTTGTGGAGATTTGTTGATCGTTGATTTGAAGACCCTTTCCGTCCTCGGAAAGTTTGTTATTTTTCTATTATATAGTATGTATCGATTTTCTCGTTTTTTGTGAATAATATATTGTATTACGTAGAACAATAATGTTACATATCTTTCAAATAAGGCCTTAGTTGGGATTTCATCACCTAGCTATTGTATTCGAATCCAAAACAAAAATAAAAGGCATAATAGATAAATACTAATAAGAAGTTTGAACTCGATTTATACAAACTATAAGGTGGGTATAAGGCGACGTGCTATAAAAGGCCGTCTAAGGAAAAAGTTTTTAAGTGCTTTGTGCCACCTCGTTTCCCCGCTTGCTTGTGCGTATATTGAGAGGGACAACATATTATTGGTTTGCCGACTCAAGTAGTTATAAATCTTATTTTTGTTGTTTACTTATTGAACCTCGAGACGTTTAGGTTTTCACCTATCGTTTCAAAGTCGACCGAGGGTAATTTACTTCCATAGTAGTTATCCTTATTCTTTGTTTTCTATCGATCATTATTGATTGAGCAATACCAAATAAAATACCAAAAATAATCTTCTTCTTGTCTAATTTCTTTTCTTCAATCCTCTAAATTCTCGTCTTTGTAGTGTATGCAATTACGTCCTTCTCGTCTTGTGATTGATTTTAATAGGCTTGAAAATATTCCTCGTAGAAATAGAAATCGTCAACAACGAATAGTGGAACCCGAGCTTCCACCTATTGTTGTAGAGATGGCCGATAACCGAACAATGGAGGAATTGCTCCGTGCACCCACCGAAGGGTATGGGGAAGCAATCGTTGTGCCGGCTATTTTGGCGGATCATTATGAGATTAAGACGGGTCTTTTATCGCTCATTCGTGCCGACCAATTTCATGGCAATGAGACCGATAACCCGCACTCTCACATTCGGAATTTTTTTCGAATTACCTCGACTCTGAAGTTTAGAGATGTGCCGAATGACGCGATTAAGCTTATGCTTTTTCCGTACTCGCTCGAGGGTAATGCTAAGATTTGGTATGAGAAAGAACCACCGGGTTCGATCTTAACATGGGATGATTTAGTGTCTAAGTTTATGAATTATTTCTTTCCACCGTCCAAAACAACACACTTTAAGAACGAGATCACTAGATTTGAACAAAAAGTGCATGAATCGTTTGGGGTTGCTTGGGAAAGATTCAAAGATTTGTTGAGACAATGTCCACACCACGGTTTCTCGGAATTGCACCAAATTAATACTTTTTATAATGGGCTTAATATGATTGAACAAGATTCTTTAAATACCGCCGCGGGTGGTAATCTTTTAAGAAAAACTCCGAGAGACGCGTGGTGTATAATTGAGAATAAGTCTAGAGCACAATATTCACGAAACACACCGAGTGTTTCTAAGGTGAACACCGAGATTGCTAGATTGGATTCTAAGATTGACACGATTTTGAATGAGCTTAGGAGGAATCCTCATGGATCCATTAATATGGTTGAGAATGTTTTTGTATCATGTGGTGGAGCACATCCTAATTATGCTTGTTTAAACACGGGTTTTGATCAAGCTAGTGCTTTTGCCGCGACGGGAACTTATGGCTCCAACGGTCAAGTTCCTCGTCAAAATCATGTTGCTCCACCGGGTTTTCCACCGGTTCAAAATAGGTACAACAATGGTAATAATGAGAATAATTTTAACCGTGGTAACCAAGGGAATTTCAATCAAGGAAATGGGTTTAATGCTAATCAAAACAATCAAGGTTTTCAAGGGAATAATTAAAATGATTTGTCAAGCTATATCAAGTCAAATGAGGCAAATATGAAAGCTTTTCAAAATAACATTCAAGGGCAAATTAATACTTTGAAACTTGATTTTCAAAATACGATTAAAGGGCAAAACAATAAGATTGAGCTTAATCAACAAAGGCTAGAACAAAGTCAAAATCGTATGCACCAAAGTTTGGAACAAAGTCAAAATAAATTGCTTTCGATGTTTGAGGGATTTATGTCTAAACCATCATCTTCTTCGGGTTGCTTACCTAGTAATACCATTCCAAACCCGAAGGGAGAACTTAAGGCCAGAACCGTTTTTGATGATTGTGATAATTTAGACGAAGTTGAAGTGATTGAGTTTAAGCCTCCACCTAAGGAAACTTTTCTAGAAGTCACTAGGGCTACTTTGAATGTGATTAGTACCTCGGTTTTCTTTGATTTCTTTCCCGAGAAGTATAAAGATCCGGGTCAATTCTTGATACCTTGTATTTTCAATGAGCTTGGGGTTTGCAAAGGCCTAGCCGATCTAGGAGCTAGCATTAACATAATGCCCCTAGCCCTTTGGAAGACCATTGATTATGCACCACTTAGTACCACTCGTATGATTATTGAGCTTGCTAATGGAACCACCACTCGACCGGTTGGTATAGCGGAAAATGTCATTATGAAAGTGGGGAATTTCTTGTACTTAGCCTATTTTGCTATAGTCGATTATGAGACCAATCCTCGTGTGCCAATTATTCTAGGAAGACCATTTTTGTGCACGGCTCAAATTCAAGTTGATATGAGGAAAGAGGAAATTAAATTGTTTTATGGAGATAAAAGCATTGTTTTTAAACCGGAAAAGATTCCAAGATTTGCTCCTAAGAAAATTGAAAGTGTTAAACTTGTTGAAACAATTGAAAGTAACAAGAAAGCTCTTTTTGCTAAAGGTGTTTTTCCAATTTTGGAAACTCCATTTTGTGAAAGTAAAAAGTTAAAATCAAATGAAGAAGCTTGCTTTGTTGAAACATGTTGTAACCTTTCCTCATCTACACTCACTCCACACGAGGATGATAGTGCTAAGATTGAAAAACAAATTGATGATTACTTAAGTGAGCCATTTGATGCTAGTGAGTTTGTTAATGAGAATTTTGATCCCGAGAGTGATATTGCTTTAATTGAACAATCTTTGAAAGTGGACTCATTTTCACTCTCTTCTAAGGATCATGTTGAAGTTCCTAAGGCACAATCTTCCATTGAAGAGCCTTTGATTCCTAACTTCACACCGAGTGAGGTTAGTGACTATTCATGTGATAAGTTCATCGATGAACTTTTTACTATCATTGATCCACTTCCACGGGAAGTGAAGACATTCCCGATCTCGAGATCGAACGTGATTCTTGTGTTTTACCTACCATTCTTGAGGAATTCACCGATGAATTGCCTTCAAATGAGAATGATGATCTTGTATCCGAGTGTGATACATTCGATACTTTGTCGGATATTTCTTGTGATGACAAGGATGACGACACTTTCGTGACTTACTCAAATCCTCTCTTTGAAGTTTCATTGAACAATAATCCGTTGTTTCAAGAGGATTTTGAGAACATCATACCTCCTACATCTCACAACCTTTGTGATGATGATCTTCTTATGAAGGAGGTTGATGAGTTTCTTTATATAGACATTCCTTCGGAATTTGAGGAAGAGTCTAATGACGGTGATGAAGACTCTTGGTTTGATCACCCGATTTATGATGATGACAATGTTGACCCGGAGGGAGAAATTACTTTTGCTCCTATTATCCTTCCCACTCGCTTTGATCTCAATGTGCGGGTTTTTCATGCGACTCGTTTTGAGTACCATGACCCCTTTATTCACATTCCTAAGAGTGATAAGGTCAACAAAGTAATGCAAGTTGAAACCACTAGTGTTGAGACTTTTGTACCACCATTACCATGTGCTTTATATGACTTAGGATTAGCATGGGGGGACGACACCTTGTTGTCTATTCCTTTCTCCACCGAGGACGAGGTATTCGTTCCCGGAATCGTTGATTTAGGGAAATCTCGGCCTTTCATCGATGCAATAATTGAAAGACTTTTCTATCATCTTGGTGCGAGTTTATCTCGGGGAGCATGCTACATCTATACCATTATTTGTGACTACCATCTCTTGTTAGAGATTTGTGTTAGAGTTTTATTCTTTCGTTTGTCATCCGACAACGAGGATGTAATCTTTGACCCCGGCATCGTGCTTTATGTTGGATTTTATCCTATTATGCCGGTTTTCACCACTTTCCCTAAGGACCAATGAATTCGGGGATCGAGTCGAGCTCATGACTCGGTGAACAAAAATGAGTACATTCTATCTTCTTTCTATTTTCTAACACCTAATAAGGCTTGATCTTTCAAGCTCGTGTTCGTGTTTTGTTGTGTTGTGATCTTAGATATGACCCTAATATTTGAAGACTCTCGTGTTCGGTTTTTGCCGGTCCACTTGATCTTCCATTCTTTGAATGCCAAAAAGGGGCACACTCTTTCTATCCCTTGATTTTTATCGACTAACGTTTTATCTTGAGGCATAATTAATAAACGGCTTATAGATTTGCGTGCTCTTTCCATGCTAGGAATTTGCATTAGACTCTTCGTGTCTTAGCAAGGGGGTGTCACTCTTGAGCTAAGAAACATTGAGGATAATGTTTGGTTTTAGCATGGGGGAGTCAATCGATATAATCTCTTGCAATTGCTTTTGTCGTGTCCAAACGTGTAGTTTTCTCATTTTTCAATAAAATTTTAAATTTTTAGTGTTATTTTTAAGTTTTAATAAAGAAAATAAGTGTTTTTGACACGAATGTAGGCTTTCAATAAGAATAGTTTTTGACTCGACTCGGTTTTTAACCATTAGCTTTTCCTTAACGTAATTGAATTAAGTTTTGCTAGGCTATTATATAGGGAGCTTTAAAACGCGAAGGTCTTAATTCATACGAGTTAAGAACAAGAACTTTTCGCAAGCTCCTATAATTGATCCTAGAAAGTCGTCTATCAAGGGAACTTTAAAACGCAAATTCTTAAACTTGCAAAAGTATAAGAAGATGCAAGATCCTATAGATGACTTGAAAACCCAAAACTTTGATTTAATAGGCTAAGTATCCATTGATTTCACATTCTTGAAATTTTACAATATGGAGAACAAGAGATGATAGAGCCAATTATAAGTTTGGTATTCTTTCGGGAATTTATGTGAGTTAATTATAAGCCTATTCTCCCATCGCTTGTTAATAAATTTATTTGCAATAAATAAGGTTGAACGATTTGAAAAGTTACTTAGCTTCTAGCCCAAGATCGTTTAAAAGTTGCTCGGTATGGATTAGAGTTCATAGCCAAGGCATAACTTATTGAAGCGGGATGCGAAGATTGGCGAGTCCAAAAAGGTCCTAACAAGACATGAGGGCTATGTTTTATTGCTAAAGATCTCAAGTGATGTGAAGATTCATTTATCAAAAATCAATATGAAGGATCGAGACACACGACGAAAAGCAAATACTCCCCAAAAGTCATGGAGAAGTCTATCCAAAAAGACCAAAATAAGGTATGAGGATAAATAAAGCCAAGTCCAAAAAGGAAGCGGATCGTTGTATATCAAAATCCCAAATAAAGATTGGAGAAAAATGAAGAAGTCGTGGTCCAAGTATGAATCTCTCAAAATTTCAAGTGAAGAAATTCTTATGTGAAGAGAAGACCATTATTTCATGAACGTCTCTCAAGGTTTGAAGTATAAAGTCGCTGCCAAATATCGGTCCGAGAAAGGTCTCAAATCGCGAAACAAGTTATGCCAAGATATGAACTTTATGAAGTCCCGAGAAGTAGTTTTAAAAGATTTTGTCCTTTAGCTAACTATTGATTAAATCGTTCACTTTATTTTCGGCCTAATAAATTATCGAAATAAGTCAACAATGCATCTTCGTGATCATTCAAGACAACAATAAAATAAAAGAGATACACCTATGAATAAGGGAGTTTAAGTGAATAATTAGCCCACATGAGTTCGTGTTAGTTTGCTAACTTATAATAACAATGATCTTGTTTTTGCACTTGGCATGGAAAAGTGAAAAGTCGAGGACGATGAATCTATTTGAGTTTTATGATCCTTAAAGTTATTTTATGTCTTTGCAAAATAAAGTGTCATAAGTTGAATAATGGTGTAGCAAATGTTTAATTTTATCATTGCGTGAGGACACGGCAATTGCTTAGCATGGGGGAATTTGATATGAGTGTAATTACTCATATCATTTATATCTTAAAACGATGAAATAATGCTATTAATGTATCAAAAATGCCTTGTATATGTTTGTTTCTTGTTTGAATGTGTGTAGGTACCAAGTTCACGAAAACTTGCAAATATCGACACGAGTTTGATGATAAAGATCGAGGAAGCTAAAATCGAGTTCAATTTAGAGGATTTAATATTTAAATAAAAGATTTTGGTCAAGTGGGTCCCACAATGGGGTAGATGGGCTCAAAAGCCCATTTAATATTCAAGTTATTAATAAAAGGTTGTTGATAGTCCATTTGAGGCCCATTATGACAATTATCAAACGAATGGAAGCTTGGGCTAAAAGCCCAATTCAATTTGGAATGAAATGGAACGAAATGAGTATAAGTTATTGGGCTTTTTAGGGTTTAGAATTACCAAACGTGTTTACACGTTTTCATTCACACATTCAATAAATAAATAAAAACGTTACCTACCCACTTTTATTTAACTCCATTGAAAATCGACCTATCCCATTCACACCACTCATTTACTGTCATTCACCCACTCATTCACGTTTTCATCCACACAACCTTCGATCATCTTCCCCATTTTTCTTTCTTCCCCATTCCTAAATAACCAGTAACAAAAAGTTATTGTACCCAAACACTAGCCAAATAATTCATTTATATTATTTGGGGCTTTTTGATTAAATAATTAATTCACAAAAAGGGGAATGAAACCCCCATGGTTTAAGGAAGAGAAAGGCTGGAAGGATTATGCTACGTGGCATCTAATTACTGGAGGCTACACCTCATTCCTCATAATCAACCAATCAGATGCCTTCAAAGAAGCACAACTAGCACACACGGATGCCATGTTGGCAATCCGTGTGCTAGTTGTGATATATCAACCGTCCGATTAAAGCCTCACAAGAGAGAGAAAAGAAGAATGAAGATCAAGGGCTATTAAGAAGAAGGAATATCCCTAAGAAGATGCGAATATTCGCCTCAGCAAGCCTTAGGGGTGGCTATAAAAACCCTCAAATTATCTTGTAAATTTATCCTTTCTTTTCTTTTAAAGTTATTATGTAGAATTTGTTTTAGGTTAATTTGTATTTCTTTTTATTGAAATCTTGTAATATTTCTGATATTAATAAAAGATCGGTCGTTTTTTTAATCGTGTCTCACAAATTTACTTACTGCTTAAATTGTTGTGCGAGTTAATCTTTATACTATTTTATATAATAATGTTTGTTATGTTAAATATAAGCTAATCAATAGCTTATATTTAATATAAAAAGTAAAGTATTGGATCAAAACTTATCCCCACTGGATAAGTGAAAAGCTTACTGGAGGTTAGACTTGGTTCGTGACTTAGATCGAGGTTGAGTTAGTAAGGAATGTTCAGTTTAAACTGTTTTGGCATGAAAGTATTCATCTGTTATGATGTATGTCGATTCTGAATCTCTATTGAATGAGCACAGATGATCTGCTAAACGTAATAGGATTATTTGGGTTTGATTTTGAAAGAGTTTAATTTTAGTTGATTTAAAGTTTTCTGCTTAAGTAGTGTGTTCTGATTTATAGAAGTTACTGTTTTAACGATTTTAATTTTCATATTATGAGTATAATGATTTATAGTTGCAATTGTAGATTATCATAGATTGGATTGGTGTTTAGTTTCGTTGCCCAGCTTTTAGGTTTATTTATGTTTGAATTGTGGTTTGCCTGTTATCAGAATTTGTTTGAAGGAGGGATTATGCTGTCATAGATTTTAGTTTCATGCTTTGTTAAACATAAAGTTTCATGTCAGTTCTTATAAAGGATTTAATTAATCTTTTCAGAATTAAATAAAGTGTTAAAAGTAATTTTGGATTGAAATGATTCTTAAGAGTTAGTAGTATCTGTTTAAATGATCTGATCTGAGGTTTTGTTGATTTTTATTTTGTTTTTAATTTGACTGATATTGCATCATTAATATTTCTGCTATATTGTTTAACTTCAAGTTTATCAGATTTACTAATCTGATAAGTTAATAAGCTGTGTCCTCACAGTTTTAAGCATAATAAGCTTCAAGAGTCACTCATGTGTACTCTTTTATTTTGCTGTCAAAAAAAGAAAATAATATCAAAATTTGTCATCTGCAGGTCTCGAACTCGAGACCTGCCATTCACCAATGCAACGTGTTACCCAACTGAGCTGAGAGCTCTTTTGGTTTTAATTCTTTTAGATTATTTAATATAATAAAGTTGTTCTGGGGAGATTTTGCTTCTTAATTGTTTTTAAGTATATTTACGTTTTCTTTTAAGCTTAAATTAATATTAATTTCGTTAGAGTAAACTTTCATTTTTAATAATAGTTAGTTTAATAAAAATAATAAATAGAATAGAATAAATAAAAAAATGTTTTAATTAAATTTAAATAGTTTAATTAGATAAATTTAATAATTAGATTTTTATAAATTTAGATTTAAATAAAAAAAAGTTTTTAAGTAGATTTATTTTAAAGTAAATTTTTATTAAGTAAATTAGTTTTAAAAAGTTTAATTAGATTTTTAAATAGATTAAATGTTATTAAATAGTTTAATTTTTCATAGATAATTAAAATAGTTTAAATTTAAAATAGTTTTATTTTAAATAGATTAATTTTTAAATAGTGTGTTAATTTTTAAATATTAATTGTTTTAGATTTAAAAATAGCGGGGTTTACGATTCATGCACTTTAGGCTAAAACTAATTAGATTAAAATTGGTAGATTTTTTAAACCAATTCAAATCGATTGTCCAAATCAAAGCAAAACGTCTCAAATTCATAAGATTTTTGTGTACAACGAACTCGACTCACTCACGTGTTTAATTGAATTCGTCATTGGTATTATTAGTCTATTACTTTTTCCTAAAGGTAATTTTCTAATTTACCCTATAACGTATATCAAATAATCACTATACATATCTCCACACATCAGTTGTTCTTAAAAAATTAAATGATTCATTTTGATCTGGTCTCGTCTCTATCGCATAATATGGCTCCACATTATTTTTCGTGAACTTGTTGGCTGTCTGACTCATGAAGCAGACATTTCTCAACCACCTCTCTGGTCTGAACTTCAGTGCATTCTTTCCACCATGTGTCCATATCGCCTCCATTTTTCGCATGTCATAGATTTCCTAAATCATTTTTCTTGCTGGCTTTAGCACTGACCCGTCTAGAAACAAATCATCTCCTAGAACATGTATCTTGAATTACCATAGGAAACAATGGTTAGGCCAAATCTTTTGTTATCGATGATTAAAGTAAATGCAAAACAAACATCCACTACGTCCAACACCCCAAAAGACGCATATATGGCACAGGAGTGTGCCAAAAACCACCTATTTTTTTTTGTTTGGACATATTATATTATCGTACTGATAATATTTCATAACTACATTTCCATTATATCAAAAGATAATTTTACTGAATAGATCATGGAATCATTATAATACCTCAAATAAATCACTGGATATCTTTTGAGAAGTTACTTCTAATATTTACGAATCAGGCATTGATCAATAGTTTGGGACTGACCTTGGATCTGTACACAACATGAACGAAAATCGACATTTAAGCTATCTTCAAGTGACTCACCAACCTCATAACCTTCAAGCGTAAATTATTAATATATTGATACCTCTGGTTTCATGTCACAATGTACCAAACCGTGCAAGTGACATTGAGGAGCAATTTCATAAGGTAACCTTCAACTACTATTTCTTGATTCAATCGTTATCATGATTTAAAAAATATATACATTAGCATCACAACTATGAAACTGAAACATCTCACCATCACACCATTGCGGGTATTAGTAAATTTAAATCCATATGGCCTAGTCCAGCAGATAGATTGGCAGCACCATATGTGTTCAGTGCAGTGAGTGCATCTCATAATTCCCTTCTCGCGAATGACAAACAATACAGAATAAATTGGACTTAAAAACGTTTTGCAAAACCAGAAAAGGTAGGAGTAAGGAGTAAATAACAAAACATGATTATAAGAGTTATACATGTGTTACCTCACTCTTAGTCCTTTTTTTGGGTAAGGGGACAAATTCCCCGGTAAAATATCACTCTTAGTCCTTTACAATACTCTGATTCAAAGATACCCATTGCAGCGAGAGATCAAGAGCACACGGTGGCAAACAGAAGTGTATCAGTTGGTCCTCAGGGGTAGATCTATTATCGTACTGATAATATTTCATAACTACATTTCCATTATATCAAAAGATAATTTTACTGAATAGATCACGGAATCATTATAATACCTCAAATAAATCACTAGATATCTTTTGAGAAGTTACTTTTGATATTCACGAATCAGACATTGATCAAGAGTTTGGGACTGACCTTGGATCTGAACATAACACGAACGAAAATCGACATTTAAAGTTATCTTCAAGTGACTCGCCAACCTCAAAACCTTCAAGCGTAAATTATTAATATATTGATACCTCTGGTTTCATGTCACGATGTACCAAACCGTGCAAGTGACATTGAGGAGAAACTTCATAAGGTAACCTTCAACTACTATTTCTTGATTCAATCGTTATCATGATTTAAAAAAATATACATTAGCATCACAACTATGAAACTGAAACATCTCACCATCACACCATTGCAGGTATTAGTAAATTTACATCCATATGGCCTAGTCCAGCAGATAGATTGGCAGCACCGAATGTGTTCAGCGCAGTGAGTGCATCTCATGATTCCCTTCTCGCGGCTGCCAAACAATACAGAATAAATTGGACTTAAAAACGTTTTGCAAAACCAGAAAAGGTAGGAGTAAGGAGTAAATAACAAAACATGATGATAAGAGTTATACATATGTTACCTCACTGTTGGTCCTTTTTTTTGGGTAAGGGGACAAATTCCCTGGTAAAATATCACTCTTAGTCCTTTACAATACTCTGATTCAAGGATACCCATTGTAGCGAGAGATCTGGAGCACACGGTGGCAAACGGAAGTGTGTCGGTTGGTCCTCGGGGTAGATCTAAGAAAAGAGTTATTTTGAACAATTAGTACATTAACTAACACAAGTTGCAGGATTTATCAAATGTCTAATACATATCAACTCGTAAAAACTATTGTACCCGATAACCAAATATTGCCAAGAGTAGGTATATTTTACTCTCACTTCTTTCTTGGAATAAGTGTTTGCATGTAAACGTAAAATCTGATACACGGTGACTTCCAGTTTTAAAATGCAGATGTAAAATCAGGGAGTAACAGTGAAGAACATAATTAACTTTCAACTTTAAAATGCATATGTAAAATCAGGGACTAATGTAATCGGACAGCTATACTTCTTGCAACAACATAATTAACTTAACCAGGGATAATAAAATCACAGAAAAAGAAAAAAACCAAATCAAATTTAGGAAGTTTTTGACAGCTTATTTGAATTGATATCAACAACAATTGCCTTTTAAAATAAATTCTCACCTTCGACCACACTAGGACTGAACAACCGAATCTGGATGACCAGGAAAATAATGTTTCGTCATACGCCTCTCCTATATTGCCATGGTTATGAGACCTTCTTCTGTGACGACCAACTAAGGTTGGACCCATACGTACTGCTCATATAAAAAAACCCTATAATTAAGGATATTAAATTTCTTAATGTGCAAATGGGAAAATACAAAAGAAAATTTTTGACAACATAAAAAACACATTAAGTTTTCATTACCCTCATTACTATAACTTACAAGTTGCTGAAAAACATTATAGCATCCATCCTTCCGAACAAGCCTAGATATTTTACATGTGAAACGTCCTGAGATGGTTCATTAGAGGGAGGCACTCTTTTCAAATTTTATCTTCTTAGAGGAAACAAAACAATGGAGTTTTCGGAATCTAACATGACCAAAACCTGCAATTCGTACATAAGAGCTTATCATTGTATTTTATTTGTACACGTTGCAGCCTTCTTTAGCACACTGATTCTAGTAGCAGAACAATATTTTAAATATTTTACCTGAAGACACAGAACAATATTTTAAAATAATAAAAATTACCTTAATCATAGTAGCAATAGTGTTTAGATATGCTTAATCTTTAACGACACCCCCTCTCCATCTCTCATACTCCAGGCTCATAAAAACCAATTCACTTTGCTCAATCTTGACGGCATCAATAGGATATCAAAGATGCATAGTCCACATAATTAATTAAAAAACATGCTAATACAAATTTTGATTATTAATCTGCTATTATCAAATTAGGGTTTTTAGAAGAAAAATAACCTACAGAAAAAACGAACTAACGAATGATCTCCAAAAGACAACCTGATTGAATCTCCGATTTACATAGTGAGTTTTTTTTTATGAATTGAATTCGGAATTTTCGCTTGGTGTTTTAATTGATATGGTTTGTGTGATCGAATATGGAGATTAGGGTTTAAGTTTTGTAATGGACGATCGTTAAATGTGAGTCACAACGGAAAAATAAAAAGATCCTGGTTTTGTACGTGTACATCAAAGTTTTTTTATCTTTGATGGTTTCAAAGTTTATTCCTTGCGGATATAAATATGGTTTTGTACATGAATATCAAAATTATTCGTCTTGCCCAGTGCTTAGACAATTGTTTGTGGCCTGGAAGACCCGAGTTCGAAACCGAGAACAGACAACTTTTTTATAAAAAATCTGAAATATGTTGTGCTGACGTGGAATAAAGGGATGCTTATGTGGCATTTCTCTCCTTTTATATATAATGTAAAGATATATATATATATATATATATATATATATATATATATATATATATATATATATATATATATATATATATATATATATATATATATATATATATATATATATATATATATATATATATATATATATATATATATATATATGTGTATATATATATATATATATATATATATATATATATATATATATATATATATATATATATATATATATATATATATATATATATATATATATATATATATATATATATATATATATATATATATATATATATATATATATATATATATATATATATATATATATATATATATATATATATATATATATATATATATATATATATATATATATATATATATATATATATATATATATATATATATATATATATATATATATATATATATATATATATATATATATATATATATATATATATGTGTGTGTGTGTGTATGTGTGTGTGTGTGTATATATATATATATATATAGAATTTGGTTAAAATAGTGTAATGTATTAAAATTGTTAAAATAAGAAGCATTTTAAACCCTTTGATATTCTATCTGACTTAAGATCATACAAATTTAGTCAAAAGAAAATTTAAAAGAAAATGAATTACAATTGTATTTAATTAAGGGTATTTTAGGTATTATTTTAGGCATTGAACCACTCTTTTGGCATATTAACTTTTATGTATTAAACTACAATCAGTAGGTAAAAAAAACGCCTTCATCCTTTAGACCGGAACCCCATCTCCTGGCAATGATCATCACCATTTATACATGTCGGAGACATCAACTGTTTTTTTATTATAACCCCATCTTTATTTCCGTCTATCCCAATCTACATATTACTAAATTAACTACAACCACTGCTACAGAGTTCAAAGATCCGATGGACTATCCATGGTTGTTACTAAATATTTTCTTATTTTTGGTGTGCAATTACGTAGCCACACGTATCGTAGATGAAGGCTCGTGTATTAATTAATTTATGGTGATATGTTTGAGTTTGTCGGGATACACTAGTTTAAGTTTTGGCGGCCAAGTCACCATGTATCCATGTACAAAAATCGTCGCGTGACACGCTAGTATAGTCACTGTGTATTCGATTTCCTACCAGATTGGTACTCTATTAGACTATTTCCAAGCAAATGCTCATCGTCATCCTACCATACTAGTATTGGCATGACAATAAAGAAAATAATCGGTGCCCTCTTTTCTGTCCTAAACCAAATAACTTCTATCACAAATCTTTTATATAAGATTCGTATGTATCGATCTAAGTTAGGTAGGTTTTTACATATCGATTTATAATATGTGATATACGGGTTTCATCCTATGTGTTATATACAGATTTGGTCATATATGACAGATCGATTTCTTTGCCGATCTTCGTGTATCAGTGTTGTTCTTGCACGTGTATAAAATTTCGGGGTGGTCGTGTATCTTTTATATGATCAGTTGCAAGCAAGTGGTGTGAGTATATAGGTTTTGCTCGTGTATTTGTTGTTACTGTTGCACGTGTATCGATTGTTGATCGCATACATGACGTTGTTGTTCTTCGTGTATTAAGGAGTAGCTACTACTGTTCGTGTATCATGTTGTTTGTATATTAGTGATTATGTATAGTAGTTGTTTGTTGCTCATGTTTCAGCTAGTGTACAAACTTTTTTGAACAATTTTGGATCACGTACAGGTTGTTGCTCTTCTACGGGTTATGTATTAGTAGTAGTTTTTTGTTTCTCATGTACCGGTTGTGGCTTATATACGGTTTTTGGCTCATGTACGAGTAGTGTCACATGTACGGATTATGGCTCATGTGCGGCTTGTGTATTAGTAGTAGTAGGTCGTTGCTCATGTACGTTTTATGCTTCATGTACGGGTTGTTGCTCTACAGGTTTTGTATTAGTAGTACAAGTAGTTTTTTGTTGCTCATGTACGGGTTGTGGCTCATGTACAGGTTGTGTATCAGCAGTAGTAGTTTGTTGTGTACCAGTTGTTCTGCTCGTGAACGGGTTTTGGCTTGGCTCATGTACGGGTTGTGTATCATCAGTAGTAGTTTGTTGCTCATGTACCGGTTGTAGTGCTCGTGAACGGGTTGTGGCTCATGTACGGGTTGTGGCTCATGTACGCGTTGTGGCTCATGTACGGGTTGTGTATCATCAGTAGTAGTTTGTTTCTCATGTACGAGTTCCGCTCGTCTATAGTTGTGTAAGTAGTTGTTTGTTGCTCATGTATGCGTTGTTCTGCTCGTATTTAATCTAGTGTGCTGTTTATTTTGTTTATCCATGTATGAGTTTAACATTAGTGGCATTTTGAATGTGTAGAACATGTATCAAGAATAGAACATGTATCAGTAGTAGAACATGTATCAGGAATTGAAGTCTATCTATCTATAACAAAAATGTGTAGAAGACGTTGCTTTTTTATATTAAAAAGATATAATAGTGTGATTCATATTAGATTCAATATTTACTTACAATACGAACATGTTATTTCGAAAAGATTATGGGCCCATCATGCCTTTTATTCATTCATGAGCTTACAACATAAAACTAACTTTTTCAAAGTAATAACCGTTTAAATTTTGTATCATAGTATTAAAAAAGGTTATGTAGATTACATTATTACAATTAAGACAAAAAAGATGCTCTAAGAAAACGTAATTTTGATATTTAAGATGGTACAAAATGCCACTAATGCTTAAGGTTAATTACACTAATACCATTACATTAATGTCTAGCAAATGAAATCATCATCTATACATCTGATGGTTCACGTTCCTTTCTATTTTAACAATTTTAACTTACTACATCACAATAACTCAACTATATATATATATATATATATATATATATATATATATATATATATATATATATAGTAGGGATCTAGTAAGAAGAAAAAACAAAATGAGAAGAATAAGAAGAAATCCTGACCACAAATTCCACAAAGGAAGGAGAAATTTAAGGGGAGATACATCTGACTTTGTAGGTGCATCTAAAATGTGTGGTTGTGGTTTCTTCTCATTCTTCTCATTTTACTTAATCTTCTTATTTGATCCTATGAAATGTTTGTTATGATCAGAGGGTCTTCCACTATCCCATTTAATAAGCCTTCCACTAGACCTCTTATTTAATATATGAACTAATTCTCATGTTCATTTGAAGGTACAATTGTACTCCTAAGTACCCTAACCATCTTAAAACATTAATTGAAAACTGACTAATCCAAAACTGTTTTGACCTCCGACTATTGTAACCTGTTTTTGACCCACTTCCCGACCTGCAATTTAGTTCTCGTTTCTTGCATTCAAAAGTCAACTAAAATACCTTTCCAAGGGTATAAGATTCGATTAATGAAAGTTTGTAAAACTCTAGATATGATCAAAATAATTGACCTAAAGTTCTACCCAGTTTTTAATGACGAATTTAATACACTTAACCTAATTAATTACCCATAACTTATTTAATTATAAATCCTAATTAGTCTAATCATAATTATATCATTAAAACTAAGGTTTTAATTTAGACATAACCCTATATCCATCATACATTTGATGTACAAATGCTTAAAAACAAATTAATTCAATAGAGATTGAAGGTTCTTACCTTAAGATTAATGTAAGCCAAGATTTTTATGAAAACCCTTATACAAACCGTCGACCAAAGCTTCCAGGAGAAAAATAATTTGTTTTTGTTTTAGTTAAAATCCTTATATAATGTATTAAAGAGTCTTAGTCCAACATAAAGCCCAACTCCCTTTTCTTTTCCTTTTCTTCTTGTGTCGTCGACCCAAAACCGACCTATACCCCTTTTTTAGTTACTTATTAATACATTATTATTATTTTCTTAAGTTACCTTAATTTATTTCAGCTCCTAAATCCTCCAAAACCTCAAAACCGTAAAACTAGTTAAAATTACGCGTATACCGTAAAAGACGTAAAAATATACAGTTTTATAAAAACTCTTGAAATATGAAATAAACTAAATAACTAAGTCCTAAATTACTTAAAACCATCCCATAAATTATTCCCGTGACTAAATACCTCATCCGAGACCTCTAAATGCTAAGCCCTAAATCGTAAAAACACGATTTACTATACTATAATACATATACTTATACGTAAAACACCAAAATAATTCTATTTCATTTCATAGTCACTATATTGTGAGCTTATGATCATGAAATAACTGTTCATCGAATTACTTATGAGTATTCCGTTCCCATTAACGATGTCCATTCCAGCCTCATTCACACAAAATAAACACGTAAACACATAAAACACATAGTCACACGTAAATACCCTAAAAATAAGACTAAGTGACAAACCCGAAAACCGTGGTTGTCACACCTTCCATCTCCCTTCTTTCCATTTTATACTCGGGAACAGAGCGTTAGTAAGTAGTGACTAATGCATATACATTGGTGTTTCTTTTCTTTCTACTAACCTTTGTATGTATCTTGTCACCATAGCTCGATCACTTGGTGCCCCAATCAAGGGGGAGTAAGCACCAATGGGGAGCTACTAGCAAAGTCGATTCTTCTCTTCTTCAAAGACTTGTGCTAACTTTTTTGCTTCGACAAAGGGGGATAAATGTTAGTGATAAACTCGTTAATAATTCGAAAACTTTTGTTTTTACATAAATGAGTTTATAGTTTGTCGTAATCAAAAAGGGGGAGATTGTTAATGTAACCAATGCATAAAAACATTATTTGTAATAACTAATCTTTCTTAGTTTTGATCACGACAAAGTGTAAAAACATTTATCATCAAAGATAACCGTAAGACGAATTATTTAACAAAAATTATCATCAAGGTAATAATCATTTAAGTCTTATAGAAACATATCTTATACATGTTTAGTGATCATAGAAAGTGATTAACCTCAAAACTCACATTTATACAAACGTGACTGTTCGTGCAATTTCTTGCAAGGGTCCGAATGGTGAGACCGGTTCGGACCTAGAGTGGTGTATGCTTCGTATTACCTGAAACCAAAGTAAACGCGTTAGCCTCGTCCGGGTGTGAGGACCCAGACCAAGCTCAGGCGTGAGAGTAAGTAAAGGATAAAGATCCGAAGGGGAGATATAAGAATATTATAATGTAAGTAAAATAATAAGGGTAAAAGAGTTAACCTAAATCTTGGACCCAAGGGGGTATTTATACTAGTCAAATCCCTAAAAGGCCGGGAATGGTGATGGCCTTGGTTGGCCGGATTGGGGACATTTTTCCTAGTTTCTCGGAGACGTGTCTATTGACTTCTTCGTTGATTGGCGCCAAGACCTTCTAGAAGAACTCGTGCGTTTCTGATCTTCTAGTTTGCTCCGGATCGGGTCATGTGTTACGGACACATACACGAACAAGTCCCCCCAAGTATTGGTTTGGCTAATTCATTCGGATTGTACTTAGCCAAACTAATATTTTGAACTTTTCCACAATAATAGGAATGGGCCATTACCTTTGTGAAGCCCGATCCCTACTTTCAGCCCATCGAGGCCCAACTACTTTCACCCTAACTTCCCTAAACGATTGACACGCGGCCTCAACGAACTCGGATGGCGGACACGTGTATTTTTACTGTACCTCTCACATTTCCCCGTATTTTTATCGTGCCTATAAATACTTCCCATTTCGTTTCTCACTAGTGTGTGTTTTTTACTTTGCTCTTGAATTTTTCTTCTTTCTACCGATCCGGATCTTCTAGGTTATTCAGGTACCTTCTTTTATTTACCTTCCTACCTTTCCGGATCTCCTCATAAACGAAATGGCAGACGAAGAGCTTCCTGGGCCCTCCGGTTCTACTCGTTATGCTCCCAAGGTTTACATGCCGAAGTATACTTACACCCTTGACGATGAGTATGTTAAATACTTAGTCAAGACTTATCATATTCCTAAAAGTTTTAACCCTCAAACTGCTCCGGAAGGGATGACTATGGACAAGCTTCCAGCGAACTGCATAGGTTTGTATGAGCAGTTCTTCAAGTTTTCCGGGATACGAGTCCCCTTTTCCTCCTTCCTTTTAGCCGTCTTGAAGGACTTTGCCGTTCATATCTCCCAAATGGTTCCGCTTGGGCTAAATCGTGTGACCACCTTTGAAGTTTATTGTCGGAGCCTCTCTATCGAGCCTACTGCGGTCCTATTTCGCCTTTATTATAGACTTAGTAAGCAAGGCCATTGGTTCTCTTTCGAGAAAAGATCCGGAAAGGGTTCGCGGAAGCAAATTTTTCATGACACCCTATCTTGTTTGAAGAGATGGAAATTGGAATTCTTTATAATAGATCGCCGAGCCATTCTGGATTTTATGTCTTGGAGGCATGTTATTCGGGATTAAATGACTACATTCCTCAGGATGGGTTTAACGAATCAGACGCTCGACGTCTTGAAGAACATGTCATAGACTTATCATATAATCCGGAGGGTGTTTTGTATATGGCTGGGGTGTCATTAACTTGGGAGTGCCCGAAGTTTCTGCCTCGTTTTTTAGATCTAGAAGGGAATGGTATTAACCCCTATTATTGCCACCTCTTTTTTTTCTATTTCGCCCTTTTTCTTCCATGATTATAAGGTTGTATCATTTTTTGTTGTACTCTTCTCCTTCTTTGCAGTTATTAGCATGTCGGAGTACCTCAGGTTTCCCATCACCGCTCCTGGTAAGATCACCAGAGGTGACCGTTTGTCTGACGCTAATCGAGTCACTCCTCATGTTGCCAATGCTTTGGCTGCCGGAGAGCAGCTGAGTGCCCCTACTGCGGAGCAGATTGTGGCCATGAATGAAAGTGAATCCGTTAAGGCTGCTCGTGAGAAAAAGAGGTTGGCTACTCTTCATGCTGCTGAAGAGAAAAAGAAGAAAGAGGGGGAAGGTAAGGAGGTTGAAAAGACTAGGGGAAAGAAAAAGGTTTCCGAGAAGGGTGGTTCCTCTGGAGCTCCTCCCAAGACCAGCAAAGCCGTTAGTGACCTTCATCGAAGCATGAAACGCATGACAGTTGAAAAGCCTGTGACCTCTGGTGGTCAAGCTAAAAGAAGGCGCGTACAAGTGTCCGAAGATGTGGATGATGGGGGGATGAACTCTTTGATGATAATACCATTATGAGTCCCTTACCACTTCGGTCCGTAAATGTATTTGCTCATGTTGACGATGGTTCTTCCGGACCTATTGATAAGTGGAGGAAACTCTTAAGCCTGAATCCGAAAAGATCAATGATACCACCTCGGAGCCCCTAAAGGATAAAAGTCCTCCTCCTGAACTTTCTCCGCTTGGTCATTCTTATTTGGACGGTGGAAGTTCTAAAGGTGTATTTTCTGATGATGGTGAGGAACCTGCCAAGCAAAGGGATGGTAAAAAAGAAGCTAGTCCGAATCATCTTCATTCCAACCGTACGTGTTTCCCTCTCGTCTTTTAAATATGTCATCTTACTTGCCTTACCTTTTAATTTTCCTTCACTTTTCCGAAACAGGTGTGTTTACTCTTGATGAAGAGACGTCCGGCCCTAGTGCCAAGTTCGTTCTGGATTAGGGTGTAGGTGTTTCAAGTCGAGTGGCGACTCCTCCGGAGTGTCGAGATCTAATGATGTATATGATTCCTCCTGCTATGCAGCGAGAGCTAGGCTCTTATCCCCCCTCCCTTGCCTTGAGCCAAAGCTGGTATCAGCTTGCTCGAATCACTAGGGGCATGGTTGATTCACTTCATCATTTGGAAGAAGAGTCAAAGGATCAAGGTGATCTTTTGGAATCATGTGATAAATACAAAGTCCTCCTTAGAGAAATGGATCTTAAGCTGTTGAAACAGGTTCAAGACAATTCTCAACTTTCGTCTCAACTTCAAAATAGGCTTGTGCTTCCAAGGATTCTGAGCTCACTGCGGTTGTGGGTGAGAAGTGGGATTTGTCCGAAAGGCTTAAAGGTCGTGATGCCCGGATTTCTGACCTCGAGGAGGCTTTGCATGTGCTTCATGCTGATAAGGATAGATATGCCGAGGAGGCCAAGGTATTGAAGGCCGAAAAGGAAGAACTGCAAAGTAAGTGCAATACCTCGGAGATGGGGAGGTATAATGTTGTCCGGATGCTACTTTCTGTTGTTGTTTCCAAACTTCTTAACAGCCATGAGCACAAGAAGAATATAACAGACTGTTTTAACAAAGCCATTGAGGTTGGCAGTGCCGAGGGTATTAAGGTTTGGAGACCTGTTGAAGAGCAGTTGGCCATTATTGCCGCCACCCCGGGCTTTGATTTGTATTGTGATAAGAAGATAGGGCCAATGGTTGATCGCCTTCCGGCTGCTAAGTATCCTTACATCCAAGAGGTTGCCACCAACTTTTACCTGCCCATTGAGCGTCTAATGGAGATTGAACCTGCTCCTGCTCCGGAAAAGGTTGTGGACCCCTCGGACGAGATCACCAATGATGAAGACATAGGATCCCCTCATGATGATGATGCCTCTGGATCTAAAGACCCCCCTACGGCCTAACTTACTTATGATCCATCAAAACCATCTATTCTTATGTTTGACTTTATTCGGATGAATGTAATATTTGCAGACCAATTTACTTGTTTTATGTTTTTCTAATTCGGATGATTGTAATGATTACATTATGTTCCTGCACGTTTGACTTTATTTTTCGTGAATATATGCCTCTTTTGTAGTTCTTGTTTGAAAAAACTTTAATTGTAATCTGTCTTGCTATGAATGAATTCCTATTTCGGAAGGAACTAATTAAAGATAATCAAACTCTTTCCTAGCCGAAAGGAAAAAGAATTGTATACAACTAGACCTTCCATTTCGGATAGGACTTGTAAAGATAATAGAATTCTTCGATTGCCGAAGGGAGAAAGAATTGTATGCGGATAGGCCTTCCGTTTCGGATAGGACTTAATAAAAATAATCAAATTCTTCCCTTGCCGAAGGGAGAAAGAATTGTATACGGATAGGTCTTCCATTTCGGATAGGACTTAATAGAAATAATCAAATTATTCCCTTGCCGAAGGGAGAAAGAATTGTATATGGATAAGTCTTCCATTTCGGATTGGACTTAATAGAAATAATCAAATTCTTCCCTTGCCGAAGGGAGAAAGAATTATATACGGATAAGCCTTCCATTTCGGATAGGACTTAATAGAAGTAATCAAATTCTTCCCTTGTCGAAGGGAGAAAGAATTATATACGGATAAGCCTTCCATTTCGGATAGGACTTAATAGAAATAATCAAATTCTTCCCTTGCCGAAGGGAGAAAAATTTGTATACGGACAGGACTTAAAACAAAATTAATCAAATTCTTCCCTTGCCGAAGGGAGAAAGAATTGTGCCTCTATTAATAGAATGTAATCTAAATGTAATGCCATATTATTCATGCTACTCATAATTGTTGTAAAAGTGCTTTCTCTTTTAGTAACGAGAAGATAAGCTTTTTCATTCAAATAAAAGACATGACCTTTCCCTTCTGGAGGGAGTGAAGGTTGATACATTTCGGAATAAAATCTAAACAACGTAATAAACTAGACTCTTCCCTTGCTGAAGGGAGAAAGAGTCGTTACATGATAGAAATGAAATTACAAATAACACTTCCTAAGGTTCATTGCATGCCACACCCTCGGAGCTTCTTTGTCTTTCATGGTAAGGAGCTTGTATGAGCCATTTTGGTATGCTTCCTTGACACGGTACGGGCCTTCCCATGTAGGAGCAAGTTTCCCTCCTTTTGTACTCTGCTTGCTTCATTCTTTCGGAACACAAAATCTCCCGGGCGGAATGTGACTGGACGGACTCGTTTGTTGTAGTATTGTTCCACCTTTGTTTTGTACTTTGCCTCTCGGATAGTTGCCATCTCCCTTTTCTCTTGTAGTAGGTCCAAGTTTATGCGCTGGGAATCGTCATTTTCCTTCTCATTTATCATCATTGTCCGATAGGTAGGCATTCCTATCTCAGCCGGGATAACTGCTTCCGAACCATATGTGAGGCTGAAAGGAGTGTCGCCATTGCTCTGCTTTAGTGATGTCCGATGAGCCCATAATATGTGTGGTAATTCCTCTGCCCATCCATTCCTGATTCGGCCAAGTCTTGTCTTAATGCCTTCCATGAGGGTTTTGTTAGCCCTTTCAACTAAACCATTTGCTTGGGGGTGAGCTACAGTCGTATTGATCTGCTTAATCTCCAAATCCGAACACCGGCTCTTGAATGGTTCATTGATGAACTGCTTAGCATTGTCTGTGACTATTATCTTTGGAATTCCGAATCGGCAAACGACATTGTCCCAGAAGAACTTAATAACTTCCTTTCCGGATATTTTCACCAATGGCTTAGCCTCCATCCACTTGGTGAATAATCGATGGCGACAATTATGTATTTCACATTTCCGGATGAGTCTGGCAGTGGGCCCAAGATGTCCATTCCCCATTGATAAAATGGCCATGGTGCCATGATAGACTTCATCAGTGTCTTTGGCAGTCTTGCTATCGGCGCATGAATTTGGCATGAATCGCATTTCTCTAGTTCCTCCCTTGCATCTGTTTGCATAGTTGGCCAGTAATATCCAAACCTTAAAGCTTGTGCCACTATCGATCTTGGCTTCAAATGCATGCTACCTGAACCCATGTGTATCTCTCGAAGGACATAATTGGCTTTCAATGGTCCCACACACCGAAGCTTTGGTTCTAGGTATCCTTTTTTGAGCAAGACTCCATCAACCATTTCATATTGGTGTAGTTTCAATCTTAAGCATTGTGCTTCATTCTTATCGGTTGGCCAAATTCCGTCCCGAAGACACTTTACAATAGGAGTCATCCAGTTGTCCTCCACTTCTTCCACTACAGTATTTACTTCGTTCCGGTCAGTAGATCTTTCGTTCAAGACCTCCACTAGCACTTCTTTTGTTAAGTGATCGAATGCTAACGTTGCCAGTTTGCTTAGGATTTCAGCCTTCTAATTCTTACTCCTTGGTATGTTTATGATTGAAAAATGAGAAAATTTTGGTATTAAAGCTTTTGCTTCGGCTAGGTACTTCATCATCCTGTCACAGCTTGCTTTGTATGCCCCGTTGATCTGGTTTGCTACCAACTTTGAGTCTACTCGGACCTCAATCTTCCCCACCTTCATTTGTACTACAATTCTCAAGCCTACTAGAAGGGCTTCGTATTCTGCCTCATTGTTGATGGTTTCGAAATTAAACCGGAGGGCATAAGTGTATTCGGTTCAGGTTGGGCTAATAAGAACCAATCCGGCTCCTACACCCTGGGCACTAGATGCTCCGTCCGTAAAGAGGGTCCATATTTCCGTTTCGTGACCTATGGGTGCTTCGGTTAGGAAATCTGCCAAGACTTGCCCCTTGATTGCATTCCTTGGTTTATATTCTATCTTGTAAGCCCCCAACTCGATTATGTATTTAGCTAGCTTCCCGGATGCATCTGCCTTGCTTAATATTTGCTTGATTGGTTGGTCTGTGATCACATTTATTCGTGGCCCTCGAAATATCTTCTAAGCCTCTTTGATGCTTTTAGCAAAGCTAAAGCCAATTTTTCCATAGGAGAATAGTTCTTTTCTGCATCACTGAGTGTTCGGCCGATATAATGAATCAGACATTGTCTTCCAGTCCTTTCAGTAAGTAACACTGCGCTGATTGATTCTTGCGATGCTGCCAAGTACATGTATAGTGGTTCCTTTGGCCTCGGAGTAGTGAGGGTTGGCAAATTCATAATCAACTGCTTCATTTGCTGTAACACCTCTTCCGCCTCCGCGGTCCACTTGTACTCATGCTTTTTTTCCTTTATGATGTTCTTCAAGGTGTTAAAGAATGGTAGCGCCCTTTCGGCAGATCGTGATAGAAATCGGTTCAAAGCTGCAAATTTGCCACTTAACGATTGCATTTCCTTCCATGTTTTTGGTGATTGGATATCAACGATGGCTCTGGTTTTCTTTGGATTCGCTTGGATACCTTCCGGAGTGATGATGTATCCAAGGAATTTGCCTTCTTCTACTCCAAGCGAGCACTTAATCGGATTTAAGTTCATGTTAATTTGTCTAAGGTTGTCAAAAGTTTCTGCCACATCTGCTAACATGCTCTTCTCATCTTTACTTTTTATCACCATATCATCGATATACGCCTCCATATTTCGCCCTATTTGACTTTGAAAAGCTGAATCAACTAATCTTGATATGTTTCCCCGGTATTTTTTAATCCGAAAGGCATCTTGGTGTAACAAAACGTGCCTTGATCCGTATAAAAGGCTGTTTTCTCTTCGTCTTCCGGGGCCATTTGAATTTGATGATAGCCCTTATATGCGTCCAAGAAACACTTAAAGCGTGACTCCACCACGGACTCAATTTTTTCATCAATGTCGGGTGGTGAGTAGTAGTCCTTTGGGCATGCTGAATTAAGATTTTTGAAATCCACACACATTCTCCAAGATCCATCACTCTTTTTGACCATGACCGGATTGGAAATGTACGTTGGGTACTTTACTGGTCTGACTATTCCTGCCGCCACTAGATCTTCCACTTCTTTGGTTACGGCTTTGATCTTCTCGGACCCTAGCATCCGTCTCTTCTGACATACCGGATCTAAACTTTCATTAACATTTAAATTGTGATGCATGATTCGTCTCGGCAATCCTGTCATGTCTGATGGTTCCCATGCGAAAACATCCAAGTTATCTTTTAAAAGGTTCTTTAGTGCTGTTTGGCAAGATTCTGTTGATCCGCCACCGATGGTAGTGAGCTGTCCTGGATAAGCAGGGTTGATCATGATGCTTTCCGTACCGGATGATGGCTCAGCCTTCATGGCCTTTTCTTTAGTTGTAGGAGTTGGTGCCTGTCTCTTTGCTATTTTCCTACATTCCGAGACGATGACTGATCGAGAGACTAGCGAGGCTATTCCTCTCGGGGTGGGAAATTTCATCATGGCATGAATGGTTGATGGTATTGCCCGAAGGATCTGGATGCCTGTTCTTCCAATGATCACGTTATACGGTGATGGAGCACTGATCACCACGAATTTCATGTGAGTTCTCCGAACTAGACTATCTGATCCGAAACTGACTTCTAACTCGATCTTCCCTATTGGCTTAACTACCTCTCCAGCGAATCCGACGAGATCCGTTTGTGTGTTTCTTATCTTTGACTTGATACTTACTGGTAACTTCTCGAAATAGTGTTCGAACATAATTTCCACCGAAGCTCCCTCATCAACGTATACTCTTCTTACTAGATAGCCTCCCAGTTCGGCCTCTATGATGATTGGATCGTCAGACATTTCATCTTCCTCCAATGGGGGAAAGGTGAATGGGGCTCTCATCCAGCTTTCGGTTTCTTCTCTAGCCTTCCTTTTTCCCTTTCCGATATTGTTTGGGCCATGTTTATTATCTTATCTTGCCTTGGAGCTTCTTCTCTTCGGTTATCTCGTCCTCTTTGGCGTACGTCCCGGACAAGGTGGTTCAACTTTCCAGATTCTAGGGCTAGCTCAATTTGCTTTCGCAGTTGGATGCAGTCGTTGGTAAAGTGTCCGTTGTCCTGATGATAATCACAATAACGATCCATGTTTCCACCTCTTGCCGGATTGTTCATTGGACGAGGAGGAGGTAGACGAAACTGTGTTTCGGTTTCCAGGATTTCTTTTAGATTCTTTGTCAAGGAATTGACGCTTAGGACCGGGGCCACTCTATTTCAGTCATGATAATTGTTTCGGTTGTAGTCATTTCGGTGGTAATTGTCCTTTCGAGGCGGTGGGTATGGTGCCCTGTTGTCTCTATCCCTGTTTCTGTTGTTGAAGAAATCTCTTCCTTTATATGCATCTCGCCCATCATTTCTTCTATTGTTGTTCCAGCCATTGTATTTTTGGTTGCGATCGTCCCTTCTTTGGGTGGGAGGGTTGGGCTTTCGGTATGGCTCAGATCCTTCTCCTTTTGGCAGTTCAGTGTTGGCGAACGCTTCTTCGGATCGAACAAAGTCATCCAATCTATCCATCATTTCGTCCACTGATTCAGGAACTTTGTCCGAATACCTCTTTTCCAGTTCCAGACTCTTGACCGAATCCATGAATGCCGAAATCTTCATGACTTTTGGAACTCCGTGGATAAGACCGACTACGACTGTCCATCGCTCTTTAAAATCTATGAGTGATTCATTTTCCTTTCTTACAATCTTGGTTATCTCGTGAGGGCCCTTGTGACATAGCTTCCGGATCGAGTATCTCTTGGTAAATGCTTTCCTTAGTTCAGCCCATTCATCAATGTTGTCTGCATCCAAGCTTTCAAGCCATCCCCTTGCTCCCTCATCTAATGTCTGCTGGAACATTCTGCACCAAACCAGCATTGGCCATTCACCGGAAATGGCAGCTCCGGTGAAGCGATTCAGATGATCCTCTGGATCTCCCGTTCCGTCATATGTCTTGACAGTGACCGGTATCTTGTATTCGGGTCCGGAGTAGTCAATGATCCTTTGAGTGAGAGGATATTTGACTGCTTCCTTGAAAGGTTTCTTTAAATCCGCATCGGACACCACCTTGCCTCTTACTATCTTAGTGTTACTGCTTCCTTCGTCTTCCTCGTTGAAACTTAGATGGACGGGTTCTACGGCGTTCCGGTTATGTTCCTTGACCAGTAGCCACAAGGTCGAGATGTGCTGTTCGAGTTGTTCCTTCGTGATATTCTGATTATTAGGTGAGGTCAAGTCGATCGGAAGGTTAGGACCTGTCGGAGTGACAAGAGGAGTAGGACCTGCCATTCTAAACAACTGGTAGATAGAATATCAGAGTCCCACGGATGGCGCCAAATGTTCGTGCAATTTCTTGCAAGGGTCCGAATGGTGAGACCGGTTCGGACCTAGAGTGGTGTATGCTTCAGATTACCTGAAACCAAAGTAAACGCGTTAGCCTCGTCCGGGTGTGAGAACCCAGACCAAGCTCAGACGTGAGAGTAAGTAAAGGATAAAGATCCGAAGGGGAGATATAAGAATATTATAATGTAAGTAAAATAATAAGGGTAAAAGAGTTAACCTAAACCTTGGACCCAAGGGGGTATTTATACTAGTCAAATCCCTAAAAGGCCGGGAATGGTGATGGGCCTTGGTTGGCCCGATTGGGGACATTTTTCCTAGTTTCTCGGAGACGTGTTTGTTGACTTCTTTGTTGACTGGCGCCAAGACCTTCTAGAAGAACTCGTGTGTTTCGGATCTTCTAGTTTGCTCCGGATTGGGTCATGTGTTCCGGACACATACACGAACAGTAACAAAATATTTTAATAAACTTTATTTTTTTTAAATGTTTTATTAAAATTATAAATGAAAATTTGAATTTAGCATATTCCAAATGATTTAAGAATATACCCTTGAGGTATAAAATGCACTAGATATAATTTCCCCACTACATGACAAAAAGGAGCGAACTCTAGTGTCACGGTTCCAAATAGGGGGTTGTGGTTCCTTAGTGATATGGAACCGCATGCCCACTAATCGAACCGCGCCCAGAGAGCCGTTCGTTCTTGTCCCATATAAATAGTGGATCATATTTTCATATTCCAGTGAACCTTTTTGGACAATTCTCTCAGCTTCTTATCTTTTTCTTTGGCACCAGTTTTTCTGGTACTGTTACCCTTGAAATGTGGTGCCAAACAAGTTATGGTGCTAAATGTAAAACCCCTGTTTTTACCTTTTTACTTTGTCCCATTGTGTGCACAAGCTATTTGAACTCAATGTAATCTCACTTCATTAATTTTATGAAGCTTCAGTCTCTCATTAAATTTTACTGTCGATTTTAATATATTTATAATATGAGACTTCTGTCATATTTAATCTTTCTAAGGCCACAATCACACGTCTAGTGTATGTCATATACTTAAAGCTAGAAAATTTCCATCCACCATATGCTTTGTCTTAACCAAGTGATCACACTTAGCTTCTACTTAATCATGAAGCCTTATATATATTACATGGCTACACGTCACTTTTGAAGCCTTATGTTACACGGCTAGAAACATGTATACAATTTACATTTGACACAAACCTTACACTAAGACACTACCTAATACTCAACATTTACTAGATATTTTGAAAATCCACATTTCCCCACATGTGATATATAACCCACGGCTAGGAGCACTCCAACAAAACCAAACATCACACTTTACATACTAGGATCTTGTACTAGGATTGGGCAATTAATGAAAGTACTTGGTTGTCCCCTAGAAACCCCTCCTTTAGCCGAATACTCCCACCATCTCACTTGTACAACACTCCCACATTATGGCAAGAACCTAGTCACCTTGACCCTTGCCAAAACTGTCGGCCTATTGCCCAAACCATGGGCCAATGTACATTTTGTGCAATTAAGGGAGTGTACTTGAAATCTAGAGCAAGATATACATAGTACCTAAGCTAAACAAGGCAAAATCCTTCCTTTCCCTCTCTCTTAGACGTGTAACCCTCACTCGCCACACTCGTCTCCCTAACTACTTCATATTTTCCTTAAAACACTCCCATTTGAACACAAACCTTCGGCTAAAACAAGTAACATGAGAAAGACATCCTAGAGCATTTACTCATATCTCATTTACTTCCAATCATTCTCAAACAATCCTACATTTACTCCCTAGCATTGAAGTTAGCCGAATCTAGCATTGAAGAAGATAGAGGGTCACGGTTTACTCAAGTCTTGACTAGGAGATCTTCTTAACCTAACTCTAGGTCACGGCTAAGCTACAAACCATATATAACTCTCGGTTACTACTTGATTTATCATCACCACTTTCGTCTAAGAAAGTAAGTACCCACCTCTTTTCCCTCCTCGTTTATTTTACTTCGCATGCATTGACATTCACGTAACTTCTTATGCATGCAAACGTAAGATAGACTAAACAAACCTATGGCGTGATTTTGTTAGATTTGTGTCATGTTTATGTCTATAAACAAGTACTAAGAACTAAGGGATTTCACAAGATTGGCATGCTCAAAAACCCTATGTCTCTCGGCTAACTTCTAAGCCGATAGTAAATCATGACTTGATTTAAGTTTCTTGAATTAAGTTAAGCATGGAAATGATAGATCTAATAGGAAACCCAAGCACCTCATGTAATTAATCCGAATAAGCCATAAGCTACGACATCATTAAGCCCTAAGCTAGTATAAGCCGTGTGTTTTAAGCCCAAAAAGACCAAGTGTATTTTGGTTGCATTATTTAGGACAAGTTTAGTCTCTTAAATAAATTGCTAAGTCTAAAAATCAAGCCCACTAGGCCTTAATACCTTATCCGAGCCATTATGGGCCACCTTAGCCCATTAGGCACTTTATAAATTAGCATGGGAAACTTTTCGGGCCATTAATGTAAATAACATGTCCCCATGCCGAATATGACAAGTTGTGGAACTCACCTATGGGTTTTCGACACATGAAACAAATATAAGGGCCAAGCGTGCCATTTTGTAAACTAATTGCAAGCCCTAAAACCTTTTCGTGCCTTTTTGGGCCTTATCCGAAACATGAGGGACTTAAGTTGACATTTTGGAAACTTATAATAAACTAGTTACTCTTTGGGCCCCTTTTGTATTTAACCGAAACCATAGGGACCCCTTTTGCCAAACTAACAAAGATTTATAAACCCTAGGGGGCTGTTTTGTATTTAGCTGAAACATATATAAACCCTAGGGGGCTGTTTTGTATTTAGCCGAAACATATATAAGCCCTAGGGGGCTGTTTTGTAACTTGGGAATACCTCTAAAACTTAACCGAAACTACAAGGACTAGAATAGCCAAACTATGAAACTTATATAAGCCCTAGGGGCTTTTGTGTAAACACCGGGGGTATTTATACTAAACTGAGGGACTAGTTTTGCCATTCCCTAAACTTGAATAAACCTTTATATAACCCTAGTTATATATATAACATAAATACTAAAAAGGTAAAACAAATTAAATATAAAGGTCCGAAATTTGTATATATTTTTCCAACCTATAATGTGATGACTATACAAATATCGGAAACATTGAATTTAATTAAATGGTATACTTTTAATGAGGTATAAATTTAATATGACTGACTTACAAAAATAAATATATTAATTATATTTATTTTTCCTACACATTAAATATTTATAAAACCCCTTTTATTAAATATTTAAATCACGCTATGAATAGTACAAATACGAGGATATCAATTAAACTAGATTGATTAAATTAAACTATAGTATTTATTTTATACTTAAAATAAATACAGCTATAACTTGTACAACTATAACCCAACTACGGATATCCTAATAAAATGCGTAAAAACCTGTAGAATCATATACTGATGTTCCATTAACCTTTGTACAACCTGTTAAACTTTTACTGAGACTGTATAGTTATCTAGGTTGTTGACTGTCTGTTGAGCACTACTCCAGATTCTTGTGACTATTACTGTACTGTTAAGGTGAGTTCATGGCCCCACTTCTCATATATTGACAAACTTTTAAATCCTTTTTGGGGGAGAAAACATGCAATTGATTTATGGATATAAACTCAACTGTATCAACTTTGATTATATGTGCCTATTGTAGAATTCCTCATGACCCGTTAACTGAAACTGTTAAAAACGTTGGATTATGATATTGGGTTTGCAATGGGTTCTAATTCTCTCGGAATCCTCTCGAATTGATCTCGGTCTTAAGTGGAATGATTGTTCTTGGTTACTAAATAAAAGGGTTTGGTTTTCTAGTCTAATAAAAAGTGGAAATAAAAATTTAAATCAAAGACAATTACTTTAATTATAATTAACAAAGACTTGTATTAAACTTAAGATTAAAAGTAAGATTAAAATTAAAATTGAAATTAAAGTTCAAATTACAGTTAAAATATAAATTGTGAAATAAACATAAAGAAACAGTAAAACAGACAAACAGTAACACTAAAAGGAAAATTGATTCGGAACTTTAACCTTGGTTCGGAAGTTTACACTCATCTGGAACTTACTGATTCGGAAGTTTTGGACTTCCGAATGAAGCCCCTTGATTCGGAACTTACTGGTTCGGAAGTCTTTGGTTCGGAAGTCTGAAAATTAATTCGGAACTTTAGCTTCGTTCGGAAGTTTTGGCTTGATCCGGAACAAACTGATTCGGAACTTTTTGTAAGTTCCGATTCGGAACTTTTGGTAAATAAATCGGTTCGGAACTTTCTGCTTCGTTCGGAACTTTTCAAACTGATTCGGAACTTAATGCTTCATCCGGAACTTTTGTTTGGTTCGGAAGTTTTAAACTGGTTCGGAACTTTTTAAAGGTAAACTCATTCGGAACTTTTAACTGACTCGGAACTTTTGAAAACTCAACTCATTCGGAAGTTACTATTCACTGATTCGGAACTTCTGGGAAACCCAGATACAGAAACTAAACGAAGAACAAGGAAACACGGTTTAATCCAAAAATCACCAAATTTTTAACCAAAAACTTAAATGAAACTAAACACAAAGCATCTATTAACCATAAGCTACAAATCCCATCAACAAAAACACAAATCCCAACAACTTTTGAAGATCAAATCAAGAAAAATAAAAACTTAAGAACTTGAAGATAAAGATGAAGATGAACAAGATTAAATGGAAAGATTAAACAAGACTTTGTATTGAATGATTAATGTTTTAACAAGATCAAACAAGAATTAAAATAACAAGATTTGGAAAGCAAAGATTAAAATCACCAATCACCCTAGTGGTGATGGTGATGAAACGGAACAGAGAGAAAGAGTGGGGAAGAAGAAAAACTAAGCTAGCTTGTAAAAATGTGTGAGGGGAAGGCTATTTATAGCCTTGTCTTTTGGTTGGTGAGTGGGTTTTCTCCCGTTCTTCTTGTCTTTTCGTCTTTTCAGAAAAGTTTCTGTTTTTGATTCTGATTCGGGATTTGTCGTCGATTAAATTCAACTCGTCTTTTAATTTCTTCGTTTAATAGACTTGAGTTTCTTCGACTTATATAAATCTTCCATCTTTGGTCCTTTTCTTCGATAAATCTTCGAATAGGCCCAGTGACTTCAAATCTTTTGCATCTCTTGGACAATAGACTTTATCTTGAGTCTTTTTCTTCAGTAAATCCCGTGCAATCCCATGTTTTCTTCAGTATTCATCCGGTTGGCTCTGAAAACACAATAAACACAAAAACCACGCATAATTCCAAACAAATGATATTAAATACGTGTTTTGGTCTCGTTTTAGCCCGAATTAAGTGGTAAAAGGATGGGTGTTTACACACCTATCAAATCCCCTACACTTAACCATTGCCATGCCCTCATGCAATGCTTAGTGATAAAGCAATTTTACATTTTCCTCATAATTAATCAACCTTGGCCTTATTTAAATTCTACTAAACAAAAATTAAAGAAATAAAACTTCAAAGGTAACAAAGGGATAGAAAACCATTTTCACTTGAAAATAGCTACATGGAAATAACTTGCAAAGAAATCGATGACTTACATTAGGGCTTTGGTGCTGCGAAGATTTATCACCCTCAAGTTTCACGTTCCCCAAACTAAGCTTAAAAACGAGATCATTGTTATTATAAGTTAGCAATTTAAACACTTACACACATGGCTTAATTAAATGCTTAAACTCCCTTATTCCTAGGTGTATCTCTTATATTTTATTTTTGTCTTGGAATGATCATGAAGATGCATTTTTGGACTTATTTCGATAGTTTATTAGGGCTGAAAGCAAAGTAGGACGATTTGATCAATAGTTAGCTAAAGGACAAAATCTCTTAAAACTGCTTCTCGGGATATCAAAAAGTTCATATCTTGGCATAACTTGGTTCACGATTTGAGACCTTTCTCGGGCCGATATTTGGCATGTACTTCATACTTCATATCTTCGAGAGACGTTCTTGAGATAATGGTCTTCTCATCATAATAGAGTTTCTTCACTTGGAGACTTTTGAGGGGTACTCCAACTTTGTTGACCACGACTTCATGATTATTTCTTCAATCTCTAATTGGGATTTTGAGATACAACGATCCGCCTCCTTTTCGGACTTGGATCTATTTATCCTCATACCTTGTTAGGGTCTTTTCGGATAGACTTCTCCATGATCTTTATGGGAGTTGATTGCTTTTCGTCGTGAGTCTTGATCCTTCATATTGATTTTAGGAATAATGCTTTTCACATCACTTTGGATCTTCAGCAATAAAATGGAATCCTCATGCCTTGTTAGGGCCTTTTCGGACTCGCCAATCTTCGCGCCCCGCTTCATAAGTTATGCCTTGGCTATGAACTCTTATCATTACCGAGCAACTTTTAAACGATCTTGGGCTAGAAGCTAAGTAACTTTTCAAATCGTACGACCTTACTTATTGCAGATAAATTATTAGCAAGTGATGGGAGAATGGGCAAATAATTACACCAAGTGAGCTTGCGCAAGAATACCGACTTATAATTGACTCTATCATTTCTCGTCCTCCACAATTTAAAATCTCAAGTAATGAGACTCGTGGACACTTAGCCTAATAAACCAATTAAGGTCTACATGGTTAAGGATACTAGCTAGAATAAACTTGGATAAGTCTATTCGGGTTGAGTCAAAATAAACGCAACGGACCTAATGTGTCAAAGATTTCTAAACTAGCTACCCACTTTATTAATATTTTTGACTTTATTGCGGGATATATACATATGAAAGCAACGATAAAAAATTTAAAAATTACAACTAAATGGCCAAAGTTAATAAAAAATTGAAAAATGTTGAAAAATATGATTTTCCGGTTAATTGAAGGCATTTTCATGGAAAAGACCACTTAAAACTTCGATAGAAGTCCCCCCTACACTTAATATAAACATTGTCCTCAATGTTTAAGCATGTGGGAAAAGTTTCCCCTACACTTATGACATTGTGCACGTTGGTTAACTCAAGCTAAGGAAGAGACGACTAACGTGATCAATTTCAAATGTGAGTATGAAGAAAATTGAATCACGATAGTTGAGAGATAGAACCGGATTTCGGATAACACGGGAGCACGGTTCTTCAAAAATTCCAAGAGTGCACTTATCCCTGTAATCACACCACACAAGGACAAACACATATAGAAGTCCCCCCTACACTTAGGGGATTAAAACATAAAAGGATAGATACTCGGGCTGCCTTCCGAGGAGCGCTTGTTTTTTATAACCGAGTCACGAGCCTGACTCGACCCAAAATTAGTTCATGGGGAACGTGGTGAGGGATGGAATCACCTCCTGAGAGGTGTCCTCACCAAAGTACAACTTCACTCGTTGGCCATTCACCTTAAAATTAGGTCCATTAGGTTGAGCGAGCTCGAGAGTACCATATGGAAAAATTTGGGCAATGGTGAATGGGCCGGACCAACGAGATTTGAGCTTGCCCGAAAAGATTTTCAACCGAGAGTTAAAAAGTAAGACTTTGTCTCCAACATGGAACTCTCGGTTTTTGATCTTGGAGTCGTGAATGAGCTTAGTTCTTTCCTTATAGATCAAAGAATTTTCATAAGCCTCATTACGGAGTTCATTCAGCTCATTGAGTTGGATCTTGCGTAGGTCACCGGCTTTGTTAATATCAAAATTGGCCCACTTCAAGGCCCAATAAGCCTTGTGCTCCAACTCAATGGGGAGGTGGCACGCTTTCCCGTACACAAGACGATAAGGCGTACAGCCGATCGGGGTCTTGTAAGCAGTACGGAAAGCCCACAAAGCATCATCAAGTTTATCAGCCCATGAGGCACGATGCTCTCCCACGGTTCTTTCAAGAATTCGCTTCAGTCCTCGGTTGGATATTTCAGCCTGGCCATTAGTTTGTGGGTGGTAGGCTGTGGAAAGACGATGGTTGACACCGTACTTAGCCATAACTCTAGCAAATTGGTCATTGCAGAAATGAGTCCCACGATCACTAATAATGGCACGAGGCACACCGAATCTAGCGAAAAGAGCTTTCAAAAAGTTACAAACCACCCTTGCGTCATTAGTGGGTAAAGCTTTGGCTTCAACCCATTTGGAGACGTAGTCAACGGCTACAAGGATGTATTTGTTTCCTTTAGACGAAGGGAATGGCCCCATAAAGTCGATACCCCAAACATCAAAAATTTCACACTCTTGAATGAAATTCTGAGGCATCTCGTCTTTATGTGTGATTTTGCCTTGTTTTTGGCAAACATCACATTTTTTAACCATATCGTGAGCGTCACGATATATGGAGGGCCAATAAAATCCGGAATCAAACACTTTTTTAGCGGTGTAGTTGGGACCAAAGTGACCACCGGTGGGTCCTTTGTGGCAAGCATTAAGGATTTCAGACGCTGCCGGTCCATCAACACATCGGCGAATAATCAGGTCAGCACATTGTTTGAATAGGTAAGGGTCGTCCCAAAAGTAAGTCTTGATGTCGGTGAAGAACTTCTTCTTTTGTTGGGACGTCAACCCTTCCTTGAGAATTCCACCCGCCAAGTAGTTTACAAAGTCCGCAAACCACGGGGTTTCATTCGGCTTCGAGTTTATACACATTAAGGTCTCCAAGGGAAAAGAATCATTGATTTATTTGGTCGGATGATCCCCTTGGTAAGGATCCTCAAGTCTGCTAAGATGGTCCGCGGCTAGGTTTTCAGCTCCTTTTTTATCGCGAATTTCGATTTTAAATTCCTGGAGCAGCAAAACCCAGCGAAGAAGTCTTGGTTTGGAATCTTGCTTTGTCAACAAGTACTTCAGCGCGGAATGATCAGTGTACACAATCGTGGTAGAAAGGACAAGATAGGGGCGGAATTTCTCAAAGGCATAGACAACAGCTAAAAGCTCTTTTTCGGTTGTCGTATAATGCAATTGTGCCCCTGTCATTATCTTGCTAGCGTAATGGATCGGTTGGAAGTGTTTGTTCACTCTTTGTCCAAGAACCGCTCCAATAGCAAAATCACTAGCATCGCACATCAACTCAAAGGGTAGCTCCCAATTAGGGGTAACCAAGACGGGTGCCTTAGTTAGCTTATCCTTAAGCGAGTTGAAGGCTTCAAGGCACTCTTTGGAGAAGGTAAAAGGAGTATCTTTTTCCAAGAGGTGGGTCATCGGGCGAGCGATTTGAGAAAAATCTTTGATGAATCGACGGTAGAAGCCCGCATGACCCAGAAAACTTCTCACACCCTTCACGGTTGAAGGTGGAGGCAACTTTGTGATAACATCGACTTTAGCACGGTCTACTTCAAGACCGGCTTTCGAGATTTTATGTCCAAGCACGATGCCTTCTTTTACCATAAAATGGCATTTTTCCCAATTCAGAACTAGGCGAGTGTCTTCGCACCGCTTGAGCATACGTTCCAAATTGGCAAGGCAAGAAGAGAAGGAATCCCCGAAGACTGAGAAATCATCCATGAAGACTTCCATGGTTTGTTCAACCATGTCATGGAAGATAGCTAACATGCACCTTTGGAAAGTTCCGGGCGCATTACATAAGCCAAAAGGCATTCTTTTGTAAGCGAAAGTGCCATAGGGACAAGTGAATGTCGTCTTCTCTTGATCTTGGGGATCGATGGGTATTTGGAAATAACCCGAGAAACCATCAAGAAAGCAGTAATATTCATTACCTGCTAAGCGTTCAAGCATTTGGTCCATAAAAGGTAGAGGGAAATGATCCTTTCTCGTGGCATCATTGAGTTTGCGGTAGTCTATACAAACTCTCCACCCAGTAACGAGACGAGTGGGAATCAACTCGTTGTGTTCATTGGGAACAACGGTTATCCCGCCCTTCTTGGGCACACAATGGATTAGACTAACCCACGGTGAATCCGAAATAGGGTAAGTCATACCCGCATCAAGAAGTTTGATAACCTCTGTTTTGATGACTTCATGGATTTTTGGATTCACCCTTCGTTGGCTTTGAATAGTGGGCTTAAAGTCGTCCTCCATGAGAATTTTGTGTGTGCAGAAGTGAGGATCAATTCCACGAATATCCGAAATCTTCCAAGCAATAGCCTTCTTATGAGCTTTCAGCACGGCAACGAGGCGAGTCTTCTCTTCATCTTTCAAATCCGTTGCAATAATGACGGGCGACTTCTTGTTGTCGTCAAGGAACACGTACTCGAGATGAGGCGGCAACTCCTTAAGTTCCAAATCCGGAGGATTGTCGACGGGAGGCGTTTTCAAAGTCGTGGCATCGATAGCAATAACCGTGGGAGATGGAGGCGAAGGATTGTCTTCGGTGAGAAGATTGTCAAAGAAATTCATGTCTTCATCCCCATCGATAGGAGAATCATTAGTAGCTAAATTCGCATCTCCCATGGTATCTTCAAGATTGTTCCAAAATAAATCACCATCTCCAAATAGAGACAACGATGAATCAATGGAGGACACGGTCTCAACAGTGGGAAGAGAGGTAGGAATACTTTTGCAAGCATCATTAAAGTGTTCTTCACAAGCCTCATCAAGAACGTCAATACAATTAACGCTCTCATATGAATAAGGCTGTTTAGACAACTTTCCCATGTTGAAGACTACTTTATCGTCACCCACTCTCATGATAAGCTCACCGGCTTCAACATCAATGAGAGTGCGACCGGTCCTAAGGAATGGACGACCAACAATCAGTGGTACACGGGGGTCCATCTCGTAGTCGACGACAACAAAATCAGCAGGAAAGGTGAATTTGTCGACTCCTACAATGACGTCTTCGGCTATCCCCACTGGATAAGCAACCGTACGGTTGGCCAATTCCAAAGTCATTTTAGTGGGGACTAGCTCTGGGAGAGATAATTGCTTCCAAACACTTAGAGGCATGAGATTAATACTGGCACCTAGATCGGCTAGGGCCATGCAATTCTCTACTCCCGGGAAATTGCAAGGGATAAGAAAACGACCCGGATCACCAAGCTTGGTTGGCAATTTCCTTAAGAGTACTGCAGAGCAATTCTCATTAAGTTGGGTGTTGGCAATATCGAGGAGCTTTTCCTTATCGCTCAGAAGGTCTTTAAACATTTTGGCGTATTTGGGCATGTGAGCGAGAGCCTCAGCGAAGGAGATATTGAAATTCAGTTGTTTGAACATTTTTAGAAAGTTTGAAACCTGAATATCATCCTTGCTCTTTTGCTTCTCTTTCCTCAACCTTGAAGGATAAGGTATATTGGAAGAAGAGGAAGGCTTTAGGGAAATAGGATCACTCACAACCACGGGTGGAGGAGGGGTAGAAATTGGGGAAGGAGAAGGGTGAGGAATAAGAGCAGGTGACTCGTTCTCCTTAGTCACAACCACCGGTGGAGGTATAGGAAGCTCGGGTTCCTTGGTACCTTTACCACTTCGAGTAGTGATTGCTTTCATCTCCCCTCTTGGGTTCGCAACGGTGTTACTCGGAAGAGTACCCGAAGAAGAGGGTTGATTGCCATTGAAGAAACTAGCCATCATGTTCCTTAGATCATTAGTTTGGGTATCCAACGTATTTCTCATGTCGGCTCTCAAATCATTTCCTTGCTTGACCAAGTCTGCTTTCAAATTGCGCACTTCCTCTTGGAGATTTCCCACTATCACATCATTGGTCCTCATGTAGGTTGCAACCTCTTGGTGTAATGCAGTGGTGGCCTGGTTGGTAGGAGCATTGTATGCAGGTGGTTGGTAAGCAGGTTGTTGGTAGACTTGATTGTTACGTTGAGGTGGTTGTTGCTGCTTGTGAGGTGGGATGTATGGTTGTCGAGGTTGTTGTTGTTGTTGAGGAGGGCGGTTAAGGTTTTGTTGTTGGTTTGGGTTGTTTGGGGGAAAACCAGGTGGTGAAAGATAGTTGTTGGATCGATAGCTAAGCAAGTTACGGTCACCTTGAGGTCTGGCTTGATAAGCAGGTTGAGGATAGGTGCCATATGCCGCATTCACATTCTCAGCAGGGTAATCTTGGGTGGCGGTACAAGTTGTGTAAGAGTGAGGACCACCGCATATCTCACAAGGTTGGCTGACAGCGTTCACTTGAGAGTTTTTGGCGTTGTTGCTGTTGTTGTTGTTGACGGTGTGGGTGACAAGCGATTCAAGAAGCGTAGTGATTTTGTCTAATCGCTTGTCGTTGTCACTAGTGCTAGCACTAGCGACATTGGTCCGAACACTCTTGGTTTGCACACGAGATTTGTTCTCAATGATGTCCCAAGCAGCATTGGAAGTCTTAGCCAATAGATTACCTCCCGAGGCACTGTTCAGTGAATCTTGGTCACTCATGCTTAAACCATTGTAAAAAGTATTGATTTGATGTACTTTGGTAAAACCATGTTGTGGACATCTTCTTAAAAGATCTTTAAAGCGATCCCAAGATTCACTGAATGACTCATCGTACTTTTGTTCAAAATTTATGATCTCATTCCGCAAAGCGGTAGTACGAGAGGGTGGAAAAAAGTAGTTGATAAACTTCGTTTCCAAATCCGTGCACGAGAGAATACTCTGTGGCGGTTCCTTAGCAAGCCAATGCCGGGCTTGTCCCTCTAAAGAAAAGGGAAAAAGTTGTAACCTTATAACCTCTTGTGGAACGCCATTGAACTTGACCGTGTTGGTGAGTTGTAGAAATCTCTTGATATGGTCATGTGGGTCATCAATGGTTCGTCCCAAGAACGGTTGAGCGGAGACCATCTGGATAAAGCCTGATTTTAGCTCGAAATTGTTGGCGGCAATTGGTGGTATAACAATTGGATCCGTGTTGCCATCGACATGAGCTTGCAGCAATTCAATCATCGGGCGATTATCCGGAAGGGGCTCATTGTTGTTGTTATTGTTCATGTTGTTGTTGTTATTATTGTTTGGAGGTGGTACACCGGCCATGTCTAAGTGATCGAGAGGCTCGGGCTCTTGATATGACGTGGATCGAGTGCGCATACACCTGCAAAAGAACGAACAAAGAAAAACAAAGCAAAAATATTTTTGGTTTTTATGTTTTTTTAATTTTTTTGTATTTTTGAAAATTTTATATTTTTTAGTTGTTTTTGAAAATTTTTGAAGAAAAAGAACGTTCACGGGGAACGGATCCCAAAATCCAAGTTCTCACAAAAAACTTTTGATCTTAACGAGAAGAGCCGGCAGCGGCGCCATTTGATATTGGGTTTGCAATGGGTTCTAATTCTCTCGGAATCCTCTCGAATTGATCTCGGTCTTAAGTGGAATGATTGTTCTTGGTTACTAAATAAAAGGGTTTGGTTTTCTAGTCTAATAAAAAGTGGAAATAAAAATTTAAATCAAAGACAATTACTTTAATTATAATTAACAAAGACTTGTATTAAACTTAAGATTAAAATTAAGATTAAAATTAAAATTGAAATTAAAGTTCAAATTACAGTTAAAATATAAATTGTGAAATAAACATAAAGAAACAGTAAAACAGACAAACAGTAACACTAAAAGGAAAATTGATTCGGAACTTTAACCTTGGTTCGGAAGTTTACACTCATCCGGAACTTACTGATTCGGAAGTTTTGGACTTCCGAATGAAGCCCCTTGATTCGAAACTTACTGGTTCGGAAGTCTTTGGTTCGGAAGTCTGAAAATTAATTCGGAACTTTAGCTTCGTTCGGAAGTTTTGGCTTGATCCGGAACAAACTGATTCGGAACTTTTTGTAAGTTCCGATTCGGAACTTTTTGTAAGTTCCGATTCGGAACTTTTGGTAAATAAATCGGTTCGGAACTTTCTGCTTCGTTCGGAACTTTTCAAACTGATTCGGAACTTAATGCTTCATCCGGAACTTTTGTTTGGTTCGGAAGTTTTAAACTGGTTCGGAACTTTTTAAAGGTAAACTCATTCGGAACTTTTAACTGACTCGGAACTTTTGAAAACTCAACTCATTCGGAAGTTACTATTCACTGATTCGGAACTTCTGGGAAACCCAGATACAGAAACTAAACGAAGAACAAGGAAACACGGTTTAATCCAAAAATCACCAAATTTTTAACCAAAAACTTAAATGAAACTAAACACAAAGCATCTATTAACCATAAGCTACAAATCCCATCAACAAAAACACAAATCCCAACAACTTTTGAAGATCAAATCAAGAAAAATAAAAACTTAAGAACTTGAAGATAAAGATGAAGATGAACAAGATTAAATGGAAAGATTAAACAAGACTTTGTATTGAATGATTAATGTTTTAACAAGATCAAACAAGAATTAAAATAACTAGATTTGGAAAGCAAAGATTAAAATCACCAATCACCCTAGTGGTGATGGTGATGAAACGGAACAGAGAGAAAGAGTGAGGAAGAAGAAAAACTAAGCTAGCTTGTAAAAATGTGTGAGGGGAAGGCTATTTATAGCCTTGTCTTTTGGTTGGTGAGTGGGTTTTCTCCCGTTCTTCTTGTCTTTTCGTCTTTTCAGAAAAGTTTCCGTTTTTTATTCTGATTCGGGATTTGTCGTCGATTAAATTCAACTCGTCTTTTAATTTCTTCGTTTAATAGACTTGAGTTTCTTCGACTTATATAAATCTTCCATCTTTGGTCCTTTTCTTCGATAAATCTTCGAATAGGCCCAGTGACTTCAAATCTTTTGCATCTCTTGGACAATAGACTTTATCTTGAGTCTTTTTCTTCAGTAAATCCCGTGTAATCCCATGTTTTCTTCAGTATTCATCCGGTTGGCTCTGAAAACACAATAAACACAAAAACCACGCATAATTCCAAACAAATGATATTAAATACGTGTTTTGGTCTCGTTTTAGCCCGAATTAAGTGGTAAAAGGATGGGTGTTTACACACCTATCAGATTACCTGAATGTTATAAATAGATCTATTTGGGATTGACCATCCCCACCTGGGTGAGTCATGCTCACTGTGCCTTGGCCGGGACAACAGGTGTTTACCATGTCAGCACTTATTATTGATGGGTGCCTGTTTAGATGGCGAAGCGCTCTCATTTGTTGAGGGCTCAACTATGTCAAGTGTCAGTTTCGGGCAATAGGCAATATAATTACCTTTAAACATTAATGCTTTGTGCCTTACTGTTTTAGTGACTATTTATATCCAAACTATATAATTAAACCTATGAATTCACCAACATTTTTGTTGACCCTCAAAAGCATGTTTTTCTCGGGTGTTTGAAGCAGGTAGTTACTATATGCATGGACTATAGCATTTGAGTAGATAGCATCTTAGCAAGCATCTGGGGATTTTCATATGGGACTCATGAACAATCTTTAATTTATGTCAGAACTAATTTAAATAATGATTTGCACTCTTGGTCATGTAATAAATGTTTGATGATCTTTTATCTGATGATCTATGTACTATTTGCTATTGATCCACCCACGTGACACCCAAATATTATATCCGTTGCATTTGACCAATTTGGGGGTGTCACAGAATGGTATTAGAGAAAAAGTTATAGAGAACCAGACTCAGAAAATTTTATAAATATAAAAATAAAAATTTTATATAAACTGGACTATAACTACATTAAAAATCTTTAGGATTTTTTTCTTTTGGGACTAGAATAGTTAAGCATATAGGACGTAGAGCATACATTTCTTATGTGATCTATGTGTGCATTGATTTTAACCTTGGTTAAATGATCTGATAAGTATTAACTAAACCCGAACATGTTATGTCAAGGTAATACTCACTACAACTATTATAACATAAAGTTACTATTTTAAAACTTTTAAGCATACATTTACGTCAGTTAAAAATGATGATTTTTTAGATATACTATGACATCGCCGACATCCGTGTTACCAGGGTGGTTGTCCACCTCAGGTTCTGAGGACAGTCAGCCTGCTGGAGTGGTCCCCACTATTTCTTCCCCGCCTACTGCTTTGACCCCCCCTGCTGAGGAGGAGGACCCAGTGACCCATACCCTGCCGCCCTTACCACCCTCGTCATCACTCCAGGGTTATGCTCCTGGATCTCTACCCCCTCGTAAGAGGAGGTATAAGACGACCCCTGCCTCCATCTTTAAGGTCGGAGAGGGATGTGGGACTATACAGGTGGATCCTGTCCAGGCTCAGATAGCGGCTTTGACAACCCAGCATGCTCAGGACATGGCCGATGTTCACGGTCTACTAGCGGCTAGTCAGGCTGAGCGCTCGATCTTACGAGAGCGTATGGATTCCCTGACCTGGACTACGTGGGCAGAAGCCCAGGTTGCCAGGGGGACATGGACTACAGTTTATGATGCCCTTCAGTGGCTCATGACGGAGTATGACCACGCCATCCACCACATTTACACCTTGGAGAGCCGACAGCAGCAGACTCATGCTTCCCTCTCAGCCCAAGAGCAGTCACTATCCATGTTCTTTGACTTGGCGATTGTTTGTCATGATGGGGTTACTTCAGAGATAGCTCACCGTAGGGGAGCTTTGGACACCCTTAAGGCTCAGCTAGTTCAGACTCTTTGCCACGTCAAGAGGACCAGACTTGCTATGATCGCTTTGCAGGACGCTATGCCAGCACCAGCAACTCCACCAGCACCCTCTGTACCAGGCACCTCCATCGGATCCGTTAGACCAGCATAGATTAGATGTACTAGATCTCATGTACATCATGATAAGCTTTGGGTTGCATCTTAGCTATCGTGATATAGGATTTCATGTACTTTTATTTTCATGCACCTTTTGTAGCCTATCAGTATTGTACTCTCATAGATAGGTGTCTGTATATATTTCATTTTAGACTGTGCGTACCACCACCCCAAACAGACGTACTGTGCTTCTGTCTTGGATCGGTTGTACCTGATGTTATGTGTACTTTCTCTCAGGAAATGACATATGCTCACTCTCTTTTGTTATATCATGTGTTGTATCATTGAAATGTGACAAGTTATTCAAATTGCTATAATTATTGTATGCAGGTTTGCTCATGCGAATAATATATTAATTTTACTGACATTGAAGCTAACGATTTCATTTTGTGTATGACTACAGACAAATGGCAATCACTAGGCAAAATCCTGCTACTAATCCTGCCAATAATCCTGCCAATAATCCAGCCAATAATCCTGCTAATAACCCTACTGATAATCTCCCTAATGACGATGCCACCCATAATGTCACCACTGCCCAACTTAGGGAATTGATTGACCAAGGTATCGCCACCGCTATGGCAGCTAGCCGAAACATGGACGATAGCGAGAATTCCAATAACCGCAGGAATAATAATACCACTCGAGGTTGTTCTTACCCTGACTTCCTCAAGTGCAAGCCATCCTACTATCGGGGCAACGAAGGCGTGGTAAAGCTTATGCAATGGTTTGAAAGGCTAGAGACTGTATTCCGCATCAGCGACTGCGCCGACGAGAACAAAGTCAAGTTCGCCACTTGCACACTGCTTGAAAGTGCGCTCACATGGTGGAATTTTGTGGTTGTTACTCTAGGACATGACGCTGCCTACACTCTGAACTGGACAAATCTGAAGGAGAGAATGACGGAAAAGTACTGTTCGAGGGGCGAAATGAAGAAACTGGAAGTTGAGCTATGGAATCTTAGGTGTAAGAATAATGACATCATGTTATACAACCAAAGATTCCAAGAATTGACCCTCATGTGTACTAGGATGTTTCCCGAGAAGGAGGAGAAGATTGAGAAATATGTTGGAGGACTCCCCGACGCCATCCATAATAGCGTTCTCGCCTCGCGGCCCACTACTGTCGAGAAAGCCATGGAATTTGCTACCGAATTGATCAACAAGAGAACCCGCACCATCTCCGAGAGAAATTCTGAGAACAAGAGGAATTTGGATGACAATGCCCGTGGTCATTACCACCCAACTCCAAAGATGAAAAACGCCGGACAGATTTATAGTGCAATCTCCCCTACCGATTCAAAGATTTACGAAGGCACCAAACCTATGTGCACGATATGTCATTTTCATCACAAGGTGGGTAGTCCATGCAAGTCTTGTTACAAATGTGGAGAAGTTGGCCACTTTGTTCGCGATTGTCGGGTAAATGCTGTTACTCAGGTCCGACCCTACCTTATTGTTAGGAGCAATAGTCGAGGGGGATCTAATGTCCGTGGATTTGGGAATGGACAGTCAGGAAACCGTAGTGTTACAGGAGGAAGTAACAGTGGTCCAAAGAAAGGAGTCGTATGCTATGAGTGTGGAGCACCCGAACATGTGAGACCAGGCTGCCCCAAGTTGGCTAATCAGAACAAGAGCAATGGAGGATCCACTTCCAGAGTATACGTGGTGGGAAATGCAAAAGCCAACCCAGACTCCAACATGGTTACTGGTACGTTTTTACTAAGTAATCGTTACGCATCCATTCTATTTGACACTGGAGCAGACAGAAGCTTTATTTCTACTGAATTTAGTAACATACTAGAGGTTATCCCTTCCACATTTGACCGCCGTTTCTCGGTAGAATTAGCAGACGGTAAGATCATAGAAGCCTACACTATTGTTAGGGGTTGTACCCTGAACCTTTCCAACCACCCATTTAATATTGACCTAATCCCAGTGAACCTAGGCAGTTTCGATGTCATCATTGGTATGGACCGGTTAGCTAAGTACCACGCAGTAATCGTCTACGATGAGAAACTAGTCTGTTTTCCATGGGGAAATGAGACCTTGATCATTCGAGGCGATGGTAATACCGACCTTGCTGACACTAGGCTCAGTGTTATATCATGTACCAAAGTCCAGAGATATTTATCGAGAGGATGCCCCATCTTCTTGGCACATATCTCCCAGGTAGATGAAGAAGACAAACTCGAAAAGAAGCAAATCAAGGACGTGCCTATCGTCCGAGATTTCCCTAAAGTTTTTCCTGAAGAATTATCGGGTCTACCACCAGTCCGACAGGTGGAATTCCAGATCGACTTGATTCTAGGAGCTGCACCTGTAGCAAAAGCGCCTCATCGATTAGCACCATCAGAGATGAAAGAACTGGCAGAACAACTTCAAGAATTGTTTGACAAGGGATTCATCCGACCTAGTTCCTCACCATGGGGAGCTCCGGTCTTATTTGTCAAAAAGAAAGATGGTTCGTTTCGAATGTGCATTGATTATAGAGAACTAAATAAGTTAACTATAAAGAACCGGTATCCACTCCCCCGCATTGACGACTTATTTGACCAGCTGCAAGGGTCAAGTGTGTATTCCAAGATAGATCTGCGATCTAGGTACCATCAATTGAGAGTCAGGGAGGAGGATATTTCAAAAACCGCTTTCAGGACTCGTTACGGCCATTACGAATTCCAGGTCATGCCTTTTGGGTTGACCAACGCTCCTGCCATCTTCATGGACCTTATGAATCGTGTGTGCAGACCATACCTGGATAAGTTTGTGATAGTCTTCATAGATGACATACTCATCTATTCTAAGAATGAACATGAGCACGAGGAACACCTTACTCAAGTTCTGAAGGTACTTAAGGAGGAACAGTTGTACGCCAAGTTCTCCAAATGTGAATTCTGGATTCCCAGGGTTCAATTCCTCGGCCATGTTATTGACAGCGACGGCATTCATATAGACCCAGCAAAGGTTTAATCTGTCAAGGATTGGGCATCTCCCAAATCACTGACAGAAATTCGCCAATTCCTAGGCCTTGCCGGATACTACCGTCGATTCATCGAAGGTTTCTCCAAGATAGCAAAACCAATGACCAAACTCACGCAGAAGGGAATAAAGTTTGACTGGGGAGAAAAAGAAGAGTCAGCTTTCCAACTAATCAAGGAGAAGTTGTGCAGTGCACCTATTCTGGCCTTACCCGAGGGCAACGACGACTTCGTGGTATATTGTGATGCGTCACACAAGGGTTTGGGTGCAGTATTGATGCAAAGAACGAAGGTGATCGCGTACGCCTCCAGGCAGTTAAAGAAACATGAGAAGAACTACACTACCCATGATTTAGAACTTGGATTTGTGGTCTTTGCTTTAAAAATCTGGAGACACTATCTGTACGGAACTAAGTGCACGGTGCATACTGGCCATAAGAGTTTACAACACATACTGGATCAAAAGGAGCTAAACATGAGGCAACGTCATTGGATTGAACTGCTAAGCGATTACGATTGCGAGATCAAATACCACCCCGGTAAAGCAAACGTGGTGGCTAACGCTCTAAGCCGTAAGGAGACCGATCCTCCTATGAGGGTCCGAGCACTAATCGTAAAGATTAGCCTAGACCTACCCAAGAAAATTCTAGAAGCTCAGACACAAGCTCAGAATCCTGAAAACCTCGTGAGGGAAGATATTGGAGGTATGCTTAGGGCCGACCTCACCAAAGAAAAGTTAGAGCCAAGAGCAGATGGAACCCTGTGCTTGCATGGGAGGAGTTGGTTACCTTGTTATGGGGATTTAAGGAACGTGATCATGCACGAGTCCCATAAATCCAAGTATTCCATACATCCTGGATCTAAAAAGATGTATCAGGATATGAAGAAGTTATATTGGTGGCCAAACATGAAGGAAAACATCGCCACTTACGTCCAGAAATGTCTGACCTGCTCTCGCGTTGAGACCGAACACCAAAGACCATCTGGTTTACTGGTTCAGCCGGAGATACCCAAGTGGAAATGGGAGAATATCACTATGGACTTCATCACCAAGCTTTTAAGGTCATCCCACAGTTACGACACCATTTGGGTGATCGGCGATCGACTCACCAAATCCGTGCACTTTCTGCCCATCAGGGAGACTGACTCCCTGACAAAACTAGCCAAGACATATCTGAAGGAGGTAGTAACTAAACACGGAATACCCGTCTCAATAATCTGTGACCGAGACGGTAGGTTCACATCCAATTTCTGGAAGGCTTTCCAACGAGCTTTGGGAACAAGCCTAGATATGAGTACTGCTTACCACCCGTAGACTAACGATCAAAGCGAACGGACAATTCAGACCCTTGAGGACATGTTACGAGCATGCGTGATTGACTTTGGGAATGGTTGGGTCGATCACATTCCTTTGGTGGAATTTTCCTATAATAATAGTTACCATGCTAGCATCAAGGCTGCCCCCTTCGAAGCATTATATGGTAGGAAATGCCGTTCCTCAGTATGTTGGGCAGAAGGAGGCGAATTCCAACTCACAAGACCAGAACTAGTCCAGGAAACTTCTGACAAGATAGTCCTTATAAAGCAAAGAATCCAAGCCGCCCGCGACCGACAAAAGAGCTATTCAGACCAGAGACGAAAACCTATGCAGTTTAAAGTAGGTGACCGTGTAATGCTCAAGGTATCGCCATGGAAGGGAGTTGTACGATTCGGTAAACGTGGAAAACTAAACCCACGTTATGTAGGCCCCTTTAAAGTGATAGCCAGAATCGGGGAAGTCGCTTACCGTTTGGAGTTACCCCAACAATTGAGTCGAGTGCACTCCACCTTTCACGTGTCTAACCTGAAGAAGTGTTATGCTGATGAGCCTCTAGCCATGCCATTGGATGGAGTACACTTTGACGACAAGCTCCAGTTCATGGAAGAACCTGTGGAAATCATGGAAAGAATAGTTAAAAAGTTGAAGAATAGCCGGTTCCCATTGGTCAAGGTACGATGGAACTTGAGGAGAGGTCCTGAGTTCACTTGGGAACGAGAAGACTCGTTCAAGACCAAGTACCCACGCTTGTTCACCTGACCAATGACATTGATCTAAGCTTTAAGGACAAAGCTAAAATAACGAGAATGTGTTGTAAAACCCCTGTTTTTACCTTTTGACGTTGTCCCATTGTGTGCACAAGCTATTTGAACTCAATGTAATCTCACTTCATTAATTTTATGAAGCTTCAGTCTCTCATTAAATTTTACTGTCGATTTTAATATATTTATTAACATATGAGACTTCCGTCATATTTAATCTTTCTAAGGCCACAACTCACACGTCTAGTGTATGTCATATACTTAAAGCTAGAAAATTTCCATCCACCTTATGCTTTGTCTTAACCAAGTGATCACACTTAGCTTCTACTTAATTATGAAGCCTTATATATATTACACGGCTACACGTCACTTTTGAAGCCTTATGTTACACGGCTATGTTGGAAATACGTTTTACGTATTAAGAAGGATCGGTCACTCCAACGATAGTCCATGTAATAGCTCGTAGTTTAGTTAACTTTCGTTATTTAACAAACAAGTCCAAGCCTAGCCTACAACATGTGTAGGCCGGCCCAAACGTGTAAGCCCAAGCCCATTACAAGGCTTGGGTATATAAACCCTCTCCTTAGATAGAGAGGGTGTGTGGTTTCATAATTTACACATAGTTCTCTTAACTTTCTCTCTCTAAAAGTATGAAATCCACCATCTCTTTATCTCTCTAAAAACATAAGAAAGATTTACATTTCTACAAATGGTATCAAGAGCTTGGGATGAAATATAGGTTGGTTTTCGTGTTGTGTATGCTTTCTTAAGCATATCGTAGGATTTTGAGTTTTCTTTGCCGACTCTTCAAAATTTTTCGTGTTTGTTGGTGTTCTAAAGTCGAATACAGTCTTTAATCGTGTCGTAGTATCTTGGGTATCTTGGTTTTTGGCTAAAACTCAAGTTTTTTGGATCGAAAGTTGCAAAATTTCTTGTTTCTCATCATTCCGAAATTCTTGCAAGGTTTCCATCGGAAAGTGCAACGTGAGGGTGGTCTGATCGCAATAACCTATTGGTTCCACTTTGCGATCATTGGAGTTAAACACCTTATTCCGACGTGACATTCCGATCTGACATTGCGATCTGGGATTCCGACGGCTTTAAGGATTTTTGTGACGTCACTCTGTCCATTTTATTTTAGCAACATTCCGATCTGGACATTCCGATCTGGATATTCCGATCTGGTCATTCCGATCTGGACATTAAGATAGTGTGACATTCTGATCTGGACATTCTGATAGTGACATTCCGATAGTGACATTCCGATAGTGACATTCCGATAGAGACATTCCGATCTGGACATTAAGATTGTGTGACATTCTGATCTGGACTTTCCGATAGTGACATTCCGATCTGGCATTCCGATCTGACATTCCGACAATCCAAAAATTATTCCTTAAAAAAATTTCGAACAAATCGTGTGTAATTTTGACTTGGAATTTTTTGTTTATCGAGAACATATTTTAGGGGATTTTAACATTGTTTCTCGATTTTAACTCACAACAACACAAAAATACTTAACCTTATTTCATTGTTCGATCAACTTTGTAAATCTTAACTTATTGAAATGGAGTACACATCTCTTACGGATAAGTGCATCCTCTCGGGTACGGATAATCGTCCACCAATGTTGGTGAAGACTATGTATGAGGAATGGGCTTCCCGAATGGAACTTTATATGTTGAACAAGGAGAATGGACATCTAATTTGGGCATCGGTGCTCAATGGACCATTAGATTATGGTATTGTGACGGAAGGTACGACCACTCGTCCTCGCACAACGGGTGAGTTGACTGGAGATATGAAGATTCAAGATAAATGTGATAAGTATGCTACAAACATCATTCTCCAAGCTCTTCCTCCAGATGTCTACAAACTCTCAGCAAACATAAAGTTGCCAAAGAGTTATGGGATATAATTCGTGTTCTAATGCAAGGCACCTCGTTAACTAAACAAGAACGAGAGTGTAAGCTTTATGATACTTTTGATAAGTTTGCCTATGTGCCAGGGGAGACTCTCAATGACTACTATCTGAGATTTACCCTATTGTTGAATGAGCTAAATATCTATGGCATGGCAATTCCTACCTTTCAATTGAACACCAAGTATTTGAACACTCTTCCTCCAGAATGGAAAAAATACGTGACGGATGTTAAATTGGCTAAGGACTTGCATAACACCAATGTGGATCAACTTCAAGCTTTTCTTCAACAACACGAATGCCATGTAAACGAGGCTCGGTTGTCTAAACCTCAAGTTCATGATCCACTTGCAATGTATGCTTCTCAACAAAACATGGCTTATACTTATCAACAACCATCATACTTGCAGCAGCCACCACCACACATCTATCAGCAACCACAGCAACCATCTTATCAACCACCAATGATGCCACAGCAAGAATATCAACAAAGTGTTCATCAACAATCTTTTCAACAGCAACCACCATATCAAACATCACCATCACAAGCCAACACTTCTCCATTGGGCTATACTCCTCAGCAAGGATATTTTCCAATAGAAGCACAACCAGCACAAGCTTTCTACTCTAATGAACTTCCACTAATCCAAGCACCGGTCTTTACTCCAAATGATACGCCAACTGATGTTCTAAACCATCTCACAGCCTACTTGTCAAAACTTGTTGCAACTAGAGGATTTCCACCAACAAACAATCAGCTCCGCACCTCATCAAATCCTCGACAACAAGCCACTGTTCAAGATGGTCAAGTGACGGTGCAACCTATTCAGGGAAGGTAAAATTCATATGGAACTCCTACAAAGACTGGGAACAATCAAGCTCTGAATTCTCAAGCTAGTGGAAATGGGAGTCCTATTGGTCCTAAGAAGGTTGTAACTTGCTACAATTGCCGAGGACAAGGTCATATGGCTAGGGAATGCACTCAGCCGAAAAGGAGGAGGGATGATGCATGGTTTCGTGAGAAGATGTATTTGGTTGATGCTCAGTCTAAGGGGAAGATTTTGGATTCAGAGGAGTTGGCATTTCTTGCAGACCCAGGGGCAGCAGATACTGAAGGCATTACAGTCGTTTCCACTTCTAATGCAGCTTATCAAGCAGATGATCTTGACGCATATGATTCGGATTGTGATGACATTCACTCTGCCCAAGCTGCTCTCGTTGCTAATCTCTCTCACTACGGTTCTGATGTCATCAGTGAGGTACCACCCATATCTAATAATATTGATGATAACCAACATCAAGTTGGGTATGAAAATGACAACCTCGAACAGCATTTGGGAACTAGTAATTCAAATGATGTGGTACCCAAACCTACACATTTGAGTGAACCTCAACCAAATGCTACGACGGGTATGGAATCTTATGCTCAACATGATTTGGTCATGGTGCCTAAACATATTATTGATCAAATGCATATGGCCCTCAGACAATCCGTAGATACGAATTCCACCCTAACTGCTGAACTTGCGCTGCATAAAGAAAAGGTCAAAACTTTTGAAATGGTCCCTCAAGAAGAGAAAATAACATGTTCTGAATTTGACCAATTTCGTTTTGAAAATATTGAACACTTGAAAGAAATAGAATTATTAAAAACTAATCTTTCCAATGAATTAAAAGAAAAGGAGTCGGTTGTCAATGATTTTCAGAAACATAAAATGGATTTCAAAACTCTCGAGTCTAAAAAGGTTGAATCGGAAATTAATGCTACCAAACTTCTTAAATTTAAAGAACAACAGCTTTTAAAAAAATACGCTTCCACAGAAAAGGTTCATCTTTTAACTAAATCATTTAAAGAACTCGAACTTAAGCGTCTTCAAGATTTACCACCTAATCCAGGTTATGCAAAACAAGCTCAGGAATATATTCCCGGTCTTTATGATATGACCATAATTGGCAAATCGAAAGAAGCACCTTTTGTTCGTAGTACTGGGGAGACACAATCACTTGCGGATGAAACTCATTCTAAAATGCTTTCAAAATTCCATACAATTGATTATGATCAACATAACAAAGATCAATTTTCGAAAAAGACACGCATTCGCTTACAAAAGGAATTAGCAGAATTAACAGTTCTTGTGCCCCAAAGTTTGTCAATGAAAACCTTCCTAGTACGTCTCCTACACTTGTCAAACAGGATTTAACTAAGTTAATTCCACCGGTAAGCAAGGCGTCTGTTAACTTGAATGCGGTTCACCAACACTTAGCCAATTTTGACAAGGTCATTTTGGAACGTACGAAGGCTTCGGCCATAACGGAAGGTGAATGGAACTTTGAGCACACTAGAGCTGCGTTCCGAAATGAAATTGTTCTGTTTATAGACAATGTTAAGGCTTGTCTTAGTAATCTTGATCAAGATTTGCTTTTGGAAATAGAAGAAGTTAGACGTGTTTTCAATGAAATGAATGATGCTTATGAAAACAGTTTACTTGAAATAGAACGGGTTTCACGCCATAATGATCTGCTTCTGAATCAAGTGATGTCTCATGATATAGTTTCTGTCTGTGTGAATACAAGTGTTGATAATGATTCTATTGTGCATAATGTTGAATCTGTGGATAATGTGGTAGATAGTACTTGTCACGAATCTGACGCTGATTTTTTAAAGCTTCAAGATTCATATTCTTCGCTTTCAAAACGTTTTGATGAGATTCAAACACATTGTATTTCGCTTGAATGCAAGCAACAATTTATTCAAGAAATCTTTGAAACGTCATTCGAAGGTGTTAATATCGATGATGCAAACTTTGAAAAGAATTTTCGATTGGATTTACAATCAAAACAGCGTCAGCCAAGTGACAAAGTTGCTAAATCTTTGTCGATAGACATAGAGAAATCTAAGGAGCTTAACTGTGTGAACGTACTTGAGGCCGCTGAGAATTTTAAACTTGATCTAGATAATCGAGTTTCCAAGATTTTGTCCAAAGTTGATAACTTAAAACAGAAAAATACACGACTCTTCGATTCAGTAAAGCCCGCATGTGCTAATACCACTACACAGAATCAATTGTTGATTGAACAACTGAATCGAAAGTCGGTGGAAATATCTGATTTGAGGGAACAAATTTGTGATAAAAATCTGGTCTTGGCTGAGTTAAAGGAAACACTTCGTACTCTAAAAGGTAAGAATGTTGTGGATAACGCAGCCACTATCTCAGCATCATCCTCTTATGCAATCAAAAGAACCCTTATAGCCGTAACACCACTTAACAAGGGTCCTAGGACTAAACCATCTCAAACTTTGGTCACTAAAGATAAGGCGGAATCAAAACCAGCTTCTAATATTCCCGTGTTGTCTTCTATAGGAGTAAGCACCACTACTAAGGCTCAAAGATCTAAGCTTAAAAGAAACAAGAAGAATGATAGGATCTTGCCCCCATCTAGTAGTCAAGTGAAGAAGAAAGTAGAAGCCCATCCTAGGAATGTTATTTCTGTTTTGAATAAAAAGAATCATGTAGCTAAACCTAAAGGCTCTGCGGTTATGCAGCGTTCTAAGCCTAGTGTGAATTCTAATTTGAAATGTTGGAATTGCAATGAATGTATGTTTTATAGTCGTCATGATTCTTGCCTTATTGACCATGTGAATGAGATGTATGCCCGGAAAAATGGATTAGAATGGAAACCGACTGGAAAAGTGTTAACCCAAGTTGGCTGGATGTGGCGCCTCACTGGTAGAACTTTCACTATAGTAGGAAATACGTGCCCTTTAACTAGGATCACTCCCACTAAAACGAAGAAAGCGTGCCCTTTAACTAGGAGTACCAAGGCTACCAAAACACAAGTGTGTCCTTTAACTAGGAACACCGACACTACTGTAGGAACCAAGTGCCCTTTAAATAGGTCTACTCCCACTGTAGTGCCCGCGGATAATCCAAAACCTAAGAAAGTTGGAACTGTAAAACCTGTAAGTGCTAAAACTCACATTAGAAAACGCAGGAAATCCAAGGGTCACAAAAATGTTAGCAATTCTGATAATATTTTATCTGTATCTGCTAACACTCCGGAACCAATAGTTTCCAATGCATTGTCTACTGTTGTTGTTGAAAACAAGTGGTCCAAATTGTTCTCTGGTATTTGGACTCTGGTTGCTCCAAGCATATGACCGGAGATCGCTCTCAGCTCAGAAATTTCGTCAGCAAGTTTCTTGGTACGGTTGGATTTGGGAATGATCATATTGCAAAAATAATGGGTTATGGTGAATATCATATTGGGAATGTTATAATTTCGAGAGTGTATTATGTGGAAGGTCTCGGTCACAACTTATTTTCTGTGGGACAATTTTGTGATGCAAACCTAGAAGTTGCTTTTCGAGAGCACACCTGCTTCATTCGTAATTTGGAAGGGGTTGATTTGTTGAAAGGTACTCGAGGGAATAATTTGTACACTTTGTCTCTACAAGACATGATGGCCGCTTCTCCCGTATGTCTTCTCTCCAAAGCATCAAAGACTAAGTCATGGTTATGGCATCGACGGTTATCTCATCTTAACTTTGACGCTATTAATCACTTGGCGAAAAACGAACTTGTTCGTGGTCTTCCTAAACTATCATTTCACAAGGATCATTTGTGTTCCGCGTGTACAATGGGGAAAAGCACTAAGAAGTCTTACAAACCCAAGACTGAAGACACCAACCAAGAGAAACTTTATTTGTTGCATATGGATCTTTGTGGGCCAATGCGTGTTGAAAGTCTTAGTGGCAAAAAGTACATCCTCGTCATTGTCGATAATTACTCTCGGTTTACATGGGTGAAATTTCTTAAAGCAAAAAATGAGGCACCTAAATTCATCATCGGATTTCTCAAGATGATTCAAGTGCGTCTCAACACTACTGTCCGACGCATTCGTACAGATAATGGAACCGAATTTGTGAATCAAATCTTGCGTGATTATTATGAAGAAGTTGGCATATCTCATGAAACATCTGTTGCACGCACTCAACAACAAAACGGTGTCATTGAAAGGCGAAATCACACACTTATGGAAGCTGCTCGAACGATGTTAATTTACGCAAAGGCTCCATTGTTTTTATGGGCAGAAGCAGTATCTACAGCAGTGTACACCCAAAACCGGTCACTAATTCGTAAACGCCATGGTAAAACACCTTATGAGCTTCTCCATGGAAAAGTACCAGATTTATCATATCTTCATGTATTTGGTTCTCTTTGCTATCCAAATAATGATGGTGACAATTTGGGAAAACTTCAACCAAAGGCTGATATTGGTATTTTCATTGGTTACGCCCCCGCAAAGAAGGCATACCGAATCTACAACCGTAACTCTCGCAAGATCCTCGAAACTATGAATGTTGATTTTGATGAGTTAACTGATGAGACTGTATTTATACATAGTCTCATCGTCAAAATCGGGCTTAAAACTCTTAAAATATCATCAAAATACCCAAAAATATGCCTGTGTTTGTTCATTGTGTATTTCAGGTACGGATATCATGAATTCACCAAAAGATTACAAGAATGAAGCAAAAACGAACACGGGAAACGAAGCCGCACAAAGAACCAGACCCGGACGATGATTTTCCAAAAGTAACCTTGAAGTTTGAAGATTTGTCAACTTTGGTCCCTCATCTTTGAAGACTTGTCACAAATGACCCTCCACTAATTCATTTGTACAAGTTACATCCTTGATATTTGAAGACATGTGCAAAAATGATCCTTGAAGAATGCAAGATATGCAAATTTAGCCCTTGTTATAAATTTGGAAATGAGTGTGCCACAAATGACAAGTGTATGGAAGTTGATATAAAGGGAATATTTAGTTTAGCTGTTTAAAACTTCATATGAAGTTAATCTAAAAATCCAGGGACCAGTTTTGCCCTTAACCAAACTTCACCCACCCAATCAGTGTTTGCCACCTCACCACAACCAACACCCCACATTTTATTAAAACGTAATTTTGAAAAACCCTTTTTAATTAATCCTAAAACTGGGAAACAATTACTATTTAATCTTCACCCCTAAATTTCCCAAACCCAGATTCAAAGAACCCTAATTCCCCTATCCTTAATTAACCAATAATTAACCCCCAAACTTTCCAGAACGGTGATTAACAACCACCTCACTTAAACCCACACCCCAAAACGTGTTCACATATACCCCTGGTCCCCTCCCCAAGGTCCCCTGACCCACACCTTGGCAAGAAAACAAAGTGGTACAGAAGAATCAACGGCTCACAAGCATTTCTTGGCCTCCAATGTTCATTTAAGAGTCCAGATCAATCAGAAGACATCTGCACATCACATGGCCAAATTTGACCAAGATTCCACAAGGGCAAGACTGGAAAAATCGAACTAGGGTTTAGGGCTTTAGTATTTTTGTATTATTTTATTTTTGCATTCTAGTATGTTCTTTTTCGTAGTATAAATATGAGTGGATTGTACTCATATTGTTTTTCTTCCAGATTTTGTAAGTTTTTAAATTAATTAATGAAAATGAAAGATTTTTACAATCTCTGAGTTCCTTAGTTTAATTAGTTAAAGTTATTTGCAAAAGTCCATCTTTTAAGTTCTAAAGTTTTGTGGTTATAAGTTTCTGATTTTTAAAAATCAAAAAAATCGTTTTTTTTTTGTTTAAGTGTTGTTGTTGAAAAAGTTTTCAGAAATTGGATGTTTATGTCTTGTTGAAGTGAAAGTGGATTCAAGATTTAGATTACAAGTTTTTGCTAACCTTTTTTTTATTTTAGTCTTAAATCAGTTTTGAAAAGAAGGTTTAGATCCTTATTTAGTTTCTATTTTCCATAAGCTATAAGCTTATAAGCCTGCTTATTCAATAAGCAGTGCTTATACTCTTAAGCCTTTCAGAGCTCCACTTTCTCTATTTGGTAGTCTTGTGCAGGTGCTAAGAGAGCAGTAAGCAAGAAGACCCATTCACCATCTTTTTCCATTTTTCTTATATTGAAGACATTGGTTAAGGCTTAGGGTCCACCTTAGATTCCTCCAACAAGCCATTCTCTACAATCCTTTAAGCTCCCAAAAGCTCAAAATACACCCAATTGGAAGGCATCAGCTTGGTAAACGGCTTGAACCCCTCTTGGCTTTCTTTTTTAGTTTTAATGTACCTTATGTGATTTTAGTGAGAAACTTGTTAAGTTGTTGATTTCATTGTTTGATATTGCTTTATTTAAGTTTATTTGCATGTTAGAAGTAATGGTAATCAGTTTGGGTAGGATTTGAGTTCATTTAGTTTGTAAATTTCAAGTTCTGAAATTTAAGGTGGTGTTTGGATACTTGTTTTAGCAAGGATTTAGTGATAATTGTTGAGTTAAAAATTGTCTAGTTGCACTTAGGTTGTTAGTGTCACAAGCTTTCAGTCTTAAGTATTTGGTTTAGACAAGATTTGAAGCAAAGTGCATGTTGAAATAGATAATACATAGCTAAAAAACTACTTTTCTGCCAGTTTTTGATTTTTTTTTACATTCAAATCTTATCAATTGTTGGAAGATAGATTTAAATAGGGTTTGTAATTGATTGCAAGTCATTTGGGTAGCTTTTGTACAAGTTTTGTGCCGTTTAAAACTCGTTTTTGTGCACTTTACATCATCACTGCCCCCCACAGCCCCCAAAACTCCACAGTGACTGAAAATGGGCTTTTTGTGTGCTTATTTTGTTAAGAACTAGTGTGTTTTTTAATTTTTACTAACTCCCTACACTTCACTGAGTGTAGGGGTGTCCTTGGATCCAAGCAAAACAAAGTATTGAACAAGTTATAGATCAAAAACTCCACAGCCCCGTTTTTCTGTGATAACCGTGGGAACCCGGTTCCCACTGCCTTTGTTGTGAGTTCCCCCTGCTAGGCTAAAGGACAAAAGTGTCCAAAGGTCACTTTCAGATTCTTGTATTTTTGTCTTTAGTGAACCAAAATAGGATTTAGAACTTCAAACTTTTTTCATTATTTTTCTTATTTAATTCTTGATTTTTCTGTTTAATTAGTTTTTATTTTACTATTCATTAAGTAATTTTTAGATTAATTAACTTTTTAATTACTGTTTTTGGCATTTAGTGTAAAAAATTATTATTTTTCAGTTTTAAAAATTTTGTTAGATTTAGAAAAATAGTTTCAGATTTTTAGTCAAAAGTTATTTCACTGTTCACTTTTTAATTATTTTTTTATAATTAATTTAGTATAATTAGGGTTTAATTATTAAACTATTTTGTCTTTTAGTGAAAAATTTTACATTTTTCAAACTTTTTCAATTTTCTACTGTTCATTAGTGTAATTTAGGATTTTTAAAATTGTCAAATTAATTTTGGCATTATTTTATTATTATTTTATGATTATTTTAGTTTAAAAATAGTATTAAGTGTTTTAAAAATAGAAAAATAGTTTTAAAAATTTAGGAAAAATACTTTTTAGTCTTTAAATAATATAAGTGAGTTACTAGTTCAATAAAATAATATTTTGGGCATTTTGTTAATTATATTTAATTTTAGGGCTTTAATTAGCATTAAAAATTGAATATTTAATTAATAAAAGGTTTTAAAATATATTTATTAGATTTTTATTCTTATTTATATTATTTTTGACTTAGTTTTAATTTTTAATTTTTAATTAATTTTTAGGTTTTGTTTTTAATTTCGTCGCGTTTTACGTATTTACGTTCGCGTTTTACGTCAACGTCGTAGTGTAATCGTAGTCGTAGCTCGTCTTTACCTTTTTCTCTTCTAAACCAAAAACGTCACTAATCCAAACATTGTTATTTTATATATTGGCACATTAATACACACACCTCCTTCGAGAACGAACTTGGAATTTATTCGTCTTCACGGTTTTCCTAACGTGTCGATTAATACTTACCGCATTTATACTCGTCTTTCCTAAGACTTGTATACAAAAATACAACTATCACTGACAGCAATGGCTTCTGAGCAAAGCAGCTCTGAACCCGCACTTCATGAAATGGGACCCAGTAATATTAGCTCTGGTCTTGTCCCAATCAACCCTACTTCATCATCATTTACACCACCTTCTAGGAATGAATGGGATACGTTGTTTCAACCGTTCTTTGATGAATTCTTTACTCCTCCAACTATCGTTGCTCCAGAACCTGAAGTAATAGCTCCGGTAACCGAAGTTGTCACTCCAGCAACCGTTGCACAATCAGATACATCTGCACCTACAATTGGTCAAGATATACCTTCAACAAGTAATTCTCAACCAACACATGTTTCAACTACCCATGTCATGCCTAGTGATGATGAAGAGGATGATGATGATCACGATTTGGAATTCGCTCAAATGCGTGAACTTCCATTCTTTGGTGTACCAGTTCCCGACCCTAATCAAGTCGGGTCGTCCACCACAGAGGAAGCTCCTACTACGGTTTACTCCAATCCACGAATTCATGAACATGACAGCAAGTGGACAAAGGATCATCCTATAGATTCTATTATTGGTGACCCTAATCGTCCGGTATCCACACGAAGTCAGCTACAAGAAAGTGCAATGTTTTGTCACTTTGATGCTTTTCTCACTGGAGTTGAACCTAAAGCATGGCAACAAGCTTTTATTCAATCCTGTTGGATAGAAACTATGCAAGAAGAACTTAATGAGTTTATACGTCTTGAAGTATGGGAACTTGTCCCATGCCCGGATCAAGTGCAGTTACTTGATGTGTCGTGATGTGTATAGTGATTTATTTGATATTACGTTATAGGGTAAATTAGAAAATTACCTTTAGGAAAAAGTAATAGACTAATAATACCAATGACGAATTCAATTAAACACGTTGGTGAGTCGAGTTCGTTGTACACGAAGATCTTATGAATTTGAGACGTTTCGTTTTGATTGGGACAATTGATTTGAATTGGTTTTCGGTTTTTAATCTACAATTTAAATATACCAATTTTAAACTAATTAGTTTTAACCTAAAGTGCATTAATCGTAAACCCCGCTATTTTTAAAATCTAAAAAACAATTAATCATTTAAAAATTAAAACTATTAAAAAAAATTAATCTATTTTAATAAACTATAAAAATTTAATCTCTTTAGAAACTATAACTTTTACTCTACTTAAAAATCTACTTAACTTTTTAAAACTAATTTACTTTATTTAAAAATACTTTAAACAAATCTATTTAAAAACTATATTTATTTAAATCTAAAGTTATAAAAATCTAATTAATTAAAATTTAAACTAATTAAACTTTTTAAATAAAAACATTTTTTTTTATATTTTTATTTTGTTTCTATTTATATTAATTAAACTAGAGTTTACTTTAAAGAAATAAGAATTAAGAAAACTATCTTAATACGTAACTTAAATTTAAAAATTCTATGATTAAAAATCTGCCAATTAATCCTACTATATTAATTCAACTATGGATAGTAAAACTAAAAAGTCATGGTGCCCAGATGGTTATCACCTTAAGCCTGTGACCAGGAGGTCACAGGTTCGATTCCAGGTAGAGACATATTTTTTTGGATTTAATTTTTTTACAGATGATGCAAGATTATAGTCTTGGGAAAGACTTATGAAGCTTATTATGGTTAAGCTGTTAGAAAACAGCTTATGAGCTTAACAGAACAGTAACTCTGATAAGCTAAGAGTAAACATAACAAACCAAACAACCTAAATTTCAAGAAAGGCAAGCAAATCAATAGAGCAACTATATTAAAAAAAATCAATTTAACTATAACATTCAGCAATGAAATCGCACATTAGAAATCAGTAAACAAATCAGTTACTAAAAGAAACATAAAAACTCAATTATCCTAATTACTCAGGGAAATAATTATATCGCAAATCTTCTCAACGAATTAACAAATTGATCTTATCAGCAAAGTTAAATCATTCCAAACTGAGCAGATAAACAAAACTTCACGAATTCAAATAATAGTAGAACAAATCCTATTAAGCAGCAGATTCTAAATATGGCAGATAATATCAATATTCAATCTAAAACAGCTTTACAAAACTATCAGAATCAAAAACGGATATTACTCTGAACAAATTTTCCAGACTAAAACTTAACCAACAACACTCTACACTTACTTACTAAACAGATTCATCAATTACACTAGCTAAAAACAGATTAAACAGATACTCATTTATCCTAAACAATCTTAACCTCTATCAATCATAATCAGGCTCAGTAACATAAATCAAACAGTATGCACAACAATTTAACAAATTAAAATTGTAAATAACATAAAAGGTAGAAAGTTTAGAACCTTATGATGAACCCATTGGGAAGTAGGTCAGCGCTGTGCTGCCTAAATGAACCCGAAACAATCATCAACCACCATGACCGTCACCCAGCAGCATCATCAACGACATTCAAACCATTTTTTATTTAATTTTTCCAGTAGGGAAAAATTAATTAGATCCTTTTTACTTTTGATAATAAAAATTAAGCTATTATTTAGCTTATTCTCACCATCACAAATGTTATCCTTATGAAACAGATAATAAGTTTAATTTGTTTATCAACTTAAAGCAATAAAAGAAATTAAAGGAGACACGAATGTAAATTAAAAATGATTAAACTTCCATTAATTTTCAGAAATTGTACAATACTTTATAAAAGAAATACAAATTAACCTAAAGCTATTTCTACAGAATAACATTAAAATAAAAGTAAAGGATGGTTTACAAGTAGAAAATGGGGGTTTTTATAGCCTTCCCAAGGGCTGCTGAGGAGCGAATATCCGAATATTTTGAAGAATATTCCTCTTCAGTATTGGCCTTTGATCTTCTCTTCCTTTCTCTTTCTTTGATCGGATGGTGGTTATAGCACAACTAGCACACGGATTGCCAACGTGGCATCCGTGTGTGCTAGTTGTGCTTCTTCTGAGGCTTCTGATTGGTGGAATTGGAGGAATGAGGTGTAGCCTCCAATAAGAATCAGCCACGTAACCTCTCCTCTCCATGCTTTCTCTTCCTTAAAGATAGGGGGTTTTATTCCCTTTTTCTTGAATTTATTGATTAAATAAAAAGCCCTTTGTTTAATTGGGTTAATTATTGACTAGGGTTTTTGAATAGTAACATAAAAGTTACTGGTTTTTGTAAGGGTGAGATGGGGAAGACAAGTGAGAGAGAAACGATACATAGTTTGTATCGTTTTTTTTATTTATTTATTGAGTGTGGGTGAAAACAAGTGGGTAGGATTTTGTTTTATTTAGTGACGTGTGAAGAAAATGGTGGGTGGGATTTTGGCAGTAAATGGGTAGTGAGAGTAAAAAATGTTTATTTATTAATGTGAGTATGGGATAACGTAATATGTGGTTGGGAGTGAACAAATTGTGTGAAGTTATTTATTTGGTGAAAACGTGTTATATACACGTTTCATTGAATATCAAAAACCCTAAGGCCCATTTACAATCTTATATTTCCTTTCTTGTTCCATTCCATTCATGGGCTTTTGGCCCAAAATTCACCATCCATCCGTGAATATATCTCAAATGTTGGGATTCAAATGGGCTATCTAAAAACTCATTTTATTAACTTGAATCATAAATGGGCTTTTGAGCCCATTTTCCCATTTTGGGACCCACTTGCCCCGTTTTCTCGATAAATAATTAAATCCTCTAGAGTCGAGCTCGATTTTGGCTTCTATGATCTTTTTCTTCATTCTCGTGTCGATATTTTCCGGTTTTCGTGATCTTGGTACCTACACACATTCAAACAAGAAAACAACATATACAAGGCATATTTGATACATTATGTGCAATATTTCATTGTTTTAAGCTACAAATGATATGAGTAATTACACTCATATCAAATTCCCCCATGCTAAGCAATTGCCTTGTCCTCACGCAATGATAAAATAAAACTATAACTACACCATTATTCAACTTTTGACAACTTATTTAGCAAAGACATAATGTATCGCTTTCATTATTGAAAAATAACTTTAAGGATCATAAAACTCAAATAGATTCATCGTCCCTGACTTTTCACTTTTCCATGCCAAGTGCAAAAACAAGATCACTGTTATTATAAGTTGGTAGACTAACACGAACTCATGAGGGCCAATTATTCACTTAGACTCCCTTATTCCTAGGTGTATCTCTTATATTTTATTGTTGTCTTGAATGATCACGAGGATGCATTGTTGACTTATTTCGATAATTTTTTAGGCCGAAAATAAAGTGAACGATTTAATCAATAGTTAGCTAAAGGACAAAATCTTTTAAAACTGCTTCTCGGGACTTCATAAAGTTCATATCTTGGCATAACTTGCTTCACGATTTGAGACCTTGATATTTGGCAGCGACTTAATACTTCCAACCTTGAGAGACGTTCATGAAATAATGGTCTTCTCTTCGTATAGGAATTTCTTCACTTGAAGTTTTGAGAGATTCATACTTGGACCACGACTTCTTCATTTTTCTCCAATCTTTATTTGGGATTTTGATATACAACGATCCGCCTCCTTTTTGGACTTGGCTTCATTTATCCTCATACCTTATTATGGTCTTTTTGGATAGACTTCTCCATGACTTTTGGGGAGTATTTGCTTTCGTTGTGTGTCTCGATCCTTCATATTGATTTTTGATAAATGATTCTTCACATCACTTGAGATCTTTAGCAATAAAACATAGCCCTCATGTCTTGTTAGGACCTTTTTGGACTCGCCAATCTTCGCATCCCGCTTCAATAATTTATGCCTTGGCTATGAACTCTAATCCATACCGAGCAACTTTTAAACGATCTTGGGCTAGAAGCTAAGTAACTTTTCAAATCGTTCAACCTTATTTATTGCAAATAATTTTATTAACAAGCGATGGGAGAATAGGCTTATAATTAACTCACATAAATTCCCGAAAGAATACCAAACTTATAATTGGCTCTATCATCTCTTGTTCTCCATATTGTAAAATTTCAAAAATGTGAAATCAATGGATACTTAGCCTATTAAATCAAAGTTTTGGGTTTTCAATTCATCTATAAGATCTTGCATCTTCTTATACTTTTGCAAGTTTTAAAATTTGCGTTTTAAAGTTCCCTTGATAGACGACTTTCTAGGATCAATTATAGGAGCTTGCGAAAAGTTCTTGTTCTTAACTCGTATGAATTAAGACTTTCGCGTTTTAAAGCTCCCTACATAATAGCCTAGCAAAACTTAATTCAAATACGTTAAGGAAAACCTAAGGTTAAAAACCGAGTCGAGTCAAAAGCTATTCTTATTTTCACCAACGGAAAGCCTACATTCGTGTCAAAAGCACTTATTTTATTTATTAAAACTTAAAAATAACGCTAAAATTTTAAAATTTTATTGAAAAATGAGAAAAAACAACGTTTAGACACGACAAAAGCAATTGCAAGCGATTATATCGATTGACTCCCCCATGCTAAAACCAAACATTGTCCTCAATGTTTCTTAGCTCAAGAGTAAAACCCCCTTGCTAAGACACGAAGAGTCTAATGCAAACTCCTAGCATGTGTTGATCCCAAACTTAGATCGATTAAGCTTTGTGTATACGAGATTAGATCAAGTACTACACGTAGAGAAACCTTTGCTTATGAATAAAGTAACAAAGTGTTATGCGGAATTAACACTTGATCTAAAACACAAAGATGTTAAACAAACTTTCACTTGTATTAGAATAAGCGAACTTGATTACAATGAAAGAGTTTAACTTGCGAATACTTATCAAAACTTATATATATCTGATATATGACTTTAACCTAAAAGACCTTCTTTTATAGAACAAGAAGTCTTGTACAATAAGCTACGAATCAACTATTCTAGGTAAAGATAATAATAGAAAATACAATGTTGTGCTTATCTTTACCATACATAAATAAAGAAACAAATAAACAAAAAGATTCGTATGAAGATATTCCATCAGTGTCAATCTTCAAGGCTGTCAGCGTTGACTTCTTCAATGTCAACGCTTGGCTGTCAGCGTCCAATGTCATCCTATCAGCGTTGACATTCTTCTTATCAGCGTCTAGTGTACTGACCCATATTTTATTCCCAACAATCCTCCCCTAAACTTGATATCCATTCCAATGATCAAGTTTCTGAATAAAAACTTTAAAGCTTAGGAGGAATCTTGCAAAAGCTTCTTATGTTGGTGATAAACATATCTGATCAAGTCTCTGGCCACATCACTAGTATAATCAATCTCCAAGGGTGTCTCTAGCATCTTCTCCAACACTTCTTTGGACAAGAAATAGTCAGCATCCACAAGTAGATATTCTGAAAACTTTGTAGAGCTCATATGAAATACACCACAAGTAGAATAAAGCCTCCAATGAAGATTACTGAGATCTTCTTCAAGATCCTTCCATATGGCAGGATCTGCTTCTTTTGGACCACACAAAGTCATAAATGTGTTCCAAAGTCTTATTCCATTTGCTGAAGTAGGTGCTTCAGCAGTATACTTGGCCTCTATTAATCTCCATAGATGCACCAAGTCTTCTCTGTCTATGCTTGCAAAAATTGAAATAACTGAAGTGAAAGTATGTACCTCCTTTCCAAATTTGCCAATCTTCCAAAATCCACACTCATCTTCATCAAAACTGATGATTGGATTTCTGTCATCTAGAGGTACTACATTTACCAAATCTGAAGCTTCCAATGGAGAAAGCTTGAGATGCTTCCTTATAACACCTTCAGTTGGAAAATACACATCCATGTCTTTAGGAAATTGGAAAGGATCTCCTTTCTTCACTGGTCTTTGAGCAATCCTCATTTCCTTTTGAATCTGCATTTCCTCAGCAAGCTCTTGTTTCCTTTCTTCTGAAAGAAACTTGTAGACATTCTGTTCTTGCACCTTCCTCCAAATAGGATGTGCCCTATACTCTAACTCCTCAAAAGATAAAGCCAGCAACTTCTTTGATGTCCAGTTAGGCTGATGGCATCTAAGCAATTTATAGTACAACTGCCTTCTATCTCTCTTGAGCCAGGTCTTGACCTCTTGTGCATTGAACCTCATAATCACCTTTATGTCTTCTTGTACCCTAACAAGAACTTCCAACCCCCAAATTTGATCTGATAAACTCATACCTGGGTTGTCCATAACCTTGTCTTCCCAAGCATGGTACATTCTGGTGATTTCTGGTAGGTCCCAATCAATCTGATTCTTCAACTCACTCAACCTTTCCTTTGCAAGCTCATCCCCATATTCAAGCCTTTCTGGATCTTCAATAATTTGAATACTTGAATCTGAGCTATCACCTTCTTTATCATCACCACTTTCTTCCTCACTCTCAGAAACAACAAATGGTGATCTTCTACTCCTCTGCAAATCTCTTTCCACAAGTTGTACAGCCAACTGTTCATCAAATGCAATTTGTGCTGCATCTTTCTTTGGAACATCTTCTTCAATCAAAATACCTTTACCTTTGTCTTTTGGATCAATAATTGGTAAAGTAGAAGAAGAAACCTGTGTGGACACATCTTTGATGATTGTTGATGGCTGGAATACATCAACACCACCTGCAACTTTATCAGCGTTCAAGTTACTCCTATCAGCGCCACGATTACCTTTGTCAGCGCTGGATGTATCAGCGTTCAAACCTGTATCAGCGCCCAATGTTTCTTTGAAAGATCCTTCCAAGTTTAATGGCGTCACCTTGGATGTATCAATAACTGGGAGCTTCTTCAAATTGGTGAGAGCTTCAGCAACCTGTAAAGACTCACTAAATTGTGAACTCTTCTCTGAACTCTTCTCACTAGCTGTATGAATCAGCTCATCCTCCTCATCCTCTTCATCCTCCCCTTTGGAAGATTCCTCCATTAGACTCCTGCTACTTGGATTCTCCAAAACAGTTACCCGCTCCCTCAAAACTTGGAGTTCACGTCCCTGTTTGTTGACAATTTGTACAAGGCTGACATTTTGCTTTTGCAAGCTAATGACAGCCGCCGTCAATTCAGTCATAGTCATAGGTTCCAATCTGCCCTCAGCTAGAATGGGAATTTGACCTCCCAAAATAGAATCATCGGGCATGGATGAGGTCTTAATGATGTTGGGACTGTCTTGACCAGCATCTAAGCCTGTGTCAATAGCCCCAGCCTCACCCATGTCACCAGCCACACTTGTGGAGGTGGTTCTCTCTGCTACAAGGCTAGGATCACTAGAGGAGAACACTCCAGTAACCCTTTGGCGTTTATTCAACCTAGATGGTAATGGGGTGGAAGATGAAGTAGATTGTGTGGGTGTTGGTTGGTTAAGGGGTGTTTGGGATTGTTCAGGGATTGTATCAGTGTTGGGATTGGCTGTGTCAGCGCCCACATTTTTAGTGTCAGCGCTGGGTTGGTCAATGTCCATGTTTTCTGGTGAAGGTAATGGTTCATGAATAGGCTCAAGTTGGGGTTCAGGGTCTGGTTGTGGGTGTGGTTGAGCAGCCTGAATTACTTCAAGCATGGGTTGGGTAAGAGGTATGGAATCGTTTGTGGAGCTCATTTTAGCAAAAATGGTTTTCTGTTGTTTAGGGATCTCATAAAAAGTGTCATGATCCCTAGAACAATACTCTTGTAAATCAAAGACCATTTGCAAAAATCTAGGGTAAGCCAAAGTCATTTTACTTCCCTTGTTTTTACACATCCCTTCAAAAATCATTTTTGAAAAATTATACTTAAGCCCACGGGTTATACAAACCAAAGCACTTGCAATTGACCTGTTTATTTCATTAAAAGAAGTACATTTTGGACTTAAGCATTGTAAAAGGACATGTATCAAATATTTCCAGTCAGAGGGAAATTCCTGCTTATGATATTTATTTAAAGTGACATCAGCAGGAATAGGATAACCCAATTCCCTAAGACCTTGTTCTATTGTTGCAATGGCAAGGGTAGTCACACCAGCAGCGTCATCAAGACGCAAAGCTTGGCGAACCAAAGCTTCAGTGACCACCCATGTTCTTCCATGAACAGTAGATGTTAATGTGGTCACTCCATTAGCTGTTGTGGAACTAGCAGTGTTCCAAAACTGTCTAATGTGTGCGACAGGGACTAATGGTGTATGAGAAAGTGCATACCTCAATGAAGATGCATTTAAAAATGCCACCATCTGTGAATACTGAGGAAACAAATCATCATCAGCAGTCAAGTAAGCTACCATATTGTGTTGGCTCTTGAACTCCAATGTTAAATTCTTTGAGTTGAATTTGGGTGCCATGTTTGAAAGCTGTTTAGGTTATGTGAGATGGGAAAAATCTAGGAGAAAAATGTTAGACAAGAAAATATGAATACCCAGAATAAAAAGATTAGCCAAATTTATAGGAGAGATGCATGATTTTGATTGGTCAAAAATGAGGCGGTTATATTCAAAGAGCAATGATGAAAATCTTGAATCAAATATAACTTATCTCATGCATTAATTAAAAGTAACAACTCCCCAAAATTACGGCCAAAGATTAGTCAAAAATAACAACTGGGTAGGGCCCACTAGGTGTCAACGGTCAAAAATAGCCCATCAGCGCCCAACGGCTATATTTTCTTGTCAGTGTTTGCCTAAAGCCTTGTCAGCGTCACGATTGGACGTAACAGCGTTTGGAGAATGTTGGAAATACGTTTTTACGTATTTAGAAAGGATCGGTCACTCCAACGATATTGGGCTCGTGATCCAATATAGCCCATATAGCCCACATGTAGGGTGGGCTATATAAACCCCCTCCTAGCATGTTAGGAGGGGTTGTTGGTTCACTTACCATTCATTAATCACATTTCCATCTTTCTTAACTCTCTCCTTTCTCTCTCTTATTTCTCTCTCTAAAGTTCTTCCATTTATCCATCCATTCAATAGGTAAATCCAACAATGTCTAATCTTTAGATAAAATAGATCCTACAATTGGTATCAAGAGCATGGTTGATTCTTCGGATTTGTGTGTTTTCATCTATTGATTTGATCATAAAAACCTTTTCTTTCTAAAATATTTTTTTTCTTTCTCTCGTTTCTCTTTTCTGTTGTTGTGTGTTTATCAAATTGACAAAAACATTTTTAATAATCACTATATTTTAATTATCAGTTTGGTATCATCAGTTCTCTCATCTATTGTCTATCTATTTTTTTTCTTTTCTATCAGTTTTTTTTTTTTTTTTTTAACAGTTATTTTTTTTAGTTATCAGTTTATCAAACTTTTTACATCATTTTTTTATCCCCTTTTGTCTCATGTCTATGTCATATAATTTTTTCATATCACGATCACTGTTTTGTCTTATTTGAGTAGCAGTTCTCGTGTTCATCCAGAATCAAGGTTTGTACTTTGTACTTTGTGTTTTACTCACCCATCGGAAAGAACCAAGTTTGAGCATTCCGATCGCAATAACCCTCGGGTTCTACTTTGCGATCAAGTTTTTCAGATTCCTTATTCTGACGTGATTGCGATAGCACTTTGCGATCGTGGTTGCGACGGGATTAAGGTTCAAGTGAGTCGAAACTCTGCCGAAATTTTCAAAGAGCTATTCCGATGGAAGTGTTTTGATATTGCGATGAAGAAGGTATTGCGATGGGATGTGTAGTGGATATTGCGATGAGAAGTATTTTGAACATTGCGATGGTTTCATCTGTATGTTGTATTGCGATGGATCTGCTACATATTGCGATGGATGGACTCTATATTGCGATGACTTCTTTTAATTATTACGATGACTTGACTCTAAACTTGGACTCACACTAAAATTCACGGCCTAGACTCAAAACATCACTCGACCCAAGTCTAGACTCGGACGACACCATCACCTTCAAGACCAAACGGACACCCCTCCCACAACACCTTCGAACAAAACCACACCCACACCCTCGTCTATCCAATACTCGACTGAAAAACTTAGGGACTCGACCAAAACCAACTCAAGACTCTTTAAAACTGTGACCCACGACCCAAACAGACCTCTCCCTCTCAAACTCGAATCTCATATTCAACTCAAGTCGCACCAGACACGACTCGATCCCAACATACTCGACTCCAAAACAGATTTTATCCAACCACCCTCACAGACTCGAAACACCCTCAACATAAACCCATCGACTCGACTCCTAACTCTATCGACCAACAAAACCCACACACTCACCCTTACCCTCGAAACTCACCCTCGTTTCATCTCTTACAAACAAACAAGACTCACCCTGAGCTTCGACACAAACAACCCCGACACACCCTCACTCTGGACTCAATTCCATCACCAACACCCCCTCAGAAACCAAACAACTCACCTCACCCTTACTCTCGACTGCCACAATCAGAAACCAAACAACTCGACCCAATCCAATTTATATAAAACCCAAACCCAAACGCACACAACCCGACCCACACACACAGAAAGATCTCCGTATAAACAAACATCCTCGATCCACAAAAGAAAGAAAATACCTACCCGAGACCTTATATAAAAAGATCTTGAAGATTGGAAGTCCTATTTCTCTTCGCGATTTGGCAAACGATTTCATGATTTGTACTGCGTTTTCTTTCTTCTCTTAAAAATGGAGGTTGTGTTTTGAGTAAAAAGAGTGAGAATATTTAGAAGGGGGATTAGGTTTGATTGGAGTGGGACGGAACTTCCAATGTTTTGAGTAAATTTAGGATTGACTGTTTGTGGGGATTTATTTAAGTTGAATTAAATATAAATTAAAGGGGGCGGAGAATACTAAGCTAAAGGAGTGGGTAAACGATTGCCACGTCTGTGGTGGGTTTATATCTGTATTTTGTGATTTTTTTTTTGAAAACTGCCACGTTTGATTACTTGACTTAAACGGTGACACGTTTTTTCAAGCCCATATTTTGTGTGGTGACTTTTGATTAAGATTTCTTAAAGTTTTTTTTTTTTTTTTTTTTTTTGATTCTTCAAATTTCGTGGGTCTCAAATTTATTTGGGATAAATAAAAGTCACATTTAGAAAATTTTATTTTTTTTATATATATATAATTTTTTTATATTAAATTTTTTTTAAAAATGAGTTAAAAAATAATGGCGCCACAGTTAATATTTGAAATTTGATTGGATTCGAGTCATATATTATTCAAGACGATTTTATTTTTTGATACAAGGCAACTAGACATCTTAGTCTCGGGTTTACTTTATCTACATTTGAGCCGACAAAAATCATTGAGCCAAGAAAAGAGTTACATAATCAATCAAGGATTTTCCAAGAACTTTTACGATTTCTTCGTTGATTTCTAAAATCCCGTGAATTCAATTTTTCTGTTTATTCACGACTCATAAAATCCCGAATTCAACCACAATCACGATCATTTTTTCAATGGAGTCTTTGAATTCGAAATTTCAAGAGGGAGACTTGCATCACATGCAAGACACAGCTAGAGAAAGTAGTATAATGTCATGTCGACTACTTCAGTCACATCTTAGGACTATTGCATGGGTTCAAGGAGGAAGCGAATTTGTGACACTCTTTGGTCAACATCATTATACATTCATCAATTCACTATGTCTCAACTTGGACCACCTAGCTGAGCAACTTCACAAAGAAGACTTTAATCACTCTGCATCAGAAACTGCATATCAGGCTCTTGTGACACAACTCACGCCTTTCCTCCAATTCAATATCATCAAGTATGACAATTCAGGGATATGCCGGTCATTTTTTCAATACACACAGAACGATGTTAAAGATTTCCGTGATAAACTGTTGAAATATATGACATCAGTTTCGTCTTCGATTTATGAAAGATCTAGACTTCACCAAGTGTATGATAATGGAGTGCAAGAATCTATAATGCAAATACAAGAGGAGAATGGTCATATGGTTGACAACTTGGAGCCTAACGATGGCAAGAGCACGGAATCAGGAGGACAACATGATACCAGTGGCACGTCAGGCAATGTTCACGAGATCTCATTTGATGACACCTTACCCGTTAATGACGAAGAGCCTGCGGACATGGTACAATGTAATGTTGATGATGTATATGCTGATGAAATACCGCATATTGAGCATTCTGAATCTAACTATGACAAACATGGGATGGAAAAGAGTGATAGAAATACCACTTCTGATTCATCCGATGTGAGTCATAATGGGGGAGAAAGTGTTCAAAATGCTAGACATCATGATAATTGTCTTATTACTGCTTCATTAACTGCTTCTGATTCCAAGATTAGAGAGCTCGAAACGATTTTAGCTCAGCAATCCAAAGAGCTTGAGGAGGCCAAAATTGAATTTTCGAAGAAAACGGAGAAATTTGAAACATATTTTGAAAAACTTGAAAAGTCAAACGTTGTTCTTGAACGAAAATTGGATCAAACTGTTCTAGACTCTAAAGCTGAAAAGGATAATCTTTTGAAACAAATTAAGTTGCTTGAATCTAAGTTGGCATCCCAAGATGAATTGTTCAAAGAGAATGAGACTTTAAAAGCTCAAGTACAGGAAAAGGTCTTTGCTATAGCTGCGTTAAAAAATGAATTGAGGAAAACCAAAGGAACTAGTGTGGACACTAAGCTTGAAAAACCATCAATCTTGGGGAAACCGCCTACAAATCAGTTCGTCAGACAACCGACTGTCAGACAACCTACTGCATTTAGATCCGAGCGATCACAATCCTCGAGACCGCGGTTTGCCTCCCAAGTTGATATGGTTCATCTTTCTAGAACAGTCACTCCACCATCTAGGCCCAATGTGACTAAAACAGCTTTTGCAAGACCTAATCACATGATTGCCTCTAATTTCCCTAGACATAGTCCTAAGAATACGTCTGGAACTAGTTCAAATGACGTTCGCCATACTTTTGGTCTAAGGGAAGCTAAGCAAAAGACACAAGTAAGAGATATGAATTTCAAACCTAGTCAGATGCCTTCTAGTTTACCCAACACTGCTAACCGTAGCATGTCACATCCTAGGAGCATCAATCAATCATCTAGGAGTTCTAGATCTTACTCGGACATTAAATATGCTACTTGTAAAACATGTAGAAAATGTGTCTTTACGGCAAATCATGATTCTTGTATCAAAAAACTACTTAATGAGGTGAACTCCTGTGCTAGACTTAAATCCCAGTGGGTTGCCAAAATCAAACCCATTGGTAAAGTGTGGCGCCCCACTGGTAGAACTTTCACCCTTGTAGAAAACGAGTGCCCTTTAACTAGGATAGCCTCCGATTCTATTAAGACTACTAGGGAGGAAACTGAAAAGGAGGATGCATCACCTAAGCATGAACTTAAGGTTTTCTATAAAAGGAAACGTTTACCAGCTAAGACAAGTGAATCATCTCCTCAGAACACCTCTAGCACAAGAAAAGAAAACTACGAACCCCCACTTGCTTCTAAGATAGATATCGCTAACCCATATCAAAGCATGCATATTCCAAATGAGAATGCAGGTACCAAAGAGGATGTTCCAAAAGAACGAAGCGGTCCAATCATTGTATACCATTCAATTAAGGACACTCTCAGAGTTTGGTTGCTAAAGAAGCTGATATCTAAGAAACAAGTGTCTTAGGGGATTTCCAGTTAAGCTTACAGTGCACAAGGACTTACAGTCACATAACAGACTGTAACTCGCTCTCAAAAGACAGGAAAGTTCATCCCGATGATGACTTATCCTCAAAACGAGAAATTAAATTTTCTCGGACACGAGCTTACATTTTAAACTATTCAAGGGTTTTAAGCTCGTGTAAAGGACTTACAGTCACATAACAGACTGTAACTCGCTCTCAAAAGACAGGAAAGTTCATCCCGATGATGACTTATCCTCAAAACGAGAAATTAAATTTTCTCGGACACGAGCTTACATTTTAAACTATTCAAGGGTTTTAAGCTCGTGTAAAGGACTTACAGTCACATAACAGACTGTAACTCGCTCTCAAAAGACAGGAAAGTTCATCCCGATGATGACTTATCCTCAAAACGAGAAATTAAATTTTCTCGGACACGAGCTTACATTTTAAACTATTCAAGGGTTTTAAGCTCGTGTAAAGGACTTACAGTCACATAACAGACTGTAACTCGCTCTCAAAAGACAGGAAAGTTCATCCCGATGATGACTTATCCTCAAAACGAGAAATTAAATTTTCTCGGACACGAGCTTTCATTTTAAACTATTCAAGGGTTTTAAGCTCGTGTAAAGGACTTATAGTCACATCACAGACTATAACTCGATCTTCAAAGAAAGGAAAGTTTATCGCCGATGGTAAACTTATCCTAACAACGAGAAATTAAGTTTTCTCGGGCATGAGCTTATATTAAAAACATTCGAAGTTTTTAAGCTCATGCACTATGGCTCCTCGTTAAATGACAGATGATGACCCGATCTTCAAATTAAGGAAAGTTTATCGCCGATGATAAACTTATCCTCACAACGAGAAATTAATTTTTCTCGGGCATGAGCTTATATTAAAAACATTCGAAGTTTTTTAAGCTCATGCACAATGACTTACAGTTAAATATCAGACTGTAACTCGGACTTCAATGTTAGGAAAGCTTATCTTTAAAGATAGCTTATCCTCGTAACGGGAAATTAAATTTTCTCGGTCATGAGCTTGTAATAAAACATTCCAGGTTTTAAGCTCAGAAAGGAAAGTGAATCTTTTAAATAAGAGAACTTTTTCTCATAACGAGAAATTCACCTTTCTCGGTCATGAGCTTTACGTTAAAACATTCAAAGTTTTTCAAGCTCATGAAAACGACTTCTAAGTAAATTTCAACTTAGGACTCGTTCATCAGTTAAAAGGAAAGTTTATCGCCGATGATAAACTTATCCTTAACAACGGGAAGTTTACAACTTCTCGGACTTGAGCTCGTTTTGTAAGATATTCAACATCTTAAGCTCAAGTAATTGGTTTTCAAAACATTGAACACAATTTTTCGAGAATTTCTCAAAAAGGTTTTTCTAAATCTTTCAAAATTGTGTGTTCAAAAAATGTTTTGATAAAAAGAGCATGTCTTCTGGAATCGATAATATTTACGATACTAGAAATGTCATTCAATAATGACACGGGGTTGTAAATAAAGTTCGAGCAGAAGTTCAAATGTTTTAAAACATGCTCAAAATGGTTTGCTATTATTTCAGATAGTAACCCGCTTTTCATACTCAAGTCAAGCATTTCACCGGAAAGCTTTGACTCAACAACGGGAATTAATTTTCTCGGGCATGGTTTACTTTATAACCATGTAAGGGATTGTGTTTACGTAATAACACAATCTAACACGAATATATGTACGTGTCAGTGCATTTATTTGTTAAAACAAGAGAAATCTTGTTTTTATGAAGTTATCATCTCCACCAACCGTAGCAATTTACAATTGATATCTACACAATCGACGACGCGACTACTCAGACGGTGACTACAGCTCTTTCAATAGAACACGGGTCAACAATTGAGGGGGAGCAATTGTCCAGCATTCAGAATCTTTGACGCCGAAAGTGCCAAGTTCACATGTTGGTGTCAAGACAACGATATCAATCAAATGGAGTCAAGAGATAACTTCAGACGTGATGAGGCGACCAACATTCGTGAACAAGAACCATGTGCTTCTTTCATATGATGTTCTTCATCATTCAGGTCCAACCTCATAAATTGCTAATCTTGTGAATTCATTATTATATATGATCTTTGCACGTAATAAATACCTTACACTTGTGTTTAAAAGGTATTTAATTTACGTTTCAGCACACCCTCATTAATTTGAGGGGGAGCTTGTGTAATTCATGAAGATAATTGGATTTGCATTTTTCTTCCCAAATTTTCTTAAAATGCTATTAAATCAATTGATATTAAAAACATCGATTGGGTTAATATTTTTAATATGGGGGAGAAAATGTGATTTAATATGGGATATGATCAATCATAAATGGTTTGACTTAACGTGATAACTCATCCCGACATGTGCAAAATGTTTTCGGATATCGTGGCATATGTTAAGGGGGAGCAAAATGGATTTGCACTTCAAAATGGATTTCATGGTGACATACACTTACCTAAAACATCTCTATTCACGATGATGAAGATTGTGGTGACATAAGGATAGTAGGATAGGTTAAAGTCCAATGATTTCTCTAGAACCGGAGGAATCTTCCCAAGGACATTCCATAGCTAGAAATAGTAGTCCTTAGGAAAGATGGAGAAAGATTGTGAACGTAGCTGAATGCCGACCAAGTACTTAAGTTAGCACTGGAACAATCACAACAAGGTGCTAGTTATGACGTATTGGTAAGCATTGAAGGGGTTGAAGAATGAAAAAGAATTGTAAAGATAAAGGGTGTAAAGAAAGAAGCCCTCCTTACAACTTTAGGCAGAAACCGGGTCAATACATATGCTATTGAGATCATTTTTGTTAATGATTCTCGATATTGAAGACAGACATCATGGACCCAGTGATGCAAGGCACAACCCATCCCAGCTAACTCAGATATCTCTTAAAAGATATTTGTTTTAATCACACGGAGACAACGCATTATCTATTGATTTATTCACTCCGAATAAATTGGTATTGAAAAGGTGGCACTCCTCTCCAGCCTCCGATCACTAAAATCCAAAGTGCACGATCGAGTCTAGAGCCATTTGAGATCATTAAATATCTCATTAGGACACACTTTCATAATTCCTTGCTTCTTCATACACTGTGAAAAGTAAGAAAGATCTTAAGAGTCCTACGCAAAATCTTCATGATCTTGCCTGAACATCCGAGTAATACGAAAGTATTTACAATGAAGATGGAAATCCTTCTTGAGCGAATATCAAAAAGCTCATGGTAGGTGACTTGTGCGATTCTTTATGAATTAAACTTGTGATAACTGGAAAGCAACGGCTGTTTAATTCTTAACTGAATTTAAACACGTTCCAGGCCTCTACGCAATATCTCAGTGATCTTGCCAGAACACTCAGAGTGATATCTTTGTGTTCACGGTGATGAGTGGAAATCCTTCTAGTGTTAACCTCAAACAGCACTTGGTAGGTAACTTGCAAGATTCTATACGAATCAAGCTCGTGACAACTGGAAAGCAACGATGGTGCGGTTCTTAATTGAATTTCACTTGTTCCAGGAACATGAATTGACGGCTTCAAATCATGCGGATATTATTATCCAAATGATTCACTCTTTATGTTCGCAGTCAGCTTTGGACGGTCGAATAAAGAGAACGGGTTTACCCGCGAAATCCTGTCAGGAAGTTACTTAATTGAAACTATCCGTCACGGGTACGATATCTAATATCGTCCAACGGTCTTCACCGACCGGAGGTAAAATGCTACCGATTTAGAATGAAATGTTCAAAGCCATTTCTTTCGTGTCTACTTATGTTGCGGCATTTGAAGACGGTGGCGTTGCGGAATCCAAGAAGAAGTCGTCCCCACATGCTTATACTGCATACACTCAGTACTTCAACGAATTCAAGAAAGTCTGAAGGTCAAGTCTTCCGCTGTATCAAACTCTGAAGCTTTCAAGAATTATAAAGGTATAAGTATGTGGAACATGAAGTCACGAAGAGGCGAATATCACAAGTGATGAATGCACAAGGTCAAGGCAAGAGAACATGCTCAAGACTAAAGTCAAAGATCTCATCAGCATATTCACAAGAACAAGATCGAAGACTCAAGCATAGTATGCTAGGTTTAAGATTTTGTAAAATGGTGTGACCTCCCTTTGGGGGAGATTGTTGGAAATACGTTTTTCCAAGGAAAGTCTCGGTCACATCATTATTAGCATAGATCACGAGCTATAGACTATTTAGGTCATTGTAACTTGGAGTGACCTCCCTTTGGGGGAGATTGTTGGAAATACGTTTTTACGTATTTAGAAAGGATCGGTCACTCCAACGATATTGGGCTCGTGATCCAATATAGCCCATATAGCCCACATGTAGGGTGGGCTATATAAACCCCCTCCTAGCATGTTAGGAGGGGTTGTTGGTTCACTTACCATTCATTAATCACATTTCCATCTTTCTTAACTCTCTCCTTTCTCTCTCTTATTTCTCTCTCTAAAGTTCTTCCATTTATCCATCCATTCAATAGGTAAATCCAACAATGTCTAATCTTTAGATAAAATAGATCCTACAGAGAAAAACTTGTCAGCGTCTGAAAATAAAAATATTTAAAAAGAAAAAGACCTTAACAAAGTAATTTATCCTAAGGGAAATATCTTACAAGTTGATAATAATTACTGGGCGGCAAGCACTGTCCATTTATGCACACTTGCTTAAGCAAGATAGACACAAATGTCCTCTAGAGTCCCTTGCTAACCAAAATACTTACCAACAAAGTTATTTCACAAAATTCTTTGTAACTCCCAGGTAAACCCATGACCAAAGTATTCCCAAGTCTCCCATCAGACCACAACCAATTCTAGGCCAAAAATGTCTTGGCAGCATGCAAAGTTGATATACTATGCATGCTACAGTGCCTCATGGTTTAGTAAAACTAACCCATACTCACCTGTGGACACAATCTAGAATTGTGATAAGAGTATCATATGGATACCCAAAAATCCTAAAGGTTCCTTAAACCTCCCCTCAAACTATGATACATGAGTTCTCAAAATATATATGAACATTAAAAATTTATGTCAAGATAGGAATATAAATATTCCAACCATCATCCATAAACAAAACATGTCCAAATAGCTCTTCAAAGATCCATAAGCAACTCTGTATCCAATGGCATAAAGCTACCACCTACCTACACATTTAGAGGAAAACCACAAAACTAACATTTGTTGCTGACAGCGTCCCGACAACACTTATCAGCGTTGAAGGAACTCTTGTCAGCGTTAGACAATAATATCTCCAACAACGGCAAAATAACACTTATCCGCGTTACATTTACCTTTGTCAGTGTTAGAAAAGTAAAGTGGAAAAATCTAAATCATCACAAAGACCAATAACAATGCATTATCCTGTACATACTTTTACAAAAAGGTTCCAAAACACATATTAAGTGAGATTAACCATTCCAATATTTGTTACCAAATATTGAAATCTTCCAGCATCAAAAGGTTTAGTTAATAAATCAGCCACATTATCTTCTGTATCTACCCTATCTGGTTGTATTAAACCTTTCTCAAAGCAATCTCTTATAAAATGATGTCTAATTTCTATGTGTTTGGTTTTAGAATGATGTACAGGATTTTTAATAATGCATAAAGTACTGTTATTGTCTACAAAAATCTTGGTATGCATAAAATTATACCCATAATCCAACAGCTGGTTCTGAATCCATAAGACTTGTCCACAACAAGCAGCTGCTGCAACATATTCTGCTTCAGTTGTAGAGTTTGCCACCACTGTCTGTTTCTTGCATTGCCAAGATATCAATCTACTCCCAAGAAATTGGCATCCACCAGTTGTGGATTTCCTATCAAACTTGTCACCACCATAGTCACTGTCTGAATATGCAATAAGATCCAATGGAGAATCTTTTGGGTACCACAATCCAAGATCTGGATAACATCTTAGGTACCTAAAAATTCTTTTCACAGCAAAAAGGTGACATTCTTTGGGAGTCACTTGATGGCGTGCACATGCACACACAGCAAACATGATGTCAGGTCTTGAGGCTGTAAGATACATCAATGATCCAATCATTGATCTATAGTGCCTAACATCCACATCCTTTCCAGCTCCAATTTTTCCCCAAGGGTGTTGCCTATCCATAGGAGTGGAAGCCTCCTTCTCATGTGGAGAAAAACCATATTTCTTCAAGATTTCAGCTACATACTTGTCTTGGGAGATGAAGATACCATCTTCTTTCTGCTGAACTTGTAAACCTAGAAAGAAGTTCATCTCACCCATTGCACTCATCTTGAATTTATCTGTCATGAGCTTGGAAAAGTCCTCACTCATTTTTGGATCAGTAGACCCAAAAATGATGTCATCAACATAGACCTGCACAAGCAACACATGTTTTCCTTTCTTCTTTGTAAATAGTGTCTGATCTATGGTGCCCCTTTTGAAACCATTTTCCACCAAGTAGGTGGACAATGTACCATACCATGCTCTTGGGGCTTGATGAAGTCCATACATGGCTTTCTTCACTCTATAAACCTTGTCTAGATTCTCAGGATCTTCAAAACCAGGAGGTTGCATGACATATACCTCCTCAACAATTGTCCCATAGAGGAAAGCACTCTTCACATCCATTTGATAAACAGTGAAGTTCTTGCAAGAGGCATAAGCTAAGAAAATTCTGATAGCTTCAATTCTTGCAACTGGTGCAAAAACTTCTTCATAATCTATGCCTTCCTCTTGTGTATATCCCTGAGCTACCAAACGTGCCTTGTTTCTGACCACAATTCCCCTTTCATCTTTCTTGTTTCTTAGAACCCATCTTGTCCCAATTGGTCTCACATATCTAGGACAATCAACCAGCTCCCAAACATCTTGTATAGCAAATTGGTGAAGCTCATCCTGCATTGCTTCCACCCAACTTGGTTCTTTGAGAGCATCAAAAATTTTCTTGGGTTCTTCCTGTGACAGAAAACAGGCAAACAAACATGCTTGTACAAGAGGGGTATCAACCTTCTTGTGTATATTGGCAATAAATCCACCAAGACTTTGATGGGATCTTCTTGTCTGAACTGGAGCCATAACATCACCAATGATCTGAGATGTGGGGTGATCCTTTGCTGTGGAAGTAAGAACTCCTCCTTCAAAGAGTCTGGTGTCCTCAACTTCACGCTCCATGTTACCAATATCTTCTTCAGATTCTTCTTGATCAACAGTAATCTCTTCATGGACATTGGAAGGTCCACCCTGTTCAAAATGGGAAGAGAAAAGCTGTGTAAAGGTGTCACCAAAGTCTGAACCTTGTTTGTCAGCACTTGGGCTAACAACGCTTGAACTATTGTTGTCAGCGTTTGAGCCATCAGCGTCTGAATTGGTCGTGTCAGCGCTTGATTTCCCTTTGTCAGCGCCTGAAGAATCATGCATGTTTGTATTTGGTGGTATTTGAACACCACCATTATCTTTCCTAGCAGCAGTAGCAGCAGCATAATACTCATCTGTCCATATAGGAAGTGTAACATATTCTGGTGTGGGAGATGACTCAGCTGCTGGTGGTCCATCCTTCTTAGCAACCTGTATACCTGAAACATTACCAATTCTCTTTTCCAAAACACTTGAAGTTTCCTTCACAATGTCTGGATCAGTAACAGGCATATAATTTAAAGCTCTAGATAAAGGTTCTAAGTCAAACAACCAATTTGGACCACTTTCAGGATCACTAGGTTTACTTTCTAAAAACCTAACATGTACCTTTTCAAGTATACGTTTTTCCTTTTTAATGTAAACCCTATATCCTTTACTCTGCACTGAATAACCCATGAAGTAGCCTTCATCACCTTTTGAATCAAACTTACCTAGGGCATCACTAGTTTCTAAAACAACTACATGACAACCAAAAGGCTTGAGAAAGCCAATATTTGGCTTCCTTCCCCAAAGTAATTCATAAGGTGTCTTATTATGTATTTTGTTGACCAATGCCCTATTTTGAACATAACAAGCTGTGTTAACAGCTTCATCCCAAAAGGCTATAGGAAAGTGGGCATCAGCCAACATGGTTCTGGCTGCTTCAATAAGGGTCCTATTCTTCCTTTCAGCAACCCCATTTTGCTGTGGGGTTCTAGCTATGCTAAACTGCCTAGTAATCCCTTTCTTGGCACAAAAATCATCTAACAACTGATTTCTAAACTCACCCCCATTGTCACTTCTAATAATTTTGACCTCATTACCATTTTTCTTTTCAATTTGGGTAATGAAATTAATCAGACTTTGGGCAGTTTCACTTTTCTTGGCTAAAAAGAAAGTCCATGTAAACCTGGAATAATCATCAGTGATAACAAAACAATATGATTTACCCTTCAAACTTTCTATATTAGTTGGACCAAAGAGGTCCATATGCAATAAGTGAAGTGGTTTAGAACTAGAGTGCACCTGTTTAGACCTGAATGAGACCTTGTGCTGCTTGCCCTTAAGACATGCAACACAAGTGTGGTCATTGTGGAAAGCCTTTTCAGGCAAACCATCAACTAAACCAAGCCTCACAAGTCTATTGATATTCTTAAAGTTTATGTGCCCTAATCTCCTGTGCCAAAGATTACTTTCATCTACTGAGGCTTTAGCATACAGACATGACATTTTATTATTTATCTTAATTCCATTAAGATTCACATTATATATGTCTTTATGCCTTGGTGTTCTAAAATCTATATATTTTTCCTCAGGTAGCTTATAATCTTTGCTTAACACCAAGCACTCAGTATCTGTGAAAAGAACCTTATTTTTGTTATCACACACTTGTGATACACTAAACAAATTATAATCCAGTTCTTTTACCAAGAAGACATTCTCAAACCGTAGATTGTTGGTGACAAGGGTTCCTTTTCCAGTAATGGTGCCGTAGCCCCCTCCAAAGTATACCTTATCACCATCTTGAATAGGAGAGAAATTGGTCAGATAGTCTTCCTTTCCTGTCATGTGCCTTGAGCATCCACTATCCCAGTATCCATAATCATTGATCTTCTTCTGAATGCCCTGCACATAAAGAAAACACATTAGTTTTCTTTGGGAACCCAAGCCTTGGAAGACTTGGATTCATTTGGTTGTTCAACAAGAACAGACTTGGTTCTCATAACAACCCCATTTTCATCCCTGTTTGAATGAAATTCCCAGTTAACCCCAATTGGTGTTGACAATGCCTTTGAAATATAATGAAACCTGTTGCATGTCATAGAAATACCAGTAGAATTAGGGTTCTGGTCTTGTTTTGGTCTCCATGTTAAGCTAGTAGAAGCTTTAGACCTATTTCCCTGTGGTTGCAAATACCTAGGTTTGGTAGTGTGTCTGTCAGCGCTGAAATTTCTCTTGTCAGCGCCCCGATTGCTCTTATCAGCGTTGAACCTAGGGTTTGCTACAGGAACCCATTGCCTATTGGACCAAGTATTTGACTTTTGAAAAGGTCTTAGGCCTTGTGTGTTAGACCCTCTAGAAAAGAATGGGGCTGGTCTAACAACTTGTGAACTTTTGTTCACAAAGGTATTGGGTCTGACAGTGTTAGACCTATGTTGACTTTTGTCAGCGCTGAAATGGTTCCTATCAGCGTTGACATTGGAAGCGTTGACACATTTGTATGCCAAATGTGAGAAGCTACCACATGTGTAACAAGCTTTTCTAGACGTAGTCTTAGGTCTAGAAGCAAAGAAGCCTGTTCCATGGTTACTAACTTGGCTTTTTGGTGACCTAGTATTTCTATACATCTCAGCATACTTAACACTAGGTTTTCTAACAGTTTGTGGGCCAATGTCAACAGCTTTGCCAGTGGTAGGGTGTGTGATCTTAATAGGTTTAGGATCAAGGCTCTTGATTGGTGTGGGCTCATTTGGACTTTCACACAAAAACCCTCCCTTAACAAACAAGGTGTGGTTAGCTTTCTTCCACTCATCTAGGTCAGTCAGTTTTTGCTTGTATTCCTCAACTGGGGAAGTCACTCTAGGTGGAGGAATGAATTCCTCCTCTTGGCATTCTGGCAATCCAGTCCAAGATAAGTCCTTTGATTGGACACCATAGAAATCCCCAGCTGGTGGTGGAACACCAGTATAGTTATTCATCCCAATCCCACTCATATCCTTAGAGTCTCTTTGTTTACTAACACACTCTCCTAGGGATTGTGTGGCCTTATCAAATCTCTGGATTTTAAGACTCACATTATCTTTATTTTTGTTAGCCTCTTCTAACTGAGCTATCAAATCAAGATTAACCCTATTTACTATATCTTGAACATCTTTACTCTGATGTAACTCATGTTTTAAGATATTTATTTGATCCTTTAAATCAAACTCCATTTTCTTATACTCAGCTACTGTCTTTTCTGTTTGGGTAAGAGCAATTTGATAATTAGATACTTTGCATCTTTCAGTACTTGCCTCATCTAATAATTTAACTATCTCTTGTTTTAGTTTTTCAGTATTTAAACGACAACCCTTAGAACAGAAAGCATCATCATATACCTCATTATCTGATGAAGAGGAGGAGTGTGCCATGAGAGCATATTCAGCATGCTCTTCTTTAACTTCAGCAACCAAAGCTCTGTCCTCTTCCTCATTCTTAGCCATCCAGCTCCAGTCCCATTCTCCAACTCCATCAATTTGTTGAACAGCAACCATGGCCTTGGGATCTGGGCTCTTAATCATTTGACTTGAAGGCTTCCCAGCATCAGATCTTCTTGGAGATCTACATTCCCTCATAAAGTGCCCCATCCTATGACAGTTGTAGCACTCAACCTTTGACTTGTCAAATCCAGCAACATCCTTAGCATTAAAGGTCATCTTCTTCTTGAACCTTTTATTGAACCTGTTTGCTCTTAAACTTACAAGAGCCATAGTCCACTTGATGTCCATCTCTTCCAATTGTTCATCACTTATCTGCTCAAGATCTTCATATGTAATCCTTGAATCACTAGGCAAAGAAGCAATGAATGCACACACAGTATCTAGATCAAAACCAGCAGGTTTAATTCTATCAGCGCCATGATTGTGTGTGTCAGCGCTTGAGTATAAAGCGTTGACAGGATATGATCCAGCGCTGACAGACTGACATCCAGCGCTGACACCTTGAGATCCAGTGGCTGGATGTCCATAGAAGTTCATGGAATCAAATTGGCCTTCACTTTTTGAGAAGAAGGCCATGTTGCTACTGGAAGATTTGTTATCACTATCCAATTGCCATTCATTCTCCAACAGTCTTAGTTTGTTGAAGATGTCATCAAACCTGGAGGTCTTGTGGGTATTATTGACAAGAATGGATCTTGTCTCAATCTTCCATACATCACCAAGGCTTTTGAGAAAAGTAGCATTCAATTCAGGATCATCAATCTGTGTTCCCATGAAGGAGAGTTGACTTGTGATGTCAAGAAGTCTACTTCTCACACTGCTGAGATTCTCATTAGGTTGAGCTTTAAAGACAGCATACTCATGCAAGAGTTGCTTCTTCTTTTCTTCTTTTGTGTCAGCATTGCCACCATATGCTACTTCAAGAGCTTCCCAAAGCTCTTTTGCAGACTCAAAGCGTTTGTACTTGTGCTGATTCTCATGACCTAGGGCGTGTTTCAAGATGTTCAAGATTTTCATGTCCACCCTCTTCTTGGCTATATCTTCAACAGCTACAGCTCTCCCATCTCCAGGCTTTTCCACCTTATCAGCTTCAGGACAATTAGGAACAGCTGTCCTTGTGGCAATTGCAGCAGTAATCTTTGCTGCTTTATCGAATGTGTTCCCATATTCGATAATCTCCCAAAGAGTGTAGTCATGAATAGCTATGTATTGCTCAAAATTGGACTTCCAAAGCTCAAAGTTCCTGGCATCAAACATGGGAATTTTGATACTAGGGTTTGAGGAGTTGTTTTGTAGCAAAGAAGCAGGTTGATCTGTGCCAGACATGATGTTTTTAGGGTTTTTAGGGTTTTTGGTGTTTTAGGGTTCTTGCGTTACTTAAAGATCAAAAGTTTCTCAACAAGCTCTGATACCACTTGTTGATCCCAAACTTAGATCGATTAAGCTTTGTGTATACGAGATTAGATCAAGTACTACACGTAGAGAAACCTTTGCTTATGAATAAAGTAACAAAGTGTTATGCGGAATTAACACTTGATCTAAAATACAAAGATGTTAAACAAACTTTCACTTGTATTAGAATAAACGAACTTGATTACAATGAAAGAGTTTAACTTGCGAATACTTATCAAAACTTATATATATCTGATATATGACTTTAACCTAAAAGACCTTCTTTTATAGAACAAGAAGTCTTGTACAATAAGCTACGAATCAACTATTCTAGGTAAAGATAATAATAGAAAATACAATGTTGTGCTTATCTTTACCATACATAAATAAAGAAACAAATAAACAAAAAGATTCGTATGAAGATATTCCATCAGTGTCAATCTTCAAGGCTGTCAGCGTTGACTTCTTCAATGTCAACGCTTGGCTGTCAGCGTCCAATGCCATCCTATCAACGTTGACATTCTTCTTATCAGCGTCTAGTGTACTGACCCATATTTTATTCCCAACAGCATGGAAAGAGCACGCACATCTATTAGCCGTTTATTAATTATGCCTCAAGATAAACGTTAGTCAATAAAAATCAAGGGATAGAAAGTGTTCCCCTTTTTGGCATTCAAAGAATGGAAGATCAAGTGGACCGGCAAAAACCAAACACGAGAATCTTCAAATATTAGGGTCACACCTAAGATCACAACACAACAAAACACGAGCACGAGCTTGAAAGATCAAGCCTTATTAGGTGTTAGAAAATAGAAAGAAGATAGAATGTACTCGTTTTTGTTCACCGAGTCATGAGCTCGACTCGATCCCCGCATTCATTGGTCCTTAGGGAAAGTGGTGAAAACCGGCATTTTGGAATAAAATCCATGATAAAGCACGATGCCGGGGTCAAAGATCTCATCCTCGTTGTCAGATGACAAACGAAAGGATAAAACTCCAACACAAATCTCTAAAAAGAGATAGAAATCACAAATGATGGAATGGATATAGCATGCTCCCCGAGATAAACTCGCACCAAAATGATTAAAAAGTCTTTCAATTATTGCATCGGTGAAAGGCCGAGATTTCCCTAAATCAACGATTCCGGGATCGAATACCTCTTCCTCGGTGGAGAAAGGAATAGACAACAAGGTGTCGTCCCCCCATGCTAATCCTAAGTCATATGAAGCACATAGTAATGGTGGTACAAAAGACTCAACCATAGTGGTTTCAACTTGCATGACTTTGTTGACCTTATCACTCTTATGAATGTGAATAAAAGGGTCATGGTACTCAAAACGAGTCGCATGAAAAACCCGCACATTAAGATCAAAGCGAGTGGGAAGGATAATTGGAGCAAAAGTAATTTCTCCCTCCGGGTCAACATTATCATCATCATAAATCGGGTGATCAAACCAAGTATCTTCATCACCGTCATTAGACTCTTCCTCAAATTCCGAAGGAATGTCCATGGAAAGTAACTTATCAAACTCCCTAATGAAAAGATCATCATCACAAAGATTGTGAGATGTAGGAGGTATGATGTTCTCAAAATCCTCTTGAAACAATGGATTATTGTTCAATGAAACTTCAAAGAGAGGATTTGAGCAAGTCACTAAAGTGTCATCATTCTCATTAGAAGGAAATTCATCAGAGAATTCCTCAAGAATGGTAGGTAAAACACGAGAATCACGCTCGATCTCGAGATCGGAAACGTCTTCACTTCCCCGTGGAAGTGGATCAACAAGTTCAACGGCAAACTTATCGAATGAATAATCACTAACCTCACTCGGTGTGAAGTTAGGAATCAAAGGCTCTTCAAATGAAGATTGTGCCTTAGGAACATCGACATGATCCTTAGAAAAGAGTGAAAATGAGTCCATTTTTAAAGATTGTTCAATTAAAGCAATATCACTCTCGGGATCAAAACTCTCATTAACAAACTCACTAGCATCAAATGGCTCACTCAAGTAATCATCAATTTGTTTTTCAATCTTAGAACTTTCATCCTCGTGTGGATTGAGTGGAGATGAGGTAACATTACAACATGATTCAACAAAATTAGGTTTATCAAGTTCAACACTTTCCAATTTCTTAGAAACCAATCTTGGAATTTTTTCCGGTTTGAAAATCATATGTTTATCCCCATACCTTATTTTAATCTCCTTTTCCCTCATATCAACTAAAACACCGGCCGTACACAAAAATGGTCGCCCTAAAATTATAGGCACATGAGGATTTGGCTCATAATCAATGATAGCAAAATCGGCTAGGTAAACGAACTCCCCTACTTTAACAAGGACATTTTCCGCTATACCAACCGGATGGGTGGTAGTACCATTAGCGAGCTCAATGATCATTCGAGTGGGCTAATGTTTAGATTTTGCTAGGTTCAATTGTTGTTCTCAGTATCTTAACGAATTGATCTAGGTTCTCTATGTGACTCAGTCGTTCTTTGGTGAAACAAATAGTTGTGGTTGTTTTTTAAATAAAGGTGCAAAACAATTAAAGTAAAGGTGCTCTTAAAGTAAATCTAAGTCTAATTAAAATAATGGTGCAAGTATTTAAAAGCGTGACTGAAATTAAAAGGCACTAAAATAAATGACGTAAACTTAAATCTATCTAAGGCAATCTTAAAACGCAACTAAAACTTAAACTAAGGCAAAACTAAAATAAAGCTAAGACGAATAATCTTAAAGTGCAATTAAATAAAAAGGCGGGAAAAATAAACTTTTAAAATAAAGACAGAAAATTAAAAAGGAACACTAAGAAAAACCTGACAAGAAACCCTTGATTCGGAAGTTCAAAACTTCCGAATGAACTAGCTTGATTCGGAACTTAGCCCTTGATTCGGAACTTTTAAATTCCGAATGAACAAAAAGTTGTTGATCTGGAACTTTGTCCTTCGTCCGGAACTTGGTTCGGAAGATCTGCTTGACTCGGAACTTTGTCCTTCGTCCGGAAGTTCGTCCGGAACTTTATTCGGAAGTCTTTACTCGGAACTTCGTCCGGAAGTATTGATCCGGAACTTTTTAAAGTTCCGAATGAATTGCTTGATCCGGAACTTTTTAAGTTCCGAATGAAGGTCTTGACTCGGAAGTTTTAAAGTTCCGAATGAACAATGCTTGACCCGGAACTTCTGAGTTCCGAATGAAAGAACTTCTTCCCTTGATCCGGAAGTTTGAGACTTCCGGATGAAGCCACTGGTTCGGAACTTTGAAAGTTCCGAATGAACACTCCTCTTCTTGTCTTGGCTCGGAAGTTTTCCTGGGAATATCAGAAACAGCAACAAACTTCCCGAAGAACAAGGGATCAAATAAAACAAGAAATATATCACAGATTTCAACAAAATCAAACACACGAATTAATCAATCTAATAACGAATCTACAATTAATCATAAACAAACATTCAATATCAAGAAATCTAACAACTTTAACCACAATAATCAAAAATCACTTGGATCAAAATAAAAGCATGAACATGAACACAAACATAAACATAAAAATCAAAGATTAAGAAAGGTAGGTAAGAGATTGACAAGATAAAGTAAAGATTGACAATAATTAAATGAAAACTTACTTGAAATTAAATGAATTTAAGGTGCAAGACAAGGTATTTAAATTGGACAAGAAATTAAATGACATGTATTTAAAAGTGGAAGACTAATTGTCACACTTAGCCAACAAGAAAGAAATGATTATCATCCTAATCTATATATAGGGGAGGATTAGGAAGCTTCCTCCCCTCTTTCCTTTTCTCTTAATTGCGTCATTAGGTCCCTCCTTCCTTTAATCTTCATTAATTGCATACTTAGTCCTTTTCTTCTAATCTTCTTTAAACTTGGACTTAAGGGACTTTTGGCTTCGGGATTTCTTTGAACTCGTCTTTAAATTCTTCAATAAAATAGACTTGAATTCTTCGGCTTTTGATAAACTTCCGTCTTTTGACTTTTTCTTCGATAAATCTTCAGAATTGGTCGTGGACTTCCGTTCTTTTTGCACTCTTAACTTCTTGACTTCGTCTTTCATCTTTTTCTTCAATAAAAGTCCGTAAATGCCCGTGAATTCCCGTGTTTTCTCCACTTTTCACCTTTTCGTCCTAAATCACAACAAAAACACAAACCACGCATAATTCCGACATAAAAGACATAAAATACACGTTTTGGTCTGGTTATTATTGTAATTAAGTGGTAGAAAAGATGGGTGTTTACACACCTATCAAATCCCCTACACTTGACCATTGTAATGTCCTCATGCAATGCATTAGTTACAAAGCACGTTTACACTTTTCATCATAATCAATCCACGTTGGCCTTTATTAAAGAGATAGAAAATTTAAAAATACAAAATAAAGAAATCAAAAACATACCTTGGGTTTTGGAAATGTCATGAATAATCATCATCCTCAAGTTTTCACTTTCTCCAAACCAAGCTTAAAAACGAGATCATTGTTATTATAAGTTAGTAGACTATCACGAACTCATGTGGGCCAATTACTCACTTAGACTCCCTTATTCCTAGGTGTAACTCTTATATTTTATTATTGTCTTGAATGATCACGAGGATGCATTTTTGACTTATTTAGATAGTTATTTAGTCCGAAAATAAAGTGAACGATTTAATCAATAGTTAGCTAAAGGACAAAATCTTTTAAAACTGCTTCTCGGGACCTCATAAAGTTCATATCTTGGCATAACTCGCTTCGCGATTTGAGACCTTTCTCGGACCGATATTTGGCAGCGACTTCATACTTCAAACCTTGAGAGACGTTCATGAAATAATGGTCTTCTCTTCATAATGGAATTTCTTCACTTGAAGTTTTGAGAGATTCATACTTGGACCACGACTTCTTCATTTTTCTCCAATCTTTATTTTGGACTTTTATATACAACGATCCGCCTCCTTTTATGACTTGGATCTATTTATCCTCATACCTTGTTAGGGTCTTTTCGGATACACTTCTTCGTGACTTTTTGGGAGTTTTGCTTTACGTCGTGTGTCTCGATCCTTCATATTGATTTTCGATAAATGATTCTTCACATCACTTTGGATCTTTAGCAACAAAATATAGCCCTCATGCCTTGTTAGGGCCTTTTCGGACTCGCCAATCTTCGCATCCCGCTTCAATAAGTTATGCCATACCGAGCAACTTTTAAACGATCTTGGGCTAGAAGCTAAGTAACTTTTCAAATCGTACAACCTTATTTATTAGCAGATAAATTATTAGCAAGCGATGGGAGAATAGGCTTATAATTAACTCACATAAATTCACGAAAGAATACCAAACTTATAATTGGCTCTATCATCTCTCGTTCTCCATAGTTTAAAATCTCAAGTAATGAGACTCGTGGATACTTAGCCTATTAAATCAAAGTTTTGGGTTTTCGAGTCGCCTATAGGATCTTGCAAATTCTTATACTCTTTCAAGTTTAGAAATCGCATTTTAAAGTTCCCTTGATAAACGACTCTCTAGGATCAATTATAGGAACTTGCGAAAAGTTCTTGTTCTTAACCCGTAAGAGTTAAGACTTTCGCGTTTTATAGCTCCCTATATAAAAGCCTAGCAAAATTCGACTTAAACACGTTAAGGATACTAGCTAGAGTAAACTTAGATAAGTAAACTCGGGTTGAGTCAAAAGATTCACAACGTTTGAAAATTAAAACCACTTATTAAACATTTATTCTAATAAGGAAAGAAAATAACTATACAACGGTAAAAACTAATAGGCCAAAATAGATCAAAAATTTTGAAAAATGTCGAAAAATTGATTTTCCGGTTAAAAAGAGGACAAATACAAGGAAAAGACCACTTAACTTCGATAGAAGTCCCCCCTACACTTAAGATAAACATTGTTCTCAATGTTTAAGCATGTGGGAGTAAACTCCCCTACACTTAGGACATTGTGCACGTTGTTTAAATCTCGCTAAGGAAAAGACAACTAAAGAGATTCCTATTTTAATATTGAGAAAATATAAAATAGTGAATCGAAAAGAGTTTAGGATAGAACCGGGATAATGGAACACGGAATCACGGGTCGTCAGGAATCATCAAGAGTGGATCGTTGAAGCTCGAATCCCTGATTAAGAAGTGAGGGGAGGAAATAGCAAACCAAAGGGTCTCACCCTACACTTATGATAAAGAAAGCGAAAAGATAGATGCATGGGTTGCCTCCCAAGAAGCGCTTGGTTTTTGTTTACCGAGTCGTGAGCCTGACTCGACCTTGATCATCAACGGAAGAAGCGTGAAACATATCCACCAGGATCAAAGACGTAGTTTTCATCGAGCAAATAACACAAGCTTAAGGCGAACAAGGCAAGCCAAAGAAGAGTAGGCAAGGTTCCCTTAAGCAGTGATGGAGCACGGTGGGAGCAAGGGTGAAGTGGTGCAAGCATGTCTTCAAGATTTCCAAAGATTTTTCCTTTTATTTCATCAGGTGGATACTGAGATGGCTTAAAGACTTCAATACCGGGGTCGAACACCTTTTCCTTTATGGGAAAATAGCACTCAGGCTCAGCCGAGTGTGAAGAAGATCCGCAAAGAAGCACAACCTCGTCCTCAGAAGGGGGACAAAGAGGTGTCAAATCATATGTGCAACGGATTTCGGTGTCGACCGGTTTCTTCTCTTTTGACAGAATGTGCTTCAAATCCAAAGAAGGATCAAGATGATAATCTTCAAAGTCATAAGGAGGTGCATCACTTTCATGAGGGAAGTAAGTGTTAAGAAATTCAGAGAAATCTTCCTCAAATGAATAATCGTCCAAAGTAGGATCGAGTGATGGCGGAGGATCTTCATCATGTGAAGAATCGCTCGAGAGAGTATCAGCCTCATCAAAATCATCGAGAGTGGGCAGCTCGGGATACTCAGAAATACAATCAAAATCATCCGAATTTGAGCTAGAATCATCATCATAAGCATCAATGACCGGTGGAGAATCATAAATGGGAGAAGCGTCCAAAGTGGACCGAGAATCATCCACATCATCGTCAAAGAGTGGATTATTGATGGAAGAATCGAATAGAGGATTGTCATAGACTGTAAAGTCATCGAGCACATTTATCATATTCACTGATTCTCGGCCTCGAAAGGATTTGTCTGTAAGCTTCCCCATTTTGAAATTTTGTGAGGCATTCCCGACTCTTAAGATTAACTCACCTTCGGCAACATCCACTAAAGCACGTCCGGTTCTCAAGAATGGCCGACCAAGTATTAAAGGAATACGAGGGTCCATTTCATAATCAACTACGACAAAATCGACCGGGAAAGTAAATGTGCCAACTTGAATGAACACGTCTTCGGCTATACCAACGGGGTAAGCGAGAGTGCGATTTGCAAGTTCGAGAGTCATCTTTGTTGGAGTGAGGTCGGGCAATGATAGTGTTTTCCAAACACTCAGTGGCATCAAATTAATACTGGCCCCGAGATCAGCAAGGGCAGTAAATTCTTCAGTTTTGTTGAACACGCAAGGCAACACAAAACGACCGGGATCTCCAAGCTTTTCCGGTAATTCTTTAAGAATAACTGCTGAGCAGTTTTCATTTAAGCGTGTGTTGGCGAGTTCAATCAGCTTCTCCTTCTTGCTAAGCAATTCCTTGAATGCTTTAACAAATTTAGGCATGTGGACAAGTGCTTCAAGAAAACTAATGCTGAAGCCCATTTGAGAAATCATATTGATATATTTTGTCACTTGAGAGTCCTCCTTTGTTAGATCATTGGTCTTGCCTATGCGAGAAGGGTATGGGATTCTGGGTTTATAGGTGGAAGGTGAAGGTGTAGTCGGTAAATGTTGAGATGTTGAAGGGTCCTTCCGAGAGACATCGTCATGACGAGGCAGAGACGGTAATGGTGCGCTAATACTAGGTGTAGGAGGAGTAGGGATACATGGTGGTGGAGGAGGTGTAGATGATGGAGGTGGGATTGGTGGTCCTATGATGGTGACTCCACTACGAGTAGTAATAGCACTCACATTGGCTCGTGGATTGGTGACGGTGTTTGAAGGTAGAGAAGTTGAAGTAGAAGGTTGAGTGGCGGGCAAGAAACTAGCCAACAGATTCTTTAAATCAGTCGTTTGAGTGCTGAAGGAGGATTGAATATTATCACGAACCTCGGTTCTAATGTCATTACCTTGCTTCATGATATCTCCTTTCAAATTGATTATTTGGCGCTGTAGATTCTTGATTTGCTCACCTTGGGTTCTCATTGTGGCTTCAACATCGGGATTAATGGGTGGGGTTTGTTGGGTGGGTGGTTGATAAGGGTTAGAAGCTCTTGGTGGGATTTGGTTGCTTCTATTGTAGTTGTTGGCGGAGTTTTGGTTTTGAGGAGAAAAACCGGGTGAAAGATAATTGTTGGATCGGTAACTCAGCAGATTTCTATCCCCTTGTTGTCGAGCTTGGTAATTTTCCGGTGAATAATTACCATAACCAGCATACACATTTTCCAGATTTCCTTGTGTCGAAGGACAATCGGTGTATGAGTGAGGACCGCCACATGTTTCACAAGGATTAGCAACCGCTTTAACTTGTTGTTGTTGTTGGTTTGAAGCGAGAAGCGTAATACTTTTGCTCATTTCGGTCATCATGCGGGTGAGTTCGGTCATCTCAGGGTTTGCTGAGGTGGAGGAAACATTGACTCTCGGGTTGTTCCTTGAAGAAGCAGAGGAATCCCAGTTTTTGTGGTGAGTAGTCATGTTCTCAATTAACTCTCTACACTCCTCGGGTCTCCTTTTCATGAATGTGCCACTGGCGGCTGCATTAATCGTATCACGATCTCGAAAAGTCAAACCGTTGTAGAAAGTATCAATTAGGGTCACAGGGAGCATGTTGTGGTTTGGACATCTATCGATCAAGACATTATATCGCTCCCAGGCATCAAAAAGAGATTCATCAGGGTCTTGCATGAAACCGCTGATTTGATTGCGAAGGCTTGTGACCATTAATACTTGGTTTTTAGGCCTCGTATAAAATATAGTTGTCCCAAGTCTTTTCGAATTGAAAACCGGTCTTAAGTGTGACTCAATCGTCTTTTGGTGAATCAATGGTTTGGTTTGTTTGTCTAAATTGAACTATTAGCAAGTAATTAAAGTGTCGTTGAGTAAATTTGAAACTTGGACAAAATTAAAGTTAAAGTTAAATAAGAAAGTACTTGAAACTTAAAGCTTTGAAAAACTTAAAAACTTAAAAACTTAATCAATCGGAATAAAACAATTCATGTCCACCGGAATCACCAAAATAGCATATATCGGAATAATTATCAAAATCCCTATCGGAATAATTAAGATCAATACCCATCGGAATACAACTATGCAAGGTCTATCGCAATGAGTATCTATCGGAAAGCTTACTATCGCAATGTGCATCAATCGCAATAACTCTATCGAAAAATGGGCAGCACTTCGTCTTAACCAAGACCTTGATCCCGTCGGAATATGCGATCGAAATAAGCGATCGCAACCCAGATCGGAATAAGGGGTAATTACCAACCGATCGCAAAGTAGAACCCTATTGGGTTATTGCGATCAAATACCAAAACCTATCGGAAAGTGTATAAGCCGTCGGAATGTGTACCAAAACCCTAGGATTGCGATGGAAGGTAACTGTTTCCGAAATTGGTAGCAAGAGTAAAACTCAATAAGCAAATGAAATAAGCTATTCTAACCGGATCTTAACAATTCAAAAAGCTTAAATTTAATGACTTCTAAAACATAAAAGATCAAAACTTTATGAAATGAACTTTAAACTTACTAAAACCTTTTTCAAAATCCGAAAACCAATAAGCTAAGACTTGTAACTAGCCAATAAGCATTGAGAGCTTATAATTAATACACGAAAGCTTATGTAGGAACAAAGGGAATAAATCTTCTAACCATACAATCTCAACTTCAATCACGAAATATGGAAGATTCGGATCAAAGGAAAGATTTTGAATCAAAAATTCAAATAAGCCAAGAAATGTAGAATGAGATAAAAGAACACAAAGCTCAAACTTGAAATTGATTAAAGGAATCCAAATACAAAGATTAATGAAAGCTTGAAAGAAAGGAAAAATGAAAAGCTTAGTGAGAGAAAGTTTAGAACTTTCTCTCTCTAAAAACTAGAAAGAAAACTTAAAAGTAAAAACTAGCTAACTCCCCTCCTAATGTGATTAGGAGGGTATTTATAGGGAAGTGGGAGGCATGTGTGGTGCTTTCTTCTTTCTTTTCTTCTTGACTCGATTAAATTCATTTTGGTCTTTCTCGATGTCGTCTCGGGATTAATTAAACTCGTCTTAACATTTCTTCATTTATTTAGACTCGAGTTCTTCGAGTTCTCAAAAACGGTCTACCAACAATCAAAGGCACTCTAGGATCCATATCATAATCGACCACTACAAAGTCGGCCGGAAAGGTAAACTTATCCACACCTACAAACACATCTTCCGCTATACCTACGGGGTGAGCTATGGTTCGGTTGGCTAGTTCAAGAGTCATCCTAGTGGGGGTGAGCTCGGGAAGAGAGAGTTGTTTCCAAACCGATAAAGGCATGAGATTTATGCTTGCCCCTAAATCCGCCAAAGCCATGCAATTTTCAACACCGGGAAAATTACAAGGTATCAAGAAGCGCCCCGGATCTCCAAGTTTTGTTGGTAAGGTTTTAAGTAACACCGCGGAACAATTTTCATTAAGTGATGTGTTGGGCAAATCAACCAATTTTTCTTTGTTTGAGAGCAAATCCTTGAACATCTTAGCAAACTTTGGCATATAAGCAAGAGCTTCCGCAAAGGATATGTTGATATTGAGTTGCTTGAACATCCTTAAGAAATTGGAGACTTGTATGTCATCTTTGTTCTTTAACTTGTCCTTTTTCAACCTTGAAGGGTATGGAAGAGTAGGTTTTGGTGTAGGTGGAATAGGTGTTGTGGTGGAAGATTTGTCTTTGTTAGCCTCTTCATTGGGACGTGTGGAAGGTAAAGGAGAAGTATGAGGTGGTTGAGGAGGTGTGTTTGAGTGAATAGGAGCACTTTGAGGAGGTGGAGTAGAAGTAGAAGGCTTATCACAAGTAGGAGCACAAGTGGGTTGAACAATAGTAGGTTTAGGAGGTAAAGGATCCTTTGTTGTTGTACCACTCCTTGTTGTAATAGCATTGACATTAGCCCTAGGGTTTGTTTGTGTGTTAGAAGGTAAAGCCCCTTGTGGTCTTTGATTTACCGCCATTAAAAGCTTATTGAATTGGTCATTCATTTTCTTGTCTATAGCTTGAAATTTCCTTTCATTCTCTTGATTCATCTTTTGCAAAAGATCCATTGTGTTTAACTCTTGTGGCACATAACCTTGAAAACCTTGAGGTTGGAAAGGTAAAGGTTGGGAGTTAAATCCTTGATTTGGTGGATAAAAGGTACTTGCTTGAGGTTGAAATTGATTGGGTGCCTTGTAGTTATTTCCTTGGTATGGTTGTCTTTGCCCTTGATTCCTTGCTAAAATTTGAGGAGGATTTTGTGGAATTTGGGTGGGTGGTTGGGGTGGGAAGCCGGGTGGAGTAAGGTAATTTTGGGATTTGTAAGAAAGGTTGTTTGGATTGATGTTAGGCTTAAAGTGTTCACGGTGTTCCTCTTGATAAGCATAACATTCCCCTTGATACCCTTGCACCTTATCACATTGTTCATAAGAGTGGGGGCCTCCACAAGTAACACAAGAAATGGTGATGGCATTCACATTATTTGAGGAATTGTTCAATGTCATGCTCTTAAAATCTTGAATCATGCCTTGAGTCATTTCTTGTCCTTGTTTGACTGTTTGAAGGATCTCTTGAAGAATTTGGAGTTCACAAGGTGTTTGAGAAGTGTTTTGGATAACATGAACTCTTTCTTCAAATGGATCGTTTGTTTGAACCATTGCCTTAGTCTCAATAATGTTCAAAGCCTCATGGTATGTCTTGAAATGAATACTCCCTCCCGCGGAAGCATTTAGTGAATCTTGGTGGTGAGGTTTAAGGCCATTGTAGAAGGTATTGATTTGGCCTAGATCATCCATTCCATGGTTAGGGCATCGCCTCAACAACTCACTATACTCTTCCCAAGCATCACCAAAGGATTGACTAGGTTTTTGTGTAAAGCCCATAATCAAATTCCTCAAAGCCATAGTCTTTTGTGGAGGAAAGAATTTGTTCAAAAACTTAGTGGTAAAATCATCCCATGTGGTGATACTATCGGGTGGTTGGGTGTCTAACCAATGCTTAGCACTCCCATCTAAGGAAAATGACACTAACATCAATCTAATGACCTCATGTGGAACCCCATTATGCTTAATGGTGTTGCAAAGTGAAAGGAATCTCTTAAGGTGAGCATGGGGATCCTCATTTTGTTTTCCAAAGAAAGGTGATGCAGCAACCATATTGATCATAGATGTATGTAGCTCAAATGTGTTAGCGGGAAAATCGGGAATCTTAATGGCACTAACATATCCATGAATGTTGGATTGCATACGTTCATACAAAGTACGATTATCAATAGCCATGGCTTCTTGTGGTGGTGACAAAGCACGATTCTCGTGATCGGCTTGGTGGACGGTGGTGGTCTTACTCTTTCTCTTTTTCTTCCTTTTCGGAGGAAGAGGTTGTACACCAATCGGTATTTGTGCACGCCCGCGAGTGAGCATGCAACTCAATACGAGGAATGAGAGAGAAGCTCTCGTGTGACTTTGAAGAGAAATGGATTATCCTCTTCGAGTTTCGATATTAAATATCCACAAGAAAATAACAATATATGTAATACTACTTTGGGTGCAAGACCCTCAATGAAGCTTTCCTTCTTAGAATACTCCCAAGTGAACGGGGGGTTAGGTGGCGCGAAGCACTTAAGTACCTATTGACCCTTAGATGGCATTTTATAGCACATCGCCTTTCTATTCACTTAAATGTTCGTATTCTTCGAATTATTGCTTATTGAGAGTATTTATCTATTCTTGCTTTATTTTGTTTGATCGATACGCGTGTCAAGGACCGGAACGCCCCTCAACACGGTGTATTGCCTCGGCAATACTTATGGAAGATATGTAGATTGATTGTTCTTATACGTATACGTATTTACTTATAATAATATATGGAAAATATTTTTGTATTTATGAGTTTTTAAAGGAAAATACTATATGTACATAAAAACCGAGAGAATCCAATAATATATATTTTTGGGTGCAATCTCTTAGGAAAAAGATTGGTTTTTGGATTTTTTAATTTTTTTGGTCAATTCTTTAGGAAAAGAATTGTTTTGTTAATTTTTTAGTTTGTTTTATATATTTTTATTTTTTTGATTTTTTTATTTGTTTTTTATTTATGATACGTAAAAATAACGTTCACCAAATGAACGGATCCCAAAAGCCAATGAAAACCGTCAATCGATAGTCTCTCGTGTAGTCAAAGAACCGGCAGCGGCGCCATTTGAAATGTGTATAATGCAAGTTCGTTTTCTCAGTTCTTAACTAATAGAAAGTCCAACCAATATCAGATTTATAATTGTTCTTGGTTGTTCAAGCTTACTTGGTAATCTATTGCTAATTCAAACAAGACTATTTAAAAATGAAAAATATAAACCTACTTATACGTAAAACAAGTTGCAAATACCAAATTTTATTCAAGTAAAATATAAAATGCAAAACTTGAAACTAAAAGGACTGAAAATGTAAATTCTATGAAATGTAAATGCTTGAAATGTAAATTCTAAAAGTTATAAGGACTACTAATGCAAAACAGTTAACTAAAAGGACCAAACTTGTAAAATCTATAACAAACCTAACCAAAAATGTAACAAAATAACAACTTGACAACTGAAATGTAACAACTTCCAAATGTAAAGGACTGAATTATGCAAATACCACAAAATTAGGAAGTTTAGCTAGGTTTTTAAACTGATTAAACTTCTAGGGACTAAAGTGCAATTAAACAAAATTCTTAAGTAAAAACGGGGTAAAAGCAAGAATAAGCTCGCCTGAGCTTATTACTCAACCAAATAAGCTGAAACCACTTGCAAAACTCTTCTAATCCAATTTTAACTACGTGTGTCTAAGGAATTTTGCTAAAAGTCCAAAATAAGCAAAAGAGTGCTTATTAATAAGCTCAAAATAAGCTACAGCTCAAACCAAACAGTCACAATTTGATTTTTGTGATTAAACTGATTAAGCACTTGATTACAAGAACGGGAAATCAAACTAAAACCATTTTCATCAAGTAATGAATGAAAAATCTGAAATAAGCTCTTTTAAGCTTATGTTGACCAAGTTTGACCAACTTTTATGAAAAAGCTCAAAACTTCAAAAATTAATATTCAACACTTTCTAAATGGATTGGTGAAAAAAAACAGCAACTTTTGTGAAGTGGATTAAGAGAACCAGTAAATCAGTAGGCACTTAACATCAGAGAATGACAAATGCTCATTCATTGACTAAAAAGCTTATTTCTAGCTTAATTCCTAAAACTGTATATTTTCCTCTTAGAGTCTAAAAGTTTATGATGTAAGCTAGAACTAGAAACAAGTTTGAGCAAATTTAACCAATTAATGAATGAGAAAACAGCAATTGAAGTTGGCAAGTTTTCAAACCAAAGCTGATAAAAGGATGACCCAAACTATTTTAGTACCAATTGCCTTTTTGACTATTTATTTGACTTGTAAAAAGCTGAAAACTACTTGTTACCACTTAATGGCTAGAAACAAACTCTGAAACACCAATTATCAACACTTGAAATCCACTTAAAAGCTACTACCAAACACTCCTTTATCTGTTTTGATCAAACTTTTACAAAGACTTATTAGGAATTAGATTAAACTGATTCAAGAGACATAGCAAACTAGATTTAATGACCAAAATGACAGCTATTAGAACTGAAACTAAGCAATTACCAAGACTAGAACTCAATTAAGCTGTTATGCTAAAAAGTGAATGGAATGATGAAGAAACTACAAATGACACTCAAATCAGTACACAAGAATGAAGTAACTGAACTACAAACACTTAAATCTCAATCAAACAACAGCAACTAATCAAGTATAACATGTAGCCATCAAAGTTAACTAAGAAAATGAGCTTGCAAAGACTGTTTTAGAGGAACAAAAAACAAGAGCTATGGAACCTATTGTAGAAGTCCTTTGGGAAGAAGAGGAGCGCTGAGCTCTCTTGCACTAGTGATACCACCACCTATCACTAGTATTCAACTAAAATCAACAATCAAACAACTGCAAATCATCAAACTGCCATGAAATCTTCAAGAACAATGGAAATACTTGAATTCTGATCAAACAGCTACAAAACTTCACCAATGTCAGTTATGATCATTGGTTGATCATAACAAACATCAAACAGCAACTAGTATATCCAATAGCAACAAGAATCAACAGGAATTTGAAGAACAAAATTTGGCGGGAAAAGGTAATTTGAAATTTATTGGATGAATTCAGTTACAAAAGTGGTTACAAGCTACTAACTAACTAACTGACTCAAGAGTTTGTCAGACTCTTGAGTAGTTAGGGGAAAAGTGAGGGAAAAATGGAAAGGAAAAGTTAACTATGTGTTTTACAAAATTAAGCTACAATGAGAAATGAGGTACAAGCTATCTATTTATAGGCAAGAATTGAGAGTTTGTTGGAGTTGTGACGTGTCAGAACCAATAACAACTTGCCACGTGGAAGAATTCTGCATTTGCTCTTTGAAGGTGATGAACTAATTTGGGTGTTTTTTATTGAGTGGATAATTTGTTAATTGGATTGCACCATTGAATTCCTCTCTTCAAAACGAGCAAAATTGATGTTTTGATCTTCTCATGAAACGCCCTCTATCAAAAACCCGATCCTGGAAATATTTTTTGTTAAAGAAGATGACACGTGTCATTCCCTGGTTGGCTTAAAACAAGTCACACGGATTGAAACTGTTGAGATATGATATTAAATGTGGCGGAAGTTAATGGGAAATTAATGCTTGATCCGTGTTTACTATTTCCTTGCTTCTGATTGGTTTAGAGCTAATGCACATGGATCATGTCTTGTAATATTTTCCAAACTTGGCAAAACAAGCCCCTTGACTTGGCAGATTCTTATTTCAAGCTAGTATCTTCATTCCTTTGACATTTTTGGTCCTTTAACTTCCATAATTTGTACAAAATGGTCCTTTGACTGAGTTGACTTGATAGTTTGACCAGGTTTGACTTGAATCTTGACTTTTCATAATTTGCACTTCTAGTCCTTCAACTTTCACAACTTGTCAAGATAGGTCCTTGAACTTCAAAGTCTTGTCACTTTTGATCCTCTTTTGTCTTTTTCATCCATTTGAGCTTGGTTTTTCCTTGTTTGCTTGAAATTGTATCCTTTTACCTACATAAGATCACACAAACACAACATACCACATAACACTGCTTTTTACAAGATAAATGGGTATTTTGCTTCATGTTTTAGGGTTATTTGTTGATAAAAGGATATGAGTTTAAGCTCATATCAGACTTGTTCTTCGATAAATTTTCAGAATAGGTCTTGGACATCCGTTCTTTAAGCACTCCTGATCTTTTGACTTAGTCTTTTCCCGTTTTCTTCGATAAAAGCCCGTGAAAGCCCGTGTTTTCTTCCTTTTTCATCTTTTGGTCCTAAAACACAATAAAAACACAAACCACGCATAATTCCGACTTTTACGACATAAATCACACGTTTTGGTCTTGTTATTATTGGAAATAAGTGGTAAAAGGATAAGTGTTTTCACACTTATTAAATCCCCTACACTTGACCATTGCAATGTAATACTCGGTTTTACCCTTGTATAAAATAATGTTAGTCCCAAGTCTTTTCGAATTGAAAACCGGTCTTAAGTGCGACTCAATCGTCTTTTGGTGAATCAAGAGAATGGATTGGTTTGTTAATTTTTAACTAATAGCAAGAAATTAAAGTGTCGTTGAGTAAATGGAAGAATTAAGATTAATATTAAAATGACAAGTAAAATAAATGCATGGAAACTTAAAGGTGACAATGGAAAAAGAACTAACAAACTAAATAAAACTAACACTTGGAAAATTTTCTGAAAATAAAAAGTACTAAAAGAAAGTAAGATCGGAGTAAACCAAAACAAGCCAAAAGAACCCCCCGATCGGAATGTATTCCGATCGGTTGATCGGAATATGGGATGGGGACACAATCGGAATATACCAAAAATAGAACCAATCGGAATAACCTCTAAGACTCCCAATCGGAATAATTGATTAAGCACAATCGGAATGTTTGAAATCTCATCAATCGGAATAATGCAACTGGGCGTGGTCGGAAAGCCAAAACCCTAATCCGATCGAGGGTGATCGGAATGAGGGGTGTTCAATCGGAACACACAAAGCCCTCTTCCGATTGATCAATCGGAAAAGTGAGGGTGTTGATCGGAATGGCTGCAGTTGGAAGGGACCAATCGGAAAGGGGTTTTGAACCCTTTCCTAAAATTGTGGAAATCGGAAAAGCTAGGTAATAAGCTAAAGTTATAAGCTAATACCCGAAACTTATCAATCCAAATACTTAACCGAATCAAATAAGCACTTTAATCAACTTATCTAACTCGAAATCAAACAACTTTTTAGATTAAACAATAAAAACATAAACTTTTTAATAAAACTTTTTAATAAGAAAAATAAGCTAACCATAAAAATAAGCCAATAAGCACAAAAGTCTTAAAGCTTAATCAAATGAAAACTTATAAAATGATCAAAAGATTAACTTTTAAGCACGAAATCAATTAGAACAACACGGATCTTATGATATACGCACCAAAATCAATCTAAAATCAAAGAAAAGTAGAATGAGATTAAGGAATAAAAGCTTAAAATGAACTTGATTAATAAAAATAAGCAATACAAAGTGTTTAATCTTGAAAGATTAAAAGAAAAAGATGAACTAGTGAGAGAAAGTTTAAGACTTTCTCTCTCTAAAACTAGAGAAAACTAAGAAAAAGTGAAAAATTAACTAAAAACTCTAACCACCCTCCTAATGACTATTAGGAGGGTATTTATAGGGAAGGTGGAAGGAGTGCATGTGTTGCATCTTCTTTCTTGCTTTCTTCACGTTTTCTCGACTCGACTTTAATTCTTCGTCTTTGTCGTCTCGGGATTTGAACTTGTCTTTTAATTTTCTTCTTCTATTAGACTTAAGTTCTTCGACTTCGTTAAACTTCCGTCTTTTGACTTTTTCTTCGATAAATCTTCAGAATAGGTCTTGGACTTCCGTTCTTTTTGCACTCTTGATCTTTTGACTTCGTCTTTTTCCCGTTTTCTTCAATAAAAGCCCGTGAAAGCCCGTGTTTTCTTCTTTTTTCATATTTTGGTCCTAAAACACAATAAAAACACAAACTACGTATAATTCCGACTTTTACGACATAAATCACACGTTTTGGTCTTGTTATTATTGGAAATAAGTGGTAAAAGGATAAGTGTTTTCACACTTATTACAATGCCCTCATGCAATGCATTAATTTTAAGCACGGTTTACATTTCCCATCATAAATAACCTACCTTGGCCTTTATTAAATACTAAAGATGAAAAGATAGAAACAAGTAAAGAAATTAAAAACTTACATTGGTTTTGGCAGCCATGAACGTTTATCATCCTCAAGTTTCACGTTCCCCATACCAAGCTTAAAAACGAGATCATTGTTATTATAAGTTAGCAAACTATCACGAACTCATGTGGGCCAATTATTCACTTAGACTCCCTTATTCCTATGGGTATCTCTTATATTTTATTATTTGTCTTGAATGATCATGAGGATGCATTGTTTGACTTATTTCGATAGGTATTTAGTCTGAAAATAAAGTGTACGATTTAATCAATAGTTAGCTAAAGGACCAAATCTTTTAAAACTGCTTCTCGGGACCTCATAAAGTTCATATCTTGGCATAACTTGCTTCACGATTTGAGACCTTTCTCGGACCGATATTTGGCAGCGACTTCATACTTCGAATCTTCGAGAGACGTTCTTGAAATTATGGTCTTTTCTTCATAATGGGAATTTCTTTACTTGAAGTTTTTGAGAGATTCTTCATCTTTGGACCACGACTTCTTCATTTTTCTCCAATCTTTATTTTGTACTTTGATATACAACGATCCAACTCCTTTTAGGATTTGGATCTATTTATCCTCATACCTTGTTAGGGTCTTTTCGGATAGACTTCTCCATGACTTTTGGGGAGTTTTTGCTTTTCGTCGTGTGTCTCGATCCTTCATATTGATTTTCGATAAATGATTCTTCACATCACTTTTGGATCTTTAGCAACAAAATGTAGCCCTCATGCCTTGTTAGGGCCTTTTCGGACTCGCCAATCTTCGCATCCCGCTTCAAAAAGTTATGCCTTGGCTATGAACTCTAATCCGTACCGAGCAACTTTTAAACGATTTGGGGCTAGAAGCTAAGTAACCTTTCAAATCGTACAACCTTACTTATTAGCAGATAAATTATTTAGCAAGCGGAGGGAGAATAGGCTCATAATTAACTCACATAAATTCACGAAAGAATACCGAACTTATAATTGACTCTATCATCTCTCGTTCTCCACAGTTTAAAATCTCAAGGAATGAGACTCGTGGATGCTTAGCCTATTAAATCAAAGTTTTGGGTTTTCGAGTCATCTATAGGATCTTGCAAATTCTTGGACTTTTTCAAGTTTAGAAATCGCATTTTAAAGTTCCCTTGATAAACGACTCTCTAGGATCAATTATAGGAACTTGCGAAAAGTTCTTGTTCTTAACCCGTGAGAGTTAAGACTTTCGCGTTTTATAGCTCCCTATATAAAAGCCTAGCAAAACTTGACTTAAACACGTTAAGGATACTAGCTAGAGTAAACTCGGGTTGAGTCAAAATGTTCACGACTAAGAAAAATCTAAAACCACTTTATTGAAAATTTATTCTAGCAATGGGAAGAAAATAAACATATCAACGGAAAATACAACTATACAATAGGCCAAAATAGATTAAAAATTTTGAAAAATGTCGAAAAATCAAATTTTCCGGTTAAAATGAGGGCAAATTCATGGAAAAGACCACTTACTTCGATAGAAGTCCCCCTACACTTGAGATAAACATTGTCCTCAATGTTTGAGCATGTGGGAGTAAACTCCCCTACACTTAGGACATTGTGCACTTTGTTTAAATCTTGCTAAGGAAAGGACAACTAAAGTGAATTCAATGTAAACATATAAAATATGAACTATTGAATCACAAGAGTTTAGGATAGAACCGGGAGAATGGGAACACGGTATCACGGTTCGTCAAAAGTCAGCAAGGTGGATCTTTGAAGCTTTAATCCCTGCACAGCACAAGAAACAAGACAACAAACACATACGGGGCTCCCCCTACACTTATTATGAAAGCAGTAAAGGATAGAACACGGGTTGCCTTCCGAGAAGCGCTTGTTTTTGTTCACCGAGTCACGAGCCTGACTCGACCCAAATTTTAGTTCATGGGGAACGTGGTGAGGGATGGAATCATCTCTTGGGAGATGTCCTCACCAAAGTACAGCTTCAGACGCTGGCCATTCACCTTGAAATTGGGCCCATTTGGCTGAGAAAGCTCAATGGTCCCATATGGAAAGACTTTGGTGACGGTGAATGAACCAGACCAGCGGCTCTTCAACTTGCCAGAGAAGATCTTCAACCGAGAGTTAAAGAGTAAGACTTGATCACCAACGTGGAACTCTCGGTTCTTGATTTTAGCATCGTGGATAATCTTCGTCTTCTCCTTGTAGATCAGCGAGTTCTCATAAGCTTCATTCCTCAGTTCAGTTAGCTCGTTGAGTTGTATCTTGCGATGATCACCGGCTTTGTTGATGTCGAAGTTCGCCCACTTCAAGGCCCAGTGCGCCTTATGTTCCAGCTCGATTGGGAGGTGGCAGGCTTTCCCGTACACAAGACGATAAGGTGTACAACCGATCGGGGTCTTGTAAGCAGTACGGAAAGCCCATAGAGCATCATCTAACTTATCGGCCCAAGCGGCGCGATGCTCTCCCACAGTACGCTCCAAAATTCTCTTCAAGCCACGGTTGGAAATCTTGGCTTGCCCATTGGTTTGGGGATGATAGGCGGTGGAAAGACGGTGATTGACACCATACTTAGCCATGACTCGTGCAAATTTATCGTTGCAAAAATGAGTCCCGCGGTCACTGATAATAGCACGAGGAACGCCAAATCGAGCGAAAAGTTGCTTCAAAAAGTTCACAACCACCCTCGCATCATTCGTAGGAAGAGCCTTAGCTTCAACCCATTTAGAAACGTAGTCGACAGCGACAAGGATGTACTTGTTCCCTTTGGAGGATGGAAATGGCCCCATAAAGTCGATGCCCCATACATCAAATATTTCACATTCCTATATGAAATTTTGAGGCATCTCATCCTTATGTGTGATCTTGCCTTGGCGTTGGCAAGTATCACAATGCTTAACCATTTCGTGAGCGTCACGATAAATGGTGGGCCAATAGAATCCAGAATCAAACACTTTCTTAGCGGTGTAGTTGGGACCAAAGTGACCACCGGTGGGTCCTTTGTGGCAAGCTTGGAGAATGTCAAAAGCTGCCGGTCCGTCAACACATCGACGAATGATCAGATCAGCACATTGTTTGAATAGATAAGGGTCATCCCAAAAGTAAGTCTTAACATCATTCAAGAACTTCTTCTTTTGTTGGGATGTTAACCCTTTGATGAGAATACCACCCGCTAAGTAGTTTGTGATGTCCGCAAACCACGGGGTGTCATCCAGATTGAGATTTATAGACATTAAGGTCTCAAAGGGGAAAGAGTCGTTGATCTCTTTGTTCGGATGATCCCCTTGATATGGATCCTCAAGTCTGCTCAAATGATCCGCGGCCAGGTTTTCGGCTCCCTTCATGTTACGAATTTCAATGTTGAATTCTTAAAGGAGTAAAACCCAGCGAAGAAGTCTTGGCTTAGAATCATTCTTAGTCATCAAGTACTTCAATGCGGAGTGGTCCGTGTATACTATGGTGGTGGATAAAACAAGATAGGGGCGAAATTTCTCAAAAGCATAGACAACAGCTAAAAGCTCTTTTTCGGTTGTCGTATAATGCAATTGAGCCCCCGTCATTGTTTTGCTAGCGTAGTGGATTGGTTGGAAGTGTTTATTCACTCGTTGGCCCAAAACCGCACCAATAGCAAAGTCGCTAGCATCGCACATCAATTCAAAAGGCAGCTCCCAATTAGGGGTAACCAAGACCGGTGCCTTAGTTAGCTTACCCTTGAGAAGATTAAAGGCTTCGAGACACTCTTTAGAAAAGATAAAAGGAGTATCCTTTTCCAAGAGGTGGGTCATCGGGCGAGCGATTTTAGAGAAATCCTGAATGAATCGACGATAGAAACTCGCATGACCCAGAAAACTTCTCACACCCTTCACGGTTGAAGGTGGAGGTAATTTGGCTATGACATCTACTTTAGCACGGTCGACTTCAAGACCGGCTTTAGAGATTTTGTGTCCTAGCACAATGCCTTCTTTTACCATAAAATGGCATTTTTCCCAATTCAGAACAAGGCGAGTGTCTTCGCACCGCTTAAGCATATGTTCCAAATTGGTAAGGCAAGAAGAGAAGGAATCCCCAAAGACCGAGAAATCATCCATGAAGACTTCCATGGTTTGTTCAACCATGTCATGGAAGATAGCCAACATGCACCTTTGGAAAGTCCCAGGGGCATTGCATAAGCCAAAAGGCATTCTTTTATAAGCAAATGTGCCATAGGGACAAGTGAATGTTGTCTTCTCTTGATCTTGGGGATCGATGGGTATTTGGAAATAACCCGAGAAACCATCAAGAAAGCAGTAATATTCATTACCCGCTAAACGTTCAAGCATTTGGTCCATAAAAGGTAGAGGGAAATGATCCTTTCTCGTGGCATCATTGAGTTTGCGGTAGTCTATACAAACTCTCCACCCAGTAACGAGACGGGTAGGAATCAACTCGTTGTTAGCATTGGGCACAACGGTGATGCCGCCTTTCTTAGGCACACAATGGACTGGACTAACCCATGGTGAATCCGAAATAGGGTAAATCATACCTGCATCAAGAAGTTTGATAACCTCTTTTTTGATGACTTCATGGATTTTGGGATTCACCCTTCGTTGGCTTTGAATTGTGGGCTTAAAGTCATCCTCCATGAGAATTTTATGTGTGCAGAAGTGAGGATCAATTCCACGGATGTCGGAGATTTTCCACGCGATAGCTCTTTTATGCTTCTTCAACACAGTGACAAGTCGGGCTTTTTCGTCTTTTGTCAGATCCTTTGCGATGATGATCGGTAGCTTCTCGTCGGCTTCTAGGAAAACGTACTCAAGATGAGGGGGTAGGTCCTTAAGCTCAAGAGTGGGAGGATCCTCAATAGATGGTGAAACTAACGATGGATCATCATTAGTCACCTCTTGAGAAGGAGGAGAAAACGGGTCCTCATTGAGAAGTTTCTCAATAGTACGAATGTCTTCATCCCAATTGGTGGACAAATTATCATACTTAATATCGAGAGGACCCAAGCTAGCTTCGAAATCATCCAAGTCACTTTCTCCGAAAGGAGTCAATGCTGGAGCAATTGAGGCAACGGTCTCAACATTGGGTAGAGAAGAGAGAGTACTTTTGCAAGCATCATGAAAATGTTCTTCACAAGCCTCATCGAGAACATCAATAGCATTAACACTCTCATATGAATAAGGTTGCTTAGAAATCTTACCCATGTTGAAGACAATTTTATCGTCACCAACTCTCATGATTATTTCGCCTGCGGCTACATCAATGAGAGTGCGACCGGTCCTCAGGAATGGACGTCCAACGATTAATGGAACACGAGGGTCCATCTCGTAATCAACGACAACAAAATCCGCCGGGAAGGTGAATTTGTCGACGCCAACAAAGACATCTTCGGCTATCCCCACTGGATAAGCAACCGTACGGTTGGCTAATTCCAAAGTCATTTTGGTGGGGACTAGCTCGGGGAGAGATAATTGCTTCCAAACACTTAATGGCATTAAGTTTATACTGGCACCTAGATCGGCTAGGGCCATGCAATTCTCTACTCCCGGGAAGTTGCAAGGAATCAAGAAGCGACCCGGATCACCAAGTTTGGTGGGCAATTTCCTTAAGAGCACTGCGGAGCAGTTCTCATTAAGTTGGGTCTGAGCGATATCAAGAAGCTTTTCCTTATCACTTAGAAGATCTTTAAACATCTTAGCGTATTTGGGCATGTGAGCGAGAGCCTCGGCAAAGGAGATGTTAAAATTCAATTGTTGAAACATTTTTAGAAAGTTTGAAACCTAAATATCATCCTTGCTCTTTTGCTTCTCTTTCCTCAACCTTGAAGGATAAGGTATATTGGATGAAGAAGAAGGCTTTAAGGGAATAGGCTCACTCACAACCACGGGTGGTGGGGAAATGGGGATAGAAGGTGAAGGAGATGAAGAAAGTTGCTCGTTTTCCTTGTTCACAATCACGGGTGGAGGTGTAGGAAGCTCGGGTTCCATATAACCTTTTCCACTTCGAGTGGTGATTGCTTTCATCTCCCCTCTTGGATTCGCAACGGTATTACTCGGAAGAGTACCCGAAGAAGAGGGTTGATTACTTTGGATGAACGAACCAATCATATCACGAAGGTGAACAGCTTGATTATTAAAAGAGTTTTGCATATTTGCATTAATTGCATCGCTGTGTTTAGCCATGTCATTCCTTAGCTCGGCTCGAATATCGTTCCCTTGTTTTGCCATTTCTCCCTTCAAGTTGCGGACTTGACTCTGAAGATTCGTCACCAACTCCCGATTAGTCTTCATAAATGTCTCGACATCTGGATTAACTGCCATCGGTTGATTGAGAGGTGGAGCCTGGTAAGCTTGAGAATTTCCTTGAGTTGGGTATGGGTTTCTTTGGGATTGATATTGATTATTTGCACGAGGTTGGGATTGGTTTGCAGGAGGGAAACCGGGAGGAGCAAGATAATTGTTGGAGCGATAACTTAGCAAGTTACGGTCTCCTTGAGGGCGAGCTTGATAGCCTCCCGTGGGATAAGTACCATATGCTGCGTTAACGTCTTCAGAATAATTGCCGTGAGTAGAAGGACACTCATTGTAGGAATGAGGACCACCACATGTGTCACAAGAAATAGCAACGGCTTTAGCTTGTTGAGTTTGGTTAGAAGTCAAAATTTGGAGACTTTTGTTAATATCAAGAATAGCACGTTCCAAAACAGACGAGTTGGTGGTGGAAGAAGTAGATGAAACATTGACTCTCTGATTAGATCTTGAGGATGCTGAAGAATCCCAATTCTTGTGGTGAGTAGTCATGTTTTCAATCAACTCTCGACACTCTTCCGGTCTCCTTTTCATAAAAGTACCACCGGCGGCGGCATTGATCGTGTCACGATCACGAAAAGTGAGACCATTGTAAAAGGTGTCAATGAGAGTGACGGGGAGCATATTGTGATTGGGACAGCGGTCGATCAAATCATTGTATCGTTCCCAAGCATCGAAAAGTGATTCATAATTCTCTTGCATGAATCCACTAATTTGGTTACGAAGGCTAGTGACCATGGATGGGGGAAAGTAGCGCGATAAAAAGCGTTGAGTCATGTCATTCCACGTATGAATAGAATTATTAGGAAGACAATCAAACCATTTTTCGGCATGGTGAGAAAGCGAGTGTGGAAAAAGTTGAAGGCGAAGGTCATCCATAGAAACACCAGAGCACTTCATGCTTTGGGTCATGGTTATGAATTTGTCGAGGTGTTTGTTGGCATCATCATCCGGAATTCCACGAAACGGGTTCGTTTGCACTTGTTGGATCATGTGATGCTTCAACGAAAACTCTTGAGCCGTGACGTGCATTGGCGCAATCGGGCCTCCGCGTCCGTTCATGGTGGGTTGACACAATTCCTCCATTGTTCGTAAATCAGGCAAGAGGACATTGTTGTTGTTGTTGTTGTTGTTGTTGTTATTCAAATTGTGTTGAGGTGGGTGATTATTGTTGTTATTAACACCAGCCATATCTAAATCTTCACGAGTCTCGGGCTCAGAATAGTTCGAAGATCTAGTACGCATACACCTGCAGAAGAAAAATATACACAAAGAATATCTATATAATCTTTTTGGTGCAAAACCTTTGGACAAGAATTTTTTTTTTTGTTTTTTTTGTTTTTTTTTATGTTTTTGTATTTTTGAAGAGTTTTATATTTTTTGGATTTTTTGAAAATTTTTTAAAGCAAGGAAAATAACGTTCAAAGAACGGATCCCAAAATTCAATGCGTCTCTCACTAGAAACCGTTTATCGTAACGAAAAGAGCCGGCAGCGGCGCCATTTAATACTTGGTTTTTAGGCCTCGTATAAAATATAGTTGTCCCAAGTCTTTTCGAATTGAAAACCGGTCTTAAGTGTGACTCAATCGTCTTTTGGTGAATCAATGGTTTGGTTTGTTTGTCTAAATTGAACTATTAGCAAGTAATTAAAGTGTCGTTGAGTAAATTTGAAACTTGGACAAAATTAAAGTTAAAGTTAAATAAGAAAGTACTTGAAACTTAAAGCTTTGAAAAACTTAAAAACTTAAAAACTTAATCAATCGGAATAAAACAATTCATGTCCATCGGAATCACCAAAATAGCATCTATCGGAATAATTATCAAAATCCCTATCGGAATAATTAAGATCAATACCCATCGGAATACAACTATGCAAGGTCTATCGCAATGAGTATCTATCGGAAAGCTTACTATCGCAATGTGCATAATCGCAATAACTCTATCGAAAAATGGGCAGCACTTCGTCTTAACCAAGACCTTGATCCCGTCGAAATATGCGATCGCAATAAGAGATCGCAACCCAGATCGGAATAAGGGGTAATTACCAACCGATCGCAAAGTAGAACCCTATTGGGTTATTGCGATCAAATACCAAAACCTATCGGAAAGTGTATAAGCCGTCGGAATGTGTACCAAAACCCTAAAAGGTAACTGTTTCCGAAATTGGTGGCAAGAGTAAAACTCAATAAGCAAATGAAATAAGCTATTCTAACCGGATCTTAACAATTCAAAAAGCTTAAATTTAATGACTTCTAAAACATAAAAGATCAAAACTTTATGAAATGAACTTTAAACTTACTAAAACCTTTTTCAAAATCCGAAAACCAATAAGCTAAGACTTGTAACTAGCCAATAAGCATTGAGAGCTTATAACTAATACACGAAAGCTTATGTAGAAACAAAGGGAATAAATCTTCTAACCATACAATCTCAACTTCAATCACGAAATATGGAAGATTCGGATCAAAGGAAAGATTTCGAATCAAAAATTCAAATAAGCCAAGAAATGTAGAATGAGATAAAAGAACACAAAGCTCAAACTTGAAATTGATTAAAGGAATCCAAATACAAAGATTAATGAAAGCTTGAAAGAAAGGAAAAATGAAAAGCTTAGTGAGAGAAAGTTTAGAACTTTCTCTCTCTAAAAACTAGAAAGAAAACTTAAAAGTAAAAACTAGCTAACTCCCCTCCTAATGTGATTAGGAGGATATTTATAGGGAAGTGGGAGGCATGTGTGGTGCTTTCTTCTTTCTTTTCTTCTTGACTCGATTAAATTCATTTTGGTCTTTCTCGATGTCGTCTCGGGATTAATTAAACTCGTCTTAACATTTCTTCATTTATTTAGACTCGAGTTCTTCGACTTCATTAAACTTTCGTCTTTAGACTTGTTCTTCGATAAATTTTCAGAATAGGTCTTGGACATCCGTTCTTTAAGCACTCCTGATCTTTTGACTTAGTCTTTTCCCGTTTTCTTCGATAAAAGCCCGTGAAAGCCCGTGTTTTCTTCCTTTTTCATCTTTTGGTCCTAAAACACAATAAAAACACAAACCACGCATAATTCCGACTTTTACGACATAAATCACACGTTTTGGTCTTGTTATTATTGGAAATAAGTGGTAAAAGGATAAGTGTTTTCACACTTATTAACCATGGATGGTGGAAAGTAGCGCGACAAAAAGCGTTGAGTCATGTCATCCCAAGTGTGAATAGAATTCTGCGGGAGACGGTCAAACCATTTCTCGGCATGATGTAATAAAGTATGTGGAAAGAGTTGTAGGCGAAGTTCATCCATTGTGGCACCGGCCAACTTCATGCTTTGGGTGATTGTAATGAACTTGTCGAGGTGTTTGTTGGCATCATCATCAGGCAATCCACGGAATGGGTTTGTTTGCACTTGCTGAATCATGTGGTGCTTCAACGAAAACAGGAGCGTTGATTGGCATTGGCGCAATCGGTCATCCTCGTCCAAACATGGTTGGTTGACAAAGTTCCTCCATGGTCCGAAGATCGGGTTGTGGAAGAGCATTGTTATTATTATTAGGGTGCGGTGGATTATTGTTGTTAACACCAGACATAGCTAAATCTTCTTGAGGCTCGGGCTCTTGATAATTAGAAGATCTAGTACGTATGCACCTACAAAGACAAAAGAAAAAGAAACCAAACACAAAAACAATATATATACACAATAAAGATAAAATCTTTTTGGATTTTTGAAAAAATTTTAATTTTTATGAATTTTTAATTTTTTATGATTTTTTTTAATTTTTTATGCAAGAAAAGTAACGCTCACAAGTGAACGGATCCCAAAAAGCAACGCGTCTCTCACAGAAAACCGCTAAACTTTACGAAAAGAGCCGGCAGCGGCGCCATTTGATAACTAGATTTTACTCAGGTTAAAAAGTTCTTTGTCGTGTATCTCTTCGAATTGAAAAACTTGTGTTTAATGTGTGACTCAATTTTATTTTGGTGGAAACAAAGATGTGTCGTTGTAGTTTTTTTAAAAATAAAGGTGCGGAACAATTAAAGTAATAGTTTTCTTAAAGTAAATCTAAGTCTAATTAAAATAATGGTGCAAGTATTTAAAAGCGTGACTGAAATTAAAAGGCACTAAAATAAATGACGTAAACTTAAATCTATCTAAGGCAATCTTAAAACGCAACTAAAACTTAAACTAAGGCAAAACTAAAATAAAGCTAAGACGAATAATCTTAAAGTGCAATTAAATAAAAAGGCGGGAAAAATAAACTTTTAAAATAAAAGACAGAAAATTAAAAAGGAACACTAAGAAAAACCTGACAAGAAACCCTTGATTCGGAAGTTCAAAACTTCCGAATGAACTAGCTTGATTCGGAACTTAGCCCTTGATTCGGAACTTTTAAGTTCCGAATGAACAAAAAGTTGTTGATCCGGAACTTTGTCCTTCGTCCGGAACTTGGTTCGGAAGATCTGCTTGACTCGGAACTTTGTCCTTCGTCCGGAAGTTCGTCCGGAACTTTGTTCGGAAGTCTTTACTCGGAACTTCGTCCGGAAGTATTGATCCGGAACTTTTTAAAGTTCCGAATGAATTGCTTGATCCGGAACCTTTTAAGTTCCGAATGAAGGTCTTGACTCGGAAGTTTTAAAGTTTCGAATGAACAATGCTTGACCCGGAACTTCTGAGTTCCGAATGAAAGAACTTCTTCCCTTGATCCGGAAGTTTGAGACTTCCGGATGAAGCCACTGGTTCGGAACTTTGAAAGTTCCGAATGAACACTCCTCTTCTTGTCTTGGCTCGGAAGTTTTCCTGGGAATATCAGAAACAGCAACAAACTTCCCGAAGAACAAGGGATCAAATAAAACAAGAAATATATCACAGATTTCAACAAAATCAAACACACGACTTAATCAATCTAATAACGAATCTACAATTAATCATAAACAAACATTCAATATCAAGAAATCTAACAACTTTAACCACAATAATCAAAAATCACTTGGATCAAAATAAAAGCATGAACATGAACACAAACATAAACATAAAAATCAAAGATTAAGAAAGGTAGATAAGAGATTGACAAGATAAAGTAAAGATTGACAATAATTAAATGAAAACTTACTTGAAATTAAATGAATTTAAGGTGCAAGACAAGGTATTTGAATTGGACAAGAAATTAAATGACATGTATTTAAAAGTGGAAGACTAATTGTCACACTTAGCCAACAAGAAAGAAATGATTATCATCCTAATCTATATATAGGGGAGGATTAGGAAGCTTCCTTCCCTCTTTCCTTTTCTCTTAATTGCGTCATTAGGTCCCTCCTTCCTTTAATCTTCATTAATTGCATACTTAGTCCTTTTCTTCTAATCTTCTTTAAACTTGGACTTAAGGGACTTTTGGCTTCGGGATTTCTTTGAACTCGTCTTTAAATTCTTCAATAAAATAGACTTGAATTCTTTGGCTTTTGATAAACTTCCGTCTTTTGACTTTTTCTTCGATAAATCTTCAGAATTGGTCTTGTACTTCCGTTCTTTTTGCACTCTTGACTTCGTCTTTCATCTTTTTCTTCAATAAAAGTCCGTAAATGCCCGTGAATTCCCGTGTTTTCTCTACTTTTCACCTTTTCGTCCTAAATCACAACAAAAACACAAACCACGCATAATTCCGACATAAAAGACATAAAATACACGTTTTGGTCCGGTTATTATTGTAATTAAGTGGTAGAAAAGATGGGTGTTTACACACCTATCATGGGCATAAGTCGCAAATAGTCAAGAGTTTTCCAAATGGCTAGGAGCATAACGTTAATACTAGCTCCTAGATCGGCTAGAGCTTTGTATTCCCCAATCTCATCAAAAACACAAGGTATCAAGAATTGACCCGGATCTTTATATTTCTTAGGAATGAAATCAAAGAAATCCGAAGTACTAATCACATTCAAAGTAGCCTTGGTGACTTCAAGAAAACTTTGTTTAGGTGGAACATAAATTTTCTCGATCACTCTTTCCTCATTATCATCATCATAAACGGTTATGGCCTTAAGCTCTCCCCTCGGGTTTGGAATGGTATTACTAGGTAAGCAACCCGAAGAAGTAGATGGTTTAGACATAAATCCCTCAAACATCGAAAGCAATTTATTTTGACCTTGTTCCAAACTTTGTTGCATACGATTATGACTTTGCTATAATCTTTGCTCAAAACGGTTTTGGTTTTGTTCTAGCCTTTGTTGATTAAGCTCAATCTTGTTATTTTGCCCTTTAATCGTGTTTTGAAACTCATTTTTCAAAGTTGCCATTTGTCCTTGAAGATTATTTTGAAAAGCTTTCAAATTTGCCTCATTCGTTTTAATGTAGCTTGACAAATCATTTTGATTATTCCCTTGAAAACATTGATTGTTTTGATTAGCATTAAACCCATTTCCTTGATTAAAATTCCCTTGGTTACCACGGTTAAAATTATTCCCATTGTTTCCATTGTTGTACCTATTTTGAACCGGTGGAAAACCCGGTGGAGCAACATGATTTTGACGAGGAACTTGACCGTTGGAGCCATAAGTTCCTGTCGCGACAAAAGCACTAGCTTGATCAAAATCCGTGTTTAAACAAGCATAATTAGGATGTGCTCCACCACATGATACACAAAAACTCTCAACCATATTAATGGATCCCTGAGGATTCTTCCTAAGCTCATTTAAAAGCGTGTCAATCTTAGAGTCCAATCTAGCAATCTCGACATTAGATGAATTCACATTGGAAACAACCGGTGTGTTTCGTGAATATTGTGCTCTAGACTTATCCTCAATTATTCTCCACGCGTCTCTCGGAGTTTTTCTTAAAAGATTACCACCCGCGGCGGCATTTAAAGAATCTTGTTCAATCATATTAAGCCCACTAAATCATCCCATGTTAAGATCGAACCCGGTGGTTCTTTCTCATACGAAAGCTTAGCATTACCCTCGAGCGAGTACGGAAAAAGCATGAGCTTAATCACGTCATTCGGTACATCTCTAAACTTGAGAGTCGAGATAATTCGATTAAAATTCCGAATGTGAGAATGCGGGCTATCGATCTCATTGCCACGAAATTGGTCGGCACGAATGAGCGATAGAAGACCCGTCTTAATCTTAAAATGATCCGCCAAAATAGCCGGCACAACGATTGCTTCCCCATACCCTTCGGTGGATGCACGGAGCAATTCCTCCATTGTTCGATTATCGGCCATCTCTACAACAATAGGTGGAAGCTCGGGTTCCACTATTCGTTGTTGACGATTTCTATTTCTACGAGGAATATTTTCAAGCCTATTAAAATCAATCACAAGACGAGAAGAACGTAATTGCATACACTACAAATACGAGAATTTAGAGGATTGAAGAAAAGAAATTAGACAAGAAGAAGATTATTTTTTTGGTATTTATTTGGTATTGCTCAATCAATAATGATCGATAAAAAACAAGGAATAAGGATAACTACTATGGAAGTAAATTAACCTCGGTCGACTTTGAAACGATAGGTGAAAACCTAAACGTCTCGAGGTTCAATAAGTAAACAACAAAAATAAGATTTATTACTACTTGAGTCGGCAAACCAATAATAGGTTGTCCCTCTCAATATACGCACAAGCAAGCGGGGAAACGAGGTGGCACAAAGCACTTAAAAACCTTTTTCCTTAGACGGCCTTTTATAGCACGTCGCCTTATACCCACCTTATAGTTTGTATAAATCGAGTTCAAACTTCTTATTAGTATTTATATATTTTGCCTTTATTTTTGTTTTGGATTCGACTACAATAGCTAGGTGATGAAATCCCAACTAAGGCTTATTTGAAAGATATGTAAAATTATTGTGCTACGTAATGCAATATATTATTCACAAAAAATGAGAAAACCGATACATACTATATAATAGAAAAATAACAAAACTTTCCGAGGACGGAAAGGGTCTTCAAATCAACGATCAACAAATCTCCACAAAGACGAATCGTACACAAGATCCCCGGCAGCGGCGCCAAAATTTTTGATGTGTCGTGATGTGTATAGTGATTTATTTGATATTACGTTATAGGGTAAATTAGAAAATTACCTTTAGGAAAAAGTAATAGACTAATAATACCAATGACGAATTCAATTAAACACGTTGGTGAGTCGAGTTCGTTGTACACGAAGATCTTATGAATTTGAGACGTTTCGTTTTGATTGGGACAATTGATTTGACTTGGTTTTCGGTTTTTAATCTACAATTTAAATCTACCAATTTTAAACTAATTAGTTTTAACCTAAAGTGCATGAATCGTAAACCCCCCTATTTTTAGAATCTAAAAAACAATTAATCATTTAAAAATTAAAACTATTAAAAAAAATTAATCTATTTTAATAAACTATAAAAATTTAATCTCTTTAGAAATTATAACTTTTACTCTACTTAAAAATCTACTTAACTTTTTAAAACTAATTTACTTTATTTAAAAATACTTTAAACAAATCTATTTAAAAACTATATTTATTTAAATCTAAAGTTATAAAAATCTAATTAATTAAAATTTAAACTAATTAAACTTTTTAAATAAAAACATTTTTTTTTATATTTTTATTTTGTTTCTATTTATATTAATTAAACTAGAGTTTACTTTAAAGAAATAAGAATTAAGAAAACTATCTTAATACCTAACTTAAATTTAAAAAATCTATGATTAAAAATCTGCCAATTAATCCTACTATATTAATTCAACTATGGATAGTAAAACTAAAAAGTCATGGTGCCCAGATGGTTATCACCTTAAGCCTGTGACCAGGAGGTCACAGGTTCGATTCCAGGTAGAGACATATTTTTTTTGGATTTAATTTTTTTACAGATGATGCAAGATTATAGTCTCAGGAAAGACTTATGAAGCTTATTATGGTTAAGCTGTTAAAAAACAGCTTATGAGCTTAACAGAACAGTAACTCTGATAAGCTAAGAGTAAACATAACAAACCAAACAACCTAAATTTCAAGAAAGGCAGGCAAATCAATAGAGCAACTATATTAAAAAAAATCAATTTAACTATAACATTCAGCAATGAAATCGCACATTAGAAATCAGTAAACAAATCACTTACTAAAAGAAACATAAAAACTCAATTATCCTAATTACTCAGAAATAATTATATCGCAAATCTTCTCAACGAATTAACAAATTGATCTTATCAGCAAAGTTAAATCATTCCAAACTGAGCAGATAAACAAAACTTCACGAATTCAAATAATAGTAGAACAAATCCTATTAAGCAGCAGATTCTAAATATGGCAGATAATATCAATATTCAATCTAAAACAGCTTTACAAAACTATCAGAATCAAAAACGGATATTACTCTGAACAAATTTCCCAGACTAAAACTTAACCAACAACACTCTACACTTACTTACTAAACAGATTCATCAATTACACTAGCTAAAAACAGATTAAACAGATACTCATTTATCCTAAACAATCTTAACCTCTATCAATAAATAATCAGGCTCAGTAACATAAATCAAACAGTATGCACAACAATTTAACAAATTAAAATTGTAAATAACATAAAAGGTAGAAAGTTTAGAACCTTATGATGAACCCATTGGGAAGTAGATCAGTGCTGTGCTGCCTAAATGAACCCGAAACAATCATCAACCACCATGACCGTCACCCAGCAGCATCATTAACGACATTCAAACCATTTTTTATTTAATTTTTCCAGTAGGGAAAAATTAATTAGATCCTTTTTACTTTTGATAATAAAAATTAAGCTATTATTTAGCTTGTTCTCACCATCACAAATGTTATCCTTATGAAACAGATAATAAGTTTAATTTGTTTATCAACTTAAAGCAATAAAAGAAATTAAAGGAGACACGATGTAAATTAAAAATGATTAAACTTTCATTAATTTTCAGAAATTGTACAATACTTTATAAAAGAAATACAAATTAACCTAAAGCTATTTCTACAGAATAACATTAAAATAAAAGTAAAGGATGGTTTACAAGTAGAAAATGGGGGGTTTTTATAGCCTCCCCGAAGGCTGCTGAGGAGCGAATATCCGAATATTTTGAAGAATATTCCTCTTCAGTATTGGCCTTTGATCTTCTCTTCCTTTCTCTTTCTTTGATCGGATGGTGGTTATAGCACAACTAGCACACGGATTGCCTACGTGGCATCCGTGTGTGCTAGTTGTGCTTCTTCTGAGGCTTCTGATTGGTGGAATTGGAGGAATGAGGTGTAGCATCCAATAAGAATCAGCCACGTAACCTCTCCTCTACATGCTTTCTCTTCCTTAAAGATTGGGGGTTTTATTCCCCTTTTCTTGAATTTATTGATTAAATTAAAAGCCCTTTGTTTAATTGGGTTAATTATTGACTAGGGTTTTTGAATAGTAACATAAAAGTTACTGGTTTTTGTAAGGGTGAGATGGGGAAGACAAGTGAGAGAGAAACGATACATAGTTTGTATCGTTTTTTTTTATTTTTTGAGTGTAGGTGAAAACAAGTGGGTAGGATTTTGTCTTATTTAGTGACGTGTGAAGAAAATGGTGGGTGGGATTTTGGCAGTAAATGGGTAGTGAGAGTAAAAAATGTTTATTTATTAATGTGAGTATGGGATAACGTAATATGTAGGTGGGAGTGAACAAATTGTGTGAAGTTATTTATTTGGTGAAAACGTGTTATATACACGTTTCATTGAATATCAAAAACCCTAAGGCCCATTTACAATCTTATATTCGTTTCTTGTTCCATTCCATTCATGGGCTTTTGGCCCAAAATTCACCATCCATCCGTGAATATATCTCAAATGTTGGGCTTCAAATGGGCTATCTAAAAACTCATTTTATTAACTTGAATCATAAATGGGCTTTTGAGCCCATTTTCCCATTGTGGGACCCACTTGGCCCGTTTTCTCGATAAATAGTTAAATCCTCTAGAGTCGAGCTCGATTTTGGCTTCTATGATCTTTTTCTTCATTCTCGTGTCGATATTTGCTGGTTTTCGTGATCTTGGTACCAACACACATTCAAACAAGAAAACAACATATACAAGGCATATTTGATACATTATGTGCAATATTTCATTGTTTTATGCTACAAATGATATGAGTAATTACACTCATATCATTACTCACTTTGAAATGGGTTAAAAGGTCAAACTCGATGAGTTAGGCGGAATATTGAAGAACAAAGCTAGACTAGTAGCTCGTGGATACAAGCAATTATTGGGCATCGACTTTATGGAATCCTTTGCACATGTTGCCCGTTTGGAAGCTATTAGACTATTCCTCGCTTATGCAGCCCATATGAATATGATCGTCTATCAGATAGATGTGAAGACGACATTTCTTAATGGTGAAATCAAGGAAGAGGTTTATGTTCAACAGCCGGATGGTTTTGTGAATCCTAAATATCCTAATCATGTGTACAAGCTTAAGAAGGCTCTCTATGGGTTGAAGCAAGCTCCTCGCGCATGATATGATCTATTGTCACAATTCCTCATTTAACAAGGCTTCGCTAAAGGCAAGGTGGATCCCACGCTGTTCATTCAGAAACGAGGTAAAGATATGATTATGGTACAAATATATGTTGATGATATTATATTTGCAGCCTCGACCCAAACCTTATCGGATGAATTTGGGACACTCATGTCTTCCAAGTTTAAGATTTCAATGATGGGCAAGGTATCATTCTTCTTAGGTCTTCAGATATCTCAGAGTCCCAAAGGCATCTTTATCAATCAATCTAAGTATGCCCTTGAATCGCTTAAGAAGTATAAGATGGAATCTTGCGACCCCGTGGATACTCTAATGGTGGAACGAACTAAGCTTGATGCAGATCCACATGGAGTTGTCGTTGATCCGACACTTTATCGTGGAATGATAGGTACTCTTCTGTATATCACAGCCAGTCGACCTGATCTTCAGTTTGCTATATGTATGTGTGCTAGGTATCAAACTAGGCCTACTAAGTTACACTTAGCTACTGTTAAAAGGATCTTTCGATATCTTAAAGGAACCATTAATCGGGGACTTTGGTATTCGAAAGACTCTTCTATTGCACTAATGGCATATGCAGATGCGGATCACGCGGGTTGTCAAGATACAAGGTGTAGCACGAGTGGAACTTTGCAACTACTAGGAGATCGACTAATCAGTTGGGCATCGAAAAGGCAGAAAAGTGCTGCAATTTCAAGTACGGAAGCAGAATACATAGCTATGTACGGTTGTTGTGTCCAAATTCTTTGGATGAGATCGCAATTAACCGACTATGGTCTAGGTTTCAACAAAATTCCGATGTACTGTGACAACAAGAGTGCAATTGCCTTATGCTGCAACAACGTTCAATTCTCCCGGTCGAAGCATATTGACATTCGCTACCATTTCATCAAGGAGCAAGTGGAAAATGGAGTAATAGAGCTTTACTTTGTCCGATCTGAGTATCAATTGGCGGATATTTTCACGAAGGCTTTAGATCGCGCTCGAATTGAATTTTTGGCCGACAAGCTAGGAATGAGAACCTTCTCGCCTGAGACTCTTAAGGAACTAGCAGATGAAGCGAAAGAATAGTGATGGTAAACTATTCTCCGTATCCTTGGTGATCATTTGTATATATTGTTTATATCTTTATCCACAAAAGCAAAATACAAAAATATAAAACCATATAAAAACCATAAAAATTGAAAAATCTAGAAAAATCCAAAAATATTTTTACTTTATTTTTCAAAGGCATGTCTTTTGGTACGATAATATTTACGGCCTTAGAAATATCGATTAATATTGACACGGCGCCATAAATAGAGTTCGTACAAAAGTTGTAAATATTTCATAAAACATGCCAAAATGGCTTGTAGTTATTTCTGACTGCAACCCGGTTTTCATATTAAAGTCAAGTATTTCTTATGAAAGCTTTGGCTCACAACGGGAATTAATTTTCTCGGGAATAGTTTCAGTGCATTTATTTGTTAAAACAAGAGAAGTCTTGTTTTTATGAAGCTATCATCTCTACAACCATAGCAATCTACAATTGGTATCTACATACTCGACGCTGCGACTACTCAACCGACGACTACAACTCTTTCAATAGAACACGGGTCAACAATTGAGGGGGAGCAATTGTCAAGCATTCAGAATCTTCGATGCCGAACGTGCCAAGTTCACAAGTTGGTGTCAAGACAACAATACCAATCGTACATGTGGTGTCAAGAGATGACTTCAGACGTGACGAGGCGACCAACATATGCTGACAAGAACCATTTGATCTTATCATATGATGTTCTCATCTATCAGGTCCAACCTTGTCAATTCTTTTCAAATATAGTGAATATGTGATCATGTTACAAATCGGTATCATATCTCATACGTTTGATATCATGAAGATAAAATGGACTTGCATTTTTCTTCCCAAAACCTTTGTTAAAACTTCATTAAATCAATTGATATTAAAAACATCGATTGGGTTAATATTTTTAATATTGGGGAGAAAATGTGATTTAATATGGGATATTATCACAAATGGTTTGACTTAATGTGCTGGCTCTTCCCGACATATGCGAAATGTTTTCGAATATCGTAGCATATAAGGGGGAGCAAAACGGATTTGCATATCAAAATGGATTTTCATGGTGACATATAATTACCCAAAACCCATTTATTTCACGACGATGAAGATTGTGGTGACATAAGGATGGTAGGATAGGTTAAGTCCTATGATTCTTCCAGAACCGGAGGAATCTTCCCAAGTACATTCCATAGCTAGTAATAGTAGTCCTTAGGAAAGTTGGAGAAAGATTGTGAACGTAGCTGAATGCCGACCAAGTACTTAAGTTAGAACTGGAACAATCACAACAAGGTGCTAGTTATGACGTATTGGTAAGCATTGAAGGGGTTTAAGAATGAAAAAGAATTGTAAAGATAAAGGGTGTAAAGAAAGAAGCACTCCTTACAACTTTAGGGAGAAACCGGGTCAACACATATGCTATTGAGATCATTTTTATGATTCTCGATATAGAAGACAGACATCATGGACCTAGTGATGCAATGCACAACCCATCCCAGCTAACTCAGATATCTCTCAAAAGGTATTTGTTTTAATCACACGGAGACAACACATTATCTATTGATTTATTCACTCCGAATAAATTGGTATTGAAAAGGTGGCACTCCTCTCCAGCCTCCGACCACTAAAATCCAAAGTGCACGATCGAGTCTAGAGCCATTTGAGATCATCAAATATCTCATTAGGACACACTTTCATATTTCCTTGCTTCTTCACACACTGTGAAAAGTAAGAAAGATCTTAAGAGTCCTACGCAAAATCTTCATGATCTTGCATGAACATCCGAGTAATACGAAAGTATTTACAATGAAGATGGAAATCCTTCTTGAGCGAATATCAAAAAGCTCATGGTAGGTGACTTGTGCGATTCTTTATGAATCAAACTTGTGATAACTGGAAAGCAACAGCTGTTTAATTCTTAACTGAATTTAAACACGTTCCAGGCCTCTACGCAATATCTTAGTGATCTTGCCAGAACACTCAGAGTGATACCTTAGTGTTCACAGTGATGAGTGGAAATCCTTCTAGTGTTAACATCAAACAGCACTTGGTAGGTAACTTGCAAGATTCTATACGAATCAAGCTCGTGACAACTGGAAAGCAACGATGGTGCGGTTCTTAATTGAATTTCACTTGTTCCAGGAACATGAATTGACGGCTTCAAATCATGCGGATATTATTATCCAAATGATTCACTCTTTATGTTCGCAGTCAGCTTTGGAAGGTCGAATAAAGAGAACGGGTTTACCCGCGAAATCCTGTCAGGAAGTTACTTAATTGAAACTATCCGTCACGGGTACGATATCTAATATCGTCCAACGGTCTTCACCGACCGGAGGTAAAATGCTACCGAATTAGAATGAAATGTTCAAAGCCATTTCGTTCGTGTCTACTTATGTTGCGGCATTTGAAGACGGTGGCGTTGCGGAATCCAAGAAGAAGTCGTCCCCGCATGCTTATACTTTATGCACTTCATACCTTATCTAATTCAAGAAAGCCTAAAAGTCAAGTCTCCCGCTGTATCAAACTCTGAAGATTTCAAGAATTACAAAGGTATAAGTATGTGGGACATGGCGTCACGAAGAGGCAAAGATCACAAGTGATGGATGCACGAGATCAAGGCAAGAGATTAATGCTTAATATTGATATCAAAGATCACATCAGCATGTTCACCGGAAAAGAAAAAGAAAAAGAAAGACGAAGACTACGAGCTCAAGACAAGCATAGTATGCTAGGTTTATTTCATTATTGTAACTCGGGTAACGCCCTTGTTTGGAGTGACCTCCCTTAGGGGGAGATTGTTGGAAATACGTTTTACGTATTAAGAAGGATCGGTCACTCCAACGATAGTCCATGTAATAGCTCGTAGTTTAGTTAACTTTCGTTATTTAACAAACAAGTCCAAGCCTAGCCTACAACATGTGTAGGCCGGCCCAAACGTGTAAGCCCAAGCCCATTACAAGGCTTGGGTATATAAACCCTCTCCTTAGATGGATAGAGTGTGTGGTTTCATAATTTACACATAGTTCTCTTAACTTTCTCTCTCTAAAAGTGTGAAATCCACCATCTCTTTCTCTCTCTAAAAACATAAGAAAGATTTACATTTCTACAAGCTAGAAACATGTATACAATTTACATTTGACACAAAACTTACACTAAAACACTACCTAATACTCAACATTTACTAGATATTTTGAAAACCCATATTTCCCCACATGTGATATACAACCCACGGCTAGGAGCACTCCAACAAAACCAAACATCACACTTTACATACTAGGATCTTGTACTAGGATTGGGCAATTAATGAAAGTACTTGGTTGTCCCCTAGAAACCCCTACTTTAGCCGAATACTCCCGCCATCTCACTTGTACAACACTCCCACATTATGGCAAGAACCTAGTCACCTTGACCCTTGCCAAAACCGTCGGCCTATTGCCCAAACCATGGGCCAATGTACATTTTGTGCAATTAAGGGAGTGTACTAGAAATCTAGAGCAAGATATACATAGTACCTAAGCTAAACAAGGCAAAATCCTTCCTTTCCCTCTCTCTTAGACGTGTAACCCTCACTCACCACACTCATCTCCCTAACTACTTCATATATACCTTAAAACACTCCCATTTGAACACAAACCTTCGGCTAAAACAAGTAACATGAGCAAGACATCCTAGAGCATTTACTCACATCTCATTTACTTCCAATCATTCTCAAACAATCCCACATTTACTCCCTAGCATTGAAGTTAGCCGAATCTAGCATTGAAGAAGATAGAGGGTCACGGTTTACTCAAGTCTTGACTAGGAGATCTTCTTAACCTAACTCTAGGTCACGACTAAGCTACAAACCATATATAAATCTCGGTTACTACTTGATTTATCATCACCACTTTCGTCTAAGCAAGTAAGTACCCACCTCTTTTCCCTCCTCGTTTATTGTACTTTGTATGCATTGACATTCACGTAACTTCTTATGCATGCACACGTGAGATAGACTAAACAAACCTATGGCATGATTTTGTTAGACTTGTGTCATGTTTATGTCTATAAACAAGTACTAAGAACTAAGTGATTTCACAAGATTGGCATGCTCAAAAACCCTATGTCTCTCGGCTAACTTTTAAGCCGATAGTAAATCATGATTTGATTTAAGTTTCTTGAATTAAGTTAAGCATGGAAATGATAGATCTAATAGGAAACCCAAGCACCTCATGTAATTAATCCGAATAAGCCATAAGCTACGACATCATTAAGCCTTAAGCTAGTATAAGCCGTGTGTTTTAAGCCCAAAAAGACCAAGTGTATTTTGGTTGCATTATTTAGGACAAATTTAGTCTCTTAAATAAATTTCTAAGGCCAAAAATCAAGCCCACTAGGCCTTAATACCTTAGCCGAGCCATTATGGGCCACCTTAGCCCATTAGGCACTTTATAAATTAGCATGGGAAACTTTTCGGGCCATTAATGTAAATAACGTGTCCCCATGCCGAATATGACAAGTTGTGGAACTCACCTATGGGTTTTCGACACATGAAACAAATATAAGGGCCAAGCGTGCCATTTTATAAACTAATTGCAAGCCCTAAAACCTTTTCGTGCCTTTTTGGGCCTTATCCGAAACTTGAGGGACTTAAGTTGATATTTTGGAAACTTATAATAAACTAGTTACTCTTTGGGCCCCTTTTGTATTTAACTGAAACCATAGGGACCCCTTTTGCCAAACTAACAAAGATTTATAAACCCTAGGGGGCTGTTTTGTATTTAGCCGAAACATATATAAACCCTAGGGGCTGTTTTGTATTTAGTCGAAACATATATAAGCCCTAGGGGGTTGTTTTGTAACTTGGGAATACCTCTAAAACTTAACCGAAACTACAAGGACTAGAATAGCCAAACTATGAAACTTATATAAGCCCTAGGGGCGTTTGTGTAAATACCGGGAGTATTTATACTAAATTGAGGGACTAGTTTTGAAATTCCCTAAACTTGAATAAACCTTTATAAAACCCTAGTTATATATATAACATAAATACTAAAAAGGTAAAACAAATTAAATATAAAGGTCCGACATTTGTATATATTTTTCCAACCTATAATGTGATGACTATACAAATATCGGAAACATTGAATTTAACTAAATGGTATACTTTTAATGAGGTATAAATTTAATAGGACTGACTTACAAAAATAAATATATTAATTATATTTATTTTTCCTACACATTAAATATTTATAAAACCCCTTTTATTAAATATTTAAATCACGCTATGAATAGTACAAATACGAGGATATCAATTAAACTAGATCGATTAAATTAAACTATAGTATTTATTTTATACTTAAAATAAATACAGCTATTACTTGTACAACTATAACCCAACTACGGATATCCTAATAAAATGCTTAAAAACCTGTAGAAGCATATACTGATGTTTCAGTAACCTTTGTACAACCTGCTAAACTTTTACTGAGACTGTATAATTATCTAGGTTGTTGACTGTGTGTTGAGCACTACTCCAGATTTTTGTGACTATTATTGTACTGTTAAGGTGAGTTCATGGCCCCACTTCTCATATATTGACAAACTTTTAAATCCTTTTTGGGGGAGAAAACATGCAACTGATTTATGGATATAAACTGAACTGTATCAACTTTGATCATATGTGCCTATTGTAGAATTCCTCATGACCCGTGAACTGAAACTGTTAAAATCGTTGGATTACCTGGATGTTATAAATAGATCTATTTGTGATTGACCATCCCCACCTGGGTGAGTCATGCTCACTGTGCCTTGGCCGGGACAACAGGTGTTTATCATGTCAGCACTTATTATTGATGGGTGCCTGTTTAGATGGCGAAGCGCTCTCATTTGTTGAGGGCTCAACTATGTCAAGTGTCAGTTTCGGCAATATGCAGTATAATTACCTTTAAACATTAATGCTTTGTGCCTTACTGTTTCAGTGACTATTTATATCCAAACTATATAATTAAACCTATGAATTCACCAACATTTTTGTTGACCCTCAAAAGCATGTTTTTCTCAGGTGTTTGAAGCAGGTAGTTACTATATGCATGGACTGTAGCATTTGAGTAGACAACATCTTAGCAAGCATCTGGGGATTTTCATATGTGACTCATGAACAATCTTTAATTTATGTCTGAACTAGTTTAAATAATGATTTGCACTCTTGGTCATGTAATAAATGTTTGATGATCTTTTATCTGATGCTCTATGTACTATTTGTTATTGATCCACCCACGTGACACCCAAATATTATATCCGCTGCATTTGACCAATTTGGGGGTGTCATACTAAAACCCCAAAATCCTACGTGACGTATTTGATACCAGGGTTATACCAACCGCTCCCAGCACTCTAAACGTGAAAAAAAATTCATTTTAAAAAAAAAGTGAGCACAAAAAGATAAACAAGACCTCAGATATCCCTGCAATTAAAAAACTCTATACAAAACCCGCGAAGATCGAAATATTCGAAACCTAAACAAAAATTGCAGATCCCATCCAAATTCAATCTCGACCGTCAAAAATAGTTTCTAAATCCAACGGCCAAGGTTCCCGATCCGCGTGAAACACAACCCACCAATCAAATCTCACCTACACAACATATATAAACCAACCCCACAATTACCCCATTCACATCATTAATTCACTCACACACAAATAAAACACGTCTCTTTAATTTCAATCAGAAGAAAATGGCACCAAAGGCAGCAGAGAAGAAACCCGCAGCGGAGAAGAAGCCGGCGGCAGAGAAGGCACCAAAGCCCAAAGCAGAAAAGAAGCTCCCAGCAAAGGACACGTCAGCATCAGCAGATAAGAAGAAGAAGAGACACAAGAAGTCAGTTGAGACATACAAGATCTATATCTTCAAGGTGTTGAAACAGGTTCATCCTGATATCGGAATCTCAAGCAAGGCTATGGGGATCATGAATTCGTTTATTAATGATATCTTTGAGAAATTGGCTGCTGAGAGTTCTAAGCTTGTTAGGTATAATAAGAAGAACACTCTTTCTTCTCGTGAGATTCAAACTGCTGTTCGTCTTGTTTTTCCTGGTGAGTTGGCCAAACACGCCGTCTCTGAAGGTACCAAGGCCGTTACCAAGTTCAACAGCGGTTAGGTTTAGGGTTTGTTTAGATCTGGAGTGTTTTGATAGGGTTTTTTTATTTCGTCAATCAAATATGTTTAGGTTTAGTGCTTTCTAATGAATGAATGAAAGAAAATGCTATGAGTTATTGATTAATCTTTCTTATGAAACGAAAAGCAGCTTGATAATCGTGAAATACGTAATTAACAACTTTGTTCACCAAACTCAGTGATATGATTCAAACAGCAAAACGAAACACAGATGGATATAAGAAGAATTTGTTGATCCAGTTACTTAAATAATCAACAACCACTTCAATCCTCTTTTTCTTCTAGTTAAAAACTACTGTATCATCAGCTAGTTAAAATCTTCTTTTTAAAAACCATTCATTGTTATTTTTTTTACAATTAAGATGGTCCAAGACGTCTTACAAATAAGCAAAGAATTACTGCTTGGATTCGCTTATGCAGGAAAAAAAAATGTGAATAGACCTGACAAAGAAGTAATTTGGTTTGAATACATAGTTAATTAGTCAATTTAATTTGATATCCAATGCAGTTGAGTGGATACACGAATGAATTACCAAGTTACAGGACCAAGGCTGCGTTTTGATAGTGTTTGGATGTTTAGACGATTTGATTTTATAGATTTACCAGAATGGTGAAACAAGATTTACAATAAACTAGAGGACAGACCTTTATCCCCCGGCTAACCTGTTATACAGATATACACCATCCGTATTCAAAGACGTAACACCCCTCCTCATAACCGTACTCTCAGGCTTCTACTACATTGGATCAGCAAAACCAGTCTTTGATGTCGATTTGCCCTGTTTCTCTGCAACACCGGCCTCAACATTTGTCTCGCTTATATTATTAGCAAATTTATCATTCTCAACACACCGGTTAGCCCACTAAGGAAAATCAGTTGCTTTATCCTCACATCCTGCAGCTTCCTTGGAGTTGCATCATACTATCAAATTTGCTGAAAACAAGTTTTTTTTTTTTTTTTTTTTTTTTTTTTGCTTTCACTTCATAAATGGCTTCCAATTCAGCTGAAAAAATATCCTTTATTAGTTTCTAAAACACCATAATCTAACTCCCTTATAAAAGAGATTAGTATCTCTCTCCTATTAATTCAAAAAATTAAGTAGTACCACTAAATTAACATGATGTACCTCCTTTTAAAGTACAAACTAAAATATTGTTTAAATAATATAATTTAATAAGCCAAATGTACAAGTGTCTCACCATACAATAATTACAAACTTTTTAATGAGTAATTAATACTCATAATAAAACACCCTATTATAAAAATATACAATATTATATGCACATTGTACAAACATTAAAGCGCATCTATAGTATACTAATCCATCAAATAAAAAATCTAATTGAAAATTGGTTTATTGTATTTAGTTTTTGTTTTCCTTTAATCGTTTACTTAACTTTACTTGAATTTTCATCTATATATTACATATAATGCTAAAAGTAATAATGTCCCTCAATTGAAATCATGTTTTTAGATGAAAACTATTGATTCAAAACTTATAATTAAAAAAATACGAATTATAACACCGAATAATTTAGTCACACGATACCCGCCGCCGTATCGCGCGAGTACCTGCTAGTTCTCTTTAAACACGTCACATTCCTAGCCACCCATATTGATCAACATTGGAAAAAAGCGCTAATATCCACTTTTTTGAGCCTTATCCCCAACAACTTTAGACATAGCAGAAGCAGATTATGAGTCAATCCCGAACTGACCCAAATGAATGATCCAGATCGTACCATCTCACACCAAATCCACCATGCCTCAAGTCACGCAACGACCGGAAATTTGATCCACTGTTTCTCAACCAGCTTCACATCATGGGCATTTGCATCATCAGACGTACGCTTCACTATATCCATGCTACTCAAGTTCAGTTGTTACCTCCATACAGCTCGTGAAATGGTAGCTTTTATTTATTAATTTTTCAACTGAATCAAGTTACTAGAATACTTCTGATTAACATCTTTGCTTATTAACGACAAGTGCTATTTTAATTTTTCAACTGAATTAAGTTACTGTTATCCTTCTGATTAACATCTTTGTTTATTGACGACAGTTGCTACTCAGAACTGTAATCGGAGTGCTGAACCCAACAGACTAGATGCCATGTTGGGACTTACAAGGGAATGACCTCACAAGAGTGACGACTAATATCAAAACGCAAGTTTCTTCCACTCTATATGCGCATAGTTTCAATAGCTCGATACAGAACAACATATATGTTTTAAACAGAATGCAATATATACCAGAATGTAAAGTTACACTGGATATATGACATTTATGATCAATTATACATCAAGTCTTTAGGGTGGGTCGTCTTAGTTATTATAACATTATTTTTGTGAGTAACTATGACAAAGGAATATACGTTTATATACGAAATTGAAGAGAACAGTGACATATGTGCCACAACTTATACAACAAACGCATAAAAACATATGTTTTGCTTGCAAGCGCAGAACCAAACCAAGGTGACAATCGAGTTCTTCCTGCAGCTAAGCCTGGTCCGGATTGGATTGAAATAGAAACGAGCCTAGAAGAACTGCGATGCCAGTTATTGCTATTGTAAACAGAAGCCTACGTGTCGAAAAATCACGTGGTGGTGGCCGCCTTCTAGGAGCACGCTCTCGTTCAGCTTCCCTTGTTGCCCTTTACAAGTATCATTATTTTTAGCGAGTCAAACATGAAAATAAATGGGAGTTACCCCAATAGAAATGTTGGGAGATTTGTGTGTCATCTTGTGATACAGTCATATCTACATCAACTAAAGGTGACAAAATGCACAGGCCACGTTTGGATCACCCAAATAGTAACTTAAGACGTGCACATGTGATGTTGGGGCCACTCAATGTGCACGTCTCAAGAACATTGGGTGTTTGTTACCTATATTTTGTTCAATCAACTGTTATGTTTTTTTGTTAGACTTGGAAGTGATCACCATAGCCTATAAAAAATAAATTGATGTTTTTTTTCTTACAATGGAAAATGGCAACATCAGCTTTCGAGTCGTTTACTAATATGTTTAGTGTTTGCCAAACAAGTAAAATAATTTTCAATTCTATTGACCCAACTAAATACTACTCCTATCTGTTTACTGCTAATAAATTGTTAGCAGTCGTATATGCATTTTAAACATGGACCCGTTCAACGAAAAGGAAATTCAGTAACTTTTTGAGATGGCTGGAGTATCAAAATTTGGATGCAAATGAAATATTTTGAACCTGGAAGCTGCCGGTATAGTATCCACGACACCGTCGCACGAGACGTCATGGGCAACTTTTTCGCGGAGTCGTATATACCTGTTACAAAGATTACAGAGCTCTGTTCTATTTCCACAACTTTCCTGTAATTTTGAATAAGTAGCAAATTTCAGATATTAAACACGAAAAGACCACTACAATTCCAAGTACAGTCTAATGTTGGGATGTGTCAGATTTTGGGGAAAAGATGATTGAAACAAAATAAATCTTGTTATACAAGCATAACAAGCATATTTTTATGGTAAAAGATCTATTAACCTGATGCACAGATAGGTCAATTGCAGGCAGCGGAAACTCGCAGTAATCACATGTTGCCATTCGTTGAGGGCACTTCTCACCTTTGTGTACAGCTAACTTTTCAGGTTCCATCATCTCATTGCACAGTGAGCAGGAAACCTGTCACATTATCAGTTAGACTGCAGTCAAGAACAGTGATAAGAACCTGTTAGGATTAAGGGGCTGATAAACATAAGCCAAATATCAGCATTTAAACAGTAGCAAACATAAACAAGAACAAAAGATCAAGAGGGGGTGTTTGGGACAGAAAGTTGTATTCATTTCACACAGGTCCAAGTACAAATACGAGTTTGGTACTCTTTATAACACTGAGATACCGACTCTTACATGTTTCTTAATACTAAAGTAACTACCAAAATGACTAAACTACCCTTCTGACCGAAATTACTAATATACCCTTAGGGGCTAAGGTCAATATCTAACAATCTCCACCTTGACTTTAACTCCTAAGTAGCACCATACTTCAAGTCGGGTCGAAACTCCATACCAAACAAAACATTATCTTCAAATTCAAATTCCAATTTCCAAACGCTAGAGAACTAGACAGATTCAAACAAATGACCGAATCCGAAAACGATCCAAAGCTAATCCAAATGATCGAACCTGAAAACGATCCAAAGCAAACCCAAAATGGATCGAAGCTGAAAACGATCCAAAGCAAACTAAACCAAATCAAACGCCGATGTCTTCAAACGAACAACCAAATGTTAACCGACAAATTTCAAACTCGGTCAACCAAACAACCAAATCGGCTCAAACGGTCTTCAACATCAAATTCGGGCAACCAATCTTCAAACGCCCGACAAACGAAGATCCAAATTTCCAAATTCCAAACGATCGAACAAACTTCAAACGACATGATGATAATCAAGTCTTCAAACACCAATTCGATCTTCAAATTCCAAATACCAAATCCAAATTCTAATGGTCGACCTATATGCTAAGAATTACGACCCAAATTCAAACTTATTATCCGTATCAAACAAATTCAAATTAATCAATAATTTGACGAACGGGCTCAAATTCAAACGCCCCAAATATGATCCGGATAATAATACTAACGACCCACTTATACGAAATAAGGATTACGGTCCAAACTTCAAATTCCAAACTAATAGCCCACGTATCATATACGAATTACGGCTCAAATTCAAACAAACCTAAATTCGAATACCAAACAAACCGATTCAAAGAAACGATCACCACCAATCGATGATATCATATTCCCATATCGTTACTAATAGCAAAATTCCAACTTCAACACTAATCCCAAATTCTAGTTCTTCCTAATTCAAACAAAATCATAAGTGTAACTTGGATAACATATCAAACAACGATTGCTCCACCATACCAAAGGAAGCACCAAGCCATGCTATATGTTATATCTAGGCAACAAACGGGGTTTTCTATGTAACGAACAATTTCCATATCAACTCTTATGTAAGAAAGAGCTGTAAACCAACAAGCACCCAATTCACAAAACCTAATTCTAATTCCTAATCAACAAACCCCTCTGAACAAACCCCTTTGATCTACCAATAAGCGGAAGCAACAAACAATCAAGCAAAAGAAAACCCAAAACCACAAACAAACCTGGTGTTGTTTCTAATCAAATCACCAAGCCACCAAATCACCAAATCAAGAAACTGATTCTTGAAATCAACCAAAAGCTGAAGCCAGTTCACCAATCAAGAAACCCAAAACGAATTCCAAAAACCCCAAACAAATTCAGCTTGATTCAAATTGATCGAATGGCTCTATGATACCAATTTGTTAGGATTAAGGGGCTGATAAACATAAGCCAAATATCAGCAAATAAACAGTAGCAAACATAAACAAGAACAAAAGATCAAGAGGGGGTGTTTGGGACAGAAAGTTGTATTCATTTCACACAGGTCCAAGTACAAATACGAGTTTGGTACTCTTTGTAACACTGAGATACCGACTCTTACATGTTTCTTAATAATAAAGTAACTACCAAAATGACTAAACTACCCTTCTGACCGAAATTACTAATATACCCTTAGGGGCTAAGGTCAATATCTAACAGAACCTTATATTACATTGACAATAAATTGGTTACATATGAAGTGATTGATTGTCTCCCAAAGACCAGCAAAGCTTATACAAAGCTAATCTACTAAAGTCATTGTGCACATATAGAAGTTCATTGAGAATTATCCGATAAAAATGGTAGGCTAAAATAACCTCCTTAATAACTCAGATGTATAATATAGGAAAACATTTAACAGCACATGCAAGTATTAAACACAATACAATTAGGGATGTGTCCCTTCAACCTAGTGATGTTTCCCTTCAACCTAGTGATGTTTGCCTGGGTCAAACCTATAACAAAACTAAAAATGTCAAATTAACCTAATCAAATTAAGTATCCAAGTTTCAGACTAATAACCCCGCCCTCTTTCTTCACACCCAGACCCCCCCTTCACCCTCTTCTCTTCAGCAATTATTCCACTGGAAACCAAACACACACAAAAATGGAACCAACAAAAATTGACCGATTGATTGACTGATGTTTGACCTAGTCGGCCAATTTGGCCCACCAAATCGGAAAGTTGACCGCCTTTTGACTTGGCCGATTTGATGAAAATCGCGGCAGGATGTGCCCGATTAGAGCCTAGGCTGCTTATTACAACAATGTTTATGCTTTAACTCAGCTTGTATTGGGTTCTTTCTCAAATGCCTTGATATACCGAGTTCCTAAAAGGCATGATGACCAACAACAGCAAGTTGAAGACCCACAGAGACAGAATGATGAGTGCTCAACAAATCTAGTAATCTACACAAAAAAAAGGACAAATATATGACCAATCCAAAGATTTCCAACAACCAGTACTTAGCTCGTTACTTGTCTTTAAGTAATGCTTTAGCTAACTTAGGTGCCGGTAGCCTAGTATCTTATGTCATATTCTGTGTTTGCTAGACTACACACGAGTAACCTAAACAAATACGTATGAGCATACAACTAATGGATATGTCTATATAAGTACCACAAAATCAAAATAAAATACATGTTGGTTAATGCAGATCCTTTCGCGTTTCTCCTAGACTATGGGATACTTGCCATGGATAGTGATAGTAATGTGCTACTCATATTACGAAGACCATCTTTTACCCGCCCTGAGAGCACCAACGGATGTTTGCTATGCAAAAATCATCATAGGACTATCTAACATGGAGGGACAATTTTGTGCTTGAAAATAGAAATTAAAACATCGACAGGATGAAACATTAGACAACATCACAACCCATAGTCATAGCACTGCGCCGAAAATACAAGGAACACCCCGAGAAAGGGCTTTGTCAATATAGGCAAGGGCTGTGAAGTGTGGCAAGATGGCTACTAGGTCAGTATAGGCGAGGGGCCGAATGAAGTCACCTTAGCATAATAAGACAAGATGGCTGCTAGGGCATATCACCGGGCACAAGGGACTAGTCGACCCGGACCGGACGAGGAGTATCTGATATCGAGAGCCAATCCAAATTCACTTACTCCTGAGATTTTCTTTACTACATAATTGGTATTAACTTGTCCATTAAGGATCATTTGTAGAAATACGGGAAGGATCCTTTATAAACATAGGTTAAAACACATAGTAATAAATAAAACTATAAGCAAATTAACTAGACCTTGGCTACTTTTTGGTAACCACATACACTAATGATCTCATCACTACGTATTCCTTGGCTACTTTTTGGTAACCACATACACTAATGATCTCATCATCTCATGCATGGACGAGACCATGTCTACCGATACTAAACATATATAAGGCAAGTAGTCAACGATTTTATTTTGAAAGGTAGAGCAGTAATACTCACCAAGTCTTCTCATTTTGGTTGGAAACTGATCCCCTCAATCCCTAAACTAGTTGGAAGAGTATAGGCTCAAATGAACCACTTTTGTTCGGATTGAATGATTAATATGTTAGGTTCGTTCATCTCCACTGATCTGGTCTTTATTACTTTGGCCCATTGCTCAACTCGTATCAAAACAACCAGCGTAAAAACGAGCCTTGCCCGAAATAGAGAAGAATAAAGTTGGGCGGGTGCCACTTGTGAAATGTCTCTGGTAACGAAAAGAAATCCCTTGGATACAATAAGCTTAGATCTCGGTGGTTGCAAGGCGTTGTCACGGCAAAAGCGCATTAGTACATTGGTTCGGAGAGCTAGGAAGGAGAGTCGGTGGGTTTGAGGTGCCGATAATGTGTGGAGCACCAACGAAGGTGAATGTGGAAAACAGTTCTTGAGGAGAATAGCCTCACCCGACTGCTAACTTGTTTGGTGAGCTTTAAAGAGTCATAAGTTAGTTAAAGTGTTTTTTTGGGTAAAGGGGACTCACCCCGGTAAAATATATTACACTAAGAAACAATGAAGTACAATGGAATGTGGCTGAGGTACCACATTAACCTCAAGCAATCGCTTGAACAAACCACTAGTTAAAGTGTTGTTGGACCGACGAATTGTTGAATTGATGATGGCGAGTCCGGTTGGATTCGTTCTCAATTTTTGAGTCACTTGGCAGGTGAACGACGGTAGTGGTGTTTATGGTGGTGAGGTGTTTTGAGATGACTTTAATCTTGGTGGTCTTTGACGCGGATGTTTTGGCAGGTGAAATGTTAAAGGCATTGTACGAAGCAATGAAATCACCATCTATAGAAACTGATTTTAGATGGTCAATACAACAATACCTAATGTTATCGAAGCGGGGTATGTAAGTTAAGGGGTTTTTCTTTGTGCCCTAGGGGCACATGATAAGAAGCCAAAAAGTACACAAAAAGGGGTCTCACAAAAAAGTACACATACACTAATTTTTTTTATGAAAAAATTTCACGTTTGGTCCCTATCGTTTACCCCAAACATCAAGTTTGGTCCCTATCTCAAACTAAGTGCACAGATCGTCCCTATCGTTTACACTTTGGATCAAAATTGGTCCCTATTTTGGATGGACGTTAGTTTTCTCCGTTAAGTCTTGAGAAAAGAGGGGCATTTCGGTCTTTTGCTTATTTTGACTTCATTTAATACAAACACCCACCATTTTCATCTCACAAGATCAAACATACACCCTTTTCATCCCACAAAACCCATCTCTCTCTCTCCCAAATCTCTCTTATCCAACCCTAACTATCCTCACATCATTTCCATCATTTCACATCATTTCCATCGTCTCCCCCAAATCGTATATTTATGGCGAAAAAAAAATACAATACCAAAATTTAAATCAAAACAGTCAGTATGTCCATGGACCATGTCCATCGAACCACCAAAAATAAAATCAATTTGGCTAGCCCTGCCGAGCTGGGGCACCTCCATATCCACCGTAGCCACCTTGCCCACCATTTCCGTGAGCACCATAGCTCCCAGCAGCTTGTGACGGATCAGCTCTCCAACCTGCATTCCCGTAGCCTGAATTTCCATTGGCATCACCATAACCACTTCCCATATATTTATTAATACTGATCCAACAATTATTTTTTCTCAGCTTTTCTTTTAAGCTGATAAACCATTAACCACCTTTATCAGTTTCAATTACACCGGGAAACACAACCATCACATCCATCTTTAACCACCACCACCCATCTCCATATTATTCTTGATTTTAGCGATTCAAGCTATAATTTCAATTCTCAGTCGATTATATTGATTCTAAGAACAAACCATAGTGGCATCCCATCGGTTCATCCGTTTGCTCTAACACACCGACATCACCCTTATCTTTTTCTTGATACACATTACACATACCTCCATTTAATCTCAACCCCGGTGAAAATAATCACAAACAATATCCTATTAAGATTGAATCTCATCCCGCGGCCAAAAGGATAAGATGAATAACCCGATTTGATTTTTTTGATGTGTTTTTTTTGTTTTGATTTCGATAAGGGTATGAATTTTTTGATGGTTCTGGTTATGTGAGTAGGATTTTGAGACGATGAAGAATATTGATATATTAAAGATCTGATTTCTTTGATGTGTGATATAACTGTGTTTAGATATGGTGGATTCGGTGATGAATATTTTGGATCTGTGTGTTTCTTTGATATAACGACTTGGATGAGTGAATGATTTTTTGTGGGATCCGTGAGATGAAAATGGTGGGTGTTTGTATTAAATGAAGTCAAAATAAGTAAAAGACCGAAATGCCCCTCTTTTCTCAAGACTTAACGGAGAAAACTAACGCTCATCCAAAATAGGGACCAATTTTGATCCAAAGTGTAAACGATAGGGACGATCCGTGCACTTAGTTTGAGATAGGGATCAAACTTGATGTTTGGGGTAAACGATAGGGACCAAACGTGAAATTTTTTCTTTTTTTATTTCTTGTGGGTCTCCGTGTCTTTTTTTGTACTTTTTGGTTTCTTATCATGTACCCCCACAAGATAGAAAAATCCGTAAGTTAAGATGGTTAATTTTTCAGAATAGCAAGATGATATAATTTTGAGCATTTTTTTCTCCTGAACAAAAATTACACACTTATACTAGAAAGAAAAGAATCACGCAACTAAGGAAGCGGGGCATGTCCTTTACCTAGCATTTTCTTGCCTAATCTTAGAAAATACATAAACTAATGATCTTCTGCCTGCTGTGCATGCATTAGACCACGTCCAGCACGACCAAACAAATAATTAAGTCAACCATATTATTTCAAAAGCAAGAAAGGTCACAGTGAAAAGTTTCTGATTTAATATATTCTACGATTGTTAAGTACCCTCATGAGTTGAGTATACATACCGGAGCATGGGTGCTTGTGTAATGCTCCTCGGCATGTTTTTTGGGAATCATATCACCACACAAGTTACATTTTTCTAAGTTCCGGGAACAGTGAACGTAATGCAGATCGATATTTGAAGAAGGAATAGGCCTGTCACTGCACATGATAGCATTGTGTTCGGTCAGTAATTTACGAAGATTAGAGAGCACAATTAACTTTGAGACTGATATGAAGTTCTTAACAACAGAACAATAGAACAGAATAAATTTATGTCAAGAGAACTAGGAAACTGTGGCCAAGAAAGAACACATAGAATGCCAAAAATAGAGGGCAATGAATGCATAAACAGTAACATTAAGTTACCAATAAGAATATGATGAGTAACCACAAGCCACATGACATGCAGTTATATAAACGACACAACATTTAGAGGAAGCATTGAAGTTCAAGTTAAAGTGTTAAAGATTTGACAGAATAAACACGTAACAGTGGTTGCTACATTTGAGAAACTCCTGGTGGCATAGATGGGTATCATGCTTTAGTCTTGAATCCAAGGACTCTGCGATCTGGTTTTCGACACTTTGGTCTTTCTTTAGCAGATTTACCATTTTTAAATCTTTTCCAGCATACTTCAATGTACAGTGAGAAATTAATAAAAAAAATTGCTTTATTGAATTGCAAACTCAAGAAACGTCCAATAACAAGTTTGTCAAAACCCCAGCAATTAGCAGTTTCAAACTAAAGCATATTTTCTCTAAGTCGTATTGAGAAGTCCTAATGATCTCATGGCACGTCAAAAAGCTTTTGGTAAAGTAATATATGATAGCCTAGTGCCAAAGGCCTCACAACAGTATCTACAATAACAAACGCAAGTTTCACCCTCTCTTTTTCCTAATAAAAAGCGCTAACGGTAATACAATCTTCAGCTCAGTACAGAAACACCATATATTTTTTATTTATTTAAACAGCCCTCTAGTTTCATTCACTATCGTATATAAACAAAGCTAACAGAGTGTGGTAAGAACTTCGTAGTATACTTGTTTTTTTAAGAACAAATATACAGATTTATGCAAAGAGATAGGAAATCCATAAACTGAGGCAATGTGAATAATCATTTATCAGAAGGTAACACATGATTAATATAAGTAGCATTCAATCCCATAAAATGAAGCCAAGCATGATGTAATTTCTGTATGTGGGCGTTATGCCGGTATAGATGAACTAAGAAAGGGCGGAAAGGAGTTAACTCGCATTGCCTATTAGTGAAGGAATGATGATAAACTGTACTTACGGAAATGAAGCTATAAAGTCACAAATACATTTATTGCACTCTTAAAAGCCTCGAACATGTTAATGTAAACCATTTACGGATATCATGAAACCCATCAAAATAGAGAACTACGATCGCAATAACTAGAAAATTAAATGGTGGTAACCGAAGGTATATATAGAGACGAAACCTAATTCCGCTGGGGGTATGAAGACTAAAGATACGATTTCAGTGATACGATTGGGTATGATTCAAGCGGCAAAACCTAAACTTTGAACTATAATATAAGCCAAAGCTCTTAACCAAAAATTACGATTTTCAGTTAAACACTTAAGTTTTATTAAAACTTGAGTTTAATTTAATATAAAAAATAGGTCGTTTTTTATACGAAAAATAGCAGTACGAACCATAATCCCGTGACCGGCTTATGGCTTATTTAGTCTCTTTGTGGCTTATTTTGAAACTTTTTCGGCTTATATAAGTTCAGCCAACACAATTGAAGAACAAAACGCGGAACTTTATAATGAAAACATAAATTAAGGGGAATTATGTTTCAGCTTCTATTGTTGGCCTGTGGGTTATATGATTTTGGGCTTATGTTTCATAAGCTCACTTTTTGTTTGAAACTTTTAGGCTTATATAAGTTTATTACTTATATAAGTAAGACATAAGGCACAACAAGTGAGGTTATGAGACATAAGCCGAAATCACATAAGCCGAAACAAACACCCCTAAAGCTAAAAAAATAGAAATAAAAAAGAAAATTACCAGTGAGAGCAAATTTTGTGAGCGTCAACGTAATCAGAAGCTACAGCCATAGTTTCAATCGTAGACATAATTATTATCTGCAAATATAACATACAATTAATCAAATGAAATTAATTAGCAAAAAACAAAACGAATTAGCTAATTACCTTGTAATTGTGAAATTGAAGGATCGGTGATGATGTTTTCCCCCAAAATTCAAGACTTACCAAATGCAAATGATTTTTTGTTATTTATATTTAAAAGGTGGGTGAGGGTGAGGAGAGATGATTGATTGGTGAGAGTAGACGCGAGTTCCTCATGCGTGACAGGAACTTTCTTTTCCTTTTATCAACAGGGTGTGTGCTTGGTTTGACTACTACTAGTAGATTATTGTGTAAGGGATGGCAGTGGGTATAAAAAAAACCACAACCTATGGTTACCCCGCATAAAAATGGGTGGGTAATTTCGTTGATTTGTACTCACGGGTATGGGCCCATGATACCCATTTAAAATACTCATGGGTATATCCGTTAAAATACCCGTATGTATACCCATTAAAATACCATATGTGTACCCATTAACCCATTTATATTAAAACTAAAACTAAACAATATTTATGATGTTTCAGATGTATATTGAATAATTATCAATTTTCAATCAAAACACAAAAAACTAAAATTTCGTTGGTGTCTCGAGACTAAAAAGTGAATATAAAAGATCCAACAATTAAAGATATAGTCATGTGTAATTCCACACTTCTCAGTTCCTCCTTTGTGATAAGAAATAGCAGTTCTTTCATAGTCATACACTATTCACATATACTTGTTAAATCTTTTGTGAACTTGAGACACATGTTTAAGTCTTTTGAGAAGTTGATATTAAGTCTTTTGTGAACTTGATACTTGGAAAAATGATTGGTGTCTTATTGCTCATTTTGATAGCTAGTTTACATATATGTCAAGGTTTTGTGATTTTGTTTTAATGAATTAACCCATGGGTTTACCCACGGGTAATAAATACCCACGGGTTTGGGTATGGGTAAAACTTTATACCCACTAGTGGTTTGACGGGTGGGTGATGGGTTTGAAAAAATCTATGTGGGTGGGTGACGGGTTTGATATACCCGTACTCATTACCCACGGGTGCCATCCGTAATTATGTTTAGGTTATTTTTTTGTGAAACAATGCCAAAAATAGGTTCAAAAACATTTCATATTTTATCACGCAGATACCAACTTTGTTTTTTCTAATTTTAATCTTATGCGATCGTCAACTCTAGGCTAAAAGGTATGTTCTTAACCAACTCACTACCACGGGCCAACGTCACATTAACTTTCTTTTTTCATTCATTCAAACTCAATAAACCGTCTCTATAACATTCATTCAAACTTACCAAACTACTTTTCATATTCATACTTTATTTTCCAAAATACTTTTATCTATAATATAAAAACATTTATTAATACATATAAACTTAATAATACATGGAAAATTAAAAAAAAATACATAAAAAATTAAACGATGCATAGATAACTAAAAAATAATATAAAATATAAAAACTAAAATGATAAATTATACTACTTCTTGATTTGAGCTCGTTATCAATCATTTGCTAACCGTGCATTTCCAATGAAATGATCATACGGTTGCACATAAAAATTTATATCGTCTTGTTGTTGCTTGACACTCGCTATTGCCAACTCTTGTTCACGCATAACCATCTATCTTATTTTGAGCTCCATAAAAGCTTTGTGATCATCTTTCTGCGTTGCTGTGGCACAACGTGCATAAACCGTTGTGTGTTTTTATTGTGAAGTTATAGAGCTACAACACGTTGCAACATAGACTTTTCAACTACACTTAATATCATTATATTCAATTATCTTCATTAATGCAACAATAAAAAGTTAAAAACTACTTGTGCCATCCACAATGAAATTTCCATCATAACGTTTAGAATTACATCAAACAAAAACAATGATACTTGACACGGGAATTAATACGACGTGGTTCTCAATCTACCTCTTCGTGTTTAGAGTATCGTATGGATATTCATGAAACGAAGTTGTTTTAGTCATTAGCGAATTAAGATCCGTTTTCTCACAGGAATCCATAAACCCTATTTTTCCAATCGCTTCATCCGCATCCAATCTCTATTTAAATTACATTCGTACACTGTGAACAGTTGGACTCCTTCGACCGCGTGGAAGTGTCTCATTAATGTACGATGCAAAACTTTAAAATCGATTTCTTTCATCATTCTTGCTCGAAATCAACACATTCATTCGTCATTTCTTTGATAGCCTAAATATAGAAAATGAAAATTTATTAAAAAGTCAGCGTAAGAACATCTATACATATGGTTAGTTACTATATCGAGAACAAAAGAATATTAAACAATTTCTTGAGTAAACATAACGATTAAAAGATAAACACGAAACTCAACTGCTAAAACATACTTATAATTAATATATGTTGCATGTCCAGTATCATCATATCGGAATACATTTGAGAGTAACCTATAACTGATGTCAGATATAAAACACATATGTTACCGAGCAATAAGCTCTTGACATGGATGCATGCAGCTATCATCTGGCTTAGACGTACAAGAGACAACATAAAAATTAGACATAAATCTATATTGCCTTGAGACAACATGCGATGGTAAAAAGTGTTGGCAACAACATTAAGGTAGAAAAATTAATAAATCAAGTTTATATATTACCACTACAAATGTATAGAAAAAAGGTTTTCTTATAAATATCAATTTCATTAACGACCAGATAAAAAAGAAGAAAAAATTACATGTTTCGTTCTTATGGTTTATAGCAAACATCAAGTTTCGTCCCTAACTCAAATTAAATACATTGGTGCTCCACATTTTTGAAACTAGTAACACTGTTAGTCCCTATTTTGGATGGTCGTTTGTTTTTAGTGTTAAGTCGTGTGGGTAGAGGGGTAATCTCGTCCTTTCATTATTTATTTTTCATTTAATGCAAACAACTCACCCATCTTAACACACACGATCACAAACACACACACAAACACTTTTATAAAACCCTCAAATGTGATCAAACACACAAAATATATTCCAGGATAAAAAAACCGTAAAATTAAAAACAAAAAATGGTTTTCTGCTCATGTGGTCGTGTTGTTGCAATCCAGACCTCTTGGACTGATCGTCATCCAGGACATCGTTTCTATTCTTGCCCCTACCAAGGACCAACTTGTAGGTGGATTGATTGGGTTGATCCACCCATGTGTCCTCGTGCTATTCAAATCATACCTGGGTTGATTAGGGTTAGAAATAGACATGAAACTTCCATCCAAGAATTGACTAATGAAGTTTCAAAGCTTAAAAAGTACTTGTTGATTAGTTGGGTAATGTTTGTTTCAATTTTATTTGTTTACAGCTTGGCCTAAGAAAAATGTAAAGGCCATCTGCTACTACGTTTATGTAAGATGGATTTTGGGTAATTTAATAAAAAGTATTTGCCATCTAATGCAGAAAAATATTAGCCATTCATTTATTATGAGTAGTTGTGTTTTTGCAGGCAAGTAGTTGTGTGGGTGGACGGGCATTCATTTACTATGAGTAAATTCTCAGCCACCTATTTTCTCTTATAAATACCAACAATCCTCACACCACTTATCCATAAGCATTTACCCTTTGAAACCCTAACAAAGAAATTATAGATCCACAAAATGTAAAAAAAAGGTTGAAGTAATTGAGTTAAGTGACTCTAGTAAAGCTGTGTATTGTTCAAGTGAAGATGTCAGCCTTGGGTGGATTGAAAAAGGGAATTGGAGGATCTTCAAAGCCTTCAATTCCTCCCTTAGGGTCAGCCAAAAGACCTAGGCATGCTGTTATGGCTAGTGTTGCTGAAAGGTTTAGGACTGGGAATATTCTAAAAGAGGTGATAGATTGTGTAGAAACTAGAAAAGGGGGGGTGAATAGTTTCTTAAATTTACTTGTTAAATATAGGTTTTCAAAAATCTTTTTCAAAAACTTAGACTTGAGCAAATATGTGAAATCTTCTTTTACACAATATGGACAAGGGATAGTGCAACTAACTAATAATCACAAGTATGTGCAAGTAAAGAATATTGAATGTAAAGAGATAATGAAAAGAAAGATCAAACCGAACACCAAGGATTTATAGTGGTTCGGCAACGAAGCTCACTCTTCATTCCTACTCCACCCCTCGTTCCTACTCCACTCCTCGAGTAATCCTTACTCGAGAGTTCACTAATCAACAAGCTCCTTAAGGTGGAGAAACTGTACACGTTGCTTAACCAATTTCCGACTCTAAGCTAAAAGTCGAGCCCTAATCTTAGCTAGGACCAATCTACACCAATATACTTTAAGTACTAAGTATTAACCATACTACATACACAACTTCCAAATAGACACAACTATTTGGATCTTCAAACCAATAACACAAGAATGAAAAATAAAAGTTTGATCTTTAATGGATCTTTGAGGTAGACACAATACTTCAAGGATGAAAGTGTTCTTCTCTTTGCACTTGAGAGGAAGAGATGGGAGGAGAAAGATTCACTTCTAAACAAACAGTAATCAACCAAATAATCAAAGATTTAAATTATTTAAGAAGTTGGATTGAATATGGAATTATATGTGCAAAAGAGGTGAAGAGAAAATCTGAGAATGGTCTACTATTTATAAGACAAATCTCCAACGGGTATCTTTGGGTGCGGTTCCTTAAAGGTGCTCGCGGTTCCTTAAAGGTGCCCGCGGTTCCTTATTGATAAGGAGCCGCATAGTTATTTAAGGAACCGTGGGAGTAGACTCCGCTCCCTTTTGTCTTTTAGTGGGGTAGTCACATATGGTGGAATATTTATCCTCAAGGGATATTACTAAGCCATATGGAATATGTTATTTTCAAAATTTCAAATATTTAATTTAATAAAACATTTTCTTAAAAATAAAGTTTAATAAATAACTTTGTCACATTTAATAAAAGGTGAGTTTTAGAAAAATTAAATCCTTGATCACTTAGCTAGGTTGAAAACTTGTTTGTTCATACCTTAAGCGATAATGGTTGAAATGAAATATACTTGAACTCAAGAATTCGTTTTTTGTTGTTTTCGTAAATGCTTGTTTTTATATATTGTCGTAATCAAAACAAAGCGAGAGCAAAAAATGCAAGAACGTTTTTAGGCATCATTGCATTAACAATCTCACCCTTTTTGATTCCGACAATACATAAACTCAATCACATGAAAAACAAGATTTTCAAAGACGAGTTTATTTCATTCCTCTCCCTTTTTTGAAACAAAAAGGTTGCAATAGTCTTTGTAGAAGAAAAGAATCGGACTTTTCAAGTGCCCCCCCCCCCCCCCTGATGCTTACTCCCCCTTGCTTGGGGCACCATGGAATCGAGCTATGGTGACAAGCAACATAAAAGGGTTAGTAGAAGAAAAGAAACACCCAACATAGATATAGCAAAGTTCACACAATAAAAGAAATAAGATAAGAAAAGAGAAGTTAACCAAGATCCAAAATAAGTCATGTTAAAAGAAAACATGAATAAAGATACAAGGAAATAAATCATACAAAGATGTATGAAAAGCAAAACAAGCCAAAAGAAAAGCATAAATCTAATCCTAGTTAAACTAGAACTCTAAGATTTGCTTAAATTAGATGTCTTGGTGATAAGCAATCCACATGCTTAAATGAAAGACAAGGTAGTGGCGGAAGGAGGTGGTGGTGGCTTGGTAATAATCTTATAGTCATAGTGAAGATGAAACTTGACTAGGAGACTCTTGATGTAATTCAATTCCTCATAGATATGAGCCATAGCAAGATGTTGATATTGATAACAATGAAAATATGTACCATGATGCATGACATTATCATATGAGGGAGGAAGAACACAAAAGGGTGGTAGTGGAAAAGAAGAAGTTCCACAATCAATATTCTTAGAAGAAGAAGAAATATGATCTTGAGTGTTCTTGGGTGAATTTAGATTGAAAGAGATTGGGGAAAATGAAGGAGAATCAAGACTTTCATTTGGTGAATAAGACATTTTGATTTGAGAAAGGATGCAAAATGCTTAGGTGATAGGTGTGAAAACACCCATCCTTTTACCACTTAACTATAATAATAACCAAGCCAAAACGTGTATTTTATGTCGTAAATGTCGGAATTATGCGTGGTTTGTGTTTTTATTGTGTTTTAGGACCAAAAGATGAAAAAGGAAGAATACACGGGCTTTCACGGGCATTTATCGATGAAAACGAGAAAAGACGAAGTCAAAAGATCAAGAGTGCAAAAAGAACGGAAGTCCAAGGCCTATTCTGAAGATTTATCGAAGAAAAAGTCTAAAGATGGAAGTTTAATGAAGTCGAAGAACCAAGTCTAATAGAAGAAGGAAATTATAAGAAGAGTTTTATTTATATCGACAAATCCCAAGACAACGTCGAGAAAGTCGAAGAATTTAAAAGTCGAAAAGACGAGAAGAAAGAAGAAGCATCAACCATACTTCCACTCCTCCTATAAATACCCCCCTAATATGTCATTAGGAGGTGGTTAGCTGGTAGTAGTTTTTAGTTTTATTATTGTAAGGTAAGTAGGAGTAGCTTAAAATACTTTCTCTCTCTAGTTTTCCTTAATGTTTTTCAAGCTTTATCTTTAATCTTTTGTTAAATCTTTGATCTTTAATCTTTTACATTCAAGTTTTTAATCATCTTCTTCTACCTTTCTTATTTTGTTTATCTTTGATTCATGTTAATCTTTGATTTTATTTCATCTTAATGTTTATTTGATTAAAAAGTTTATCTTTTTATTCATCTATAAGCTTTAGTACAGATTATGCTTTGAGCTTGACATGCTTATTGGCTTATTTTGTATCTAGCTTATTAGTTTTAAAGTTTTCTTAGAAGTTTTGTCTTTTTTAAAAAGTTTGATTTAAAAAGTTACTTATTTAGAGTTTTGTAAGTTTTAATTTGTGCTTATTTAGTTATTTTCATTAAATAGTTAGTTAAGTTTTGAATTGTGCTTATTAAAGTTAGCTTATTAGATTAGCTTATTGCGTTTTACATCCATCGGAATAGGGTTTCCCTATTCCGATCAGCATTCCGATTTGGCCCCTTTTTATTCCGACAAGCTTCCCTATTATTCCGATCAAAGGATCAGAAAAGGGTTTTGTGTATTCCGACCAGGATTCCTATTTGGATTCCGATAGGTGTGTTTTAGTTTATTCCGATCACTCTCTTTTACCTCATTCCTATAGCTTTGATTTTCTAGTATTCCGATAGCTTTGATTTTTTAATACATTCCGATAGTTTCGTTTTTAGCTTATTCCGATCAGATTCTGACTGCTACATTCCGAAGGGATTCCGACCAGGCATTCCGACGGGGTTTAATTTCTTGTTTTTACAAAGTTTTCAAGTTATTAAATTCATTACGTTTTAATTTCAAAAAATTGCACGCTTCCCGAAATCTCTGTTTTTACCAAGTGTTTTTCTAGTAATTTTTAGTTTAATTTTTAAAGCTTATTTTTCCGCCATTTTACTTTAGTGTTAATTAAATCGTTTTTCTTTATTTTAAATTTCAAGTTTACATTTTTATTACATTGTCAAATTAATTTTTCATCAAGCTTTAATTTTTTGTCATTTAATTAATTTACTTTTAAAGTCTTAATTTTTCGTCGTTTACTTTTAAGTATTAATTTTTAGTTTTAAATTTCATTCTTCCACTTTTACTTAACGACATTTTCGTTTTCATTTACATTTTAATTACGTTTCGCATTTACTTTTTAATTAGTTATAGACAACGACAACTAATAACGAGATTTTACTAGTTGAAATTGTTCGTTTCTTGGAATCTCTTCGAATTGATCTCTAGTTAATTGTGCGACTCAGTTGTTCTTGGTGAATCAAATAAAAGAGTTGTCGTTGTCTAAAACTAATTAAAAATGAAAACTTGAAACAAATAAAAATAAAGTAAAGACGGTAAAAAGAGACAACAAAAGATAAAAACTTGGCGAAAAGTTGATACGAGAAAATTAAAAGGGAAATAAAGATAAATAACTCAAACTAAAACTTAAACTAAAAGGAAAGCAAATAAAAATTCAAATAAAGAAAAAGGCGGGAAAAATAAAGTTTAAAACTAAAATCTGAAAAACTCTATTCGGAATAAATGATCCTATGCGGAATACTAAGGCTATGCGGAATAAATGATTACTCGGAATAAAATATGCTATGCGGAATAAAAGAATGCTATACGGAATAAAAGACCTATGCGGAATAAAAGAATGCTATACGGAATAAAAATGCTATACTGAATAAAAGACCTATGCGGAATAGCTGAATGCTATGCGGAATAAAAGATGACTCGGAATAAAGAAAACTATGCGGAATAATCTGTTATGCGGAATAATAAGACTCTATACGGAATAAAAAGCCATGCAGAACATTTGCCCTATTCGGAATATTACCCTTATATGGAATAATATAACATTCCGCATAGAGGTCCTATTCGGAATAACCAAACATTCCGCATAGAGGTCCTATTCGGAATAATCTAACATTCCGCATAGAAGGATAAGAAAGCTGACTACCCGGAATAACTGAATAAGATACAGTAACATGAACGTGAAACAGGGGATAAAGAACAAAGCATGAATTTGATCAAATCTAAACAAAACAAACCAAAAGATTAAACCAAAACAACCAATAAGCACCAACTAACAATAATCAATCAAAACAAATCATCAAAACCAACAAATAAAGCCAAATCAATCAAAACCCACTTGATTGAAAATAAGAAAACTCAAGAACATGAACACACAGATTAAGAACAAATCAAACAAGAAAGGTAGAAGAAGATTAACAATAAAGTAAAGATTAACAATAATTAAATATAAACTTACTTGGAATTAAAAGGAATGTAAAGGTGCATAACATGAAATTAAGGTGCATAAAATTAAAGAACAAGGAATGAAAAATGGGGAAGGATGGGTTGTCAAGCCACCAACAACTTGAAAATGAAACTAGCCTAATCTATATATAGGGGTGATTAGGGAGGAGCTTAGGAAGCTTCCTCCCTCTTTCATCTTTTCCTTAATTGCACACTTAAGTCCTTTTCTTCTTTATCTTTTGTTAATCTTGGACTTAATGACTTTGTCTCGGGATTTCTTTGAACTCGTCTCGACATTTCTTCATAAATAAGACTTGAGTTCTTCGGCTTTTAGTAAACTTCCGTCTTTTGACTTTTTCCTCGATAACTCTTCAGAATTGGTCTTGGAGTTCCGTTCTTTTTGCACTCTTGATCTTTCGACTTCGTCTTTTGCCTTTTTCTTCGATAAAAGCCCGTGAAATCCCGTGTTTTCTCCACTTTTCACCTTTTCGTCCTAAATCACAACAAAAACACAAACCACGCATAATTCTGACATAAATGACATAAAATACACGTTTTGGCTCGGTTATTATTGTAATTAAGTGGTAAAAAGGATGGGTGTTTTCACACCTATCAAATCCCCTACACTTAACCATTGCAATGTCCTCATGCAATGCATTAGTTACAAAGCACGTTTACATTTTTCATCACAATCAATCCACGTTGGCCTTTATTAAAGAGATAGACAATTATAAACATACAAAGTAAAGAAATAAAAATCATACCTTTGGGTTTTGGAAAGGTTGTGAATGATCATCATCCTCAAGTTTTCACTTTCTCCAAACCAAGCTTAAAAACGAGATCATTGTTATTATAAGTTAGCAAACTAACACGAACTCATGTGGGCCAATTATTCACTTAGACTCCTTTATTCCTAGGGGTATCTCTTATATTTTATTGTTGTCTTGAATGATCACGAGGATGCATTTTTGACTTATTTCGATAGTTATTTAGTCCGAAAATAAAGTGAACGATTCAATCAATAGTTAGCTAAAGGACAAAATCTTTTAAAACTGCTTCTCGGGACCTCATAAAGTTCATATCTTGGCATAACTCGCTTCGCGATTTGAGACCTTTCTCGGACCGATATTTGGCAGCGACTTCATACTTCAAACCTTGAGAGACGTTCATGAAATAATGGCCTTCTCTTCATAATAGGAATTTCTTCACTTGAAGTTTTGAGAGATTCTTCATATTTAGACCACGACTTCTTCATTTTTCTCCTATCTTTATTTTGGACTTTGATATACAACGATCCGCCTCCTTTTATGACTTGGATCTATTTATCCTCATACCTTGCTAGGGTCTTTTCGGATACACTTCTCCATGACTTTTGGGGAGTTTTTGCTTTTCGTCGTGTGTCTCGATCCTTCATATTGATCTTTGATAAATGATTCTTCACATCACTTTTGATCTTTAGCAACAAAATGTAGCCCTCATGTCTTGTTAGGACCTTTTTGGACTCGCCAATCTTCGCATCCCGCTTCAATAAGTTATGCCTTGGCTATGAACTCTAATCCGTACCGAGCAACTTTTAAACGATCTTGGGCTAGAAGCTAAGTAACTTTTCAAATCGTACAACCTTATTTATTGCAGATAAATTTATTAACAAGCGATGGGAGAATAGGCTCATAATTAACTCACATAAATTCATGAAAGAATACCAAACTTATAATTGACTCTATCATCTCTCGTTCTCTACAGTTTAAAATCTCAAGGAATGAGACTCGTGGATGCTTAGCCTATTAAATCAAAGTTTTGGGTTTTCGAGTCGCCTATAGGATCTTGCAAATTCTTAGACTTTTTTCAAGTTTAGAAATTGCATTTTAAAGTTCCCTTGATAAACGACTCTCTAGGATCAATTATAGGAACTTGCGAAAAGTTCTTTTTCTTAACCCGTGAGAGTTAAGACTTTCGCGTTTTAAAGCTCCCTATATAAAAGCCTAGCAAAACTTGACTTAAACCGTTAAAGATACTAGCTAGAGTAACTTAGATAAGTAAACTCGAGTTGAGTCAAAAGATTCACAACGTTTAAAAAATAAAACCACTTTATTCAAAATTTATTCTAATAAGGAAAGAAAATAACTATACAAAGGGAAAAACTAATAGGCCAAAATAGATCAAAAATTTTGAAAAATGTCGAAAAATAGATTTTCCGGTTAAAATGAGGACAAATACAAGGAAAAGGCCACTTAACTTCGATAGAAGTCCCCCTACACTTAACATAAACATTGTCTTCAATGTTTAAGCATGTGGAAGTAAACTCCCCTACACTTAGGACATTGTGCACGTTGTTTAAATCTCGCTAAGAAAGAGACAACTAAAGAGATTCCTATTTTAATATTGAGAAATATAAAATAGTGAATCGAAAAGAGTTTAGGATAGAACCGGGAAGAAGGGAACACGGAATTACGATTCGTCAAAAGTCATCAAGAGTGTGTCTTTGAAGCTCTAATCCCTGCACATGATAAGAAAGAAAACAAGAAACACCACGGGGCTCCCCCTACACTAATGGTGAAAATAGATAGATAATTGGGTTGCCTCCCAAAAAGCGCTTGTTTTAGTTAACCGAGTCACGAGCCTGACTCGTCCCCGAATTAAATGGTCCATGGGGAAGCCTCGAATGTAATACCGGGATCAAAGACCTTGTCCTCATTCCCGGTTGACATTAACAGGAGAGGCGGGGGGATAAGTCTTGTATGGGATAAAGGTCCTTTCAACATACGAAAAGTATGTGAAATCAAGGTCCACGGGAGGTGGGGTGGGTAAAGTAAGCACATTGTCATCCCCCAAAGACAATGGATGCTGAGCAAGCGGCAAAGCCGTAATGGTATCAATCATAGCATAATCAATGTCACCTCCCGGGTCAAAGCACTCATCCTCCGTGATGGTCTCTAACGGAGTGGATGAAAGGTGCTCGAGAGGGGGACTTGGGACAATATCTTCCTGCAGCGAATTATCAAAAATAATGTCCCCCTCCGTGTCATAATCATCAATACCTGGAGGAATGGAGTGGATATCGATTTCTTCTAGCAATGGGTCATTATCTTCAACAGGATGAATAGATGGAGGTAAAGACTTGGAAAGAAAAGGAGAAGTCAACTCTTCGATTTGAGCAATAAGAAGGTGCACTTTCCGTAATCTATCGCGAAGAAGCACGTCTTCCACCTCATCCACAAGATCAAGTTCATCGGTGAACTTCTCGTAAACCGGAGAGAATAAATCGTCATCACCCGCATCTCCCGGTGGAGATTGAGAAACTTCAAAAGTGAAATTCTCATAGCAGAGAGAAGAATCGTCATCACTAGGATCGACCTCTTCCGTAAGAGTAACGTCGTCCTCAGGCTCCATAGCAGGTAAGTCACAAACCTCATCATCCATTACCTTGTCGAGACCAACATCACTAAGCTCATTCAACGAATCTGGATCCTTAGATGCAGTAGGAACATCGAGAGTAGGAGCAGCAAATTCAGAAGATTGGTTGAAAGTGTAGACATCATCGTCGTCGTCGTCATCATAATAGATGGGACGAGTCCAGTTAGGAGTGACGTAGTCGGCTAACTCTTCCTTGATAACCTCCACATCTTTAAGAAGCTCATGCAACAACTTTTGTTGTTCATCGCCCCGAGTATGTTCAATTTCACCAATTCTATCCCACGTTGTAATTAAACATTTTGGTGTAGAAAAGAAGGGAAAACGACTAAATTGGCTCAAAAAGGTGTCGGTGGTTTTCAAGGTTTCGTCCACATCAAGCAACGGGTGCCTTTCCTGATGCAAGTCAGCTCGGAGTTGAGCTAGACCTTCTAGAATATGGTTCCAAGAAGTGAGTTGTTGGTCAAGACTAATTTGTTGAGAGGATTGATGATTGAGGGTGTGATGTGGGGGCTCAAAGTGTTGAAAACCTGAATTATAGCATGGTTGTGGCTCATAGTAGTTCATCGGTTGAGAAGAATTAGAAACCGGGTTTGGTTCATAATAATCCATTGGTGAAGAAAACTGAGGACACAGATTTTGCTCATAATAATTCATTGGTTGACAATAAGAAGTATCGTGAGGACCCCCACAGTTGTTGCAAAACGGGTAAGGAGAAAGACTGGGTGCGTCTTGTGGATAGCTATTATCATGGTCATAATTGTACCCCGGTTCTTGCTCGTGACCATACGGGTATCGAACCGGGCACGAAACATGCCAATGAGAATCGCTTCCACAATAGATGCACGGGGGAACAGGAGGTGGGTTCAAAAATGACGAATTAGTCGAGTTGCACCACGGACAAAATCCGAATTGTGTGTTGTCGATATCGTTTCCGCACCGCTCACATGTACACCATTGACAAGAGTCGTTCCCGTACAATCGTCTCCCACACCCGACGCAATGGACATAAGAATCCATAAAGAAAAATAGATAAGCAAGAAGAATATTTTTGGTGCAAAACTTTGAAAAAGAAATGCTTTTTATGATTTTTCAAATGTTTTTGGATTTTTGAAAATTTTTGACAAGAAAAATAACGTTCACAAGTGAACGGATCCCAAAAGCCAACGCGTCACTCACAAAAAACCGTTAATCTTCACGAAAAGAGCCGGCAGCGGCGCCATTTTAATAACGAGATTTTACTAGTTGAAATTGTTCGTTTCTCGGAATCTCTTCGAATTGATCTCTGGTTAATTGTGCGACTCAGTTGTTCTTGGTGAATCAAATAAAAGAGTTGTCGTTGTCTAAAACTAATTAAAAATGAAAACTTGAAACAAATAAAAATAAAGTAAAGACGGTAAAAAGAGACAACAAAAGATAAAAACTTGGCGAAAAGTAAATTACGAGAAAATTAAAAGGGAAATAAAGATAAATAACTCAAACTAAAACTTAAACTAAAAAGAAAGCAAATAAAAATTCAAATAAAGAAAAAGGCGGGTAAAATAAAGTTTAAAACTAAAATCTGAAAAACTCTATTCGGAATAAATGATCCTATGCGGAATACTAAGGCTATGCGGAATAAATGATTACTCGGAATAAAATATGCTATGCGGAATAAAAGAATGCTATACGGAATAAAAGACCTATGCGGAATAAAAGAATGCTATACGGAATACAAAAATGCTATACTGAATAAAAGACCTATGCGGAATAACTGAATGCTATGCAGAATAAAAGATGACCCGGAATAAAGAAAACTATGCGGAATAATCTGTTATGCGGAATAATCTGTTATGCGGAATAATAAGACTCTATACGGAATAAAAAGCCATGCGGAACATTTGCCCTATTCGGAATATTACCCTTATACGGAATAATATAACATTCCGCATAGAGGTCCTATTCGGAATAACCAAACATTCCGCATAGAGGTCCTATTCGGAATAATCTAACATTCCGCATAGAAGGATAAGAAAGCTGACTACCCGGAATAACTGAATAAGATACAGTAACATGAACGTGAAACAGTGGATAAAGAACAAAGCACGAATTTGATCAAATCTAAACAAAACAAACCAAAAGATTAAACCAAAACAACCAATAAGCATCAACTAACAATAATCAATCAAAACAAATCATCAAAACCAACAAATAAAGCCAAATCAATCAAAATCCACTTGATTGAAAATAAGAAAACTCAAGAACATGAACACACAGATTAAGAACAAATCAAACAAGAAAGGTAGAAGAAGATTAACAATAAATTAAAGATTAACAATAATTAAATATAAACTTACTTGGAATTAAAAGGAATATAAAGGTGCATAACATGAAATTAAGGTGCATAAAATTAAAGAACAAGGAATGAAAAATGGGGAAGGATGGGTTGTCAAGCCACCAACAACTTGAAAATGAAACTAGCCTAATCTATATATAAGGGTGATTAGGGAGGAGCTTAGGAAGCTTCCTCCCTCTTTCCTCTTTTCCTTATTTGCACACTTAAGTCCTTTTCTTCTTTATCTTTTGTTAATCTTGGACTTAATGACTTTGTCTCGGGATTTCTTTGAACTCGTCTCGACATTTCTTCATAAATAAGACTTGAGTTCTTCGGCTTTTAGTAAACTTCCGTCTTTTGACTTTTTCCTCGATAAATCTTCAAAATTGGTCTTGGACTTCCGTTCTTTTTGCACTCTTGATCTTTCGACTTCGTCTTTTGCCTTTTTCTTCGATAAAAGCCCGTAAAATCCCGTGTTTTCTCCACTTTTCACCTTTTCGTCCTAAATCACAACAAAAACACAAACCACACATAATTCTGACATAAATGACATAAAATACACGTTTTGCCTCGGTTATTATTGTAATTAAGTGGTAAAAAGGATGGGTGTTTTCACACCTATCAACAACCTTTTTATTTTCCACCAAGAACGACCGAGTTGCACGTTAACCAATAGTCAATTCGAAAAGATTGGTTCTACGAATCTCTTTTATAATTAAGTAAAATCCAGTTATTATTAGGGTTAAATAGAGAAAGCACAAGATAAATTAGGAGTGGTCAAAGGTTTGATATAAAGATTGCAAAAAATGTTGGAACAAATTTGGAGTTACAGAAATCTTAAAATCAAAGCCTCTGGCTGAGATTCCTTATCTCCTCCTGCGGTTCCATATATATATGGATCCGTGGGTTATTTGGAGAACCGCCTATAGAGGGTTGGTTTTGGGGGATTAGGAGAATTTTCCAATTAAGCAAATCCTAATTTTCTTGTCTAACTCATCATAGGGACATGCTAAAAAGAAATAATAGACAAAGAAAACACACAAGAACTCAACAAACAAGTATTTGACCAAGATACATGGATTTAAAATAAAATCGATGTTGGAGGTGTGTTAATCTAGACACATAGTCATGACACAATGATCCTCCATAGTTAAATTTTGTTCTTGCTATATTTGAGAGACTCATACATATGAATTATGTATGCTCGATATCAATAGCAAGAAGACATGAAAAACGTTTTTAGATTGAATTAACAATGCAAAAACATTTCTCGACTATTTTTGAAAGAACTTTGAGAATTTTGAAAAGGAGAACAGGAATTTTCAAAAAGAGTTTAAGAGACTCAAAGAACGAAAAGACTCAAAAGAGAAAAAGACTCGATTAATAAAAAGCGCAATTAAGGTATATGTTTCATTAAACCTAGACCTCGACGCAAGTAATTAAAAGGTTCCCTCTTAAGTGGTTTAGTGAAGATGCCGGCTAAGTTTTCTACCGAGGGCACCTTCTCAATCGAAATGTTCCCCTTTTGAACATTATCCCTAAGGAAATGGTGGCGAATCTCTATGTGCTTAGTTCGTGAATGTTGCACAGGATTCTTGCTAAGGTCTATTGCACCCTTATTGTCACACATGATGGGAACATCATTAAGTGAAATCCCATAATCAGCAAGCGCTTGCTTCATCCATAGAGCTTGTTGACAAGCTTTACCGGTACTCACATACTCGGCTTCCGTGGTGGATATAGCAAGAGCGGTTTGTTTCTTGGAGAACCAAGAAGTTAAACAACAACCCATGAAGGTACAAACTCCACTAGTGCTTTTCCGGTCCACATAGTCTCCCGCATGATCCGAGTCCGCATATACTATGGTTTCTACGTCGATCCCTTTAGGATACCATAATCCTAAAAGTATAGTGCCTTTAATGTATCGGAAGATATGCTTAACCGCTTCAAGGTGAGAGGTTGGGAGGCTCTTGGAAGCGAGCACACAGGCAAACACTAAACATGATATCCGGTCGATTTACCGTAAGGTATAACAAACTACCAATCATACCTCTATATTTGGTGTTGTCTACCGACTCACAATCATCATCTACGGTGAGTTTAGTATCCAAGGCCATAGGGGTCTTCATTGGTCTAGAGTCCTCTAATCCAAATTTCTTTAGCATTTCCTTAACGTACTTAGATTGATTAAAGAAAATACCATCGTCTATTTTTCTAATTTGGAGTCCTAAAAAGAAGTTAAGTTCTCCCATCATGCTCATTTCAAACTCGTCATGCATGATTTTACAAAGTCATCACACAATCTTTGACAAGTTGAACAAAATATAATGTCATCAACATATATTTGTACGATTATAAGGTGAGAACCTTTCTTCTTTGTAAAGAGTGTATTGTCTACCATCCCCATGGTATACTCATGTTTTACAAGAAACGCTTTAAGTCTATCATACCAAGCTTTAGGTGCTTGTTTAAGACCATAAAGGGCTTTCTTAAGCTTGTAAACATGATTCGGTTTCTCAAAATCAATAAATTCGGGAGGTTGAGCCACATATACCTCCGCATGATCAAACCGTTAAGAAACGCACTATTTACATCCATTTGTTGAAGCTTAAAATCTAATGCACAAGCATAAGCTAAAAGGATCCTAATGGACTCTAAACTTGCTACCGGTGCATATGTCTCATCATAATCAATCCCTTCTTGTTGATTATAGCCTTGAGCTATAAGTCTTGCCTTGTTACGAGACACAACACCGTTCTCATCTAACTTATTACTATATACCCACTTGGTTCCTATGATGGTAGTACTTCTAGGTGGAGGAACAAGTTCCCAAACGTCATTAGCAATGAATTGATTCAATTCTTCTTACATGGCGATGACCCAGCTCTCATCCATAAAAGCTTCTTTAACATTCTTTGGTTCAATCAATAAGACAAAACAAAAGAAGTTACTTTGATCTTGGACTTGAGATCTAAGGGTCCTTCGCCTATAATGTTTTCGAGAGCGTGATCCTTAGACTCCCTAATGTTTACTCCCTTTTCAACATTAAGGTCTTCAACTCCTATTTTTTTAACCTCTTTGGCTTTAAATATGTATATTTCAGATAAGTCACCATCTACCAAAGGTGGTGTCTTAGATGAAGGTGGGGTTTCATCAAATGTCACGTTGAGTGATTCTTCGATTACACCCCAGGTTCTATTGAGGACTATGTAAGCTTTACTAGTTTGAGAATAACCTAAAAAGATACCTTCGTACGACTTTGGGTCAAACTTAGTAAGTTAGTCTTTGGTGTTGAGAATGAAGCACTTGCTTCCAAACACCTTAATGTATTCTAATGAGGGTTTCTTACCTTTAAGAATCTCATAAGGGGTCATTCCTAGAAAAGGTCGAATAAGAATTCGGTTGAGAATATAGGTCGATGTGTCCACGGCATTGCACCAAAATTTTTGAAGCAAAAATTGCTCGTTTAACATGGTCCTACTCATCTCTTGGATTCTTATTCTTCCTTTCAACTATCCCATTTGATTGTGGAGTGCGAGGAGCCAAGAAGTTATGAGTAATACCATGAGCTTCACAAAAGGCACCAAATTGCACTTCATTATCAAATTTCTTACCATGATCCGTCCTAATAGAAACAATTGAACATCCTAGTTGATTTTGGATCCTTCGACTAAAGGTTTCGAAATGATCGAAAGCTTCATTCTTAGTAGCCAAAAAATCTAGTCCAAGTGAATCTATAATAGTCATCAACTATAACTAGGGTATAAAGGTTACCTCCATAACTCCGTATGGTGGAAGGTCCAAAGAGATCCATATGTAGGAGCTCTAGGCACCGAGAGGTCGATACCAAATTCTTGGCCTTGTGACTTGAGTGAACTTGCTTCCTAACTTTGCAAGCATCACAAAAGTGACTATGAAACTTAATCTTGGGGAGATGTCTTACCAACTCCTTAGAGACTAAAGATTGAATTAAACACATATTAGCGTGACCTAATCTCCTATGCCAAAGAGTAGAACTATAGTCTAAAGTCGCTAGACATAAGTTGTCCTTTGACTTCCTATTGACCTTCATGACATAAAGCCCATGCTTTCTAACACCTTTTCCAATGATCTTTCCATCTTTTTTCGATTTCACTATCATGTTCTGAAAAGAGGACCTTACACTTATTGTCACAAATTTGACCTATACTTAGTAACTTAAACCCTAAGTTATCTACGTGTTCAACATTTTCGATGGTCATGAAGTCAAGAGAAACCGCACCTTTGCCAATGATGTTACCACGTAGCTTACTAGCGAAAGTGACGTTCCTCTATTATATGCTTTGTAGGATGAGAACAAATTTCGATTACCCGTGATGTGTTTAGAACAACCACTATCCTTAATCAACTCATCGGGCTACAAATCGATTCCCAAGCATATTTAGATAACAACATACAAGATCAAACATTTGGTCCCCAACATCTCATGGGTCTAAAGTTGTTAGTTCCAAACATTCCTTGCATTTGGTTGGAATGCATGAATGGAGGACACATGCCCCACGGAGAAAAACATTGTTGAAAGTTCCACAAAAAAGGTGAAGATTGGCGGGAACACATTAACCCCGGGTGCCTTTTGGCACCAGCCATTGTCCATCCCACAAGGAATAGCTCCGGCAACTCTCTTGTCCCAGAGGAGCAACACTTGGAGTGAGACGAGCCGAGACTCGACCCTCGATCTCTTATTCCACAAAGTCTCTCCAGTGTGCCCATAGGTTTTGCGGAGGCGGGTACCTATTTGAACCAAATGCCAAGGATGGGAATTGAAGTTGGGTCATTTGACTCAAGCACAAGAGCTCCACCCACTGGAATACATATGAGCATTTTGATGTCCATTGTTTTTCTTAGGAGTCTTTGATCTAGACCTAGAATTATTGTTGTTTCTAGGTTTTGGTGTTTTACTCCTAGGTCGTGGCTTAGAGTGATCATTTCTTTTAGGTGTTGGTGTTCTACTTCTAGGCCTTGAATCATTACGTACTCTTGATGGAGTAGATGATTGTCTTGATAAATTTCTCATTCCCATTAAAGGTTTACTTAAAGGCTTGTAGAATTTATCAAGTTCCTTTTTATCAATTATAGGTAATTTAACATTGTTAACAACAAGATGTTTTGGCCCTTTACCTAAAATAGATTTTTCAGAAAGTTGAGGATTTTCATAAAAATCGTCTTTTGTCCGCAGTTCCTTAATGCAACCTGCGGTTCCATATTGATATGGAATCGGCCCATATTTTGGAGCACCGCAGGCAGTGGGCCGTTTTTCAGCAAACCTAACTTTTTTTGGTTCACTAGTAGATGCTTCATTGGTGTTAAATCCCAACCTAAGTCTTTCCCTAGAATGAATCTGCCTACTAAGCATATCGTCAAGAGCACTAGTACTTTTCATGAACTTTTCCAAGTTATTGGAGGTGCTCTTGAGATCTTCATTATCTTTTTTAAGACTTTCACAACTTAGACAACCTAAACCAACTTCTTTATTTTTCTCAAGCTTAGCTAATTTATCTCTTAGCTCACTAATCTCATTTCCATGCTTGGTCCTAGTTAATTTTAGCACTTTGTTCTTTTCAATGAATTTTAGATTTAGTTTGCATAGGTTGTTATATTAACCTTCTAATTCTAAATCATCTAGAGAAGAACTATCATTGCTATAGTACTCAGTTTCGGAATGTACCTCTTTGGAAGAATGAGCCATAATACATTTCTCGTCTTTAGCATTGTCGTCACATTCTTCACCACTATCGCTCCATGAACCTCCAACGAAAGCCGTGTGATTCTTGTCACGAGATGGCTTGGGACATTCACCGATGAAATGATTTGGGTCACCACATATAAAGCATTTCCTATCACCTTTGTCATTCTTGACAAACTGGTTTTTGGAGAAGACTTTCTTGTCGTTGCTTGGTTGTCTTACGTGTTGACCTCGCCTTTTGAAGAATTTCTTGAAGTCTCTAACCGCCATAGCATATTCCTCATCATCACTTTCCGAGGAGGAGCTATCATGGTCACTTTGCACCTTATTGGCTTTTAGTGCTAGAGACTTTCTTTCACTCTTGGTTTTCACCATTTCCGAGTCCTTCAAAATTATCATTTCATGAACTTTTAAGTTGCCAATAAGTTCATCAAGTGATAATGTAGTAAGGTCCTTTGATTCTTCAATCGCCGTGACTTTAGCTCTCCACTTTGGATGCAATGCCCTAAGAAACTTCCTAACATTGTTCTTGCTAGAAAAACCTTCATCAAGTGCTTTTAGACTAGTAATAATAGTATTAAACCTAGCAAATGCACTATCAATAGTTTCATATTCTAAGATGACAAATTGTTCATATTGTTGAACAAGAAGATCGATTTTACTTTCTTTGACTTGTCTATTACCTTGGTGGGTTAATAAAAGGGTATTCCAAATATCTTTAGCGGTTTTATACATGAAAATCCTTTCATACTCTTTCTTAGGTAAAGCATTATAAATCACCATTTTAGCCTCATTATTTTTAGCAAGTTTCTTCTTAGTGTCGTCATTAGAATTATCAAAAGTGACTAACTCTTTCTTTTTAGAAACTTCATTATATTGATAAGGCAAAAAGTCACCATTGGTAATAACATGCCAAAGATTTAAATCTTTTGATTTCACATAAGTCTCAAATCTATTTTTCTAATAAATAAAACTATCGGTTTCAAAAAAGGTGGTCTTTGCATAGATTGCCCTTCTAGGTACTTGTTAGAACCCATAGATCGATTCAAGATTTAAAATACAATATATTTTAAAAACGCTTGAGCAACCCTCTCTAATACCAATTGTAGAAACTAGAAGGGGGAGGTGGTTGAATAGTTTCTTAAATTTACTTGTTAAATATAGGTTTTCAAAAACTTAGACTTGAGCACATATGTGAAATATTCTTATACACAATAAAGACAAGAGATAGTGCAACTAACTAATAATCACAAGGAGGTGCAAGTAAAGAATAATGAATGTAAAGAGATAAGGAAAAGAAAGATCAAACCAAACACCAAGGATTTATAGTGGTTCGACAACAAAGCTCACTCCTCGTTCCTACTCCATTCCTCGAGTACTCCTTACTCGAGAGTTCACTAATCAACAAGCTCCTTAAGGTGGAGAAACCGTACACGTCGCTTAACTAATTTCCAACTCTAAGCTAAAAGTCGAGCCCTAATCCTAGCTAGAACCAATCTACACCAATATACTTTAAGGACTAAGTATTAACCACACTACATACACAACTTCCAAATAGACACAATTATTTAGATCTTCACAACAATAACACAAGAATGAAAAATAAAAGTTTGATCTTCAATGGATCTTTGAGGTAGACACAACACTTCAAGGATGAAAGTGTTCTTCTCTTTGCACTTGAGAGGAAGAGGTGGGAGGAGAAAGATTCACTTATAAACAAGTAGTAATCAACCAAATAATCAAGGATTTGAATGATTTAAGAAGTTGGATTGAATCTGGAATTATATGTGCAAAAGAGGTAAAGAGAAAATCTGAGAATAGTCCACTATTTATAAGACAAAGCTCTAACGGCTATCTCTGGGCGCGATTCATTAAAGGTGCCCGCAGTTCCTTATTGATAAGGAGCCTTATAGCTATTTAAGGAACCGTGGGAGTAGACTCCGCTCCCTTTTGTCTTTTATTAGGGTAGTCACATCTAGTGGAATATTTATCCCCAAGGGATATTCCTAAACCATATGGAATATGCTACTTTCAAATTTTCAAATATTTAATTTAATAAAACATTTTCTTAAAAATAAAGTTTAATTAAAAAAGTTTGTCATATTTAATAAAAGGTGAGTTTTAAGAAAAATTAAATCCTTGATCACTTGGCTAGGTTGAAAACTTGTTTGTTCATACCTTAAGTGATAATGGTTGAAATGAAAAATACTTGAACTCAAGAATTCGTTTTTCGTTGTTTTCGTAAATGCTTGTTTTTATATATTGTCGTAATCAAAACAAGGCGAGACTAAAAAATGAAAGAACGTTTTTAGGCATCATTGTTGGAAATACGTTTTACGTATTAGAAAGGATCGGTCACTCCAACAATAGATTAAGTGATAGCTCGTAGTCTATAAGTTAAGTAAACAAGGCCATTCCAAGCCCATGGAATGTATGAGGCCGGCGACCCATTGTGTAAGCCCAAGCCCATCACAAGGCTTGGGTATATAAACCCTCTCCTTAGTTGGAGAGGGTGTGGTTCACTTTCATTTTACACATAGTAAAGTGTGTTTATTCAAACTTTCTCTCTCTAAGTGTGTGTGTGTTCTAACCATCTTTCTATCTCTTTCTCTCTCTAGATTAAGAAGAGATATACAATATAGACTAATACATGATGGCCGCTTCTCCCGTATGTCTTCTCTCCAAAGCATCGAAGACTAAGTCATGGTTATGGCATCGACGGTTATCTCATCTTAACTTTGACGCTATTAATCATTTGGCGAAAAAAGAACTTGTTCGTGGTCTTCCTAAACTTACATTTCACAAGGACCATTTATGTTCCGCGTGTGCAATGGGAAAAAGCACTAAGAAATCATACAAACCCAAGACTGAAGACATCAACCTAGAGAAACTTTATCTATTGCATATGGATCTTTGTGGGCCAATGCGTGTTGAAAGTCTTAGTGGTAAAAAGTACATCCTCGTCACTGTCGATGATTACTCTCGGTTTACATGGGTGAAATTTCTTACAACAAAAAATGAGGCACCTAAATTCATCATCGGATTTCTCAAGATGATTCAAGTGCGTCTCAACACTATTGTCCGACGCATTCGTACAGATAATGGAACAAAATTTGTGAATCAAATCTTGCGTGATTATTATGAAGAAGTTGACATATCTTATGAAACATCCGTTGCTCGCACTCCACAACAAAACGTTGTTGTTTAAAGGCGAAATCGCACACTTATGGAAGCTGCTCGAACGATGTTAATTTACGCAAAGGCTCCAATTTTTTTATGGGCAGAAGCAGTATCTACAACAGTTTTCACCCAAAACCGATCACTAATTCGTAAACGCCATGGTAAAACACCTTATGAGCTTCTACATGGAAAAATACCAGACTTATCATATCTTTATGTATTTGGCTCTCTCTGCTATCCAAATAATGATGGTGACAATTTGGGAAAACTTCAACCCAAGGCTGATATTGGTATTTTCATTGGTTATGCACCCACAAAGAAGGCATACCGAATCTACAATCGTAATTCTCGTAAGATCCTCGAAACTATGAATGTTGATTTTGATGAGCTAACGACGATGGCTTCTGAGCAAAGCAGCTCTGAACCCGCACTTCATGAAATGGGACCCAGTAACATTAGCTATGGTCTTGTCCCAAACAACCCTACTTCATCATCATTTACACCACCTTCTAGGAATGAATGAGATACATTGTTTCAACCGTTCTTTGATGAATTCTTTACTCCTCCAACTATTGTTGCTCCAGAACCAGAGGTAATAGCTCTGGTTACCAAAGTTGTAGCTCCAGCAACCGAAGCACAATCAGATACGTCTACACCTACAATTGGTCAAGTTATACCTTCAATGAGTAATTCTCAACAAACACCCGAATCAACTATCCATGTCATGCCTATTGATGATGAAGAGGATGATGATGATCATGATTTGGAATTCGCTCAAATGCGTGAACTTCCATTCTTTGGTGTACCAATTCCCGACCCTAATCTGTTGGAAATTATTTGTTAAGTGTCAAGTACCGTTAGTGTATTTTAAGTACTGTCAGTGTTACGTAAGTACCGTTAGTATTAACGCGGTACATAGTAAGTACTGCTACTTATAAAGTAAGTACTGCTATGATGATTAGGACGAATATATCTTTGTATAAGACATGTCATAGTTATAGTTAGAGTATATCTTATGTGATATACTTTAATAGTTAGAATATTGATAGTATATCGTCTGTGATATAGTTATCTTTATAGAATATTCTAAGGTTTCTAGGGTTCCTTACTCTATGAAAGGAACATAGGTACAATGTCTTTCATGTACCTCATTCAAGTCGATTAATAAGAGAATCGAATAGTTAAAAGTAATTCTGTTCTTCTGTGCTTTATAAGTTAGATTCCGCATAACTTATTTAGTGTTAGTAAGAGTGCTCAAAGTGTTTTAGTTTGATTACAAACTACTATACTAATTCTTAACAGAATATAGATCCAACCAAAGGGATCAACAAGTGGTATCAGAGCTTGTTGAGAAACTCTGAAAAAGAAGAACACAACCCCAAACACTCCACACATACCAAAACTCAATGTCTCAACTAGATGGTGATGATGCTCACTTGAATGATGTTTAGAACCCTGATCCTATACCACAGGGACAACCACAAGTTGTGCATCCTGCACCAGCACAAGGTGTTCAAGCCATGAATGATGTAGCTACCTCTACACCAACACCTTCTCATACTCTGTCTGCTGTTAAACTCCCAGTTCTCAAAGGTGACAATTATGAGACATGGGCTATGCAGATGGAACATTACTTGAATCACACAGATCATACTGTGTGGCAAGTTATCAAGAATGGGAATAAAGCTACACTGGTTGCCAGACAATACATGCTATGTTCTACCTGCTGTGACTGCTGAGGAGGTACAAGCAGAGATCAAAGAGAGAAAAGCAAGAACTGCTTTGGCTATGGCTCTTTATGAATACATTCTACCAAGCTTTCATCATTATAAGGATGCTAAAGCTATGTGGGATGCTATAAAACTTAGATTTGGGGGCAATGACAAATCTAAGAAGATTAAGAAGATTGTTCTTAAGCAAGAATTTGATAACTTCTCAATTACCAGTATAGAGGAGATACATGGTGGATATGGAAGGTTCAGTAAGTTGCTTATTCAGTTGGCAGTTTATGGACAAGTAATTCCTAATGAAGAAGCTAATTTAAAATTCTTAAGAAGTGTTCCACCAGAGTGGAAAGCAATGGCTATGCACCTCATTACAAGAGATGGTTTGGAAACAATTCCTTTTGATCATCTCTACAACAATCTTAGAGCATATGAGATGGATGTGAAAGGCACTGAAGTAAAGACAGCGACTACTTCAAAGTCTAACTTGGCTTTTGTATCAGATGGGAACAACGGTACTTACTTTCAAAATACCACTAGTGGATCTAGCAGCGGTACATACTTCACAAATACCGTTGGAGGACTTACAAGCAGTACTTACCCACAAAGTATTGAAGGCAGCCCTATAGTCTCTCAAAATCCACATGGAAGGTCTTCACCATTGTTTAGTGACAATGATGCCTTCTCATTCTTTATTGGGAAAGACAACAGGCCAAGATTAACACTCAATGTCTTGTTCTAAATGGATGATGCTGATGTTGAAGAGATGGATCTTAAATGGCAAGCTGCTATGGTGTTAGTAAGATCTAATAGGTTCTTCAAGAAGACTGGAAGAAAAATGACTGTTGATCCTAATGAGCCATTAGGATATGACAATTCCAAAGTTGAATGCTATAACTATGGAAGGAATTGACCCTTTGCAAGAGAATGATCTAGAGATAAAGCTGAGAATAGCAATCAGAAGTCCAAGCACAGCTATAGAACCAGTCCAAGAATAACTAAAAGCTTTCCAAAAGGAAACAACAGGAGTCCTAAAGGAACCAAAGAATTGGTTACTGTATATGGAGTGGTGAACTGGGCAGAAGAAGAAGAAGATCTTGGTCTAATGGCTCTCTCACATGCAGATACTGAGGTACATCCTTGTTCTAAAAGACTGTGTTCTTAAATTTAATAGCCTAAAAGTAGAACTAGAGGAACAGTATCAAAAGGTTAACACATGCACTGTAGAATTAAAAGCTTTTAAACAGGGTGTTGTTAAATTAGAAGAAAATATAGTTTTGTACAAAAAGGCTCAACAAAACTATGAAGAGAAAATAAGGATTTTGACTCTTCAAATGAGAGAAAAAGATGTGGAAATAAAAGCTTTTGAAAGACAACTGTTAAAAATATCAACAGAAAATGAAGCTTTAAAAGCCAGTCTAATGAAAGGGAAGTGATTAATTTTAACACCCCCAAATTTACACGCAGCGGAATACATCTTTGGGTGCTAAACAATGATACAACAACACATAATTTATAAAGAACGACTCGAAAAGAGACGTTTTAGATTTATCGTTCCTAAACATTTGTCAGAGTAGCGTAGTCCCAAGTAATCGTTACCAAAAGATAAGTTAAAACAACATATTGGTTTGTTTTGAAAATGGAACAATAAATAAATCAAAGAGTCTGAACAACAAAAGCAGTGCACAACTTCATTCCCCGTGACCTCCAAGCTTCCACTTCTTGATTACCTGAAATACATGTGAGTAAAACAATCAGCAAAAATGCCGAGTGAATCTATAGGTTTATGAAATCAATTTGAACACAAGCAAAGATTATAAGTTTGTGGCATGCTTATAAGCATCAAATAATAATTTGCATCAATAATGATAATTGTATATAGCATAAATTGCAATAAGCTCATGGAACCGAGCCCTTAGACACTCCCATATCAGTCTAATAAGACGAGAGATTTATTAATTATCGGTTACCTCCAGATTATTGGTACATTGCCGTATACCTGACTTCTCAATACAATATGTTCAAACAGTGTGGAGGTCGGGCCTAAGCTTCTATGAAAAGTCCACAAAAACTGAACCGGGGCGGCTTCCCCCATAGATCTATTGATTGTACTAGCGGTTAACCCATCATAGGTTAATTAACGGTCCATAATTGAGGCTTTAACTAAGGCAATCACTTAATGCATATTAAAGGCAACCACGGGTCCATTCATAAAGGGACAAAGCATACCATAAAAATCTTGTGTTCTAAGTTTATAAAACATGTATTCCCCCTCGCGGGTTTAAAATCATTTAATAACTAGTATAAAGCGACGCTATAGACTCACGTTGATAATGAAAGGCGGATTATCGGCTACGGACGTGCTTCGGTCACGGAAACCTTTATAAATAATAATCGGTCTTAGACTCTTGTCCAATGACTTTTATCAAAATAACAATATACATATGATGATTTTGTACATATGATGATGATCAAGTGGGTTTATATATCCTTGTTTACTCATTTTAGTGTTTACGTTTTGGTAACTTTTACTAGTTTACTAGTTTTACCTACTTACCTATTTTAAGTCCAATAAGCTTAATATAAGTTCTTTAACTTGTTTTAATCCATTTTATACCGATATTATCAGTATCTATACTTTCCATATTGGGCCCAAATGGGGTAAGCCCAATAAGTTCTTTTTATAAGTGTTTAACTTATTTAGTCCAATTATTAGTCCAATATGCTTAGTTAGCTCGTTAATGTCCGTATATCCTATAGTTCGGGTTTTATCGGTTTTTACTTGTATTAGTTACTTATATATCAGTATATGACTTTTAAAAACTTTACATTAGACGGATTTGATCGTCTAAGTTTTAATTGGCGAAAAATATTAATTTTACGGTAATAGCCGAAAAAGTCGTAAAAATCAAGTTTATAGTTTTTATTACTTATAAGTATTATTCCACTACCATTTATATAATTTATCCATTTAATTAACCTTTTACATATTTATATAAATAAGTTTCATAAGTTAGTGGGTTAGTGCTTATATAATAATAATAAACATTAATTCTCAAAATCTGATTTGTATTTTCATGTTCACCATTTTTATCATATCTAGAGTTCTATAATGAATTAGAAGATCATTTTTGGGTGGCATGATCTTCATATTATGTGCTACATTTAACTTAGTTATAGCTACTTCTTATTTTAAGTTTATCTTGCCTTAACAGTCCCTACAAAACTGCTTATTCAGATTAGAACACCCAACTTGTTTTGATCATATCTCACTCATTATATTGATTCCATTGCATAGCCAACTCTCACATGTGTATAACATCTTGTACTTACTGTAAATGGATCATACCATGCAATTTTATCAGTTCAAGTTTTAGTTATATACTGTTTTTATACAGAACTAAATAAGCATGATTTTAGCCTTATTTCTCATGGTTATTAACATTTTTAAGCATATTTATCAACACTTGATCCCCATACAACATTTTTATCATCATATATACATCATATACATATACAAAAATAAAGAAAATACATTTGTTCTTTACAAAAATAACAAGAGAAAATGGAGAGGATGATCTTCTTTACCAACCAAGTGTATTTCTTGTTTTTGGAAGACAAGAACTTGATGAACACCAAAAGTAACTCCAAGATCATCAAACACCAAGAACAATAGTTGAGAAATCAGCCCTAGGACACAAGCAAATCACCTCCAATGTTGTTAATATGGCCACCAAATGATCAAGGATTCAAGATAACTCCATGATAGAGCTAGTTAACATGTATTTCATGGCTAGAAAAGATCAAAAGGGGTGTTTGTAGCTTGAAAGTGGACGACAAGGGGTGATGTGGTTGAGAGGATTTGAGGTTGTTTGCATGTATGGAAATGGTGGTGTGTGTAGTAGCTAATGGTTTTGACTAGGAAGTGGAAAGTGTAAGCTTAAGGTGTAAGCTAATGCTTACACTTGTAGCTAGTTAGTTAACATGATGCCACATCCTTAGATGTGGTGTCATGTGTGCCATCCCATGTTAGCTAGTGGGGTGGGATAATGTATTTTGTCCCACCTCACTAATTTACGGGTATTCCTCGATTCTAGTTTTCTCGATTTGCGTGCCCTCGGGTCGTTTTACAAAACGTTTTTATAAATTATGAATCAACGACACAAAACGAATCCAATAAAAATTGTCTCATCAAAAACGGAGTTCAAAAACGTAAATACATAATCCTAAGGTTTCCGGTTTAGTCGTAAGGGACGATAAATTATGCACGTAAGCCCAAATTTAAATCCGTAAATTGTGAGTTCGTCAACCAACACAAAAATAAGTTTCAAAATATTATACGAGAAAATATTTCACTACCTGAAAATGTTAGATTGTACTTTTTAAAAGTTTAAACGCACACGAAAAATAATAATATAACGACTCGATACGTAATTGAAACGATATCGTCGAAAGTATTAAATATCGAAACTATCGATAATAAAATATAAAATTTTTGGCATCCGTCGGTATCGCGATCACTAGTGGTCCTCGTTGCTCGTCAAAATATTAAAATATAATATTTAATATTGGTTTCAACTTAAACTGTTAAACATAATAATATTTAACGTTATAAAATACTTCAAAATAATTGAAAATAGAATTAAATTATGACCTTATTTTTACGGGTTTTACATCCTCACCACCTTAAGGGAGCGACGTCCCGGCGCTCAACTCGCCTCACTTTCGCCAACGCGCATTAAAGTCTCAATAAACATCGTCGTTGAAAGTAAAAAAGATATTACATAATATATGTTCTACATGATCGGACGTCATCGGATGATGCCGTCTCAAGTTCTCACAACTTACGATCATTTGACTAGATCACATACCACATAAGTACATAAAAATAAAAGGTCGAACAATAACATCAAGTATAGATTTCCATCGTTAATCATCGAGAAAACCTTGAACGAACCCTTGATAATAACCACTTGATCACAAGAGTCTTTCCACTTACGGTGTCGGCTTCAACATGCTCCTCGAGGTTGTAACAAATTTATTAACTCCATTCATTAAGAGATTCGGTCCTCAATCATTCCACAAGTACACGCATAAATCCTGGTGACACTTATCGTTTCTTCTTATACACTGCTTCCCGAGATTTATTTTAAACTCAGAATAAAATAGTGATATTCAATACGAGGAACAGAACGAGATAAAAATAAATTCAATAAACGCATAAATGGACAAGATGTGGTAAAAATGATTTAAGGTTAACGATCGACGAGGGATCTCGAATCACGTAACCGTAAAACATAATAATTCACAATACTAGAAAAATGAGGGCGAAGAATGAATTAAATATTAATATTAAAATAACGTTTGTCACAGTTATCCGTCCCGGATTTGTATTACCTTAAAACTTAGTTGAGGTACCTTCTTGATAAAGATAATATATTAAAAATAGAAGTTAAATAGCTTCATAATTTATTTTGGTTGTCTTAAGAAACTTTGAAAGAATAACACGAATTTATTAATTAAACTCGTATGATGGTTACAACTAGAAAATATAATTTCCAAATTAAATCATTATCAGGAATATAAATTAAACCGATAATTTCATTACATTTAAAGTAAAGTATGATAAGTCAATTACTTCAAAATATAAAAACATAACTTCAATTTAAACATTAGTATTAGTTATACAAAATATGATGTATAAATTTGACCTTTTTCTTATGATAGTTATTTCGATAATTGAAAATTATTGGAAAATATATAAAAGTTCCATAAAAAAAATTTATAATACGTTGTAGAAATACATAAAGGTGTTTATTATTTCAAAATAAACACGGGGTGTATTTGGGTTTAAAAATGTGACAAGATAATAAATGAATACGAATGGAAATAATGGTCAACAATTAGCACGAAATCAGCGGTACGAAAGAAAATGAAGCAAATGTCGTATGAATTCTTAAAGAGAATAATAAAATAAAGGCGTCGATGGTAAGACGATAAGAAATAATAGATTAAACAAGTTGTCAAATTTGGTTAGTGCGGTCGATGATTCACCAATATCAATTCGTTAACTTAGCGGTGGTTGTTACACGATCGGAAATAAGATCCATTCAAAAATTTTAAAAAAAGGAAATTCCTAATAATCACTTGTAATTAAAATAAATCAAATGAACGGTGTTAGTGTTTAAAGAGAGAAGTCAAAGCACGGTTCACAAAAGTAGATTTCGAGACAAACGAGAGTGACGGACGTCATCCCGAATATACGGAAATCACTCTAATGATAATTCATTATTCACGTGCGGAGACATTCCAAAGATCTATAAAATCGCATAAATAACATTGGACGAGAAGGGAGGATAAAACATCGAGACTTTCAAGTCATTTATCAACAGTCAGTAATTAGACGAACGGTCAAAAGAAATCAGTTATAAGATAAAATGAAGTAACAAGTTGAAAAATAATCATCGAGTAAAAATGTATTCGTAAACGCGTAATTTGTTCAAGAAAAGGTAAGAAACGTATGCGGATGCATAGAAATTGCGCTGCTTGCATAAAATATGAAGGTTTTCAAAACTTCTTTTCACTTTATTTCATTTTATTTATCTTTATAATAAATACAAGTAAAAAGTTGATTATTATCAAGATTTTTAAGGTGACTACTATTCAGCCTAGCATGGCTCCTTCTAAATTAGACATAGGTGATCAGGCCATGTATAATTTAGGGCTAGCAATGCAGTGCTCCATTTCGTAGAAAAGTATTACGTTTCTTGATAACTAGGTTTTTACCTAATTAAAAAGATTAAAGTTCGTTGTGTTGGTCTAATCGAATTGATCTAGGCTCTCTATGTGACTCTATTGTTTTTGGTGAAACAAAGATGTGTCGTTGTAGTGTTTAAAATAAAAGGTGCAAAACTTTAAAGTAAAGGTGCTCTTAAAGTAAATCTAAGTCTAATTAAAATAAAGGTGCAAGTATTTAAAAACGTGACTGAAATTAAAGGGCACTAAAGTAAATGACGCAAACTTAAATCTAACTAAGGCAAACTTAAAACGCGACTAAAACTTAAACTAAGGCAAAACTAAAATAAAGCTAAGGCGAATAATCTTAAAGTGCAATTAAATAAAAGGCAGGAAAAATAAAGCTTGAAAATAAAATCAAAGACAAAAGCTAATAAGAACCTGAATACAGCTCATTCGGAATTATCCTTAGTTTGGAACAATCACTCGTCCGGAATGTCACCTTCGGTTGGAATGATTCTTCTTCGCTTGGAATATTACCAAAATCCTTGATCCAGAACAAATTTGATCTGAATATGTCACTTATCCCAAACAATCCTTCGTTCGGAACTTTACTGATTCGGAACTTCTAAAATTTGCCTTGATTCGGAACTTTTGATTAACCCTTGATTCGGAAGATTCCGAATGAAGCCTCCTTGATTCGGAACTTTTGAGTTCCGAATGAACAATCACTGATCTGGAACTTGCCCCTTGATTCGGAAGTTTGTTCGGAACTTTTAAGTTCCGAATGAACAGCCCTTGGCTCGGAACTTTGGAAACTTCTGAATGAATACTCACTGATCCGGAACTTTTGGAGTTCCGAATGAATTGCTTGATCCGGAACTTTTGAGTTCCGAATGAAGCTTTTCTGGTTCGGAACTTTTGAGTTCCGAATGAATGAATCTTGAGTCGGAAGTTATCCTTCGTCCGGAACTTTGAATGTTCCGGATGAACAAGCTTGACTCGGAAGTTTTGCTGATCCTAAATCTTCCGGATGAACCCTTGACTCGGAACTTTGGAGTTCCGAATGAAGCCTTCCCTCCTTCTTGGTTCGGAAGTTTTCCTGGAAAGATCAGAAACACAACAAACTTTCCCGAAGAACAAGGGAATCACAAAAACAATAGATCTAAAGCAGATTAATCAAATTTAACACAAACGATCTAATAAAACTATCAACGAATCAACAGTAAACATAAACAAACAATTAAAATCAAGAAATTTAACAACTTTAACCACAATAATCAACAATCACTTGGATCAAAATAAAAGCATGAACATGAACATAAACATAAACACATAAATCAAAGATTAAGAAAGGTAGATAAGAGATTGACAAAATAAAGTAAAGATTGACAATAATTAAATGAAAACTTACTTGAAATTAAATGAATTTAAGGTGCAAGACAAGGTATTTAAATTTGACAAGAAAAGTAAATGACAAGGTAAGTAAATGGTGGAAGAGCTAATTGTCACACTTAGCCAACAAAATGAAAAGTTAACAACTAATGACTATTTATAGGGGAGGATTAGGAAGCTTCCTCCCCTCTTTCATTTCTTCTTAATTACAAGCTTAAGTCCCTCCTTTTATTAATCTTCATTAATTGCGTCATTAGTCCTTTTCTTCTAATCTTCTTTAAAATTGGACTTTAAGGACTTGTGGCTCGGGATTTCTTTTGAACTCGTCTTTTAATTCTTCAATAAAATAGACTTGAATTCTTCGACTTTTGATAAACTTCCGTCTTTTGACTTTTTCTTCGATAAATCTTCAGAATTGGTCGTGGACTTCCGTTCTTTTTGCACTCTTGACTTCTTGACTTCGTCTTCATCTTTTTCTTCAATAAAAGTCCGTAAATGCTCGTGAATTCCCGTGTTTTCTCCACTTTTCACCTTTTCGTCCTAAATCACAACAAAAACACAAACCACGCATAATTCCGACATAAAAGACATAAAATACACGTTTTGGCTCGGTTATTATTGTAATTAAGTGGTCGAAAAGATGGGTGTTTACACACCTATCAAATCCCCTACACTTGACCATTGCAATGTCCTCATGCAATGCATTAGTTACAAAGCAAGATTTCACTTTTCATCATAATCAATCCACGTTGGCCTTTATTAAAGAAATAGAAAATTAAAAACATACAAAATTAAGAAATCAAAAGCATACCTTGGGTTTTGAAAATGTTATGAATAATCATCATCCTCAAGTTTTCACTTTCTCCAAACCAAGCTTAAAAACGAGATCATTGTTATTATAAGTTAGTAAACTAACACGAACTCATGTGGGCCAATTACTCACTTAGACTCCCTTATTCCTAGGGTATCTCTTATATTTTATTATTGTCTTGAATGATCACGAGGATACATTGTTTGACTTATTTCGATAGTTTATTAGACCGAAAATAAAGTGAACGATTTAATCAATAGTTAGCTAAAGGACAAAATCTTTTAAAACTGCTTCTCGGGACCTCATAAAGTTCATATCTTGGCATAACTCGCTTCGCGATTTGAGACCTTTCTCGGACCGATATTTGGCAGCGACTTCATACTTCAACCCTTGAGAGACGTTCATGAAATTATGGTCTTCTCTTCATAATGGAATTTCTTCACTTGAAGTTTTGAGAGATTCATACTTGGACCACGACTTCTTCATTTTTCTCCAATCTTTATTTTGGACTTTGATATACAACGATCCGCCTCCTTTTATGACTTGGATCTATTTATCCTCATACCTTGTTAGAGTCTTTTCGGATACACTTCTCCATGACTTTTGGGGAGTTTTGCTTTACGTCGTGTGTCTCGATCCTTCATATTGATTTTCGATAAATGATTCTTCACATCACTTTGGATCTTTAGCAACAAAATATAGCCCTCATGCCTTGTTACGGCCTTTTCGGACTCGCCAATCTTCGCATCCCGCTTCAATAAGTAATGCCTTGGCTATGAACTCTAATCCATACCGAGCAACTTTTAAACGATCTTGGGCTAGAAGCTAAGTAACTTTTCAAATTGTACAACCTTATTTATTAGCAGATAAATTTATTAGCAAGCGATGGGAGAATAGGCTCATAATTAACTCACATAAATTCACGAAAGAATACCGAACTTATAATTGGCTCTATCATCTCTCGTTCTCCACAGTTTAAAATCTCAAGTAATGAGACTCGTGGATACTTAGCCTATTAAATCAAAGTTTTGGGTTTTCGAGTCGCCTATAGGATCTTGCAAATTCTTAGACTTTTTCAAGTTTAGAAATCGCATTTTAAAGTTCCCTTGATAAATGACTCTCTAGGATCAATTATAGGAACTTGCAAAAAGTTCTTGTTCTTAACCCGTGAGAGTTAAGACTTTCGCGTTTTATAGCTCCCTAAATAAAAGCCTAGCAAAACTTGACTTAAACACGTTAAGGATACTAGCTAGAGTAACTTAGATAAGTAAACTCGGGTTGAGTCAAAAGATTCACAACGTTTGAAAATTAAAACCACTTATTAAACATTTATTCTAATAAGGAAAGAAAATAAACTATACAAAAGAAAAACTAGTAGGCCAAAATAGATCAAAAATTTTGAAAAATGTCGAAAAATTGATTTTCCGGTTAAAATGAGGACAAATGCAAGGAAAAGACCACTTAACTTCGATAGAAGTCCCCCTACACTTAAGATAAACATTGTCCTCAATGTTTAAGCATGTGGGAGTAAACTCCCCTACACTTAGGACATTGTGCACTTTGTTTAAATCTTGCTAAGGAAAAGACAACTAAAGAGATTCCTATTTTAATATTGAGAAAATATAAAATAGTGAATCGAAAAGAGTTTAGGATAGAACCGGGAAGATGTAGAACACGAAATCACGGGTCGTCAAGAATCATCAAGAGTGGACCATTGAAGCTCGATTCCCTGATTAAGAAGTGAGGAGAGGAAAGCAAACCAACGGGTCTCCCCTACACTTATGGTAACGAAAGCGAAAAGATAGATGCATGGGTTGCCTCCCAAGAAGCGCTTGGTTTTTGTTAACCGAGTCGTGAGCCTGACTCGACCTTGATCATCAACGGAAGAAGCATGAAACATATCCACCAGGATCAAAGACATAGTTTTCATCGAGCAAATAACACAAGCTTAAGGCGAACAAGGCAAGCCAAAGAAGAGTAGGCAAGGTTCCCTTAAGCAGTGATGGAGCACGGTGGAAGCAAGGGTGGAGTGGTGATAACATGTCTTCAAAATTTCCAAAGATTTTTCCTTTTATTTCATCAGGTGGATACTGAGATGGCTTAAAGACTTCAATACCAGGGTCGAACACCTTTTCCTTCAGGGGAAAATAGCACTCAGGCTCAGCAGAGTGTGAAGAAGATCCGCAAAGAAGCACAACCTCGTCCTCAGAAGGAGGACAAAGAGGTGTCAAATCATATGTGCAACGGATTTCGGTGTCGACCGGTTTCTTCTCCTTTGAGAGAATGTGCTTCAAATCCAAAGTAGGATCAAGACGATAATCTTCAAAGTCATAAGGAGGAGCATCACTCTCATGAGGGAAGTAAGTGTTGAGAAATTCAGAGAAATCTTCCTCAAATGAATAATCGTCCAAAGTAGGATCGAGTGATGGCGGAGGATCTTCATCATGTGAAGAATCGCTCGAGAGAGTATCAGCCTCATCAATATCATCGAAAGTGGGCAGCTCGGGATACTCAGAAGTACAATCAAAATCATCCGAATCTGAGCTAGAATCATCATCATCATAAGCATCGAAGATCGGTGGCGAATCATAAATGGGATAAGGTTCCAAAGTAGGGAGAGAATCATCCACATTATCTTCAAAGAGTGGATTATCAGTGGAAGAATCGAATAGAGGATTGTCGTAGACGACAAAGTCATCGAGAACATTGATCATATTCACTGATTCTCGTCCAAAAGATTTGCCTGTAAGCTTCCCCATTTTGAAAACTTTCGAATCATCCCCGACTCGTAAGATTAACTCACCTTCGACCACATCAACTAAAGCTCGTCCGGTTCTCAAAAATGGCCGACCAAGTATTAAAGGAATACGAGGGTCCATTTCATAATCAACTACGACAAAATCGACCGGGAAAGTAAATGTGCCAACTTTGATAAACACGTCTTCGGCTATACCAACGGGGTAAGCGAGAGTGCGATTTGCAAGTTCGAGAGTCATCTTTGTTGGAATGAGGTCGGGTAATGATAGTGTTTTCCAAACACTCAGTGGCATCAAATTAATACTAGCCCCGAGATCAGCAAGGGCAGTAAATTCTTCAGTTTTGTTGAACACGCAAGGCAACACAAAACGACCGGGATCTCCAAGCTTTTCCGGTAATTCTTTAAGAATAACTGCTGAGCAGTTTTCATTTAAGCGTGTGTTGGCGAGTTCAATCAGCTTCTCCTTCTTGCTAAGAAATTCCTTGAATGCTTTGACAAATTTCGGCATGTGGCAAAGTGCTTCAACAAGGCTAATGTTGATGGTCATTTTAGATAGCATATCCACATATTTCGATACTTGACAGTCATTCTTGGTTAGGTCGTTGGTCTTGCCTATGCGAGAAGGGTATGGGATTCTGGGTTGATAGGGAGACGGTGAAGGTGTAGTCGGTAAAGGTTGGGATGTTGAAGGGTCCTTCCGAGATACATCGTCATGACGAGGCGGAGACGGTAATGGTGCACTAATACTAGGTGTAGGAGGAGTAGGGATACATGGTGGTGGAGGAGGTGTAGATGATGGTGGTGGGATAGGTGGATTGACAATGGTAATTCCACTACGCGTAGTTATAGCACTCACATTAGCTCGTGGATTGGGGACGGTGTTCGAAGGTAGAGAACTCGAAGAAGAAGGTTGAGCTTCGGGCAAGAAACTAGCCAACAGATTCTTTAATTCAGTCGTTTGAGTGCTGAAGGAGGATTGAATATTATCACGAACCTCGGTTCGAATGTCATTTCCTTGCTTCAAGATATCTCCTTTCAAATTGATTATTTGGCTCTGTAGATTCTTGATTTGCTCACCTTGAGTTCTCATGATGGCATCAACATCGGGATTAATGGGTGGGTGTTGTTGGGTGGGTGGTTGATAAGGGTTAGAAACTCTTGGTGGGATTTGGTTGCTTCTATTGTAGTTGTTGGTGGGGTTTTGGTTTTGAGGAGAAAAACCGGGTGAAAGGTAATTGTTGGAACGGTAGCTCAGCAGATTTCTATCCCCTTGTTGTCTAGCTTGGTAATTTTCTGGTGAATAATTACCATAAGCTGCATACATATTTTCCGGATTTCCTTGTGTTGAAGGACAATCGGTGTATGAGTGAGGACCGCCACATGTTTCACAAGGATTAGCAACCGCTTTAACTTGTCGTTGTTGTTGGTTTGAAGCGAGAAGCGTAGTACTTTTGCTCATTTCGGCCATCATGCGGGTGAGTTCGGTCATCTCAGGGTTTTCTGAGGTGGAAGAAACATTGACTCTCGGGTTGTTCCTTGAAGAAGCATAGGAATCCCAGTTCTTGTGGTGAGTAGTCATGTTCTCAATTAACTCTCTACACTCCTCGGGTCTCCTTTTCATGAATGTGCCACCGGCGGCTGCATTGATCATATCACGATCTCGAAAAGTCAAGCCGTTGTAGAAAGTATCGATTAAGGTCACAGGGAGCATGTTGCGGTTTGGACAACGGTCGATCAAGACATTATATCTCTCCTAAGCGTCAAAAAGAGATTCAGCAGGATCTTGCATGAAACCGCTGATCTGATTGCGAAGGCTCGTGACCATGGATGGTGGAAAGTAGCGCGACAAAAAGCGTTGAGTCATATCATCCCAAGTGTGAATAGAATTCTTCGGGAGACGATCAAACCATTTCTCGGCATGATGCGATAAAGTATGTGGAAAGAGTTGTAAGCGAAGTACATCCATTGTGGCCCCAGGCAACTTCATGCTTTGGGTGATTGTAATGAACTTGTCGAGGTGTTTTTTGGCATCATCATCAGGCAATCCTCTAAATGGGTTTGTTTGCACTTGCTGAATCATGTGGTTCTTCAACGAAAACTCAGGAGCGTTGATTTGCATCGGCGCAATCGGTCCTCCTCGTCCAAACATGGTTGGTTGACAAAGTTCCTCCATGGTCCGAAGATCGGGCTGTGGAAGAGCATTGTTATTATTATTATTATTATTGAGGTGCGGTGGAATGTTGTCGTTGTTAACACCTGCCATACTTAAATCTTCTTGAGGCTCGGGCTCTTGATAGTTAGAAGATCTAGTACGCATACACCTGAAAATGCAAAAGAAAACAAAACCAAACGCAAAAATAATATATATACACAATAAAAATAAAATCTTTTTGGATTTTTGAAATTTTTAATTTTTATGGTTTTTTTAACAATTTTTAATTTTTTATGATTTTTTTGAATTTTTTTTAGGCAAGAAAAATAACGCTCACTAGTGAACGGATCCCAAAAAGCAACGTGTCTCTCACAGAAAACCGTCAATCTTAACGAAAAGAGCCGGCAGCGGCGCCATTTGATACAAGGATTTTACCTAGTAAGAAAATTAAAGTTCGTTGTGTTGGTCTAATCGAATTGATCTAGGCTTTCTATGTGACTCTATTGTTTTTGGTGAAACAAAGATGTGTCGTTGTAGTGTTTAAAATAAAAGGTGCAAAACTTTAAAGTAAAGGTGCTCTTAAAGTAAATCTAAGTCTAATTAAAATAAAGGTGCAAGTATTTAAAAACGTGACTGAAATTAAAGGGCACTAAAGTAAATGACGCAAACTTAAATCTAACTTAGGCAAACTTAAAACGCGACTAAAACTTAAACTAAAGCAAAACTAAAATAAAGCTAAGGCGAATAATCTTAAAGTGCAATTAAATAAAAGGCAGGAAAAATAAAGCTTGAAAATAAAAATGAAAGACAAAAGCTAATAAGAACCTGAATACAGCTCATTCGGAATTATCCTTCGTTTGGAACAATCACTCGTCCGGAATGTCACCTTCGGTTGGAATGATTCTTCTTCGCTTGGAATATTACCAAAATCCTTGATCCGGAACAAATTGATCTGAATATGTCACTTATCCAAAACAATCCTTCGTTCGAAACTTTACTGATTCGGAACTTCTAAAATTTGCCTTGATTCGGAACTTTTGATTAACCCTTGATTCGGAAGATTCCGAATGAAGCCTCCTTGATTCGGAACTTTTGAGTTCCGAATGAACAATCACTGATCCGGAACTTGCCCCTTGATTCGGAAGTTTGTTCGGAACTTTTAAGTTCCGAATGAACAGCCCTTGGCTCGGAACTTTGGAAACTTCCGAATGAATACTCACTGATCCGGAACTTTTGGAGTTCCGAATGAATTGCTTGATCCGGAACTTTTGAGTTCCGAATGAAGCTTTTCTGGTTCGGAACTTTTGAGTTCCGAATGAATGAATCTTGAGTCGGAAGTTATCCTTCGTCCGGAACTTTGAATGTTCCGGATGAACAAGCTTGAGTCGGAAGTTTTGCTGATCCTAAATCTTCTGGATGAACCCTTGACTCGGAACTTTGGAGTTCCGAATGAAGCCTTCCCTCCTTCTTGGTTCGGAAGTTTTCCTGGAAAGATCAGAAACACAACAAACTTTCCCGAAGAACAAGGGAATCACAAAAACAATAGATCTAAAGCAGATTAATCAAATTTAACACAAACGATCTAATAAAACTATCAACGAATCAACAGTAAACATAAACAAACAATTAAAATCAAGAAATTTAACAACTTTAACCACAATAATCAACAATCACTTGGATTAAAATAAAAGCATGAACATGAACATAAACATAAACACATAAATCAAAGATTAAGAAAGGTAGATAAGAGATTGACAAGATAAAGTAAAGATTGACAATAATTAAATGAAAACTTACTTGAAATTAAATGAATTTAAGGTGCAAGACAAGGTATTTAAATTTGACAAGAAAAGTAAATGACAAGGTAAGTAAATGGTGGAAGAGCTAATTGTCACACTTAGCCAACAAAATGAAAAGTTAACAACTAATGACTATTTATAGGGGAGGATTAGGAAACTTCCTCCCCTCTTTCATTTCTTCTTAATTACAAGCTTAAGTCCCTCCTTTTATTAATCTTCATTAATTGCGTCATTAGTCCTTTTCTTCTAATCTTCTTTAAACTTGGACTTTAAGGACTTGTGGCTCGGGATTTCTTTTGAACTCGTCTTTTAATTCTTCAATAAAATAGACTTGAATTCTTCGGCTTTTGATAAACTTCCGTCTTTTGACTTTTTCTTCGATAAATCTTTAGAATTGGTCGTGGACTTCCGTTCTTTTTGCACTCTTGACTTCTTGACTTCGTCTTTCATCTTTTTCTTCAATAAAAGTCCGTAAATGCTCGTGAATTCCCGTGTTTTCTCTCCACTTTTCACCTTTTCGTCCTAAATCACAACAAAAACACAAACCACACATAATTCCGACATAAAAGACATAAAATACACGTTTTGGCTCGGTTATTATTGTAATTAAGTGGTAGAAAAGATGGGTGTTTACACACCTATCATTTCTTATGTTTATATATAAACCATGCCATTTGAAAAATGGAATTTAAAAACAGTTTATAATTTTATAGGATACAGTAATTTGTGAGATACTCAGTAAGCAACAACTTAAATGTTATAAAAATTATTTCATAATATCAAAGTAAAACAATTTGTGAAGTAATTGTTGTAAAAATGTCAATTAAAATTATATGGTGACATTTAATGAGGTATATAATAACCAAAAGGGTTGCAAAAAGTTGCAAATAGTAGCTCATAGGAAAACAAATGAAATCTTCACGAATTAATAAGGTTTCAAAAGGTTATAAGGTTTAGACGAAAGCGTCATGGGATACGCGATAAGAATGTCAACGAAGAATGTGAAGGCAAAACTTCAAAACTCAACTCAAATCAGTGGAAGGTTAGAAGAAAAAAAATAAAAATAATATCGAATGACAAAAGAGTCATATATATAAAAAGAATAAAACAATCCAAATGTGTACTCATCGTAAGCTACACGATACATACATGCTTTTAAGAAAGTATGTTATTCATTTTTAGATTACACCATTAATCCGGTAATTGCTAATCCTGTACTGTTTTTATTTTTAAATATTTTCACATGCAACTAGTATTCGTTAGTTGTAAAATAATATTTGTTAAAATTTTACGATCTCAAATGAAATCAAAACAACTTAGAAACATTTAAAACTCATGTTCTGAATTTTCTATCAGATTTAACTTTTAAATATGAGCCGATTAATTGACCCGATAAACGACATCTCCAAGACTCAGAGTCTAAAGCATTTTGATGCAAAACGACGTTTCAGACGACTTTCTAGTTTTACCCGAGACCTGAAAAACAATGTAAAATGACCAAAATACCCCTGCAAGTTCTGTGCAGGTTTGACTATTTTATTTTAAAAACGCATGTTTTACTTTTAAGTTTTGACCTGTTTATACTGCCCCGACAGTTTCTGCATAAAGTGTATTTTTCGACACTTCTTAACGGCTCAAAATATATACATATATACACACATGTCTTGTGGATTTTATAACAACGAAAAATAAATCTCGTAATGAGCATCAAATAAAATATAGCATAATGAATGACAGAAAAATGCTTCAAGGTATTCAACACGAAATTTAGGAAGCAAGACGGTGAAAGACGTTCGTAATTTAGATTTCAAAATGCAATGTAGGCAAATCTCCTTGGTGCCACGATTGTCAAAAACACAAAACATAACAAGGAAAGAATGGAACATTAACATGCTACACTCCGGGAGCGAGAAGGTTAATGAAAAACAAATGATACAATTTTATATAAGTAAAATCGTATTCCAATTCTAGCGCCATAATCTAGACGATGATTTATAAAATGACGATGACGTTACCGAGATATAAGTGAACAATACACTTCGGAGTCGATACATATAAATTTCAATAAATAGCGGTTAGTCTATTTCAAGGACACATTGAGCTACACAATGGTCTAGAAATTACGTTTCAAGACGTCTAAACACAAACAGCCGGAAGACGATTTGAATATCTATATAGATATCACAAAGGGTTAAACAATGAAAGTAACGCGCGTAGATGAAGTTATGTAAGGTCATAATATAAATTTTTTTTTTTGCAATAAAAGCAATTTAAATAGTTCAAAAATAAATACAGAAAGATCTTGAAAATTCATTGTATTTATTTAAGTTAATCATTAATAAATGATAAACTTTTATCGAAAAGTTTAACGACATAAATATATATCGATAAAGGATTAAAGTATTTATTTAGAAATACTTAGCAATAAGGCATACATAATAATGTATACTAAAGTTGTAATCCCAGAAGTAGCTTGAACCTGAAGTCACGCGAAATCATGTGCACCGACTCTTTGAAAAATAAAAACTGACAGTTATAGTTTAGGTTTTTAAAATAAAGACCTAGTTCTCTATAACTCATGGCTCTGGTACCAATCTTTAACACCCCCAAATTTACACGCAGCGGAATACATCTTTGGGTGCTAAACAATGATACAACAACACATAATTTATAAAGAACGACTCGAAAAGAGACGTTTTAGATTTATCGTTCCTAAACATTTGTCAGAGTAGCGTAGTCTCAAGTAATCGTTACCAAAAGATAAGTTAAAACGACATATTGGTTTGTTTTGAAAATGGAACGATAAATAAATCAAAGAGTCTGAACAACAAAAGCAGTGCACAACTTCATTCCCCGTGACCTCCAAGCTTCCACTTCTTGATTACCTGAAATACATGTGAGTAAAATAATCAGCAAAAATGCCGAGTGAATCTATAGGTTTATGAAATCAATTTGAACACATGCAAAGATTATAAGTTTGTGGCATGCTTATAAGCATCAAATAATAATTTTCATCAACAATGATAACTGTATATAGCATAAATTGCAATAAGCTCATGGAACCGAGCCCTTAGACACTCCCATATCAGTCTAATAAGACGAGAGATTTATTAATTGTCGGTTACCTCCAGATTATTGGTACATTGCCGTATACCTGACTTCTCAATACAATATGTTCAAACAGTGTGGAGGTCGGGCCTAAGCTTCTATGACAAGTCCCCAAAAACTGAACCGGGGCGGCTTCCCCTATAGATCTATTAATTGTACTAGCGGTTAACCCATCATAGGTTAATTAACGGTCCATAATTGAGGCTTTAACTAAGGTAATCACTTAATGCAATTTAAAGGCAACCACGGGTCCATTCATAAAGGGACAAAGCATACCATAAAAATCTTGTGTTCTAAGTTTATAAAACATGTATTCCCCCTCGCGGGTTTAAAATCATTTAATAACTAGTATAAAGCGACGCTATAGACTCACGTTGATAATGAAAGGCGGATTATCGGCTACGGGCGTGCTTCGGTCACGGAAACCTATATAAATAATAATCGGTCTTAGACTCTTGTCCAATGACTTTTATCAAAATACCAATATACATATGATGATTTTGTACATATGATGATGATCAAGTGGGTTTATATATCCTTGTTTACTCATTTTAGTGTTTACGTTTTGGTAACTTTTACTAGTTTACTAGTTTTACCTACTTACCTATTTTAAGTCCAATAAGCTTAGTATAGTTCTTTAACTTGTTTTAATCCATTTTATACCTATATTAGCAGTATCTATACTTTGCATGTTGGGCCCAAATGGGTTAAGCCCAATAAGTTCTTTTTATAAGTGTTTAACTTATTTAGTCCAATTATTAGTCCAATATGCTTAGTTAGCTCGTTAATGTCCGTATATCCTATAGTTCGGGTTTTATCGGTTTTTACTTGTATTAGTTACTTATATCAGTATATGACTTTTAAAAACTTTACATTAGACGGGTTTGATCGTCTAAGTTTTAATTGGCGAAAAATGTTAATTTTATGGTAATAGCCGAAAAAGTCGTAAAAATCAAGTTTATAGTTTTTATTACTTATAAGTATTATTCCACTACCATTTATATAATTTATCCATTTAATTAACCTTTTACATATTTATATAAATAAGTTTCATAAGTTAGTGGGTTTTTATTTTACATTTTATACAATAAAATTTGAGTGCTTATATAATAATAATAAACATTAATTCTCAAAATCTGATTTTTATTTTCATGTTCACCATTTTTATCATATCTAGAGTTCTATAATGAATTAGAAGCGTATTTTTGGGTGGCATGATCTTCATATTATGTGCTACATTTAACTTAATTATAGCTACTGCTCATTTTAAGTTTATCTTGCCTTAACAGTCCCTACAAAACTGCATATTCAGATTAGAACACCCAACTTGTTTTGATCATATCTCACTCATTATATTGATTCCATTACATGGCCAACTCTCACATGTGTATAACATCTTGTACTTACTGTAAATGGATCATACCATGCAGTTTTATCAGTCCAAGTTTTAGTTATATACTGTTTTTATACAACCAACTAAATAAGCATGATTTTAGCCTTATTTCTCATGGTTATTAACATTTTTAAGCATATTTATCAACACTTGATCCCCACACAACATTTTTATCATCATATATACATCATATACATATATAAAAATAAATAAAATACATTTGTTCTTTACAAAAATAACAAGAGAAAATGGAGAGGATGATCTTCTTTACCAACCAAGTGTATTTCTTGTTTTTGGAAGACAAGAACTTGATGAACACCAAAAGTAACTCTAAGATCATCAAACACCAAGAACAATAGTTGAGAAATCAGCCCTAGGACACAAGCAAATCACCTCCAATGTTGTTAATATGGCCACCAAATGATCAAGGCTTCAAGATAACTCCATGATAGAGCTAGTTAACATGTATTTCATGGCTAGAAAATATCAAAAGGGGTGTTTGTAGCTTGAAAGTGGATGGCAAGGGGTGTTGTGGTTGAGAGGATTTGAGGTTGTTTGCATGTATGAAAATGGTGGTGTGTGTAGTAGCTAATGGTTTTGACTAGGAAGTGGAAAGTGTAAGCTTAAGGTGTAAGCTAATGCTTACAATTGTAGCTAGTTAGTTAACATGATACCACATCATTAGATGTGGTGTCATGTGTGCCATCCCATGTTAGCTAGTGGGGTGGGATAATGTATTTTGTCCCACCTCACTAATTTACGGGTATTCCTCGATTCTAGTTTTCTCGATTTGCGTGCCCTCGGGTCGTTTTACGAAGAACGTTTTTATAAATTATGAATCAACGACACAAAACGAATCCAATAAAAATTGTCTCATCAAAAACGGAGTTCAAAAACGTAAATACGTAATCCTAAGGTCTCCGGTTTAGTCGTAAGGGACGCTAAATTATGCACGTAAGCCCAAATTTAAATCCGTAAATTGTGAGTTCGTCAACCAACACAAAAATAAGTTTCAAAATATTATACGAGAAAATATTTCACTACCTGAAAATGTTAGATTGTACTTTTTAAAAGTTTAAACGCACACGAAAAATAATAATATAACGACTCGATACGTAATTGAAACGATATCGTCGAAAGTATTAAATATCAAACTATCGATAATAAAATATAAAATTTTTGGCATCCGTCGGTATCGCGATCACTAGTAGTCCTCGTTGCTCGTCAAAATATTAAAATATAATATTTAATATTGGTTTCAACTTAAACCGTTAAACATAATAATATTTAACGTTATAAAATACTTCAAAATAATTGAAAATAGAATTAAATTATGACCTTATTTTTACGGGTTTTACATTAATCATTGGCAAAAATCCTCTAAAGGATTGGGAAAATTGATTAATTCACAAATGGGGTATTATGATAAAACAGGCCTAGGATATATTGAGGACCAACCTGGGATAACTTTAACTGACAAGGACTTATCAAAGGGATTTTTGATAGTTCTAGTGAGGTAGTTGATACACCTGAAAATGATAGATATGCTGAAGGAATGAAGGCAGTTCCTTCACCACTATCAGGAATTTTCATGCCCCCTTGTAATGATACAAGTATAGAGTTAGAAGAACCAAAGGTTAAAAATACCTTAACTCTAGTACTTTGTCCCAAGAAAAGACTGATGTGACCAAAAATATTGTTTATCCACCTTTAATGAACAACTTTGTTTCTGAGGAATCTAAGACTAGTTCTGCTCCCAAGTAGGTAAAAACTCCTAGCAAGATAATGGAAAACAATGTAAAACATAATAAAGCCAAAAGGGATGGGCTAGGTTTTGAAAAAGTAAAGTCAAAACAACCTTTTGGGTATTCTTTAAGAAGAAAAGGATGTTATGTTTGTGGTAGTCTAAGTCATTTTATCAAAGATTGTACATTACATGAAGATAAAACTGTGAAACAAAAGGCTACACAAAGGGTCATGAAAAACAGTAATGGGAAAAATGCACAGGTTTATAGGAATCAGAAACTTAAAAATGACAAACCTAAGTTTGATCACACAAGGGTAGTTAAACAAATTAAAAATAACTCTACCAAAAGTTTTGTTCCTAGGGCAGTACTTACGAAACAAGGTCTAGTACCTTTAAAGTTTGGTAAAGCAAGTACCGACAAGTCTAGACCTGCAAGTACTGCTAGACCAAACTTAAGTACTGTTGGTTTAAAGTCTGTAAAACCAAAGTTCTCCAAGACTTCTAAGAAAGTTTTTGAAAAAGTTAAAACACCTAGAAGTAAGGATAAAAACAAACCAGTACAAATGTGGGTTCCTAATAGAGATAAATCATGTGTTAAAGCAAGTACCGCTAAAGCAGTACTTAAGTCAAAGAAGTCTGAGCACATAGAGTCACCCTATGACTTTGACTACATAAATGAAACCATGAAGTATAAGAGCAAAAGTAGCATTACTGGGAATGCTTCAGTACAAACTCTTAAATGTGTAGGTCTCACAAGATCCGAGCCAAATGTGGCTTGGGTCCCTGTTAAAAACTAATGAGTTTTGTTTGTGTGCAGGGGCATCTAATTGATGAATTGAAAGATAAAGGTATAGTAGATAGTGGATGCTCAAGGCACATGACAGGAAACAAAGATTTTCTTGGGAATTTGAAGAATTCAGAGGAGGTCCAGTAGCCTTTGGAGGTAGCAAAGGTAGAATCACTAGCAAAGGGAAAATCAACACAGGAAAGTTGGAATTTAAAGATATGTTCTTTGTAAAATAATTGAATGAGTTCAATCTCTTTTCTATATCACTGATGAGATGGCATTTATACATGATCTCATCGTTCTTTTCGGGCTTTTAATGCATAAAAATGTCATAAAATACCATATATATGCTTGTGTTTGTTTACTTGTGTATTTTAGGTATGGATATCGTGAAAAAAGACAAAAGATCACAAGTTACAAGGAAAAACGGACACGAGAAACGAAGCCGTACAAAGAACCGGGCCCTAATCATGGAATTCTCAACAAAATACCTTGAAGACTTGAAGACAAACAAGATTGATCCTCATTTATTGAAGAAATGACACTTAAAACCCTTGTATATTCATAATTACAAGTTTGGTCCCTTAAGTTTGTCAAAATTACACAAATGGTCCTTCAACTTTGAAGAAATGGCAAGAATAGTCCCTCAACAAATCAAAATTGCCAATAATGGTCCCTCATGAAGTCAAAGTTACAATGAAGACCTTTGAAGATCAACAATGTTCAAAATCAGTCCTTGAAATATCTCAAAATGGCAAAAAGAACCCTTGAAAACCCTTTTGAAAAGTTATGTGCCAAAATTGCCAAGTGGTGAAAGTTGTTACAAGCTTAATTGGGCGCTGATAGAAGTGTAACCACAAATGCCAAAAGAAAGGAAAGAAGAGTGCTAAACTTGTACAAATGAAACATTCAAACTCGTTTTGCGCCAAACACTTATTCACTCCTACATAAACGGATCAAACAACTTACTATTCACCTTCATCTACCCAGTTTTACCATCACTTAAAACAAAGGGTAAATCAAAATTACCCACACCCACGTGTGATTCACACATGTAGAAACGAATCCCATACACAAAACCCTCACTCCCACTACTCCCTGGACCCCACACTCAACCTCCCTACCCAATGAAAACACAACTTACTCTCCAAGTTATGTGACGTGTCCAAATCAACAGCCAAGGATCATTGCTTCATAACAAAGCTGAAATGAACGTCCAAGATGAATTTAAACAGCTCACACCAAGGATTCGTCTAGAAGGACTTAGGGCATTTAGGGAATTTCACTTCTAGGGTTTGTGAATAGTGTTTAGCCAGGCATTTGCCTATAAAAGGAGACCTCAACATGTGAGAGTCCATTTGTTCCAGTTTTAGGCTATTAATCTTTGTAATTCCTTTTTAAGTTAAATAAAATTTGAATTTCTGAAATTTGAAATCTCTTTTTGATTTAGTTAAAAGTTTGGTGTTTGAGTAGCCTAATTCTGAGTTCCATTTGATTGTGAAGGCCTACCTTAATCTTGTGGTTAAGGCATGTCTTGTTTCATAAGGTTTTTAAGGTTTGAAAACCTTGAAATCCTAGGTTCTGTTTTGGTTATTTTGTGTACTAACCCTTGACCATTAGCTATAAGCTCTTACAAGCTTGTTGACACCAAGCTTGTGAAGGGATTAGAGCCCTTGGTTGAGTTGTTTGCTGCTTGTGTTGAAGACATCAAGTCCTTGAGTTTCTGCTTTGAAACATCAACCAAGGCATTCATCATCTTTCTTATTGAAGTACCTTGGTCTTGTTCTAGTTGTTGAACAAGGTCCAAGGAGCATTGCTGGCCTTCCTAGGATGTTGTGGAAGGCAGGTATAAGCTCTTGTTAAGATTCCCCTAAAAATTTCATGTTTCTGCTTATTTTGTACTTTGGTTTATGATTTGGTGTTCTTGTGTTTGTGCTTTGTGTTTATTGGTTGGTTTCTGTTAGTTGTCACCTAGTATAGCTTTTTGATCATTAAAATCAACAAGTTGTGTGTAAAAATCAGAAGTTTGTTTGAAAAGTGGTTAATTAAGGGTAGTTTGGGATTACTGGTTCATAAGGCCTTGTGGCCTTGTGCCCTTGGTTCTTTGGGTTTGGGTGGTCTTAACAAGTCCTAATACATAAGTTTTAGCCATTGGTTTACTTTCTGAAAGTTTGGAAAAGGGATTCTAAGTTTTGCAAAAATCTGATAAAATTGGTTTTGAATTTGGTCAAACACATCAGATCCAATAACTTCTTTGTTTGTTGGATCTAAGGTCTGAAATTTGGTTTGGGAATAGTTTGGGTGATAAGCTATCTATTGGTTATCTGCTTGTTGAATTTGGTGGCTTATTGTGGTTTTTATGGCTTATCAAAGTCTGCTGAAGTGGTCATTTGCATCAGCAAAGTGACCACCTCATTTGGTGTTGCATTGTGATTTCTAGCATTAGGATTGTTGTATTGTTGCTTGGATCTTATTTGTTTGCTGCTTGTGAGGATATTTGGCTATTTGGATTGCTTTGTTCGTAGCTTATAAGCTCATTGGCTTATTGGCTTATTTGTGCCAAAATACATCAAGTTTACCCAACTGGTAAGCCTTGATTCACAAGGTTTTCACTCAAACCTTGACCAGCAGGGTGAAAAACAAGTCCTTACACTTCATTAAGTCTGTCAACGCCTACTTTGTTCCTGTCAGTGTTTGATTTCAACTTATCAGCGTTTGACTTTTGGTCAAACTTGGTTTTCAAGCTTATTGAATCTGTTTTGCTTATTGGTACGTGCAACAACTTATCTTTTGTAATAGAAATCATTTTTCTCAGCTTAATATCAAATCAAGAAGGTTACAAGTCCTTTGGTTAAGCTTTTGCTAGAAAACTAGCTTATTTGGCTTTTTCAGCCAGCTTATATGTTCTTACAGCTTATTCTACTTGGCTTTTTGTGATTTTCTTGATTGATTATTCTTAGTTAAGCTATTTGTGAGCTTTTGCAACAAACTAGAGCTTCTGAGGTGTCCTAAATCTCAAACCCGACTATTTTGTCGTTTTGTGGATTTTTGCTTTTCTATTTTCTGGCTTATTGAGTGAGCTTATTGGAAATTTCTTTTGACAGATCTCTTAAGCATCCTAAAAGAGGGTTGTGTGTCAAATTAGAGCTTATGGCATTAGCTTTTGGCTTAATGGGCTGAAAAGCCCAATAAAAATAAGCTTTGTGTTCAATAAGCTGTGATAAGCACATTTTCAGCTTTTAGGCCTTTAGAGTTTTGTTCTTAGAATTGAATTTTAAGTCAGATAGGGCTTTTCCAAGTCAATTGGGCCAAGTTTGACTTTTTGGGCCCAAAAGCCCATTTGTGTTGACTGAATTTGGATTTGGCCCATTTGAGGGCCCATTAGGGGTATTTTGGTAATTTCACTTTGATTTTCTGATTATTTAGGTTAAAATAAACTAGTTTGCAAGTTTTTAGAATTTTTTATAATTTTTGGATTTTTAATATTATTTTATTATTATTTTATTATTATTTTATTATTATTTTTAAAATTTTACTTTTTCCAACTTTTTACATTTTTCTTAGGTTAAATACATTAAAATAGGAATTTAGCAACTTTTAGAATAATTTTATCACTTATAGATTAATTTTTATAATTATTTTAAGTTTTAATAGTTTTTAAATCATTTTAAATAGTTTTTATTAGTTTTAAAATTTCAAAAAATTGTTTTTAATTATTTTAGGTCATTTTAGAAGTTCATCAATTGGAAAATCTTTATTTGGGCTTTTTTTGATAAATTATTTGATTTTTAGGGCTTTAATTAGCATTTAAAAATTGAATATTTAATTATTTAAAAGGTTTGAGAAAGTTTTGATCATTCGTAAACTCTTAGTTTATTATTTTTGATTTTTGGTGAATTTTTGGTAATTTTCAGAATTTACTTTAATTTTGGTGATTTTTTAGGTTCTACGTCTTAACTTTCTAATAGTGATTTTGTGTTAATTTTTATTTTTACGTCTTCGTCATTTTCTCTTCTAATCCTCTTCTAAACCAAATATTAATCTCAAATCTTGTACATCTTAGTCACACACATATACCTCCTTGGGAAACGAACTTAATTGGGTCATTAACACTTGATTTTTCCTAAAGTCATTTGTTCAATACTTACCACTTTTACGCCTTTTTCCTAAAAGGTGTATTTTACCACAATCACTTTGGCGCCGCTGCCGGGGAGGTGTGTCGTGATTAATTTGCATTATTGTTTTTAATATTAACCAAATAGTATTTGTATTAGTAGAACTCTACTAATACGTATTATCGGTTTTCTTGATTTTTCTTGTACAAATATTATTACTATATTGTATTAAGTATCACAATAAATTCACAATATCTCCAAAAGTGTGAAAACACAACCTTAATTGGGATTTGATCTCCTAATTATTGTATTCGAATCTCAAACAAAAAGAAAAAGGCAAAAATAGATAAATACTTTCGTGAAGCTCGATTTTGAAAAATACAAACTATAAGGTGGGTATAAGGCGGGTATTATAAAATATACCCTAAGGAAAAAGGCTCTTAAGTGCTTCGCGCCGCCTCGTTTCCCCGCTTGCTTGTGAGTATTTTGAGATTGAAGGCTAATCGAGGGTTTTGCCGCCCAAAGTATTATTACGTATAATATATTTTCTTGGTTTTCTTTGTGATTAAAACCTCTTGAACAATTTGGTTTTCACCAAAGTTCTAAAGTCATTCGAAGGCGTTCACTCCACGTGATCGTTTTCATTCCTTTGAGGCTTCTTTAATCAAGAGTTTGATTCGAGGAGAGATTTTGTAGATTGTTGTCTACGAAGATACACCAAAATCCAAAAAAATTAAATATCATCAAAAACACAAAAAAATTGAAAATTCACAAAACACCCAAAAAGAATCTTCTTTGCTCACCTCCCATTCTTCGTGAAGTTTATGATCACTCGTAATCAAGCAAAACGAGCTCGTAAACGTTTTCAAAAGCAAGCCAATCAAGAGACGTTGATTGTTGAAGAACCTCCAATTGTTGAACCTATTGTAGAACAAGAAGTCGTCATGGCTAATCGTACTATGATGGAGTTGCTACAAGCACCCACCGAGGGTTTTGGAGAGGCTATTGTGATTCCCGCCATCCTTGCGGAGAATTTTGAAATTAAGACGGGTTTAATGTCGATGTTGCAAGCAAATAAGTTTAGAGGTCACGAGAAAGACAACCCGCATTACCACATTAGGAATTTCAACCGTCTCACCGCCACTAGCAAATTTAAGGATGTTCCACATGACGTCATTAAGATGATGTTGTTTCCATACTCGTTGGATGGACCCGCAAAAATTTGGCTCGAGAAAGAACCGCCAAATTCGATTTTGACATGGGCCGATCTCGTTTCTAAGTTTGTGAACAAGTTTTTTCCACCGTCTAAAACAACACACTTGAAAAATGAGATTTCACGATTTGTGCAAAGAAATAATGAAAGTTTTTCGATGGCATGGGAACGATTTAAAGAAATGTTACATGAATGTCCACACCATGATTTTACGGAATTACATCAAGTGGATACTTTTTATAATGGGCTTAATGATCATGAACGAGATTATTTGAATGCCGCCGCAGGTGGTAATTTTTTGTGCAAGACGACAAATGAGGCTTTACAAATCATTGAAAATAGATCTAAGGTTTATAACCCTCGTAACACACCGAGTGTTGCCAATATGGGTTCGTCATCTTCGTCACAATCGTCTCGTAGCATTAATGCCTTACATGATGAAGCTAATGAGGAAAATCGGTTTTTTGATAGATTTGCTAATCTAATGTCCCATTGGAAGGCTCAAGAAGCTTCCAATTCCGCTTCGGTTAAAGCGGTTGCTAAGAGTTGTTTATCTTGTGGGGGAGCTCATGATCTTTCCGAGTGCATTACCGCGGATGGTAACACTTCGAGTGCTTATGTAGCAACGGGAACTTACAACCAAAACGGTCAAGGTTCCCGCCAAAATCAAGCTCCACCAAACCAAAATGTTAACAATTATCGAAACAACAACCAAGGTAATTACCAAGGCAATACACGCAATTACAACAAGGGGAATTATCAAAGTGGGAATGGACAAATCTCTAATCAAAACCAAAACCGTGATTTTCAAAACACTACACAAGGTTTTCAAAATGCTCACACTAAAAATTTGCAAGGAGAATTTTTGGATTATGCAAAAGCAAATGATGCTAAATTTGATAACATGCAACGTGAGATGATTAGCTTAAGGTCCGAGTTGAAAAACGAGCTTAAAAATGAACTTGCTAATGAACTTAAAACTCTTGCAAACAAAATGGAAGGAAATGTCCAACGTCTACAACAAAATCAACAAAAGATGGAATTAGGACAACATGAGATTAAGCAAGAGTTATTAAAAGCGGATGCTAGGCAATCAAAATTTGAAGACCGTATGGCTAAGATGTTTGAAGCAATCATGTGTAAACCCTCTTCTTCGGGTGGTCTTCCTAGTGATACCATTGCAAACCCGAAGGGAAAAATGAAGGTCATTACTACACGAAGTGGTAAAACTTTCAAGGAACCAATCTCTCGTACAAGTACTTCTAAGGAGAAGGAAATCGAGAAAGAACCCGAGGTGATGGTAGAAAAGGAGCATATTACAATCCCACGAAGTACCGCTCAAACCACACCTACGGTTGAACCAATACCAATTGTGGAACCCGAGTTTCCAAGGCCGTTGCCTAATGACCAACCCACACCACCTTTACCCTACCCTTCAAGACGAAACAAAGAGAAGTTGCAAGAACGTAACAAACAACAAATCGAGCTTTTTATAAAAATGTTTCAACAAGTGCATTTTGATGTGAGTTTAGCCGACGCGTTGTTATATATGCCTCGTTTCGCTTCCACTTTTAAAAGTATGATGAGCGATAAGGAAAAGCTTTCAAAGCTTGCTAATTGTTCTTCGGTTTATCTTAACCGCATACCGGAAAAAGTTGGTGATCCCGGAAAGTTTCTCATTCCTTGTGACATACAAGATATGAAAGAATGCCTCGCCTTGGCCGATCTTGGTGCGGGCATTAATTTGATGCCATTTTCCATTTGGAAATCGCTTTCGCTTCCGGCTCTCATTCCTTCGAACATGTCCATCGAGATGGCCGATCATTCTACGATTATGGCATGTGGTGTAGCCGAAGATGTTTTCGTGAAAGTGGGGAAGTTCTACTATCCCGTTGATTTTATAGTAGTTGACATCCCCGCGGATCCTCAAGTTCCTCTAATTTTAGGTCGATCATTTTTAGATACTTCGAGATCGCTTATCGATGTTCATGCGAGAACTATCACTTTGAGATTCAACGAAGAGGAACTTGTTATAAACGCTACTCAAAAATCGAAACCTTCTCATGTTTATGCAATCGCTACCATCAATCACATTGACATCGTTGATGTGGTTTGCGATGAGTTTTCACAAGAAGTGTTAGGTTTTTCCGATAGCTCGTCAAGTGGCAATCCCACTATTTTGGATCCAATTCTTGCTAATTCCACACCAAATCTCACTCCATTCCAAGGAGGCGATTTCACTTCAAATGAAATCGACAATGAAGATGAGGTGTTGATTAATGATGATACTTCTATTCCACCATTTCTTTCGCCGATGGAAGTTATGAGTGTTGAACCAAAATCTTCAATCGAGGAACCACCTATCCTTGAATTGAAAGATCTTCCTTCTCACCTTGAATACGCATTCTTGGAAGGTGATGACAAGTTGCCGGTTATTATTGCAAAAGGTCTTGCTAATAATGAAAAAACCGAGCTCTTGAAAGTTCTTAAGGCTCATAAAGGGGCAATTGCGTGGAAAATATCCGACATTAAGGGTATTGACCCAAAATTTTGTACTCACAAGATTTTAATGGAGGAGGACTACAAACCCGCAATTCAAAGTCAAAGAAGGGTGAATCCAAAAATTCACGATGTCATTAAAAAGGAGGTCCTTAAACTCCTTGACGCGGGAATGATTTATCCTATATCCGATAGCCCATGGGTGAGCCCAATCCATTGTGTCCCTAAAAAGGGAGGAATGACCGTTGTGCCTAATGAAAACAACGAGTTAATTCCCACTCGTGTTGTGACCGGTTGGAGGGTGTGTATTGACTACCGAAAGTTAAATGACGCCACTCGTAAAGACCACTTTCCTTTGCCATTCATGGATCAAATGTTGGAGCGACTTGCGGGAAATGAATTCTATTGCTTTTTAGATGGTTTTTCCGGTTACTTTCAAATCCCTATCGACCCCCGTGATCAAGAGAAGACTACATTTACGTGTCCTTATGGAACGTTCGCTTATCGTAGGATGCCTTTCGGACTTTGTAATGCACCCGGTACTTTTCAACGGTGTATGATGGCTATTTTTCACGATATAATCGAGAAGTCGATGGAAGTGTTTATGGATGACTTCTCGGTGTTTGGTAATTCGTTCACGTCATGTTTATCTAATCTCGAACAAATGTTAAAACGTTGTGAAGAAACCAACCTTGTGCTTAATTGGGAGAAATGTCATTTCATGTGTAAACAAGGAATCGTCTTAGGACATAAGGTGTCGAAGGCGGGGATTGAGGTCGATAAAGCTAAGGTAGACGTCATCGCCAAGTTACCTCATCCCAAAACCGTTAAGGGAGTTAGGAGTTTCCTAGGCCACGCGGGCTTTTATCGTCGTTTCATCAAGGACTTTTCGAAAATTTCTCGTCCTATGACACACCTTCTCGAGAAGGATGCTCCTTTTAACTTTAATGAGGATTGTGTTAAGGCTTTCGAAACTCTCAAAAGGAAACTTACCGAAGCTCCCATTCTTGTTGCTCCTAATTGGGAATTACCCTTTGAAATCATGTACGATGCAAGTGATTATGCTATAGGGGCCGTCTTAGGGCAACGTTATGACAAGCATTTTTTTCCTATCCACTATGCTAGTAAGACGATGACCGAGGCTCAATTAAAGTACACCACAACGGAAAGGAATTCCTTGCCGTGGTCTATGCTTTTGAGAAATTCCGACCTTATCTCGTCTTAACTAAAAGCATCGTGTATACCGACCATTCGGCTATCAAGTATCTCTTAGCTAAGCAAGATGCTAAGCCGAGATTGCTTCGTTGGATGCTCCTCCTCCAAGAATTTGATGTCACCGTGCTTGAAAAAAAAGGAGCCGAGAATCTAGCGGCCGATCATCTCTCTCGTCTAGAAGATCCTCACAAAGATGTTTTCGAGAACAAGGAAATTACCGAAACATTTCCTCTTGAGACTCTCGGTGTAGTGAATTCTAAAGACACCACCCCATGGTTTGCCGACATTGCAAATTACCATGCGGGCAATTTCATAATCAAGGGTATGACGACACAACAAAAACGAAAATTCTTTCGTGACGTCAAGTTCTATTTTTGGGACGACCCTTATCTCTTTCGGATTTGTGCGGATCAACTCGTTCGACGTTGTGTGTTTGGTGCCGAAGCTTCTAATATCCTTAGAGCTTGTCACGAGGGACCCACGGGTGGTCACCACGGTGCTAATCTCACGGCTAAGAAAGTGTTCGATGCCGGTTTCTTTTGGCCTTCTATCTATCGTGATGCACACGCACTTGTGAAGTCGTGTGATTCGTGCCAACGTCAAGGAAAATCGTCTCAATGTGATGAAATGCCGCAAAATATAATTCAAGTATGTGAGATTTTCGACATATGGGGAATAGACTTTATGGGGCCGTTCCCATCGTCTCATGGCAACAAATATATCCTCGTCGCGGTGGACTACCTTTCTAAGTGGGTGGAAGCTAAGGCTTTGCCTACTAATGATGCTCGTGTGGTAGTGAAGTTTTTGAAGCAACTATTCTCTCGGTTCGGAACCCCTCGTGCTATTATAAGCGATCGTGGAACCCATTTTTGTAATGACCAATTCGAAAAGGTTCTAAAGAAATATGGAGTTACTCATCGTCTTTCTACGGCTTATCACCCGCAAACGAGTGGGCAAGTCGAGGTTTCGAACCGAGCTTTGAAGAGGATTTTAGAGAGGTCAATTGGAGAAAACCGTGCTTCATGGTCCGACAAACTTGATGACGCTTTATGGGCCTTTAGGACCGCTTATAAGACACCTATCGGTTGCACTCCTTATAAGTTAGTCTATGGGAAGAATTGTCATTTGCCCATTGAGTTGGAGCATAAGGCATATTGGGCCCTTAAGCATGCTAATTTTGACTTGAAGACCGTGGGAGATCACCGGAAAATACAATTAAATGAATTGGATGAATTAAGGGATAATGCTTATGAAAATTCATTAATTTTTAAAGAAAAGACTAAAAAGTTTCATGATTCAAAGATTAAAAACCGGGTTTTTAACGTTGGTGATCAAGTGTTGCTTTTTAACTCTCGTCTTAAGATATTTTCCGGGAAATTGAAATCTCGTTGGTCGGGTCCGTTCACCATTACACAAGTGTTTCCATATGGGACCATTGAGCTAGCTCAAGATGATGGCCCTAATTTCAAGGTGAATGGACATAGGCTTAAGCACTACTTTGGTGGGGAAATTCCTTCAATGGTTGCCCCCGACCAAGACACCTTCCCCAATGATAATTAGCATTGAGGGGATCGAGTCGAGCTCATGACTCGGTAATCAAAAACGAGGTGCCTCGTGGGGGAGATCCCATGCTTATCTTTTATGCTCACTATTCACTAATAAGGGGACTTGTACCCTTCCAACTCGTTGTCTCGTGGTTGTTTGTGATTGTGTTATCTTGATCATCATCATCATCTACGATTGAAGACTCTCGTGTTCGTTTACGTGAGCCTCCGTCGTTCGTTTGAAGAAGTTTTTCACGAATCCATGACATATCCTTTATTATTCTAACAATTATCTTTTAGCATACTTAATAAACGGCTTTAGATATATTATTGATCACCCTTTCCATGCTAGATCCTAAGCATTCGATTCTTCGTCTCTAGTATGGGGGTGCTCCACCTTTAGACTCGAAACATTGAGGACAATGTTTACTTTTAGTATGGGGGGGGGGGGGTGAATAGGTACTTGCTTTGCTACGCCCTCACGCTTTCCAACTTTCAATGTTTTGTTTTGCTAATAAGGCTAAAAATGGCCAAATTTTAAAATTTTTCTCAGTTTTCATAAGTGATTTTAAGACACGAATGTATATTTTCCGTTGGGTAGAATAAGAGTTTTGACTTGATGGGCATTTGGAGCCATTTACATTCCTTAACCCGCTCAATTCAAGTTTTGCTAGACTTTTATATAGGGAGCTTTAAAACACGAAAGTCTTAATTCATTCGGATTAAGAACAAGAACTTTTCGCAAGTTCCTATAATTGATTCTAGAAAGTCACTTATCAAGGGAACTTTAAAACGCATTCTCTAAACTTGAAAAAGTCCAAGAAAGTGCAAGATCCTATAGGTGGCTTGAAAACCCAAAACTTTGATTTGATATAGTCTTAATGAAAGCTAATCCAAATTTGGCTTAATTTTGACTTGCATGGCTAAGTATTCACGAGTCTCTTTAATTAGAGGTCTTTATATAGTGAAGAACGAGAAATGATAGAGTTAGACAAGTGATCATGCTAAACGTAGAACATGAAAGTGATCTTTCAAAAACTCATATGTTTTTAATTGTGGCTTTTTCTTCCCATAAGATCAATGCATTAGGAAGAAATCATAATTGCAATAAGTAAGGTCGTACGATTTGAAAGGTTACTTAGCCTCTAGCGCAAGATCGTTTAAAAGTTGCTCGGGGTTGAATAGAGTTCATAGCCAAGGCATAACTTATTGAAGCGGGACGCGAAGATTGGCGATTTTCCAAAAAGGCCCTAACAAGGCATGAGGAGCTCTATTTTTGCTAAAGATCCAAAGATGATGTGAAGTATCATTATTCCTAAATCAATATGAAGGATCGAGATACACGACGAGAAGCTATTACTCCCCTAAAGAATGGAGAAAGTCTATCCAAAAAGACCCTAACAAGGTATGAGGATAAATATATCCAAGTCCGAAAAGGAGGCGGATCGTTGTATATCAAAATCCAAAGTAAAGATTGAAGAAAAATGATGAAGTCGTGGTCCTATATGAAGAATCTCCCAAAACGTCAAGTGAAGAAATTCTAAATATATGAAGAGAAGACCATTATTTCAAGAACGTCTTCCCAAGATTTGAAGTATGAAGTACATGCCAAATATCGGTCCGAGAAAGGTCTCAAATCGTGAAACGAGTTATGCCAAGATATTAACTTAAGGAGATACACGAGAAGCCGTTTTAAAAGATTTTGTCCTTCGGCTAACTATTGATCAAATCGTGCTACTTTGCTTTCGGACTAATAACTACTCAAATAAGTCAATATGAATCACTTGTAATCCATGACAAATAGATAAAAAATGCTAGTAACCCATTTCCTTTTATAATAACTAGGATTGCGGGGAGGAAAAGTATTACACAATTTGGACGTATGAGTAGTGTTAGCATTGTGACTTGTACCAACAATGATCTTGTTTTTGCACTTAGCATGGAATGTATTACAATCAAGGATGACGAAGTTTACTCTAAGGGACATTTACTTGTTTCTATTCTTTGACCCTAAAAGTCACTTTTTGTGATGAAAATCATACATTATGTCTTTACACATCATCATAGTATGTTGCAAATCTTTTACTCTTCAATAAAGGATGATAAAATTGAACTTTGGTGATGCTTAGATACTTTATTCTAGCATTGCGTGAGGGCACGGCAATGGCTTAGTATGGGGGAGTGATGAGATGGCATTTATACATGATCTCATCGTTCTTTTCGGGCTTTTAATGCATAAAAATGTCATAAAATACCATATATATGCTTGTGTTTGTTTACTTGTGTATTTTAGGTATGGATATCGTGAAAAAAGACAAAAGATCACAAGTTACAAGGAAAAACGGACACGAGAAACGAAGCCGTACAAAGAACCGGGCCCTAATCATGGAATTCTCAACAAAATACCTTGAAGACTTGAAGACAAACAAGATTGATCCTCATTTATTGAAGAAATGACACTTAAAACCCTTGTATATTCATAATTACAATTTTGGTCCCTTAAGTTTGTCAAAATTACACAAATGGTCCTTCAACTTTGAAGAAATGGCAAGAATAGTCCCTCAACAAATCAAAATTGCCAATAATGGTCCCTCATGAAGTCAAAGTTACAATGAAGACCTTTGAAGATCAACAATGTTCAAAATCAGTCCTTGAAATATCTCAAAATGGCAAAAAGAACCCTTGAAAACCCTTTTGAAAAGTTATGTGCCAAAATTGCCAAGTGGTGAAAGTTGTTACAAGCTTAATTGGGCGCTGATAGAAGTTTAACCACAAATGCCAAAAGAAAGGAAAGAAGAGGGCTAAACTTGTACAAATGAAACATTCAAACACGTTTTGCGCCAAACACTTATTCACTCCTACAAAAACGGATCAAACAACTTACTATTCACCTTCATCCACCCAGTTTTACCATCACTTAAAACAAAGGGTAAATCAAAATTACCCACACCCACGTGTGATTCACACATGCAGAAACGAATCCCACACACAAAACCCTCACTCCCACTACTCCCTGGACCCCACACTCAACCTCCCTACCCAATGAAAACACAACTTACTCTCCAAGTTATGTGACATGTCCAAATCAACAGCCAAGGATCATTGCTTCATAACAAAGCTGAAATGAACGTCCAAGATGAATTTAAACAGCTCACACCAAGGATTCGTCTAGAAGGACTTAGGGCATTTAGGGAATTTCACTTCTAGGGTTTGTGAATAGTGTTTAGCCAGGCATTTGCCTATAAAAGGAGACCTCAACATGTGAGAGTCCCTTTGTTCCAGTTTTAGGCTATTAATCTTTGTAATTCCTTTTTAAGTTAAATAAAATTTGAATTTCTGAAATTTGAAATCTCTTTTTGATTTAGTTAAAAGTTTGGTGTTTGAGTAGCCTAATTCTGAGTTCCATTTGATTGTGAAGGCCTACCTTAATCTTGTGGTTAAGGCACGTCTTGTTTCATAAGGTTTTTAAGGTTTGAAAACCTTGAAATCCTAGGTTCTGTTTTGGTTATTTTGTGTACTAACCATTGACCATTAGCTATAAGCTCTTACAAGCTTGTTGACACCAAGCTTGTGAAGGGATTAGAGCCCTTGGTTGAGTTGTTTGCTGCTTGTGTTGAAGACATCAAGTCCTTGAGTTTCTGCTTTGAAACATCAACCAAGGCATTCATCATCTTTCTTATTGAAGTACCTTGGTCTTGTTCTAGTTGTTGAACAAGGTCCAAGGAGCATTGCTGGCCTTCCTAGGATGTTGTGGAAGGCAGGTATAAGCTCTTGTTAAGATTCCCCTAAAAATTTCATGTTTCTGCTTATTTTGTACTTTGGTTTATGATTTGGTGTTCTTGTGTTTGTGCTTTGTGTTTATTGGTTGGTTTCTGTTAGTTGTCACCTAGTATAGCTTTTTGATCATTAAAATCAACAAGTTGTGTGTAAAAATCCGAAGTTTGTTTGAAAAGTGGTTAATTAAGGGTTGTTTGGGATTACTGGTTCATAAGGCCTTGTGGCCTTGTGCCCTTGGTTCTTTGGGTTTGGGTGGTCTTAACAAGTCCTAATACATAAGTTTTAGCCATTGGTTTACTTTCTGAAAGTTTGGAAAAGGGATTCTAAGTTTTGCAAAAATCTGATAAAATTGGTTTTGAATTTGGTCAAACACATCAGATCCAATAACTTCTTTGTTTGTTGGATCTAAGGTCTGAAATTTGGTTTGGGAATAGTTTGGGTGATAAGCTATCTATTGGTTATCTGCTTGTTGAATTTGGTGGCTTATTGTGGTTTTTATAGCTTATCAAAGTCTGCTGAAGTGGTCATTTGCATCAGCAAAGTGACCACCTCATTTGGTGTTGCATTGTGATTTCTAGCATTAGGATTGTTGTATTGTTGCTTGGATCTTATTTGTTTGCTGCTTGTGAGGATATTTGGCTATTTGGATTGCTTTGTTCATAGCTTATAAGCTCATTGGCTTATTGGCTTATTTGTGCCAAAATACATCAAGTTTACCCAACTGGTAAGCCTTGATTCACAAGGTTTGCACTCAAACCTTGACCAGCAGGGTGAAAAACAAGTCCTTACACTTCATTAAGTCTGTCAACGCCTACTTTGTTCCTGTCAGCGTTTGATTTCAACTTATCAGCGTTTGACTTTTGGTCAAACTTGGTTTTCAAGCTTATTGAATCTGTTTTGCTTATTGGTACATGCAAGAACTTATCTTTTGTAATAGAAATCATTTTTCTCAGCTTAATATCAAATCTAGAAGGTTACAAGTCCTTTGGTTAAGCTTTTGCTAGAAAACTAGCTTATTTGGCTTTTTCAGCCAGCTTATCTGTTCTTACAGCTTATTCTACTAGGCTTTTTGTGATTTTCTTGATTGATTATTCTTAGTTAAGCTATTTGTGAGCTTTTGCAACAAACTAGAGCTTCTGAGGTGTCCTAAATCTCAAACCCGACTATTTTGTCGTTTTGTGGATTTTTGCTTTTCTATTTTCTGGCTTATTGAGTGAGCTTATTGGAAATTTCTTTTGACAGATCTCTTAAGCATCCTAAAAGAGGGTTGTGTGTCAAATTAGAGCTTATGGCATTAGCTTTTGGCTTAATGGGCTGAAAAGCCCAATAAGAATAAGCTTTGTGTTCAATAAGCTGTGATAAGCACATTTTCAGCTTTTAGGCCTTTAGAGTTTTGTTCTTAGAATTGAATTTTAAGTCAGATAGAGCTTTTCCAAGTCAATTGGGCCATGTTTGACTTTTTGGGCCCAAAAGCCCATTTGTGTTGACTGAATTTGGATTTGGCCCATTTGAGGGCCCATTAGGGGTATTTTGGTAATTTCATTTTGATTTTCTGATTATTTAGGTTAAAATAAACTAGTTTGCAAGTTTTTAGAATTTTTTATAATTTTTGGATTTTTAATATTATTTTATTATTATTTTATTATTATTTTTAAAACTTTACTTTTTCCAACTTTTTACATTTTTCTTAGGTTAAATACATTAAAATAGGAATTTAGCAACTTTTAGAATAATTTTATCACTTATAGATTAATTTTTATAATTATTTTAAGTTTTAATAGTTTTTAAATCATTTTAAATAGTTTTTATTAGTTTTAAAATTTCAAAAAATAGTTTTTAATCATTTTAGGTCATTTTAGAAGTTCATCAATTGAAAAATCTTTATTTGGGTTTTTTTTGATAATTTATTTGATTTTTAGGGCTTTAATTAGCATTTAAAAATTGAATATTTAATTATTTAAAAGGTTTGAGAAAGTTTTGATCATTGGTAAACTCTTAGTTTATTATTTTTGATTTTTGGTGAATTTTTGGTAATTTTCAGAATTTACTTTAATTTTGGTGATTTTTTAGGTTCTACGTCTTAACTTTCTAATAGTGATTTTGTGTTAATTTTTATTTTTACGTCTTCGTCATTTTCTCTTCTAATCCCCTTCTAAACCAAATATTAATCTCAAATCTTGTACATCTTAGTCACACACATATACCTCCTTGGGAAACGAACTTAATTGGGTCATTAACACTTGATTTTTCCTAAAGTCATTTGTTCAATACTTACCGCTTTTACGCCTTTTTCCTAAAAGGTGTATTTTACCACAATCAATCACAAATGTGTGATAAGAAGAACAAGGTGCTATTCACAGACAAAGACTGCTTGGTGTTATCTAAAGACTTTGAGATGCCTAAGTAATATCAAATACTGCTTAAAGTACCCAGGCAAGAAAATATGTACACCTTTAATCTTCAAGTTTTATTTGTATTAGTTTACATCTTGACACTAATCCATTGAAGCACAAAAGAAGCTTACAAAAGCACTAATATATTGAAGCACAAAAGAAACATATTGTCTTACAATACAAAGCCATTAAAAGTACTAGAACAAAAACATACTTAGTTCAAATTACACAAAGTTGAAATACTAAAGCAGGAAAGTAAATTGAAATCCTTCACTTTTTATTTGTAGGATGCTTCTTCTTTCCAACTGAACTTGACCTCTTGGAACTTGTTGCCTGTTTCTTCTTTGCAGGTGCACTTGAGGGCGTGGTACCTACATCAAATGGCCTTTTCCTATTACCAACATCAACATTAGTTGTCCTTTAGGATGAACCTGATCTTGTTGCATTCTTTGGGTCCTTTTTCCCTTTACAAGACCTTTGGTTGTGGCCAAGATTCCTACATTTTAGACATGTCACTATTTTATAAGCCCTAGACAACTTTCCATCCTTCACCATTTGAGCCTTCCCTTCCTTGATTTTTCTCCTATTCTTCCTTGGCCTACCAACTGGAGTATTATGCTTTGGTGGGGTAAGTGTTGTAGGAATTTTTGACTTCTGCCACATTACCTTACGATTCAAACATCCTAGAGTGTAACTATAACACCCTGCTCCAAAAAGAGACAAAGTATAACAATTATGGTGTCTGATCAGATACATCCAAACATGAAGGTCTAAAATGAAACTTAGAAAATAAAACATAACATACTCCAACAATATCAAATCCCCAAAACAACGGGGTCAAAAAAGAAAGTACTGAAAATCATAAATGTAATTCAGTAACTATTGACTCGGGTGACTCTAAGTTCTTTCAACAAACTCTCAACGTCTAGACTCCCACTTAATACATGCCACATGGAAAATAAACGGTTGAGAAAAATGCCCAGTGAACGGATATAACAAAAGGCTAAAAGTAAAGAGTAGTATAGGAATCTGCATTAACAAGGTTATATGAATGATGACAAATGAATATAAGAGTCAACAAGAAGTGAAAGAAAGGCAAAGGTATGCCACGAGCTCCTAATACAAATCATATATCATATCCAAATCTAAAAGTCACCAAGTGCACATGGAGCGCAACTTCAATGTACACTTGATATGATATGACGCATATTGCACATGCCACTCATATCCTGAATAATATCCAAAATTTCCGAAACCTAGGATGCATCCATACGCCCCCTACAAATCCAAAATAGCACATACACTAGCTTATGACTAGCGCATGCACTTACAAAATATATAACATAAATGGCCATCCGAAAGGGAACGCCAGAGTATAATCACACCGCCCCAGATAGTGTCATATCGTTGGTGCATCAATCGACATGGTCATGGTACCTCCATGACTAAAAATTCAAAATATATATGGCTCGGGCATAAGGGTTCAAAATCAAAGTTCATAACAAAGCATATATCATAATTGGTCCAAAAGAAGCATATGAATTCCAAAACAAATCAAAGGGTTATAATGAATCAGTAGGATTAGTGAATCATGTCCAAACAACAAATAAACGTATGGGGAACATACCAAAGGCTTAGGGATGATCAAAAGAGAAAGTATTCAAAAGGTTAAGTGAAGGGTTCTTGCTGAAAGAACCGAATATCCGTACCTTAGCGCACAACGGAATAAAGAACCGCACAAACAACGAAACCAATCCTAATCTTGAATCACCAAAGATGAGATGTATTTAGTGATATGGGAATCACGAAGAACAAGAAAACACAATGAATGGAGGAATGAGAAGGAATAATCACCAAAAATCACCCCAGAACACCAAGGTTTCTACAATGGAGATGTAGAGAAAACCTTAACCAAAAATCAACAATTGAGGAATGTGTTTTGACATAAAAACATACGGTTCATTAGACTTAGGGGAAGGAATTTGTGATTTTTGTCAAATTACTTCATATAGAGGAGACATGTTTAATATGTTTTCATATTTTCCTAAAATAATACAAAATACTTAAAATAATACCAAGAGATAAAATCAAATATTTTTCTTCTTTATCTTTTAACCAAAACTCTTTTTTTTAATATAAGGGAAGATTCTTTTTTTACTTTATGTTATATTTTCATAAATTTTAAAATGTTATAACATAAGGTTTAATTATTTTAAACTTATTTAAACAATTAAATGCACATTTTTAAATTTCGAGAAATGAAATGAATTCAAATTTTCAAAAATGGACTTCAAATTTTCAAAATGACATAAATGACCCAAAAGTCGTACTTAAAAAATGCGGATTTTACAACTCTTCCTGTCTAAAAAGAAAATTTCATCATCGAAATTAAAGTAAGGTTTACGGGTTTTATAATTCTTCCCCTCAAAAAGAAAATTTCGATCGCGAAATTGAAATAAGAAGATTTAACAAAACAAATATGAAAACATACGAATCGGATCTAACGTATACGAAACACATGAAACAACGACATATGAAAACCTCTCATAACGATATACTAAACACATTACACACATAGGGCAATCACGAAAGTAACTTCAACGAATCGAAAATTCGCCACCAAGATTTCAGACGGACCGATAAATCGTAGACTCTAATACGTCGAACTCCTCAAAATTGTTATGTCGCACTCAAATATACGAGTAATAAAATATGTCAAACGAAAGAGAAACCGTAGAATGTGTCGCACCAAGACCGAATCAAAAAAAAAGAAAAAGAGAATCACGATCGAACAAATAAAGAATATCTTGAAAATGGTACCTGAAGCACTAACCAAAATCACGTCTCTCTTCAGAAGTTTCCTTGTCGTCTCCAATTCGACTAGTCATCAAACGAAACCGCCAAAACGATTAAGAGTTAGGATTAAAGTACGAAAAATAACGATATTATCAAAATACGCGTAGAAGCCTAATCTACCCAATCCTCACAGGTCAAATCTTAGGTCGTAGACGCTCTGATACCATAATTGTAACACCCCGCTCTGAAAAGAGAAAAAGTGTAACATTTATGGTGTCTTATCAGATACATCCAAACATGAAGGTCAAAAATGAAACATAGAAAATAAAACATAACATACTCCAATAATATCAAATTCCCAAAACAACGGGGTCCAAAAAGAAAGTACTGAAAATCATATACCTAATTCAGTAATTATTGACTCGGGTGACTCTAAGTGCTCTCAACAAACTCTCAACACCCAGACTCCCGCTTAATACTTGTCGCACAGAAATAAAATGACTGAGCAAAACGACCAGTGAACGGATATAACAAAAGGCTAAAATTAAAGAGTAGTATAGGAATCTGTATTAACAAGGTTATATGAATGATGGTAAATGAATATAGGAGTCAATAAGAAGTGAAAGTACGGGAAAGGTATGCCACGTGCTCCTAATACAAATCATATATCATATCCAAATCCAAAAGTCACCAAGTGCACATGGAGCGCGACTTCCATGTACCCTTAATATGATATAGAGCATATTGCACATGCCACTCATATCCTGAATAATATCCAAAATTTCCGAAACCTAGGATGCATCCATACGCCCCCTGCAAATCTAAAATAGCCCATACACTAGCTCATGACTAGCATATGCACTTACAAAATATATAGTGTTAATGCAATGATACCTAAAAATTTTACTTGCATTTTTCTGTCTCGCTTGGTTTTGATTACGACTAAATATAAAAACAAGCATTACGAAAACAACGAAAAACGAATTCTTGAGTTCATGTATTTTTTCATTTCAACCATTATCACTTAAGGTATGAACAAACAAGTTTTCATCTTAATTAAGTGATCAAGGATTTAAGTTTTCTTAAAACTCACATTTTATTAAATGTGACAAAGTTTTTTATTAAACTTTATTTTTAAGAAAATGTTTTATTAAATTAAATATTTGAAAATTTGAAAATGACATATTACATTTGGGCTTAGAATATCCTTTGAGGATAACTATACCACCAGATGTGACTACCCCACTAAAAGACAAAAGGGAGCGGAGTCTGTTAGCCTTAAAATGTGTGCGATTAACGGAATTACATTAGTTTCATAGCCGGGACTTGTAGGGACTAATATTGTCATATGTAATAGTCCAAGTCCCATGCTATATATACCCCTCCATACTTCCATGGAGGGGTGAGGTTCTTTATTTTGTAGTTTTACTTTCTCTCTCTAATAAAATACATTTATTAGAGCATCCCTCTCTCTTTGTCTCACTAACTATGGCTAAACATCTCGTCCACCCTCCCCGACCTCCAGATCGAACCCGTGTTCTTAGTGAATCAATATATCAATTGGTATCAGATCTAACCAGGGGTGTTTCATGTTTTTGTATTGGCGTGTTTGTGTTCGAGGTGGTGTTCGATTCGTATTCACTTTATCCAATAAGTGTCAACAAGGTTGGATCGTTTTTATTTTATAATCTCTTTAATTATTATCCAGTTCGTCATTGTTTTCGTATTCACTTTATCTAAGTCTCGTCATCATCTCTTCTTTGTCATTTTTCTATTATTACCCGTTTTTTTGTGTCCCAACAAATATCATCAGATCAATTTTTGATTGGCAAAAGGACAGAAAAAACAAAAAAAAATGGCCAGATCCACTATTTTCGGTTTCAAAACCCTTTTCTGACTGTTTTTCCGATGGGTTTTTTTTATGTTTATACATTCCGACTGAAATCCATCGGAAAAGGGTTTATATTTACCGATGGTGATTCCGATGGTTTTTCAGATGGGCTTATTCCGATGGAGTATTCGGATGGATTATTCCGATGGATTTTTCCGATTGAATATTCCGATGGATTATACATTCCAATGGTTTATTCATATTCCGATGGCTTTTTCATATTCCGATGGATTACATTACGATGGCTTTTCACTGGGATTATTCCAATGGGTATTTAGACTTATTGCAATGGAAAGTGAGTTAATCATTGTGACAGAGTTGATTTAAAAAAAACACATTCTCGTGACTCACTTACATCTGTCCAACACTCTCTCATCACCACACCAAGTCAACTCAGTAATTACCGAGTTGACCAGGTCAACTCACTGAGTCTTACATCTTATCACACGAACACCAACCTTTTAAATCCTCAACTCCAATCAACATCTATATCCTAACCTATCGACACCTAATCCCCATCTAGACTCGATAAACAAACTGAAAAAACTCAAGATCTCAGATCAATTCGTTTGTGACATGCATGTCATGATCTATTCAGATCTAACGAATTACACTCATCACAGATCCATGTTTATGGCTTATACCATTTTTTATTATACAAAATTTTTCAAGAGAGGTTAATAGCAATCATGTTATCATCCTTCTTCATTTTGAAAATAAATAAAGACTCACCAAACGAAATATCTAAACAAATATCATCATAGATATTTTCTGAAAAACATCTATCTGATAATCACAAATCAACACAAACAACCTACCCGAGACCATTGGTCTATGATCTTGAAGCTTCAATGATGTCGTTCGGTGTAAAGCTACAATCAGCAATGATTTAGATTAATGATGTTCGAAGATGAATTGATGTGTGGTGGTTGTTGTATTATTAGATGAGATTACTGGATGATCTGAGATTGAGTCGTTGGATCTGGGATGGAGATTTAAGAAATAGAGGCGGAGATTACGAGATGTGGTGTGGCTGCGTAGAAAAAAAGGAGATTAGGTTTATTTGTGTTCTAACTTTTAGGGTTTAGATATTTATACACAAATGGCTGGACCGGGTTTCTTACTAAATGAAGTGGGCTGATTTTCTATTGGACTCATAATGAAGGAAAATGGTTAGACTCGGTTTAAATTTTGTTACTGGGATGATTATTAGAACCGTTTATTACTAGGCCCATATTTACGAGTTGGATTTCTTTTCATATCTTGGAGTTGGGGTGGAATTTCGGTACATCCAAGTGAATGAGGTTAAGTCAAGTATCGTGTCGATTATCGGGTATATGATGATTACGGATTTCTTTTTTCATCAAAGAAAACCTCGTTTTGAAACCCTAATCTGTCGAAAAATTATGGGCTTCAAAGTTAAGTTAGCTAAACGACGTTGACGTCTTCTCATTCTCTAGTCATCGTTGGTTTTTCAGTTAACGACACTCAAACAAACACACACGAAAAAAACAAACAAACACCAAAAACAATCCTTTAAGATTCACTGAAATTGCCAAAACGGCTAGTATTCGAGCAAAGTAATGTCAAGTGATTACGAAGTGGATTTGGTATTTATTATTTGAAGTTGAAGTGGAATATCACAAAGGCGTCTACTCAATTCATCATCGAGCCTCTTTCACCCCATTCTATCGATTGATGATTCGCTTTAGCATTAGTGATTGAGACCCGATTTATCTAGTTTCCACTGTCAAGGGGTGGATGGTCGACGACATGGATAACTATCACTTAAGGAGTTACGTTGTAGTGCTCAGTGTCACATTACACCGGTAGTCGTAGATATTTCAAGAGGTGTTTTACATCTTATACTTCTCTCTTCTTTTATGTATAAGGTACTAAGAGACGTTTCTCTGCACCGTTCGTCAATCAACACAAGTGCTAAGCGTAAGTAACAAATTTGGGAGATTGTACTTCCGTTTCAAGTTTGGAATATCAGGTTTACTTCATCAGTGGTCACTACAGATAGCCGAAAGAATACGAGGTTGGTAAGTTTAGCCAGAGAGTAAATGAGTAGAGATGTGATCAGCAAACAATTCTCACGAGCAACTTGAGCCACAGAATGTCAACAAAGATTTCTGCTTCAGACACGAACATCTCGCCATTCTGATTGTACTCGTCAAATGATGCTTCCGATTGTTCTTAACCACCATACTTTTGACAAGAACGCTACCGAGTGTTCTTAATCACCATACTTTTGACAAGAACGCTACCGAGTGTTCTTAAACACCATACTTTTGACAAGAACGCTACCGAGTGTTCGTCACCATCGTACTTTCGACAAGAACATCTCGCGATTTTGACCGTACACGTCAGATGATGCTTCCGAGAGTTCGTCACCATCATGGGGGAAGAACGTGTACTTTGGAGTACTTAGTTCCCACTTTGGAGTACTTAGTTCAACTTCCAGGGGGAAGCATTCTACAAGCGTGAGAAGATTTGTTACTGATTTCTTACATGTTCCCCCAAACACATAATCATGAAGACCAAAATGTCAAGGCAGCAGTTACTTGGTGTGGTTTGCTTCTTCTTCTACAAAATTCCGTTGTGCACTTTAAATGTCAAAGATAGAATATTGCTCAAGCTACAGGATCTGCTCAAGACAGGGATATTGGTTTGGGGGGAAGCTGATTCAGAAGCTTCGTCAAAAAGAAGTCTATGAAGAAAGCTTTTCAAGACATGTGGTATGAATTGGGGGGAAGTTAATCCAGTTCATACATGATACAATGGTTCCTCAACAAGCAAAGACAAAGAGGATTCAAACTGAGGTATAAGTTTTTCTAGAAGACTTGAAGACAACGACGTCATCCTCAGCATTGGAAGCAAACTTAATATTGTCATATTTTTGTTGTATTTGCATTTATTAGGAACATTGTAAGTAATTCCGTATGTCTCCACATTGGGGGAAGATTGTTAGCCTTAAAATGTGTGCGACTAATAGAATTACATTAGTTTCATAGCCGGGACTTGTAGGGACTAATATTGTCATATGTAATAGTCCAAGTCCCATGCTATATATACCCCTCCATACTTCCATGGAGGGGTGAGGTTCTTCATTTTGTAGTTTTACTTTCTCTCTCTAATAAATACATTTATTAGAGCCTCCCTCTCTCTTTCTCTCACTAACTACGACTAAACATCTATTCCACCCTCCCCGACCTCCAGATCGAACCCGTGTTCTTAGGGAATCCAATATATCAGAATCTAAGACCGCGGTCCCTTAAAGGTCAATACGGTTCCTTATCGATAAGGAACCGCAGGCACAATTGAGGCACCGCGCTCAGATATGACCGTTGGACCTTTGTCCTATAAATAGTGAACCATTCTCAGATTTTCTCTTCACCTCTTTTGCACGCAAATTTCCAAATTCTAACATACTTCTTAAATCATTCCAATCCTTGATTATTTGGTTGATTACTACTTGTTGAGTCTACCTAAAGATCTATTGAAGATCAAGTTTTATTCATTCATTATAGTTTTGTAGTGTTGATCCAAGTAGTTTTGTTATTTGGAGTTGTGTTGTGAAGATCCAAGTAGTTGTGGTATTTGGTAGTTGTGTTGTAAAGATCAAATAGGTTTGTCTATTTGGAAGTTGTGTATGTAGTAGGGTTAATACTTTGTCCTCAAAGTATATTGGTGTAGATTGGTCCTAGATAAGATTAGGGATCGACTTTTAGCTTAGAGTTGAAAATTGGATAAGCAACGTTGTGTACGGTTTCTCCAACTTAAGGAGCTTATTGATTAGTGAACTCTCGAGTTAGGAGTTGATAAATGGTTTTAGCAATGTATATGTGTACTCAATCGTTCTCGGTATCTAATCGAATTGATCACGGGTATTGGTGGAATTATGGTGTTGGTCACTAAAAGGGGGAGCTTGATTTTCTAAGTCTACAAATAACATAAACGTAAAAGCTATTAAAAATTAAGAAGAATGTCTAACATTGATTGCTTTTCCAGAAGGAATGTTGCACAGTAGAACTTGGTGAGAATAACTAAAGGTAATTATCTAATTTAAAATAAAGTAGAAAATGTAAATGTCGTTTAGTGAAAGCTTTAAAAGTCAAACTAAAAATAAAGAGTTTAAAAATAAATAACGAAAAATTAAAACTTTAAAAGTAAATTTGAAACTTAAAATTTTGTAAAAATGTAAACTTCATTAAAACTTAAACTTGAAAATAACTATGACAAAATACTTTTGAAAATAAACTAAGTAAATTTGGAGGGAAAAATTAAGGTTTGAAAATTAAAGTTTGAAAAATTAAAACTTGAACATAAGTCGGAATCCAATCCAACACCTAAGTCTGAATGAAAATCCTGCTCCTAGTTCCGAATCTGCGTCACCCACCTAATTCGGAATCGAGGTCCTGGACCTAATTCGGAATATAGTTTGAAGCTAGTTCGGAATGTGAGTTCACTACGTAATCCGGAATCCACTATCCTACAACTAGTTCGGAATCCAGTTGCTTTATTTAATTCGGAATGCAGATGTTAACTCAATTCGGAATCTGCTTGTCTGACATGTAATTCGAAATCAGCAATGGTTGACCTAATTCGGGATGTGTCTTCTTCACCTAGTTCGGAATACGAATGCACCACCCAATCCGGAATACAGAAGATTTGACCTAATCCGGGAAGGGCAGTTTGAAGCTAGTTCGGAATCCAATGCTGAAGGTAGTTCGAAATCCGTATCATGCATAAAATTCAGGAAACAAGGATGGACTTAATTCGGGAAATGTGTTCCACAAGCAATTCGGGAAACGTGCTCCTCACCTAATTCGGGAAACAAAACTCGTATATAATTCAGAATATCCTAGTTTCTGACTTAATTCGGAATGGGTATGTTTGTATCTAAGTCGGAATATGGAGAATCATGACCTAGTTCGGGAAATGGAGCTGTGGTTTTGGAGGGAAAAGGAAGTTAAGTCGGAATTTAGGTGTTCTGTATGTAAGTCGGGAAAATAGGGTTTACACATAAGTCGGAATAAAGTAATACTTGAAACAGTTCGGGAAAAGAGGGTTTCTACAACCCGGACTAATACCAAGCACAATCACAATAAGCACTTACCAAAACTTAAACCAAACAATTTTTAGAAAAAAGCTAATAAGACATGATTGTGGTAAAAATACACCTTTTAGGAAAAAAGCGTAAAAGCGGTAAGTATTAAGTGATGATTTAGGAAAATCAAACACTAATGACCCAATAAAGTTCGTTTCCCAATGAGGTATATGTGTGTGAAAAAATGAAATGATATTTAAGATTAATATTTGAAAGAAGGGGATGAGAAAATAGAATGACGAAAACGTGAAAATTATTACTACGACGGCTAAAATTAAAACCGTAAAAAGAGCCAAAATAAAAATTAATTCTAAAAATTCCCAAAAAATTACTAAAAATCAAATTAATTAAACTTAGAGTTTACAAATGATCAAAACTTTTTCAAACCTTTTAATTAATTAAATATTAATTTTTAAATGCTAATTAAAGCCCTAAAAATCAAAATAATTATTAAAAAGCACAAATAAAGATTTCACTTTGCAAACCTCTAAAATGACTAAATAAGAATAAAAACTATTTTTATGAATTTTTAAACTAATTAAAACTATTTAAAATGATTAAAAACTATTAAAAACTTAAAATAATTCTAGAAATTAGAAAAATGATGAAAAAATTAATCTAAGAGTGGCAAAAATCCTATTTTAATGTATTAAACCTAAGAAAAATATAAAAAGTGCAATATGAAATTTGAAATTTAATAATAAAAAAATATTAAAATAATATTAAAAATCCAAAAATTGAAAACAATTCTAAAAACTTGCAAACTAGTTTATTTTAACCTAAATAAACAGTAAATGAAAGTAAAATTACCAAAATACCCCTAATGGGCCCCCAAATGTGCTAAAATAGAAAACAGTCCAATCTAATGGGCTTTTTGGCCTAAAAACTTCAACTAAGCCCAAATGACCTGAAAAAGACCCGATCTGACTCAAAACTTATTTCTAAACACAAAAGTATGAAGGCCCAAAAGCTGGTTTTGAGCTTATCACAACTTAAATGGCCAACAGCTTATTCTTATTGGGCCAATAAGCCCATTAAGCAATAAGCCAATGCCATAAGCTCAGATTTGACACACAACCTTCTTTTGAGATGCCTAAGAGATCTGTGAAAAGAAATTTTGAAAAAGCAAAACCAATAAGCCAGAAAAAAGCAAAGTAAAATTTCACTAAAGGACAAAATAGTCGGGTTAGAGTTCTAGGACGTTTCAGAAGCTCTGGTTTGTTGCAAAAGCTCACAAATAGCTTAACTAATAATAATCAATCATAAAATTCACAAAAAGCCAAGTAGAATAAGCTATAGGAGCAAATAAGCTGGCTGAAAAAGCCAAATAAGCTAGTTTTCTAGCAAAAGCTTAACCAATTGACTTGTAACTTTCCAGATTTGATATTAAGCTGAGAAAAATGACTCCTATTACAAAAGCCAAGTTGTTGCATGTACCAATAAGCAGTTCTCAAAAGTAAGCCAAATTGTGCTTATTTGACCAAAAGTCAAAGTCCACCAAAATTAACCAAAAGCTCAGGGATTGTTTGTAGGCTTGTTTTAAGCAATTTTTGTGGAGAACTCAAGGTAGAGTCCTTGTGAATCAAGTGGTCAGTTGACCAAATGACAACAGATTTTGGACAAATTAGGCCAATAAGCCAGTTAGCTTATAAGCACTCAAATAAGCAAACCAAATAGCCAAATTGTCTCACAAGCAACACAAAAACAAGTTCCAAGCAACAAACAAGCAGGGCATACACTAGATAACAAAATGCAAGGCAAAATTGAGGTGGTCACTTTGCTGATGCAAATGACCACTTCAGCCAACTTTGATAAGCTCTAACACCCACAATAAGCCACCAAATTCAACAAACAGATACTGTACAGATTGTTTATCAACTAAACTCTTCCCAAACCAGATTTCAGACCTTAGATCCAACAAACAAAGAATTTATTGGATCTGATGTGTTTGACCAATTTCAAACCACTTTTATCAGATTTTTCCAAAACTTTGAAAACCTTAACCAAACCACTTGAGCCTTAACCAATGACCAAAACCTGTTGCATATGACTTGTTTAGACTCGCCAAGCCCTAAGAACCAAGGGCACAAGGCCACAAGGCCTTATGATCCCAAAATCCCAAACAACCTTGTTTTAGTCCTTTTCTAAAACAAACTTTTTATTTAATCAAACAACCTACTGATTTTAAGGTTCAATTACCTCAACTAGGTGACAACTAACAGATAACAACTATAAAACACAAAGCACAAACACAAGAACAACAAATCACATGGCAAACTTCATGTCAGACATAAACATGAAATTTTTTAGAGGAAACTTAAAAAGAGCTTATACCTATCCCCCACAACTTCCTAGAGGGATCAGCTATGCTCCTTGGACCACTCTCAACAACTAGAGAGTGACCAAGGTCCTTGAACAAAGGAGATGAGATGTGCCTTGGTTGATAGTTCAAAGCAGAACCTCAAGGGCTTGATTTTGTTCAACACAAGCAGCAAACAACCTATCCAAAGGTTGATAAACCTTCACTAGCTTGGTGTCAACAAGCTTGCAAGGACTTATAGCTTTTGGATAAGGGTTAGTACAAGATAAATATAAAAAACAGATGACTTATTTCAAGGTTTTTTCAAACTTGAAATCCTTACCAAACATTAACGTGCTTTAACCACAAGATCAAAGCACCTTTATAACATCAAATGGAACTCAGAATCACTCTTAAACAACACCAACTTTCAAAAACATAAAAAGGAATTACAATTTTCTTAAAATACCAACTTTTATAAATTTTAAAAAGGAATTACAATGTTTAAAGAGTAAAACTGGAACAAGGCTCTCTTACATGTTGAGGAGTCCTTATATAGGCCACAAGGGCTGAGATTACAATGAAAACCCTAGCTAAAAAGTCCCTAAAATGCCCCTTGAATCTTCTAGACGAATTTTGTTGATGAGCTGTTAAAATGCATCCAAATCGTTCATTTTAGCTTTGGGGCCAAGTAATGAGTGTGGGCTGTTGATTTGGCCACATGTTATTCCTTGTAGAGGAAGTTGGATTGTGATTGGTTGACGTGTGAATGGGTGGGGCCTTTTGGTGAGTGGGATTGAGTGTTTTTGGTGTGGGATGGGTTTTAGGTCATGTGAATCAAACGTGTGCCAGGGTAATTGGAATTAACCCTTTCTTTAAGTGAAGTAAAATCTGGGGGTGAAGAAGGGTAACAGTAACATGTTTGATCCGTTTTTTGTGGGATGGTAAGTTGTTTGGCGCATTTCTCATTTGAATGTTTCAAATGTACAGCTTTGCCCCTTGTCTTTTGGAGAAAATGGTAAAACGTGTTTTTCAGCCAACAAACTTGGTTTTCTTTGTTATTTAAGTTTCCAACTTTATAGTTTTGCCCCAAAACTTTGGCTAAAGGTTCTCAAGGGTTGTTTTTGCCCTTTTTGCATAGTTTGAGGACTGATCTTGGAAATTTCTCATCTTTGAAGGTCTTCAATGTATCTTTGACTTCATTAGGGACCCTTATCGACAATTTAGAATTATTGAGGGGCTAAACTTGCTAAATCTTCAAAGTTGAAGGACCTTTTTGTAATTTTGACAAACTTAAGGGACCAAACTTGTAATTATGAATATACAAGGGTATTGAGTGTCATTTCTTCATAAATTAAGGATCAATCTTGTACATCTTCAAATCTTCAAGGGTTTTTCTTTGAGAAATCCATAACTAGGGCCCGGTTCTTTGTACGGCTTCGTTTCTCATATCCGTTTTTCCTTGTTTCTTGTGATCTTCTGGCTTTTTCACGATATCCATACCTAAAACACACAAGTAAACAAATACAAGCATATATATGGTATATTTATGACATTTTATGGATTTAAAACCCGAAAAGAACGACGAGATCATGTATAAATGCCATCTCATCACTCCCCCATACTAAGCCATTGCCGTGCCCTCACGCAATGCTAGAATAAAGTAGTTAAGCATCACCAAAATTCAATTTTATTACCCTTTATTGAAAAGTAAAAGACTTGCAATAATACTACGAAGATGTGTAAAGACATAATGTATGATTTTCATCACGTGTGTGATTTTTAGGGTCAATGAATAGAAACAAGTAAATGTCCCATAGAGTAAATTTCGTCATCCTTGATTGTCATACGTTCCATGCTAAGTGCAAAAACGAGATCATTGTTGGTACACGTCATAATGCTAACACTACTCACACGTCCAAATTATGTAATACTTTTTCTCCCCGCAATCCTAGTTATTATGAAAGGAAATGGGTTTCTAGAATTTTTTAACTACTTGTCATGGATCACAAGTGATTCATATTGACTTATTTGAGTATTTATCAATCCGAAAGTAAGGTAGCACGATTTAATCAATAGTTAGCCGAAGGACAAAATCTTTTATAACGGCTTCTCGTGTATCTCCTTAAGTTCATATCTTGACATAACTCGTTTCACGATTTGAGACCTTTCTCGGACCGATATTTGGCATGTACTTCATACTTCAAATCTTGGGAAGACGTTCTTGAATTTATGGTCTTCTCTTCATATTTTGGAATTTCTTCACTTGATGTAACACTGATAAGTGTGAAAACACTCATCAATACTGATCCAAATACCACTCAAAACACAGTCAAATACCTTATATTTAACTGTAAATTATCAGAATTACGTGTGTACTTTGTGTTTGTGTATTTTCAGGTAATATAGGTACATTTGAGACAAACACGAGTTTTCAAGGACTTATTTGATCAAAAGACGAAGAAAAAGACGAAAGATGCTTTCAAGGACCATATTTGCCATTATTCACCAAGATGGAGGGCTTAACTTGCAATTTTCTACAAAGATGAAGGATGAAAGATAGATTTGCTCAAAGTTTATATACCATTTGGATAGAGAATAGAAAATGAAGGACTAAAAGGAAATTAACTGGAAAGTTTATTAAGTATTTGGTCAATTGACCAAAACACGGTCAAAACAACACATCCCCAAACACGTTTCACTTTCTTCTCCAAAGTGAAGAGAGAGAAAGAAACGAATAAAAGTTTTTTTCATACTTTCATCCACCAAACCTGCAAATCATTATCACGGAAGATACAGGGAGTTTCAGGCCAAGTTTCCAACTAGAAAAATACTCCTCTCCTTCTCCTCTACAAGATGGGAGCAATCAATTAGATCAAGTCTCAAAGGATAAGAAAGCCCCAAATGTGATGAAGAAGAAGGACGAGTTTAAACCTCGTATTTACACGTGTCCAATCCTCATTGGTGAAGCCACGTCACAACACCTCCTTTCAGCGGCTATAAATAGAAGAGAAGACTCATTTGCAAATCGGTTAGACTAGGAGTAGTTTACACATAGTAGATAGTTAGGATTAGTTAGTTAGTTAAATTTTCTCTCATTTTTTCTTGTTAAGCTTTGTAACTGAATGTTTACTTCCTCCATTAATGAAAGTTCCAATTTCTTTATATCTGTTCCAAACGATTTCTGTTCATAAGCTCTTGAAGTTTGAATGAGTTGTACTAGTCTTCATTCAATACAATTCAGTTACGATTTCTGTTAGAATAATTGCAACCGTTTTCTTGAATCTTCATTAATGAAATTCTTGTTTCTTTAAGCTCTACTCTTACTACATTTTGCAATAGGAATCAGTTTTACCTAGTTCTACTTTGGAGTTAATTGATTTAGATACTTTTCAATTTGGAATGTGAATTCGGTTATAACGATTTTGATTATCTGCCATTAATGGATTCTTGTTATTTTCGTTAAATCTTTCATCATTTTCTTATGCAAATATGTTTTCAAATGTCTCTGTGCTTTTGCTTTGTGCATTCAGTCAGTTGGAGTTCTTTTGAGTTTTTGTTATAAAATTGTAACAAAATTTCCTTCCATAGATAAAAGATTTTCAAGTTTGTTACTTACTCTTTTCACAATTTTTTTTCATTGAATATCTTAGCGAGTTAGAGTGAAAATTTCAGTAGCTTGAAGAAGTTTCAGTTAAGAAGATTGAGACGAAGATATTGCTAACTGATCATATAGATAGAATATTGTTGGATTCTTGTTTTCGATTTGATTTTGCAGGTATATTTTGAAGCTCATGCAGGATTACTGTATGAAGGTAGCAGTCAAGCGTAGCCGTACTTGCAGTTTTTGATAAGGTAGTAGATTAGGGGTGTTTGGTTTTAAGCCGGCTCAGCGCCGCGCTTCTCTTCCACAACGGACTGGCTTCGGATGTTAAGGTCTAGCTTGTTTTAATTTCTGCATTTATAGATTAATATGACAGTTGCTTGTTCGTAGTGTAACTTCAGTGTAAGCTGCTTGATTTGCTTATTTGAGACAAGCTCGTTTTCTGTTTTTAGGAAGTGATTTGATTTTCGTGTTGTTATTGCAGTCTGTATATCAGATTAAGTGCTTACATTTTCATTTAGTCTATAGGATCTTATTTGCAGCCTGTAAGCTAGTGTTTGGTATAAGTAAATGTGCAACGTTCTTGAGTGATTTAGTCGAGATTTGGACGAGAATTAGTCGTTAAACCAATATAGATTAGCAAAGTTCACTTAGTTTCATTATAAAGTCAGACAGTAAGATTTGTGCTAAAACATAAGTCAAGAGGAAACTAATTCAACTGACTGTGCAGCTTTGTATTTTGATTTCATGAGTTCAGTAGGAGTAATGGTAAATGAATCTTAGCTGTGTAAAAAAATTGCTTCATCATATTAATGTTCATATTAAATAAGTTTGAATATAATTCATGATTGCTGTGTAGGATGGATAATGAGATTAGGATCACAAATTAAAGTGTTAGTAACGTTTGAATGATAGCTGTTCAATGATCCTTCCCATTTGTTAAGTGAAACAAGTAATGGTAAAAAAAGATGACTATAAGGATCGAACACTGGACCTAACCTTCAGAAACAAACGTCACTACCACTATGCTAGTTGTTCCTATTTGATATATGTTAAAATAAATTTCAATTTAACCTCGTGTGTTTCTATAAGCTGATTTGGGTAATTGTTTTTTTTAGCTTATTTAGTTTAGCTCAAGAGATCATAGCTTATTTTGAATCTTAATATTTTGAAACTCATCATTTCTTATTTGTTTGTAATTTTTAGAATTTGTGTTTTGTTCTTCAGTAGGAGAATATTAGTTACTATATTTGCGATTTTTTTAAAATAGGTATTAGTCCAGTAGTTAGACTTCCAATTAGTTGATTAGGTGCTAGTTGTACTGGCCTATTGGGCTTTGTTGAAACATTGGACAGTTTTTCAAAATTGCATATGGTCAGTTTAGTATACAATTCCTATAGAATACGTATTTGATTGAATTTTACTTTTGTGAAATTTGAATTAGTATAATAATAGTAGTTTTATAATAATATAGAATATAATATTAGTGTATTCTCTCGTTTTTCGTGTCATTTACATTTTTTTTGTCGAAAGTAGTCATAAATTCCAAACAAGTTTTTACAACCAAGAACAATTAAGTCAAGCTTAAAAACGTTTAATCAATTCGGATTGAGTCGAGAAAAACGAACTAAAAAACGAAATATTAAATGGCGCCGTTGCCGGTTCTTTTCGTGAAGATTAACGATTTTGAGTGAGACGATTGGATTTTGGGATCCGTTCACTTTGTGAACGTTATTTTTTACGTATTATAAATCAAAAAGATAAAAAAAATCAAAAAGATAAAAATACAACAAAAAAATAAAGAATAACAAAGTCAATTCTTTTCCTAAAGAATTGAACCAAAAAAATAAAAAACCCAAAAAGTAATCTTTTTCCTAAAAGATTACAACAAAAATATATATTATTGGTTTTCATCGCTTTTTACGTACATATAGTATTTTTCTTAAAAAAATCAAATAAATACAAAAATATTTTCTATATATTATTATATGTAAATAAGTATACGTATAAGAACAACCAAGTTACCTATTTCCATAAGTATTGCCGAGGCAATACACCGTGTTAGGGGGCGTTCCGGTCCTTGACACGCGTATCGATCCAATTTAATAAAGCAAGAATAGATAAATACTCTCAATAAGCAACAATTCGAAGAATACGAACATTTAAGTGAATAGAAAGGCGATGTGCTATAAAATGCCATCTAAGGGTCAATATGTACTTAAGTGCTTTGCGCCACCTAACCCCCCGTTCACTTGTGAGTATTCCAAGAAGGAAGGCTTCATTGAGGGTCTTGCACCCAATTAGTACATACATATATTGTTATTTTCTTGTGGATATTTAATATTGCAACTCGAAGAGGATAATCTTATTCTTTTCAAAGTCGACCGAGGGCTACTCCCTCATTCCTCGTGTTTACTTACACGTGTACTCGCACACGTGTAAACATACCACCTTTGGTGTATTACTTCCTTCCCCGAGGAAGCTTTTAAACGTCATTATACTTGTATATACATTCGGCCACCTTGCTAAACATGGATACTCGTTCCATGTTGGAGATTTTGCAACAACGATCCACCAACGCTAATTATCCGACTTGTTTGACTTGTGGAGGTCTACACGATACTTATTTATGTGATCATAATAATGGCTATTATGGGGAGGGATATGCTTACAATGGAACCGAGAACCCTAATTTTCAACCTAACACTCAAATGGACTATTCTTGTAATGACTATATGGGATATTCCGGTTTTTCATCACAAAATCCACCATCATTTCATGATCAACCCCTTGATGAGTCATACCAAAACCAAGGATTTTCAAATAATGAAGGTTTTCAAAATAATGATACTTTTCAAGGCTATAATCAAGAAACCTTTCAAAACCAAGGATTTTCCAATTATGAAGGTTTTCAAAACAATGATAATTTTCAAGGCTATAATCAAGAAACCTTTCATAATCAAGGATTTTCAAACAATGAAGGCTTTCAAAATAATGATGAAAATTTTCCATGCTATAATCAAGAAACTTTTCAAAACCAAGGATGTTCCAATTATGAGGGTTTTCAAAATGAAGGGAATTTTCAAGGTTACAATCATGAGAATTTTCATAATCAAGACTCTTTTCAAACCTATAATTCACCTAATTATGGAAATCCACCTCCACCCTATTCTTCGATTTATTCATGTGAGTTTTGTGGAAAAGAACCCCATTATGGTTATGATTGTCGACCAAGGAATCCGCCTTCTTATACTCTTAGTGATCTCAATGAGTTTTCTTTTCTAATCGAGCAACAAGGAAGAGACTATGGATATAGATTAAAGGCTATTACACGTATGAGAGAGATGAGTATCGAGGAAATGAGAGAAAAATCTCGGTGGTTAAGGGAAGAAATTAAGTCTCTTGAGGATGATGTAAGGAACAAATGGTTTAATATCGAGAGATTTGGTGACATTTATAGAAAATCGGTGAACTATTCTTCTCAGTCCCTCAAGGAAGATTTAGATGATTTACTCGTTAAGATTGAAAAAAAAGAACGTGAACGCATAAAAACCATGAGCTTTAAGGAAATAGAAAAGGAGAATCTGCGGATAACAGGAGAGATGGTATCTCTTTGTAATAACGCGAAGATGAAACTATCTAATAAAGAGGATATTTGTGACGAGTTGAATATTAAATATCGTCAACTTCAGCAAGAGTTACTTACTTTGCTCTTCGCAAAAGACGAAAAAGTAGAAGATGAAGGCATAATAGACTCATATTTTGCTACATGTAGTCCTTATCCATTATTTTATGATGATGATGATGACGATCCTCCGATTTGTATGGCACTTAATGATGACACATCTTCATCACCTTCACCTCACGTGGAACCCACCGACTCTTTAACCATGGGGGACGAGCCTCTTAGCACTAATACAAACACCAATTCGGATGAATTAACCGTTTCTAGTGTTGAGAACTGATAGGTGTGTAAACACCCATCTTTTCTACCACTTAACTACAATAATAACCGGACCAAAACGTGTATTTTATGTCTTTTATGTCAGAATTATGCATGGTTTGTGTTTTTGTTGTGATTTAGGATGAAAAGGTGAAAAATGGATAAAACACGGACATTCACGGGCATTTATGGACTTTTATTGAAGAAAAGGATAAAAGACGAAGTCAAGAAGTCAAGAGTGCAAAAAGAACGGAAGTCCACGACCAATTCTGAAGAATTATCGAAGAAAAAGTCAAAAGACGGAAGTTTATCAAAAGCCGAAGAATTCAAGTCTATTTTATTGAAGAATTTAAAGACGAGTTCAAAAGAAATCCCGAAGTCAAAAGTCCCTTAAAGTCCAAGATTAAAGAAGATTAGAAGAAAAGGACTAAGTACGCAATTAATGAAGATTAATAAAAGGAGGGACTTAAACTTGTAATTAAGAAGAAAGGAAAGAGGGGAGGAAGCTTCCTTAATCCTCCCCTATAAATAGATTAGATTAGTTATCATTTCACTCTTGTTGGCTAAGTGTGACAATTAGCTCTTCCACCATTTTAAATACTTGTCATTTACATTAATTGTCAATTTAATTACCTTGTCTTGCACCTTAAATTCATTTAATTTCAAGTAAGTTTCCTTTTAATTATTGTTAATCCTTACTTTATCTTGTCAATCTCTTATCTACCTTTCTTATTCCTTGATTTGTGGTGTTTATGTTCATGTTCATGCTTTTATTTTGATCCAAAGTGGTTTTTGATTATTGTGGTAAAAGTTGTTTAATTTCATGTTTTTAATTGCTTGTTGATGTTATTTTATTGAATCGTTATTGATTTTATTCATACGTGTGATTGATTTTGGTCAAATTGTTATTATACCTGCTGCTACTGTTTCCTTGTTCTTCGGAAGAAGTTTTGCTTTGTTTCTGTGTTTCCAGAAAAAGTTCCGAACCAAGGAGAGGATAGAAGGCTTCATTCGGAAGTCCAAAGTTCCGAGTCAAGGATCTTCATCCGGAAGTCAAAACTTCCGAACCAAGGTTGCTCATTCGGAACTTTACAAGTTCCGAATCAAACTTGTTCATTCGGAAGTCAAAACTTCCGAACCAAGACTTTTCATTCGGAACCTTCCGAATCAATAACTTCCGAACCAATTTCAAAAGTTCCGAACCAAGGGCCTTCATTCGGAACTTCAAAAGTTCCGAATCAAGGATCTTCATCCGGAAAGTTCCGAATCAAGGGGTGACCAAAACTTCCGAACCAAGGCAAGATTTACAAGATTCCGAATCAGCAAGTTCCGAATGAAAGATTGTTTTGGATAAGTGACATATTCAGACAAGTTTGTTCCGGATCAAGGATTTTGGTAATATTCCAAGTGAAGAAGAATCATTTCAACCAAAGGTGACATTTAGGACGAGTGATTGTTCCAAACTAAGGTTTATTCCAAATGAACTGTATTCAGGTTCTTATTAGCTTTTATCTTTAATTTTTATCTTCAAGCTTTATTTTACTTGCCTTTTATTTAATTGCACTTTTAGAATATTTGCCTTAGTTTTAGTTGCACTTTAAGTTTGCTTTAGATAGATTTAAGTTTACGTCATTTTACTTTAGTGCCCTTTAATTTTAGTCACGTTTTAAAATACTCGCACTTCACTTTAATTAGACTTAGATTTACTTTAAGAGCACCTTTACTTTAATTGTTTTGCACCTTTTAATTTTCAAAACTACAACGACACATCTTTGATTCACCAAAGTTCAACGAATATTTTTAACCTGAGTAAAGCCGAGTTATCAAATGGCGCCGCTGCCGGCTCTTTTCGTTAAGATCAACAGTTTTCTGTGCTAGATACGTTGCTTTTTGGGGTCCGTTCACTTGTGAACGTTATTTTTCTTGTATTAAAAATTAAAAAATCATAAAAATTGAAAATTGATAAAAAACCATAAAAATTAAAAATTTCAAAAATCCAAAAAGATTTTCTTTTTATTGTGTATATATATTGTCTTTGCGTTTGGTTTCTTTTTCTTTTGCATTTTCAGGTGTATGCGTACTAGATCTTCTAACTACCAAGTGCCCGAGCCTCAAGAAGATTTAGATATGGCAGGTGTTAACAACAATAATCAACTACCGCACCTCAATAATAATAATAATAACAACAATGCTCCTCCACAGCCCGATCTTCGGACCATGGAGGAACTTTGTCAACCAACAATGTTTGGACGAGGAGGACCGATTGCGCCGATGCAAATCAACGCTCCTGAGTTTTCGTTGAAGCACCACATGATTCAGCAAGTGCAAACAAACCCATTTAGAGGATTGCCTGATGATGATGCCAACAAACACCTCGACAAGTTCATTACAATCACCCAAAGCATGAAGTTGCCTGGGGCCACAATGGATGTTCTCCGCTTACAACTCTTCCCACATACTTTATCGCATCATGCCGAGAAATGGTTTGATCGTCTCCCGAAGAATTCTATTCACACTTGGGATGACATGACTCAACGCTTTCTTTCGCGCTACTTTCCACCATCCATGGTCACAAGCCTTCGCAATCAGATCAGCGGTTTCATGCAAGATCCCGATGAATCTCTTTTTGATGCATGGGAGAGATATAATGTCTTGATCGACCGTTGTCCAAACCACAACATGCTTCCGGTCACCTTGATCGATACTTTCTACAACGGACTGACTTTTCGAGATCGTGATACGATCAATGCAGCCGCCGGTGGCACATTCATGAAAAGGAGACCCGAGGAGTGTAGAGAGTTAATTGAAAACATGACTACTCATCATAAGAACTGGGATTCCTCTGCTTCTTCTAGAAACAACACGAGAGTCAATGTTTCTTCTACCTCAGCAAACCCTGAGATGACCGAACTCACCCGCATGATGGCCGAAATGAGCAAAAGTATTACGCTTCTCGCTTCAACCCACCAACAACAACAAGTTAAAGCGGTTGCTAATCCTTGTGAAACATGTGGCGGTCCTCACTCATACACCGATTGTCCTTCAACACAAGGAAATCCGGAAAATGTGTATGCAGCTTATGGTAATTATTCACCGGAAAATTACCAAGCTAGACAACAAGGGGATAGAAACCTGCTGAGCTACCGATCCAACAATTACCTTTCACCCGGTTTTTCTCCTCAAAACCAAAATCCCGCCAATAACTACAATAGAAGCAACCAAATCCCACCTCGTGCTTCTAACCCTTATCAACCACCCACCCAACAACACCCACCCATTAATCCCGATGTTGACACAATCATGAGAACTCAAGGTGAGCAAATCAAGAATCTACAGAGCCAAATAATCAATTTGAAAGGAGATATCTTGAAGCAAGGTAATGACATCAGAACCGAGGTTCGTGAAAACCTTCAATCTTCCTTCATCACTCAAACAACTGAATTAAAGAATCTATTGGCTAGTTTCTTGCCCGAAGCTCAACCTTCCTCTTCCTCGGGTTCTCTACCTTCAAACACCGTCCCCAATCCGCGAGCTAATGTGAGTGCTATAACTACGCGTAGTGGACTTACCATTATCGATCCACCTATTCCACCACCATCATCCACACCTCCTCCACCACCATGTAGCCCTACTCCTCCTACACTTAGTAATAGTGCACCATTACCGTCTCCGCCTCGTCATGACGATGTATCTCGGAAGGACCCTTCAACATCACAACCTTCACCAACTACACCTCCACCCAATCCTTATCAGCCCAGAATCCCATACCCTTCTCGCATAGGCAAGACCAACGAGCTAACCAAGAATGATTGTAATGTAATGAAATATGTGGATATGCTATCTAAAATGACCATCAACATTAGCCTTGTTGAAGCACTTTGCCACATGCCGAAATTCGTCAAAACATTCAAGGATTTGCTTAGCAAGAAGGAGAAGTTACTTGAACTTGCCAACACACGCTTAAATGAAAACTGCTCTACAGTCCTTCTTAAAGAACTTCCGGAAAAACTTGGGGATCCCGGTCGTTTTGTGTTGTCTTGCTTATTCAACAAAACTGAAGAATTTACTGCCCTTGCTGATCTCGGGGCTAGTATTAATCTTATGCCACTCAGTGTTTGGAAAACACTATCATTGCCCGATCTCATTCCTACAAAGATGACTCTCGAACTTGCAAACCGCACTCTCGCTTACCCCGTTGGTATAGCCGAAGACGTGTTTATCAAAGTTGGCACATTTACCTTCCCGGTCGATTTTGTTGTAGTTGATTATGAAATGGACCCTCGTATCCCTTTAATACTTGGTCGGCCATTCTTGAGAACCGGACGTGCTTTAATAGATGTGGCCGAAGGTGAGTTAATCTTACGAGTCGGGGATGATTCTAAAATTTTTAAAATGGGGAAGCTTACCGGCAGATCTTTTGGAGGCCGAGAATCAGTGAATATGATAAATGTGCTCGATGACTTTACCGTCTATGACAATCCTCTATTCGAGTCGTCCACTGATAATCCACTCTTTGAAGATAATGTGGATGATTCTTTCCCTACTTTGGACACTTCCCCCATTTTTGATTCTCCACCGGTCTTTGATGCTTATGAAGATGATAATTCTAGCTCAGATTCGGATGATTTTGATTGTACTTCTGAGTATCCCGAGCTGCCTACATATGATGATTTTGATGAGGCCGATACTCTCTCGAGCGATTCTTCACATGATGAAGATCCTCCGCCATCACTCGATCCTACTTTGGACGATTACTCATTCGAGGAAGATTTCTCTGAATTTCTTAACACATACTTCCCTCATGAGAGTGATGCACCTCCTTTGGACTTTGAAGATTATCGTCTTGATCCTACTTTGGATTTAAAGAGCATTTTATCCAAGGAGAAGAAACCGGTTGACACCGAAATCCGTTGCACTTATGATTTGACACCTCTTTGTCCCACTTCTGAGGACGAGGTTGTGCTTTTTTGCGGATCTTCTTCACACTCGGCTGAGCCGGAGTGTTATTTTCCCTTAAAGGAAAAGGTGTTCGACCCCGGTATTGCAATCTTAGAGCCATCTCAGTATCCACCTGATGAAATAAAAGGAAAAATCTTTGGAAATTTGGAAGACATGCTTGCACCGCTTCATACTTGCTTCTACTGTGCTCCATCGCTGCTTAAGGGAACCGTGCCATTTCTCTTTTGGCTTGCCTTGTTCGCCTTAAGCTCTTGCTTATTGATGGATGAAAACTATGTCTTTGATCCTGGTGGATATGTTTCATGCTACCTCCGTTGATGATCAAGGTCGAGTCAGGCTCACGACTCGGTTAACAAAAACCAAGCGCTTCTTGGGAGGCAACCCATGTATCTATCTTTCCGCTTTCTTTACCATAAGTGTAGGGGGACCCTTTGGATTGCTATTTCCTCTCCTCACTTCTTAATCAGGGATTCGAGCTTCAATGATCCACTCTTGATGATTCTTGACGACCCGTGATTCCGTGTTCTACGTCTTCCCGGTTCTATCCTAAACTCTTTTAGATTCACTATTTTATATTTCTCAATATTAAAATAGGAATCTCTTTAGTTGTCTTTTCCTTAGCAAGATTTAATCAACGTGCACAATGTCCTAAGTGTAGGGGAGCTTACTCCCACATGCTTAAACATTGAGGACAATGTTTATCTTAAGTGTAGGGGGGACTTCTATCGAAGTTAAGTGGTCTTTTCCTTGTTTTTGTCCTCATTTTAACCGGAAAATGAATTTTTCGACATTTTTCAAAATTTTTGATCTATTTTGGCCTATTAGTTTTCCATTTTGTATAATTATTTTCTTTCTTTGCTAGAATAAATGTTTAATAAGTGGTTTTAATTTTCAAACGTTGTGAATCTTTTGACTCAATCCGAGTTTACTCTAGCTAGTATCCTTAACGTGTTTAAGTCAAGTTTTGCTAGGCTTTTATATAGGGAGCTATAAAACGCGAAAGTCTTAACTCTCACGGGTTAAGAACAAGAACTTTTCGCAAGTTCCTATAATTGGTCCTAGAGAGTCGTTTATCAAGGGAACTTTAAAATGCGATTTCTAAACTTGAAAGAGTCTAAGAATTTGCAAGATCCTATAGGCGACTCGAAAACCCAAAACTTTGATTTAATAGGCTAAGTATCCACGAGTCTCATTACTTGAGATTTTAAACTGTGGAGAACGAGAGATGATAGAGCCAATTATAAGTTCGGTATTCTTTCACGAATTTATGTGAGTTAATTATGAGCCTATTCTCCCATCGCTTGCTAATAATTTATTTGCTAAAAAATAAGGTTGTACGATTTGAAAAGTTACTTAGCTTCTAGCCCCAGATCGTTTAAAAGTTGCTCGGTAATGACGAGAGTTCATAGCCAAGGCATAACTTATGAAGCGGGGCGCGAAGATTGGCGAGTCCGAAAAGGCCCTAACAAGGCATGAGGGCTATGTTTTGTTGCTAAAGATCCAAAGTGATGTGAAGAATCATTTATCGAAAATCAATATGAAGGATCGAGACACACGACGTAAAGCAAAACTCCCCAAAAGTCATGGAGAAGTGTATCCAAAAAGACCCTAACAAGGTATGAGGATAAATAGATCTAAGTCATAAAAGGAGGCGGATCGTTGTATATCAAAGTCCAAAATAAAGATTGGAGAAAAATGAAGAAGTCGTGGTCAATATATGAAGAATCTCTCAAAAATTCTAAGTGAAGAAATTCCAATTATGAAGAGAAGACCATTATTTCATGAACGTCTCTCAAGATTTGAAGTATGAAGTCGCTGCCAAATATCGGCCCGAGAAAGGTCTCAAATCGCGAACCAAGTTATGCCAAGATATGAACTTTCTGATATCCCGAGAAGCAGTTTTAAAAGATTTGGTCCTTTAGCTAACTATTGATTAAATCGTGCACTTTATTTTCAGACTAAATAATCATCGAAATAAGTCAAACAATGCATCTTCGTGATCATTCAAGACAAATAATAAAATATAAGAGATACACCTAGGAATAAGGGAGTCTAAGTGAGTAATTGGCCCACATGAGTTCGTGTTAGTTTACTAACTTATAATAACAATGATCTCGTTTTTAAGCTTGATTTGGAGAAAGTGAAAACTTGAGGATGATGATTATTCATAACATTTTCAAAACCCAAGGTATGCTTTTGATTTCTTTATCTTGTATGTTTTTAATTTTCTATCTCTTTAATAAAGGCCAACGTGGATTGATTATGATGAAAAGTGTAATCTTGCTTTGTAACTAATGCATTGCATGAGGACATTGCAATGGTCAAGTGTAGGGGATTTGATAGGTGTGTAAACACCCATCTTTTCTACCACTTAACTACAATAATAACCGGACCAAAACGTGTATTTTATGTCTTTTATGTCAGAATTATGCATGGTTTGTGTTTTTGTTGTGATTTAGGATGAAAAGGTGAAAAATGGATAAAACACGGACATTCACGGGCATTTATGGACTTTTATTGAAGAAAAGGATAAAAGACGAAGTCAAGAAGTCAAGAGTGCAAAAAGAACGGAAGTCCACGACCAATTCTGAAGAATTATCGAAGAAAAAGTCAAAAGACGGAAGTTTATCAAAAGCCGAAGAATTCAAGTCTATTTTATTGAAGAATTTAAAGACGAGTTCAAAAGAAATCCCGAAGTCAAAAGTCCCTTAAAGTCCAAGATTAAAGAAGATTAGAAGAAAAGGACTAAGTACGCAATTAATGAAGATTAATAAAAGGAGGGACTTAAACTTGTAATTAAGAAGAAAGGAAAGAGGGGAGGAAGCTTCCTTAATCCTCCCCTATAAATAGATTAGATTAGTTATCATTTCACTCTTGTTGGCTAAGTGTGACAATTAGCTCTTCCACCATTTTAAATACTTGTCATTTACATTAATTGTCAATTTAATTACCTTGTCTTGCACCTTATATTCATTTAATTTCAAGTAAGTTTCCTTTTAATTATTGTTAATCCTTACTTTATCTTGTCAATCTCTTATCTACCTTTCTTATTCCTTGATTTGTGGTGTTTATGTTCATGTTCATGCTTTTATTTTGATCCAAAGTGGTTTTTGATTATTGTGGTAAAAGTTGTTTAATTTCATGTTTTTAATTGCTTGTTGATGTTATTTTATTGAATCGTTATTGATTTTATTCATACGTGTGATTGATTTTGGTCAAATTGTTATTATACCTGCTGCTACTGTTTCCTTGTTCTTCGGAAGAAGTTTTGCTTTGTTTCTGTGTTTCCAGAAAAAGTTCCGAACCAAGGAGAGGATAGAAGGCTTCATTCGGAAGTCCAAAGTTCCGAGTCAAGGATCTTCATCCGGAAGTCAAAACTTCCGAACCAAGGTTGCTCATTCGGAACTTTACAAGTTCCGAATCAAACTTGTTCATTCGGAAGTCAAAACTTCCGAACCAAGACTTTTCATTCGGAACCTTCCGAATCAATAACTTCCGAACCAATTTCAAAAGTTCCGAACCAAGGGCCTTCATTCGGAACTTCAAAAGTTCCGAATCAAGGATCTTCATCCGGAAAGTTCCGAATCAAGGGGTGACCAAAACTTCCGAACCAAGGCAAGATTTACAAGATTCCGAATCAGCAAGTTCCGAATGAAAGATTGTTTTGGATAAGTGACATATTCAGACAAGTTTGTTCCGGATCAAGGATTTTGGTAATATTCCAAGTGAAGAAGAATCATTTCAACCAAAGGTGACATTTAGGACGAGTGATTGTTCCAAACTAAGGTTTATTCCAAATGAACTGTATTCAGGTTCTTATTAGCTTTTATCTTTAATTTTTATCTTCAAGCTTTATTTTACTTGCCTTTTATTTAATTGCACTTTTAGAATATTTGCCTTAGTTTTAGTTGCACTTTAAGTTTGCTTTAGATAGATTTAAGTTTACGTCATTTTACTTTAGTGCCCTTTAATTTTAGTCACGTTTTAAAATACTCGCACTTCACTTTAATTAGACTTAGATTTACTTTAAGAGCACCTTTACTTTAATTGTTTTGCACCTTTTAATTTTCAAAACTACAACGACACATCTTTGATTCACCAAAGTTCAATGAATATTTTTAACCTGAGTAAAGCCGAGTTATCAAATGGCGCCGCTGCCGGCTCTTTTCGTTAAGATCAACAGTTTTCTGTGCTAGATACGTTGCTTTTTGGGGTCCGTTCACTTGTGAACGTTATTTTTCTTGTATTAAAAATTAAAAAATCATAAAAATTGAAAATTGATAAAAAACCATAAAAATTAAAAATTTCAAAAATCCAAAAAGATTTTCTTTTTATTGTGTATATATATTGTCTTTGCGTTTGGTTTCTTTTTCTTTTGCATTTTCAGGTGTATGCGTACTAGATCTTCTAACTACCAAGAGCCCGAGCCTCAAGAAGATTTAGATATGGCAGGTGTTAACAACAATAATCAACTACCGCACCTCAATAATAATAATAATAACAACAATGCTCCTCCACAGCCCGATCTTCGGACCATGGAGGAACTTTGTCAACCAACAATGTTTGGACGAGGAGGACCGATTGCGCCGATGCAAATCAACGCTCCTGAGTTTTCGTTGAAGCACCACATGATTCAGCAAGTGCAAACAAACCCATTTAGAGGATTGCCTGATGATGATGCCAACAAACACCTCGACAAGTTCATTACAATCACCCAAAGCATGAAGTTGCCTGGGGCCACAATGGATGTTCTCCGCTTACAACTCTTCCCACATACTTTATCGCATCATGCCGAGAAATGGTTTGATCGTCTCCCGAAGAATTCTATTCACACTTGGGATGACATGACTCAACGCTTTCTTTCGCGCTACTTTCCACCATCCATGGTCACAAGCCTTCGCAATCAGATCAGCGGTTTCATGCAAGATCCCGATGAATCTCTTTTTGATGCATGGGAGAGATATAATGTCTTGATCGACCGTTGTCCAAACCACAACATGCTTCCGGTCACCTTGATCGATACTTTCTACAACGGACTGACTTTTCGAGATCGTGATACGATCAATGCAGCCGCCGGTGGCACATTCATGAAAAGGAGACCCGAGGAGTGTAGAGAGTTAATTGAAAACATGACTACTCATCATAAGAACTGGGATTCCTCTGCTTCTTCTAGAAACAACACGAGAGTCAATGTTTCTTCTACCTCAGCAAACCCTGAGATGACCGAACTCACCCGCATGATGGCCGAAATGAGCAAAAGTATTACGCTTCTCGCTTCAACCCACCAACAACAACAAGTTAAAGCGGTTGCTAATCCTTGTGAAACATGTGGCGGTCCTCACTCATACACCGATTGTCCTTCAACACAAGGAAATCCGGAAAATGTGTATGCAGCTTATGGTAATTATTCACCGGAAAATTACCAAGCTAGACAACAAGGGGATAGAAACCTGCTGAGCTACCGATCCAACAATTACCTTTCACCCGGTTTTTCTCCTCAAAACCAAAATCCCGCCAATAACTACAATAGAAGCAACCAAATCCCACCTCGTGCTTCTAACCCTTATCAACCACCCACCCAACAACACCCACCCATTAATCCCGATGTTGACACAATCATGAGAACTCAAGGTGAGCAAATCAAGAATCTACAGAGCCAAATAATCAATTTGAAAGGAGATATCTTGAAGCAAGGTAATGACATCAGAACCGAGGTTCGTGAAAACCTTCAATCTTCCTTCATCACTCAAACAACTGAATTAAAGAATCTATTGGCTAGTTTCTTGCCCGAAGCTCAACCTTCCTCTTCCTCGGGTTCTCTACCTTCAAACACCGTCCCCAATCCGCGAGCTAATGTGAGTGCTATAACTACGCGTAGTGGACTTACCATTATCGATCCACCTATTCCACCACCATCATCCACACCTCCTCCACCACCATGTAGCCCTACTCCTCCTACACTTAGTAATAGTGCACCATTACCGTCTCCGCCTCGTCATGACGATGTATCTCGGAAGGACCCTTCAACATCACAACCTTCACCAACTACACCTCCACCCAATCCTTATCAGCCCAGAATCCCATACCCTTCTCGCATAGGCAAGACCAACGAGCTAACCAAGAATGATTGTAATGTAATGAAATATGTGGATATGCTATCTAAAATGACCATCAACATTAGCCTTGTTGAAGCACTTTGCCACATGCCGAAATTCGTCAAAACATTCAAGGATTTGCTTAGCAAGAAGGAGAAGTTACTTGAACTTGCCAACACACGCTTAAATGAAAACTGCTCTGCAGTCCTTCTTAAAGAACTTCCGGAAAAACTTGGGGATCCCGGTCGTTTTGTGTTGTCTTGCTTATTCAACAAAACTGAAGAATTTACTGCCCTTGCTGATCTCGGGGCTAGTATTAATCTTATGCCACTCAGTGTTTGGAAAACACTATCATTGCCCGATCTCATTCCTACAAAGATGACTCTCGAACTTGCAAACCGCACTCTCGCTTACCCCGTTGGTATAGCCGAAGACGTGTTTATCAAAGTTGGCACATTTACCTTCCCGGTCGATTTTGTTGTAGTTGATTATGAAATGGACCCTCGTACCCCTTTAATACTTGGTCGGCCATTCTTGAGAACCGGACGTGCTTTAATAGATGTGGCCGAAGGTGAGTTAATCTTACGAGTCGGGGATGATTCTAAAATTTTTAAAATGGGGAAGCTTACCGGCAGATCTTTTGGAGGCCGAGAATCAGTGAATATGATAAATGTGCTCGATGACTTTACCGTCTATGACAATCCTCTATTCGAGTCGTCCACTGATAATCCACTCTTTGAAGATAATGTGGATGATTCTTTCCCTACTTTGGACACTTCCCCCATTTTTGATTCTCCACCGGTCTTTGATGCTTATGAAGATGATAATTCTAGCTCAGATTCGGATGATTTTGATTGTACTTCTGAGTATCCCGAGCTGCCTACATATGATGATTTTGATGAGGCCGATACTCTCTCGAGCGATTCTTCACATGATGAAGATCCTCCGCCATCACTCGATCCTACTTTGGACGATTACTCATTCGAGGAAGATTTCTCTGAATTTCTTAACACATACTTCCCTCATGAGAGTGATGCACCTCCTTTGGACTTTGAAGATTATCGTCTTGATCCTACTTTGGATTTAAAGAGCATTTTATCCAAGGAGAAGAAACCGGTTGACACCGAAATCCGTTGCACTTATGATTTGACACCTCTTTGTCCCACTTCTGAGGACGAGGTTGTGCTTTTTTGCGGATCTTCTTCACACTCGGCTGAGCCGGAGTGTTATTTTCCCTTAAAGGAAAAGGTGTTCGACCCCGGTATTGCAATCTTAGAGCCATCTCAGTATCCACCTGATGAAATAAAAGGAAAAATCTTTGGAAATTTGGAAGACATGCTTGCACCGCTTCATACTTGCTTCTACTGTGCTCCATCGCTGCTTAAGGGAACCGTGCCATTTCTCTTTTGGCTTGCCTTGTTCGCCTTAAGCTCTTGCTTATTGATGGATGAAAACTATGTCTTTGATCCTGGTGGATATGTTTCATGCTACCTCCGTTGATGATCAAGGTCGAGTCAGGCTCACGACTCGGTTAACAAAAACCAAGCGCTTCTTGGGAGGCAACCCATGTATCTATCTTTCCGCTTTCTTTACCATAAGTGTAGGGGGACCCTTTGGATTGCTATTTCCTCTCCTCACTTCTTAATCAGGGATTCGAGCTTCAATGATCCACTCTTGATGATTCTTGACGACCCGTGATTCCGTGTTCTACGTCTTCCCGGTTCTATCCTAAACTCTTTTAGATTCACTATTTTATATTTCTCAATATTAAAATAGGAATCTCTTTAGTTGTCTTTTCCTTAGCAAGATTTAATCAACGTGCACAATGTCCTAAGTGTAGGGGAGCTTACTCCCACATGCTTAAACATTGAGGACAATGTTTATCTTAAGTGTAGGGGGGACTTCTATCGAAGTTAAGTGGTCTTTTCCTTGTTTTTGTCCTCATTTTAACCGGAAAATGAATTTTTCGACATTTTTCAAAATTTTTGATCTATTTTGGCCTATTAGTTTTCCATTTTGTATAATTATTTTCTTTCTTTGCTAGAATAAATGTTTAATAAGTGGTTTTAATTTTCAAACGTTGTGAATCTTTTGACTCAATCCGAGTTTACTCTAGCTAGTATCCTTAACGTGTTTAAGTCAAGTTTTGCTAGGCTTTTATATAGGGAGCTATAAAACGCGAAAGTATGAGCTTACTTTGGTGATGCTACTTACTTTGGAGTTGTTCACTTGTCGAGATGGAAACTATGTATTTGATCCTGGTGTGCTTCCTATTTAAGAAATTTCGTATGTTGGACAAACTTGAGACACGTTGGACCGTTCCATTTATCGAGGCGGATATTGTAAATCTTATAGTAAGTGGCAACGTGTTAAGTTTGAGTGTATCATGTGAGACGAGCTTCAAAGTGATATTCTTTATTCTCCATGATGGTTTCCCCAAGGACAACTTAATTCAGGGCCGAGTCGAGCTAGCGACTTAGGGTTAAAAAAACTCAAGCAATGAATAACTAGGTTAGAAAACGTAGAGTAGATTTTCAATAGGTTAGGTTTAATTAAAAGGATGTTATAGTAGAGTTGAAGTGGAGGGGTGCCTTTTTTCGTCTTTTGGTGTTTGTTTCAAGGGTTGCTCTCTCTCATTTCATGCTTGGAGCTTATGGAGGAGGCCCGTGTATCTGGTTCACTTCGATTAGTTTTTGCTATCGTGATATTAAACACTTGTGCTTAAAATGAATACCCTTTAGTTGTCTTTTCCTTAACTTGGGTTAAGCAAAGTAATCAATGTTATAAGTGTAGGGGAGTTCACTCCAATACTCTTAAACATTGAGGACAATGTTTATCTTAAGTGTAGGGGAGACTTCTATCGAAGTGACCTTACCTAGACCATTGCCTTAACTTCATGATAACTTGGAAAATTGATTTTTTTGACATTTTTCAAATTTTTGATCTACTTTGGCCAACAAAAATATGCATTCATAATTCTTGCATCAATCATTTTGCATAACACATTTGCATTGTATATATTTCTTCTTTTGTTTCATCAAAAATATATAAAAAGGAAAAAAATATATAATAAAACATGGTTTTAACAAGTTTAGATTTCTTTGACATATTAGGCCCGCCATGGATATTTTGACTCAACCCGAGTTTGCTTATCTTAGCATTCTCTAGCTAGTATCCTTAACCATGTAGTCCTTCATTGGTCTATTAGGCTAAGCATCCACCAATCTCATTATTTGAGATTTTAAATTTGTGGAGAATGGGAAATGATAGAGTTGAAGCAAGTGTAAAAGGGCTAGATAGACTTCATGGCAATTACTTGTGGCTAAACCCTTCTCTTCTTTACCTCTATTTTCTTCGCATGTATATAATTGTTAATAAATAATCAAGAACGGTTTTAATTGGTTTGTAATCTCTTATGCATTTTTGGCTAATCATTTATGATTGATATGAGTACGTCTTAAGATTCTAAGTTAGCACGTTTTATGTGTACTAGACTTATGTCATGCTCCATATTTAGCGGGTGTTTTTCCTTTCCTTCTTTTCAAATTTCTTTGTGAGGAATAAAGAAAAATAAGAGCGGCTTATGAAAAAAAAAATGAGTGGCTAGAAAAAAGAAGAAAAAGAAAAAAAAAAGAAAAAGAAAGAAAAAGAAAAAAAATAATGCAAGACTCCCAAGAGGGGCAGTGTGGTGTTAATTATATTGACTATTGAGTTCCAATATTACCTTGACGGGTTGCGGGGATTCAATAGATTGCTCCAATCCAATATTACCTTGACGGGTTGCGGGGTTGAAGATCCAAAGTCTCAAAAAGATGGCGGATGCAAATTATTGCGTGAGTTTTATTTTTCTTTCCTTAGCGAGTGTGTAGCTACTTATGAAAGCATGACATGAGGATTTTACACATAAGGCGAATGACTTATTATTCTTAAAACGGACTTGTATTAATTGTGAGGGGTTTTTCAAGTAATGGATGAGAGGATTACTTAGGATTAAAACCGTGCTTCCTTATTTTTGGATTTTACATTTCTTATACTTCACACTTGAAATAAATGACAAATTTTCCCAAAAGCAATTTGCTCAAATAATAACCGGTTCCACATTTAATTGTCATGAATAAGTTGATGCACTTTTTACTTGTGAATACAATGATCCCATTTTTAAGCTTGGTATGGGGAAAGTGAAACTTGAGGGTGATAAATGTCCATGGTACCAAAGCCCTAATCTAAGTCATTGATTTCTTTATGAGTTATTTCCATCAAAACCATTTATGAAAAATCCAAAAAGATATAAATAGAATTGTTTTCCTTGCATTTCATTGTAAATATTCAAAATCATTCATCATATAGCATAGTATAGTTATTAAATCATAAAATGGCCAAGGTTGGTTAATTATGAGAAAAGTGTAACTTGGTGCTTTAAAATGCTGCATTGCATGAGGACATGGCAATGGTCAAGTGGAGGGGAGTTGATAAGTGTGAAAACACTCATCAATAATGATCCAAATACCACTCAAAACACAATCAAATACCTTATATTTAACTGTAAATTATCAGAATTACGTGTGTACTTTGTGTTTGTGTATTTTCAGGTAATATAGGTACATTTGAGACAAACACGAGTTTTCAAGGACTTATTTGATCAAAAGACGAAGAAAAAGACGAAAGATGCTTTCAAGGACCATATTTGCCATTATTCACCAAGATGGAGGGCTTAACTTGCAATTTTCTACAAAGATGAAGGATGAAAGATAGATTTGCTCAAAGTTTATATACCATTTGGATAGAGAATAGAAAATGAAGGACTAAAAGGAAATTAACTGGAAAGTTTATTAAGTATTTGGTCAATTGACCAAAACACGGTCAAAACAACACATCCCCAAACACGTTTCACTTTCTTCTCCAAAGTGAAGAGAGAGAAAGAAACGAATAAAAGTTTTTTTCATACTTTCATCCACCAAACCTGCAAATCATTATCACGGAAGATACAGGGAGTTTCAGGCCAAGTTTCCAACTAGAAAAATACTCCTCTCCTTCTCCTCTACAAGATGGGAGCAATCAATTAGATCAAGTCTTAAAGGATAAGAAAGCCCCAAATGTGATGAAGAAGAAGGACGAGTTTAAACCTCGTATTTACACGTGTCCAATCCTCATTGGTGAAGCCACGTCACAACACCTCCTTTCAGCGGCTATAAATAGAAGAGAAGACTCATTTGCAAATCGGTTAGACTAGGAGTAGTTTACACATAGTAGATAGTTAGGATTAGTTAGTTAGTTAAATTTTCTCTCATTTTTTCTTGTTAAGCTTTGTAACTGAATGTTTACTTCCTCCATTAATGAAAGTTCCAATTTCTTTATATCTGTTCCAAACGATTTCTGTTCATAAGCTCTTGAAGTTTGAATGAGTTGTACTAGTCTTCATTCAATACAATTCAGTTACGATTTCTGTTAGAATAATTGCAACCGTTTTCTTGAATCTTCATTAATGAAATTCTTGTTTCTTTAAGCTCTACTCTTACTACATTTTGCAATAGGAATCAGTTTTACCTAGTTCTACTTTGGAGTTAATTCATTTAGATACTTTTCAATTTGGAATGTGAATTCGGTTATAACGATTTTGATTATCTACCATTAATGGATTCTTGTTATTTTCGTTAAATCTTTCATCATTTTCTTATGCAAATCTGTTTTCAAATGTCTCTGTGCTTTTGCTTTGTGCATTCAGTCAGTTGGAGTTCTTTTGAGTTTTTGTTATAAAATTGTAACAAAATTTCCTTCCATAGATAAAAGATTTTCAAGTTTGTTACTTACTCTTTTCACAATTTTTTTTCATTGAATATCTTAGCGAGTTAGAGTGAAAATTTCAGTAACTTGAAGAAGTTTCAGTTAAGAAGATTGAGACGAAGATATTGCTAACTGATCATATAGATAGAATATTGTTGGATTCTTGTTTTCGATTTGATTTTGCAGGTATATTTTGAAGCTCATGCAGGATTACTGTATGAAGGTAGCAGTCAAGCGTAGCCGTACTTGCAGTTTTTGATAAGGTAGTAGATTAGGGGTGTTTGGTTTTAAGCCGGCTCAGCGCCGCGCTTCTCTTCCACAACGGACTGGCTTCGGATGTTAAGGTCTAGCTTGTTTTAATTTCTGCATTTATAGATTAATATGACAGTTGCTTGTTCGTAGTGTAACTTCAGTGTAAGCTGCTTGATTTGCTTATTTGAGACAAGCTCGTTTTCTGTTTTTAGGAAGTGATTTGATTTTCGTGTTGTTATTGCAGTCTGTATATCAGATTAAGTGCTTACATTTTCATTTAGTCTATAGGATCTTATTTGCAGCCTGTAAGCTAGTGTTTGGTATAAGTAAATGTGCAATGTTCTTGAGTGATTCAGTCGAGATTTGGACGAGAATTAGTCGTTAAACCAATATAGATTAGCAAAGTTCACTTAGTTTCATTATAAAGTCAGACAGTAAGATTTGTGCTAAAACATAAGTCAAGAGGAAACTAATTCAACTGACTGTGCAGCTTTGTATTTTGATTTCATGAGTTCAGTAGGAGTAATGGTAAATGAATCTTAGCTGTGTAAAAAAATTGCTTCATCATATTAATGTTCATATTAAATAAGTTTGAATATAATTCATGATTGCTGTGTAGGATGGATAATGAGATTAGGATCACAAATTAAAGTGTTAGTAACGTTTGAATGATAGCTGTTCAATGATCCTTCCCATTTGTTAAGTGAAACAAGTAATGGTAAAAAAAGATGACTATAAGGATCGAACACTGGACCTAACCTTCAGAAACAAACGTCACTACCACTATGCTAGTTGTTCCTATTTGATATATGTTAAAATAAATTTCAATTTAACCTCGTGTGTTTCTATAAGCTGATTTGGGTAATTGTTTTTTTAGCTTATTTAGTTTAGCTCAAGAGATCATAGCTTATTTTGAATCTTAATATTTTGAAACTCGTCATTTCTTATTTGTTTGTAATTTTTAGAATTTGTGTTTTGTTCTTCAGTAGGAGAATATTAGTTACTATATTTGCGATTTTTTTAAAATAGGTATTAGTCCAGTAGTTAGACTTCCAATTAGTTGATTAGGTGCTAGTTGTACTGGCCTATTGGGCTTTGTTGAAACATTGGACAGTTTTTCAAAATTGCATATGGTCAGTTTAGTATACAATTCCTATAGAATACGTATTTGATTGAATTTTACTTTTGTGAAATTTGAATTAGTATAATAATAGTAGTTTTATAATAATATAGAATATAATATTAGTGTATTCTCTCGTTTTTCGTGTCATTTACATTTTTTTTGTCGAAAGTAGTCATAAATTCCAAACGAGTTTTTACAACCAAGAACAATTAAGTCAAGCTTAAAAACGTTTAATCAATTCGGATTGAGTCGAGAAAAACGAACTAAAAAACGAAATATTAAACACCCCCAATTTCACAAGGAAGCGGAATATCAACATTGGGTGTTACTTTATAGCACATTGCACACAGTCATAGAAAACGACCTCAAAAGAGACGTTTTATTAAATAAACCATTCGATAATTTTATTAAATCAGAGTTAACTAAAAAGAGGTCCCACCAATTTATACAAACCTTAAGAAGTAATAAAGATTTGTCAAGTTTATCGAATGGAAATTGTTTGTTTTGCCTTTAGTTTATCCTGCGCGGCTCCATGCTCCAGCTGCTCTTAAACCTACACACCTGAGAATACATGCTAACATGTCAACACACCGGTTGAGTGAATTCATAGGTTTTTAATAAACAATAATGGGTTTTTAAATAAACCATAAAGCTTTTAAACACAAGAATCTCATCCACTGTCGATAGTGCAACACATGCAATACCCAAAGTCCACGCTATTCTACTAAGCCATGACACCGAAGCCTTAAGTATAATAATGCCCTAGTCAGGTATTTTGCCGAATATCCCCTTACTTCTAATACAACACACCTGGCTGAGCCTCCAACCCACAGGTGCGACCTGCCCAGGTGGGGGCCATCCCCGATGGATCCATCCGTCTGTACCAGCGCCTACCCTTCATAGGTAGTTAACGGTTCATGGGTTTATAGGGACTTTCCAAATTTTGGCAATACAACACTTAGCAAATAGCGATTCACAATCAATACAATCAACGCTTGTGTTCATCTTTCAAAAGCATTTAATCAACCATCTTACATTTATTTACAACAACATGTATTCGTTCAAAGCATATAGCAAACCACATGTTTATTCATAAACATGTATTCTCTCAAAAGCATATATATAAACATCATATTTTTATACCAAGAGCATGTATTCCCCTCGCGGGTTTATAAACACATATAAAGCAGTAAAAGCGAGGCTATGAACTCACCTGATATAGCCATCACACGTTTATCGAGGAACAAACATCCAATAGTCGATACACGACTTCACGAGATAACAATCGCTCATTGATCGAGAATGAGATGCCCAACGATGGGCATATAACCGAACGAGACCTAATAATGACGAAACATGTCTTAGGTTCGGGACTATACATAAGTCATACATATATGTAAATAGTTCACTTTAGTAAGTTTGGACATTTTATAAGTTTGTAAAACTTTTCATAAGACTTTTGATAACAATTTCATGTGTTATCCCATTATGACCATTAAGTCCATTAAAGCCCATTAGTGGCCCATTATAAGTTATTGTGACTTTAGTCCATTTAAATCTTAGTATTAAACTCTAAACATATTATAAATCTCAGGCCCAATAATGGCCCAATAGCCATTATAAGTGTAAGTTGGGCTTTTGTGGCCCAAGTCCACTTTATATGCATTACGGGTTCTAAAACGCCTCATAACGATGTCAACCTAATGTCCACGATGGTCGGGTCTCGGGTATTCTAGTTATCAATAAATAATCGAGTCTATATTTACTAAAAAGCATCTCATACCATTTTGGTGTTTATAAGAATCATCACGTTTTACGTTAATTAAGTATAACCCAATTCTTACAATTTACCCGACATGTCTTGCTAAATAGGTCATATCCCCTAAACCGTAAATCATCTAGGCGAGCTATTTATATTAACAATATTATTAACTTATATAATTTACTCATTATAAGTTTAATTACCCCTAAAATATTCTTATCATAGCTCAATTGCTCATTTTCTCACTTAGAAGAGTTGGCTGTTTTTCGCAGCCAACTTCAGTTTCACCGTTTTGGCCGCCATTTTCAAACTGTAAAGAACTGATAAACCATCCGATTGAATATAGTTCTTTATGATTTTATCTACAACTCATAGTTTTACATTTTTCAATGATTCTATACGAATCCATAAGCTTTAAGTCAATTTATACAGGCTATCCAGATTTGACACTTTTAACCGTTTCGACCATATCTAATTCATCGGGTATCGTTACGAGACGAGCGACCCGGTCAAATCGCCACAAAACAAAGGCCTATCACTATATATCATTTCTCACTGTTCAAAACCTACTGAGCTTGGACCTATATCACGTTTTAGCTGCTGATCAAAGTTATAATCATTCCAACTTAATTAAAGGGTTTGTTTAGCTCAATTTTTAAAGTCATATAAAACGTCCAAACTATACCAAATCAACTCTTACATCATTTAGTTCAGTATAAATATAATCTTTATAAAATAATAATGAGAATAATAAAAAGAACATAGTTATCTTACAATGAACAAGATGAAATAATCAATGATAGTAAATAGCAACCCTTACTTCCAATCACCATCCAATTACCCAATATAATATAATTTAGACTCATTAAAAGTGTTTCTATTGCAGCCTCATATAACCCCAAAAGATGTTGAAGTTTGCTTTAAGTGAAAATTTAATATCATGAATGTCTTTGATCCACGGCAAGGCAAACAAAAAGGAAAAAAAAAGGATGAAATGAGTTGGTTTATTACTAGATCTAAAGGCATGATTTAGACAAGTTATATAAAAGACACGCGTCTTCTTTGAAAACATGTCATCAAGATTATATATATTTTCTTTCACAAGCCGTGTGAAGTGGCATCAACATAAGCTTTTGTTTCTCAAATTTACAAAAGCGGGTATTATCGAAACCCGATATTTTAAAAGTTACGCGATTTGAAAGATACGTATTTAAACACGAAAAATAAACGCTCAATATAAAATAAAAAACATCGACATTCGGAGGACATTGATATTTTGATATATAAATGAGGGCTTATTATTTAATAAATGTTAATACGTCGTATAAACGAATGACGCCTAAAGGCTTAACGTAAATAACGAAGAAGACTCGTAAAACAATAATAAAAGTGATGATAATTGAAAATATTTCTATGTCATAATGAAAATGTTTACGATCGATGATGAACATAGACTTTGCTGATAAATTATAGATAACACCTATATGATACATTAATGCCCTAACCTTGTCGGTTAACCGAGAATTCAATATTATTCGTCGAACGAACATGACAAATAAAAGACGAGTAGTAAATATTGGTCCAAATATTAGAAATAAGATTAGAGCTCGGTCTAAATATTGATTTTAATGTTCGGGTTATTACATCATATACCCCTTTAGGAAGCGATGTCCCAGCGCTTAATTCGTCTCAATAGTCTTTGGTTTAACGGCGAAGATGTGAGGAATAGAAAAGTCATTGCCGAGGTTCCTAACGAAGGTTGGATGAACAAACACAAAGCAGTGAGTATATGTAACGGCACAAGTGAACGACTTGAATGTATCTTCATACATAACTCGAAGGAGAATCCATAGGAAGCGGAAAATTAGCAAGTCGTCAATTTTTGGAAGTGCTTCATGGTACATAACTACTAGCTTATCAAGCATGTGGCGGTCGATATAAGTTCGAAAAAATACACATGACAAGTGTCTAGTCGAAAGGAATAGGCACATTTGAAAATCTTCAATGCGAGAATGAATTCAAAAGAATCGATGATCACGTCGATCAAATTAAAACACATATCCTCCACGGGTCTGATAAAAACAATTACGCCGTAAAAGAAAATCGCATGGATCACATATAAGTCCATCGAAACGTTACAAAATAATCAAGACGAGGTAATTAGTACTAGTCATACAAAATCACCTAATTGCATTGATCTTGAACATGCAAACTTATTTCGTCAAAAGCGACACGAAAATCGTTCGGAGTATACATTACTCGATCGGAGGAACTATGATCCAAATCAAATATAAAATCCATCATTAGGCACATATAATCACATTACGACATACTTGCAAAATAGCCAAGCCATGCCAAATAAATAAGTTCAATCAAGTTAACTCATGTTTGCTAAATAGTCAAGACATGATAAAATGAATATCTGATAGGATTTTCAGATGAGTCCAGTCAAAGAAAAGTTTGCAAGTTAAAGGATGTTCACGGGCCTGATAGCTATGGATGCATATCCAGAAATATTTTTATTATCGAAGGGTTCTCACATATGGATCCATACCCAAATGATATTAAACGGTGCTCAGAACAGATCCATATACAAAAGATATGACAGGGTGCTCACAAACGGATCCATACCGAACAGATATTACAGGGTGCTCATCAAGAAAAATTCATCGACGAACCCCTGATAAGAAAAATTACAAAATCATTGCATTCACGATGAGTTTTCGGTGATAACCTAATCCTCAGTCAATCCACAAGTACACACTTAAGTCCTGTTTCGATTAGACAAATCGTCTATTCTCATAACGGGTAATGATTCTTAATGATTAGCTTATAAAGATCATGATAGTTAGGACACATTAGAAATGGTCCATAGAAACAAATTATAACTGGAGAGAAGACTAAAAGGGTTACTCGTACATACACGATAATCAATAATAACCATAATGACGACAAAAACGAACGATTCGTACCAACGAAACATGAGTCGAAGAAATACATCCGTATACAAAAATAATCACAAACCAAATCAAGCACTCTTGAGCCCACTTGTTTATAATTTCTTGTTTACATCGAAAGGCGTCCCAATCCATGTAAACAAGAATTTATAAATTTATGGTTCGGGAACTTATAACTTTCTTGTTCAAATAAAAAGGCGTCCCAATTTATTTCAACAAAACGATTATAAATCATCCTACTCAGTAATACCGTCATAAAACACGATATCATAACCAAATTAAATGGCAAGAAAAGTACAGGGTGTCAAACTTAATCCATAATTTCTGTATTCAAACGTCCCATTCCATCTGAATAAAGAAACCATAAACAATCTAAGGTCGAGTGGTTTAAAACTTTCTTATTCAAATGTCCCAATCCATTTCAATAAGAGAACCTTAAACGACATATAGTTGGGCGATTTAAAATCATTATATTTAAATGTCCCATTCCATTTAAATACAAAGTATTAAATTTCTCAACTAATGACTACTATGAGTATATCTTTGTTGTACCTAAATTATATATAGTTGATTTGGGTATATATATATTTTAGATCCAACATTGGCATCCTCCTTTTCGCCAAAAAAACGTAATCAAACACAATAAATTAAACGTCTTATTACGTAGAAGACGTCTCCTTGAAGAAATGATTCTTCAAAATCATAAGATGTAACGAAAATACGAATATCACGTTAATCAATTACGTTCGAAAGGGGATGTCCTAAAATGGCACATCACGATGCGATAACAACAATCGAGTTCAAATTAGTCAATATGTGATCTATTACGGAACAATATATATGTATCCAAGGTATCAAACGAGTTTCATACTCGTACTCAAATAATAAATTAATTATCGAGATCGGTGATTGGCGGTGAGGCCAAAATCTATAAAATCGCATTATAAAATGCATGATAATCACGCAAGGACCATTGCTTCACACGCAATGCCTTTAAATACCATAGTATGTACATACATATACATACAATCATTCCTATATACACATAGGATCACATTATCACAACTAAGCATTGGTTTCTAGAAGCCATGAGCGCGCGGATATTTTGTAAGGCAATCAAACAATTTTACGAAAGAGCAGTTATAGTCTAGGTTTTTAAAAATGACCTAGTTCGCTATAACTAGTGCTCTGATACCAATCTGTAACACCCCCAATTTCACAAGGAAGCGGAATATCAACATTGGGTGTTACTTTATAGCACATTGCACACAGTCATAGAAAACGACCTCAAAACAGACGTTTTATTAAATAAACCATTCGATAATTTTATTAAATCAGAGTTAACTAAAAAGAGGTCCCACCAATTTATACAAACCTTAAGAAGTAATAAAGATTTGTCAAGTTTATCGAATGGAAATTGTTTGTTTTGCCTTTAGTTTATCCTGCGCGGCTCCATGCTCCAGCTGCTCTTAAACCTACACACCTGAGAATACATGCTAACATGTCAACACACCGGTTGAGTGAATTCATAGGTTTTTAATAAACAATAATGGGTTTTTAAATAAACCATAAAGCTTTTGAACACAAGAATCTCATCCACTGTCGATAGTGCAACACATGCAATACCCAAAGTCCACGCTATTCTACTAAGCCATGACACCGAAGCCTTAAGTATAATAATGCCCTAGTCAGGTATTTTGCCGAATACCCCCTTACTTCTAATACAACACACCTGGCTGAGCCTCCAACCCACAGGTGCGACCTGCCCAGGTGGGGGCCATCCCCGATGGATCCATCCGTCTGTACCAGCGCCTACCCTTAATAGGTAGTTAACGGTTCATGGGTTTATAGGGACTTTCCAAATTTTGGCAATACAGCACTTAGCAAACAGCGATTCATAATCAATACAATCAACGCTTGTGTTCATCTTTCAAAAGCATTTAATCAACCATCTTACATTTATTTACAACAACATGTATTCGTTCAAAGCATATAGCAAACCACATGTTTATTCATAAACATGTATTCTCTCAAAAGCATATATATAAACATCATATTTTTATACCAAGAGCATGTATTCCCCCTCGCGGGTTTATAAACACATATAAAGCAGTAAAAGCGAGGCTATGAACTCACCTGATATAGCCATCACACGTTTATCGAGGAACAAACATCCAATAGTCGATACACGACTTCACGAGATAACAATCGCTCATTGATCGAGAATGAGATGCCCAACGATGGGCATATAACCGAACGAGACCTAATAATGACGAAACATGTCTTAGGTTCGGGACTATACATAAGTCATACATATATGTAAATATTTCACTTTAGTAAGTTTGGACATTTTATAAGTTTGTAAAACTTTTCATAAGACTTTTGATAACAATTTCATGTGTTATCCCATTATAACCATTAAGTCCATTAAAGCCCATTAGTGGCCCATTATAAGTTGTTGTGACTTTAGTCCATTTAAATCTTAGTATTAAACTCTAAACATATTATAAATCTCAGGCCCAATAATGGCCCAATAGCCATTATAAGTGTAAGTTGGGCTTTTGTGGCCCAAGTCCACTTTATATGCATTACGGGTTCTAAAACGCCTCATAACGATGTCAACCTAATGTCCACGATGGTCGGGTCTCGGGTATTCTAGTTATCAATAAATAATCGAGTCTATATTTACTAAAAAGCATCTCATACCATTTTGGTGTTTATAAGAATCATCACGTTTTACGTTAATTAAGTATAACCCAATTCTTACAATTTACCCGACATGTCTTGCTAAATAGATCATATCCCCTAAACCGTAAATCATCTAGGCGAGCTATATATATTAAAAATATTATTAACTTATATAATTTACTCATTATAAGTTTAATTACCCCTAAAATATTCTTATCATAGCTCAATTGCTCATTTTCTCACTTAGAAGAGTTGGCTGTTTTTCGCAGCCAACTTCAGTTTCACCGTTTTGGCCGCCATTTTCAAACTGTAAAGAACTGATAAACCATCCGATTGAATATAGTTCTTTATGATTTTATCTATAACTCATAGTTTTACATTTTTCAATGATTCTATACGAATCCATAAGCTTTAAGTCAATTTATACAGGCTATCCAGATTTGACACTTTTAACCGTTTCGACCATATCTAATTCATCGGGTATCGTTACGAGACGAGCGACCCGGTCAAATCGCCACAAAACAAAGGCCTATCACTATATATCATTTCTCACTGTTCAAAACCTACTGAGCTTGGACCTATATCACGTTTTAGCTGCTGATCAAAGTTATAATCATTCCAACTTAATTAAAGGGTTTGTTTAGCTCAATTTTTAAAGTCATATAAAACGTCCAAACTATACCAAATCAACTCTTACATCATTTAGTTCAGTATAAATATAATCTTTATAAAATAATAATGAGAATAATAAAAAGAACATAGTTATCTTACAATGAACAAGATGAAATAATCAATGATAGTAAATAGCAACCCTTACTTCCAATCACCATCCAATTACCCAATATAATATAACTTAGACTCATTAAAAGTGTTTCTATTGCAGCCTCATATAACCCCAAAAGATGTTGAAGTTTGCTTTAAGTGAAAATTTAATATCATGAATGTCTTTGATCCACGGCAAGGCAAACAGAAAGGAAAAAAAAGGATGAAATGAGTTGGTTTATTACTAGATCTAAAGGCATGATTTAGACAAGTTATATAAAAGACACGCGTCTTCTTTGAAAACATGTCATCAAGATTATATATATTTTCTTTCACAAGCCGTGTGAAGTGGCATCAACATAAGCTTTTGTTTCTCAAATTTACAAAAGCGGGTATTATCGAAACCCGATATTTTAAAAGTTACGCGATTTGAAAGATACGTATTTAAACACGAAAAATAAACGCTCAATATAAAATAAAAAACATCGACATTCGAAGGACATTGATATTTTGATATATAAATGAGGGCTTATTATTTAATAAATTTTAACACGTCGTATAAACGAATGACGCCTAAAGGCTTAACGTAAATAACGAAGAAGACTCGTAAAACAATAATAAAAGTGATGATAATTGAAAATATTTCTATGTCATAATGAAAATGTTTACGATCAATGACGAACATAGACTTTGCTGATAAATTATAAATAACACCTATATGATACGTTAATGCCCTAACCTTGTCGGTTAACCGAGAATTCAATATTATTCGTCGAACGAACATGACAAATAAAAGACGAGTAGTAAATATTGGTCCAAATATTAGAAATAAGATTAGAGCTCGGTCTAAATATTGATTTTAATGTTCGGGTTATTACACTTGACGTTTTTGAGAGATTCTTCATACTTGGACCACGACTTCATCATTTTTCTTCAATCTTTATTTTAGATTTTGATATACAACAATCCGCCTCCTTTTTGGACTTGGATTTTGATAGGTGTGAAAACACCCATCCTTTTTACCACTTAATTACAATAATAACCGAGCCAAAACGTGTATTTTATGTCATTTATGTCGGAATTATGCGTGGTTTGTGTTTTTGTTGTGATTTAGGACGAAAAGGTGAAAAGCGGAGAAAACACGGCACTCACGGGCTTTTATCGAAGAAAAAGACGAAAGATGAAGTCGAAAGATCAAGATTGGAAAAAGAACGGAAGTCCAAGACCAATTCTGAAGATTTATCGAAGAAAAAGTCAAAAGACGGAAGTTTACTAAAAGCCGAAAAACTCGAGTCTTATTTATGAAGAAAATCCAAGACGAGTTTGAAGAAATCCCAAGACAAAGTCCAACTATTAAGAAGATTAACAAAATATTAAGAAGTTTAAGGACTCAAGTGTGCAATTAAGAGAAAGAAGAAAGAGGGAGGAAGCTTCCTAAGCTCCTCCCTAATCCCCCTATATATAGATTAGGTAGTTCCAATGTTTAGGTTGTTGGTGGCTTGACAACCCATCCTTCCCCATTTTTCATTTTCATGTTCTTTAATTTTATGCACCTTAATTTCATGTTATGCACCTTTAATTTCCTTTTAATTCCAAGTAAGTTTACCTTTAATTGTTGTTAATCTTTACTTTATTGCTAATCTCCTTCTACCTTTCTTGTTTGATTTGTGCTTCTTTTTCATTATTCATGTTCTTAAGTTTTTATGATTTTAATAAAGTGGGTTTTGATTGATTTGGCTTTGTTTGTTAGTTTTGATGATTTGTTTTGATTGATTATAGTTAGTTGATGTTTATTGGTTCTTTTGGTTTAATCTTTTGGTTTGTTTTGGTTAGATTTTGGATCAAATTCGTTTCCACTGCACTGTTACTGTTCTTATGTCCGCGTACTGTTCTTGCCAGAACATTCCGAATAGGGTACTGTTTTTGATTATTCCGAATAGACTATTTTCTTATCCTTCTATGCAGAATACCAGTTATTCCGAATAGAGCTTCTATGCGGAATGCTTAGTTATTCCGAATAGAGCTTCTATGCGGAATGTTTAGTTATTCCGAATAGAGTACCTTTATGCGGAATATTATTTATTCCGCATAGGGGTTTTTATTCCGAATATACTATCATTCCGCGTAGGGGTTTTTATTCCGGATTGGCAGTTATTCCGTGTAGCATTTGTTATTCCGAAGTGGCATACATTCCGCATAGCTTTTTGTATTTATTCCACATAGAGTTTATTCCGAGTAGAGATTTATTAGAGTTTTTCAGTGTTGAGTTTTAAGATTTATTTTTCCCGCCTTTTCCTTTACTTGCACTTTTATTTGCTTTTCTCTTAGTTTAAGTTTTAGTTTGAGTTATTTGCTTTTATTGCTTTTTAATTTTCTTGCACTTTACTTTTCGCCAAGTTTTTATCTTTCATTGTTTCTTTTTATTGTCTTTACTTTATTTTTATTTGTTTCAAATCTTTATTTTTATTTAGTTTTAAACAACGACAACTCTTTATTTGATTCACCAAGAACAACTGAGTCGCACAATTAACCAGAGATCAATTCGAAGAGATTCCGAGAAACGAACTTTTTCAACGAGTAAAATATCTACATTAAAATGGCGCCGCTGCCGGCTCTTTTCGTGAGGATCGAAGGTTTTTTGTGAGAGACGCGTTGGCTTTTGGGACCCGTTCACTTGTGAACGTTATTTTTCGTGTCCAAAAATTTTCAAAAATCCCAAAAACATTTGAAAAATCATAAACAGCATTTCTTTATCAAAGTTTTGCACCAAAAATATTCTTCTTGCTTATCTATCTTTCTTTATGGATTTTTATATCCATTGCGTCCGGTGTGGGAAACAATTATCTGGGAACAACTCTTGTCAATGGTGTACATGTGAGCGGTGTGGAAACGATATCGACTACACACAATCCGGATTTTGTCCCTTGTGCAACTCGACTAATTCATTCTTTTTGAACCCACCTCCTGTTCCCCCGTGCATCTATTGTGGAAGCGATTCTCATTGGCATGTTTCGTGCCCGGTTCGATACCCGTATGGTCACGGGCAAGAACCGGGGTACAATTATGACAATGATAATAGCTATCAACAGGAGGCACCCAGTTTTTCTCCATACCCATGGTGCTATATTTGTGGGGGCCCTCACGATGCTTCTTTTTGTGATCCGTCGCAAATCTTTGAGAAAGTACCGTGCTATCATCCTAGTGTCTATAACCGTGAGCCCCCACATCACAACCTCAATCATCAATCCTCTCAGCAAACTAGTCTTGATCAACAACTCACTTCTTTGAATAACATTCTAGAAAGTATAGCTCAACTTCGAGCTGACTTGCATCAGGAAAGGCAACCGTTGCTTGATGTGGACGAAACCTTGAAAACCACCGACACCTTTTTGAGCCAATTTAGTCGGTTTCCCTTCTTTTCTACACCAAAATGTTTAATTACAGCGTGGGATAGAATTGGTGAAATTGAACATACTCGGGGCGATGAACAACAAAAGTTGCTGCATGAGCTTCTTAAAGATGTGGAGGTTATCAAGGAAGAGTTAGCCGACTACGTCACTCCTAATTGGACTCGTCCCATCTATTATGATGATGATGACGACGATGATGTCTACACTTTCAACCAATCTTCTGAAGTTGCTGCCCCTACTGTCGATGTTCCTACTGCATCTAAGGATCTAGATTCGTTGAATGAGCTTAGTGATGATGGTCTCGACAAAGTATTGGATGATGAGGTTTGTGACTTACCTGCTATGGAGCCTGAGGACGACGTTGCTCTTACGGCAGAGGTCGATCCCAGTGATGACGATTCTTCTCTCTGCTATGAAAATTTCACTTTTGAAATTTCTCAATCTCCACCGGGAGATGCAGACGATGACGATTTATTCTCTCCGGTTTACGAGAAGTTCACCGATGAACTTGATCTTGTGGATGAGGTGGAAGACGTGCTTCTTCGCGATAGATTACGGAAAGTTCATCTTCTTATTGCTCAAATCGAAGAGTTGACTTCTCCTTCTCTTTCCAAGTCTTTACCTCCATCTATTCCTCTCGTTGAAGATAATGACCCATTGCTGGAAGAAATCGATATCCACTCCATCCCTCCAGGTATTGATGACTCTGACACGGAGGGGGACATTATTTTTAATAATTTGCTGCAGGAAAGTATTGACCCAAGTCCCCCTCCCGAGCACCTTTCATCCTCCCCTTTAGCCACTATCACGGAGGATGAGTGCTTTGACCCGGGAGGTGACATTGATTATGCTATGATTGATAACAATACGGCTCTGCCGTTTTCTCAGCATCCATTGTCTTTGGGGGAGGACAATGTGCTTACTTTACCCACCCCACCTCCCGTGGATCTTGAATTCACATACTTCTCGTATGTTGAAAGGACCTTTCTTCCTTTCAAGACTTATCCCCCCGCCTCTCCTTTGTTGATGTCAACCGGGAACGAGGACAAGGTCTTTGATCCCGGTATCACATTTGAGGTTTCCCCATGGACCATTTAATTCGGGGACGAGTCAGGCTCGTGACTCGGTTAATATAAACAAGCGCTTTTTGGGAGGCAACCCAATTATCTATCTATCTTTACCATAAGTGTAGGGGGAGCCCCGTGGTGTTTCTTGTTCTCTTTCTTATCATGTGCAGGGATTAGAGCTTCAAATACACACTCTTGATAACTTTTGACGAACCGTGATTCCGTGTTCCCTTCTTCCCGGTTCTATCCTAAACTCTTTTCGATTCACTATTTTATATTTCTCAATATTAAAATAGGAATCTCTTTAGAAGTCTTTCCCTTAACGAGATTTAAACAAAGTGCACAATGTCCTAAGTGTAGGGGAGTTTACTCCCACATGCTTAAACATTGAGGACAATGTTTATATTAAGTGTAGGGGGGATTTCTATCGAAGTTAAGTGGCCTTTTCCTTGTATTTGTCCTCATTTTAACCGGAAAATCAATTTTTTGACATTTTTCAAAAATTTTAATCTATTTTGGCCTAGTTGTAGTCTCCTTTATTTTTGGCACTTTCTAGCATGGTAATAAAATGGTTTTAGCAAGTTTAGATATCTTAGATATATTAGGCCCGTTGTGAATATTTTGACTCAACCTGAGTTCACTTATCCAAGTTCACTCTAGCTAGTATCCTTAACCATGTAGACCTTAATTGGTTTATTAGGCTAAGCATCCACGAGTCTCATTCCTTGAGATTTTAAATTGTGGAGTACGAGAAATGATAGATTTAGTTACAAGTTTGGTATTCTCTCATTAACTTATGTGAGTTAATTATGATCTTTTTCTCCCATCACTTGCTAATAAATTATCTGCAATAAGTAAGGTCGTACAATTTGAAAAGTTACTTAGCTTCTAGCCCAAGATCGTTTAAAAGTTGCTCGGTAATGATAAGAGTTCATAGCCAAGGCATAACTTATGAAGCGGGGCGCGAAGATTGGCGAGTCCGAAAAGGCCCTAACAAGGCATGAGGATTCCATTTTATTGCTGAAGATCCAAAGTGATGTGAAAAGCATTATTTCTAAAATCAATATGAAGGATCAGGACTCACGACGAAAAGCAATCAACTCCCATAAAGATCATGGAGAAGTCTATCCAAAAAGACCCAAACAAGGTATGAGGATAAATAGATCCAAGTCCGAAAAGGAGGCGGATCGTTGTATCTCAAAATCCTAATTAGAGATTGAAGAATAATCATGAAGTCGTGGTCAACAAAGCTGGAGTACTCCTCAAAAGTCTCCAAGTGAAGAAACTCTATAACGAAGAGAAGACTATTATCTCAAAAACGTCTCTCGAAGATATGAAGTATGAAGTACATGTCAAATATCGGCCCGAGAAAGGTCTCAAATCGTGAACCAAGTTATGCCGAGATATGAACTTTTTGATATCCCGAGAAGCAGTTTTAAGAGATTTTGTCCTTTAGCTAACTATTGATCAAATCGTCCTACTTTGCTTTCAGCCTAAATAAATTATCGAAATAAGTCAACAATGCATCCTCGTGATCATTCAAGACATCAATAAAATATAAGAGATACTCGTAGGGATAAGGGAGTTTAAGTGATTAATTGAACCACATGAGTAAATGTTTGTTATGCTAACTTGTACTAAGAATGATCTTGTTTTTAAGCTTGGCATGGGGAACGTGAAATTTGAGGGTGATGAACATTCATGACACACAAGCCCTAATGTAAGTCTTAGATTTCTTTACAAGTTTCTTCCTTGTTGCATCTTGTTATTTTCTACCTTTTTGATTTTCCTTAATTTTTTAATAGAGGCCAAGGTAGGTTGATTATGATGAAAAATGTAAACTTGCTTTGTAACTAATGCATTGCATGAGGACATTGCAATGGTTAAGTGTAGGGGATTTGATAGGTGTGAAAACACCCATCCTTTTTACCACTTAATTACAATAATAACCGAGCCAAAACGTGTATTTTATGTCATTTATGTCGGAATTATGCGTGGTTTGTGTTTTTGTTGTGATTTAGGACGAAAAGGTGAAAAGTGGAGAAAACACGGCATTCACGGGATTTTATCGAAGAAAAAGACGAAAGATGAAGTCGAAAGATCAAGAGTGGAAAAAGAACGGAAGTCCAAGACCAATTCTGAAGATTTATCGAAGAAAAAGTCAAAAGACGAAAGTTTACTAAAAGCCGAAAAACTCGAGTCTTATTTATGAAGAAAATCCAAGACGAGTTTGAAGAAATCCCAAGACAAAGTCCAAGTATTAAGAAGATTAACAAAATATTAAGAAGTTTAAGGACTCAAGTGTGCAATTAAGAGAAAGAAGAAAGAGGGAGGAAGCTTCCTAAGCTCCTCCCTAATCCCCCTATATATAGATTAGGTAGTTCCAATGTTTAGGTTGTTGGTGGCTTGACAACCCATCCTTCCCCATTTTTCATTTTCATGTTCTTTAATTTTATGCACCTTAATTTCATGTTATGCACCTTTAATTTCCTTTTAATTCCAAGTAAGTTTACCTTTAATTGTTGTTAATCTTTACTTTATTGCTAATCTCCTTCTACCTTTCTTGTTTGATTTGTGCTTCTTTTTCATTGTTCATGTTCTTAAGTTTTTATGATTTTAATCAAGTGGGTTTTGATTGATTTGGCTTTGTTTGTTAGTTTTGATGATTTGTTTTGATTGATTATAGTTAGTTGATGTTTATTGGTTGTTTTGGTTTAATCTTTTGGTTTGTTTTGGTTAGATTTTGGATCAAATTCGTTTTCACTGCACTGTTACTGTTCTTATGTCCGTGTACTGTTCTTGCCAGAACATTCCGAATAGGGTACTGTTTATGATTATTCCGAATAGACTATTTTCTTATCCTTCTATGCGGAATACCAGTTATTCCGAATAGAGCTTCTATGCGGAATGCTTAGTTATTCCGAATAGAGCTTCTATGCGGAATGTTTAGTTATTCCGAATAGAGTACCTTTATGCGGAATATTATTTATTCCGCATAGGGGTTTTTATTTCGAATATACTATCATTCCGCGTAGGGGTTTTTATTCCGGATTGGCAGTTATTCCGTGTAGCATTTGTTATTCCGAATTGGCATACATTCCGCATAGCTTTTTGTATTTTATTCCGCATAGAGTTTATTCCGAGTAGAGATTTATTAGAGTTTTTCAGTGTTGAGTTTTAAGATTTATTTTTCCCGCCTTTTCCTTTACTTGCACTTTTATTTGCTTTTCTCTTAGTTTAAGTTTTAGTTTGAGTTATTTGCTTTTATTGCCTTTTAATTTTCTTGCACTTTACTTTTCGCCAAGTTTTTATCTTTCATTGTTTCTTTTTATTGTCTTTACTTTATTTTTATTTGTTTCAAATCTTTATTTTTATTTAGGTTTAAACAACGACAACTCTTTATTTGATTCACCAAGAACATCTGAGTCGCACAATTAACCAGAGATCAATTCGAAGAGATTCCGAGAAATGAACTTTTTCAACGAGTAAAATATCTACATTAGATATATTTATCCTCATACCTTGTAAGGGTCTTTTTGGATAGACTTTCTCCATGATCTTTAGGGGAGTAATTGCTTTTCGTCGTATGTCTCGATCCTTCATATTGATTTTGGAATAATGATACTTCACATCATCTTGGATCTTTAGCAACAAAATAGAGCTCCTCATACCTTGTTAGGGTCTTTTTGGATCTTCACCAGTCTTCGCATCCCGCTTCAATAAGTTATGCCTCGGCTATGAACTCTATTCAACCCCGAGCAACTTTTAAACGATCTTGTGCTAGAAGCTAAGTAACCTTTCAAATCGTACGACCTTACTTATTGCAAATATTTTTATTCCTAATGCATTGATCTTATGGGAGAAAAAGCCACAATTAAAACATATGAGTTTTTGAAAGAACATTTTCATGTTCTACGTTTAGCATGATCACTTGTCTAACTCTATCATCTCTCGTTCTTCACTATTTAAAGACCTCTGATTAAAGAGACTCGTGAATACTTAGCCATGTAAGTCAAAATTAAGCCAAATTTGGATTAGCTTTCATTAAGACTATATCAAATCGAAGTTTTGGGTTTTCAAGACACCTATAGGATCTTGCACTTTCTTGGACTTTTTCAAGTTTAGAGAATGCATTTTATAGTTCCCTTGATAAGTGACTTTCTAGGATCAATTATAGGAACTTGCGAAAAGTTCTTGTTCTTACCCCGAATGAGCTAAGACTTTCACGTTTTAAGGTTCCCTATATAAAAGTCTAGCAAAACTTGATTCGAGCGGATTAAGGAATGTAAAGGGCTCCAAATGCCCATCAAGTCAAAAATTAGCTCTTATTCTACCCATCAAAAAATATACATTCGTGTCTTAAAAACACTTATGAAAACTAAGAAATTTTTTAAAATTTGGCCATTTTTAGCCTTATTAGCAACAAAATAAAACAAACCGTTGAAAGTTGGAAAACGTGAGGGCGTAGCAAAGCAAGTATCTATTCACCCCCCATACTAAAATTAAACATTGTCTTCAATGTTTCGAGTCTAAAGGTGGAGCATCCCCATACTAGAGACGAAGAGTCGAATGCTTAGGATCTAGCATGGAAAGGGTGATCAACAATATATCTAAAGCCGTTTATTAATTATGCTAAAAGATAATTGTTAGAACAATAAAGGATATGTCATGGATTCGTGAAAAACTTCTTCAAGCAAACGATCGAGGCTCACGTAAACGAATACGAGAGTCTTCAATCGTGGTGATGATGACGATCTAGATAACACAATCACAAACAACCACGAGACAACGAGTTGGAAGGGTACAAGTCCCCTCTCATTATTTATTAGAAAAGCATAAAAAGGATAAGCATGGGATCTCCCTCACGAGGCACCTTGTTTTTGATTACCGAGTCATGAGCTCGACTCGATCCCCTCAATGCTAATTATCATTGGGGAAGGTGACTTGGTCGAGGCCGTCCAACGAAGGAACTTCCCCACCAAAATAGTGCTTAAGACTATGTCCATTCACCTTAAAATTAGGACCATCATTTTGAGCTAGCTCGATGGTCCCATAAGGAAACACTTGTGTTATGGTGAAAGGACCCGACCAACGAGATTTCAATTTCCCGGAAAATATCTTTAATCTAGAGTTAAAAGTAACACTTGATCACCAACATTAAAAACCCGGTTTTTAATCTTTGCATCATGAAACTTTTTAGTATTTTCTTTGAAAATCAATGAATTTTCATAAGCATTATCTCTTAATTCATCCAATTCATTCAATTGTTTTTTCGATGATCTCCCGCGGTCTTTAAATCAAAATAAGCATGCTTAATGCTCCAATTCAATGGGCAAATGACAATTCTTCCCATAAACCAACTTATATGGAGTACAACCGATAGGTGTCTTATAAGCGGCCCTAAAGGCCCATAAAGCGTCATCGAGTTTGTCGGACCATGAAGCACGGTTTTCTCCAATCGACCTCTCTAAAATCCTCTTCAAAGCTCGGGTTGAAAGCTCAACTTGCCCACTCGTTTGCGGGTGATAAGCCGTAGAAAGATGATGAGTAACTCCATATTTCTTTAAGACCTTCTCGAATTGGTCATTACAAAAATGGGTTCCACGATTGCTTATAATAGCGCGAGGGGTTCCAAACCGAGAGAATAGTTGCTTCAAAAACTTCACTACCACACGAGCATCATTAGTAGGTAAAGCCTTAGCTTCCACCCACTTAGAAAGGTAGTCGACGGCGACGAGGATATACTTGTTACCATGAGACGATGGGAACGGCCCCATAAAGTCTATGCCCCAAATGTCGAAAATCTCACACACTTGAATTATATTTTTCGGCATTTCATCACGTTGAGACGATTTTCCCTGACGTTGGCACGAATCACACGACTTCACAAGTGCGTGTGCATCACGATAGATAGTAGGCCAAAAGAAGCCGGCATCGAACACTTTCTTAGCCGTGAGATTAGCACCGTGGTGACCACCCGTGGGTCCCTCGTGACAAGCTCTAAGGATGTTAGAAGCTTCAGCACAAAAAACACAACGTCGAACGAGTTGATCCGCACAAACCCGGAAGAGATAAGGGTCGTCCCAAAAATAGAACTTGACGTCACAAAAGAATTTTCTCTTTTGTTGTGTCGTCATACCCTTGATTATGAAATTGCCCGCATGGTAATTTGCAATGTCGGCAAACCATGGGGTGGTGTCTTTAGAACTCACTACACCGAGAGTCTCGAGAGGAAATGTTTTGGTAATTTACTTGTTCTCGAAAACATCTTTGTGAGGATCTTCTAGACGAGAGAGATGATCGGTCGCTAGATTCTCGGCTCCTTTTTTGTTGAGCACGGTGACATCAAATTCTTGGAGGAGGAGCATCCAACGAAGCAATCTCGACTTAACATCTTGCTTAGCTAAGAGATACTTGATAGCCGAATGGTCAGTATACACTATGCTTTTAGTTAAGACTAGATAAGGTCGGAATTTCTCAAAAGCATAGACCACGGCAAGGAATTCCTTTTCCGTTGTGGTGTACTTTAATTGAGCCTCGGTCATCGTCTTACTAGCATAATGGATAGGACGGAAATGATTTTCATAACATTGCCCTAAAACGGCCCCTATAGCATAATCACTTGCATCACACATGATTTCAAAAGGTAATTCCCAATTAGGAGCAACAAGAATGGGAGCTTCGGTAAGTTTCCTTTTAAGAGTTTCGAAAGCTCTAACACAATCCTCATTGAAATTAAAAGAAGCATCCTTCTCGAGAAGGTGTGTCATAGGTCGAGATATTTTCGAAAACTCTTTGATGAAACGACAATAAAAGCCCGCGTGGCCTAGGAAATTCCTAACTCCCTTAACGGTTTTGGGATGAGGTAACTTGGCGATGACGTCTACCTTAGCTTTATCGACCTCAATCCCCGCTTTCGAGACCATATGTCCTAAGACGATTCCTTGTTTACACATAAAATGACATTTTTCCCAATTAAGCACAAGGTTGGTTTCTTCACAACGTTTTAACATTTGCTCGAGATTATATAAACATGACGTGAACGAATTGCCAAACACCGAAAATTCATCCATAAACACTTCCATCGACTTCTCGATCATATCGTGAAAAATAGCCATCATACACCGTTGAAACGTACCCGGTGCATTACCAAGTCCGAAAGGCATCCTACGATAAGCAAACGTTCCATAAGGACACGTAAACGTAGTTTTCTCTTGATCACGAGGGTCGATAGGGATTTGAAAGTAACCGGAAAAACCATCTAAAAAGCAATAGAATTCATTTCCCGCAAGTCACTCCAACATTTGATCCATGAAGGGCAAAGGAAAGTGGTCTTTACGAGCGGCGTCATTTAACTTTCGGTAGTCAATACACACCCTCCAACCGGTCACAACACGAGTGGGAATTAACTCGTTGTTTTCATTAGGTACAACGTTCATTCCTCCCTTTTTAGGGACACAATGGATTGGGCTCACCCATGGGCTATCGGAGATAGGGTAAATCATTCCCGCGTCAAGGAGTTTTAAGACTTCCTTTTTTATGACATCGTGAATTTTGGGGTTTACCCTTCTTTGACTTTGAATTGCGGGTTTATAGTCCTCCTCCATTAAAATCTTGTGAGTAAAATTTTTTGGGTCAATACCCTTAATGTCGGAAATTTTCCACGCAATTTCCCCTTTACGAGCTTTAAGAACTTTCAAGAGCGTGGTTTTTCATCATTAGCAAGACCTTTTGCAATAATAACCGGAAACCTGTCATCACCTTCCAAGAATGCGTATTCAAGGTGAGATGGAAGATCTTTCTATTCAAGGATAGGCGGTTCCTCGATTGAAGATTTTTGCACAACACTCATAATTTACATCGGCGAAAGAAATGGTGGAATAGAAGTATCATCACTAATAATTACATAATCTTCATTGTCGATTTCATTTGAAGTAAAATCGCCTCCTTGGAATGGAGTGAGATTTGGTGTAGAATTAGCAAGAATCAGATCCAAAATAGTGGTATTACCACTTGACGAGCTATCGGAAAAACCTAACACTTCTTGTGAAAACTCATCGCAAACCACATAAACTAAGTCGATGTGTTTGATGGTAGCGATTTCATAAACATGAGAAGGTTTCGAGTTTTGAGTAGCGTTTATAACAAGTTCCTCTTCGTTGAATCTCAAAGTAATAGTTCTTGCATGAACGTCGATAAGCGATCTCGAGGTGTCTAAAAATGGAAGACCTAAAATTAGAGGAACTTGAGGATCCACGGGGATGTCGACTACTATAAAATCAAAGGGATAGTAGAACTTCCCCACTTTCACGAAAACATCCTCGGCTACTCCACATGCTAAAATCGTAGAATGACCGGCCATCTCGATAGACATGTTCGAAGGAGTAAGAGCCGGAAGCGAAAGCGATTTCTAAATGGAAAATGGCATCAAATTAATGCTCGCACCAAGATCGGCCAAGGCAAGGCATTCTTTCATATCTTGTATATCACAAGGAATGAGAAACTTTCCGGGGTCACCAAAATTTTCTGGTATGCGGTTAAGATAAACCGAAGAACAATTAGCAAGCTTTGAAAGATTTTCCTTATCATTAATCATACCTTTAAAAGTGGAAGCGAAACGAGGCATATATAACAACGCGTCGGCTAAACTTACATCAAAATGAACTTGTTGAAACATTTTTATAAAAAGCTCAATTTGTTGTTTGTTACGTTCTTGCAATTTCTCTTTGTTTCGTCTCGAAGGGTAAGGTAAGGGTGGTGTGGGTTGGATATTAGGCAACGGCCTTGGAATCTCGGGTTCCATGATTTGTATTGGTTCAACCGTAGGTGTGGCATGAGCGGTACTTCGTGGGCTTGTGATATGCTCCTTTTAGACCATCACCTCGGGCTCTTTCTCGATTTCCTTCTCCGTAGAAGTACTTGGTCGAGAGATTGGTTCTTTGAAAGTTTTACCACTACGTGTAGTAATAACCTTCATTGCTCCCTTCGGGTTCGCAATGGTATCACTAGGAAGACCACCCGAGGAAGAGGGTTTACACATGATCGCTTCAAACATTTTTGCCATTCGGTCTTCAAATTTTGATTGCTAGCATCCGCTTTTAACAATTCTTGCTTAATCTCATGTTGTCCTTGTTCCATCTTTTGTTGATTTTGTTGAAGACGTTGAACGTTTCCTTTCATTTTATTAGCATGAGTCTTAAGTTCATTAGCAAGTTCGTTTTTAAGCTCGTTTTTCAACTCGGATCTTAAGCTAATCATCTCATGTTGCATATTATCAAACTTAGCATCATTTGCCTTAGCATAATTCAAAAATTATCCTTGAAGATTTTTGGTGTGATCATTTTGAAAACCTTGTGTAGTAGTTTCAAAATCACGGTTTTGGTTTTGATTTGAAATTTGTCCATTCCCACTTTGATAATTCCCTTTGTTATAGTTACGTGAATTGCCTTGATAACCACCATTTTGATTGTTGTTTCGATAGTTGTTAGCATTTTGATTTGGTGGAGCTTGATTTGGGCGGGAACCTTGGCCGTTTTGGTTGTAAGTTCCCGTTGCTACGTAAGCACTGGAAGTGTTACCACCAGCGGTAATGCACTCGGAAAGATCATGAGCTCCTCCACAAGATAAACAACTCTTTTCAACCGCTTTAACCGATGCGGAATTCAAAGCATCTTGTGCTTTCCAATGAGTCATAAGATTTGCAAATCTATCGAAAAACCGATTTTTCTCATTTGCTTCATCACGTAAGGCATTCATGTTACGAGACGATGACGACGATGACGAACCCATATTGGCAACACTCGGTGTGTTACGAGGGTTATAAACCTTAGATCTATTCTCGATAATCTTTAAAGCTTCATCGGTCGTTTTGCACAAAAAATTACCACCCGCGGCGACATTCAAATAATCTCGTTCATGATCATTAAGGCCATTATAGAAAGTATCTATTTGATGCAATTTAGAAAAATCATGGTGTGGACATTCATGTAACATTTCCTTAAATCGTTCCCATACCGTTGAAAAACTTTCATTACTTCGTTGTGTAAACCTTGAAATCTCATTTTTCAAATGTGTTGTTTTAGATGGTGGAAAAAATTGGTTCACAAACTTAGAAATGAGATCACCCCATGTCAAAATCGAATTTGGCGGTTCTTTCTCGAGCTAAATTTTAGCGGGTCCATCTAACGAGTATGGAAACAACATCATCTTAATGGCGTCATGTGGAACATCCTTAAACTTGCTTGTTTCGGTGAGACGATTAAAATTCCTTATGTGGTAATGCGAGTTGTCTTTCTCATGACCTCTAAACTTATTTTCTTGCAACATCGACATTAAACCCGTCTTAATCTCGAAATTCTCCGCAAGGATGGCGGGAATCACAACAGCTTCTCCAAAACCCTCGGTGGGTGCTTGAAGTAACTCCATCATAGTACGATTAGCCATGACGACTATTGGTTCTACAACGGGTTCAACAACTGGACGTTTACGAGCTCGTTTTGCTTGATGACGAGTTAGCATAAACTTGACGTAGAATGGGAGGTAAGCAAAGAAGATTATTTTTGGGTGTTTTGTGGATTTTCAATTTTTTTTTGTGTTTTTGATTGTTTTTAATTTTTTTGGATTTTGTGTATCTTCGTAGACAAAAATCTACCAAATCTCTCCTCAAATCAAACTCTTGATTAAAGAAGCCTCAAAAGAATGAAAACGATCACATGGAGTGAACGCCTTCGAATGACTTTAGAACTTTGGTGAAAACCAAATTGTTCAAGAGGGTTTAATCACAAAGAAAACCAAGCAAATATATATGATACTTAATAATACTTTGGGAGGCAAAACCCTCGATTAGCCTTCAATCTCAAAATACTCACAAGCAAGCGGGGAAACGAGGCGGCGCGAAGCACTTAAGAGCCTTTTTCTTTAGGGTATATTTTATAATACTCGCCTTATACCCACCTTATAGTTTGTATTTTTCAAAATCGAGCTTCACGAAAGTATTTATCTATTTTTGCCTTTTTCTTTTTGTTTGAGATTCGAATACAATAATTAGGAGATCAAATCCTAATTAACGTTGTGTTTGCACACTTTTGGAGATATTTTGAATTTGTTGTGATACTTAATACAATATAGTAATAATAATTTCACAAAAAACGAAAAAACCGATAATACGTATTAGTAGAGTTCTACTAATACAAATACTATTTATGGCTAATATTAAAAACAAAATGACAAATTAATCACGACACACCTCCCCGGCAGCGGCGCCAAAATGATTGTGGTAAAAATACACCTTTTAGGAAAAAAGGCGTAAAAGCGGTAAGTATTAAGTGATGATTTAGGAAAATCAAACACTAATGACCCAATTAAGTTCGTTTCCCAAGGAGGTATATGTGTGTGACTAAAATGCAATGATATTTGAGATTAATATTTGAAAGAAGGGGATGAGAAAATAGAATGACGAAGACGTGAAAATTATTACTACGACGGCTAAAATTAAAACCGTAAAAAGAGCCAAAATAAAAATTAATTCTAAAAATTCCCAAAAAATTACTAAAAATAAAATTAATTAAACTAAGAGTTTACAAATGAACAAAACTTTTTCAAACCTTTTAATTAATTAAATATTAATTTTTAAATGCTAATTAAAGCCCTAAAAATCAAAATAATTATTAAAAAGCCCAAATAAAGATTTTTCACTTTGAAAACCTCTAAATGACTAAATAAGAATAAAAACTATTTTTATGAATTTTTAAACTAATTAAAACTATTTAAAATGATTAAAAACTATTAAAAACCTAAAATAATTCTAGAAATTAAAAAAATGATGATAAAAGTAATGTAAGAGTTGCAAAAATCCTATTTTAATGTATCAAACCTAAGAAAATTATAAAAAGTGCAAAAATGTGAAATTTGAAATTTAATAATAAAATAGTATTAAATTAGGGCAAATGACTTAAAAATGCATCTAACTTGACACTTTTTTGCGTTTTGTGTAGCCATCTTTTTTCTTTCCCATTATGGTCATCAAACTTTCAAAAATCGATCATCCTGTGTATTTTGTGACCATTTTACCCTTAGTTTTTCAAAAATTTGAAGGGTAAAATGATCATTTTACATGGTAAAAAACGGACAAAATACACACAATGACCGACTTTTAAAATTTTGATGACCATAATGGGAAATAAAAAAGATGGGTACACAGAACGCAAAAAAGTGTCAACTTAAATGCATTTTTAAGTCATTAGCCCATTAAAATAATATTAAAAATCCAAAAATTATAAAAAATTCTAAAAACTTGCAAACTAGTTTATTTTAACCTAAATAAATAGAAAATGAAAGTAAAGTTACCAAAATACCCCTAATGAGCCCCCTAATGGGCTAATATAGAAAACAGTCCAATCTAATGGGCTTTTTGGCCCAAAAACTTCAACTAAGCCCAAATGACCTGAAAAAGCCCTATCTGACTCAAAATTTAATTCTAAACACAAAAGTCTGAAGGCCCAAAAGCTGGTTTTGAGCTTATCACATCTTAAATGGTCAACAACTTATTCTTATTGGGCCAATAAGCCCATTAAGCAATAAGCCAATGCCATAAGCTCAGATTTGACACACAACCTTCTTTTGAGATGCCTAAGAGATCTGTGAAAAGAAATTTTGAAAAAGCAAACCCAATAAGCCAGAAATAAGTAAAGCAAAATTTCACTAAAGGACAAAATAGTCGGGTTAGAGTTCTTGGACGTTTCAGAAGCTCTAGTTTGTTGCAAAAGCTCAAAAATAGCTTAACTAAGAATAATCAATCATAAAATTCACAAAAAGCCAAGTAGAATAAGCTGTAGGAGCAAATAAGCTGTCTGAAAAAGCCAAATAAGCTAGTTTTCTAGCAAAAGCTTAACCAATTGACTTGTAACTTTCCAGATTTGATATTAAGCTCAGAAAAATGACACCTATTACAAAAGCCAAGTTGTTGCATGTACCAATAAGCAGTTCTTAAAAATAAGCCAAATTGTACTTATTTTACCAAAAGTCAAAGTCCACCAAAATTAACCAAAAGCTCAGGGATTGTTTGTAGGCTTGTTTTAAGCAATTTTTGTGAAGAACTCAAGGTAGAGTCCTTGTGAATTAAGTGGTTAGTTGACAAAATGACAACATATTTTGGGAAAATTAGGCCAATAAGCCAGTTAGCTTATAAGCACTCAAATAAGCAAACCAAATAGCCAAATTGTCTCACAAGCAGCACAAAAACAAGTTCCAAGCAACAAACAAGCATGTCATACACTAGATAACAAAATGCAAGGCAAAATTGAGGTGGTCACTTTGCTGATGCAAATGACCACTTCAGCCAACTTTGATAAGCTCTAACACCCACAATAAGCCACCAAATTCAACAAATAGATACTGCACAGATTGCTTATCACCTAAAATCTTCCCAAACCAGATTTCAGACCTTAGATCCAACAAACAAAGAATTTATTGGATCTGATGTGTTTGAACAGTTTCAAACCACTTTTATCAGATTTTTCCAAAACTTTGAAAACCTTAACCAAACCACTTGAGCCTTAACCAATGACCAAAACTTGTTGCATATGACTTGTTTAGACTCCCCAAGCCCTAAGAACCAAGGGCATAAGGCCACAAGGCCTTATGATCCCAAAATCCCAAAGAACCTTGTTTTAGTCCTTTTTCAAACAAACTTTTTATTCAATCAAACAACCTACTGATTTTAAGGTTCAATTACCTCAACTAGGTGACAACTAACAGATAACAACTATAAAACACAAAGCACAAACACAAGAACAACAAATCACATGCCAAACTTCATGTCAGACATAAACATGAAATTTTTTAGAGGAAACTTAAAAAGAGCTTATACCTATCCCCCATAACTTCCTAGAGGGATCAGCTATGCTCCTTGGACCAATCTCAAAAACTAGAGAGTGACCAAGGTCCTTGAACAAAGGAGATGAGATGTGCCTTGGTTGATGGTTCAAAGCAGAACCTCAAGGGCTTGATTTCTTCAACACAAGCAGCAAACAACCTATCCAAAGGTTGATAAACCTTCACTAGCTTGGTGTCAACAAGCTTGCAAGGGCTTATAGCTTTTGGATAAGGGTTAGTACAAGATAAATATAAAAAATAGATGACTGATTTCAAGGTTTTTTCAAACCTCCAAACATAAACGTGCTTTAACCACAAGATCAAAGCACCTTTATAACATCAAACAGAACTCAGAATCACTCTTAAACAACACCAACTTTCAAAAACATAAAAAGTGTTAGCCCTATATTTTACATAGTCGAACAAGAATGTAATAGGTCATCTTAGTCGTTAAAGGTCTTGTATTGTAATAGGTTAGTCGGGAAAACTGGGCTTGGACTTTAAGCTAATATTGTATAAGTTAGGGGCGTAAGACAAAGATAAAGCCAAGCCCGACCCATGTCATTTAAACCCAACGCCCAAAAGCTAAGGGTATATATACCCTCTTCCATGTGTGGAAGAGGGTGTTGGTTACCATTTTGTTTCTCTCTTTAAAAGTGTTTAACCTTCCAAAATCTCTCTAGTTTCTCTCTCTACTTTTCTTCTCTTTTTCTCTCTAAATATCTCTTCTAAATCTTGTGTTATGGATTAATATGGGAATAACATTTGGTATCAAGAGCCTATAGTGGATAGGTGATTGAAGATTCGTGTGTTGTGTTCTTGATTTTTCATGGCTATTTTGATCTATATCTCACGTCCCAATTTTTTTTGTGTTTTTATGGTCTATTCTTAATACAAATCATCTACATACTATTGGTAGTAATTTGGTATTGTTTCTTTGGTTAAAAACGCAAAATTTTTGGGTGTTTGGATCACTTTTTAGCTCAAAATCTCGAATTAGTTGTGTTTTGTCCGAGATAGGTGCATATTCTGATCGCAATATCATTGGGGTTTTACATTGCGATACATCATTCAGACAGGTATTGCGATACATCATTCAGATAGGTGCATATTCAGACAGGTATTCTGATCGCAATAACCTTAGGGTTTTAATTTGCGATCACACATTCCGATCACTTATTCCGACCGTGAAATCGTGGATTCCGATGGAATTTAAGGCATATTGCGACGTTACTCTGCCAATATTTCGACAATTATATTGTGACAGAACATTCCGACAGAACATTCCGATAGAACATTCCGACGGAACATTCCGACAGAACATTCCGACAGTTATTCCGATAGGACATTCCGATAGGTATTCTGATGGAAATTTTGTTTGAGTAATTTTTAAATTTAGCCACTATCTAGACTAGTCCCGTAACATAGTTTACACGAAGATTAAAAAAAAATAAAAAAAAATGGAAAGATCATTGGAAAAGGTGTTAGAAAGCATGGGCTTTACGTCATGAAGGTCAATAGGAAGTCAAAAGACAACTTATGTCTAGCGACTTTAGATGATAGTTCTACTCTTTTGCATAGGAGATTAGGTCACGCTAATATGTGTTTAATTCAATCTTTAGTCTGTAAGGAGTTGGTAAGACATCTCCCCAATATTAAGTTTGATAGTCACTTTTGTGATGCTTGCAAAGTTGGGAAGCAAGTTCACTCAAGTCACAAGGCCAAAAATTTGGTATCGACCTCTCGGTTCTTAGAGCTCCTACATATAGACCTCTTTGGACCTTCCACCATACGGAGTTATGGAGGTAACCTATATAACCTATATAGTTGATGACTATTCGAGATTCACTTGGACTAGATTTTTGGCTTCTAAGAATGAAGCTTTCGATCATTTCGAAACCTTTAGTCGAAGGATCCAAAATCAACTAGGATGTTCAATTGTCTCTATTAGGATGGATCATGGTAGGGAATTTGATAACGAAGTGAAATTTGGTGCCTTTTGTGAAGCTCATGGTATTACCCATAACTTCTCGGCTCCTCGCACTCCACAATTAAATGGGGTAGTTGAAAGGAAGAATAGGACTATCCAAGAGATGAGTAGGACAATGTTAAACGAGCAATCTTTGCCTCAAAAATTTTGGTGCAATGCCGTGGACACATCAACCTATATTCTCAACCGAATTCTTATTCGACCTTCTCTAGGAATGACCCCTTATGAGATTATTGAAGGTAAGAAACCCTCATTAGAATACTTTAAGGTGTTTGGAAGCAAGTGCTTCATTCTCAACACCAAATATTACCTTACTAAGTTCGACCCAAAGTCGTATGAAGGTATCTTTCTAGGTTATTCTCAAACTAGTAAAACCTACATAGTCCTCAATAGAACCTTGGGTGTTATCGAAGAATCACTCAACGTGACATTTGATGAACTGTTAGCCCTAAAATATGAGCGCCATTTATGGAATTACAATAGTTTAATATAGCAGGGACTAGTATCGTCACTTGTTATAAGTGAGATACACCCGAGCTATATATACCCCTCCATACTTCCATGGAGGGGTAAGGATTGTCATTTTTTCTTGTTCTACTTTCTCTCTCAATAAAACACACACTTAATAGTCTCTTTCTTTCTCTCTCTAAAAATGTCTAAACATCTATTTTATCCTCCCTGACCTCCGGATCTATACCATGTTAGCTTGAATCTTATATGATAACATGAACCCCCTTCATCTAAGACACCACCTTTGGTAGATGACGACTTAGATGAATTAGACATAGTTAAAGAAAAAGAAGAAAATTAAGTGTTGAAGACCTTAATGTTAAAAAGGGAGTAAACATTAGGGAGTCTAAGGATCATGCTCTCGATAACGTCATAGGCTACTTAAATCAAAGGACCCTAAGATCTCAAGTCCAAGATCAAAGTAACTTCTTTTGTTTTGTCTCCATGATCGAACCAATGAATGTTAAAGAATCTTTGACGGATGAGAGTTGGGTCATCGCCCTGCAAGAAGAATTAAATTAATTCATTGCTAATGACGTTTGGGAACTTGTTCCTCCACCTAGAAGTACTACCATTATAGGAACCAAATGGGTATATAGGAATAAGTTAGATGAGAACGGTGTTGTGTCTCGTAACAAGGCTAGACTTGTAGCTCAAGGCTATAATCAACAAGAAGGGATTTATTATGATGAGACATATGCACTGGTAGCAAGGTTAGAGTCCATTAGGATCCTTTTAGCTTACGCTTGTGCATTAGATTTTAAGTTTCAACAAAATGGATGAAAAGAGTGCGTTTCTTAATGGTTTAATCAATGAGGAGATATATGTGGCTCAACCTCCTGGCTTCATTGATTTTGAGAAACCGGATCATGTTTACAAGCATAAGAAAGCTCTTTATGGTCTTAAAGAAGCACCCAAAGCTTGGTATGATAGACTTAAAGCGTTTCTTGTAAAACATGAGTATACCATAGGGATGATAGACAATATAATCTTTACAAAGAAGAAAGGCTCACCTCATAACCGTACAAATATATGTTGATGACATTATATTTGGTTCAACTTGTCAAAGTTTGTATGATGATTTTGCCACAATCATGCATGACGAGTATGAAATGAGCATGATGGGAGAACTTAACTTCTTTTTAGGACTCCAAATTAAAAAATGAACGATGGTATTTTCTTTAATCAATCTAAGTACGTTAAAGAAATGATAAAGAAATTTAGATTAGAGGACTCTAGACCAATGAAGACCCCTTATGGCCTCGGATACTAAACTCACCGTAGATGATGATAGTGAGTCGGTAGACAACACCAAATATAGAGGTATGATTGGTAGTTTGTTGTACCTAATGGCAAGTCGACCGGATATCATGTTTAGTTTGCCTTTGTGCCCGCTTCCAAGAGGCTCCCAAAACCTCTCATCTTGAAGCGGTTAAGCGTATCTTCCGATACATTAAAGACACTATACATTTAGGACTATGGTATCCTAAAGGGACCGGCGTAGAAACCATATTATACTTGGACTCAGATTATGCGGGAGACTATGTGGTCCAGAAAAGCACTAGTGGAGTTTGTACCTTCATGGGTTGTTGTTTAACTTCTTGGTTCTCCAAGAAACAAACCACTCTTGCTATATCCACCATGAAAGCTGAGTATGTGAGTGCCAGTAAAGATTGTAAACAATCTCAATGGATGAAGCAAACACTTGTTGATTACGGGATTTCACTTAGTGATGTTCCCATCCTGTGTGATAATAAGGGTGTAATAGACCTTAGCAAAAATCCCGTGCAACATTCGTGAACCAAGCATATAGAGATTCGCCACCGTTTTCTTAGGGATAATGTTCAAAAGGGGAACATTTCGATTGAGAAGGTTCCCTCGGTAGAAAACTTAGCCGACATCTTCACTAAGCCACTTAAGGGGGAACCTTTTAATTACTTGCGTCTAGGTCTAGGTTTAATGGAACATATTCCTTAATTGCTCTTTACATTAATCGAGTCCTTCTCCTCTTTTATTCTTTTCATTTTCTTTGAGTCCTTGAGTCTCTTAAACTCTTTTAAAAAAATTCATCTTCTCTTTTTCAAATCTCTCAAAATTCTTTCAAAAATGGTCGAGAAATGTTTTTGCATTGTTAATTCAATCTAAAAACGTTTTTTCATAGCTTCTTGATATTGACTTCGAGCATACATAATTCTTATGTATGGGTCTCTCAATGTTAGGACCTATGGAATAGGTGATTTATAATAGGTGACCTAGGAGGTATGTAGTACCTCCTGGTCCTAGTAGTAGTAGGAGCAACACGTACTCCTAGTCTGGTAGTAAAGTCAAACAGTAGTATTTGTAGTAGCTTATTAGGATATGCATGAGATATCTTAGGAAAGGATATGTACATCAACTGTTACACATTTTGTGTTTAATATAGTTAGGGTTTCCTTGAACCCATTGGCAGAAGGTTTAGACACACCTTCACCAGTTTCATTTCATATCAATATAATAGAAATCCTTAGAATGGATCAAGTTATTTAGTTATACTGTTTCTTCTTGTTCTTAGTATTTGTATGCCACACAAATACTTTATGTTCATTAAAGTCTCTATGTGAATAGACTTGTGATTACAGAAGTCGTTCACCATCCTTAATAGGCTAAAAGATCTACAACTAAAGGACCCAACAAGTGATATCAGAGCCTGGGAGAGTCTCTGTACAAGAAGAACTATTTTTTTCTAACATTTTCTTCTAATCATGTATGCCTCTAGTTCAACTGAAACAGGACAACCAAGCACCAATACAACACAGCAAACATAACAAATTGTTGCTACTGTCTCCAACACAAATGGGAAATTCCCACACCTGAAGAAAGATGAGTATGATAGCTGGGCCATGAAGATGGAGTGCTGGATCACCAACACTGATCTGGCATTATAGAAGATTGTTCAGAGTGGCAATGGAAAAAAGAATACTGGGAGGGACAAGAATGGAAATATCACCATTCTAGATCCTAAAACACATGAAGAAATCACAACTGTTCAGAAGGAAATCAAAGCAAAAACCATTTTGCTTCAGTCTCTTCCTAATTACCATATGGGTGATTTCTATCACCTAGATGATGCAAGAGAAATATGGAATGCCATCAAGGCAAGGTTTGGAGGAAATGATGTTAATCCCACTTCAATCCATAACACAAGATTTAGAGTAGATCTAGATAGAAAGATAAGAAAGTTAGAGAGAGAAAGTAGAGAGAATGGTGGAAGATTAATGTTTAGTAGAGAGAGAAAGTAAAATGAACCAACACCATCTTCCACACATGGAAGCGGGTTTATATACCCATGAGTTTGGTGGGCTCATGGGTTTGTTTCTTGGGCCGGGCTTGGCCTATCTTGGGCATAAAGCCCCTACCTTAGACAATATTAGCTTAAGGTCCAAGCCCGGTTAACCTGACTAACCTATTACAATACAAGACCATTTACGACTGAGATGACCTATTACATTCTTGTTCGACTATATAAAATATAGGGCTAACAATGTCCCCCAATGTATCAGTCATCTTTAAATGCATAAGATGATTGAGTGAATACATTCTTGTGGAGATGATCTTCCTTCTTTGGTCTTGTATCTTGGTCTTGATCTTGTTTGTAACGTTTTCGTTCCTTCATGATTTTGTGATATTTATCTTGAGCCTTTGTCATTTGACTTTGAGTGCTTGAGATCTTCAATCTATCCTTGATAATGTTCATCTTGTGCTCTTTGTTACAAGATGACCTATTACATTCTTAAGTATCTTGATTATCGCCATCTTGTGCTCTTGTGACTTCTGATTCGACATGTTCATACTTTGTTAATTTTGAAAGTCTAACAATCTCCCATACAAATATAGTTGTAGTTAGTCCTTCATATATTCATCAGAGTTGCGGAAGACTATAACTTTTAGTATGAACATGTGAAGACGACTTTGGTTAGTACACTACTACACCACCTTCTTGATATGTTGCAACATATATAGACATGGATAAATTGGCTTTGAACATTTCATCCCAACTCGGTAGCGTTTTACCTCCGGTCGGTGAAGACCGTTAGACGGTATTAGATACCGTACCTGTGATCGAGTAGATCCGATTAAGAACCTCTTTGACAGGGTTTCCTGACGGTAGTAGCCAGTTCTCTTTACTCGACCGTCTCAAAGCAGACTGCGAATGTAAAGAGTAAATCATAAGGATAAATTATCCGTCTGATTAGAGTCGTCAAATCAGAATTCCTGGAACAAGTTTGATTCTATAAGAATCGCACCATTGTTGCTTTCCAGTTTGTCACAAGCTTGATTCATAGAGAATCTTGCGAGTTACCTACCGCAGTGCTGTTTGAGGTTGACACTGGAAGGATCTCCATTCGTCATTGTGAACACTAAAGAGTGTCACTCTGAATCTTCTATCAAGATCACACTGATTTTGTGAAGAAACCTGGAATCAAGTTTGAATCAATCAAGAATCCAAACTTAGTTGCTTTCCAGTTCTCACAAGTTTGATTCGTGTAGAATCGCACAAGTTACCTACCATGAGCTTGTTTGATGCTGGCTCAAGCAGGATTTCCATCTTCATTATGAATCATATCACTCTGATGTTCTGGAAATATCACAAGGATAATGCGTAGGACTCGATTGTGTTCTAATGAGATAGTAGATAGATCTCTTTTGTCTCTAGACTCGATAAGTGCATTTTGGTATCCGGAGGCTGGAGCAGACTGCCACCTTTTCAATATTAACTAACTCAAAGTGAGAAAGTCAATAGATACATGTTGATCTCCGTGACAATGAGACAAGTTTCTTTTGAGAGAAACTCGAATGGCTGGGGAAGGGTTGTGCATTGCATCACTGGGTCCATGATGACTTGTCTTCAATAGATGTATTGACCCGGTTTCTGTCTAAGTTGCATTGAATAATCAACTCCTTCAATGCTTACCAATACGTCATCACTAGAACCTTGTTGTGATTGTTCCAGTGCTAACTTAAGTAATTGGTCCGCATTTAGCTTCATTTAACTCCATATTTCCTAAGGACAACTATTTTCTAGCTATGGAATGTCCTTGGGTAGATCCCTACGGTTCTGGTTGAATCATAGGACTTAGTTTCCTATCCTAAACAACCTTTTGACTCCATCGATCCGTCTTGGATAGTAGGTTGTTTTGTGTATAGATCGTAACCATAAAATCATTGAAAACCATTCAAAGTGCTTGATAAAAATCAAAACTTTTAACACTTTGAAAGTTTTACATTTCCGAAATACTCCCCCTACACACATGCATCGATATTCGAAATAGTTTAGCATGTGAAGGAAAGAGTTGCACTTGAGTCTTTAAGATCACATGTTGCGATATATTACATTTCAATCACATTTTCTCCCCTATCTCTAATATAAAAATTTAATATTAGAGATACCAATTGATCAAAATATGACAGTTTCTAAAAACCAATTGGGAGAGAAACATGTGTGCACGCATGAAACATGAAACATTATATTCGGGTAGCTCCCCCTCAACAATATATGTGGGTCCTAATTGATCAAAATTTGACAATATATAGGAGAAAATGACACAACAAAATATGTTAAGGTATGGAGATGAGATGCCTTATCCGACATGGTATATTATATATGACCGTTTTAAACCGTTTTCGGAATGTGTTGGATACATAAAGTATGACAATATCTGAGAGTACCCAACAACATTAAAGGCTTGATTTTAGAACGCTCCCCCTCAAAAATTGATCCAAATAACATATGACAATTTTGAGATATAAAAACCTATTATGAGGAAGGGAGTGTTGAACACACAATTTTGAAAGATTTAGAAAAACATTTTGAGAAATTCTTGAAAAATTGTGTTCAACGGTTTTAAAATAATATCCGATTCACATGAGCTCAAAACTTTGAATGTTTTGTGACTAGCTCATGACCGAGAAAAATTAATTTCCCGTTGTGAAGGATAAGTTATCATACGTGATAAACTTTCCTTAAGTTGAAGTGCGAGTTCTAAGCTGACATTTACTTAGAAATCGTTTTTCATGAACTTAAAAACTTGGAATGTTTTTTATAAGAAGCTCATGACCGAGAAATATTAATTTCTCGTTGAGATGGATAAGTTATCGTCCGTGATAAACTTTCTTTATTTGAGGTCCGAGTCCTAAGCTGTGATGCGCTTAGAAGTCATTATGAGAGAGTATCAAGCAGCTTCATTTGCCAGAACCTCCAAGTCATCTGGAGTCATATACTTCATACCAAGACGACCAATGAGATACGCAAACCTATCTTGCGATAGAGCTTTTATAAACAAGTCTGCCAGCTGGTACTCAGTTCTGACAAAGTATAATTCCACTGTTCCTTGATGAAGTGATATCTGACATCGATGTGCTTGGTGCGGGAGTGCTGAACTGGATTGCAAGAGATGGCTATGGCTGACTTTGAGTTATAATACATAGGTATTTTATCAAAGTGGAATCCATAATCCGTGAGTTGAGTTCTCATCTAAAGGACTTGAGCACAACACACGGATAGAGACACATACTCTGCTTCTGCGGATGATAGCGAGGTGAAATCCTGCTTCTTTGACGACCAACTCACGAGCTTGTCTTCCCCTAGAAATTGTACGCCACCAGAGGTGCTCTTTCTAGTATCAAGGCAACCTGCATGATCAGAATCTGAAAAAGCAATTAGATGAAAACCGGTTTCCTTCGGATACCAGAGTCCAATGTGAATGGTATTCTTAAGGTACCGAAAGATCCGTTTATGGAATCCAATATCCATGATCGATTAAGCTTACTAGGAATGCATCTCGTTCATATGTGATTAGCATAGTGGAATTGAATAAGACACATAAACAAGGTGTTTAAGAAACAACAAGAAAAATTCCTCCCAATGATTAGTTGTATTAATATCAAACGATTAAAACAAATAACCCTAGGCGTGTATACATTAATCCCACGCCTAGAACACAAAGACACTTTAGGTTTACATTGTGAATTATGAGATAATGAAAACCTACGCCTATGTATTTATTATATAATAGAAAACAAGACTTTTCTTACATGAAAACTTTAATTACATTAGAAGTCCCTCCATCTTTTGCTAATAAGTCCTCCTTGTTGTATGAAAGGGCTCCATATTCTTGTAAAGCTTTATATTTGCATATAAGGCCTTCTTGTTTCATTATTCTTGTTTTGTCTCATCAAATTAATTCCCAACAATCTTCCCCTATTTGATGATGACAAAAACAATCTTCAAATCTTGATCTTTCACGAATGAAACAAGCTTCCCCTTAAAGTAAGATTTCTTGTAAAATATATCACCACATAAAAATAAGTTGTATACCTTGATCTTTGAATCTTCTTCTTCCCCTTTTTGTCTCATCCAATAAGGGTCTTCTAAAGATAAACAACTAATAAACGCTTCTCCTTGAGTGGTGCATGTAAAGGAATCACGAACCATGTAGACTCTAATTGTAGATTACAAATGAAGAAAAACGAACATGACCTATTTGTTGAAGAAGTGCAATCTCCCATGCTTGTACCTTATATCTTGCACTATCCATGTGACGTCGAACTTATACCGATTTTGAGAAAAATATAAACAGACCTCGATCTCTTGTCAAAATCCTCATCTTATTATGAGACACTGAGTACGATAATGTAACTCATTCAAGTGATAGCATGCTAACGATTTTCTAGATTTGACAAGTCTTCGTCACCAACCGTTTAAGCACGAACAAGTTGTTTTTAAAGTGTGAGTGTGACAGGGAACACCACGACTTTAAGATATGATAAGTAACAAACCTATAAAAAACAACTCCAACACCAAATAAGGAATAATCAAACCTCTTCATCGAAACCTCCAATTTGCAATGAAAATCATCTAAGTACATAACAACTGCTGCCTCTGTCGGCGTTCTGCTTCTAATCCAAGTCGGTACGTAATCGCAAGGTTAGCCTTGTCACAAAATCAAATAAAACTTTATTGTATCAAACACAATCTTCAAAAACGAGCCATAAAATTTAAACAGATAGTTCTGTCTGAGATCCTGAGTCATCCAATATATCTTTTGAATGTATTGTCTGATATCGTACGATACGTGTCAGCGCTTTAAAAACCATATATCGGACAACACGCTACCAGCGTCTAATTTATAACATGTCAGCGTCTTCTTTGTCAGCGTGTGCTTTATTCTTGTCAGCGGCTCGACTCAGCCACTGACACCATCTTGTGACTACATAACTCTCGACATGGTGCACATCCAATTATATAATAAACAAACAGTAGCATCCTTCTTTTGATTCCAAACCCCACGTCCTTTTAATACCAATAATATAATACGTGTACAATATGTTGAATCTTGTTCACACGATCAGTTATACTTCATATCAAGCATGTAAGCAATTCAATAAAGTGAATATGATTAGTACCTTTTTACTTCGGCAACATATGTAATCTTGGGCACAGATACACAATAAACAATTGCTTTTGTCCTTCTTCATCATCTCGTGTGAACACTTAGTCATCAAACAATTGTTTAACATTAAACCAAACGTGGACTACTAGCAGACAATTAGCAAGCCTGCTGCTTCTCATACATCTCATGATCTGCTGCTACACACCCATGATCAATTAGTTTCAGACCCACAAACTGTTACCTTAATCCTATTCGTCCTTGTTTCTATTATCTGTGTATGAACCTCCATTGCCCACATCACATGCATCTTTTCTTGTTTTAACTTTTCTTGACTGCTGCTATAAACCACGTGCTATGTACAACCTCCAATTAAAGTTGCAAACAGCCAAAATATAAAACCCTAGCTGTTTGTAACACGCATCACTATGACTGTCCTTCTTTAGCTCTTTTATCAAACCCTTGTGAAGTCCACATCTGCTTTTCCTTGCACTTTTATTCTTAAATGTTTCCAACCTTCCCAAGTGACATATAAACCTTTTGTTATCACAAACGTTTATACCTTTACCTTTGTTACACACTTGAATAAAAACACATAGATGTATATTATGGTATCTTAATATACACTTAAAACCAAACAGATCCAAAAGCCATCGGGGGTCCACATATCAGTAGCTTAACTTTAATGTGCCCAGAATACTTAACTTGGTATCATAGGGTATTCTTGTTTTCTGTTGATGCTACAAACACGTGAATGATAGGTGTGAAAACACCCATCCTTTCACCACTTATTTCTGGCTAAAACAAGACCAAAACACGTATTTAATATCATTTGTTTGGAATTATGCGTGGTTTTTGTGTTATTGTGTTTCCAGAGTCAACCGGATGAATATTAAAGAAAACATGGGATTGCACGGGTTTTATCAAGGAAAAAGACTCAAGACGAAGTCTATTGTCCAAGAGATGCAAAAGATTTGAAGTCATTGTGCCTATTTGAAGATTTATCGAGGAATAGAGCCAAAGATGGAAGATTCATATATGTCGAAGAACTCGAGTCTATTAAATAAAAGATTATAAGACGAGTTGGAATTATTCACCGACACTTCTCAAATCCAAGTCGGAAACGTTTATCTGAAGAAGCGTGAAGACTTAAGAAGAAAGAAGAAAAAGAAGCCCAAACCAAAGCCCAATCACAAGCCCACCACCACAAGACACGCCTATATAAAGGGCCTTACTTCACAAAAATAAACACTTAGTCTTTTAGGTAGTTTTTAGTTTTAGAGAGAGAAAGTTCTAAACTTTCTCTCACTAGATTTCATCTTTTTCTCTTTCAAATTCAAACTTTTGTATCATCTTTCATTAATCAAGTTCAAGTTTTTTTATCTTTTAATCTTTAATCTCATTCTTCCTTTCTTTTATTTTTATTGATTTTGGTACAAATCTCGTATGATCCGTGTTGTTCATCAATGATTTGTGCTTAAAAAGTTGATTTCTTTTTTATGTTTCCTTAAGTTTATACACTAATAAGCTTTAAGATCCTTGTTCTTATTGGCTTATTTGTTGATTTAACTTATTTACTTTTTAAAGTTTTTATGAAAAGTTCATCTTTTTATTGATTTTATTTAAAAGTTGTTTATTTTGAGTTTAGAAAAGTTGTTTTGAGTGCTTATTTGATCAGTATTTATTGGATTCGAGTTAGTTTTGGGAGTTGGCTTATTCTATAGCTTATTCCCTAGCTTAAAGTTTCAGATCAACACCATTTTCGGAAAGGGCAAAGCCCTTTTCCGATTTGATCATTCCGACCAGCAGCACACCTTTTCCGATCGCTGTGATCGGAAAAGGGTTTTAATATTCCGATTGCCCTCAGTTTGGAGTATTCCGACGGTGAGTAATTTTAGCATATTCCGATTGATGCCTTTTTACCATATTCCGATTTGTCCATTTGTTAGATATTCCGATTGGTACTAAGTTGCATATTCCGATTGTTGCTTAATTCAAACATTCCGATTGTTATTACTTTTGATCATTCTGATTGGTCCATTTTGCAACATATTCCGATCATTCGATCGGAATACATTCCGATTAGCACCCATTTTTTGGTTTTTCCGATTGAGTTGTTTTGCTATTCTCTGTTCTTACTTTCTTTTAGTAGTTTCCAATTAAGTTCTTATTTTTCACAAAGTTTTCCAAGTGTTAGTTTTTATTAAGTGTTCATTTATTTGTCTCATATGATCTTTAAGTTTCAAATCATTTACTTTTAAGCTCGTCTTTTAGTTTAATCTTTTAAATCTTGAAGTTTACTCTTCGACACTTTTTTAATTGTTATTAGATTAAAATAGATAAACAAACCATCACCTTTTCATTAACCAAGAACAAATCATTCCATTTAGAGCCGAGATCAATTCGAGAGGATTCCGAGAGACATAATCTGAACCCATAGAAAATCCGAGTATCAAATGGCGCCGCTGCCGGCTCTTCTCGTTAAGATCAAAAGTTTTTTGTGAGAACTTGGATTTTGGGATCAGTTCCCAGTGAACGTTACTTTTTCATAAAAATTTTCAAAAAATCCTAAAAAATATAAATTTTCAAAAATACAAAAAAAATTAAAAAACATAAAAACCAAAAATATTTTTGCTTTGTTTTTCTTTGTTCGTTCTTTTGCAGGTGTATGCGCACTCAATCCACGTCTTATCAAGAGCCCGAGCCTCTCGATAACTTAGACATGTCCGATGTACAAAACAACAACAACATACCACCTCCAAACAATAATAATAACAACAACAACCTACCTTTCAACAACAATGAGCCGCTACCGGATAATCGCCCGATGATTGAACTGCTGCAAGCTCATGTAGATGGCAACACTGATCCAATTGTCATACCTCCAATTGCCGCCAACAACTTTGAGCTAAAATCAGGCTTTATCCAGATGGTCTCCGCTCAACCATTCTTGGGACGTACCATTGATGACCCACATGACCATATAAAGAGATTCTTGCAACTCACTAACACGGTCAAGTTCAATGGTGTTCCACAAGAGGTTATCAGGTTACAACTTTTTCCCTTTTCTTTAGAGGGACAAGCCCGGCATTGGCTTGCTAAGGAACCGCCACAGAGTATTCTCTCGTGGACGGATTTGGAAACAAAGTTTATCAATTACTTTTTCCCACCCTCTCGGACTACCGCTTTGCGGAATGAAATCATAAATTTTGAACAAAAGTACGATGAGTCGTTCAGTGAATCTTGGGATCGTTTTAAAGATCTTTTAAGAAAATGCCCACAACATGGTTTTACCAAAGTACATCAAATTAATACTTTTTACAATGGTTTAAGCATGAGTAACCAAGATTCACTAAACAGTGCCTCGGGGGGTAATCTATTGGCTAAGACTTCCCATGCTGCTTGGGATATCATTAAGAATAAGTCTCGTGTGCAAACCAAGAGTGTTCGGACCAATGTCGCTAGTGCCAGCACTAGTGACAGCGACAAGCGACTTGACAAAATCACTACGCTTCTTGAATCGCTTGTCACCCACACCGTCAGCAACAACAACAGCAGCAACGCTAAAAATGCTCAAATCCATGCTGTTAGCCAACCATGTGAGATATGCGGGGGTCCTCATTCTTACACCACTTGTACCGCCACCCAAGACTACCCTGCTGAGAATGTGAATGCGGCATATGGCACCTATCCTCAACCTGCTTATCAAGCTAGACCTCAAGGTGACCGTAATTTGCTTAGCTACCGCTCCAACAACTATCTCTCACCACCTGGTTTACTCCTAACAACCAAAACCAACAACAAAACCTCAACCGACCTCCTCAACAACAACAACAATCTCGTGGACCATACATACCACCTCACAAACAGCAACAACCACCTCAACGAAATAACCAAGTTTACCAGCAACCTGCTTATCAACCACCCGCATACACTGCTCCTTCCAACCAAACCCCCGCATCACATCAAGACATTGGAACCTACATGAGGACTAACGATGTGATCGTGGATAATCTCCAACAGGAAGTGCGCAACTTGAAAGCAGACCTGATGAAACAAGGGAATGATCTGAGAGCTGATATGAAAAACACTATGGATAGTCAAACAAATGATTTAAGAAACATGATGGCTAGTTTCTTCCAAGGTAATCAACCCTCTTCTTCGGGTACTCTTCCGAGTAACACCGTTGCGAATCCAAGAGGGGAGATGAAAGCAATCACCACTCGCAGTGGCAAAGGTACCAAGGAACCCGAGCTTCCTATACCTCCACCGGTGATTATGACTAAGGAGAACGAGTCACTTGCTCCTATTCCTCATCCTTCTCCATCCCCAACTTCCCCACCTCCTACTTCTACCCCTCCTCCACCCAAGGATGTGAGTGATCCTATTCTTCCAAAGCCTTCCTCTTCTTCCAATATACCTTATCCATCTAGGTTAAGGAAAGAGAAGCTCAAAAGCAAGGACGATATTCAGGTTTCTAACTTTCTTAAAATGTTTAAACAACTAAATTTCAATATCTCCTTCGCTGAGGCTCTCGCTCACATGCCTAAATATGCGAAAATGTTTAAAGATCTTCTGAGCGACAAGGAAAAGCTCCTCGATATTGCCAACACCCAACTTAATGAGAATTGCTCTGCAGTGCTCTTAAGGAAATTACCAACCAAGCTTGGTGATTCGGGTCGTTTCTTAATCCCTTGCAATTTCCCGGGAGTAGAGAATTGCATGGCCCTAGCCGATCTAGGTGCCAGTATTAATCTCATGCCTCTAAGCGTTTGGAAGCAATTATCTCTCCCTGAGCTAGTCCCCACCAAAATGACTTTGTAATTAGCTAACCGTATGGTTGCTTATCCAGTGGGGATAGCCGAAGACGTCTTTGTAGGAGTCGACAAATTCACTTTTCCTGCTGATTTCGTCATCGTCGACTACGAGATGGACCCTCGTGTTCCCTTGATCGTGGGTCGTCCATTCCTGAGGACCGGTCGCACTCTCATTGATGTTGAAGCCGGTGAGCTTATCATGAGAGTGGGTGACGATAAAATCGTCTTCAACATGGGAAAGTTGTCTAAACAACCTTATTCATACGAGAGTGTTAATTGTATTGACGTTCTTGATGAGGCTTGTGAAGAACACTTCCAAAATGCTTGCAAAAGTATTCCTACCTCTCTTCCCAATGTTGAAACCGTTGCCTCTATTGATTCATCATTGTCTCTATTTGGAGATAGTGATTTGTTTTGGAAAGATCTTGAAGACACCATGGGAGATGTGAACTTAGCTACTGATGATTCTCCCACCGATGGGGATGAAGACATGAATTTCTTTGACAATCTTCTCAACGACGACAATCCTTCTTCTCCATCTCCCACGGTTATTGCTATCGATACTCCGACTTTGAAAACGCCTCCCGTCGGAAATCCTCCGGATTTATAACTTAAGGAGTTGCCGCCCCATCTTGAGTATGTATTCCTTGAAGAAGATAAGAAGTCGCCAGTCATCATTGCTAAGGACCTAAAGGAAGAAGAAAAAGCCCGACTTATCACCGTGTTGAAAGATCACAAGAAGGCTATTGCTTGGAAAATTTCTGATATTCGTGGAATTGATCCTCACTTCTGCACACACAAAATTCTCATGGAGGACGACTTTAAGCCCACAATTCAAAGCCAACGAAGGGTGAATCCAAAAATCCACGAAGTCATCAAAACAGAGGTTATCAAACTTCTTGATGCGGGTATGATTTACCCTATTTCGGATTCACCATGGGTTAGTCCAATCCATTGTGTGCCCAAGAAGGGCGGAATAACCGTTGTTCCCAATGAACACAACGAGCTGATTTCCACTCGTCTCGTTACTGGGTGGAGAGTTTGTATAGACTACCGCAAACTCAATGATGCCACGAGAAAGGATCATTTCCCTCTACCTTTTATGGACCAAATGCTTGAACGATTAGCGGGTAATGAATATTACTGCTTTCTTGATGGTTTCTCGGGTTATTTCCAAATACCCATCGATCCCCAAGATCAAGAGAAGACAACATTCACTTGTCCCTATGGCACATTTGCGTACAAAAGAATGCCTTTTGGCTTATGTAATGCCCCCGGGACTTTTCAAAGGTGCATGTTAGCTATCTTCCATGACATGGTTGAACAAACCATGGAAGTCTTCATGATGATTTCTCGGTCTTCGGGGATTCCTTCTCTTCTTGCCTTGCCAATTTGGAACGTATGCTTAAGCGGTGCGAAGACACTCGCCTAGTTCTGAATTGGGAAAAATGCCATTTTATGGTAAAAGAAGGCATCATGCTGGGACACAAGATTTCCAAAGCCGGTCTTGAAGTAGACCGGGCTAAAGTCAATGTTATCGCCAAGTTGCCTCCACCTTCAACCGTGAAGGGTGTGAGAAGTTTTCTGGGTCATGCGGGCTTCTACCGTCGATTCATCAAAGATTTTTCTCAAATCGCTCGCCCGATGACCCACCTCTTGGAAAAAGATACTCCTTTTATCTTTTCCAAAGAGTGTCTTGAAGCCTTCAACTCGCTTAAGGATAAGCTAACTAAGGCACCCGTCTTGGTTACCCCTAATTGGGAGCTGCCCTTTGAGTTGATGTGCGATGCTAGTGATTTTGCTATTGGAGCGGTTCTGGGACAAAGAGTGAACAAACACTTCCAACCAATCCATTACGCTAGCAAGACAATGACGGGGGCACAATTGCATTATACGACAACCGAAAAAGAGCTTTTAGCTGTTGTCTATGCTTTTGAAAAATTCCGCCCCTATCTTGTCCTTTCCACCACAATTGTGTATACCGATCATTCCGCGTTGAAGTACTTGTTGACAAAGCAAGATTCCAAACCAAGACTTCTTCGCTGGGTTTTGCTGCTCCAGGAATTTAAAATCGAAATTCGCGATAAAAAAGGAGCAGAAAACCTAGCCGCGGATCATCTCAACAGACTTGAGGATCCTTACCAAGGGGATCATCCGAACAAAGAAATCAATGATTCTTTTCCATTGGAGACCTTAATGTCTATAAATTCGAATTCTGATGAAACCCCGTGGTTTGCGGACTTTGCAATCTACTTGGCGGGTGGAATTCTCAAGGAAGGGTTGACGTCTCAACAAAAGAAAAAGTTCTTCACCGATATTAAGACTTACTTTTGGGACGACCCTTACCTATTCAAACAATGTGCCGACCTGATTATCCGCCGATGTGTTGATGGACCGGCAGCTTTAGAAATCCTTGATGCTTGCCACAAAGGACCCACCGGTGGTCACTTTGGTCCCAACTACACCGCCAAAAAAGTGTTTGATTCGGGATTTTATTGGCCCACCATCTACTGTGATGCTCACGAGATGGTTAAACGATGTGATGCTTGCCAAAAACAAGGCACGATCACACATAAAGACGAGATGCCTCATAATTTCATACAAGAATGTGAAATCTTTGATGTTTGGGGTATCGACTTTATGGGGCCATTCCCTTCATCTAAAGGAAACAAATACATCCTTGTAGCCGTTGACTACGTTTCAAAGTGGGTTGAAGCCAAAGCTTTACCTACTAATGATGCAAGGGTGGTTTGTAACTTTTTGAAATCGCTGTTCGCTCGATTCGGCGTTCCTCGTGCTATTATCAGTGACCGCGGGACTCATTTTTGCAACGATCAATTTGCAAGAGTCATGGCTAAGTATGGTGTCAATCACCGTCTTTCCACCGCCTATCATCCCCAAACCAATGGGCAAGCCGAGATATCCAACCGTGGATTGAAGCGAATTTTGGAGCGAACTGTGGGAGAGCATCGTGCCGCGTGGGCCGATAAGTTAGATGATGCTCTGTGGGCTTTCCGTACTGCTTATAAGACCCCGATCGGATGTACACCTTATCGTCTTGTGTACGGGAAAGCATGCCACCTTCCCATCGAGCTGGAACATAAGGCGCACTGGGCCTTGAAGTGGGCTAACTTCGACATCAACAAAGCCGGTGATCATCGCAAGATTCAACTAAACGAGCTCAACGAACTAAGGAATGAAGCTTATGAGAACTCGCTGATCTACAAAGAGAAGACGAAGATCCTCCATGACGCAAAAATCAAGAACCGAGAGTTCCACGTGGGTGATCAAGTCTTACTTTTTAACTCTCGGTTGAAGATCTTCTCTGGCAAGTTGAAGAGCCGCTGGTCTGGTCCATTCACCGTCGCCAAAGTCTTTCCTTATGGGACCATTTAGCTTTCTCAGCCAAATGGGCCTAATTTCAAGGTGAATGGCCAGCGTCTGAAGTTGTACTTTGGTGAGGACACCTCTCAGGAGGTGATTCCATCCCTCACCACGTTCCCCATGAACTAATTTTGGGTCGAGTCAGGCTCGTGACTCGGTTATCAAAAACAAGCGCTCCTCGGGAGGCAACCCGAGTATCTATCCTTTTATGTTTTAACCTCCTAAGTGTAGGGGGACCTGTATAGGTGTTTGTATTTGTATGGTGATGTGATTACAGGGATGAATGCACTCTTGGAACCTACAAAGAACCATGCTCCCGTGTTATCCGAAATCTGGTTCTATCTTTCAACTATCGTGATTCAATTTTCTTCATACTCACATTTGAAATTGATCACTTTAGTCGTCTCTTCCTTAACTCGAGTTAACCAACGTGCACAATGTCATAAGTGTAGGGGAAACTTTTCCCACATGCTTAAACATTGAGGACAATGTTTATCTTAAGTGTAGGGGGGACTTCTATCGAAGTTTTAAGTGGACTTTTCCATTAAAATGCCTTCATTTAACCAGAAAATCCTATTTTTCATCATTTTTCAAATTTTTTATTAACTTTGGCCATATAGTTGTAATTTTTAAATTTTTCTCGTTGCTTTCATATGTATATATCCCGCAATAAAGTCAAAAATATTAATAAAGTGGTGTGGCTAGTTTAGAAGTCCTCGACAAATTAGGCCCGTTGTGGAGGACGAGAAATGATAGAGTCAATTATAAGTCGGTATTCTTGCGCAAGCTCACTTGGTGTAATTATTTGCCCATTCTCCCATCACTTGCTAATAATTTATCTGCAATAAGTAAGGTCGTACGATTTGAAAGGTTACTTAGCTTCTAGCCCAAGATCGTTTAAAAGTTGCTCGGTAATGATAAGAGTTCATAGCCAAGGCATAACTTATGAAGCGGGGCGCGAAGATTGGCGAGTCCGAAAAGGCCCTAACAAGGCATGAGGATTCCATTTTATTGTTGAAGATCCAAAGTGATGTGAAAAGCATTATTCCCAAAATCGATATGAAGGATCAAGACTCATGACGAAAAGCAATCAACTCCCATAAAGATCATGGAGAAGTCTATCCGAAAAGACCCTAACAAGGTATGAGGATGAATAGATCCAAGTCCGAAAAGGAGGCGGATCGTTGTATCTCAAAATCCCAATTAGAGATTGAAGAAATAATCATGAAGTCGTGGTCAACAAAGTTGGAGTACCCCTCAAAAGTCTCCAAGTGAAGAAACTCTATTACGATGAGAAGACCATTATCTCAAGAACGTCTCTCAAGATATGAAGTATGAAGTACATGCCAAATATCGGCCCGAGAAAGGTCTCAAATCGCGAACCAAGTTATGCCAAGATATGAACTTTTTGATATCCCGAGAAGCAGTTTTAAGAGATTTTGTCCTTTAGCTAACTATTGATCTAATCGTCCTACTTCGCTTTCAGCCTAAATAAACTATCGAAATAAGTCCAAAAATGCATCTTCATGATCATTCTAAGACAAAAATAAAATATAAGAGATACACCTAGGAATAAGGGAGTTTAAGCATTTAATTAAGCCATGTGTGTGAGTGTTTGAATTGCTAACTTATAATAACAATGATCTCGTTTTTAAGCTTAGTTTGGGGAACGTGAAACTTGAGGGTGATAAATCTTCGCAGCACCGAAGCCCTAATGTAAGTCCTCGATCTCTTTGCAAGTTATTTCCACATAGCTATTTTCTATCCTTTTGTTTACTTTAAAGTTTTAATTTCTCTTAGTACTTTAATTTTTGTTTAGTAGTATTTTAATAAGGCCAAGGTTGATTGATTATGAGAAAAGTGTAAATGTGCTCTGTCACTAAGCATTGCATGAGGGCATGGCAATGGTTAAGTGTAGGGGATTTGATAGGTGTGAAAACACCCATCCTTTTACCACTTATTTCTGGCTAAAACAAGACCAAAACACGTATTTAATATCATTTGTTTGGAATTATGCGTGGTTTTTGTGTTATTGTGTTTTCAGAGTCAACCGGATGAATATTGAAGAAAACATGGGATTGCACGGGTTTTATCAAGGAAAAAGACTCAAGACGAAGTCTATTGTCCAAGAGATGCAAAAGATTTGAAGTCATTGTGCCTATTTGAAGATTTATCGAGGAATAGAGCCAAAGATGGAAGATTCATATATGTCGAAGAACTCGAGTCTATTAAATAAAAGATTATAAGACGAGTTGGAATTATTCACCGACACTTCTCAAATCCAAGTCGGAAACGTTTATCTGAAGAAGCGTGAAGACTTAAGAAGAAAGAAGAAAAAGAAGCCCAAACCAAAGCCCAATCACAAGCCCACCACCACAAGACACGCCTATATAAAGGGCCTTACTTCACAAAAATAAACACTTAGTCTTTTAGGTAGTTTTTAGTTTTAGAGAGAGAAAGTTCTAAACTTTCTCTCACTAGATTTCATCTTTTTCTCTTTCAAATTCAAACTTTTGTATCATCTTTCATTAATCAAGTTCAAGTTTTTTATCTTTTAATCTTTAATCTCATTCTTCCTTTCTTTTATTTTCATTGATTTTGGTACAAATCTCGTATGATCCGTGTTGTTCATCAATGATTTGTGCTTAAAAAGTTGATTTCTTTTTTATGTTTCCTTAAGTTTATACACTAATAAGCTTTAAGATCCTTGTTCTTATTGGCTTATTTGTTGATTTAACTTATTTACTTTTTAAAGTTTTTATGAAAAGTTCATCTTTTTATTGATTTGATTTAAAAGTTGTTTATTTTGAGTTTAGAAAAGTTGTTTTGAGTGCTTATTTGATCAGTATTTATTGGATTCGAGTTAGTTTTGGGAGTTGGCTTATTCTATAGCTTATTCCCTAGCTTAAAGTTTCGGATCAGCACCATTTTCGGAAAGGGCAAAGCCCTTTTCCGATTTGATCATTCCGACCAGCAGCACACCTTTTCCGATCGCTGTGATCGGAAAAGGGTTTTAATATTCCGATTGCCCTCAGTTTGGAGTATTCCGACGGTGAGTAGTTTTAGCATATTCCGATTGATGCCTTTTTACCATATTCCGATTTGTCCATTTGTTAGATATTCCGATTGGTACTAAGTTGAATATTCCGATTGTTGCTTAATTCAAACATTCCGATTGTTATTACTTTTGATCATTCCGATTGGTCCATTTTGCAACATATTCCGATCATTCGATCGGAATACATTCCAATTAGCACCCATTTTTTGGTTTTTCCGATTGAGTTGTTTTGCTATTCTCCGTTCTTACTTTCTTTTAGTAGTTTCCAATTAAGTTCTTATTTTTCACAAAGTTTTCCAAGTGTTAGTTTTTATTAAGTGTTCATTTATTTGTCTCATATGATCTTTAAGTTTCAAATCATTTACTTTTAAGCTCTTCTTTTAGTTTAATCTTTTAAAGCTTTAAGTTTACTCTTCGACACTTTTTTAATTGTTATTAGATTAAAATAGATAAACAAACCATCACCTTTTCATTAACCAAGAACAAATCATTCCACTTAGAGCCGAGATCAATTCGAGAGGATTCCGAGAGACATAATCTGAACCCATAGAAAATCCGAGTATCAGTGAACAAATTTAACAACTATTGCAAGCTGTATCTTTCTTTTACCTTGGCATCTTCACGACTTATTTTCTTGTGGATCTTAACAAACTAGCAGCCATCACAAATCGAACATAAACATCATGAACAGGTCTAGGGTTTTTCAAACCCAAAAAATAAATTTATGCATCAAAACCCTAATTTAGGGTTTGAAAATCAACAAATCCTATTCCTTCATGTGTTTTTGAAATCACAAACATCATCCTTTTCTGTTTTTAAAATCGATCTAGGGTTTAGGGGAAGAAACCCTAAATCTTATTTAATAAAAACACAATAAACAGAAATTTTAACCTTCCTCTGCAGCCAACTTCGATGATGTATATCTCCTTCATAGTTTCTCAGATCGAAGATCATCCCTCGTACGAGATTCAAGACACATATGCCAAGAACCTTCAGTATGAATTTCACGACGATCCAACGATTAACGAAGCAGTTATGCCTGTTTGAATATGGCTGCTTAGTAAGATACGAACTTAAAAACAAATACGGATTTTTTAAACTTTGTTCTTCGTACTTCAACTCGAACACCTTGTTAGTTCCTAGTATCGAGAGCCACCAGCTCTGATACCACTTGTTGATCCCAAACTTAGATCGATTAGCTTTGTGTTAAACGAGATTGAATCAAGATTAACACTTAGAGAAACTTTGTTGTATTTAACAATCTAAGTGTTATGCGGAATTAACACTTAGAACAAAGAACAAACAAACAAAGTAAACCAAACTTTCACTCTTGATTAATAATGAAACTTGCGTACAATGAAAGTTGTAAACCTTGTGAAAACTTATTAAAACTGATATATGACTATGAACCCTACGACCTCCTTTTATAACACAAGGAGTCGTGTACAAATGTTTACCTATCAACTATTCTAGGTAAAGATAATTATAGAAAATACAATATTGATCATATCTTTACTTCAAATATAAAACGTGTTGACTAAGTATTCCTATCAGTGGTTGACCATCTTCTTGTCAGTGCTTGAATATTTCTTGTTAGTGCTCATTTGTCAGCGCCTCGTTTACTTTTGTCAGCGTCCAAATTACTCTTGTCAGCATCCCAATGACTTAGCTCATTTTATTCCCAACAATCCTCCCCTAAACTTGATATCTACTCTAGTAATCAAGTTTCTGAATAAAAACTAAGTACAAGGAGGATTCTTACAAATACAAACTATTTCTTAATTAGATAATAAACAAATCTAATTAAATCCTTGCTAACATCACTAGTATAATCAACTTCCAACTGTATGGATACCATCATCTTCAAAACATCCTTAGACATAGGATATTCAGCATCAACCAAAAGGTACTCTGAAAACTTTGAGGTGCTAAGATGGTATACACCAGCAGCTGAATGTAGACGCCACTTCAAACCACTAATATCATCCAGATCCAACCAAATTGGATCAACTTCATTTGGATCAATCATTCTCTTGAAGGTTGTCCAAATCTTTATTCCATTTGCTGAAGAAGGCTCTTCAGCATCATACTTGATCTTCATCAACTTCCATAGATCTACCAAGTCTTCTCTATCCATACTTACAAATAATGAGATCAAGGAAGTAAAAGTATGTACCTTGTCACCATATCTGGTGATCACCCAGAAACCACTTGCATCTTCTTCATACTTGATTATTGGGTTTCTGAAATCCAAAGGTATTACTTCTGCCACATCTGAAGCCTCCAAAGGTGAAAGCTTTATACTCTTTCTAATCATTGCTTCACTTGGATTCAACCTATCAAGGACTGGAAATTCAATGGGAATTCCCTTCTTCACTGGACTTGGTATAATGGAAGCCCTCTTGATCTGCATATTCTCTTCAATTTCTTTTTTCCTTTCATCAGAAAGAAGTCTGATAGTGTTTGCCTCACGGACACGTTCCCAAATAGGATAAGCATGAAATTCCAACTCTTCAAAGGACAACCTCTTCAATATCTCATAGGTCCATCCACCTTGATGACACCTAAACAACATATAATAGAGCTCTCTTCTATCCCTTTTGAGCTCAGAAAGTACCTTGCTAGCCTTATGCTTCAAGATCACCTTGCAATCCTCTTGAACTCTCAACAGAATCTCTAAACCCCAAATTCGCCAAGTAAGTGACATGTCTGGATTCTCTGCAGTTGAATTTTCTCATGCAAAATACATCTCCACTACTTCAGGCATATCAAAATCTACCTTCATTTTCAACTCTCTCAGCTTTTTCCTAGCTAACTCATCCTCTCCATACTCTAACCTTTCTGGTTCTTTAATAATCATAACACTAGAACCAGAACGCTCATCATCATCACTACCATCCTTAACCCTCTCAATGGTAGTCTCTACCCTATCCTGTTCCTCTAATTGTGCATCCAAAACAGAATCAAAATGTACTTGAGCTGCATTCTTAGGTACTTGAACCTCTTCCATAATCCCTTTACCCTTATCCTTAGCTTCAATAGTTGGTAAAGTGAATGATGGTACCTGTGTAGAAATATATTTGATGATAACTGGTGGTTGGGATACACCAATCATACCTGCAAGTTTGTCAGCATCTGATTTGCTTTTATGAGCGCTCAAATTTTGAATGTCAGCGGCTGACTCTGTGACTTATTGCATCATCTCTACAAAAGAAAGTTTCTTGGGAGTAATCAAAGAAACAACCATAGCTGGCTTCTCCTTCAAGCTTGTCAAAGCCTCAGCTATCTCCACACTCCCATAAGAACCACCTTCTTGTGAGTCCTTTTCACTCACATGTACCTGTTCATCCTCCCCTTTAGAAGAATCCTCTTGCCTTCTTCTAGCATTGGCATCTTCCAGACCAACTATCCTCTCCCTCAATGACTTGAGTTCAAGGCCTTGACCTGTGATAACTTGTACAAGGTACGCATTCTGCTTTTGTAAGCTAATGCAAACCACCGTCAATTCCATTGCTGATAAAGGTTCCAATCTGCCCTCCTCTATCATGGGGATTTGACCTCCCAAAAGAGATTTATTGGGCATGGATGTGGTCTTAATGATGTTGGGACTGCCTTGACCTGCTTCTAAGCCAGTGTCAATAGTCCCAGCCCTACCCATTTCACCAACCACACTTGTGCTGGTGGTTCTCTCTGCTACATGGCTAGGACCACTAGAGGAGAACACTCTAGTAGTACTTTGGCGTTTCTCAAACCTATAGTCACGAGGTTCTGAAGATGAAGTGGAATAGGGGTCTGTTTGGGTTTGGGTGAGAATGGTGTCAGCGTTTGGATTGGCTGTGTCGGCGCCTGAAGTATGAGTGTCAGCGCCTGAGGGTTGTGGGTCAAGATCCATGTGTTGTGGTGATGGAGGGTGTTCATGTAGGGGGTCTGGTTGTGGTTGAGGGTGTGCAACTTCCTCAATGACAGCTAGCATAGCTGAGGTGAGGGGTAAGTCTCTTAATGGTGGGGTGTTCATGTTACCAAAAACAGTTTTCTTTTGCACATGGACCTCATAAAAGTCATCATGGTCCCTAAGACAATATCTTTGTTCATCAAAAACGATTTGTAAAAACCTTGGGTAAGAAAGAGTCATATTGTTACCCATGTTGTGACACATGCCATCAAAAATAATTTTAGAAAAATTAGACTGTTGCCCATTTGCAATACAAACAAGAGCACAACCAATAGTTCAATTGGTTTCATTGAAAGAAGAGAATTTGGGACTCAAACATTGTAGGATGACATGTATAAGGTACTTCCAGGTTGGGGAGAAATTGTTGCTTAGTATATTTATTTATAACCCCAACTGGGGGGCAAAGCATAACCCAAGTCTCGAAGCCCATCCTCTAGCTCTGCTATGGGAAGGGTTGTTATACCATCAGCATCATCAAGACGTAATGCTTGACGAATGAGTGCTTCAGTAACAACTCATTGAACCCCATGAACAGTAGCAACCAATGTAATCACTCCATCAATTGTTCTGGAACTAACAGTGTTCCAAAACTGTTTGATGTGTATGATATGGACAAGTGGAGTATGAGAAAGCGCATACCTTAGAGGAGAAGCCTTCAAATACCCAATCATCTGAGTGTATTGGGGGCGAAAGGTATTATCTTTTTCCAAATAAGCCACCATGTTGTGTTGGCTTCTAAACCTCAATTCCACAACAGCAGGTTTAAACTTTGATGCCATTTAGAATGTTTTTGAGAAAACTGTGAGATGTTAACAATGGAGATATGAAGGTTTGAGAATTTTAGAAGACAAGAAATAGTAGTTACCCTGTTTGAAAGAAAGAGCCAAATTTATAGGAGAAGAATGAACACACGATTGATTGAAATATGAGGCAGTTATATTCAAAAAGTAATCATCACAATCTTGAAAAATATATAACTTGTCTCATACATTAATTAAAAGTTACCAACTCGCTAAAATTACGGCCCATATTTTGTCAAAAATAAAAACTGGGTGGACCCTAATGTTTTTCAACGGTCAAAAAGTAAACATCAGCGTGTAACGACTATATTCTTGTCAGCGTTGAAATTTTGCAATGTCAGTGTTTAAATTGGTCTTATCAGCGTTTGGAAAGAAATCATGTCAGTGGCAAAAAATAAAAATAATTGAAAATAAAAAGACTTTAACAAGTAAGTTTACCCTAGTGAAGATAACTCTTAGACTGGAAATGACCATAGGGTGGCAAGCACTGTCCAATCATGCACACTTTAATAAGCAAGATAGACATAATTGTCCTCAAGTGTCTCTTGTTAACCAAAGTTCTTAACAATGAAGAAATCTCATATAAACTCTTTGTAACTTCCCAGGTAAGCCCAAGTAAAAAGTTAACCAAGTCTCCCAACCGACCAATCCCAATTCTAAGCCAAAACATCTTGGCAACGTGTACAGTATATCAACTTTGCATGCTACAGTGCCTCAAGAAATAGAAAATCTAATTCTTACTCACCAATGCACACAATCTAGAATTGTGATAAGAGTATTCTAAGAATACCCAAAAAGATAAAGGTTTACTAAACCTCCCCTTAAACTAGGATATACATAGTTGCAAAATAAAAATCATATGACAAAAATTTATTTCAAGATAGGAATGTAAACATTCCAACCATCATAAATAAACTTTGACACATTCCTCGGAAGCTCCAAAGATCCATAAGCAACTCTGTATCCAATATTACAATGCTCATAATGCCTGCATGATTAGATCAAAAACCACAAAACTAACATATTGCTGTCAGCGGCCATTTTAACACTTGTCAGCTAATAACTGTGGTTTTTGCCCAGTATGAAAATTTGTTCGTCTCGATTCAATTCGAATTGATTACCGGTTAAAAGTGTGATGCAGTCGTTCTTGGTGAATAAAAAGAAAATGTCGTTGATTATCTATAACTAATTAAAAAGTTAATGCGAAAAGGAAAAAGAATAAACTAAAAATGAATGACAAATAATAAAGAAACATAAAACAAGACGAATATTAAAAACTAAAAATTAAAAGGATATTAAAACGAATATTAAAACAAATATTAAAATAAACAATTAATAAAAGTAAAAGCGAAAATAAAAAAAATAAAAATAAACTTTTTGAATTAAAAATAAAACTTACTTAAATAAAAATGAAAGAAATTGGATTATAAAACTATTTTAAAAAGAAACGAAACAAATAATAAAACGTAAATTAACACGAAACAATTAATAAAAATAAAACTAAACGAAGAAATTAACTTTCGACTTGAAAATAAAGTTTACCTAATGAAAAAGGAGGAAATAAAACTAAAAGGGTACTTTAAATCTAAACGAGGCAAAACCTAAAGCGAGTACTAAATAAAAGATAAAACTTGAACTTTACGAAAAATATTAATTTTAAAAATAGACGCAAAATTCAACTAAAAGTACGTAACTTTCAGAATTATTATCGGAACAACTTTCAGATTAAACTAAACAATTACGGAACAAAATTGATTAATAAACAAGCAGGCAAGCAGGCTGCTCAAGCAGGCAACCTACCTGCTCAAAATGCCGCCAAAATGGTAAGCAACCAAGCAGGCTACCATGTCAATCTATAAACAGTTGTTCGGAAAGTTTCATTCTCTTATCCGGAATAATGGTCAAATTCCTTATACGGAATGTTTACTTTCTGTTATCCGGAATAAATTAATTGGCTTATCCGGAATTTTGGTTTATACGGAATACTATTAGTCTCACTATCCGGAATAATGTTTTGGGGATTATCCGGAATAAAAAAAATCTCTTACCCGGAATAAAAGTTTTGGGGGGCTTATCCGAAATAATGGGGTTTATAAAAAACACGGATAATAATAAACCGCAAATAAGCTAAAATCTAAAAATAAGCAAAATACTAATAAGCACTTATCTAAAAACTTAACCAAATCAATTTTAAGAAAAAGCTAATAAGCCAAAATTTAAATACTTTTAAAAATACTAAATAATAAAAATATTTAAAAACAACTTTTTATAAAATAAACTAATAAGCTCTTATCTAAAAACTTAACCAAACTGGTTTTAAGAAAAAGCTAATAACCCAAAATTTAAAAACTTTTAAAAACACTAAATAATCAAAATATTTAAAATGAACTTTTTATAAAAATTAACTAATAAGCACTTAATTAAAAATAAGAAAATTAACACAATAAGCACTAAAACACTATAAGCTATAAAAATCAAACACATAAAAACCAATAAACACAATCAATCAAAAACATCAATCAAACAAGAACATGATTAATTAAACTACATGATGATCAAAATTAAACAAGATTAAAAAGATTAAGAAAGGTAGAATGAGAATGATTAATTGAAAAAGCTTGAAATTAAGATGATTAAAGATTCAAATTACAAGATTAATGAAAAAGCTTGAAAAACATTAAGAAAATCTAGAGAGAGAAAGTATTAAGCTACTCCTAATCCTAAACTAATATACTCCTAATTTTCTCTAACCACCTCCTAATGACACATTAGGAGGGTATTTATAGGAGGAGTAAAATGTTGATGCTTTCTTCATTCTTTCTTCTTGTCTCGACTCGATTTAAATTCTTTGTCTTTCTCGACGTCGTCTCGGGATTTGTCGATATAAATTAAACTCGTCTTATAATTTTCTTCTTTAATTAGACTTGGTTCTTCGACTTCATTAAACTTTCGTCTTTAGACTTTTTCTTCGATAAATCTTCAGAATAGGTCTTGGACTTCCGTTCTTTTTGGACTCTTGATCTTTGACTTCGTCTTTTGTCTTTTTCTTCGATAAAAGCCCGTGAAAGCCCGTGTTTTCTTCCCTTTTCACATTTTGGTCCTAAATCACAACAAAAACATAAACCACGCATAATTCCGACTTTTACGATTTACGACATAAAATACACGTTTTGGTCTTGTTATTATTGGAAATAAGTGGTAAAAGGATTAGTGTTTTCACACTTATTAAATCTCCTACACTTGACCATTGCAATGCCCTCATGCAATGCATTAATTTCAAAGCACAATTTACATTTCTCATCATAAATAACCCACCTTGGCCTTTATTAAATACTAAACACTAAGGAAACTAAAAGATTGAAATATATACAAAACAAGTAAATAAATCAAAGACTTACATTGGTGTTTTGGTTGTCATGAATGTTCATCATCCTCAAGTTTCACGTTCCCCCTACCAAGCTTAAAAACGAGATCATTGTTATTATAAGTTAGCAAACTAACACGAACTCATGTGGCCCAGTTATTTACTTAGACTCCCTTATTCCTAGGTGTATCTCTTATATTTTAAGTTTGTCTTGAATGATCACGAGGATGCATTGTTTGACTTATTTCGATAGTTTATTTAGGCATAAAATAAAGTAGGACGATTTAATCAATAGTTAGCTAAAGGACAAAATCTTTTAAAACTGCTTCTCGGGACCTAATAAAGTTCATATCTTGGCATAACTCGCTTCACGATTTGAGACCTTTCTCGGACCGATATTTGGCATTGACTTCATACTTCAAATCTTGAGAGACGTTCATGAAATAATGGTCTTCTCTTCATAATAGGAATTTCTTCACTTGAACTTTTTGAGAGATTCTTCATATTTGGACCACGACTTCTTCATTTTTCTCCAATCTTCAGTTGGGATTTTGATATAAAACGATCCCCTCCTTTTAGGACTTGGATCTATTTATCCTCATACCTTGTTAGGGCCTTTTTGGATAGACTTGTGCATGATCTTTTGGGGAGTATTTTCTTTTCGTCGTGTGTCTCGATCCTTCATATTGATTTTTGATAAATGATTCTTCACACCACTTGGGATCTTTAGCAACAAAATGTAGCCCTCATGTCTTGTTAGGACCTTTTCGGACTCGCCAATCTTCGCATCCCGCTTCAATAAGTTATGCCTTGGCTATGAACTCTAATTAATACCGAGCAACTTTTAAACGATCTTGGGCTAGAAGCTAAGGAACTTTTCAAATCATACGACCTTACTTATTGCAATTAAATTTTTTAACAAGCGATGGGAGAAAAAGCTCCTAATTAACTCACATAAATTCATGAAAGAGTACCAAACTTATAATTGACTTTATCATCTCTCGTTCTCTACAATTTAAAATCTCAAGGAATGAGATTCGTGGATGCTTAGCCTATTAAATCAGAGTTTTAGGTTTTCAAGTCATCTATAGGATCTTGCAAATTCTTAGACTCTTTCAAGTTTTAGAATTCGCATTTTAAAGTTCCCTTGATAAACGATTTTCTAGGATCAATTATAGGAACTTGCGAAAAGTTCTTGTTCTTAACCCATAAAAGTTAAGACTTTCGCGTTTTAAATTTCCCTATATATAAGCCTAGCAAAACTTGACTTAAACACGTTAAGGATACTAGCTAGAGTAAACTTAGATAAGTAAACTCGTGTTGAGTCAAAAGATTCACAACGTTTAAAATTAAAACCGCTTTATTAAAAATTTTATTTTAGCAAGGAAAGTAAATAACGATAACAAAGGAAAATAATACTATACTACTAGGCCAAAATAGATTAAAAATTTTGAAAAATGTCAAAAAATCGATTTTCCGGTTAAAATGAGGAAAAATACAAGGAAAATCCCACTTAACTTCGATAGAAGTCCCCCATACACTTAATATAAAGATTGTCCTCAATGTTTAAGCATGTGGGAGTAAACTCCCCTACACTTAGGACATTGTGCACGTTGTTTAAATCTTGCTAAGGAAGAGACAACTAAAGTGATTCCTATTTTAATATTGAAAAATATAAAATAGAGAATCAAAAGAGTTTAGGATAAAACCGGGAAGATGGGTACAAGGAATCACGGGTCGTCAAAAGTCATCAAGAATGTATCTCTGAAAGCTCAAATCCCTACACATGATAAGAAAGAAAACAACAAACACATACTAGGGTCTCCCCCTACACTTATTAGAAATAGAAAGATAGATAATCGGGTTGCCTCCCGAGAAGCGCTTGTTTTTGTTAACCGAGTCACGAGCCTGACTCGTCCCCGAATTAAATGGTCCATGGGGAAGCCTCAAATGTAATACCGAGATCAAAGACCTTGTCCTCGTTCCCGGAGGACATTAATAAAGTAGAGGCCGGAGGATAAGTCTTAAAGGGTAAAAAAGTCCTCTCAACATACGAAAAGTTCGTGAGATCATGATGCACGGGAGGTGGGGTGGGTAAAGGAAGCACATTGTCATCCCCCAAAGACAATGGATGATCACTGAGCGGCAAAGCCGTAAAGGTGTCAATCTGAAGAATTGTGATAATCTTATGAATCAATAAGGTGGGTTGATGTTTCTAGAGAGAGAAAGTTAGTGAGAGAAAGTGAGAGAGAATGTGTGTTTTTATTAATATGAAAGTGAAACAACCAAACAACCCCCTTTCAATGGTGGAAAGGGGTATTTATATCCAAGCCACTAATGGACTTGGGCCGACCCATGACAAGCCCATGGGCCGGTTTAACTTAACAAAGTAAACAATCATTAACTACGAGCTATACAACATTCAATAATATCAGGGAGTGACCGATACTTCTAATATACGTTAAAAACGTATTTCTAACAATCTCCCCCTAAGGGAGGTCACTCCACGTTACACAGTTCTAAACCTAGCATACTATACTAAGTCTTCGTTCTTCAGCTCGTAGTTTTTTCTTCTTTTCTTTTTGTTGTGAATATGTTGATTTGATCTTTTAGGCTTTGGCTTGAGAGCATTGTTCTTTTGACCAATCACGTGCGATCTTTGCCTTCTTGTGAATCTTGCCTCCTCGTGACTCCATGTTCCACACAATTATGTTTTTTTGTTGAATTCTTGAAAGCTTCAGAGTTTGGTACAGCGGAAGACTTCATTTTGTACTTTCTTGAATTTTGTTGAACTTTGATGCAGAAAAACATAAGCATGTGGGAACGACTTTAGCTGGTACACCGCAACGCCACCGTCTTCGTAGCAACATAATAAGACACGAATGAAATGGCTTAGAATATTTCATTCTAAATCGGTAGCGTTTTACCTCCGGTCGGTGAAGACCGTTGGACGATATTAGATATCGTACCTGTGACGGATAGTTTCAATTAAGTAACTTCCTGACAGGATTTCGCGGGTAAACCCGTTCTCTTTATTCGACGATCACTAAGCTTGACTGCGAACATAAAGAGTGAATCACTTGGATAAATTATCCTTGTGATTGAAACCGTCAATTCATGAAACCTGGAACAAGTGAATTTCAATTAAGATTTTCACCATCGTTGCTTTCCAGTTATCACGAGCTTGATTCATAAAGAATCTTGCACGTCACCTACCAAGTGCTTTTTGATGTTAACACTAGAAGGATTTCCACTCGTCAATGTGAACTCTAAAGAGTGTCACTCTAAGTGTTCTGGCAAGATCATACGATAATGCGTAGAGGCCTGGAACGAGTTTAAGTTCAATTAAGAATTAAACTACTGCTTCTTTCCAGTTTTCACAAGATTGGTTCTTAAAGAACCGCACGTGTCACCTACCATGAGCTTGTTTGATGTTGGCTCAAGCAGGATTTCCATCTTCATTGTAATACTTGCGTATCACTCGGATGTTCTGGCAATATTACAAGAATACTGCGTAGGACTCATAAAGATCTCTTACTTTTCACAGTGTGTGAGAAAGCAAGGAATAAATGGAAAGTGTCCTAATGAGACTTTTGATGATCTCGTGGCTCTAGACTCGATAGTGCGTTTTGATTTAGTGAGCGATGGCTGGAGAGGAGTGCCACCTATTCAATATCAGTCTATTCGGAGTGAATAAACCAATAGATAACGTGTTGATCTCCGTGTGATTAAAACAAATACCTTTTGAGAGATATTTGAGTTAGATGGGAAGGGTTGTGCATTGCATCACTGGGTCCATGATATCTTTCTTCAATATCGAGAATCATTAACAAATGATCTCAATAGCATATGTATTGACCCGGTTTCTGCCTAAAGTTGTAAGGAGGGCTTCTTTCTTTACACCCTTTATCTTTACAATTCTTTTTCATTCTTCAACCTCTTCAATGCTTACCAATACGTCATCACTAGCACCTTGTTGTGATTGTTCCAGTGCTAGCTTAAGTACTTGGTCGGCATTCAGCTTCGTTCACAATCATTCTCCATCTTTCCTAGGACTTCTAATTCTATCTAGGGAATTGTCCTTGGGAAGATTCCATCGGTTCTGATGAATCATTGGACAAATACTTATACCTACCACCCTTTTGTCACCACATCCATCGTGAATTAAGTGTGTTGTGGGTAGGTATTGTCACCATGAAAAATCCTTGAAAATCACTTAAGACACTTGTGATATATAATCAAAGTTTTTGTGCCTTAAATGTTTTGTTCATCAAAAACGCTCCCCCTTAACACGTGCTTTACACATATTAAGTTGGATTATCGTTAAGTCTTTTTCATCTTTTAGCCAAGTATCGTTTAAGTCTCCTTAATCCCATTTTCTCCCCTTATCTAAAATGTTAACCATTAATATTTGGGATATTGAATGGATTAACCGGTCTTTGGGTAAAAATGAAATCAATGTTTGGCCATAGAACATATTAATGCTCCCCCTTAAATCAATAAGGGTTAATTGTAGTGCTTTAGTATGACATATTTTGAAAGATTTAGAATCTCGTGAGAAATTCTTGAAAAATTATCATACCTTAACACTACATTAAGCCGTAAAAGCACAATATTCACAAAATTTACATATTCACAAATAAAACCAATATAGAGTGGACCTGAGATGTACGACCCATTAGATGGATCGTTGCAGTAACTTGTAGTGCACTCTATATGGTCTACCACCAACGAATCTTTCTAAGCTCCTCATCAATCTACGTTCCCTGAGCTTTTCATTAATCTTCTTGATCACATATGTAGCCATTTTCCGATAACCCGGATGCCAATCCTTAATCATTTCTGGTAATGTCCCACCAGAATTGAGATGCTCTAATTTGTCTTTGACGAGTAAGAGAGTCCCATCACTGTACTTATGAAGCTCAGCTACCCTCATAAACTTCATGATCCCACGACTGTTCATGTAGAAAATCCCGCACATCGGAACGGTCGTGCCGGTACAGGGACATCTTTCGACATGTTGAGGTAGAACTTGATTCATTGGACGGGTCATGTTAAGCTTCCTTTGGTAGCTTTCAACTCCCAATTGAAGATCTTCAACTCGTTTCTTGATAACAACGCTTCGTGTGAACATACGAAGTGCTGTATTCAAGGCAATGATTTCTTCACGAGTAAGATGGGTAACTTGATCACGGGTCATCATAAGCAACATGTCTTCGATATCTTCAAGGCGAAGGATAGAAAAATCTCCCTGCTGTATCTTGTATTCTTTGTCATCCTCCCTTTTTAGGCGAATCTCCGTCACATGATGATAGCCATTCTTGGGTTCAATCTTCAGTCCCAAAATACTTGTGATGCGAAGATTGGATTTGACAATACTTCCTGAGTTGAACAAGCAACAACCTCTGTACGCCCTTCGCAAGCGCTCGTCCCAATGCGATGCTCCTACAACAGCATACATATCATACTTTCGGGTTACCTGTGGAACCCAGAGGCGGTTTACCTTTTCCTCGATCCAGGGTATTGTCCCCCAATTAGCAGCTTTCAACAAAGTCAGGAGGTCGCGTACTTGGATGATCCCTTGAGGAGATACTCAAGATCATAGGTGACAAAGAAGTCAAGAGCAATTTGATTATCTTGAGAGGGATCAAGTGGAGGTGGAGCTCTTTCTGACTTATGAAGGCCTGGCCTTTGAACGGTATTGAGAGCTTTCAGGACCTCGTCAGCATAATACTCGTACTCCATGCGGCTTAACCTGGTTTTGGCGTGAAGTCTCTTGTCCTTTAGCGCTCTCTTCACCAAAGACGGAGTGACTGAAGATTTGAACTCATGAGCCCAAAATGCACACAAGTCTATCGGACTACGGATACGGAGATATAGAACATCTCTATCAGCGTCTGTGATTGGATCATATTCAGCAGCTACCATGATCCAAGCTTGTGGCGGTGCAGTTTCATCAATCTCCAATGAATCCGCCCAGTCCCGTGTGCTTGACTCGGGAACAGTAGATTCTGGTTCTTTTTGCAGAGGAGTAGAAACATGAACACTTGCTGGTTCTGACTCAGGTATTTCAGTGGTGTCATGAATAGCAGAGTGTTGTGCAGATTAAGGTTCAATAACTGGTTCTACAATCACAGGAGCAACCAAAGAACTAACAGGATTAGTGGTAACAGGTATAGAAACAGAAACAGATGTACCGGGAATCGATGATGTAGTAGCAGCATTCACATCATGGCGCCACTTGGTTCGTCCTGACTCTGTATATCGGGCAGCATCTTTCTGAGACTTGGTACCAGACTTGGATGGTTTCTTTTTGCTGGCAACCTTGTCCCCCGTTTCATCGTCATCAGACTGATCAGGCTGGTCATTGTTACCGCTATCCCTGTTTTTCGTTGTCACCATCATCCTCATCATCATCCCCGTTGCTACCCTTATCACTCTCCTCATTTTGATCACCACCATCACCATCATCATCATCATCACCATCACTACCTTTGTCTTCATCTTCTTCACCATCATCCTCTTCTTCACCATCACTCTCCTCTTGCTCACTATCTTCCTTTTCCTCCTCATCCAAGATGTTGTAAGGTACCACACTTCCAAATGTCTTAAACAACCGATCATCCTCCAAGATAGCTTCATTGAGTGCTTTGTAGAGTGTCCGCTGAATTTTAGACTTGTCAAAAGATCCAACTTCCTTCATGCGAGCTTTGAGGATCTTCTTTAGTTCAAAATCTGTTAAGTCATATGCAATTTTGTAGGCTGACTTGGAAGGGTTGGATGACTTAATCATCAACTTATCAACCGCAAGTTTCCTCATCTATTCACGCAACTTTGGCATAAGAGACTCAACAGATTCATTCACTCTCTCTAAATGGAAGCTTCAAGTGTTTCTTTCTGCTCCTTATATTTATCCTTTAAGGCTTGAAGTCTTGCCATTCGTGCTTCACTCCTATCAGCTTCAGCCTGTTTGACCTGAGCAAGTTGTTCTGCATGAGATTTACGTGTCAACTCCATCTCTGCAGTGAACTTAGCTAGCATCTCTTCTTGGGCTTTCTTGGATGCCTCTTCACTTTGCAATCGTCGAAATAGCTCTTCTCGAAGTCGAGCCATCTCTTTTCTTTGAATGTCCATGTGTTTATCCATCATTTCTGCCATTACGAATGCAGTCACTGAAGATGGTACAGGGCTACTCTGGGATGGTTGAAAAGGCACGGTTGTGATTACAGTACTCATGACGGAAGTAGGTGGAGGTGGAGGGAATGGTAGTGGTGTTGGCACCGGTCGTGTTGGTAAAGGCTGGATTGGTGGAGGTTGAGTTACGAGAGGCTGTGTAGTTACAATGATTGTTGTAGCACCGGACTCCTTCTCAACCCTCGGTGGATGTCTCCTTTGATGCTGAGTAATGTTCGGGTGATCCAAACTCTCTAATGTCATATGGCTCCTCGTATTCTTCTTCAACATCTATCTGTGCACCCGAACCACTACCGCCTGTGTCTCTCCTACTCTTTTCAATAGCCTTCTTCATTAACTTTTTCTCAGTCTTGCGAGTTAGCTCGAGAGTAGGATCGTCATCAACATCTTCTTCATCGTGAAGAACCAACTTGTCAGCCGTGCTCTTACCCTTCTTAGCCTCAGTCTTTTTCTTCTTGGTTTTGGGTTCAGATAAAGCAACTGTTTGCTTGCGTTTACCTTTACTCTTGTCCGTAGTAGACGAGTCTTCTCCTGTCTGAATGCTTGCTTGTTGGTTCTTGATTTCTATTAGCAGTCGCTTGTAATCAGCATAAGCTATAATCTTATCTGTCAGGAGATGACCGGGAATAGGACCTGGAATAACAACATTGGAGTGACTTTCTTGCCTTAGGTCCACCAGATCATCAACATCCTTTGTGTGGTGACGACTACCTGCACACTTATCAATAGACGCATCGTTTTCCATAAAATAATGTATGATTAGCTTTATGAACCTAGGGTACTGGTAACCTTTAGCCTTAGTCTTCGTGTTTGTAAAGAGTTGATAACTAAACTCGTCCCACAACAATGATGCATAATCAATATTAATACCTTTGAACATACCATAGAACATATTGATGATTGGCGGACGCACATCATCATACCCAGTCATTTTGGGTGTGAGACATCGGCTGAGAATACCAAAGATTGCTCTCCAAGGTTGACCCACTTTGGCTGTGGTAAAATCAGACACTATTCGTAAGTCCGCACATCCAATATCAGAGAACATCGCCATGAGCTCGTTCTTGGTCGGGTTCGCTGAGAATGTTGTACCTTTGGGTGACTCTCGAAAACCAAAGATCTTGCGGAAGTCTGACACGGTGAGAGTCTGTTGCTTGTTGTCCAGGAAGAATGTGATCTTGTTTGACGTCTTCTCTTTGGTTGCCCAGAATTCGTACATGTAGTCGAAGGGTACCGAAGCACTACCCATTAGCGCATTCTTGAAGTGAGAATTGTCAAGAATGGCTGAACCTACCTTGAATCCAGTGTGAGTGGAGTTAGAGACCTCCTTCAACCGGTAGTTGTTTGGAATGAACTTGAGGGTTTTGGCTTCGGCAATGGCTGCTGCTCTAGTGTCTTGTCTTTGTTGCACGGTTGGGTTAGTCATTGTTTCTGCTTAAGATAAAACATAAAAGTTGATACATACAGATATGAATACCATTATGAATTTATACCTAAGCATATGACATAATCCCTTAAGCATTGAAAACACTCAAACATTTAACCAGTTATTAAGCAAAAACACCTTCATTCGGAATAAACATCTCATCCGGAATAAACACTTTATCCGGAATAAACACTTCATCCGGAATAAACACTTCATCCGGAATAAACACTTCATCCGGAATAAACACTTCATCCTGAATAAACACTTCATCCGGAATAAACACTTCATCCGGAATAAACATTTCATCCGGAATAATTGTTTCATCCGGAATAATTGTTTCATCCGGAATAATTGTTTCATCCAGAATAAATTGTCTATCCGGAATAAATTGTCTACCAGAATAAAATGGGCTATCCGGAATAAAATGGTCTATCCGGAATAGACAGTCTATCCGGAATAAACAGTCTATCCGGAATAAACAGTCTATCCGGAATAAACAGTCTATCCGGAATAAACAGTCTATCCGGAATAAACAGTCTAACCGGAATAAGTGGTTTATCCGGAATAAACGGTTTATCCGGAATAACATGATTCATCCGGAATAATCTTGAACTTTGGTTCATCCGGAATGTTTTTGCAAAACGGTTCATCCGGAATAACTTATCACCTTGCTCATTCGGAATAGTCTTAGAAAAATGTTTCTATCCGGAATAACCTAAACATGTTCTTGAATTATTTAATCTAAGTGCATGTGAGTGTTTTAAAGCATTCTAAGGCTACACAATTCGTTCTAATCTCATTCCGAGTGAAACCCACTTAAAACCCTAATCAATTAAAGCCTAATTATCTATAAACCCTAATTAGAGCACTTTAATTAAATCGAATTAATTAAGGGATTAACAATGAATTAGATGTTATGATTAATGATGTACGTACCTTGTAAACTGAATGAGACGGATATATAGCAAGAACTACGATTAAGAGAGCTTGTGTGTGTGTTTTTAGGTGTGTTAATGGCGGAAAGGAGAAAACCATAAAGAAGAAAAGAGAAAGAAGGAAAGAGAAGACGGGGGGGGGGGGGGGGGGGGGGTTGACTTGGTCAAAACTTTTCACAAGTTTCAAAGTTGCCACTTTTAACCCTTTCATTTTAAAGTCTTGGTCACTTAATGTCCCCTATCTTTTTGTTTTTCTTTTCTTTTCCTTTTCTTTTCGTTTCTAGTCACTAACCATCGTTAAACTCCCTAACCATCGTTAGATTTAACCACCTTAACCTATCTTAGCGATCACACAACTTAACTATTCACGACAAATCACGAACGAATACAAGACGAATACCAAAGCAATTCCAGTCATTAACCATTTAGCCAAGTAATTTTCCTCGAAAACTTTTGAAGACCGTTTTGATGACGAAGACGATTTAACATTTTCTACCCCTTAAACGATGACCCGTTTTCTAATGAAAGAGCTGTATTCATTGTTTAACGAGGCACATGTTGATGAAAACATTTTCCAATTAATGTTTTGAAAAGATTGATTCGTGGTGGCAATAAGATTTCTCTTATTTAAACAAAATAATGCACTGAAACGTACACTAACTCGTGTTAGACCAAGTTATAAAGTAAACTTGATCCCTTTGTATGATTTGGCTTGTAAATCATACCCGGGAAAATTAATTCCCGTTGTGAGCCAACGTTTTCCAAGGAAATACGTGACTTTAATGCGAAAAACGGGTTGCAGTCTGAAATAACTACAAGCCATAATGGGCATGTTTTAAAAATGTACAACTTTTATACGGACTCTATTTATGGCGCCGTGTCAATATTAATCGACATTTCTAAAGCCGAAAATATTACCGTACTAAAAGACATGCCCGATTTAAAAAGACGAAAATATTTTTGGATTTTCTTGGTTTTATATTTTTTATGGTTTTTGTAGGTTCTATATTTTTTATGGTTTTTGTAGGTTTTATATTTTTTTATGGTTTTTGTAGGTTTTATATTTTTGTATTTTTCTTTTTGTGGTTTATATATATACGATAATATACATGATCACGATCAAAGGATACGCATGAATAGTTTACCACCACTATTCTGCTGATTCTTCTGACAACTCTTTGAGAGTCGCTGGAGAGAAGGATTTCATGCCAAGCTTGTCGATCAAAAACACGATTCGTCCTCGATCTAAGGCTTTTGTGAACATATCTGCCAGCTGATACTCAGTGGTGACAAAATACAGCTCGATCACTCCATTTTCCACTTGCTCTTTAATAAAATGGTAGCGAATGTCAATGTGCTTGGCCCGGGAGTGTTGAACGTAGTTGCAGCAAAGGGCAATGGCGCTCTTGTTGTCACAATATATCGGGATTTTGTTGAATCCAAGATCGTAGTCAGTTAGTTGTGATCTCATCCAAAGGACTTGAGCACAACAACCGGACATGGCAATGTATTCGGCCTCCGTGCTTGAAATTGCAGCGCTTTTCTGCCTTTTTGAAGACCAACTAATCAATCTGTCTCCAAGGAGTTGCACAGAACCAGAAGTGCTACGCCTAGTGTCTTGACACCCAGCATGATCGGCATCTGCATATGATATTAAAGCAATAGAGGAATCTTTCGGATACCATAGACCACGATGAAGTGTTCCTTTGAGATACCGAAAGATCCTTTTAACAGCATGTAGGTGCTTTTCGGTAGGCCGAGCTTGATACCGGGCACACATGCATACGGCAAATTGCAAATCAGGCCTGCTAGCAGTCAGATAGAGAAGGGTGCCGATCATCCCACGGTAGAGTTTCAGATCGACAGCAATCCCATTCCTATCTTCATCTAACTTGGATTTCTCCACCATTGGAGTATCCACGGGGTCACAATTTTCAAAGTTATATTTCTTTAATGATTCTAGAGCATATTTGGATTGATTAATAAAGATGCCTCTGGGATTCTGAGAAATTTGTAATCCTAAGAAAAATGAAAATTTTCCCATCATTGACATCTGAAAGCGTGTGGACATTATTTTCTCAAAGCGGTTTGACAATTCTATGTTAGAGGCAGCAAATATTATATCATCAACATAAATTTGTACCAGTATCATGTCGTTGTCTTCCTTGAGAGTGAATAGAGTGGGGTCCACCTTGCCTTTGGAGAAGCCTTCCGACATAAGATATGTTGAAAGAAGATCATACCACGCGCGTGGAGCTTGTTTCAACCCATAAAGAGCCTTCTTAAGCTTGTACACATGATTAGGAAACTCCGTGCTAACGAACCCATTCGGCTGACTAACATAAACTTCTTCCCTTAGTTCACCATTCAAAAATGCCGTCTTCACATCCATTTGATAGACGATCATGTTCATATGAGAAGCATACGCAAGGAAAAGTCTAATAGCCTCCAATCGTGCAACCGGAGCAAAAGATTCTTCAAAGTCGATACCCAAGGCTTGTTTGTATCCTCTAGCAACCAATCTAGCCTTATTCTTCAAAACTCCACCCATCTCATCGAGTTTAACCTTATAAACCCACAACAAAGTAAGGATGTTAACCTTGTCAGGGAGAGGAACTAATTCCCATACTTCAAGTCTTTGGAATTCATTTAGTTCCTCTTGTATGGCTTCAATCCAAGATGATTGAGTCATAGCATGTTGCCAGTTTTTAGGTTCAACTTCGGAGAGAAATGCATCAAAATAGAAATAGAGTGCACTCTCTTGTATTTGATGGCGTGTCGAGACTGGTCGATCGAGACTTCCAATAATATTCCTAACTGGGTGATCTTTTGTCCATTTGGTGCTGTGATTTTCAATCCGTGGTGGTCTGGAGTGAACGATTTTAGGAGCTTCTTCTGAGGTAGACGCGGCTGAAGGATTTTCAGGTATCGGTATACCAAAGAATGGAAGCTCTTGTTGGTGAGCATATTCCAAATCCTGATCAACAGAGTCCTCTTCAACATCATTAGGCACAAGTAAGGGTGAAGATTCAGGTGTAGTTTGAGAATTACTTGGTGAAGGTGCATCCGGTTCAATGTTAACTGAAGATGCATTTGATGAAGCTTCATTAGCTTGAGCAACAACTTCAGGGATTGGAGCTATCACTACAGGTGCTGGAACTTCATCATTTGGGGGATCAAAGAATTCATCAAACAAAGGTTGAAATAGTTCATCCCACTCGGGCCTTGTAGGTGGTATAAATGATGCAGAAGTAGGATTATTGGGAACTAATCCGGAACTAATAGCACCGGTTCCCATCTCGTGAAGCGCGGGTTCAGAGCTGCGTTGCTCAGAAGCCATCGCTGTCAGCTCATCAAAATCTGCGTCCATAGTTTCTACTATCTTACCAAGACGACGGTTGTAAATTCGGTATGCTTTCTTGGAGGGTGAGTAACCAATGAAAATACCTATATCGGCTTTCGGTTGAAGTTTGCCCAAATTCTCACTATTAATGTTTGGATAACAAAGAGCACCAAACACATTAAAGAATGAAACATCGGGTTTACGATCATGTAGAAGCTCGTAAGGTTTTTTTCCATGGCGTTTCCGAATGATAGAGCGGTTTTGGGTGTAACATGCAGTAGATACAGCTTCTGTCCATAGGAATAATGGAGCGTTCGCATAAATCAGCATAGTCCTTGCAGCTTCCATAAGCGTACGATTCCATCTTTCAACGACACCGTTTTGTTGTGGAGTACGTGCAGCGGATGTTTCATGTGAGATACCAACTTCTTCATAGTAATCACGAAGAGTCTGGTTGACGAACTCTGTTCCATTATCAGTACGAATACGCCGGACAGTAGTATTTGAACGTACCTGAATGAATTTCAGGAAAGTGATGATAGCCTTCGGTGCTTCATCCTTTGTACGTAGAAATTTAACCCATGTAAACCTCGAAAAATCATCCACCATAACAAGGATGAATTTCTTACCACTCACACTTTCGGTTCGCATTGGCCCACAAAGATCCATATGCAAAAGATGAAGTTTTTCTTGATTGGTGTCTTCAGCTTTGGGCTTGTATGATTTCTAGGTACTTTTCCCCCTTGAACACGCGGAACATAAATGATCCTTGTGAAATTTGAGCTTTGGAAGACCACGAACTAATTCGTTTTTAGCCAAATGATTAATAGCATCAAAATTGAGATGAGGTAATCTGTGATGCCATAACCATGACTTGGTCTTAGATGCTTTGGAGAGAAGACATACTGGAGAGGCGACCATCATGTCTTGTAGGGACAAAGTGTAAAGATTTACACCACGAGACCCCTTCAACAAGTCTTTTCCTTCCAAATTGCGGATGAAACAAGTGTGTTGTCGAAAAGCAACCTCTAGGTTGGAATCACAGAACTGTCCTACTGAAAATAAATTATGACCAAGACCTTCTACATAGTATACCCTTGAAATCGTAACATTTCCAATCTGATATTCACCATACCCCATTATCTTTGCAATATGATCATTACCGAATTTAACCGTTCCAAGAAACTTGCTGACGAAATTTCTGAGCATCGAGCGATCTCCGGTCATATGCTTTGAGCAACCGGAGTCCAAATACCAGAGGATGATTTGGACCACCTGAAAATAACACCAGACGAGGACAATGTATATGTTTCGGAATCTGAATGTTCCTTGTTATGAGCAGGTACAGATTTAATGATCTTAGATTTGCTAACATTAGGTTTCTTAGATTTCCTAGCCTTCTTCCTAGTTGGTGGTGTAGATTCAAGTTGGCTTAAATCCTGAGGTATTTCTTCACTGATAGGCACTATAGTGGGGGCTAACCTAATTAAAGGGCGCGGTTTCCATACTTTAGTGCTAGTGTGCCTAATTAAAGGACGCTGAGACCTAACCTTAATGGATGCATTCCTAGTTAAAGGGCACATTTTTCCATCTAATGTAAAGGTCCTACCAGTGGGACGCCATTGCCATCCAACTTGGGTACGAGTTCTCCCAGTTGGCTTCCATTCAAGATCATTCCTAATGGCATTCATTTCATTCACATGATCAATAAGACACAAATCATGACGTTGAGAAAACATGCATTCATTACAATTCCAACATTTCAAATTAGAATTCACAAATGGTTTAGGCTTCTACACAGGCGCAGAGCTTTTAGTCTTAGCAACATGATTCTTTTTATTTAAATCTGAAATAACATTCCTAGGGTGAGCTTCTACTTTCTTCTTGATGGTACTACTAGTGGAGGGCTTGATCCTATCTTTATTGACTTGCGATCCTTTAGCCTTAGTAGACTCTTTTACTCCTGTAGAAGGCAAAGTGGGAACATTAGCAACAGATTTTAAAGGTGCCTTAGTTGATGGTGCCAATGACGGTTTTGCTCCTGGGGTTTTATTGAATGGAGTTACAGCAATGGGTCGATTAGTAAGTAGTGCAGAACCCGGTTTTCCTATGTATTGCAAATATGCTAAGAAATATTGAACTCGCTGAATATATGCATGAGCTGAATAATAGTGACTGCTTGAGGGATCTAACGCATACAAATCATCTAAAATATCCCTAACAAGATCCACGTGCTTAATTGCATTCCTCATATAAACATCGTAAGTATCCGGATTTTGCTTATGGAGCGGGTTCTTACAGAGCACCACTAAATTGGTTGATGGAGCACTAGAGGACGGTGCAGAGTTTGTAGCTAAGTTATTGATGTAGTGGTTTTTGTATACCCTTTAGGAAAACCGTGTACAAATGACCCAAGATGGGGAATCGTTCTCAAGGAGGCTTAGTGTGTGTGTAATGAACTGATTATCTTTGTGATTATATTTGTGAGAAAGAAAAATAGAAATGTGATAAGAAGAGAATGACGGTTACGATGTCGAATTAAACTAAGACGAAAAAGGTGTACACGTAAAACCGTAAAAAGCACTAAAATTAAAATTTTACCCTAAAAATTACCAAAAATCACTAAAAATCCACAATAATATTCTAAGAGTTTACAAAAAATCCAAACTTGCCAAGACCTTTTAATTAATTAAATAATGACTTTTTAATGCGAATTAAAGCCCTAAAAATCAAAATTAACTATTAAAAAGTCCCAAACAAGATTTTAAAGCTTGTAAACCTCAAAATACCCTAATTAAGCTAAAAAGTATTTTTGCAAATTTTAAAACCTCTAAAAACTATTTTTAAACAATTAAAAACTATTAAAATCAATTAAAACTTAAATTAATTCTAGAAAATAATTAAAAGACCCTAAAAATATTTGGAAAGTTGAAAAATTCCTAGTTAAGTGTCTATAACCTAGGAAAAATATAAAAAATTAGAAAATCAGACTTTTAATTTTTAACAATAAAATAATATTAAAATATTATTAAAAATCCAAAAATCATAAAAAATTCTAAAAACTTGCAAACTAGCTTAATTTAACCTAAATAACTAAGAAATGAAAGTGAAATTACCTAAATACCCTTAATGGGCCTAGAAAATGGGCTAAACCTAAAACAGATCACTATTGGGCCAAATTTGGCCCAATATAAAAAAGTGTCCAAAATAAGCCCAAAAAGCACTACTTGACTCAAAATTTGATTTTAAACAACTTTTTCCAAAGGCCCAAAAGCTGAAAGTGTAAAATAAGCTAGCTTATACCAAACAGCTTATTCTTAATGGGCTTTTTGGCCCATTAAGCTATAAGCCAATGCCATAAGCTGAAAATAGACACACAAGCTTCTTTTGTCCTAAATAAGACTTCTGTAAAAAGAAATTTGAAATAAGCCCAAGGAATAAGCCTGAAAATGCAATAAGCAATCTACAGAAAACGACAAAATAGTCGTTTTTGAGTTCTACACCACCCCAAGTGCTGATTCAAGTTTCTATAGCTTTCAAATGACTTAATTAAGCAAACTCAACAAAGAGTTTTTAAATAAGCTGACTCAATAAGCTGGAAAAAACAAATAAGCACTTATGTAAGAGTCAAATAAGTTGGTTTTCTAGTAAAAAGTCAAAGTCAAATTCCAATAAGCTCCAGTCTAATCAAAGGGGTCAAATAATGAAGATCTATCACAAAAAATAAGTTGTTGCAAGTCTGGATAAGCTAAAATAGCTTTTTGATAAGCTGAGTTCAAAATAACACTAGCTGGGGCTTGTTTTGGGTGTTGAGCAGTGGAAACTTTTTCCACTGCTTGACTTATAGACTTTTTTTGTCTTTAGTGACTTTTTTGGAGATTCAGATTACACAAAGGCACCCAAATGATCTTTGGATCAAAAGGAGTCAAGAACAATCAAAATATCACAACCACAAACACCCAATTGATACAGTTTAATCAATAAAGTACCAGATCTAGCACAGACATGAAACAATAAGCAGTTAAGCACTTATAAGCAGTTTTAGCAATAATCAGCCAACCAAATTCAACCAAATGCATACACAAGCTATTATAAACTCTAATGAACAAGTTTAAACAGTTTTCATGCAATGGCTTAAAGCCTAAATCAAGATTTAAGTTTATCAATGTTACTGATGAACACTAACACATGTAGTTTTACACTTTGCTGATGTATTTGACCAATAAGCCAGATTCAACACTCAATATCTATCAAATAAGTTATAATAATGATGTTTTAACAACTTTCAACCCTAAGCATGCACAAATACTAGATTTCACCAAAATCTTAGGTCAAAAACAGTTAAATTCACCAAGTTATAGCAGATTGTTTGATTTGAAGTTTCAAACCCAAAAACTTGCAGCAAAACACTCTCAACAAGGCATATATCAGATACCAAGCACGAACAACACCTTCTAACAACACAATACCAAGATTCAAGCTTAAACAGGTAGTCCTAAACACCCTTTTAACTTTTCAAAACCAAGTTTTTCAAATCAAAAGCAAGATTCAGTTAACCCAATGATCAATCTAGCATATAAACAACATTATCATGCAAGACTAAGCAGATTTAAGCCAAGAAATCAACAAGAACAATAGTATAGCACAAATCCACAAAAATTCCAAAATTTATCAGATTTTCAAGGATTTTAGACAAACCTCATGGATGTACATCCACGCCCACGAATTTATGAGCTTATGTGCTAGCTAGAACAAGAACAAGCTTCCAATAACACCCCTGCTAAGATTCAACAAGGTTAGAAGCAAGATTATCAAAACAAAAACTTAAAAAGCCTTGATTAATGCAACCTTGTTACCCCACACTTGATTATCCCCAAGTTATAAGCCTCACCACACCTTAATTATCACAATTAGGATGCTATGATCAGCCCTATAACCCAAGAATTCCAAGGTTGAAACAAGAACTTAGCAAAATATCAAGCTTGAAGGAAAAATGCAAACTTTTGCACTCTCCTTAAAAACAGGTTTTTAGATTCAAAATCAGTGAACAAATAACGTAAACAAGCTAAAATAAAGGTGGCACTTGTTCTTTCTTCAACAAAACTCAACACACTTTCATTAAATGAAAAGAGGATTTACGAGAAGTTGAACTAGGAAAAACCAAAAGCAGCTGAAATGTAAAGACCTATGGCTTTATATATAGCCTTACAATGTATCTAGAAAGCTGATAAAGAAGTGAAACCCTAGTCTTGAACTTCCAAAATTGCCCTTGTCTTGTTTGAATATCTTGAAGAATCATGTGACGATTTTTGTTGTGTTGTGTTAGCTGGCAAGTAAAAAGGTGATCCAAAGGCTTGAATGAAGCTTAGGATGAAAGCACAATTGTGGAACGTTGGATTGCTGGCTCTCTTTGTCTTGTTCCTCTTTGACGTAGCAGGGGAGGTCCCATGCAACATGTGGGTTGGTGGGGTGTCTTTTTTAAGGTTTGGGATGTGTTAACAAGACCCTTAATCACAAATCTGCACCATATGGGGGTTTAATTGTTGGTAATTAGCAAATGCCTAATTTGCAGCAAGAACACCAAGAACATGTGTTTAATCCGTTATGTTTTTCAAATGGGTGTTTAGCGCAAAGTTATAACTAATCTGTTAGGATTAGTTAATAATATAAGTGAGTGGATAGCTGAGGTGGATAAATGGTGAAAGGGGATTGGTGGATTTTGGTGAGTGGGGCACGTGTCACCCCCTCACTAGTTAAGGTAACAATCATGTCTGCCAGTATTAAACCTTAATCTTTGCACAACTTGTCATTTCAACTTAAAAAGCTGTCAACGCTTGTTTCCTTCACAACAACTTTTCATTCTTTACACTTTTGCCCCAAAACATTTTATAAAGTAAATTCAGGGGTAATTCTTGCCATTTTGTGATTTTTGAGGGACTGATTTGGCATTTTGTTGATGGATAATGGTCTTGACTTGTATATTTGATATTTTGGAGGACTAAATTTGGCAAGTCATAATGATTGAGGGACCATTTTTGCCAAATGTTGAAAGTTAAGGGTCCTTTTTGTAATTTTGGGATTTTCAAAGGACCAAACTAGTAATTTCTTGTACTTTGAAGGACTTCATGATGTATTTGACTTTGTGGAGGATAATGGTTGACAATTTAGCTTTGTTGAGGGGCTAAAATTGCCAAGTCTTCAAAGTGGAGGGCCTTTTTTGTAATTTTGACAAACTTTAGGGACCAAACTTGTAATTATGAGGATACAAGGGTATAAAGTGTCAATTCTTCCATATTGGAGGACCCTTCTTCATAATTCTTCAAATCTTCAAGGGTTTATCTTGGGAAAGTCTTCATTAGGGCTTGGTTCATTGTGCGGCTTCGTTTCTCGTGTTCGTTTTTGCATGATTCTTGTGATCTTTTGTCATTTTCTCAATATCCGTACCTAAAATACACAAGCAACAAACACAAGCATATATATGGGCATTTTGATGATATTTAATGCATTTTAAGCCCTATTTAGACGATGAGACTATGTATAAAAGCAGTCTCATCAATTATTAACAACTTCTTGTCGGGTGAAAAGAAGTGTCTCCTTTAACTCGGCCAAGACCATGTTTTTGTCAATGAGCTGGATATTTAAGTCAGAGATTTCCTCACACTTTTGGTTCAGTTGTTCAACATAAGATTGTTGCTGTGCTGCATTAAAAGCTAAGCGTTCTTATATTGAACCATAAAGAGCGGATAGTCCCTGTCTTGCACGATCCATCTCCCCTAGAATAGACGGAAGTCTAGTTTCTAAGCACTGGTTTTTAGACTATGCAGCCTCTAGTTCCAATTTTAGCGTTTCATTCGATGACACATCTCTCTTTAATCTCATAATCTCTTCCTCTAATGCCTTAACTATCTCAATCATCTTGTCACTCGTCTCAACACTGTTTTCACAACCATTTGTTACTAAAAGATCCTCATTTTGAGTTTGTTGTTTTAATTCTAAAGATATACAATGTCGTTCAAGTTGATTAAAACGTTTTGCAAGTAAATTGTAAGAATCTTGAAGCTTTAAAAATTCAGCGTTAGACTCGTGACAAGAGTGATTATCTACGTCATTTACAGTCTCAGCAATATTTACAGAGAGATCATGCACATCATCACATATATTCACAGCATCACAGTTATTCATAGCGGATGTAAGCTCATTCGAATAATTAACATTCACAGTAGTAAGCACATCACACGATATTACTTGGGACAAGAATCGGTCATACTCGGATAAAATCTTTTCCTTTTCAATTAATTGTAGTTCGTAAGCGGTGTCCATTTCATAAAACACTTTTTGAACTTCTTTAATTTCAAAATCGAGATTTTCTGAAAGAGATGCAAAACTTCCTTTTAGATTTTCGACAAAAGGGTTGATCTCATTCTTAAACACCTCGTACATGTGTTCGAAAGCCCATTCTCCGGTGTTTAGACCATTTGAAGTCGTACATTCCCGGATGACCTTGTCAAAACTAGCAAAGTATTGATTAATCTCTTGCAAGTTTATCCATATAGTGCTAATAGGTGGAAGATCCTTTGGAATTTCCTTAGGTCCTTCCATTTTGACAAGTGTAGGAAGTGTACTAGGGTTTTCTTCATTTAACATGTAGGTTGGTGTTGTGATGAGATCTTTATCAATATGGAAGCGAATTCTAAAGTCCGTTTTTGCAAACTCTTGATTCATTTTAAAATAATCACAGTGAGGATATTTTGCAAAGTTGTATGACCGAATCTCATCAACTATAGCCTTATTCTCGCGATCCTCGAAAATAACAATCGGATCTAAGACCAATCCTAATTTGGTTGCATCATAAAGTCTTGGATTATGGATAAAAGCTTGTCTTGCATACCGTGGGTTAGGGGGAAGGTCTTTTTTACGCGATAAGTTAAACTCTCTAAACGATGAGTCAAATAAGTGCACTAGTTGAGAGGCAGCGTATTGTCTTAAAAGCAAATAATCTAAACTTCTAATCCTATTAGCCGCATTAATTTCCATTTCATTCTTTTTAGACTCGAGTAATTCAAAATCCGTTTGACATTTGTGAAAATTAGTGACCACTAACTCTTTTTCTTTAAGTTCGTTGGAAAGATTTGCTATTAAGGTTTCAATTTCTTGCAAATGACCCATTTATTTGTTTCGAAAATGATCATATTCGGGATTTGTTAGAACATTGGACGAAGGAACTAATTCTAAAGTTTGAACTTTTTCGTTACACAAGGCAAGCTCAGCAGACAGATTCTTATTCGTAGCTAGGGTTTCTAAGAGTGCAGTATTCATTTGGCTAAGTAACTTTGCAGGAACCATGACCAAATCTTGTTGAGCAGGAATATGCGTATGCGAAATGACTCCCGGTTGTGATTCACTCAAAGTCTGGGGACTTGCATTGATATTACTATCATTGATTGTCTCCTCATTTGAGAGACTCACCACCGAAGACTCATTCGGATCAACACCCCCTTGCCCAACTTGATGTGGTTGAATACTAGTATCAGTGGTATTAGTAAGTACCTCAGAGATTTGATCTGACCCAAAGCTTGAGATAGTTGCCATAAGAGCTGCCTGAGCAGATTGAAGATCATCACAGTCTGAATCGTAAGCATCCAGATCATCTGCTTGGTATGCTGCATTCTGTGTAGTGAGAACTTCTTGTTCCGCAATCCCTGGATCAGCAAGAAATGCTAGCTCCTCTTCATCAAGTTCCTGTGCTTGTGCCTGAGCGTTCACCAAATAAATCTTCTCTGCAAACCATTGACCATCCCTTCTCCTCTTGGGTTTTATGCAATCCCTATACATGTGACCTTCTTCCTTACAGTTGTAGCATGTTATCGTTCTCAACTTACCTATGTAATTAGCCCGTGGAGCAGTAACCATTGGAGGAGTGTTGACCATTGGAGCAGGATTGACCATGCGTGCATTGGTGGTTGATGTAGTGGATCTCCCCTGATAAGGTTGAATAGGTTGAACCATTACTCTGCCATTGTCAATGGTAGCTTGCTGTCGAGAATTAGATGAGTTCCTCAGCTGATTGTTAGTAGGAGCTGGTCCTCTAAATCCTCGTTTGCTCAATGTCCTTGTGAGGTAAGCAGACATGGTAGCTAACACTTTAGCTGGGTCAGTTCCTTGTTTGAATTCAGGAATGGGAACCTCATCATTATCACAATACATTGCTTGGTCTTGTTGAGCGACATAAGCACTAGAAGGAGTACATGTATGGTCAGAATAGCTTGGTGGATATGCTGCATTTTCTTGATATGGCGAGTATGATGACTGAGCATAGGGTGCAATGCTTGCTGGTGAATATGGGTGAGGTTGTGGAGCATATTGTGATGTTTGTGGTTCTCTCTGAGACAAAGGTGCATTAAACCAATATTGTTGCTGATGTGAGGTGGGTGGTTGAGGTAGAATCGAATATTGGGGGAAGCTTGGAGTCATGTACGGAGATGGATGATAAGCTTGGTGTCCCGTGATATAAGGAGTGTTGTTATATGACAAGCTTGGTTGATTTGCCATCAAAGCTAAAGGTTCAGGGTACATACCTAATAAGTGTGAAAACACTTATCCTTTTACCACTATTTCCCAATAATAACAAGACCAAAACGTGTGATTTATGTCGTAAAAGTCGGAATTATGCGTGGTTTGTGTTTTTATTGTGTTTTAGGACCTAAATATGAAAAAGGAAGAAAACACGGGCTTTCATGGGCTTTTACTGAAGAAAACGGGGAAAAGACAAAGTCAAAAGATCAAGAGTGCAAAAAGAACGGAAGTCCAAGACCTATTCTGAAGATTTATCGAAGAAAAAGTCAAAAGACGGAAGTTTAACGAAGTCGAAGAACTTAAGTCTAATAGAAGAAGAAAATTAAAAGACAAGTTCAAATCCCGAGACGACAAAGACGAAGAATTAAAGTCGAGTCGAGAAAACGTGAAGAAAGCAAGAAAGAAAATGCAACACATGCACTCCTTCCACCTTCCCTATAAATACCCCCCTAATAGTCATTAGGAGGGTAGTTAGATTTTTTAGTTAATTTTTCACTTTTTAGTTTTTAGAGAGAGAAAGTCTTAAACTTTCTCTCACTAGTTCATCTTTTTCTTTTAATCTTTCAAGATTAAACATCTTTGTATTGCTTATTTCATTAATCAAAGTTCCATTTTAAGCTTTTATTTCTTAATCTCATTCTACTTTTCTTTGATTTAAGATTGATTTTGGTGTGATTATCATGTGATCCGTGTTGTTCTAATTGATTTCATGCTAAAAAGTTAATCTTTTGATCATTTTATAAGTTTTCATTTGATTAAGCTTTAAGACTTTTGTGCTTATTGGCTTATTTTTATGATTATCCTATTTTTCTTATTAAAAAGTTTTATTAAAAAGTTTATGTTCTTATGGTTTGATCTCAAAAGTTGATTAATTTCGAGTTGAATAAGTTGATCAAAGTGCTTATTTGATTCGGTTAAGTATTTGGATTGATAAGTTTTTGGTATTAGCTTATAAAAGTTAGCTTATTACCTAGCTTTTCCATTTCCATAGATTTCGGAAAGGGTGGTAAAACCCCTTTCCGATTGGCATATTCCGACCGGTACACCATCTAACCACTTTCCTTGATTTTAGGGAAGGATTCATACTCCCCTTTCCGATTGGTTTACATTCCGACGGCACCCATCTCCCGCATTCCGATTGAGTCCAATCGGATTAGGGCATTGATTTTCCGATTGGCCAGCTCCATCTTCTACTTTCCGATCGGCACCATTAGTTATTCCGATTGTGGAGTCTTGGGTTTATTCCGATTGGTGTCTCCTTTAATATTCCGACGGTAAGGTGTTATGTATTCCGATTGAGTCAGAGTTTATGTGTTCCGATTGACAGCATCATCACACATTCCGATTGTGTAAAATCTCAAATATTCCGATTGAACCCTTTTCTCGATATTCCGATTGGGACTTTCCCAGTATTCCGATTGTGTTACGTCTTACCCCTATTCCGATCTGCCGATCGGAGAACATTCCGATCGGGTTCCATTTTGGCTCATTTTGGTTTCTTTCGATATACCTTTCTTATAGTATCTTTTATTTTTCTGAAAATTTTCCAAGTGCTAGTTTTATTTAGTGAGTTAGCTCTTTTCCATTATCACCTTTAAGTTTCCATGCATTCATTTTACTTGTCATTTCAATATTAATCTTTTAACTTCCATTTTACTCAACGACACTTTAATTACTTGCAATTAGTTCAAAACCAACAAACCATTCTCTTGATCCACCAAAAGACGATTGAGTCGCACTTAAGACCGGTTTTCAATTCGAAAAGATTTGGAACTATAACGAACTTTCATATAGGGTGTCAAAAGCCAAGTATTAAATGGCGCCGCTGCCGGCTCTTTTCGTTAAGATAAACGGTTTCTAGTGAGAGACGCATTGAATTTTGGGATCCGTTCTATGAACGTTATTTTCATTGCTATAAAAATTTCCAAAAATCCATAAAAAATATAAAACTCTTCAAAAATACAAAAACAAAAAAAAACCTATAAAAACCAAAAAGATTATATAGATATTTCTTGTGTATATTTTTCTTCTGCAGGTGCATGCGTACTAGATCTACAAACTATTCTGAGCCCGAGAATCGTGAAGATTTAGATATGGCTGGTGTTAACAACAACAATAATCACCCACCTCAAAATAATTTGAATACCAACCACAACAATAACAACAACAACAATGTCCTTCTACCTGATTTACGAACCATGGAGGAATTGTGCCAACCCACCATGAACGGACGCGGAGGCCCGATTGTGCCAATGCACGTCACGGCTCAGGAGTTTTCGTTGAAGCATCACATGATACAACAAGTGCAAACGAACCCGTTTCGTGGAATTCCGGATGATGATGCCAACAAACACCTCGACAAATTCATTACCATTACCCAAAGCATGAAGTGCCCCGGTGTTTCTATGGATGACCTTCGCCTTCAACTTTTTCCACACTCGCTTTCTCACCATGCCGAAAAATGGTTTGACCGTCTTCCTAAGAATTCTATTCATACGTGGAACGACATGACTCAACGCTTTTTATCGCACTACTTTCCCCCATCCATGGTCACTAGCCTTCGTAACCAAATCAGTGGATTTATGCAAGAGAATGATGAATCGCTTTTCGATGCTTGGGAACGTTACAATGATTTGATCGACCGCTGTCCTAATCACAATATGCTCCCCGTCACTCTCATTGACACCTTCTACAATGGTCTCACCTTTCGTGATCGTGACACGATCAATGCCGCCGCCGGTGGTACTTTTATGAAAAGGAGACCGGAGGAGTGCCGAGAGTTGATTGAAAACATGACTACTCACCACAAGAACTGGGATTCATCCGCATCCTCAAGATCTAACTCGAGAGTCAATGTTTCTTCTACTACCTCCAATCCTGAAATGTCTGAAATTTCTCGACAACTCGCTGAAATGAACAAGAATTTCATGGCCATGGCCACAAACCACTTTCAACAAGCTAAAGCTGTTGCTATTTCTTGTGACACATGTGGTGGCCCTCACTCTTATCATGATTGTCCTTCTACCCAAAGCAATTATTCTGAAGACGTTAACGCAGCATACGGTACTTATCCCACGGGAGGTTATCAAGCCCGCCCTCAAGGAGACCGTAACTTGCTAAGTTATCGATCCAACAATTATCTTGCTCCCCCCGGTTTCCCTCCTGCAAACCAAAACCAACAACAAAGCTACAATCAATCCCAACCTCGTGCAAACAATCAGTATCAATCCCAAAGAAACCCATACCCAACTCAAGGAAATTCTCAAGCTTACCAGGCTCCACCTCTCAATCAACCGATGGCAGTGAATCCAGAAGTCGAGACATTCATGAAGACTAATCGGGAGTTGGTGACGAATCTTCAGAGTCAAGTCCGCAACTTGAAGGGAGAAATGGCAAAGCAAGGGAACGATATTCGAGCCGAGCTAAGGAATGATATGGCCAAACACAATGATGCAATAAATGCAAACATGCAAAACTCTTTTAACAATCAAGCTCTTCACCTTCGTGATATGATTAGTTCGCTCATCCAAGGTAATCAACCCTCTTCTTCAGGTACTCTTCCGAGTAATACCGTTGCGAATCCAAGAGGGGAGATGAAAGCAATCACCACTCGAAGTGGCAAAGGTTATATGGAACCCGAGCTTCCTACACCTCCACCGGTGATTGTGAACAAGGAAAAAGAGCAACTTTCTTCACCTCAATCACCTTCTATCCCCATTTCCCCACCACCCGTGGCTGTGAGTGATCCTATTCCCTTAAAACCTTCTTCTTCATCCAATATACCTTATCCTTCAAGGTTGAGGAAAGAAAAGCAAAAGAGCAAGGATGATATTCAGGTTTCGAACTTCCTTAAAATGTTCAAACAATTGAATTTTAACATCTCCTTTGCCGAGGCTCTCGCTCACATGCCCAAATACGCTAAGATGTTTAAAGATCTTCTAAGTGATAAAGAAAAGCTTCTTGATATCGCTCAGACCCAACTTAATGAGAACTGCTCCGCAGTGCTATTAAGGCAATTGCCCACCAAACTTGGTGATCCGGGTCGCTTCTTGATTCCTTGCAATTTCCCGGGAGTAGAGAATTGCATGGCCCTAGCCGATCTAGGTGCCAGTATAAACTTAATGCCTTTAAGTGTTTGGAAGCAATTATCTCTCCCCGAGCTAGTCCCCACCAAAATGACTTTGGAATTAGCCAACCGTACGGTTGCTTATCTAGTGGGGATAGCCGAAGATGTCTTCGTTGGCGTCGACAAATTCACCTTCCCGGCGGATTTTGTTGTCGTCGATTACGAGATGGATCCCCGTGTTCCATTAATCGTTGGACGTCCATTTCTGAGGACCGGTCGCACTCTCATTGATGTAGCCGCAGGCGAAATAATCATGAGAGTTGGTGACGATAAAATTGTCTTCAACATGGGTAAGATTTCTAAGCAACCTTATTCGTATGAGAGCGTTAATGCTATTGATGTTCTCGATGAGGCTTGTGAAGAACATTTTCATGATGCTTGCAAAAGTACTCTTTCTTCTCTACCCAATGTTGAGACCGTTGCCTCAATTGCTCCAGCATTGACTCCTTTCGGAGAAAGTGACTTGGATGATTTCGAAGCTAGCTTGGGTCCTCTCGATATCAAGTATGATAATTTGTCCACCAATTGGGATGAAGATATTCGTACTATTGAGAGACTTCTCAATGAGGACCCGTTGTCTCCTCCTGCTCCTAAAGAGGTGACTAATGATGATCCATCGTTAGTTTCACCATCTATTGAGAATCCTCCTACTCTTGAGCTTAAGGACCTACCGCCTCATCTTGAGTACGTTTTTCTGGAAAACGACGAGAAGCTACCGGTCATCATCGCAAAGGATCTGAAAGAAGACGAAAAAGAACGCCTTGTCGCTGTGTTGAAGAAGCATAAACGCGCTATCGCTTGGAAAATCTCCGACATCCGTGGAATTGATCCTCATTTCTGCACACATAAAATTCTCATGGAGGACGACTTTAAGCCCACAATTCAAAGCCAAAGAAGGGTGAATCCTAAAATCCATGAAGTCATCAAAAAAGAGGTTATCAAACTTCTTGATGCGGGTATGATTTACCCTATTTCGGATTCACCGTGGGTTAGTCCAGTCCATTGTGTGCCTAAGAAAGGCGGAATCACCGTTGTGCCCAATGCAAACAACGAGTTAATTCCTACCCGTCTCGTTACTGGGTGGAGAGTTTGTATAGACTACCGCAAACTCAATGATGCCACGAGAAAGGATCATTTCCCTCTACCTTTTATGGACCAAATGCTTGAACGTCTAGCGGGTAATGAATATTACTGCTTTCTGGATGGTTTCTCGGGTTATTTTCAAATACCCATCGATCCCCAAGATCAAGAGAAGACAACATTCACTTGTCCCTACGGCACATTTGCTTATAAACGAATGCCTTTTGGCTTATGCAATGCCCCCGGGACTTTCCAAAGGTGCATGTTGGCTATCTTCCATGACATGGTTGAGCAAACCATGGAAGTCTTCATGGATGATTTCTCGGTCTTCGGGGATTCCTTCTCTTCTTGCCTTGCCAATTTGGAACGTATGCTAAAGCGGTGCGAAGACACTCGCCTTGTTCTGAATTGGGAAAAATGCCATTTTATGGTAAAAGAAGGCATTGTGCTAGGACACAAAATCTCTAAAGCCGGTCTTGAAGTCGACCGTGCTAAAGTTGATATCATAGCCAAATTACCTCCACCTTCAACTGTGAAGGGTGTGAGAAGTTTTCTGGGTCATGCGGGCTTCTATCGTCGATTCATTCAAGATTTCTCTAAAATCGCTCGCCCGATGACCCACCTCTTGGAAAAAGATACTCCTTTTATCTTTTCTAAAGAGTGTCTCGAAGCCTTCAATCTTCTAAAGGATAAGCTAACTAAGGCACCGGTCTTGGTTACCCCAAATTGGGAGCTGCCTTTTGAATTGATGTGCGATGCTAGCGACTTTGCTATTGGTGCGGTTTTGGGCCAACGTGTGAATAAACACTTCCAACCGATTCACTATGCTAGCAAAACAATGACGGGGGCTCAACTGCATTATACGACAACCGAAAAAGAGCTTTTAGCTGTTGTCTATGCTTTTGAGAAATTTCGCCCCTATCTTGTTTTATCCACCACCATCGTATACACGGACCATTCCGCGTTGAAGTACTTGATGACAAAGAACGATTCTAAGCCAAGACTTCTTCGCTGGGTTTTGCTCCTTCAAGAATTCAACATTGAAATTCGTGACAAGAAGGGAGCCGAAAACCTGGCCGCGGATCATTTGAGTCGACTTGAGGATCCATATCAGGGGGATCATCCGAACAAAGAGATCAATGACTCTTTCCCCCTGGAGACTCTAATGTCTATAAATCTCAATCTTGATGGCACCCCGTGGTTTGCAGACATTGCAAACTACTTAGCGGGTGGTATTCTCATCCAAGGGTTAACATCCCAACAAAAGAAGAAGTTCTTGAATGATGTTAAGACTTACTTTTGGGATGACCCTTATCTATTCAAACAGTGTGCTGATCTGATTATTCGTCGATGTGTTGACGGACCGGCAGCTTTTGACATCCTTCAAGCTTGCCACAAAGGACCCACCGGTGGTCACTTTGGTCCCAACTACACCGCTAAGAAAGTGCTTGATTCTGGATTCTACTGGCCCACCATTTATCGTGACGCTCACGAAATGGTTAAGCATTGTGATGCTTGCCAACGTCAAGGCAAGATCACACATAAGGATGAGATTCCTCAAAATTTCATACAGGAATGTGAAATCTTTGATGTATGGGGCATCGACTTTATGGGGCCATTTCCATCCTCCAAAGGGAACAAGTACATCCTCGTCGCCGTCGACTACGTCTCTAAATGGGTTGAAGCTAAGGCTTTTCCTACGAATGATGCGAGGGTGGTTGTGAACTTTTTGAAGCAGCTTTTCGCTCGATTTGGCGTTCCTCGTGCTATCATCAGTGACCGCGGGACTCATTTTTGCAACGATCAATTTGCACGAGTCATGGCAAAGTATGGTGTCAATCACCGTCTTTCCACCGCCTATCATCCCCAAACCAATGGGCAAGCCGAAATTTCCAATCGTGGCTTGAAGAGAATTTTGGAGCGTACTGTGGGAGAGCATCGTGCCGCGTGGGCCGATAAGTTAGATGATGCTCTGTGGGCTTTCCGTACTGCTTACAAGACCCCGATCGGTTGTACACCTTATCGTCTTGTGTACGGGAAAGCCTGTCACCTACCAATCGAGTTGGAACATAAGGCGCACTGGGCCTTGAAGTGGGCTAACTTCGACATCATCAAAGCCGGTGATCATCGCAAGGTTCAACTCAACGAGCTAAATGAACTGAGGAATGAAGCTTATGAGAACTCGCTGATCTACAAGGAGAAGACGAAGATGATCCACGATGCTAAAATCAAGAACCGAGAGTTCCACGTTGGTGATCAAGTCTTACTCTTTAACTCTCGGTTGAAGATCTTCTCTGGCAAGTTGAAGAGCCGCTGGTCTGGTCCATTCACCGTCGCCAAAGTCTTTCCGTATGGGACCATTGAGCTTTCTCAGCCGAATGGGCCCAATTTCAAGGTGAATGGCCAGCGTTTGAAGCTGTACTTTGGTGAGGACATCTCTCAAGAGATGATTCCCTCCCTCACCACGTTCCCCATGAACTAAAATTGGGTCGAGTCAGGCTCATGACTCGGTGAACAAAAACAAGCGCTTCTCGGGAGGCAACCCGTGTTCTATCCCTTACTGCTTTCATAATAAGTGTAGGGGGAGCCCCGCATATGTTTGTTGTCTTGTTTCTTGTGCTGTGCAGGGATTTAAACTTCAGAGAGCATCTTGATGACTTTTGACGAACCGTGATACCGTGTTTCCTATCTTCCCGGTTCTATCCTAAACTCTTGTGATTCAATATGTCATATTCTATATGTTCACATTGAATTCACTTTAGTTGTCCTTTCCTTAGCAAGATTTAAACAAAGTGCACAATGTCCTAAGTGTAGGGGAGTTTACTCCCACATGCTTAAACATTGAGGACAATGTTTATCTCAAGTGTAGGGGGGACTTCTATCGAAGTAAGTGGTCTTTTCCATGAATTTGCCCTCATTTTAACCGGAAAATTTGATTTTTCGACATTTTTCAAAATTTTTAATCTATTTTGGCCTAGTTGTATAGTTTATTTGCCTTTGTTATGTTTCCTTTGCTAGAATAAATTTTTAATAAAGTGGTTTTAGATTTTTCTTAGTCGTGAACATTTTGACTCAACCCGAGTTTACTTGCCTAAGTTTACTCTAGCTAGTATCCTTAACATGTTTAAGTCAAGTTTTGCTAGGCTTTTATATAGGGAGCTATAAAACGCGAAAGTCTTAACTCTCACGGGTTAAGAACAAGAACTTTTCGCAAGTTCCTATAATTGATCCTAGAGAGTCGTTTATCAAGGGAACTTTAAAACGCGATTTCTAAACTTGAAAGAGTCTAAGAATTTGCAAGATCCTATAGGCGACTCGAAAACCCAAAACTTTGATTTAATTGGCTAAGCATCCACGAGTCTCATTCCTTGAGATTTTAAACTGTGGAGAACGAGAGATGATAGAGTCAATTATAAGTTCGGTATTCTTTCGTGAATTTATGTGAGTTAATTATGAGCCTATTCTCCCTCCGCTTGTTAATAAATTAATCTGCTAATAAATAAGGTTGTACGATTTAAAAGGTTACTTAGCTTCTAGCCCCAGATCGTTTAAAAGTTGCTCGGTAATGACGAGAGTTCATAGCCAAGGCATAACTTATGAAGCGGGGCGCGAAGATTGGCGAGTCCAAAAAGGCCCTAACAAGGCATGAGGGCTACATTTTGTTGCTAAAGATCCAAAAGTGATGTGAAGAATCATTTATCAAAAATCAATATGAAGGATCGAGACACACGACGAAAAGCAAGAACTCCCCAAAAGTCATGGAGAAGTCTATCCGAAAAGACCCTAACAAGGTATGAGGATAAATAGATCCAAGTCCTAAAAGGAGGCGGATCGTTGTAAATCAAAGTCCAAAATAAAGATTGGAGAAAAATGAAGAAGTCGTGGTCCAAAGATGAAGAATCTCTCAAAAAACTTCAAGTGAAGAAATTCCTATTATGAAGAGAAGACCATAATTTCATGAACGCCTCTCGAAGATTTGAAGTATGAAGTCGCTGCCAAATATCGGCTCGAGAAAGGTCTCAAATCGCGAACCAAGTTATGCCAAGATATGAACTTTCTGATATCCCGAGAAGCAGTTTTAAGAGATTTGGTCCTTTAGCTAACTATTGATTTAATCGTTCACCTTATTTTCGGACTAAATAACTATCGAAATAAGTCAAACAATGCATCCTCGTGATCATTCAAGACAAAAATAAAATATAAGAGATACACCTAGGAATAAGGGAGTCTAAGTGAATAATTGGCCCACATGAGTTCGTGATAGTTTGCTAACTTATAATAACAATGATCTCGTTTCTAAGCTTGGTATGGGGAACGTGAAACTTGAGGATGATAAACGTTCATGGCCGCCAAAACCCAATGTAAGTTTTTAATTTCTTTACTTATTTCTATCTTTTATGTTTAGTATTTAATAAAGGCCAAGGTGGGTTATTTATGATGGAGAATGTAAACCGTGCTTTAAAATTAATGCATTGCATGAGGGCATTGCAATGGTCAAGTGTAGGGGATTTAATAAGTGTGAAAACACTTATCCTTTTACCACTATTTCCCAATAATAACAAGACCAAAACGTGTGATTTATGTCGTAAAAGTCGGAATTATGCGTGGTTTGTGTTTTTATTGTGTTTTAGGACCTAAATATGAAAAAGGAAGAAAACACGGGCTTTCACGGGCTTTTACTGAAGAAAACGGGAAAAAGACGAAGTCAAAAGATCAAGAGTGCAAAAAGAACGGAAGTCCAAGACCTATTCTGAAGATTTATCGAAGAAAAAGTCAAAAGACGGAAGTTTAACGAAGTCGAAGAACTTAAGTCTAATAGAAGAAGAAAATTAAAAGACAAGTTCAAATCCCGAGACGACAAAGACGAAGAATTAAAGTCGAGTCGAGAAAACGTGAAGAAAGCAAGAAAGAAAATGCAACACATGCACTCCTTCCACCTTCCCTATAAATACCCCCCTAATAGTCATTAGGAGGGTAGTTAGATTTTTTAGTTAATTTTTCACTTTTTAGTTTTTAGAGAGAGAAAGTCTTAAACTTTCTCTCACTAGTTCATCTTTTTCTTTTAATCTTTCAAGATTAAACATCTTTGTATTGCTTATTTCATTAATCAAAGTTCCATTTTAAGCTTTTATTTCTTAATCTCATTCTACTTTTCTTTGATTTAAGATTGATTTTGGTGTGATTATCATGTGATCCGTGTTGTTCTAATTGATTTCATGCTAAAAAGTTAATCTTTTGATCATTTTATAAGTTTTCATTTGATTAAGCTTTAAGACTTTTGTGCTTATTGGCTTATTTTTATGATTATCCTATTTTTCTTATTAAAAAGTTTTATTAAAAAGTTTATGTTCTTATGGTTTGATCTCAAAAGTTGATTAATTTCGAGTTGAATAAGTTGATCAAAGTTCTTATTTGATTCGGTTAAGTATTTGGATTGATAAGTTTTTGGTATTAGCTTATAAAAGTTAGCTTATTACCTAGCTTTTCCATTTCCATAGATTTCGGAAAGGGTGGTAAAACCCCTTTCCGATTGGCATATTCCGACCGGTACACCATCTAACCACTTTCCTTGATTTTAGGGAAGGATTCATACTCCCCTTTCCGATTGGTTTACATTCCGACGGCACCCATCTCCCGCATTCCGATTGAGTCCAATCGGATTAGGGCATTGATTTTCCGATTGGCCAGCTCCATCTTCTACTTTCCGATCGGCACCATTAGTTATTCCGATTGTGGAGTCTTGGGTTTATTCTGATTGGTGTCTCCTTTAATATTCCGACGGTAAGGTGTTATGTATTCCGACTGAGTCAGAGTTTATGTGTTCCGATTGACAGCATCATCACACATTCCGATTGTGTAATATCTCAAATATTCCGATTGAACCCTTTTCTCGATATTCCGATTGGGACTTTCCCAGTATTCCGATTGTGTTACGTCTTACCCCTATTCCGATCTGCCGATCGGAGAACATTCCGATCGGGTTCCATTTTGGCTCATTTTGGTTTCTTTCGATATACCTTTCTTATAGTATCTTTTATTTTTCTGAAAATTTTCCAAGTGCTAGTTTTATTTAGTGAGTTAGCTCTTTTCCATTATCACCTTTAAGTTTCCATGCATTCATTTTACTTGTCATTTCAATATTAATCTTTTAACTTCCATTTTACTCAACGACACTTTAATTACTTGCAATTAGTTCAAAACCAACAAACCATTCTCTTGATCCACCAAAAGACGATTGAGTCGCACTTAAGACCGGTTTTCAATTCGAAAAGATTCGGAACTATAACGAACTTTCATATAGGGTGTCAAAAGCCAAGTATTAATACCTCGAGGCATACGGTGCATGATCACGTGTTTCTCATGCTGCTGGAGAAAAGCATAGAGTTGATCCAAATTGCACTTATGCAAATCCCTAGTTAACTTAACATCAGTAATATACTCACCCCATTCAGCTTGAGGTAAAGTATTCAAAAACTTGGTGTTAACCTAGAATGGAGCAATCACGAGATTGTACACATTCAAATCATTCATGAGAGTAGTGAATCTGAAGTAGTAGTCGTGAAGCGTTTCCCCTGGACTGTACGTGAACCTATCAAACAGATCATACAACTGACATTCGCGTTCCTGTTTAGTAAGAGACATACCTTGTAGCAAAACCTGTAGACGTTCCCATAACTCCTTTGCAACCGTATATTGACTTACCATTCGATAGATGTCATGTGGAAGAGCTTGTAGAATGGTTTGAAGAGCCTTTTCGTCTGCATCGACAATAAGTTGTTGAGCTAGCGTAAGTTCTTCAAGCTCCCGTGGTCGAGTCACATTGTTAACAACGATGGTACCATAATCAAGTGGACCATTTAGAATAGACTTGACCATAAGCCTCCTATATGTCGCTTTTCCCTTAATGTATGACATCATACGGCCTTGCCATGCTTCAAAGACTTCTTTAATGAGCATTGGAGGGCGATTATCCGTTCCCGTAATGACGGAAATATCCATAAGAGATGTCATTTGAGGCATTAATGAACTCGGATTCATTTTGATCACTTTAAATAATCAAAGATTATCGGTTGATCGAGCAGTGAAGTAAGGTTGTGAGTTGTGTTGTGTTGTTGTGTAAGAAACCAAGATTAAATCCTCTAAAAATCGTCGAAAAAACTCGTAAAATATCCCTTGGTTCGGAATAATATCCCTTGACTCGGAATATTTAAGTCGATTCGGAATAAAACTACTTTTATGTGGAAAAAACCTTGGTTCAGAAAAATACCTTGATTCGGAATAGTTGTTGGTTCGGAATGTTGGTTCAGAATAACTTGGTTGATCCGGAATAACTTGGTTGATCCGGAATAACTTGGTTGATCCGGAATAACTTGGTTGATCCGAAATAACTTGGTTGATCCGGAATAACTTGGTTGATCCGGAATAACTTGGTTGATCCAGAGTAACTTGGTTGATCCGGAATAACTTGGTTGATCCGGAATAACTTGGTTGATCCGGAATGTTTTTCTTGATTCGGAATAACTTGTTGATCCGGAATCTTTTGCTTCGTTCGGAATACTCTGTTGATTCGGAATAAACTGGCAAAAAGACATCGAGACCAACTTTTGATGTTTTTTCTTAGAACAAACAAATCTAAACCCGATTTTTGACCAAAAACCACGAAAAGTTTTGTGATTTCTACCAAAATAAGCTAAACGCAACACTTATCTACGAATCCCAACAACAAAAACACCAAAAATTACAAGATTCAATGTAGATTTTCCTAAAAATCACTAATACTATCAAAAACTAAAAAGCAACACTAATCCTTACCTTAAATCACCCCATGGCTCTTGATACCAATTGAAGAATTGTGATAATCTTATGAATCAATAAGGTGGGTTGATGTTTCTAGAGAGAGAAAGTTAGTGAGAGAAAGTGAGAGAGAATGTGTGTTTTTATTAATATGAAAGTGAAACAACCAACCAACCCTCTTTCCATGGTGGAAAGGGGTATTTATATCCAAGCCACTAATGGACTTGGGCCGACCCATGACAAGCCCATGGACCGGTTTAACTTAACAAAGTAAACAAACATTAACTACGAGCTATACAACATTCAATAATATCGTGGAGTGACCGATACTTCTAATATACGTTAAAAACGTATTTCTAACACAATCATGGAATGGTCAATGTCACACCCCGGGTCAAAGCACTCATCCTCCGTAATGGTGTCTAAAGGTTGGGATAAAAGGTGCTCGGGAGGGGGACTTGGGACAATATCTTCATGGATCAAGGTATCAAAAAGAATATCCCCCTCTGCGTCATCATCATCAATACCCGGAGGTATTGAGAGAATGTCGATTTCCTCCATAGATGTATCATTATTCTCAACTGAAGTAATAGACGGAGGTAAAGACTCAAAAATAGGAGCAGAATTCAACGCTTCAATTTTAGCAATAAGAAGATGAACTTTCAGTAATTTTTCGCGAAGAATAACATCTTCCACCTCATCTACAAGACCAAGTTCAATGGTGAACTTCTCGTATGTCGGAGAGAATAAATCAACATCGCCTTCATCGCCCAGAGGAGAAGGAGAATTTTAAAAAGTGAAATTCTCATAGCATGGAGAAAAATCATCATTAAGAGCGACCTCGTCCATAAGCTCAGCAAAAGTAGGGACATCATAAACCTCATAAAAGAATTTATCAAGATCAAAATCACTAATCTCACTCGATGTATCACTATCCTTAGACGCATTAAGGATATCAAGAGTAGGAGTAGTAATCTCAGAAGATGGGTTGAGATTATAGATATCATCCTCGTCATCATCATAATAGTAGTATGGACGCACAAGAGGAGGAGTATAATCACTAAGATTAGATACTTGTTCTTGTTGCTTTCGCTTTTCCCCATCCCTTGCTTCGCGTATGCTAGCTAATTCTTGTTGAACGTATTGAAGTGTATTCAAAAAATTTGCTCGTTCTTCTTCACACATTCCAACAGAAGGTTGATGATCGAGGGTTGATACAAGAGATTTGCTATGGGTTCAATTATCGTCTCGGTATCTCCTCGAATTGATCTCGGCTCTAAGTGGAATGATTTGTTCTTGGTTAATAAAAAGGTGTTGGTTTGTTTATCTATTTTAGACTAATGGCAAGTAATTAGGCGTCGAAGAGTAAAATTAAAACTTTGAAAGATTAAAACTAAAAAGGCAAGTTAAAAGAAAATGCTTGAAAACTTAAAGATTATATTAGGAAAATAAATGATCACTCAATAAAAACTAACACTTGGAAAACTTTGTTAAAATATGAACTTAATCGGAATGTACTAAAAGAAAGTAAGAACGGAATATAGCAAAAAGTTCCAATCGGAATAAACAAACTAGGCCCAATCGGAATATATTTCGATCACTTTGATCGGAATGTTGAGGAGTATGGTGATCGGAATAACACAAATCATGCAATCGGAATAATGACAATTGGTTCTAATCGGAATATTCAAAAGAAGTGCAATCGGAATATTCAACTTAGTACTAATCGGAATACAGGGAACTTACCAATCGGAATATCTAAAAATGGACAAATCGGAATATGGTAAAAAAGGCAAATCGGAATATGGAAAAAGGTAGCAATCGGAATACACTAAACCCTTTTCCGATCTACTGGTCGGAATAAAGGGGTGTCCCTGGTCAGAATAACCGGTCGGAAAAGGGCTTTGCCCTTTCCGAAAATGATGTAGATCCGAATTTTAAGCAAGCAATAAGCTATGAATAAGCCAATCACCAAACTAGCTCGAATCTAAAATGAATCGAGTCAAATAAGCTCAAATAACAACTTAACAAGACTTAAAATAAACAACTTTTAAGTCGAATCAATAAAAAGATGAACTTTTTATAAAAACTTTAAAAAGTAAATAAGCAAAACTAACAAAATAAGCCAAGAAGCACAAGGATCTCAAAGCTTATTCGTATAGAAACTTAGGAAAACATAAAAGATTAACTTTTTAAGCACAAAATCATTGATGAACAACATGGATCATTCGAGACTTGTACCAAAATCAATCAAAATCAAAGAAAGGAAGGATGAGATTAAAGATTAAAAGCTAAAAACTTGAACTTGATTAATGAAAAATAATACAAATGTTGATCTTGAAATAGAAAAAGATGAAGTCTAGTGAGAGAAAGTTTAGAACTTTCTCTCTCTAAAACTAGAGAGAATGGAAACTAAAAACTACCTAAAAAACTAAGTGTAGAAAACTAAGTGCAAATTTTGTGAAGTAAGGTCCTATTTATAGGCAAGTCTTGTGGTGGTGGGCTTGTGCTTGGGCTTTAGTTTGGGCTCCTTTTTCTTCTTTCTTCTTTAGTCGTCACGCTTCTTTAAATAAACGTATCCGACTTGGATTTGAGAAGTGTCGGTGAATAATTCCAACTCGTCTTATAATCTTTTGTTTAATAGACTCGAGTTCTTCGACATATATGAATCTTCCATCTTTGGCTCTATTCTTCGATAAATCTTCAAGTAGGCACAATGACTTCAAATCTTTTGCATCTCTTGGACAATAGACTTCGTCTTGAGTCTTTTTCCTTGATAAAACCCGTGCAATCCCATGTTTTCTTCAATATTCATCCGGTTGACTCTGAAAACACAATAAACACAAAAACCACGCATAATTCCAAACAAATGATATTAAATACGTGTTTTGGTCTCGTTTTAGCCAGAATTAAGTGGTAAAAGGATGGGTGTTTTCACACCTATCAAATCCCCTACACTTAACCATTGCCATGCCCTCATGCAATGCTTAGTTGCAAAGCATATTTACTCTTTTCTCATAATCAATCAACCTTGGCCTTATTAATATACTTCTAAACAAAAATGAAAGTACTAAGAGAAATTAAAACTTTAAAGTAGACAAAAGGATGGAAATAACTTGCAAAGAGATCAAGGACTTACATTAGGGCTTTGGTGCTGCGAAGATTTATCACCCTCAAGTTTCACGTTCCCCAAACTAAGCTTAAAAACGAGATCATTGTTATTATAAGTTAGCAATTCAAACACTTACACACATGGCTTAATTAAATGCTTAAACTCCCTTATTCCTAGGTGTAACTCTTATATTTTATTTTTGTCTTAGAATGATCATGAAGATGCATTTTTGGACTTATTTCGATAGTTATTTAGGCTGAAAGCAAAGTAGGACGATTTGATCAATAGTTAGCTAAAGGACAAAATCTCTTAAAACTGCTTCTCGGGATATCAAAAAGTTCATATCTTGGCATAACTTGGTTCGCGATTTGAGACCTTTCTCGGGACGATATTTGGCATGTACTTCATACTTCATATCTTGAGAGACGTTCTTGAGATAATGGTCTTCTCATCGTTAATAGAGTTTCTTCACTTGGAGACTTTTGAGGGGTACTCCAACTTTGTTGACCACGACTTCATGATTATTCTTTAATCTCTAATTGGGATTTTGAGATACAACGATCCGCCTCCTTTTCGGACTTGGATCTATTTATCCTCATACCTTGTTAGGGTCTTTTCGGATAGACTTCTCCATGATCTTTATGGGAGTTGATTGCTTTTCGTCGTGAGTCTTGATCCTTCATATTGATTTTGGGAATAATGCTTTTCACATCACTTTGGATCTTCAGCAGTAAAATTGAATCCTCATGCCTTGTTAGGGCCTTTTCGGACTCGCCAATCTTCGCGCCCCGCTTCATAAGTTATGCCTTGGCTATGAACTCTTATCATTACCGAGCAACTTTTAAACGATCTTGGGCTAGAAGCTAAGTAACTTTTCAAATCGTACGACCTTACTTATAGCAGATAAATTAATAGCAAGTGATGGGAGAATAGGCAAATAATTACACCAAGTGAGCTTGCGCAAGAATACCGACTTATAATCGACTCTATCATCTCTCGTTCTCCACAATTTAAAATCTCAAGTAATGAGACTCGTGGATGCTTAGCCTAATAAACCAATTAAGGTCTACATGGTTAAGGATACTAGCTAGAATAAACTTGGATAAGTCTATTCGGGTTGAGTCAAAATAATCGCAACGGGCCTAATATGTCAAAGACTTCTAAACTAGCTACACCTCATTATTAATATTTTTGACTTTATTGCGGGATATATACATATGAAAGCAACGATAACAATTTTAAAAATTACGACTATATGGCCAAAGTTAATTAAAAATTTGAAAAATGTTGAAAAAGATGATTTTCTGGTTAAATGAAGGCATTTTCATGGAAAAGTCCACTTAAAACTACGATAGAAGTCCCCCTACACTTAAGATAAACATTGTCCTCAATGTTTAAGCATGTGGGAAAAGTTTCCCCTACACTTAGGACATTGTGCACGTTGGTTAACTCGAGTTAAGGAAGTGACGACTAAAGTGATCAATTTCAAATGCGAGTATGAAGAAAATTGAATCACGATAGTGGAGAGATAGAACCGGATTTCGGATAACACGGGAGCACGGTTCTTCAAAGGTTCCAAGAGTGCATTCATCCCTGTAATCACATCACCACACAAAAACAAACACCTATACAGGTCCCCCTACACTTAGGAGGTAAAAACATAAAAGGATAGATACTCGGGTTGCCTCCCGAGGAGCGCTTGTTTTTGATAACCGAGTTACGAGCCTGACTCGACCCAAAATTAGTTCATGGGGAACATGGTGAGGGATGGAATCATCTTCTGAGAGATGTCCTCACCAAAGTACAGCTTCAGACGCTGGCCATTCACCTTGAAATTGGGCCCATTTGGCTGAGAAAGCTCAATGGTCCCATATGGAAAGACTTTGGCGACGGTGAATGGACCAGACCAGCGGCTCTTCAACTTGCCAGAGAAGATCTTCAACCGAGAGTTAAAAAGTAAGACTTGATCACCAACGTGGAACTCTCGGTTCTTGATTTTTGCGTCATGAAGGATCTTCGTCTTCTCCTTGTAGATCAGCGAGTTCTCATAAGCTTCATTCCTCAGTTCGTTGAGCTTGTTGAGTTGAGTCTTGCGATGATCACCGGCTTTGTTGATGTCGAAGTTAGCCCACTTCAAGGCCCAGTGCACCTTATGTTCCAGCTCGATGGGAAGGTGGCATGCTTTCCCGTACACAAGACGATAAGGTGTACAACCGATCGGGGTCTTATAAGCAGTACGGAAAGCCCACAGAGCATCATCAAACTTATCGACCCACGCGGCACGATGCTCTCCCACAGTACGCTCCAAAATTCGCTTCAATCCACGGTTGGATATCTCGGCTTGCCCATTGGTTTGGGGATGATAGGCGGTGGAAAGACGGCGAGTGACACCATACTTAGCCATGACTCTTGCAAATTGATCGTTGTAAAAATGAGTCCCGCGGTCACTGATAATAGCACGAGGAACGCCGAATCGAGCGAACAGCGATTTCAAAAAGTTACAAACCACCCTTGCATCATTAGTAGGTAAAGCTTTGGCTTCAACCCACTTTGAAACGTAGTCAACGGATACAAGGATGTATTTGTTTCCTTTAGAGGAAGGGAATGGCCCCATAAAGTCGATACCCCAAACATCAAAGATTTCACACTCTTGAATGAAATTCTGAGGCATCTCGTCTTTATGTGTGATCGTGCCTTGTTTTTGGCAAGCATCACATCGTTTAACCATCTCGTGAGCATCACGATAGATGGTGGGCCAATAAAATCCCGAATCAAACACTTTTTTGGCGGTGTAGTTGGGACCAAAGTGACCACCGGTGGGTCCTTTGTGGCAAGCGTCAAGGATTGCTATAGCTGCCGGTCCATGAACACAACGACGAATAATCAAGTCAGCACATTGTTTGAATAGATACGGGTCATCCCAAAAGTAAGTCTTAATGTCGTTAAAGAACTTCTTCTTTTTCTGGGATGTTAACCCGTCAACGAGAATTCCACCCGCTAAGTAGTTTGCAATATCCACAAACCACAGGGTTTCATCAGCAGTCGAGTTGATAGACATTAAGGTCTCCAAGGGAAAAGAATCATTGATTTCTTTGTTCGGATGATCCCCTTGGTAAGGATCCTCAAGTCTACTGAGATGATCCGCGGCTAGGTTTTCAACTCCTTTTTATCGCGAATTTCGATTTTAAATTCTTGGAGTAGCAAAACCCAGCGAAGAAGTCTTGGTTTGGAATCTTGCTTTGTCAACAAGTACTTCAACGCGGAATGATCGGTGTAAACGATTGTGGTGGAAAGGACAAGATAGGGGCGAAATTTTTCAAAGGCATAGACAACAGCTAAAAGCTCTTTTTCGGTTGTCGTATAATGCAATTGAGCCCCAGTCATTGTCTTGCTAGCGTAATGGATTGGTTGGAAGTGTTTGTTCACTCTTTGGCCCAAAACCGCTCCAATAGCAAAATCACTAGCATCGCACATCAACTCAAAGGGAAGCTCCCAATTAGGGGTAACCAAGACGGGTGCCTTAGTTAGCTTATCTTTAAGCGAGTTGAAGGCTTCAAGACACTCTTTGGAAAAGATAAAAGGAGTATCTTTTTCTAAGAGGTGGGTCATCGGGCGAGCGATTTGAGAAAAATCTTTGATGAATCGACGGTAGAAGCCCGCATGACCCAGAAAACTTTTCACACCCTTCACGGTTGAAGGTGGAGGCAACTTAGCGATAACATCGACTTTAGCACGGTCTACTTCGAGACCGGCTTTAGAAATCTTGTGTCCTAGCACGATGCCTTCTTTTACCATAAAATGGCATTTTTCCCAATTCAGAACAAGGCGAGTGTCTTCGCACCGCTTAAGCATACGTTCCAAATTGGCAAGGCAAGCAGAGAAAGAATCGCCATAAACCGAGAAATCATCCATGAATACTTCCATAGTGTCTTCCACCATGTCATGGAATATAGCCATCATACACCTTTGGAATGTCCCAGGAGCATTGCATAAACCAAAAGGCATGCTTTGTAAGCGAATGTTCCATAGGGACAAGTGAATGTGGTCTTTTCTTGGTCCTTGGGATCGATGGGAATTTGAAAATACCTGGAGAAGCCGTCTAAAAAGCAGTAATAGTCATTACCAGCTAGACGGTCGAGCATTTGATCCATGAAAGGAAGAGGAAAGTGGTCTTTTCTCGTGGCATCATTGAGTTTGCGATAATCAATACAAACTCTCCACCCAGTAACGAGACGAGTGGGAATCAACTCTTTGTGTTCATTGGGAACAACGGTTATTCCGCCCTTCTTGGGCACACAATGGACGGGACTTACCCATGGCGAATCCGAAATAGGGTAAATCAAGCCGGCATCTAGAAGTTTGATAACCTCTTGTTTGATGACGTCATGAATTTTAGGATTAACCCTTATTTGGCTCTGGATTGTGGGTTTGAAGTCATCTTCCATGAGAATCTTGTGAGTACAAAAGTTCGGATCAATTCCGCGGATGTCGGAAATTTTCCAAGCAATTTCCTTCTTATGATATTTGAGCACGGCGATGAGGCGAGTTTTCTCTTCATCTTTCAAGTCCTTTGCGATAATGACGGGCGACTTCTTCTCTTCTTCAAGGAACACGTACTCGAGATGAGGCGGCAACTCCTTAAGTTCTAAATCCGGAGGATTTTCGATGGGAGGCGTTTTCAAAGTCGGAGCATCGATAGCAATAACTGTGGGAGATGGTGGAGAAAGATTGTCTTCGTTGAGAAGGTTTTCAAAGAAATGCATGTCTTCATCCCCATCGGTGGGAGAATCATCATTAGCCCAAGTTCACATCTCCCATGGTGGCTTCAAGATCTTTCCAAAAGAAATCACTTTCTCCAAATAGAGACAGTGATGAATCAATAGAGGAAACGGTCTCAACATTAGGAAGAGAAGTAGGAATACTTTTGCAAGCATTTTGGAAGTGTTCTTCACAAGCCTCATCAAGAACGTCAATACAATTAACACTCTCGTTGGAATAAGGTTGTTTAGACAACTTTCCCATGTTGAAGACGATTTTATCGTCACCCACTCTCATGATAAGCTCACCGGCTTCAACATCGATGAGAGTGCGACCGGTCCTCAGGAATGGACGACCCACGATCAAGGGAACACGAGGGTCCATCTCGTAGTCGACGACGACGAAATCGGCAGGAAAAGTGAATTTGTCGACTCCTACAAATACGTCTTCGGCTATCCCCGCTGGATAAGCAACCATACGGTTAGCTAATTCCAAAGTCATTTTGGTGGGGACTAGCTCAGGGAGAGATAATTGCTTCCACACACTTAAAGGCATTAAGTTGATACTGGCACCTAGATCGGCTAGGGCCATGAAATTCTCTACTCCCGGGATATTGCAAGGGATTAAGAAACGACCCGGCTCACCAAGCTTGGTTGGCAATTTCCTTAAGAGCACTGCAGAGCAATTCTCATTAAGTTGGGTGTTAGCAATATCAAGAAGCTTTTCCTTGTCGCTGAGATGATCTTTAAAATTTTTTGCGTACTTAGGCATGTGAGCGAGAGCCTCAGCGAAGGAGATGTTAAAATTCAATTGTTTAAACATTTTAAGAAAGTTCGAAACCTGAATATCATCCTTGCTTTTGAGCTTCTCTTTCCTCAACCTTGAGGGATAAGGTATATCGGAAGAAGAGGAAGGCTTTGGGAAAATAGGATCACTCACATCCTTGGGTGGAGGAGGGGTAGCAGTAAGAGGTGGAGAAATTGGGGAAGTAGAAGGATGAGGAATAGGAGCAGGTGACTCGTTCTCCTTAGTCACAACCACCGGTGGAGGTATAGGAAGCTCGGGTTCCTTGGTACCTTTGCCACTGCGAGTGGTGATTACTTTCATCTCCCCTCTTGGATTTGCAACGGTGTTACTCGGAAGAGTACCCGAAGAAGAGGGTTGATTACCGTGGAAGAAACTAGCCATCATGTTTCATAAGTCATTCGTTTGACTATCCATAGTGTTTCTCATATCAGCTCTCAGATCGTTCCCTTGTTTCACCAGGTCTGCTTTCAAGTTGCGCACTTCCTGTTGGATATTGTCCATGAGCACATCGTTAGTCTTCATGTAGGTTCCAATGTCTTGATGTAATGCGGGGGTTTGGTTGGAAGGAGCATTGTATGCGGGTGGTTGATAAGTAGGTTGTTGGTAAACTTGGTTGTTTTGTTGAGGTGGTTGTTGCTGTTTGTGAGGTGGTATGTATGGTCCACGAGATTGTTGTTGTTGTTGAGTAGGGCGGTTGAGGTTTTGTTGTTGGTTTGGGTTGTTAGGATTAAAACCAGGTGGTGAGAGATAGTTGTTGGAGCGGTAGCTAAGCAAGTTACGGTCACCTTGAGGACGGGCTTGATAAGAGGGTTGAGGATAGGTGCCATAAGCTGCATTCACATTTTCAGAAGGGTAGTCTTGGGTGACAGTACAAGTGGTGTAAGAGTGAGGACCCCCGCATATCTCACATGGTTGGCTAATAGCATTGACTTGAGCGTCTTTAGCGTTTTTAGCGTTGATGCTGTTAGTGTTGCTTGCGGTTTGGGTAGCAAGCGTTTCAAGAAGCGCAGTGATTTTGTCAATTCGCTTGTCGCTGTCACTAGTACTAGCACTAGCGACATTGGTCCTCACACTCTTGGTTTGCACACGAGACTTATTCTCAATGATATCCCAAGCAACATTGGAAGTCTTAGCCAAAAGATTACCCCCCGAGGCACTGTTTAATGAATCTTGGTCATTCATGCTTAAACCATTATAAAAAGTGTTAATTTGGTGCACTTTGGTAAAACCATGTTGTGGGCATTTTCTCAAAAGATCTTTGAAACGGTCCCAAGATTCACTAAACGACTCATCGTACTTTTGTTCAAAATTGATAATTTCATTCCGCAAAGCGGTAGTACGAGAGGGTGGGAAAAAGTAATTGATAAACTTGGTCTCCAAATCCGTCCACGAAAGAATACTCTGTGGAGGTTCCTTAGCAAGCCAATGCCGGGCTTGTCCCTCTAAATAAAAGGGAAAAAGTTGTAATCGGATTACCTCTTGTGGAACACCATTGAATTTGACCGTGTTGGTTAGTTGCAAGAATCTCTTGATGTGGTCATGTGGATCATCAATGGTACGCCCCAAGAATGGTTGAGGAGAGACCATCTGGATAAAGCCTGATTTGAGCTCAAAGTTGTTGGCTGCAAACGTGGGTATAACAATTGGATCAGTGTTGCCATCTACATGGGCTTGCAGCAGTTCAACCATCGGACGATTATCCGGTAGAGGCTCATTGTTGTTGTTATTATTGTTGTTGAAAGGTGGGTTGTTGTTGTTATTATTGTTGTTTTGAGGTGAGTTATTGTTGTTGTTTTGTACACCGGCCATGTTTAAGTTATCGAGAGTCTCGGGCTCGGGATAAAACGTGGAGCGTGTACGCATGCACCTGCAAAAGAACCAACAAAGCAAAAACAAAGCAAAAATATTTTTGGTTTTTATGTTTTTTAATTTTTAGGATTTTTGAAAATTTTATATGTTTTAGGATTTTTTGAAAATTTTATGAAAAAGTAACGTTCACGGGGAACGGATCCCAAAATCCAAGTTCTCACAAAAAACTGTTGATCTTAACGAGAAGAGCCGGCAGCGGCGCCATTTGATACAAGGATTTTGCTATGGTTTGAATTTAAGTTCTCGGTATCCTCTCGAATTGATCTCGGCTCTAAGTGGAATGATTTGTTCTTGGTTAATAAAAAGGTGTTGGTTTGTTTATCTATTTTAAACTAATGACAAGTAATTAGGCGTCAAAGAGTAAAATTAAAACTTTGAAAGATTAAAACTAAAAAGGCAAGTTAAAAACAAATGCTTGAAAACTTAAAGATTATATTAGGAAAATAAATGATCACTCAATAAAAACTAACACTTGGAAAACTTTGTTAAAATATGAACTTAATCGAAAAGTACTAAAAGAAAGTAAGAACGGAATATAGCAAAAAGTTCCAATCGGAATAAACAAACTAGGCCCAATCGGAATATATTCCGATCACTTTGATCGGAATGTTGAGGAGTATGGTGATCGGAATAACACAAATCATGCAATCGGAATAATGACAATTGGTTCTAATCGGAATGTTCAAAAGAAGTGCAATCGGAATATTCAACTTAGTACTAATCGGAATACAGGGAACTTACCAATCGGAATATCTAAAAATGGACAAATCGGAATATGGTAAAAAAGGCAAATCAGAATATGGAAAAAGGTAGCAATCGGAATACACTAAACCCTTTTCCGATCTACTGATCGGAATAAAGGGGTGTCCCTGGTCGGAATAACCGGTCGGAAAAGGGCTTTGCCCTTTCCGAAAATGATGTAGATCCGAATTTTAAGCAAGCAATAAGCTATGAATAAGCCAATCACCAAACTAGCTCGAATCTAAAATGAATCGAGTCAAATAAGCTAAAATAACAACTTAACAAGACTTAAAATAAACAACTTTTAAGTCGAATCAATAAAAAGATGAACTTTTCATAAAAATTTTAAAAAGTAAATAAGCAAAACTAACTAAATAAGCAAAGAAGCACAAGGATCTCAAAGCTTATTCGTATAGAAACTTAGGAAAACATAAAAGATTAACTTTTTAAGCACAAAATCATTGATGAACAACACGGATCATTCGAGACTTGTACCAAAATCAATCAAAATCAAAGAAAGTAAGGATGAGATTAAAGATTAAAAGCTAAAAACTTGAACTTGATTAATGAAAAATAATACAAATGTTGATCTTGAAATAGAAAAAGATGAAGTCTAGTGAGAGAAAGTTTAGAACTTTCTCTCTCTAAAACTAGAGAGAATGGAAACTAAAAAACTACCTAAAAACCTAAGTGTAGAAAACTAAGTGCAAATTTTGTGAAGTAAGGTCCTATTTATAGGCAAGTCTTGTGGTGGTGGGCTTGTGCTTGGGCTTTAGTTTGGGCTCCTTTTTCTTCTTTCTTCTTTAGTCGTCACGCTTCTTTAAATAAACGTTCCCGACTTGGATTTGAGAAGTGTCGGTGAATAATTCCAACTCGTCTTATAATCTTTTGTTTAATAGACTCGAGTTCTTCGACATATATGAATCTTCCATCTTTGGCTCTATTCTTCGATAAATCTTCAAATAGGCACAATGACTTCAAATCTTTTGCATCTCTTGGACAATAGACTTCGTCTTGAGTCTTTTTCCTTGATAAAACCCGTGCAATCCCATGTTTTCTTCAATATTCATCCGGTTGACTCTGAAAACACAATAAACACAAAAACCACACATAATTCCAAACAAATGATATTAAATACGTGTTTTGGTCTCGTTTTAGCCAGAATTAAGTGGTAAAAGGATGGGTGTTTTCACACCTATCAAGGGTGTATTGTGGGGGCTCCAAATTGTGAAAACCAGAATTATAGCACCGATGTGGCTAATAGTAAGTCATCGGTTAAGAAGAATTAGAACACGGATTTGTTTCATAATAATCCATCGGTGAAGAAAAATGAGGACACGGATTTGGTTCATAATAATTCATTGGCTGACAATAAGAAGTATCGTGAGGTCCCCCACAATTGTTGTAACACGGGTATTGAGAGAAACCCGGTGCATTTTGTGGATATGGATCGTCATATATGGGAGAGGGTGAAATAATGTCATTAGAAGGGAAGAATGAATTGAAGTATGAATTGATCGAATTGCACGATAGACAACGGCCAAATTCGTAATTAGGGATATCCATTCCACACCGTTCGCATGAACACCATTGACAGGATTGACTACCAGAAGATGGTCTTCCACACCCTACACAGTCAACAAACGAATCCATTAAACACAATAGATAAGCAAGAAAAATATTTTTGGTGCAAAACTTTCCAAAAAGAAATGCTTTTTATGATTTTTCAAATGTTTTTGGGATTTTTGAAAATTTTTATTTTTTTGGATTTTTGAAAAATTTTGACACGAAAGTTAACGTTTACGAATGAACGGATCCCAATATCCAACGTGTCTCTCACAAAAAACCGTTAATCTTCACGAAAAGAGCCGGCAGCGGCGCCATTTAATAACTGGGGTTTTTGCCAAGTATGAAAATTTGTTCGTCTCGATTCAATGCGAATTGTTTACCGGTTAAAAGTGTGACTCAGTCGTTCTTGGTGAATAAAAAGAAAATGTCGTTGATTATCTATAACTAATTAAAAAGTTAATGCGAAAACGAAAAAGAATAAACTAAAAATGAATGACAAATAATAAAGAAACATAAAACAAGACGAATATTAAAAACTAAAAATTAAAACGATATTAAAACAAATATTAAAACAAATATTAAAAGAAACAATTAATAAAAGTAAAAGCGAAAAAAAAAAAAAAAACTTTTCGAATTAAAAATAAAACTTACTTAAATAAAAATGAAAGAAATTGGATTATAAAACTATTTTAAAAAGAAACGAAACAAATAATAAAACGTAAATTAACACGAAGCAATTAATAAAAATAAAACTAAACGAAGAATAACTTTCCACTTGAAAATAAAGTTTACCTAATGAAAAAGGAGGAAATAAAACTAAAAGGGTACTTTAAAGCTATATGAGGCAAAACCTAAAGTGGGTACTAAATAAAAGATAAAACTTGAACTTTACGAAAAAATATTAATTTTAAAAATAGACGAAAAATTCAACTAAAAATACGTAACTTTCAGAATTAAAATCGGAACAACTTCTAGATTAAACTAAACAATTACGGAACAAAATTAATTAATAAACAAGCAGGCAGGCATGCTGCTCAAGCAGGCAACCTACCTGCTCAAAATGGCGCCAAAATGGTAAGCAACCAAGCAGGCTACCATGTCAATCTATAAACAGTTGTTCAGAAAGTTTCATTCTCTTATCCGGAATAATGGTCAAATTTCTTATACGGAATGTTTACTTTTTGTTATCCGGAATAAATTAATTGGCTTATCCGGAATTTTGGTTTATACGGAATACTATTAGTCCCACTATCCGGAATAATGTTTTGGGGCTTATCCGGAATAACAAAAAATCTCTTATCCGGAATAAAAGTTTTGGGGGGCTTATCCGGAATAATGGGGTTTATAAAAAACCCGGATAATAATAAAACGCAAATTAGCTAAAATCTAAAAATAAGCAAAATACTAATAAGCACTTATCTAAAAACTTAACCAAATCAATTTTAAGAAAAAGCTAATAAGCCAAAATTTAAAAACTTTTAAAAATACTAAATAATAAAAATATTTAAAAACAACTTTTTATAAAATAAACTAATAAGCTCTGTTGATCCCAAACTCAGATCTTAAACCTTAATAGCTTGTTTAAGCGTTGTGATAGAAAGAATAAATCCAATCTATCACTAGAGAAACTTTGCAAGGCAGAGTAACTAGACAAGATGCGGAATATGATGTTTAGCACAAGAACAAAATGATTAAAACAAACGTTGAACTTTAATATATCAAAAGATATACGAATACCCAAAATGGTATTAGGGTTACAAAGACCTTAAAGTATGAAATAAAAGACAATAGAGAAAAGACACACAATGCATGAAAACCTAGTGCGTCCTTTTATAGGCACAAGGACTCACGTACAAGATCACTACTAACAAACTTGGAAAGTATTAAGGAGTAGTAACAGAAACGTGTAAAAATCTATTCCAAGTTTATCTCTATCATCAGGGCCTTTGTTATTTGGCAGGGGGAACTTACTCTAGCAGGGGGACGAATAACCAACTAGCAGGGGTAACAAATATACATATATTTATTCCCAACAATCCTCCCCTAAACTTGTGCTTTCTTCTAAAGACAAGTTTTTGAATAAATTCTAGTTGATGAGGGTGCTTAAAAACTTTCTAGCCAAATCTGACTATGCATCATCCTTACCAGATCATAAGCAATAGGCGATTTAGCATCTACAATCAAGTTAGCCTGTGCTAATTTCTTCAAGGTCTCCTGAGTGAAGGGATAATAACGATGGTTGATCAAGTACACACTTACTCCTTCCATTACTACCTCATAGACCCCAGAATTAGTAAACAGCTTCCAATACAACAAATTTCCTTTATTCACTGCATCAAATATAGGATCAAATAACTCATGCTCATACATCCTATGCATGCACTCCCAGATTACCCAATCCTTCTCCACACCATCCATGGTAGGAGGTTTTGCAGCAAAAGTTTTTTTCAAAATTTTCCACAGATCTTCTAAGTCCTCACTATCCAAGGTTTGAAACATGACATCTAGACTTAGAAATGTCTGTGCTGTATTGTCAGCTCTTGTAAGCTTTCACCAAGTCCTCCCTTTGTGTTCATAAACATCATACTCTATTATAGCAAACTTTTTTCCAAGTTCACTAGGTGAGATATCATCATTTTCCTGCAAAATTAGCTGTTTATCAATTTCTTCATTTGAAGACGTTGAGACTCCTTAGTAACTGTGCCAACTTTGTCCATTCTCTTGAGTCTTTTGGTTGCTCTTTGTACATTAAGTACAAACTTTTCAATTGATGGAAAACATTCACCTGCTTGATGTATTACCCCTGCTTGTGATGATGCACCTGCTTGGGATGATGCACCTGCTTGTGTAGTTTCCAAAGTTGTTTCTTCAGCCTTTCTTTTCCTGGATTCCCTAGCTTTCTGTAACACTTCACTTTGTCTCCTAAGATACTCAGCTTCCTCAGGAGAGTTCATAGTCATAAAATTTTCCACATCATATTCTCTTAAAACTGGTCTGACTGCTCTTTTTATAGCTTCAAAACACATATCTGTGAAGTCCCCATCCTTCCACTTCTTATGTCTCTTGAGCAAAAATTTGTAGTGTTCAAGTCTCCCTTTCTCAGAACTCAAATATTTCTCTCTCTGAATTTGATTTGCCCTCATTTCCAGATATTCAGTTTGATATTTGTAAACAAGGCAAGTCAACTCATACCTGTCTTCCAAGGGAGCATTTATTAACTCCTTCTCCCATTGATCTAGAAACTCTTCAACATGAGGCACCCTGTCATCCAACTCCCTATGCATATAATAACTAGGTTTTTCCTAGTAAGAAAATTATCGTTCTAGTGGTCTAATCGAATTGATTTGGTTTAACTATGTGACTCAGTCGTTCTTTGGTGAAACAAATAGTTGTGTCGTTGTAGTATATTAAAAAATAAATGTGCGAGACGTAAAAGTAAATGACGTAAAAGTAAAATGGCGTTAAAATACATCTAAGTCTATGATATGAGCTTAAACTCATATCCTTTTATCAACAAATAACCCTAAAACATGAAGCAAAATACCAATTTATCTTGCAAAAACAGTATTATGTGGTATGTTTGTGTTTGTGTACACTTGTGTAGGTAAAAGGATACATTTTCAAGCAAACAAGGGAAAATCAAGCTTAAATGGATGAAAAAGACAAAGAAGGATCAAATGTGACAAGACTTTGAAGTCAAAGGACCAATTCTACTCAAAGATGAAGTTGAAGGACTAAAGTGCAAATATTGTATAAAGTCAAGATCAAAGTCAAAATTGGTCAACTATCAAGTCAACAAAGTCAAAGGACCAATTCTGCTCAAAGATGAAGTTGGAGGACTAAAAGTGCCAAAGAAATGAAGATACAAGCCTTTAAATGCAATCTACCAAAGTCCAAGGGTTAAAACTGCCAAAGTTGGAAAGTTTCACAAGTTCAATCCATGTGATAAAGTTTGGGCCAATGAGAAGCTAGTATAAAGTGCACACGGATTGCCAGCTATATGCATTTAATATCCACTCAACCGCCACAATTAATAACCAAATCTAAACAGTTTGATCCGTGTGACCTCATTTCAACCAATCAGGCAGTGCCACGTGTCATCTTCAAGAAACCAAAAAAATATCCAGGATCGTTTTTGAGCTAGACTGAATTTCATGAAAAGATGTAAACACCAAAAGTGCTTATTTTGGAGAGACGAATCCATTGGTAAACATCAATTAGCATGAAATCAACTCAGGAAGAAAACCCCAATTTATATTCATACCTTGAAGATCAGTTTTGCAGAATCATGCCACGTGGAGACCTGGGATTGGTCTCAACACGTCATCATCCCCAACAAACTCCTTTGTCAAGCCTATAAATAGCTGTTAGGTCCTCATTTGTAACAAGTAGTTAAATTTTGTAAAAACACACACTTTTCAATTTCCTTTCATCTTTCTTCCTTTTTAGCCTAACTACTCAAGAGTCTGACAAACTCTTGAGTTAGTTAGTTAGTTAGCAGCTTTACAACAACTTTGTAACAACTTTCCATGAATAAAATTTGAATTCTCCTTTTCCCGCCAAATCTCATATTCACTCTACTGTTCATTCCCTGCTACTACTTGATCATTGAGTTGCTGAATTGAGTTTGTTATGATCATTGAATGATCATAACTGACTTTGAAGAAGTTTTGTTGCTGTTTATGTGATTTCAGTTCAAGCCTTAGCAGTTATGAAGATTCCATGCCATGATGATCATTTCTGTTGATTTGTAGCTGATAATGATAGTTGATTAGTTGATCTAGTGATAAGGTGGTGGTTATCACTAGGATAAGAGAGTTCAGCACTCCTCTTCTTCCCAATGGTTTCTACAAAAGGTTTCAAAAGTTCTGATTTTGGTTCCACTTAATAAATCAATGGCATGCTACATTTCCTAGTGTAATCTTGTTGTTTGCCTGATCAAAGTTGTTTAGTTTGGCTGGTTGTTGGATTGTATACTTGTTTGTAGCTTAACCTTGTTTACTGCTTTATATTTTGGATTGTGTCTAGTTATAGCTTTAATTCAGTCACCTTTAGTCTTTGCCATTCAATTGAGTAATAGTTGTTCTTAGTGCTTGCTTGTAGACTTAAAACATCTCATTTTGAGTCTTTAGTTTTGTTTGATAAAGGATTTGATTCAGTTTAAACTAGCTCTTTAAAAGTCTTTGGAAATTCTCAATAATCTTAGATAAGGAGTGTTTGGCATTAGTTGGTTATTGGTTTTCAAGCATTGAGTTTTTGCAAGTTAATGTTCATTTCTAGTCATAAGGTCTTTACTAAGAGTTTTGAGTAAGTTTCAAGTCAAGTAACTGTTCAAAAAGGCAAATGGCAAGAAAAAGTGTGGGTTGATTTTCTTTAAGTTTTGCTCTTAAAAAGTTGCCAATTTCATTTGCTTTGCATTTGATGAATTCTTGATGAAAATTAACCAAACTAGTTCTCAATTGTAGTTACATATATGAAGTTTTATATCCTATAAGCATTCTATACAGTTTTCAATAAGCCAAGAGAAATAAGCAAAAATCAGGAAGGCTGAGATAAGCCAAGTTTCTGTAAATGGAAACTGCTTTTTGAGATGTTTTGATTCTATTCATTAACCAAGCCATTTTATTGCACAAAACCACTTAGAATATGGTATTACATGATTTTTGAGAGATTCAGCTTTTTGTCAAAAAAGTTTGGTCAACGCTTGGTCAACGATAAGCACATTTTAGCTTAATTCAAATTTCTAGCTTATTTCTTGATGAAATTCGTTCTAACTTGATTTCCCGTTCATCATTTGAGTTGCTTAATCAGTTTTGGCAAGAAAATCAAGTTGTGCTTGTTTGGTTTGTTTTAGAGCTTATTTTGGGCTTATCTTGAAGTGCTTATTTGCTTATTTTGAATTTTCAGTCAAAACCCTCTTACAGACATAGCTTATTTTGGATTTAGAGTGTTTTGCAATTTGTTTGAATCAATTTGGTCCAGTAATAAGCTCACACGAGCTTATTTGTCTTCATAACCCGTTTTTGCTTAATAAGTTTTTAAAATTGCCATTTGGTCCTCCTTGTTTCAAGCAGTCTATAATCATGGTTAAATTTCCAACTTTTTAGGGTTTGCTCATATTAGTCCTTTCAGTTTTGAGTTTGTTTAAAGTCAGTTAGAAAGTTTGGTATATTATTACAATTTGGTTAGTCAGTTACTAGTTTTACATTTTTGATCCTTTTAGTTTACTGATTTACATTTTTAGTCCCTAAACTTGTTAGAATTTTCATTTCAAGCATTTATATTTCCTAGAATTTACATTTTTAGTCCTTGTAGTTTAAAAATTTACATTTTGAATTTTACTTGAATAAAAATTTGGTAAGTGCACTATGTTTTACATATAAGTAGGTAATATTTTTTCAGATTTACAAGGCTTTGTTGAATTAGCAAATAGAATATTCAAAAAAGATTAACAACAAAAAACAGTTAAAAACCCGATATTGGTTGGACTTTCAATTAGCAAGAACTGAGAAAAACGAACTGCATTATACACAACATCAAATGGCGCCGCTGCCGGTTCTTTGACTTTACGAGAGACTATCGATTGACGGTTTTCATTGGCTTTTGGGATCCGTTCACCTTGTGAATGTTATTTGTACGTATCATAAATAAAAAACAAATAAAAAAAAATCAAAAATATAAAGAATATATAAAAACTAAAAAATTCACAAAACAATTCTTTTCCTAAAGAATTGACCAAAAAAATTAAAAAATCCAAAAAGCAATCTTTTTCCTAAGAGATTGCACCCAAAAATATATATTATTGGATTCTCTCGGTTTTTATGTACATATAGTATTTTCTCTTAAAAAACTCATAAATACAAAAATATTTTCCATATATTATTATAAGTAAATACGTATACGTATAAGAACAACCAATCTACTTATTCTCCATAAGTATTGCCAAGGCAATACACCGTGTTGAGGGGCGTTCCGGTCCTTGACACGTGTATCGATCAAACAAAATAAAGCAAGAATAGATAAATACTCTCAATAAGCAACAATCCGAAGAATACGAACATTTAAGTGAATAGAAAGGCGATGTGCTATAAAATGCCATCTAAGGGTCAATAGGTACTTAAGTGCTTCGCGCCACCTAACCCCCCGTTCACTTGTAAGTATTCTAAGAAGGAAGGCTTCATTGGGGGTCTTGCACCCAAGTAGTACATACGTATATTGTTATTTTCTTGTGGATATTTAATATTGAAACTCGAAGAGGATAATCCATTTCTCTTCAAAGTCACACGAGAGCTTCTCTCTCATTCCTCGTTTTGAGTTGCATGCTCACTCGCGGGCGTGCACAAGTACCGATTGGTGTACAACCTCTTCCTCCGAAAAGGAAGAAAAAGAGAAAGAGTAAGACCACCACCGTCCATCAAGCCGATCACGAGAATCGTGCTTTGACTCCGCCACCACAAGAAGCCATGGCTATTGATAATCGCTCTTTGTTGGAACGTATGCAAACCAATATTCATGGATATGCTAGTGCTATTAAGATTCCCGACTTTCCCGCACACATTTGAGCTACACACATCTATGATCACTATGGTTTCACAATCACCTTTCTATGGTAACAAGAATGAGGATCCCCATGATTACCTTAAGAGATTCCTTTCTCTTTACAATACCATTAAGCACAATGGAGTTCCATATGAGGTCATTAGGTTGATGTTAGTGTCATTTTCACTAGAGAGACCCGCTAAACATTGGTTAGACACCCAACCACCCGATAGTATCACCACATGGGATGGTTTCACCACTATGTTTTTGAACAAGTTCTTTCCTCCACATAAGACTATGGCTTTGAGAACTTTAATTATAGGCTTTCAACAAAAACCTAGTCAATCCTTTAGTGATGCTTGGGAAGAGTAAGTGAGTTGTTGAGGCGATGCCCTAATCATGGATTGGATGATGTTCACCAAATCAATATCTTCTATAATGGCCTTAAATCTCACCACCAAGATTCACTCATTGCTTCCGCGGGAGGGAATATTCTTCTTAAATCCTACCAAGAGGCTTTGGACATCATTGAGACTAAAGCAATGGTTCAAACAAACAATCAATTTGAAGAAAGGGTTCATGTTATCCAAAACAATTCTCAAACTCCTTGTGACAACCAACTCCTCAAGTTTCAACAAGAGATTTTTCAAAGGATGGATAGAGATAGTGAGAGGAATTTGAAAGTACAACAAGAAATGCTTCAAGCTTTTAAGACTATGTCATTGAACAATTCTTCAAATAATGTGAATGCCATTACTCTTTCTTGTGTTACTTGTGGAGGTCCCCCATTCTTATGAACAATGTGATAAGGTACAAGTGTATCAAGGGGTATGCTATGCTTACCAAGAGGAACATCGTGAACACTTCAAGCCAAATATCAATCCAAATAACCTTTCTTACAAGTCCCAAAACTACCTTACTCCACCCGGATTCCCACCCCAACAACCCACCCAAATTCAACAAAATCCACCTCAAATTTTACCAAAGAATCAAGGGCAAAGACCACCTTATCAAGGAAATAACTACAAGGCACCAAATCAATTTCAACCTCAAGCAAATACCTTTTATCCACCAAATCAAGGATTTACTGCCCAACCTTTACCTTTCCAACCTCAAGGTTTTCAAGGTTATGTGCCAAAAGATTATAACACAATGGATTTCTTGCAAAAAATGAATCAAGAGAATGAAAGGAAGTTCCAAGCTATGGAGAAGAAAATGAATGACCAAATGAATAAGGTTTTAATGGCATTAAATCAAAGACCACAAGGGGCGTTACCTTCCAACACACAAACAAATCTAAGGGCCAATGTCAATGCTATTACAACAAGGAGTGGAACAACAACAAAGGATCCTTCACCTCCTAAACCTACTATTGTTCAACCCACTTGTGCTCCTACTTGTGACAAGCCTTCTACCTCTACTTCACCTCCTCAAAATGCTCCTATTCACTCAAACACACCTTCTCAACCTCCTCATACTTCTCCTTTACCTTCCACACTTCCCAATGAAGAAGCTAACAAAGACAAATCTTCCACTACAACACCTATTCCACCTACACCAAAACCTACTCTTCCATATCCTTCAAGGTTGAAAAAGGACAAGTTAAAGAACAAGGATGACATCCAAGTCTCCAATTTCTTAAGGATGTTCAAGCAACTCAACATCAACATATCCTTTGCGGAAGCTCTTGCTTATATGCCAAAGTTTGCTAAGATGTTCAAGGATTTTCTCTCAAACAAAGAAAAATTGGTTGATTTGCCCAACACATCCCTTAATGAAAATTGTTCCGCGGTGTTACTTAAAACCTTACCAACAAAACTTGGAGATCCGGGGCGCTTCTTGATACCTTGTAATTTTCCCGGTGTTGAAAATTGCATGGCTTTGGCGGATCTAGGGGCAAGCATAAACCTCATGCCTTTATCGGTTTGGAAACAACTCTCTCTTCCCGAGCTCACTCCCACGAGGATGACTCTTGAACTAGCCAACCGAACCATAGCTCACCCCGTAGGTATAGCCGAGGATGTGTTTGTAGGTGTGGATAAGTTTACGTTCCCGGCCGACTTTGTAGTGGTTGATTATGACATGGATCCTAGAGTGGCTTTGATTGTTGGTAGACCGTTTTTGAGAACGGGTCGTACTTTGATAGATGTGGCGGAAGGAGAATTAATTATGAGAGTAGAAGATGAGAGAGTGGTGTTTAAGTTAGGGAAATTTTGTGATAGGAAAGAGGTTAAGGAGTCTAGACCTTGTGAGACTATTAACATTGTTGATGTGCTAGATGAAGTGTGTAATGAACACTTTCATGATGCTTGTAAGAGTACTAGTGATGAGATGCCCCATGTTGAAACCGTGGCCTCAATTGCTCCCTCTTTAACTCCTTTTGGAGAGAGTGATTTCCTCTTGGAGGAATTTGAGTCCAACTTTCTTGGTGATGATGATTCTCCCATTAAATGGGAAGAAGATATTGTTACAATCCAAAAGTTGCTCAATGAGGACCCTATTCCTTCCCCTATTCCACAAGAAATTACCATTGAGGAACCTTCCATAGTAAAACCTTACATAGAGAGTCCACCTCCTATTGAACTTAAGGACCTTCCATCCCACTTAGAATATGCTTTCTTAGAGGGCAAAGACCAATTACCGGTGATCATTGCTAAAGAGTTGAAAGAGGATGAGAAGGAGCAACTTATTGAAGTTCTTAAGAAACATAAGAAAGCCTTAGCATGGAAAATATCCGACATAAGGGGAATTGATCCACATTTTTGTACACACAAAATCCTTATGGAGGATGACTATAAACCCGCCATTCAAAACCAAAGGAGAGTTAACCCAAAAATTCATGAGGTTATTAAGAAGGAAGTGATTAAACTCTTAGATGCGGGTATGATTTACCCCATTTCCGACTCTCCATGGGTTAGCCCGGTTCATTGTGTTCCAAAGAAGGGTGGAATCACCGTGGTGCCTAATGAGAACAATGAGCTTATTCCCACGAGACTTGTGACCGGTTGGAGAGTTTGCATTGATTATAGAAAAATCAATGAGGCAAGTAGGAAAGACCATTTCCCGCTTCCCTTTATGGATCAAATGCTTGAACGCTTAGCGGGAAATGAGTACTATTGTTTTCTTGATGGCTTTTCGGGTTATTTTCAAATACCCATTGACCCTAAGGATCAAGAAAAGACCACATTCACTTGTCCTTACGGTACATTTGCTTACAAGAGGATGCCTTTTGGCTTATGTAATGCACCGGGGACGTTTCAAAGGTGCATGATGGCGATTTTCCATGACATGATAGAGCAAACCATGGAGGTTTTTATGGATGACTTTTCCGTCTTTGGAAATTCATTTAGCTCATGTCTCACCAATCTTGAAAGAATGCTTAAGCGTTGTGAGGAAACACGTTTAGTGCTTAATTGGGAGAAATGTCACTTTATGGTGAAAGAGGGGATTGTTTTAGGACACAAGATATCCAACAAGGGATTAGAAGTTGATCAAGCTAAAATTGATGTGATTGCTAAGCTTCCCCCACCCACCTCGGTTAAAGGTATGAGGAGTTTCTTAGGTCATGTGGGATTTTATAGGCGCTTTATACAATATTTTTCTAAGATAGATAGACCGATGACTCACCTCTTGGAGAAAGAGGCTCCTTTCATTTTTAACCAAGATTGTTTAGACTCTTTTGAGACTCTTAAGGAAAAATTGACTAAGGCTCCCATTTTGGTTTCTCCAAATTGGGAATTACCTTTTGAGCTTATGTGTGACGCTAGTGATTATGCGGTGGGGGCCGTCTTAGGACAAAGAGTTAATAAGCATTTTCAACCTATACACTATGCGAGTAAAACCATGACCGGTGCACAACTTCATTACATTACCACGGAAAAAGAGTTGCTTGCTATAGTATATGCTTTTGAGAAGTTTAGACCATATCTTGTGCTTCCCAAAACCATAGTGTATACGGATCATTCCGCTCTTAAGTATCTTATGACCAAACAAGATGCTAAACCTAGGCTTTTGAGATGGGTTTTGTTTCTTCAAGAGTTTAAGATAGAGATTTGTGATAAGAAAGGGGCCGAGAATTTAGCGGCGGATCACTTGAGTAGACTTGAGCATCCTTTTCAAGGAGATTTACCACACCAAAAAATCAATGAATCCTTTCCATTAGAGGAGCTCATGTCTATCTCTTCCCAAGAGGATGCCACTCCTTGGTTTGCGGATATCGCAAACTATCTTGTGGGCAATGTGCTTATTGAGGGTCTTACTTATCAACAAAAGAAGAAGTTTCTTAATGAAGTTAAGTATTACTTTTGGGATGATCCATATCTTTTTAGGCAATGTGCGGACCACATCATTAGACGGTGTGTAAATGGGCCCGAGGCATTTAAGATCTTAGAAGCGTGCCATAAAGGACCTACGGGTGGACATTTTGGGCCTAACTACACCGCCAAGAAAGTCTTTGATTCGGGTTACTATTGGCCTTCCATTTACAAAGATGCCCATGAAATGGTGAAATTTTGTGATGTATGTCAAAGACAAGGAAAAATTACACAACGTGATGAGATGCCACAAAATTTTATCCAAGAGTGTGAGATATTTGATGTATGGGGCATTGATTTCATGGGACCTTTTCCATCCTCTAAGAGAAACAAGTATATACTTGTGGTGGTGGATTATGTGTCTAAATGGGTGGAGGCTAAAGCCTTACATACCAATGATGCTAGAGTTGTTGTGAAGTTTTTGAAACAATTGTTTGCTAGATTTGGTGTTCCTCGGGCCATCATAAGTGATCGTGGTACGCACTTTTGTAATGATCAATTCACGAGAGTTATGAAGAAATATGGAGTGAATCATAGACTTTCTACCGCGTATCACCCTCAAAAAAATGGTCAAACCGAGGTCACAAATCATGGTTTAAAGAGAATTTTAGAGAGAACGGTGGGAGAGCATCGAGCTTCTTGATTGGATAAGCTTGATGATGCTTTGTGGGCGTTTAGGACGGCTTTTAAAACACCAATTGGTTGTACGCCTTATAGGCTTGTCTATGGAAAAGCGTGCCACCTCCCATTCGAGCTAGAACATAAGGCATCTTGGGCTCTCAAGTGGGCTAACTTTGATTTAAACCAAGCCGGTTCCCATAGGAAAGATCAACTCAATGAGATGGATGAATTGAGAGCCAATGCCTATGAAAATTATTTGCTTTACAAGGAAAAGACTAAGAAATTGCATGATGCTAAGATCAAGAATCGTGAGTTCAAAGTTGGAGAGGCGGTTCTCCTCTTTAACTCAAGATTGAAACTTTTTGCGGGCAAGCTTAAGTCAAGATGGTCCGGTCCATTCACTATTACTCAAGTGTTTCCATATGGAACTCTTGAGTTGTCACAACCCGATGGTCCAAATTTTAAAGTGAATGGTCACCGTGTTAAGCATTACTTTGGGGAGGACATTTCCGTTGAAATGGTCCAAGAGATCCCCATTTTCCCCATGATTTAATTCATTGAGGGACGAGTCGAGCTAGAGACTCATTAACTCAAGCATCGTATAACTAGGTTTAGAGTGTTGTAGGTTAGAAATAAAGGTATAGACTTGGAGATAAGTGTAGGGGAGACCTTCTTTTGTCTTCATGATTGTTTGTAGGGTTGCTCACTCATCTCATGCTTTGGAACTTATGGAGGAGGCCCTTGTATCCGGTTCACTTCGTTACTATAGTGATTTTTCATTGACACTTTGTGCTTAAACATGATTTCACTAATAGTTGTCCTTTCCTTAACTTGGGTTAAGCAAAGTCTATTCATTGTCATAAGTGTAGGGGAAGTTTTTATACTTCCATGCTCTTAAACATTGAGGACAATGTTTAGCTTAAGTGTAGGGGGGTCTTCTATCGAAGTGACCTTACCTAGAACTTGTCATTGTCTTGCATGATAACATGGAAAATTGATTTTTCGACATTTTTCTAATTTTTGATCTACTTTGGCCACCAAAAATATGCATTCATAATTTTTGCATTAATCATTCTTCTTTTGCATATCACATTTGCATTGTATATATATTTCTTCTTTTATTTTGCATCAAAATATATAAAAAGAAAAAAAAATAAAATAAAACATGGTTTTAACAAGTTTAGACTTCTTTGACATATTAGGCCCGCCATGGATATTTTGACTCAACCCGAGTTTGCTTATCTTAGCACTCTCTAGCTAGTATCCTTAACCATGTAGTCCTTCATTGGTCTATTAGGCTAAGCATCCACCAATCTCATTATTTGAGATTTTAAATTTGTGGAGAATGGGAAATGATAGAGTTGAAGCAAGTGTAAAAGGGCTAGATAAACTTCATGATAATTACTTGTGGCTAAACCCTTCTCTTCTTCATCTGTATTTTCTTCGCATGTATATAATTGTTAATAAATAATCAAGTACGGTTTTAATTGGTTTGTAATCTCTTATGCATTTTTGACTAATCATTCATGGTTGATATGAGTACGTCTTAAGATTCTAAGTTAGAACGTTTTATGTGTACTAGACTTATGTCATGCTCAATATTTAGCGGGTGTTTTTCCTTTTATTCTTTTCTACTTTTTCTTGTGAGGAATAAAGAAAAATAAGAGCGACTTATGAAAAAAAATGAGTGGCTAGAGAAAAAAAAAGAAGAAAAAGAAAAAGAAAAATAAATAATAATAATACAAGACTCCCAAGAGGGGCAGTGTGGTGTTAATTATAGTGACTATTGAGTTCCAATATTACCTTGACGGGTTGCGGGGATTCAATAGATTGCTCCAATACAATATTACCTTGACGGGTTGCGGGGTTGAAGATCTAAAGTCTCAAAAAGATAGCGGATATAAATTATTGCATGAGTTTTATTTTTCTTTCCTTAGCGAGTGTGTAGCTACTTATGAAAGCATGACATGAGGATTTTACACATAAGGCGAATGACTTATTACTCTTGAAACGGACTTGTATTAATTGTGAGCGGTTTTTCAAGTAATGGATGAGAGGATTACTTATGATTAAAACCGTGCTTCCTTATTTTTGGATTTTACACTTCTTATACTTCACACTTGAATAAATGACAAATTTGCCCACAAGCAATTTGCTCAAATAATAACCGGTTCCACATTTAGTTGTCATGAATAAGTTGATGCACTTTTTACTTGTGAATGCAATGATCCCATTTTTAAGCTTGATATGGGGAAAGTGAAACTTGAGGGTGATAAATGTCCATGGTACCCAAGCCCTAATCTAAGCCATTGAATTCTTTATGAGTTAATTCCATCAAAACCATTTCAAGAAAAATCAAAAGATATAGATAAAATTGTATTTTGTTCATTGCATTATTAAAAGTCAAAATCATGCATCATGTAGTTTAGAATAGTGTAGATGCATCTCATATGGCCAAGGTGGGTTAATTATGAGGAAAAAGTAATTTTGAGCTTTAAAATATATAATATTGCATGAGGACATGACAATGTTCAAGTGTAGGGGATTTGATATGAGCTTAAACTCATATCCTTTTATCAACAAATAACCCTAAAACATGAAGCAAAATACCAATTTATCTTGCAAAAACAGTATTATGTGGTATGTTTGTGTTTGTGTACACTTGTGTAGGTAAAAGGATACATTTTCAAGCAAACAAGGGAAAATCAAGCTTACATGGATGAAAAAGACAAAGAAGGATCAAATGTGACAAGAATTTGAAGTCAAATGACCAATTCTGCTCAAAGATGAAGTTGAAGGACTAAAGTGCAAATATTGTATAAAGTCAAGATCAAAGTCAAAATTGGTCAACTATCAAGTCAACAAAGTCAAAGGACCAATTCTGCTCAAAGATGAAGTTGGAGGACTAAAAGTGCCAAAGAAATGAAGATACAAGCCTTTAAATGCAATCTGCCAAAGTCCAAGGGTTAAAACTGCCAAAGTTGGAAAGTTTCACAAGTTCAATCCATGTGATAAAGTTTGGGCCAATGAGAAGCTAGTATAAAGTGCACACGGATTGCCAGCTATATGCATTTAATATCCACTCAACCGCCACAATTAATAACCAAATCTAAACAGTTTGATCCGTGTGACCTCATTTCAACCAATCAGGCAGTGCCACGTGTCATCTTCAAGAAACCAAAAAAATATCCAGGATCGTTTTTGAGCTAGACTGAATTTCATGAAAAGATGTAAACACCAAAAGTGCTTATTTTGGAGAGACGAATCCATTGGTAAACATCAATTAGCATGAAATCAACTCAGGAAGAAAACCCCAATTTATATTCATACCTTGAAGATCAGTTTTGCAGAATCATGCCACGTGGAGACCTGGGATTGGTCTCAACACGTCATCATCCCCAACAAACTCCTTTGTCAAGCCTATAAATAGCTGTTAGGTCCTCATTTGTAACAAGTAGTTAAATTTTGCAAAAACACACACTTTTCAATTTCCTTTCATCTTTCTTCCTTTTTAGCCTAACTACTCAAGAGTCTGACAAACTCTTGAGTTAGTTAGTTAGTTAGCAGCTTTACAACAACTTTGTAACAACTTTCCATGAATAAAATTTGAATTCTCCTTTTCCCGCCAAATCTCATATTCACTCTACTGTTCATTCCCTGCTACTACTTGATCATTGAGTTGCTGAATTGAGTTTGTTATGATCATTGAATGATCATAACTGACTTTGAAGAAGTTTTGTTGTTGTTTATGTGATTTCAGTTCAAGCCTTAGCAGTTATGAAGATTCCATGCCATGATGATCATTTCTGTTGATTTGTAGCTGATAATGATAGTTGATTAGTTGATCTAGTGATAAGGTGGTGGTTATCACTAGGATAAGAGAGTTCAGCACTCCTCTTCTTCCCAATGGTTTCTACAAAAGGTTTCAAAAGTTCTGATTTTGGTTCCACTTAATAAGTCAATGGCATGCTACATTTCCTAGTTTAATCTTGTTGTTTGCCTGATCAAAGTTGTTTAGTTTGGCTGGTTGTTGGATTGTATACTTGTTTGTAGCTTAACTTTGTTTACTGCTTTATATTTTGGATTGTGTCTAGTTATAGCTTTAATTCAGTCACCTTTAGTCTTTGCCATTCAATTGAGTAATAGTTGTTCTTAGTTCTTGCTTGTAGACTTAAAACGTCTCATTTTGAGTCTTTAGTTTGGTTTGATAAAGGATTTGATTCAGTTTAAACTAGCTCTTTTAAAGTCTTTGGAAATTCTCAATAATCTTAGATAAGGAGTGTTTGGCATTAGTTGGTTATTGGTTTTCAAGCATTGAGTTTTTGCAAGTTAATGTTCATTTCTAGTCATAAGGTCTTTACTAAGAGTTTTAAGTAAGTTTCAAGTAAAGTAACTGTTCAAAAAGGCAAATGGCAAGAAAAAGTGTGGGTTGATTTTCTTTCAGTTTTGCTCTTAAAAAGTTGCCAATTTCATTTGCTTTGCATTTGATGAATTCTTGATGAAAATTAACCAAACCAGTTCTCAATTGTAGTTACATATATGAAGTTTTATATCCTATAAGCATTCTATACAGTTTTCAATAAGCCAAGAGAAATAAGCAAAAATCAGGAAGGCTGAGATAAGCCAAGTTTCTGTAAATGGAAACTGCTTTTTGAGATCTTTTGATTCTATTCATTAACCAAGCCATTTTATTGCACAAAACAACTTAGAATATGGTATTACATGATTTTTGAGAGATTCAGCTTTTTGTCAAAAAAGATTGGTCAACGCTTGGTCAACGATAAGCACATTTTAGCTTAATTCAAATTTCTAGCTTATTTCTTGATGAAATTCGTTCTAACTTGATTTCCCGTTCATCATTTGAGTTGCTTAATCAGTTTTGGCAAGAAAATCAAGTTGTGCTTGTTTGGTTTGTTCTAGAGCTTATTTTGGGCTTATCTTGAAGTGCTTATTTGCTTATTTTGAATTTTCAGTCAAAACCCTCTTACAGACATAGCTTATTTTGGATTTAGAGTGTTTTGCAATTTGTTTGAATCAATTTGGTCCAGTAATAAGCTCACACGAGCTTATTTGTCTTCATAACCCGTTTTTGCTTAATAAGTTTTTAAAATTGCCATTTGGTCCTCCTTGTTTCAAGCAGTCTATAATCATGGTTAAATTTCCAACTTTTTAGGGTTTGCTCATATTAGTCCTTTCAGTTTTGAGTTTGTTTAAAGTCAGTTAGAAAGTTTGGTATATTGTTACAATTTGGTTAGTCAGTTACTAGTTTTACATTTTTGATCCTTTTAGTTTACTGATTTACATTTTTAGTCCCTAAACTTGTTAGAATTTTCATTTCAAGCATTTATATTTCCTAGAATTTACATTTTCAGTCCTTGTAGTTTAAAAATTTACATTTTGAATTTTACTTGAATAAAAATTTGGTAAGTACACTATGTTTTACATATAAGTAGGTAATATTTTTTCAGATTTACAAGGCTTTGTTGAATTAGCAAATAGAATATCCAAAAAAGATTAACAACCAAAAACAGTTAAAAACCCGATATTGGTTGGACTTTCAATTAGCAAGAACTGAGAAAAACGAACTGCATTATACACAACATTAGTCTAACTAAAAGTAAAGGGTGCAATATTTAAAAATTTGAAAAGTAAATAACTAAACGACGAGAATTTAAAAGCGTGACGAAACTTAAAATTTGACAAAGTATTAAAACGTAAACTTAAAAATTAAACAAGACAAAATAGAAAATAAACCTACCATCGGAATACATTCCGATCGGAATGCACTTACCTCCTGATCGGAATGATGATCGGAAACACCAGATCGGAATGCTGTCACCTTTTCAGATCGGAATAACCAAACAAACCTCTGATCGGAATATGTATCGGAATCCACTAATCGGAATGCGACACTTGGTATGATCGGAATGTGGTAGAAATCCCCTTGGTCGGAATGCTGTCACCACGAGACCAATCGGAATACCCAACAAACAACTCTCAGATCGGAATGTTACAAACCAAACCTTGATCGGAATAAGGAGTGGTCTCCCAATCGGAATGCTGTCACTAGACCTGATCGGAATGCCAAACTTACCCTAGATCGGAATGTTACAAACCTTATTCCGACCTAGCAATTGAAGCTATGGTCGGAATAATAAACCCTTTTCCGATCAATCAGATCGGAATACAGTAAAGGAAAATGAAATAAGCTAGTTTAAATAAGCTATAATCCAAATAAGCACACACTTAAAATCCTAATCAAAACTCGTATAAGTAAAACTAATAAGCTACAATCTAAATACTTCTAAAAACACGAAAAGAAAAAGGTTTACGAAAAACAAACTTTTATATGAAAATAACTTTTATAAAAACTTTAGAAATCTTAAAATAAACACAAATAAGCTATAAAAATCAATAATCCAAAACAATCAAAAGCATAAAAACATAACCTTTAATCAAATAAGCAAGTTAATAAACACATAAACATAAAGATCAAGCAAAGAAAGAAAGGTAGAATGAGAGATTTAAAACAAGAAAAGTAAAGGTGCAATAAAAGTAACTTACTTTAAAAATAAGGTGCAAGACAAGGTAATTAAAGTGCAATAAAGTAAATGTGCAAGTAAATAAAGATGGAAGAACTAGTGCCACTTTAGCCAACAAAATGAAAATGATTTATCTAATGACTATTTATAGGGGAGGATTAAGGGATGCTTAGGAAGCTTCCTCCCCTCCTTCATTTCTTCTTAATTGCACCATTAAGTCCTTCCCTTCTTAATCTTTTGTTAATCTTGGACTTTAATGACTTTTGGCTCGGGATTTCTTTAAACTCGTCTTTTAATTCTTCAATAAATAAGACTCGAGTTCTGCGGCTTTTAGTAAACTTCCGTCTTTTGACTTTTTCTTAGATAAATCTTCAGAATTGGTCTTGGACTTCTGTTCTTTTTGCACTCTTGACTTCTTGACTTCGTCTTTTATCTTTTTCTTCAATAAAAGCCCGTGAATGCCCGTGTTTTCTCCAGTTTTCACCTTTTCGTCCTAAATCACAACAAAAACACAAACCACGCATAATTCCGACATAAAAGACATAAAATACACGTTTTGGCTCGGTTATTATTGTAATTAAGTGGTAAAAAGGAGGGGTGTTTACACACCTATCAAATCCCCTACACTTGACCATTGCAATGTCCTCATGCAATGCATTAGTTACAAAGCACGTTTACATTTTTCATCAAAATCAATCCACCTTGGCCTTTATTAAAGAGATAGAAAATTATAAACATTTAAAGTAAAGAAATCAAAAACATACCTTGGGTTTTGGAAATTTTGTGAATGATCATCATCCTCAAGTTTTCACTTTCTCCAAACCAAGCTTAAAAACAAGATCATTGTTATTATAAGTTAGTAGACTAACACGAACTCATGTGGGCCAATTACTCACTTAGACTCCCTTATTCCTAGGTGTATCTCTAATATTTTATTGTTGTCTTGAATGATCACGAGGATGCATTTTGGACTTATTTCGATAGTTATTTAGGCCGAAAATAAAGTGAATGATTTAATCAATAGTTAGCTAAAGGACAAAATCTTTTAAAACTGCTTCTCGGGACCTCATAAAGTTCATATCTTGGCATAACTCGCTTCGCGATTTGAGACCTTTCTCAGACCGATATTTGGCAGCGACTTCATACTTCAAACCTAGAGAGACGTTCATGAAATTATGGTCTTCTTTTCATATAGGAATTTCTTCACTTGAAGTTTTGAGAGATTCGTACTTGGACCACGACTTCTTCATTTTTCTCCAATCATTATTTTGGACTTTGATATACAACGATCCGCCTCCTTTTATGACTTGGATCTATTTATCCTCATACCTTGCCAGGGTCTTTTCGGATACACTTCTCGATGACTTTTGGGGAGTTTTTGCTTTTCGTCGTGTGTCTTGATCCTTCATATTGATTTTCGATAAATGATTCTTCACATCACTTTGGATCTTTAGCAACAAAATGTAGCCCTCATGTCTTGTTAGGACCATTTTGGACTCGCTAATCTTCGCATCCCGCTTCAATAAGTTATGCCTTGGCTATGAACTCTAATCCATACCGAGCAACTTTTAAACGATCTTGGGCTAGAAGCTAAGTAACTTTTCAAATCGTACAACCTTATTTATTGCAGATAAATTTATTAGCAAGCGATGGGAGAATAGGCTTATAATTAACTCACATAAAGTCACGAAAGAATACTAAACTTATAATTGGCTCTATCATCTCTCGTTCTCCACAGTTTAAAATCTCAAGGAATGAGACTTGTGGATGCTTAGCCTATTAAATCAAAGTTTTGGGTTTTCGAGTCGCCTATAGGATCTTGCAAACTCTTAGACTTTTTCAAGTTTAGAAATCACATTTTAAAGTTCCCTTGATAAACGACTCTCTAGGATCAATTATAGGAACTTGCGAAAAGTTCTTGTTCTTAATCCGTGAGAGTTAAGACTTTCGCGTTTTATAGCTCCCTATATAAAAGCCTAGCAAAACTTGACTTAAACACGTTAAGGATACTAGCTAGAGTAACTTAGATAAGTAAACTCGGGTTGAGTCAAAAGATTCACAACGTTTGAAAATTAAAACCACTTTATTAAAGTTTATTCTTGCAAAGAAAGAAAATAACTATACAAAGGGAAAAACTAATAGGTCAAAATAGATCAAAAATTTTGAAAAATGTCAAAAAAATTGATTTTCCGGTTAAAATGAGGACAAATACAAGGAAAAGAGCCACTTAACTTCGATAGAAGTCCCCCTACACTTAATATAAACATTGTCCTCAATGTTTAAGCATGTGGGAGTAAACTCCCCTACACTTAGGACATTGTGCACTTTGTTTAAATCTCGCTAAGGAAGAGACAACTAAAGAGATTCCTATTTTAATATTGAGAAAATATAAAATAGTGAATCAAAAAGAGTTTAGGATAGAACCGGGAAGAAGTGAACACGGAATCACGGTCGTCAAGAATCATCAAGAGTGGATCTTTGAAGCTCGAATCCCTGAATAAGAGAGGAGAGGAAATAGCAAACACCAACGGGTCTCCCCTACACTTAGGATAAAGAAAGCGAAAAGATAGATACATGGGTTGCCTCCCAAGAAGCGCTTGGTTTTTGATTACCGAGTCGTGAGCCTGACTCGACCTTCATCATCACAGGAAGAAGCATGAAACATATCCACCAGGATCAAAGACATAGTTTTCGTCCATCAAATAGCACAAGCTTAAGGCGAACAAGGCTAGCCATAGAAGAGTAGGTAAGGTTCCCTTAAGCAAAGATGGAGCACGGTGGAAGCAAGGGTGAAGTGGTGCAAGCAGATTTCCATAAGTTCCAAAGATATTTCCTTTTATTTCATCAGACGGATACTGAGATGGCTGCATAATATCGATACCGGGGTCGAACACCTTTTCCTTCAGGGGAAAATAGCACTCAGGCTCAGCAGAGTGTGAAGAAGATCCGCGAAGAAGATGCACAACCTCGTCCTCAGAAGGGGGACAAAGAGGTGTTAAATCATACGTGCTGCGGATATTGGTGTCGACCGGTTTCTTCTCCTTTGAAAGAATGTTCTTCAAATCCAAAGTAGGATCAAGACGATAATCTTCAAAATCATAAGGAGGAGCATCACTCTCATGAGGGAAGTAAGTATTGATAAATGCAGAGAAGTCTTCCTCAAATGAGTAATCGTCCAAAGTAGGATTAAGCATGGATGACGGAGGATCTTCATCATGTGAAGAATCACTCGAAAGAGTATCGGCCTCATCAAAATCATCATATGTGGGCAGATCGGGATACTCAGTAGTAAGGTCATCATAATCATCCGAATCTGAGCTAGAATCATCATCATAAGCATCAATGATCGGTGGAGAATCATAAATGGGAGAAGGTTCCAAATTGGAGAGAGAATCATCCACATCATCATGAAACAGTGGATTATCAATGCAAGAGTCGAATAGCGGATTGTTATAGACGACAAAATCATCAAGCACATTAATCATATTCGCAGATTCTCGTCCATAGGATTTGCTTGTAAGCTTCCCCATTTTAAAAACTTGTGAATCATTCCCGACTCTTAAGATTAACTCACCTTCGGCCACATCAACTAAAGCTCGTCCGGTTCTCAAGAATGGCCGACCAAGTATTAAAGGAATACGAGGGTCCATTTCATAATCAACAACGACAAAGTCGATCGGGAAAGTAAATGTGCCAACTTTAATGAACACGTCTTCGGCTATACCAACGGGGTAAGCGAGAGTGCGATTTACATGTTCAAGAGTCATCTTTGTTGGAGTGAGGTCCGGTAATAATAGTGTTTTCCAAACACTTAAAGGCATCAAATTAATACTGGCCCTGAGATCAGCTAGGGCAGTAAATTCTTCAGTTTTGTTGAAGATGCAAGGCAACACAAAACGACCGGGATCTCCAAGTTTTTCTGGAAGTTCTTTAAGAATAACTGCAGAGCAGTTTTCATTTAAGCGTGTGTTGGCGAGCTCAATCAGCTTCTCCTTCTTGTTAAGCAATTCCTTAAATGCTTTAACAAATTTCGGCATGTGGACAAGTGCTTCAACAAGGCTAATGTTGATGTTCACTTGAGAGAGCATCTTCATATAGCTTGACACTTGACAGTCATTCTTGGTTAGCTCGTTGGTCTTGCCTAAGCGAGAAGGATATGGGATATTGGGTTTGGGTGGTGAAGGTGAAGGCGTAGCAGGTAAATGTTGAGATGTTGAAGGGTCCTTCCTAGGTACATTGTCATGACGAGGTGGAGACGGTAATGGTGCACTAATACTAGGTGTAGGAGGAGTAGGGATAAATGGTGGTGGAGGAGGTGTAGATGATGGGGGCGGGATCGGTGGTCCTACGATGGTGACTCCACTACGGGTAGTAATAGCACTCACATTTGCTCGCGGATTGGTGACGGTGTTTGAAGGTAGAGAACTTGCAGTAGAAGGTTGAGCGGCGGGCAAGAAACTAGCAAGCATATTCTTCAAATCATTTGTTTGATTGCTGAAGGAAGATTGGATATTATCTCAAAGCTCAGATCTTATCTCATTTCCTTGCTTTGTGATATCTCCTTTCAGATTGATAATTTGGCTCTGCAGATTCTTGATTTGCTCACCTTGGGTTCTCATGATGGCTTCAACATCGGGGTTAATGGGTGGGGTTTGTTGAGCGGGTGGGTGATAAGGATTAGAAGCTCTTGGTGGGATTTGGTTGCTTCTATTGTATTTGTTGGTGGGATTTTGTATTTGAGGAGATAAACCGGGTGAAAGGTAGCTGTTGGACCGGTAACTCAGCAAATTTCTATCCCCTTGTTGTCGAGCTTGGTAATTTTCCGGTGAATAATTACCATAAGCTGCATACACATTTTCCGGATTTCCTTGTGTAGAAGGACAATCGGTGTATGAGTGAGGACCGCCACATGTTTCACAAGAAGGTGCAACCACTTTAACTTGTTGTTGTTGGTTTGTAGCGAGAAGCAAGATACTTTTGCTCATTTCAGTCATCATGCGGGTGAGTTCAGTCATATCAGGGTTTGCTGAAGTAGAAGATACATTGACTCTCGGGTTGTTCCTTGAAGAAGCGGAGGAATCCCAGTTTTTGTGGTGAGTAGTCATGTTCTCAATAAGCTCTCTACACTCCTCGGGTCTCCTTTTCATGAATGTGCCACCGGCGGCTGCATTAATCGTATCACGATCTCGAAAAGTCAAACCGTTGTAGAAAGTATCAATCAATGTGACTGGAAGCATGTTGTGGTTTGGACAACGATCAATCAAGACATTATATCTTTCCCAAGCATCAAAAAGAGATTCATCAGGGTATTGCATGAAACCGCTGATTTGATTGCGAAGGCTTGTGACCATGGATGGTGGAAAGTAGCGCGACAAAAAGCGTTGAGTCATGTCATCCCAAGTGTGAATTGAATTCTTTGGAAGACGATCAAACCATTTCTCGGCATGATGTGATAAAGTATGTGGGAAGAGTTGAAGGCGAAGAACATCCATTGTGGCACCAGGCAACTTCATGCTTTGGGTGATTGTAATGAACTTGTCGAGGTGTTTCTTGGCATCATCATCAGGCATGCCGGCGAATGGATTAGTTTGCACTTGCTGAATCATGTGGTGTTTCAACGAAAACTCCGGAGCCGTGATTTGCATCGGCGCAATCGGTCCTTCTCGTCCAAACATGGTAGGTTGACAAACTCCTCCATTGTCCGAAGATCGGGCTGTGGAAGAATATTGTTGTTATTGTTGAGGTGCGGTGGATTATTGTTGTTGTTAACACCTGACATACTTAAATCTTCTCGAGTCTCGGGTTCTTGATAATTAGAAGATCTAGTACGCATACACCTACAAAGGCAAAAGAAAACAATACCAAACACAAAGACAATATATATACACAATAAAAATAAAATATTTTTGGATTTTTGAAAATTTTAATTTTTATGGATTTTTATGGATTTTTATCAATTTTTATATTTTTTATGGTTTTTTGGAATTTTTATGCAAGAAAAATAACGCTCACAAGTGAACGGATCCCAAAAAGCAACGCGTCTCTCACAAAAAACCGTTAATCTTTACGAAAAGAGCCGGCAGCGGTGCCATTTAATAACTAGGTTTTGCCTAGTAAGAAAATTATCGTTCTAGTGGTCTAATCGAATTGATTTGGTTTAACTATGCGACTCAGTCGTTCTTTGGTGAAACAAATAGTTGTGTCGTTGTAGTATATTAAAAAATAAATGTGCGAGACGTAAAAGTAAATGACGTAAAAGTAAAATAGCGTTAAAATAAATCTAAGTCTAATTAAAAGTAAAGGGTGTAATATTTAAAACTTTGAAAAGTAAATAACTAAATGACGGGAATTTAAAAGCGTGACGAAAATTAAAATTTGACAAAGTATTAAAACGTAAACTTAAAAATTAAACAAGACAAAATAGAAAATAAACCTACCATCGGAATGCACTTACCTCCTGATCGGAATGATGATCGGAAACACCAGATCGGAATGCTGTCACCTTTTCAGATCGGAATAACCAAACAAACCTCTGATCGGAATATGTATCGGAATCCACTAATCGGAATGCAACACTTGGTATGATCGAAATGTGGTAGAAATCCCCTTGGTCGGAATGCTGTCACCACGAGACCAATCGGAATACCCAACAAACAACTCTCAGATCGGAATGTTACAAACCAAACCCTGATCGGAATAAGGAGTGATCTCCCAATCGGAATGCTGTCACTAGACCTGATCGAAATGCCAAACTTACCCTAGATCGAAATGTTACAAACCCTATTCCGACCTAGCAATTGAAGCTATGGTCGGAATAATAAACCCTTTTCCGATCAATCAGATCGGAATACATTAAAGGAAAATGAAATAAGCTAGTTTAAATAAGCTATAATCCAAATAAGCACACACTTAAAATCCTAATCAAAACTCGTATAAGTAAAACTAATAAGCTACAATCTAAATACTTTTAAAAACACGAAAAGAAAAAGGTTTACGAAAAAAAAACTTTTATATGAAAATAACTTTTATAAAAACTTTAGAAATCTTAAAATAAACACAAATAAGCTATAAAAATCAATAATCCAAAACAATCAAAAGTATAAAAACATAAACTTTAATCAAATAAGCAAGTTAATAAACACATAAACATAAAGATCAAGAAACGAAAGAAAGGTAGAATGAGAGATTTAAAACAAGAAAAGTAAAGGTGCAATAAAAGTAACTTACTTGAAAAATAAGGTGCAAGACAAGGTAATTAAAGTGCAATAAAGTAAATGTGCAAGTAAATAAAGATGGAAGAACTAGTGTCACTCTAGCCAACAAAATGAAAATGATTTATCTAATGAGTATTTATAGGGGAGGATTAAGGGATGCTTAGGAAGCTTCCTCCCCTTCATTTCTTCTTAATTGCACCATTAAGTCCTTCCCTTCTTAATCTTTTGTTAATCTTGGACTTTAATGACTTTTGGCTCGGGATTTCTTTAAACTCGTCTTTTAATTCTTCAATAAATAAGACTCGAGTTCTTCGGCTTTTAGTAAACTTCCTTCTTTTGACTTTTTCTTCGATAAATCTTCAGAATTGGTCTTGGACTTCCGTTCTTTTTGCACTCTTGACTTCGTCTTTCATCTTTTTCTTTAATAAAAGCCCGTAAATGCCCGTGTTTTCTCCACTTTTCACCTTTTCGTCCTAAATCACAACAAAAACACAAACCACACATAATTCTGACATAAAAGACATAAAATACACGTTTTGGATCGGTTATTATTGTAATTAAGTGGTAAAAAGGATGGGTGTTTACACACCTATCAGCATAATTTCAACCCGCTTGAGCATTTATTTAGGCCTTATCTTTTGCATTCTCTGATCCTGCATATCAATCTCCTCTTGTTGTAGCCTGAGAGCTACTTGTGCATCATGTGCTTCTTGAGCCCTTTGCTGTTCAAGAATTCTATGCTTGTATTTTCTCTTGGGCTGTTCAACCATGATCCCTTTTCCTTTGTCTTTTGGATCTACTGCTGGTGCTGGTTTAACTTTAGATGTAGGTTCTTTGATTGTAATTCCCTTCTGAGCTGGTTGCTTTCTATTATTTCTAATAAAAGTTTGAGTAATAGGCTTAGCAGGGGAATGACTTACAGCAGTGGGATCAGCAATGGCAGGGGAAACTTTTGAAGCAGGGGCTTCTTCTTGATTGCCCATAGTTAGAAATGTTTGAGCAATCTCTTTAGTTTCACTCCCCTTATCACTTCCCTTATCAACACTTCCTTTCTCAATCCCTTTCTCAACACTTGCTATCTTTCCTTGTACACCACCAGGATATGAATAATACTGAGTAGACTCTTCTGTATTGGGAACTTCCTCCCTTTTGGAAGCATCCTCATCTGTGGATATGATAAGTCTGGGCTTTCTCCTCCCCTCAAGTGTGGCAAGTCTGGTTTCCAAGTTATTGATAACCAGACCTTGCTTTTTGACATTTTGTACAAGTTGTGCATTCTGCCTTTTCAAGCTCATGCACATTTTCGTCAATTTCAAAATGGTCATAGGTTGCATGCTGCTCTCAACCCTAGAAGGGGATTTCTCCCTTTATTGGATATCATTGAGTGAGGGAGAGGACTTACTGATGGTGTCACTATCCTGCTCACCCATTGAGGATGAGACAGTAGTGGCAGCCAAACCCTCAGTTTGCTCCAAACCCTTGGAGGCTCTCCTCTCTGCTACTTGTGAAGATTCACCAGGCAAGGGAGACCTGGCAAACCTGGATTTAGATCGCCTTTCATGTTGTGGATCAGCAGGGGTAGAGTACTGGCAGGGTGTAGTTTCTTGGCAGGGGAATCAGAAGGTTTGTGTTTAGCTGTTTTTGTCTTGGCTTCTTCATGTCTGATTTGTTTCATCATAATTGAAGTGAGTGGAATGGACCCGCCAGAAAATGGTGGGGATGGTGCAAGAAGTGTGGTGAATAGTTTGGTAGTATGCTTGGTTGCTGAAAAGTAGGTTTTGTGTATGATTGGACCATGTTCACTCATATTTATCAGAAGTTCTATAAACCTTGGGTAAATACAAAATTTTGAATTGCTTGAAACATTTTTAACCATTCCTTTGAAAATCATTTGAGAAAAACAATACTTACTCCCTGTTGCTAAGCAAATCAGGGCAGAAGCCATCTCACTACCAAATTCATTGAAAGCAGTGGTTTTTGGTGACAAGCATTGTAAAATTGTATGAATCAAATATTTCCAATGTGGTGAAAACTGACCTTTAGCAAACTTACATTTTTGGTCTTTAGAAAGAGTGTACCCCAATTTAACAAGACCCTCAAAGATGTCAGCCTCAAATAGGTTGGTTATCCCATCCTCATCATCAAGAAAGAGGTTGTCTCTGATGGAGGCAAGTGTAATCACCTTGGGATGACCATCTACAATGCTTTGAATTGTAACCTCTCCATTCACTGTTTTGGTCATGGATTTAGACCAAAACTGCTGAATGTGTGAGGTGTAAATCCTAGGGTTGATGAGAAGGGCCACTCTAAAATACGAGGATTTTAGAAAGGCCACAGCATCAACAAACTCTGCTGGTTCATCATGTATAAAGCTATTTGATTATGATTAGCAGCAATTTTGAGAGACATGATAAAGGTTGAAATTGTTTTGAAGGTTTATAATGGTGAGAGTTAGGTGGGATTTAGTCGAGGGAGAGAGATGGACCTGCTTGTGAAGGAAATTAAGTTTTTATAGGCGAATTGAAGAGCTTTGATTGGACCAAATTTTTAGATTGCAAAAATATCAAAGATAAATCTTGATAAAAAAGTAATTTATTTGAAATAATAAAGTAAAGATTACCAATCAGCGAAGAAAGCGCCTTAAATATCTTTTAAAAACAATAAAATATTCCCTAACCAAAATTTTTGCAAGCAGGCCCAACGGCTATGAACAGGGTAACGGTATTGTCGGTCAACGGTCAAACAGGGGAATGTTGTTAAAGCAGGGGAAGCAAAAGGTGAAAGTAGGGGAAACTTTCCTAGGGGTATTAAGCTAATCATGGAGAGACCAATGTTAACTAGCTCTGCTTTAATGCACACCCTTGTATACACAAGGTAGATACATAGAAACTCAAGAGTCCTCTATTCAACAATGGTCTAAGCACAAAAAGTTAAGACATAAGTCACCCTGTACCTGGTTAACCCAAGAAAATAAGCATACCCCAGTCACCAGCCCTACCTTTTCCCTTACCTATGGTTAGTTTAGTCTTGGCAATATGTACCACACATCTGCATCTAACCAGCAAGCTGTTTTGATACAGAAGTACAAGTACACATTACAGTGCCTCAAGGTTTCAGAATTCTGACAAGCTATTTAGCAAGTCTTCATTACCCTTAACCCTTACTCACCAATGGATATGATCTAAGATCATATATGAGCATCCTAAGGATACCTTGAGTCCTAAAGGTGTGACCTAACCTCCCCTGAAACATAGAGCGTATACCTGATTCACCCATGAATGTAGTATGCACCAGTTGGATCTCTGCATTGTTAGTCTAAAACCACATATAACCACTTTTAAAAAGAACAAACCCGGTTTAAAGAGAAAAACTCTTTTAGCAGGGGAATGAACCCCCAGTAGGGGGATCTTTGTTCAAAAGCAGTGGAATGAAAAATGATGGAAAAATTGACTAACAGTTATACAACAACAGCAATGAAGTAACCCTGAAAATACACGACATAATAGACATCAAATTTTAGGGAGTAACCATTCCAATACCTGCAACCAGGTACTGAAACCTCCCCACTTCAAAAGCTTTTGTTAAAAGATCAGAAACATTAAGTTCTGTATCAATTTTCTCAGGGACAATTAGTCCTTTTTCAAAACAATCTCTGATAAAATGATGTCTTATTTCAATATGTTTAGTCTTGTTATGAAAAATAGGGTTCTTAATAATGCAGATGGTACTGTTGTTGTCAATAAATATCTTGGTTTTAAGAAAGTTATACCCATAATCAAGCAGTTGATTCTTAACCCAAAGTACTTAACCACAGCATGCAGCAGCTGCTACATACTCAGCTTCAGTTGTTGATGTGGCCATAATAGTCTGCTTCTTACATTGCCAAGATATAAGTCTGCTTCCCAAAAATTGGCATCCACCTGTTGTAGACTTCCTAACATTGTTGTCACCAGCATAGTCACTATCTGAGTAAGATATCAACTCAAATGGTGACTCTTTGGGATACCAAAGTCCTAAGGTTGGATGGCACTTTAGATACCTAAAAATTCTTTTTACATCAAATAAATGACACTCTGTTGGTGCCACCTGGTATCTTGCACATAAGCAGACTGCAAACATGATGTCAGGTCTTGATGTTGTGAGGTACATGAGAGACCCAATCATATACCTGTAATTCCTGACATCTATGAGGTTTCTGGGACCATCTTTGCCCCATGGATGATCCTTGTCCATTGGTGTGGACACCTTCTTTCCTTCAGACATGCCAAATTTCTTCACAATCTCAGCCACATATTTGTCTTGTGAGATAAATATCCCATCTTTCCTCTGCTGAACTTGTAACCCCAAAAAAAAGTTTAGCTCTCCCATGGCACTCATTTGAAATTTATCCTGCATCAACTTTGAAAACTCTTTGCTAAGCATAGAGTTTGTGGATCCAAAGATGATGTCATCAACGTAGACTTGTACTAGTAGAAGGCCACCCTTTTGTTTCTTAATGAACACCTCTTGAATGTCAAACTGTAAGAGCTCCTCTTGCATGGCTTTAACCCAACTTGGATCATTTAAAGCCTGAAAAATCTTCTTTGGCTCTTCTTGTGACAAAAATGCAGTAAACAGACAACACTGCATGTTGTCATGATTAAACTTCATGGTGATGTTAGCAATGAAGCTGTGCTCCTTTGCTGTATACCTTGTATGTCTAGGGGCTTCAGGATCACCAATGATTTGAGAGATAGGGTGATCCTTATTGATTATGTAGGTAGGCTGCATGATTACTTCTATTTCATCTTCTTCCAAATCAGAATTGATGGGGCTATTTTGATTGGGAAAGAAGTCCTCAAAAGAACTTCCAAAAGATACAGCATGACCTAGGGATGGGTGCTGATGAGTTGAATGTAGCTCTGAGTAACTTGTACCTCCACTCTTAATTATTCTGCTTCCACTGCTGGATATAAGAGGACCATCAGATTTAGGTGTAGATGAGGAAATGAGTGAGGATTCTCTTTCTTCATCATTAATATCATTAGCAGCAGGATCCTTTGTAGCAGGGGAAGCAAGTGATCTAGCAGGGGAATCCTGGATTCCACTGCTTTCAGCCATTTCGATGCTTTCAGAAAGTGACATAGCAGGGGAAGAGGTTATCTGTTCTTTTCCTAGAGAATGATCATCTTCTTCACCAGTGTTTGAAGCAGCTTCAATAGGAAATAGTGAGGGTACATTCATGTACCTCAGTGGTGGCTTCTCTGCACTAGTTGGTTCTTGTGTACCTGAAATGTTAGTATTCTACAATGCAACAGGTACACAATTCATAGATTTTGAAAGAACCTCTATATCAAAGAACCAATCAGGACCTGTTTGAACATCTTCAGGCTTGTCTTCAAGAAAATCCACATGAAGATTCTCTGTGATTTTGCTTGTCTTCTTGTTGAAGACCCTATATCCCTTGCTGTTTAATGAATAACCCACAAAATATCCATCATCTACCTTTTCACTGAACTTGCCTAGATTGTCAATAGTGTTCAAGATGATCACATGACATCCAAATGGTCTAAAGAAGTCAATTAAAGGAGGTCTTCCATTGAACAGCTGATAAGGGGTCTTGTTGTGTGCCTTAACCACCAAGGCCCTGTTTTGGACATAACAAGCAGTGGATACAACCTCAGCCCAAAAGATAACTGGAAGTTTGGAATCAGACAACATAGTTCTTGTTGCTTCAATGAGTGTCATATTCCTTCTTTCTGAAACTCCATTCTGTTGAGGTGTTCATGCAAGGTTGGATTCCCTCTTGATTCCTTTGTTTATGTAGAAAGAGTCCAGTTTCTGATTTCTGAACTCACCACCATTATCTGATCTCATGGTCACTACCTTCATGCTTTTTGATAGTTCAATCTGATTGATGAAACCAATGAGTGCATCAGCTGTGTCACTCTTTTCAAACAGAAAGAATGTCCATGTGAACCTTGAAAAATCATCAGTAATCACTAGGCAGTACAATTTCTTCTTTATGCTTGCCACAGAAGTAGGACCAAAAGGGTCCATATGAAGGAGTTCCAATGGCTTGGTAGTGGACATACTTGTTTTTGATTTGCAAGATGCTCTATGTTGCTTCCCTTTCAAACAAGCAGCACAAGTATGACCATCGACAAAGGACTTGGAAGGAAGACCATGAACCAGATTATATTTCACCAGTTTGTTCATGTTCTTGAAATTAAGATGACCAAGTCTTCTATGCCATTTCTTACACTCATCAACTGAGGCTTTGGCAATGAAACAGGTTTCATTGTCTTGAAGAGAGATGTCTTTGAGATCAATTGTGTACATGTTCTTTTGTCTTGGTGTTCTGAGTACAATAGGAGTGTATGGTGGTAAGACAAACTCGTTTCCTAACACCAGGCATTCAGTGTCAGTAAACAAGACAAAATTCTTGTTATCAGTCATCTGTGACACACTGAATAGATTGTACTTGAGTTCTTTCACCAAGTAGACGTTATCAAAGGTAATCTCATTGGTGACAATAGTTCCTTTTCCTGTTATTGTTCCATGCCCATCTCCAAAAGAAACATCATCATTGTCATGCAGGGGCACAAAGTTAGACAGATAAGATTTTTGTCCAGTCATGCTTCTTGAGCATCCACTATCCCAATATGCTCTATCATCCCTTGTCTTCTTTGTCATCTGCAAAAAGAAAAACAAATTAGTTTTTCTTGGGGACCCAAGCCATTACAGACTTGGATCTACCTCGTGTATCAATGTAGGATAGCTTATCAAAAACTAGAGATACACCATTAGACTGAGCACCCCTTTTGGGTACCCAAACCCAACGAGCTGAGGCTTTCACAGCTTTTCCCCATCTACCCATGTTCCTAGAAGGCAAAACTTTGCTAGAAGGGGATACCCCAAGTTTAGCAAGGGAACCCCTATGCTTAGCAGAGGGAACCCATCTTTTGTTTTGGCCTCTATTTATGTGTTGGTAAGGTCTAGGGCCAGATCTATATGCATTATGAGGTGTTGGGTTGGTCATGGAAGTGCTGGGCTTGGTATGAACATCATTCACCTTTCTAAGAGCAGGGACAACATATTTCTCAGTAATCCTATTTCTCAAGGCAGGGGCAACATACTTGGCAGGGGAAAAGGATTTTGCCCCTGCATTTAGAAGAATGGCTTTAGGTTGCATATCCTTTAAAGGATTTGCAACCACAACTTCCATTGGTGCCTTACATTCTTGATAAGTGTGACCAAAACTGCCACATGTGAAGCAGGGCTTTGTATTTATCACAAAGTCTTCTCCTAATTGGCGAGACTTTTGGTCATTCCAATTTATTTGATTACCTCTGACAGGCCTGTACATACTAGCATATTTAATGGTGGACTTAGGGGACTGTGATCTAGTCTTAGATTTGGGTGAACTACTCTTAGAACTAGAATCACTACCAAAAAGTCCTCCTCTTGAGAATAGAACAGGGTTATCAATTTTCCATTGTTTTAAAGCAATCTGTTCCTTTTCAAAGTCCCTAATAATACTAGTTTTCACTAGTGGCTCTTTAGTTTCAAGACTATTAGGTATGTAAGCACTCAAGTCAAACTCAATATCATCCTGTTTTTTAAAACAAGAGAGACCAGTCCAAGACAAGTCTTTTCTAGGAAAAGGTGCATGAATATTGGCAGGAGGTGGTGGTATGGTAGCATGCTCATTTTTAATCCCAAACCCTGTTTTGTCCCTAGGAGATTGACCAATTTCAACTACTTTAGTTAAATCTTTTGAAGCTTTTCCAAAATTTTCAACAGTTTCATCATCTATCCTTTTGTTAGATTTAAAAATTTCGAGTTCAGCAGTCAACTCCTTAATAGAGTTATTATTCTCCTTAGCATCTCTCTCTAGAATCACAATGTGATCTCTATAATCACTTTCTCTTTGTTTAAACTCTCTTATGGTGGACTCTAACTGTACTAAAGCACGTCTATAATTATCAAGGTCATTGTCAGAATTGATATAGTCAGCTTTTATCTTTTTGATTTGATCATTCAATGACTCAGTATTTTTCCTACAAGCTTTAGTGCAATATGAATCATCGTATACCTCATTGTCTGAGCTGGAACTGGACATGGCCATAAGAGCAAAATCTTCCTCTTTTTCCTCAGCAACCAATGCTTGATTTCTTTCCACATTCTCTGTCATGGCACTCCAATCCCATCCATCTGCTCCATCTATCCCCTGCATGGCCACCATGGCTTTAGCACCAGAATCATCATCTCTGGTTTCCTTCCTATAGCTGTTTCCAGTCTTAGGTCCTCTGCATTCCCTAGCAAAATGACCCTTCTTGCCACAGTTGTAGCATTCAACCTTTATTTTGTCAAACCCAGCCACGTCAGAGGGATTGATTGAGATCTTCTTCCCATACTTCTTGTAAAACCTGTTGGCTTTCATGCTAAGCAGAGCCATGTTCCACTTGATATCCATCTCCTCCAGTCCTTGCTTACTGATTTGACTTAGATCTTCGTGCAACACAGTAGATCCTTGTGGCCCTTGGGATGCTATAAAAGCACAAGCAGTGTCAAGACTGAATGTTGCAGGCCTTTCTTCATCATAAGATGATCCAGACCTGGTAGCAGGGGAATAAGTAGCAGGGCCTACTTCGATTCCACTGCTTTTGGAGATTCCACTGCTTTGTGATATGAATGTCATGTTAGCAGGGGAATCAGTAGATCCAATTGAGTTGGTAGGAATCGTTCCTTTTGACTTCATCTCATTGACAACAGGTTCAAAAACTTTCAAGTTATTGTATATGTCATCAATGTTCTTGTTATCCAAGTCATCCTTATTCTACCAAATTTCCTTGTAGACAAACCATTCCTTCTGGAGGCTGTTAAGGAACCTGGTATTCACCTGCTCTCTTGTCACCTCAATATCAAAGAACTCCAATTGGGCCACCATATCTTGAAGCCTATTGTAAATAGCGCCAATTGATTCATCACCAATTGCTTTGAAAGAAGCAAAATCATCAAGAATTTGATTATTCTTCTTCTTTTTTGTAGCTTCATTTCCTCCAAAAGTTGTGCCTATGGCTTCCCATAGTTCCTTAGCTGTTTTGTACTTTCTGAATCTTAGTTGATGTCTATCAGGTAGAGCCAACAACAATGAGGTGTGAGCTCTGACATCATGCCTTCTGGCCAGTATTTCTTTATCACAAAGAGCAGCAGATTTTTTCTTGTCCTTACCTTTGGAACTTTCACCTTTCTCTTCTTCCTTGCCCTCTTCAACCGCCACCATTTTGTTGAATTGATCACCAAACTCTATGATCTCTCAGAGAACATAGTGTTCCATTTTGAGGTATTATTGGATTCTGAATTCCCATCGTTCAAAGTTTCCAGGATCCAACATGGGTAATTTAAGGTTATTGTGGTTGTTGCTGTTTGAGGAAGAGTCTGAAGACATGGTTGGTATAAGGGTTTTGTTCTTGGTTTAGACAAAGTTTCTCAACAAGCTCTGATACCACTTATTGATCCCAAAATCAGATCTTAAACCTTAATAGCTTGTTTAAGGATTGTGATAGAAAGAATAAATCCAATCTATCACTAGAGAAACTTTGCAAGGCAGAGTAACTAAACAAGATGCGAAATATGATGTTTAGCACAAGAACAAAATGATTAAAACAAACGTTGAACTTTAATATATCAAAAGATATACGAATACCTAAAATGGTATTAGGGTTACAAAGACCTTAAAGTATGAAATGAAAGACAATAGAGAAAAGACACACAATGCATGAAAACCTAGTGAGTCCTTTTATAGGCACAAGGACTCACGTACAAGATTACTACTAACAAACTTAGAAAGTATTAAGGAGTAGTAACAGAAACGCGTAAAAATCTATTCCAAGTTTACCTCTATCAACAGGGCCTTTGACTTCAGCAGGGGAACCAATCCCCCTGCCTTTGTTATTTGGCAGGGGGAACTTACTCTAGCAGGGGGACGAATAACCAACTAGCAGGGGTAACAAATATACATAGATTTATTCCCAACAAGCTCTTATCTAAAAACTTAACCAAATTGGTTTTAAGAAAAAGCTAATAAGCCAAAATTTAAAAACTTTTAAAAACACTAAAAAATCAAAATATTTAAAATGAACTTTTTATAAAAATAAACTAATAAGCACTTAATTAAAAATAAGAAAATTAACACAATAAGCACTAAAACACTATAAGCTATAAAAATCAAACACATAAAAACCAATAAGCACAATCAATAAAAAACATCAATCAAACAAGAACATGATTAATTAAACCACATGATGATCAAAATTAAACAAGATTAAAAAGATTAAGAAAGGTAGAATGAGAATGATTAATTGAAAAAGCTTGAAATTAAGATGATTAAAGATTCAAATTACAAGATTAATGAAAAAGCTTGAAAAACATTAAGAAAATCTAGAGAGAGAAAGTATTAAGCTACTCCTAATCCTAAACTAATATACTCCTAATTTTCTCTAACCACCTCCTAATGACACATTAGGAGGGTATTTATAGGAGGAGTAAAATGTTGATGCTTTCTTCATTCTTTCTTCTTGTCTCGACTCGATTTAAATTCTTTGTCTTTCTCGACGTCGTCTCGGGATTTGTCGATATAAATTAAACTCGTCTTATAATTTTCTTCTTTAATTAGACTTGGTTCTTCGACTTCATTAAACTTTCGTCTTTAGACTTTTTCTTCGATAAATCTTCAGAATAGGTCTTGGACTTCCGTTCTTTTTGGACTCTTGATCTTTTGACTTCGTCTTTTGTCTTTTTCTTCGATAAAAGCCCGTGAAAGCCCGTGTTTTCTTCCCTTTTCACATTTTGGTCCTAAATCACAACAAAAACATAAACCACGCATAATTCCGACTTTTACGACATAAAATACACGTTTTGGTCTTGTTATTACTGGAAATAAGTGGTAAAAGGATAAGTGTTTTCACACTTATTTTTCAAAATGGTGGTTGTAATTTTTACACTTGTTTAGGAAAACAAGGTAATCAGGACAAGTATTAAGAAGTGATTTAGGAAAATCACGAGTTATGAACCAAAGTGGGGATCGTTCTCAAGGAGGCTTGGTGTGTGTGTAATGAGATGATTAATTTTGTGATTATATGATTATGAGAAAAGAAAAGAAGAAATGAGGTAAGAAGAGAATGACGGTTACGATGATTATTTAAGCTAAGACGAAAAGGTCGTACACGTAAAACTGTAAAAAGTACCAAATTTAAAAATTTACTCTAAAAATACCTAGAAAATTGCAATAAATCCTAAATAATATAATTAGAGTTTACAAAAAAATCAAAAATCACCCAAGCCTTTTATTTAATTAAATAATCATTTTTTAATGCTAATTAAAGCCCTAAAAATCAATTTAATTAACAAAAAGCCCAAAATGAGATTTTTTCAATTGTAAACCTCTAAAATGACCTAAGTTAATTTAAAACGTTTTTTGAAAATTTTAAAATTAATTAAAACTATTTAAAAAAAATTAAAAAGTATTAAAAATTAAAATAATTATAAAAACTAATCTAATGACAATAAAAATATTCTAAAAGTTGTAAAATTCCTAACTTAATGTATTTAACCTAAGAAAAATGTAAAAACTTGAAAAATCTAAATTTTAATTTTTAATAATAAAATAATAATAAAATAATATTAAAAATCCAAAATTTATAAAAAATTCTAAAAACTTGCAAAATAGCTTAATTTAAACTAAATAAACAGAAAATGAAGTTGAAATTACAAAATACCTCTAATAGGCCTCCAAATGGGCCAAAAGTCCAAACAGTCCCCTTAATGGGCTCAAATAGGCCCAATAAGCAAAATTATGTCCAATTAAGCCCAAAAGCTCCTATCTGACTCAAAATTTGATTCGGAACACAATTTTTCAAAGGCCCAAAAGCTGAAAATGTGAAATAAGCTAGCTTATATCAAACAGCCTATTCTTAATGGGCTTTTTGGCCCATTAAGCTATAAGCTGATGCCATAAGCTCAAATTAGACACACAAGATTCTTTTGAGTTGCTTAAGACTTATGTAAAAATAAATTTGAAAAAATTCCAAGGAATAAGCCTGAAAATGCAATAAGCAATCTACACAAAACGACAAAATAGTCGTTTTCGAGTTCTAGGCCACCCCAAGAGCCGATTCAAGTTTAAAAATCTTTTAAATGACTTAACTAAGCTTAATCAACACAAAGTTTTCAAATAAGTTCACTCAATAAGCTGAAATAAGCAAATAAGAACTTATGAAAAAGTCAAATGAGTTGGTTTTCTAGCAAAAAGTCAAAGTCAAAGTCTAATAAGCTCCAGTTCAAACAAATGGGTCAAATGAGGAAGATTGATCACAAATAAAAAGTTGTTGCAGGTCTGGATAAGCCAAAATGGCTCATTAATAAGCTAAATGCAAAATTAGACTAGCTGGGGCTAGTTTTGGATGTTGACCAGTGGAAACTTTTTCCACTGCTTGACTTGTTTGACTTTTTGTCTTTAGTGACTTTTTTGGAGATTCAAGTTACACAAAGGCACCCAATTGATCAGTGGACCAAGATGAGTCAAATACAACAAAGAAATCACAATCACTAACAGCCAATTAGTACAGTTTAGTCAAAACATCACCAGATATGCACCAAACATGAACATATAAGCAGTTAAGCCCTTATAAGCTGTTTTAGCAAATTTCAGCCAACCAAATTGCACCAAAAGGATACACAAGCTATTATAAACTTATATGAACAAGTTTAAACAGGTTTCATGCAATGGCTCAAAGCCTAAATCAAGATTCAAGCACAAACAGGTTACTGATGAACACTAACACAAGCAGATTTTACTTTTGCTGATGCAATTGACCAACAAGCCAAATTCAAACACTCAGATCTCTAAGATATGTTATGATAACTTTGATTTAACAACTTATATCCCTAAACATGCATATACTCTAATTATTATCAAAATTTTAGGTCAAAAACAGTCAAACTCAACAAGCTATAGCACAATCTTTGATTCAAGGGTTTAAACCCAAAAACTTGCAGCAAATAACTCTCAACCAAGTATATAACAGATAACAAGCATAAACAACACTTTGTGGAAAGTGTTGTTTATGCTTGTTATCTGTTATATACTTGGTTGAGAATTATTTGCTGCAAGTTTTTGGGTTTAAACCCTTGAATCAAAGATTGTGCTATAGCTTGTTGAGTTTGACTGTTTTTGACCTAAAATTTTGAGAATACTTAGAGTATATGCATTTTTAGGGATATAAGTTGTTAAATCAAAGTTATCATAACATATCTTAGAGATCTGAGTGTTTGAATTTGGCTTGTTGGTCAATTGCATCAGCAAAGTAAAATCTTCTTGTGTTAGTGTTCATCAATAACCTATTTGTGCTTGAATCTTGATTTAGGCTTTGAGCCATTGCATGAAACCTGTTTAAACTTGTTCATTTAAGTTTATAATAGCTTGTGTATGCTTTTGGTGCAATTTGGTTGGCTGAAATTTGCTAAAGCAGCTTATAAGTGCTTAACTGCTTATCTGTTCATGTCTGGTGCATATCTTGTGATGTTTTGATTAAACTGTACTAATTGGCTGTTAGTGATTGTGATTTATTTGTTGTATTTGATTCCTTTTGGTCCACTGATCAATTGGGTGCCTTTGTGTAACTTGAATCTCCAAAAAAGTCACTAAAGAAAAAAAGTGAAACAAGTCAAGCAATGGAAAAAGTTTCCACTGCTCAACATCCAAAACTAGCCCCTGCTAGTGTAATTTTGCATTCAGCTTATTAATAAGACATTTTGGCTTATCCAGACCTGCAAGAACTTATTTTTTGTGATCAATCTTCCTCATTTGACCCATTTGTTTGAACTGGAGCTTATTAGACTTTGACTTTGACTTTTTTCTAGAAAACCAACTCATTTGACTTTTTCATAAGTGCTTATTTGCTTATTTCAGATTATTGAGTGAACTTATTGAAATTTTTTTGTTGATTAACCTTAGTTAAGTCATTTAAAAGCTTTTGAAACTTGAATCAGCTCTTGGGGTGGCCTAGAACTCGAAAACGAATATTTTGTCGTTTTGTGTAGATTGCTTATTGCATTTTCAGGCTTATTCCTTGGACTTTTTACAAATTTCTTTTTACAGAAGTCTTAAGCAACTCAAAAGAAGCTTGTGTGTCTAAGTTGAGCTTATGGCATCAGCTTATAGCTTAATGGGCCAAAAAGCCCATTAAGAATAAGCTATTTGATATAAGCTAGCTTATTTCACATTTTCAGCTTTTTGAAAAATTGTGTTCAGAATCAAATTTTGAGTCAGTTAGGAGCTTTTGGGCTTAATTGGACAACATTTTGCTTATTGGGCCTATTTGAGCCCATTAAGGGGACTGTTTGGACTTTTGGCCCATTTGGAGGCCCATTAGGGGTATTTTGTAATTTCACCTTCATTTTCTGTTTATTTAGGTTAAATTAAGCTAGTTTGCAAGTTTTTAGAATTTTTTATAAATTTTGGATTTTTAATATTATTTTATTATTATTTTATTATTAAAAACTAAAATTTAGATTTTTCAAGTTTTTACATTTTTCTTAGGTTAAATACATTAAGTTAGGAATTTTACAACTTTTAGAATATTTTCATTGTCATTAGATTAATTTTTATAATTATTTTTAGTTTTAATAGTTTTTAATTGTTTTTAAATAGTTTTAATTAATTTTAAAATTTTCAAAAATAGTTTTAAATTAAGTTAGGTCATTTTAGAGGTTTACAATTTAAAAAATTTAATTGTGGGCTTTTTGTTAATTAAATTGATTTTTAGGGCTTTAATTAGCATTAAAAAATCATTATTTAATTAAATAAAAGGTTTGAGTGATTTTTGATTTTTTGTAAACTCTAATTATATTATTTAGGATTTATTGCAATTTTCTAGGAATTTTTAGAGTAAATTTTTAAATTTGGTACTTTTTACGGTTTTACGTGTACGACCTTTTCGTCTTAGCTAAAATCGTCATCGTAACCGTCATTCTCTTCTTACCTCATTTCTTCTTTTCTTTTCTCATAATCATATAATCACAAAGTTAATCATCTCATTACACACACACCAAGCCTCCTTGAGAACAATCCCCACTTTGGGTTATAACTCGTGATTTTCCTAAATCACTTGTTAATACTTGCCCTAATTACCTTGTTTTCCTAAACAAGTGTAAAAATTACAACCACCATTGTGACAACCGTGGTTTTGGGTTTGTCACTTGGTCTTACTTTTAGGTTATTTTATGTGTGCTTACTTGAATTGTGTGTTTACGTGTTTATTTTGTGTGAACGAGGTTGGTGTGGTTATCGTTTATGAGTATAGAGTACTCATAAGTAAATCGAGGAACGGTTATTTCATGTTCATGAGTTCACAAGTGGTGACTATGAAATGAAAATGGTGATATTGTGGTGTTTACGTATACGTATAAGTATTTTAGTAATAGTATTTTTTTAGGATTTACGGTTTAGCATTTAGAGGTCTCGGGTGAGGTAATTATACATATGAATATTTTTCGGGATGGTTTTAAGTCATTTAGGACTTAGTTATAAAGTTTATTTCAAAATTTGAGATTTTTTATAAAAGTGTATATTTTACGTCTTTTACGGTAAAACGCGTAAATTTGACTAGTTTTACGGTTTTGAGGTTTTGGAAGCTTTAGGAGCTGAAATAAATTAAGGAAAATTAAGGTAATATTATTAACATAATATTAAATATTAAAAATAAAAAAAAACGAATTTATTGGGTGTTTGGGTCGGTTTAGACGCACCAAAGAAAGAGAAAAAGGAAAAAAAAAAGGAAAGTTGGGTGTTATACTTGGACTAGGATTTTATGTACACACTATATAAGGTTATCTAATAAATAAAAAAAACATAAATCCCTGGAGACAAAGAAAAATTCGTGGGTCCCATAGAGGAGAATTAGGGTTCTTCAAAAAATTAGGTTTTCTTCATCTTCCATTGATTTAAGGTAAAAACTTTTATTAACCTTTTTAATTAAATTGTTTTTATGTTTAATTAATCATTCTTATGATGGATTAAGGGTTAGGGTTTATATAAAAACAGTAGATTAATGATGTATTAATCATAATATGATGATTATATAATCTAGGGCTTGTATTAGAAGAGTTATAGGTGATTAATTAGATCAATTTGTTTAAAACCCGTTTTTAAAAACTGGGCAGAATTTTGAGTCTATTGTTTTGATCATATCTCGAGTTCTAAGAATATTCAAGATGCGATCAAACTAGCCATGGATAGGTAATTGAGTTGTCTTTCTAAATCAAGAAACAAAAACTAAATTGGAGGTCGGGAAGTGGGTCAAAAACAGGTTACAACAGTCGGAGGTCAAAACAGTTTTGAATTCAGCCTGTTTTCTTTTTAAGTTTTGGGTTGTTTGGGGTACTTAGGGTTGCATTGGGATCTTCTCATGAACATGAGAGATGTTTTATATATTGTAGTAAGGATCTGCACTTGGGCTAAGATTGTGGTTTAGGGTAAGACCCTCTAATGGTAATGAACTTTTCATACGTTTAAAATCAGTGAATTCTGGATAGGTAGCAATATATACACATATATCTGGGCCTTAACAGTAGCTTTAAGGTTACGGCAAGTGGGAGGTTTTAGCTAACATGTATAAAAGTGTGAATATTCCTTTTACAGAAACCATGGGTATGTTTAAGTGGACGTTTGACTTAAAGTTTTGAGACCTAAAACTGGGACTGTTTTGTGTAAAATTATGAACGAGATAGCTATTAAACTTAACCAAGTTAGGGACTTGTTAAGGAAGAGTAATGGGGTGATTAGAGCATAACAATGAGGTAATTATACGGGAATAGACTAGATGTCCATCATAGGTTGATGAGCCATCTTAGTGATTAGTTCGTGTATTGATTTCGTGTTCTTGGTTTGTTAGCTTGTTGCTAGTGCGAGGACTTGTGAAGAAGCTATCAGGTGAGTTTCATAGTCCCATGTTTAATATTGATTTTGACTTCCAGATGGGATGGAAGAGACACTGTGTTGAGTTATTTATAAATTGATGCTGTGAATGTTTTTATGGTTTTGTGATGGACTTGTGTGTGCACTTATGTGATTAACTGCTATGTGATTCTTGATTGTGTATGATTTGGATCGGGGGACACGTACCGTCTCAGTTATTGTGGTTTAACAAGGTAGTGGCCTTGAGGTTTGACAAGGTAGTGGCCTTGTGGTTTGACAAGGTAGTGTCCTTGGGATAGGTACATAGTGTGATCATCTATGGTACCATGTTGTTTGGCAAGGTAGGAGCCTTGGATTTTGGTTTGGAATGATTGATCTTGAATGCTAGTTGTTAATACATAATTGTAGCACATTGTCCATATGTTATTGTGTTGATGGTTGTTTGTCACAACTTGTAATGATTTAGAGTTGGAGTCTAAACCTATGACTCTCACCAACTTTATGTTGACGTGTTTTAGTGTCTCTTTCAGGTGAGTATGTGGTTAAGCTTGAGGATAGGAGTGGCTAGATTTGGATGCATTAGGATTGCATATAGAAGGAGATCCCCGTTCCTTCTTAGTTTTTTTTTTTGTTTGATAAGTGATACATGTTGGCATCTATATGTTTGTTTGGTTTATGTTTATTGTTTGTCTTGGGTAAGTGGTAGGACTGTTACCTACTTACCTAGACTCCTGCATTGTTGAGGTATTGTCATGACATTTGTGTCGCCATTTTTGACAGTATATTTGCATTTAGTTATCTCTATAGACACGCTATTGTTGTGATGATATCCATACGTCGTGCCCCATATTCCGCCATGGTAGGGTGTGACAGAATGGTATTAGAGACAGGTTTATAGAGAATTAGGTTGCCTAGTCGTGTAGCCTAGTCTATAGCTTAAGGGTCCTTGCATATAGGCGTCATAGGAGTATGTGTGCATTTTATAGTAATTGATGTGTTTGAATATTATTTTCGCAGTATTTGTTAGGTTATGAACTACTATGGTTCATACTTAACTACATGTTATTTTCTTTACGAGTTTTGAATAGTGCGGGTAGAACCATGGTCGTATACGCTAGTCATTGTTGGATTTCGCTTAATTATGTTTTCATGTTCTTTATACATTTTAAATTTTGTCTACGCTGGTTCAGCTGGACTACGAGTTTATGTGTTTCGTGCATTGGCTATGTTATTTTAATACATGGGGTTTTGGATCTTATCTTGTGTGGTTATGTGCTTGTGAGTTGTTGGATTATGTGTTATGTGTAGTATTAATTTCTTATAAGTGTCATCATAGGAGGGAGTACATTGGTGAAAGGGAACATGTATAATTATGGAGGCCTACATAATTATATATGTGCCACAACACCACTGGACTTTCAAGTATGATTGCATGAAAGAGAGTTAATACATGCTTGTATAGTATATGTTGGATGGATTTGAGTGTATGTACGCTTATGCCTATGTATGTAAAATTATTTTCTACTTACCGGTTGTATTCTTGGGATGGTTGCTAGCTCGTTTCTCTTTGAGATGTTCAACTTCTGTAGTAGCGCATTTCTCGGGTCCCCATTTCACGTGTTTGTTTGTACGGTACTTTTGGCGTGAAGGATTTTGAGATGGTGGAGAATTCTTTTTGGGGTAACGATGTCTTTTGTTTCGAGTTATACATGATAAAAAAATAGAACTTGCAAATTGAAAAAAAAATAGTTTTTGGTAGTCCATGAAATAAGGAAGTGTCAGGATCATGTTTCAAATAAGGTGGAATATAAATTCTTTAACATATAAGCATGACTCGGTTATTTTAAAATATTTTGGTTTTGATCACCTAAAGTTATTGTTCTTAAGTTAAAAAAATTTTGTTCTTATTTAGTGAAATATGTTAAAATCATGTAATTAATAGAGTTTTAATTTTCTGGAATTAAAATAAATTATGTTCTAGTTTTGGTAATTAATGGGGGGTTTTAGGGTTTAAAAATCGTATTTTTTTTTGGTATAAATCGGAGTTGGCAGAAACTGTCGCTAAACTGTCGAAATATGTCGCTAACTGTCAGAAACTATCGCTAATGCCTAGGCAGATTTTGAGAAAAATCGTTTTGGTCATAACTTATTCGTTTTTGAAGGTTTTTGGGTGATTCAAAAGCCTAAAATTATGTACTCGGAACATACTTTTCAAATATTCAAAATGTTTCGTAATTGGAAGTCAGTAGCTTGGTCGAATTAATTATACAAGTGTTGAGTTCAAGGTTAATTTTCGGACAACATGGGTTAAACTCGTGTTTTGGGTATTTTGCGGTAATGAACACTTGGGGGTTAACATAGAGATGAGTTGGGAAGGAATTTGAGAGTTCTTTAGACCTTATTATACGTGGTTATATTTTGATGAGTTTTGATTTATGGTATTTATGAGTAAGACTGAAATCGGGGGTGACAGTTTTAAACCCGTTGAGTTATGTAACGGCTCCTAACTTGGTTTCAAGACAGTTCTTGTTTGATGAGTTGCGAGATTTAGTTAGGTTGGTTACATAACTTTATGGTTTTGATAAGTTTCCTCGCGGACGGTTAAGGCTCATGTGTTGTTGGTTGAGATTATTTTCGTGTAAACTGAGTTCACATTTGAACGTGAAGGTTTTATCAGGGATATGCATCCTCGTTTGTTTGTTGAGAATAAGTTTGAGTTTGGGAGTGAATCTCAGGACGAGATTTCTATTAGGAGGGAGTGATGTGACAACCGTTGTTTTGGTTTTGTCACTTGGTCTTACTTTTAGGTTATTTTATGTGTGCTTACTTGAATTGTGTGTTTACGTGTTTATTTTGTGTGAACGAGGTTGGTGTGGTTATCTTTTATGAGTATAGAGTACTCATATGTAAATCGAGGAACGGTTATTTCATGTTCATGAGCTCACAAGTGGTGACTATGAAATGAAAATGGTGATATTGTGGTGTTTACGTATACGTATAAGTATTATAGTAATAGTATTTTTTAGGATTTACGGTTTAGCATTTAGAGGTCTCGGGTGAGGTAATTATCCATATGAATATTTTTCGGGATAGTTTTAAGTCATTTAGGACTTAGTTATAAAGTTTATTTCAAAATTTGAGATTTTTTATAAAAGTGTATATTTTACGTCTTTTACGGTAAAACGCGTAAATTTGACTAGTTTTACGGTTTTGAGGTTTTGGAAGCTTTAGGAGCTGAAATAAATTAAGGAAAATTAAGGTAATATTATTAACATAATATTAAATAATAAAAATAAAAAAACGAATTTATTGGGTGTTTGGGTCGGTTTAGACGCACCAAAGAAAGAGAAAAAGGAAAAAAGGGAAAAAAAAGGAAAGTTGGGTGTTATACTTGGACTAGGATTTTATGTACACACTATATAAGGTTATCTAATAAATAAAAAAAAACATAAATCCCTGGAGACAAATAAAAATTCGTGGGTTCCATAGAGGAGAATTAGGGTTCTTCAAAAAAATTAGGTTTTCTTCATCTTCCATTGATTTAAGGTAAAAACCTTTATTAACCTTTTTAATTAAATTGTTTTTATTTTTAATTAATCATTCTTATGATGGATTAAGGCTTAGGGTTTATATAAAAACAGTAGATTAATGATGTATTAATCATAATATGATGATTATATAATCTAGGGCTTGTATTAGAAGGGTTATAGGTGATTAATTAGATCAATTTGTTTAAAACCCGTTTTTAAAAACTGGGCAGAATTTTGAGTCTATTGTTTTGATCATATCTCGAGTTCTAGGAACATTCAAGATGCGATCAAACTAGCCCTGGATAGGTAATTGAGTTGTCTTTCTAAATCAAGAAACAAGAATTAAATTGGAGGTCGGGAAGTGGGTCAAAAACAGGTTACAACAGTCGGAGGTCAAAATAGTTTTGAATTCAGCCTGTTTTCTTTTTAAGTTTTGGGTTGTTTGGGGTACTTAGGGTTGCATTGGGGTCTTCTCACGAACATGAGAGATGGTTTATATATTGTAGTTAGGATCTGAACTTGGGATAATATTGTGGTTTAGGGTAAGACACTCTAATGGTAATGAACTTTTCATACGTTTAAAATCAGTGAATTCTGGATAGGTAGCAATATATACACATATATCTGGGCCTTAACAGTAGCTTTAAGGTTACGGCAAGTGGGAGGTTTTAGCTAAAATGTATAAAAGTGTGAATATTCCTTTTACAGAAACCATGGGTATGTTTAAGTGGACGTTTGACTTAAAGTTTTGAGACCTAAAACTTGGACTGTTTTGTGTAAAATTATGAACAGGATAGCTATTAAACTTAACCAAGTTAGGGACTTGTTAAGGAAGGGTAATGAGGTGATTAGAGCTTAACAATGAGGTAATTATACGGGAATAGACTAGATGTCCATCATAGGTTGATGAGCCATCTTAGTGATTAGTTCGTTTATTGATTTCGTGTTCTTAGTTTGTTAGCTTGTTGCTAGTGCGAGGACTTGTGAAGAAGCTATCAGGTGAGTTTCATAGTCCCATGTTTAATATTGATTTTGACTTCCAGATGGGATGGAAGAGACACTGTGTTGGGTTATTTATAAATTGATGCTGTGAATGTTTTTATGGTTTTGTGATGGACTTGTGTGTGCACTTATGTGATTAACTGCTATGTGATTCTTGATTGTGTATGATTTGGATCGGGGGACACGTACCGTCTCAGTTATTGTGGTTTAACAAGGTAGTGGCCTTGAGGTTTGACAAGGTAGTGGCCTTGTGGTTTGACAAGGTAGTGGCCTTGGGATAGGTACATAGTGTGATCATCTATGGTACCATGTTGTTTGGCAAGGTAGGAGCCTTGGATTTTGGTTTGGAATGATTGATCTTGAATGCTAGTTGTTAATACATAATTGTAGCACATTGTCCATATATGATTGTGTTGATGGTTGTTAGTCACAGCTTGTAATTGATTTAGCGTTGGAGTCTAAACCTATGACTCTCACCACCATTATGTTGACGTGTTTTAGTGTCTCTTTCAGGTGAGTATGTGGTTAAGCTTGAGGATAGGAGTGGCTAGATTTGGATGCATTAGGATTGCATATAGAAGGAGATCCCCGTTCATTCTTAGTTTTTTTGGTTGATAAGTGATACATGTTGGCACCAATATGTTTGTTTGGTTTATGTTTATTGTTTGTCTTGGGTAAGTGGTAGGACTGTTACCTACTTACCTAGACTCCTGCATTGTTGAGGTATTGTCATGACATTTGTGTCGCCATTTTTGACATTATATTTGCATTTAGTTATCTCTATAGACACGTTATTGTTGTGATGATATCCATACGTCGTGCCCCATATTCCGCCATGGTGGGGTGTGACAACCATTTTGATCAAATAATTACCATTTTGTTTTCCCCGGCAGCGGCGCCATTTAATACAAGGTTTTTAGCCAAGTATGAAAGTTCATTGTTCCGATCTTTTCGAATTGATTATTGGTTATTAGTGCGACTCAATTGTTCTTGGTGGAAAAATAGAAGGGTTTTGATTATCTATTTTGATCTAAAAATGAAAATGTCGTTGAGTAAAATAAAAGCTTGAAAATTGAAACTAAAAATGAAGTCTTTAAAAATTTGAAAAGTAAATGATTAAAACTTATAAAAATGTAAACTTTAAAGATTTAAACTAAAAACAAGACAAGTTAGAATAAAGCTAAGTAAAAAGGGTGAAAAATTTAAATTCAAAAACTGGAAATACAAAACCTTATCCGGAATGTTATCCGGAATGAAGACAACACCCTTATCCGGAATAACTTTCCAGCTTGTTATCCGGAATAATCTTATACCTTGTATTCGGAATAAACACTACTGCTTCTCCTGAATAATAAAGATGCTTATCCGGAATAAATTGTTATCCGTAATATCGTACCCGTGTGCTTATCCTGAATCTTCACGAGTGTTTTATCCGGAATAATTAGAAATGCTTATCCGGAATGTAGGTTGGGAGGCTTATCCGGAATAAAAGACCGAGAGCTTATCCGGAATGAAGAAGGGTGTTGTTATCCGGAATAATTACAAGGATGCTTATCTGGAAAAATGGCTTGTGATGCTTATCCTGAATATATTCCGGATAGTTATCCGGAATACTAACTTCTGAAGCTTATCCTGAATACTTAAATGATGTTTATCCGGAATAAGTGTCCAAACTTATATCCGGAATAAAATAACTTGAGCTTATCCGAAATAAGAGGGTTCTAAGGCTTATCCGGAATCAATGAAATGCTTGGCTATTTGGAATAATACAATTCGAGAGCTTATCCTGAATAAAAGGGTTATCTAAATGTTCTGAATAAGAAAACTAGCAATAAGCAAAAATAAGAAAAAAATCAATAAGCACTTTACCAAAAACTTAACCAAAAGGATTTTAAGAAAAAGTAGATAAGCTAGAATTAAAAAACTTTTAAAACTCTAAATAAGCTAGAAATCAAAAAGCAATTTTTATCAAAATATTAAACTTATCAAAAGCTACTAATTTTTTAAGAACTAATAAGCATTAAGATTAAGAAAAATAAGCACTTTAATAAAGACTTTTAAGATAACCAATTCAATAAGCACAATCAAATAAGCTACACAATCAAATCATCGACAAGATTAAAATAAACTACATGATTATCAAGATTAAGAAAAATATTAAGAAAGGTAGAATGAGAATTAAGAAAATAAGCTTGATTGATTAAAGATTAATATCAAAAAATTACAAGATTAATGTGAAGATTCAATAAGTTTGAAAGGAAAACTAGAGAGAAATTAAGAACACACTTAAAAACTAAAAATTAACTACAACTACTAAAAACTAACCACCTAACACCCTCCTAATGACATATTAGGAGGGTATTTATAGGAGGTGGGGAGATTAAATGCTTAAGCTTTCTTCTTTCTTTCTTCTCGTCTCGACTCGATTTAATTTCTTTGTCTTTCTCGACGTCATCTCGGGATTTGTCGATATAAGTTGAACTTGTTGTTGATGCAAAAGTTGGGTGATCCTTGCTAGACCCGAATTAGGCTTAATTCGGGTTGGCTGGGCTCCGGCTCCTGCACCAAGTGAATCGTTTGGTTGGGATCCTGCACACTAAACAACACGCGTTAGACTTACCGTGGGAATGTTTCCCACGATTAGACTCCGGCGTGAGAGTAAGTAATCGGTTAGGGTTGTATGTGAGTTGAGAGTATAGAACGTAACCCCTCTGTGGAACCCTTGGGAGTTCCTTTTATAGGCAGTGGAACCCTAGTGGGCTACCACTGATACTTCGGCCCCAAGGAAAGGATAACTATCAGAATTAGAATGATTGTTGTCTTCTAATTATGGTAGTGAATATCCTCCTCCTTTGGGGTAACCCTATTCCCAGACAGAATATGATTCTGTCTAACCCTATGTCGGCTGCGCCGGGCCGTGGGCCGCACACATGTGTGCGGTCACTGTTCATCCAAGCCCATAAGCCTGAATGGCATTATCCCACCCATCTGTGATGGGCCGGATACGGGTAGTACCCGTGGGCCAGGTTCCTAACCCGGCTGGGGACTATACGTCATCATGTCCCCAAGTCTAGTTGTTACAGCCGTAGGCGTAACTTCTAGACTATCAAGGTGCTCCCCGGACATACCACGAAAGACCTAGGGAATGAGAAACATTGAAAATTTTGTTTTTGCCGCACGTGGCGGCCCGCCTTGGGAATATTTTTTGAATAGCACCTCAGCCGCACGTAACGGCCGAGAGAAATTAAATGTAGCATTAAATACGGTCTTACGTAAGAGCCGCATAACTCGACACAAGAATAAAAACATTAATGGTAGTCAACTTTCCAGTCGCACGCATGCAAAAGTGCACCATTAATGTCCACCATTGAGCTACGTAAAACTGCCAAGAAGTGACCCATGGGCCCCCCATCTGATTTTGCAGAAGTGTCAGAAATCCTATCCGTTGGATAGGCGGGGTGGCCTATACGTGTCGAACATCCACGTTACCTCGGAAACCAAGGCAACCCTATATAAGAGTTGGTATGTGTGTTTGTTACACACACAACTCACCCCTTCTTCCGCCATTGTTAATCTCAAGCTTCTACCTCCAAAACATTGCCTCTTTTCCACGGATTTCCTCCGCCGCAGGTTAGATCATCACGCCCTTTAAAACCTTTTCATAAAACATGGTAAAGGACAACCCACTTATCACGGACGTCCTTAACGTGATGTCGGCGGAAAAATATATCGACTTTCTGTCGAAGTATTATATTCCCGAAAGCGTACACCCACCTATCCAGGTGAAGGTGAAGCGATTACGGATGCACCAGCGAGGAAAATAGGCGTATACACGCGCCTGTTTGACTCGGCCAACTACCGTATCCCCCTATCCAAATTCTTGGTAGACCTTCTTTTGTATTATGACTTCCACATAACCCAGCTTCACTGCATAGGGGCGTGTAAAATCAACCAGTTTGAAATTACATGCCATACCTGCGGAGTAACCCCAACCGTGAACCTTTTATAGGGCCTTTTATTTCCCTCAGCTAGTGAATGGGTGGCTGTCGTTTAAAAAACGACCCGGGAATGCCCCTATGACGTATAAGAAGCCTCTAGACTCCCTTAAGAACTGGTACGACCATTACTTCTTTGTAGATGAGAAGGTGTTCCCTACTCCTTTCGTACTCAAAACCAAAGCACCCAAAGACTATCCGCCCAAAGCCAAAGACTATAGCAGCAAGGACTTAAAAACACTAGATACCCACAGCACAGAATTCCACAGAGGGTTGCCGGAACACTTTCTGTGCTTAGTAGGGATAAGCCGCCGCTACTTTGGGAGGGATGACTTATACCCGTGCTTCCTGACGGAACAGGGAGAGGGTAGGTCCATTTATACTTTGTAGATTTGAATTGTCATGCATATTTGTAGAATTTTACTAACCCATATACTTGTAAATGTCTGCAGAAATGAACCTACACGGACTAATCCACCAGGGCAACCCAATGAAGGTGGTCGAAGGGTTCCGGCCTCTGAAGGAGAATGAGCTCCCCCTGCTGGAGGCGACCGCTGACCGCACCATGCCGCTGGAAGAGACGTCCGAGCCCCGATCGGATGAAGAAGAGCCCGCCATTGAGAAATCCCTATTGGATTTCCTTAATGAAGATGGTGAAGAACCACTGTTGGAGGGGGGCACCTCCAACCAGGAAGAGGAGAATGACCCCAATGAAGACACTACTCAGGCATCCGGGTCCGCCCCGCTCACCTCTAGGAAGAGAAAGACCACCAGAAGGGTGGCAAAGAAGATAGGGGACGAGGCCGGAGCCGCGAATGCTCCCCCTAAGAAACTGAGGAAGGATCATCCGCAGTACCAAGAGGGAAGTGGTACTGCGACCGCTCAGGCCGACCCCACCCCGAACATGGGAGGGCCAATCTTGCGAGTCACGCCCGTGAGCGCCGTAGCTCCTACCTGCCCAGACCCTGCCATTGATACCTCGTAAGTATCCTTCAAACATGATTCGTGTCACTATATAATGCGTAGACTAATTTTGCCATGTCAAATAACAGGGCTAATCCGGCGGCCGTAGCGCAGGAGGAAGAAGTGGGGAGGAATCCATCCCCCGCACCAACTAACAAGCCCCCATCCCCCGCTGCAACACACGCCAAGGAACCACACCCCGAGGGGCCAGAAGAAAGCCTGCGCCTAGCATGGAACCTGTCAAGTTTGACAAGGTTGGAAGCAGAATATAAGTGCTCAGAATGCATTGAGCATATCACCCCGCCAGTCCTCGCACAAGATTTAGACGAGTTGGATCATGAGGCCCTCCTTGAGCAATTTGACGTGTCGTCCGCACACCAAGTGACGGTGGGAGCCGCGCTGAGACGCCGTTTAATCAAGGCCCTCACCAATGTGAATCAGGAAGATAAGAAGATAGCCCGTCGTGAGGCGATGGTCGTGAAGAACGAGAAGACCATCGCATCCTTGCAGGCAGCGCTGGTGACAGCTGAGGCGACGGTAAAAGAGCAAGCTCATCATGCTGACACCCGAGAGAAGCGCATCGTCGAGCTCGAAGTCCTTGTAGCCGCATCAAATGAGAAGGTATACTTTCGAAATTTTTTATACATATACTCAAACTTTGGGTATTTATTTGACCGAAGAAAAGTATATATCCTTGTAATAACTCAAAATTTTATATGCAGGTGTCTACGGCCGAAGCTGCTACCAAGACCGTGACCGTGCAATCCTTCAACATCGCCCAGGAGCGTGATGCGCTGAAGGATGAGTTGACACGGGCGCAGACCAACCTGGAAGATCAGGCTACCTCAGCGGATGAGAAGCTAAGCCAGATGGCCGTAAGTTGTGCTGAGAGACTATGTCCTCCCCTGTTATCCGCTATAGCTGGACGCAGGTGGATAATCGGGAAAGGATTGCGACTTGCTGTGAGCAGGGCACTGGAAGCTCCACACCTATTGCAGGCATTCTCCGGGGTCGTATCCGACGGAATCGACCGTGGTAGACATGAGGGCTTGGTCAAAGCTGCAGAACTGATAGGAAAAAATGAAGATATCATGCAGCATCCCTACCACAACCCCTCAGCCGCGGATAATATGACCGCGTCAATGAATGCCTTGGCGGAAATCCAATACCCTCTCCTGGATGAGCTTGAGACACTTAGGGACGCTCCAAACGAGGCAGTAATGTCCCGGCTGACGGCGAACCCTATCCCTTTGACCTTGGCCACTTATGATTCCGCATCCAAAACAATGAAAGGCGAGAAACTGCTTGTAGAAGCATTGGATGCTATTGCGGTCAAAGCCCAGGATGGGAAGGATGCTCGTGGGGAGGTCCTCCGTGCTCTGATTGAAGAAGGGAAGAAGGACATAGGAGAATTCCTACCCCCCTTGTAATTTATCAGTTGTAAACACTTGTAATTTTATTCATCCGTGTATGTACACGGCTAAGACATATGTGAAATGACTGCCTTTTATATGGAAGTCCGTGACGACCACGACCATTTTGTTATTTATTTTTGAAACTTGTGTATTTTCATTTTGTTTGAGCATTGTATGCCAATACCGCATGACATGTCACGTCTTACACAAAAAGGGAAAATACCTACAAGCCTATAATTTACTAGACATGCGACGTGCGTCTTTACTATGCAGAGCACTGCGTGAGTACGGCATATGAAACTTACCACAACGTCTTGTGAGTAAGGTGTCTAGTAAGGATACATGATCCGTGCGGCTGGGGTTGCATCCCTCTTACGCGGCAAGTTGAATTAGTAGGTTCACTTAATCCTCTTACCCCGCCTGGAGGCGTATAGTACATGTACAGTAGTTTGAATGAATGCATACGAATGAAACATGACATATTGTAATAACAACTAAAATTCATATGACTGACAAAAAATCTAAAAAATGATTTGCACGAAACAAGCCGTAGAGCTAGCTAGGCGCCACGGCATTTTATTAGAACGTTTACATTTTTTGTTTGAACAAGAATGATAAGTCCTAAAAAAAAGGAACCTAAACAAAACATAAGAAGAAAAACAGATAAGCTGCATGGTTCTTCATTAAAGCCACATATAGCGAAGCACCCATGCGGAAGCCGTAGCTTTCAAAGATACCACCTTTTGAGATTGAAGATGTTCCATGTGCGTTCTAGGTCGCGGCCATCCATGTCACGTAACTTGTATGCGCCTCGTCCCAAGGCTTCCGTGACTTCATAAGGTCCTTCCCATTTAGGGCCCAACTTTCCTGTATTCTCCGCTCGACTTGCTTCGTTAGCACGATAGACATAATCTCTCGGTCAGAAAGAAACACCTTTGACCTTAGCGTCATAATAAGCCTTCATTTTGGCCTTGGATTTAGCCTCATTGATGGATGCTACCTCCCTTTTTTCTTCCAACAGATCTAGGTTGATTCGTAGCTGCTCGTCGTTCGTAACGACATTAACCTCCGCCGTGCGAATGGTAGGCATTCCTATCTCTGCTGGTATAACAGCTTCAGTGCCGTAGGCCAATGCGAATGGAGTATCTCCGTTGGCTGTTTTGATCATGGTCCTATGTGCCCATAGGACATGTGGTAACTCATCCACCCACTTGGCACTTCGTTTATCCAGACGTGCCTTGATGCCATTTCCCAAGCTTCTATTTGCTCGTTCCACGAGGCCATTTGTCTGTGGATGCTTAACAGATGCGAAGCGCCGCCTAATATTCAATGATGCACACCAGTCCTTGAATGGATTGTCCGTGAACTGTTTGTCGTTGTCCTAGATGATTTCTCTTGGTAGGCCAAAACGACACACAATATGCTCCCAAACAAACTTTTTAACTTGCTTGCCTGTGATGGATTTGACTGCCTTGGCCTCTATCCATCGTGTGAAGTAATCCATTGCGACAATCAAGAACTTCACCCCCCCCCGTAGCTACAGGAAATGGTCCTGCGATGTCAATTCCCCACTTATAGAATGGCCATGGAGATGTAGTAGGTGTAAGCTCCTGCTGCGGATGTCGCGGCACTGGTCTATGCACTTGGCAATCACTACACTTGCGAATCATGTCGCGCGCGTCTCTGTGCATGGTAGGCCAATAGTATCCTGTTCGTAAGGCTCGAGCTACCATGGATCGTGGACCTGCGTGCATGCCGCATAACCCTTCATGTATGTCACTGATTACGTAAGCGGCCTGCCGCGGTCCAACACACCGCAACCACGACTGCAAGAAAGAGCGCTTATAAAGGATGCCTTCTCGAAGTTCGAAGTGTTGCGACTTCCTCCTGACGCGCCGTGCTGCTTTTTCCACGTCCGGAAGGGTATCACTAGTCAAATAGTTGATGATCGGGGTCATCCATGTAGGTCCGTCCTCCTCAACTATAGTAGCGACCTCCCCTTCCGTTATAGATTTCTCCTTGAGTATTTCCACCAGGACTTGTTTGGACAAGTGAGCGAAGCTTGTGGATGCGATCTTGCTGAGAGCGTCCGCCTTTTTGTTCTCGCCTCTTGGCACCTGCTTGATGGAAAATTTGCTGAAAGTCGCGATTAGTGACTTGACTTTTTCCAAGTATCTGACCATGTTGTCCTCCTTAGCCACGTATCCACCTTGAATATGGTTCGCAACAAGCCGTGAGTCCACGTAGGCCTCAAGGCTGCGGACTCCCATTCTAGCGGCGATTTTTAAACCCGCAATTAATGCTTCATATTCCGCTTCGTTGTTGGTAGCCGTAAACTCAAAACGGAGGGCGTACGTGAACTCCATTCCTTCCGGATTTGTGAGGATGAGACCAGCTCCGGACCCATCCGTACACGAAGATTCGTCCGTAAATAGCACCCATGGTTCTGTTGGAGTCTCATCTTGTTTAACGATTGGTCCTTCCTCACCTGGCTTCTCAATCAGGAAATCTGCCAAGATCTGGCCTTTCACAGCCGTCCTTGGCCTATAAGATATAATGTGCTCCCCCAATAAGATGCTCCATTTTTGTAGCCTCCCTGCCACATCCGGTCTAGAAATAACCTGCTTGATTGGCTGGTCCGTAATAACTACAATTGGGTGCGCCTGAAAGTACCGGCGCAACCGCTTTGTAGCAAACACTAGTGCTAACACCAATTTTTCCATAGAGGAGTAATTCAACTCCGGCCCTTGTAATGTTCTACTTATAAAGTAGACCGGAGTTTGCACTGTATCTCTATCTGTCATGAGTACCGCGCTTATTGCGCCATGAGTGGCTGAGAGATACATAATGAGTTCCTCCTTTGGCCGGGGAGCTACTAGCATATGGAGAGATGCAAGATGATGCTTGAGTTGGCCAAAAGCTTCCTCGGCTTCCTTCGTCCACCGGAAGTCTCCCTTCCTAATGCACTTCTTTAGCGTCTTAAATAGGGGTAATGACTTCTCTGCGGATTTGGATAGGAACCTATTCAGCCCGACTAGTTTCCCATTTAAGGATTGCACCTCCTTCCGTGTCTGAGGGGATGGCAGCTGTATCACTGCGTCCGTTTTCTCTGGGCAAGGTTTGATGCCGTTTGGATCAATCAAATATCCAAGGAACATTCCCTCCGTTGCCCCAAACATGCATTGCTTTGGGTTTAGCTTCATGTTAATCCTCCTCAATGTGTGGAACGTCTCTTGGACATCCCGGAGAAGTGCATCCTCCATATGACTTTTTATAACCAAGTCGTCCATATAGACTTCCAAGTTGCGGCCTATCTGTGATTCAAAAGCTTTGTCCACCAGCCGCTGGTATGTAGCACCTGCGTTCTTTAGTCCAAACGGCATTTTCGTATAGCAATATACGTCCTGGCTTGTATGGAACGCCGTTTTTTCTGCATCTTCCTCCGCCATCTGGATCTGGTGATATCCTTTATATGCGTCTAAGAAGCATTTCAAGGGATATCCACATAGGGATTCCACCTTCCAGTTTATTTCCGGTAACGGGTAACAATCCTGTGGACAGGCTTTGTTCAGATCCGTAAAATCCACACACATGCGCCAACTTCCGTCATGTTTTTTGACCATGACCGGATTGGATAACCACTCGTGGTAGTATACCTCGCGCATGATACCTGCGTCCACTAGTTTCCGTACTTCCTCCAATATTACTTGACTGCGCTCAGGCGCCTGGCCGCGCTTCTTTTGCTTGACGGGTTGGTACCCCTGGCGGATCTGGAGCTTATGTTCTGCTATCGCCCATGGCACGCCTGTCATATGCTTTGGCTCCCATGCGAATATATCTAGGTTTGCACTTAAAAGAGAGCACATGGCCCTTTTGCCGCTATCCGAGAGTGCCCCTCCTATGGATATCTCCTGTTCCGGATAGTCGGGATGAATTGCCACCTTCCAATTGGGAGGTGGTGATCCATCCTTGGGTGGAACAGGTGGATCCGGTGTTGTCACGGTATGACATTCGGATGCTGGTACGATTGTGTTGTAAATGGTGACGATTCCTCCCTCCACAGGGAATTTGATCATTCCGTGCGCCGTGGAGGGTACCGCCCGTATAGCCAAAATACCTGGTCTGCCTATGATCCCATTGTATGGAGAATGTGAGCGTATCACCATGAAGTTCATCCACGATGTAGTGGAGTGTTCCTCATTCCCAATGGTTACAAGCAGGCATAATTGCCCTATCGGCCAGATAGTGTCTCCACTAAAACCAGTGAGCGGCGCCGTGGTCGGTACTAATTGGCTTCTTATTTCTGGGCATAGCTGCATGAAACAGTGTTCATACAGTACCTCTGCTGACGACCCTCCATCCACATACATGCGACGAACATTGTGTGTTCCAATGCTTATCTCAATAGTGAGAGGCGCATCAATCACATCGCTTGCTGTGATGGGAGGGAATGAGATTTCCCTGCCGCGTGAAATTTTTTGGCCAACTTTCTGCCTCGTGCGGCGCTGTCTGGATTGGATCATGTATATAGTCGAAGGTTTGTCCATTTGAGGATCCTTCTTATGATACTTCTTGTTGTCTTTCCCATCCTTCCAATCCTTAACTAAGTGCTTGAGTTTACCTGATTTGATCAGTGACTCAATGTGCTTCTTGAGCTGGATACACTCCTCCGTACCATGGCCCTTGTCATTATGGAACTCGTAGAAGCGATTTCCTTGCCGACGGTCCGGCGGAGTTGTCATTGGGGGAGGCCTTGGAAAGTTTGCCCCTTCCGTCAGCAAGATCTACCGATAGGACATCTTTAGGGGGGTAAACTTATCGTCCGGCCGTCCTCCTTTGTTCTGGCTCGTATAGTCTGAGCCCTTGCTATTGTTCTGATTGCCCTGACCGCCCGACTGTCTTCGTGACTGGTCGTTTGACCGGTACCCATTTCCTCTGGATGGGTAAGCCGCGGCAACAGCTGTTTCCCCTTCTATGAAATTTCTGACTCTTTCCATGAGGTCATCATATCTCTCTGGACGCTTGTCATTGAGGCGCCTGATCAATTCCCTGTCTGTTATGGCGTGCATGTAGTCAGAGATTTTCAGGAGTTCCGGCATTGTTTTTGTGCGCGTGCACTCATCATTGAAGCGTTCAATGAAGGCTTCTGTGGACTCCCCCGGCCGTTGTTTGACAGTCGCCAGTGAGACCGGATCCCTATTATACTTCTTCCTCTGAGTATAATTATTCTTGAACGCAGTGCGTAGTTTCGTGAAACTATCAATGCTTCGTGGAGGGAGTCCCTCAAACCAGTCATGGGCATTTCCAATCAGAGTTGAATTGAACATTTGGCACCATATAGGCATGGGCCATCGCTCAATTTTAGCCTGCGTATCAAATGTTTTAAGGTGATCATCCGGATCACCAGTTCCATCATAGGTCTTGACACACACCGGCATGCGACGTTTAGTGTCCTCGGAATAGTTCCGTATGCGGAGGGTGAACGGGTCTTCCCTGGGATCCGCCCATGGCCGGGTGAGCCTAGGGTCATCTCATGGTTCACACCATGGGCGAGAAAGATCCTCCGCTTCTGTATCTCGATAATAAGGGCCACCATTATACTCATCATTGTTTGGTGGTGGTGGAGGGGTACGCCTAGGTCGCCGACGCTTAGGCGGATGGTCATCTGAGTCCTCCCCTGACGGGTCTGGAGACGACGGTGTTGCCCCATCCTTTGGGTAGGGACCACTTTTTTGGGATGAACCAGGAGCCTTTTTCCCAGTGTTCATCCTGTCCCACACGCTCGTGCGGCGAGCGGTTCTGGCCAGCTCTCAATCTGGTCGCTCGGGTGAACCGTCAGACTTATCTCCTCCTTCTCGAGACTGCATTAGTTCATGTATGAGGCGATCTCCTATGGGCTCAAACACATTCCTGGGCTGAGGGGTTTCCTCAAAGATGCTCTGCTCCTGAGGCCGAGCTCTCCTTTTCCTCTGATTTTAGGAAGAGGTGATTGGTCCGGTGTCACCAAAGTTGAGTCTGAATTGGAGGTTCCTCCCCAGATTCAACCTTGATGCGATCCCCGGGACGATCCTATCAAAGTTCTGCGTGAGAACTCGAGTGAGATCCTCCTCGCTGAGTGGTAGGAATTCTACTTCCTCCTCCGCTGACGGTCTGCGCGGCTCCTTGTTAGGAGGGTTGGGCGCACTCCCTGGGTCCGGGTTGTCCAGGGTTGAAGTAGGTGGGGGTGTTATGGAAATCGTGCTCGTCACCCCCAAGGGCTGAAAGCCGCCACGGTTACCAGGTCCGCCTGCAAGGCGTCTAGGTGATTGATTGGGAATGAGTATCCCTTCCCCTTGGGACTTCCGATTTCCAGGATTCGTGTTCCCGGGATTGGCTTGCGGATGCCCCTTCGTCATTGGAAATTCAGAATGAGGTTTTGTTCTAGCTTAGTGTAATGGGTCCCACGGATGGCGCCAACTTGTTGATGCAAAAGTTGGGTGATCCTTGCTAGACCCGAATTAGGCTTAATTCGGGTTGGCTGGGCTCCGGCTCCTGCACCAAGTGAATCGTTTGGTTGGGATCCTGCACACTAAACAACACGCGTTAGACTTACCGTGGGAATGTTTCCCACGATTAGACTCCGGCGTGAGAGTAAGTAATCGGTTAGGGTTGTATGTGAGTTGAGAGTATAGAACGTAACCCCTCTGTGGAACCCTTGGGGGGTTCCTTTTATAGGCAGTGGAACCCTAGTGGGCTACCACTGATACTTCGGCCCCAAGGAAAGGATAACTATCAGAATTAGAATGATTGTTATCTTCTAATTATGGTAGTGAATATCCTCCTCCTTTGGGGTAAACCTATTCCCAAACAGAATATGATTCTGTCTAACCCTATGTCGGCTGCGCCGGGCCGTGGGCCGCACACATGTGTGCGGTCACTGTTCATCCAAGCCCATAAGCCTGAATGGCATTATCCCACCCATCTGTGATGGGCCGGATACGGGTACTACCCGTGGACCGGGTTCCTGACCCGGCTGGGGACTATACGTCATCACTTGTCTTATAATTTTCTTCTATAATTAGACTTGAGTTCTTCGACTTCATTAAACTTTTGTCTTTAGACTTTTTCTTCGATAAATATTTAGAATAGGCCTTGGACTTCCGTTCTTTTTGCATTCTCGATCTTTTGACTTCGTCTTTATTCTTTTTCTTTGATAAAAAACCCGTGATAGCCCATGTTTTCTTCCTTTTGCATCTTTTGGTCCTAAAACACAATTAAAACACAAACCACGCATAATTCCGACTTTTACGACATAAAATACACGTTTTGGTCTTGTTATTATTGGAAATAAGTGGTAAAAGGATAAGTGTTTTCACACTTATTAAATACCCTACACTTGACCATTGCAATGTCCTCATGCAATGCATTAATTTCAAAGCACAGATTACATTTCTCATCATAAATAACTCACCTTGGCCTTTATTAAATGCTAAATACTAAGGAAACTAAAAGAACAAACAAGTAAGAAATCAAAGACTTACATTAGGTTTTTGGTTGTCATGAATGTTTATCATCCTCAAGTTTCACGTTCCCCATACCAAGCTTAAAAACGAGATCATTGTTATTATAAGTTAGCAAACTAACACGAACTCATGTGGCCCAATTATTCACTTAGACTCCCTTATTCCTAGGTGTATCTCTTATATTTTATTGTTGTCTTGAATGATCACGAGGATGCATTGTTTGACTTATTTCGATAGTTTATTAGGCTGAAAATAAAGTAGGACGATTTAATCAATAGTTAGCTAAAGGATAAAATCTTTTAAAACTGCTTCTTGGGACCTCATAAAGTTCATATCTTGGCATAACTCGCTTCACGATTTGAGACCTTTCTCGGACCGATATTTGGTAGCGACCTCATACTTCGAGTCTTTGCGAGACGTTCATGAAATTATGGTCTTCTCTTCATATTAGGAATTTCTTCACTTGAACTTTTCGAGAGATTCTTCATATTTGGACCACGACTTCTTCATTTTTCTCCAATATTTATTTTGGACTTTGATATACAACGATCCGCCTCCTTTTAGGACTTGGATCTATTTATCCTCATACCTTTCTAGGGTCTTTTTGGATAGACTTCTCCATGATCTTTAGGGGAGTATTTGCTTTTCGTCGTGTGTCTCGATCCTTCATATTGATTTTTGATAAATGATTCTTCATATCACTTTTGGATCTTTAGCAACAAAATGTAGCCCTCATGCCTTGTTAGGGCCTTTTCGGACTCGCCAATCTTCGCATCTCGCTTCAATAAGTTATGCCTTGGCTATGAACTCTAATTAATACCGAGAAACTTTTAAACGATCTTGTGCTAGAAGCTAAGTAACTTTTCAAATCGTACAACCTTATTTATTGCAGATATATTTATTAACAAGCGATGGGAGAATAGGCTTATAATCAACTCACATATATTCACGAAAGAATACCAAACTTATAATTGACTCTATCATCTCTCGTTCTCCACAATTTAAAATCTCAAGGAATGAGACTCGTGGATGCTTAGCCAATTAAATCAAAGTTTTGGGTTTTCGATTCATCTATAGGATCTTGCAAACTCTTACACTTTTTCAAGTTTAGAATTCGCGTTTTAAAGTTCCCTTGATAAACAACTCTCTAGGATCAATTATAGGAACTTGCGAAAAGTTCTTGTTCTTAACCCGTGAGAGTTAAGACTTTCGCGTTTTAAAGCTCCCTATATAAAAGCCTAGCAAAACTTGACTTAAACACGTTAAGGATACTACGGAGAGTAAACTTAGATAAGTAAACTCGAGTTGAGTCAAAAGATTCACAACGTTGAAAAATTTAAAACCACTTTATTAAAAATTTTATTTTAGCAAGGAATGAAAATAACCATAAGAAAGGAAAATACTACTATACAACTAGGCCAAAATAGATTAAAAATTTTGAAAAATGTCGAAAAATTAGATTTTCCGGTTAAAATGAGGACAAATTCATGGAAAAGACCACTTACTTCGATAGAAGTCCCCCCCTACACTTGATATAAACATTGTCCTCAATGTTTAAGCATGTGGGAGTAAACTCCCCTACACTTATGACATTGTGCACTTAGTTTAAATCTTGCGAAGGAAAGGAAAACTATAGTGATTTCAATGTGAATCATATAAGATATGAAAAATTGAATCACGACAATTTTAGATAGAACCGGGAAGACGGGTACACGGGATCATGGTTCATCAAAAGTCATCGAGAATGGATCTTTGAAGCATTAATCCCTGCACAGAAGAAGAAACAAGACAACAAACACATACGGGGCTCCCCCTACACTTATTATGAAAACGGTAAAGGATAGATCAACGGGTTGCCTCCCGAGAAGCGCTTGTTTTTGTTAACCGAGTCACGAGCCTGACTCGACCCAGAACTAATTCAAGGGAAATGTGGTGAGGGATGGAATCATCTCATGAGAGATGTCCTCACAAAAATACAACTTCACGCGCTGGCCATTCACCTTAAAATTGGGCCCATTAGGCTGAGAAAGCTCAATGGTGCCATATGGGAAGACTTTGGCGACGGTTAATGGACCAGACCAGCGGCTCTTCAGCTTTCCCGAGAAGATCTTCAACCAAGAGTTAAAGAGTAAAACTTGATCACCAACTTGGAACTCTCGGTTCTTAGTCCTTGCATCATGGATGATCTTGGTCTTCTCCTTGTAGATCAATGAGTTCTCATAAGCATCATTCCTTAGTTCATTTAGCTCATTGAGTTGAATCTTCCAAAGATCGCCGGATTTGTTGATGTCGAAGTTAGCCCACTTCAAGGCCCAGTATGCCTTATTTTCCAGCTCGATAGGGAGGTGGCATGCTTTCTCGTACACAAGACGATAAGGTGTGCAACCAATCGGCGTCTTATAAGAGGTACGAAAAGCCCACAAAGCATCGTCTAACTTATCGGCCCACGAGGCACGATGCTCTCCCACAGTACGCTCAAGAATTCTCTTCAGTACACGGTTAGATATCTCGGCTTGACCATTTGTTTGAAGATGGTAAGCGGTGGAAAGACGGTGTTTGACACCGTACTTAGCCATGACTCTAGCAAATTGATCATTGCAAAAATGAGTCCCGCGGTCACTGATTATAGCACGAGGAACACCGAATCGAGCAAAAAGTTGCTTCAAAAAGTTCACAACCACCCTTGCATCGTTCGTAGGGAGAGACTTGGCTTCAACCCATTTGGAAGCGTAGTCAACGGCTACGAGGATGTACTTGTTCCCTTTAGATGATGGAAACGGCCCCATAAAGTAGATACCCCATACATCAAAGATTTCACATTCTTGTATGAAATTTTGAGGCATCTCATCTGTATGTGTGATCTTGCCTTGTCTTTGGCAAGTATCACAACGTTTAACCAGTTCATGAGCGTCATTATAAATGGCGGGCCAATAAAATCCAGAGTCGAAAACTTTCTTTGCGGTGTAATTGGGACCAAAGTGACCACTGGTGGGTCCTTTATGGCAAGCATAAAGGATTTGTAAAGCTGCCGGCCCATCAACACATCGACGAATGACAAGATCCGCACATTGCTTGAAAAGGTAAGGGTCGTCCCAAAAATAATGTTCAGTGTCTTTAAAGAACTTTTTCTTTTGTTGGGACGTTAGCCCTTCCTTGAGAATTCCACCCGCTAAGTAGTTTGCAATGTCCGCAAACCACGGGGTTTCATCAAGATTGGAATTGATAGACATTAAGGTTTCAAGGGGAAAAGATTCATTGATCTCTTGGTAAGGATGATCCCCTTGATAAGGATCCTCAATTCTACTTAGATGATCCGCGACTAGGTTTTCGGCTCCCTTCTTGTCACGAATTTCAATGTTGAATTCTTGAAAGAGCAAAACCCAACGAAGAAGTCTTGGCTTAGAATCTTGCTTAGTCAACAAGTACTTCAACGCGTAATGATCGGTATACACGATGGTGGTGGAAAGGACAAGATAGGGGCAGAATTTTTCAAAAGCATACACTACCGCTAAAAGCTCTTTTTCGGTAGTGGTATAATGTAATTGAGCCCCCGTCATTGTCTTGCTAGCATAATGGATTGGTTGGAAGTGTTTATTCACTCTTTGGCCCAAAACCACTCCAATAGCAAAGTCGCTAGCATCACACATCAATTCAAAAGGTAGCTCCTAATTAGGGGTAACCAAGACCGGTGCCTTAGTTAGCTTATCCTTAAGAAGATTGAAGTATTCAAGACACTCTTTGGAAAAGATGAAAGGAGTATATTTTTCCAAGAGGTGGGTCATCGGGCGAGCGATTTTAGAAAAATCTTGAATGAATCATTGATAGAAGCCCGCATGACCAAGGAAGCTTCTCACACCCTTCACGGTTGAAGGTGGAGGTAATTTGGCTATGACATCCACTTTAGCACGATCCACTTCAAGACCGGCTTTTGAGATTTTATGTCCAAGAACAATGCCTTCTTTTACCATGAAATGACATTTTTCCCAATTTAGAACAAGGCGAGTGTCTTCACACCGCTTAAGCATGCGTTCCAAATTGGCAAGGCAATGAGAGAAAGAATCACCATAGACCGAGAAATCATCCATGAAGACTTCCATAGTTTCTTCAACCATGTCATGGAAGATAGCCATCATACACCTTTGGAATGTCCCGGGAGCATTGCATAAGCCGAAAGGCATTCTTTTATAAGCAAATGTTCCATAAGGACAAGTGAATGTGGTTTTCTCTTGGTCTTTTGGATCGATGGGAATTTGAAAATACCCGGAGAAACCGTCTAAAAAGCAGTAATAGTCATTACCCGCTAGACGTTCAAGCATTTGGTCCATAAAAGGAAGGGGAAAATGATCCTTTCTCGTAGCATCATTGAGTTTGCGATAGTCTATACAAACTCTCCACCCTGTAAAGAGACGAGTAGGAATCAACTCGTTGTTTTCATTAGGCATGATGTAGTGTTTTTACTACTCTTTAGGAAAAGAGAGCAAAAGTGGCAAGTATTAAGTGTCGGTTTAGGAAAACCGAGCACTAATGACCAAATAAGTTCAAGTTAGTTTCCCGAGGAGGCAAGTGCATTGTGTAATGAATTGATTTTGATTGTGATTTTATTGTTATAAGAAAAAGAAAATAGAAATGGGGTGAGAAGAGAATGACAGTTACGAAGACGGATCGAGCTAAGACTAAAAAGGCGTTCACGTAAAACCGTAAAAACTACAAAATAAAAAATTTTAAACTAAAAGTTAATTAAAAGTTAAAAGTAAGTCTAAAATAATATAATTAAGAATAAAAATCCAACAAAAATATTTTAAAACCTTTTATTAATTAAATATTCAATTTTCAATGCTAATTAAAGCCCTAAAATTGAATATAATTAATCAAAATGTCAAAAATATTATTTTATTGAGCAAATAACTTACTTATATTATCTAAAGACTAAAAAGTATTTTTCCTAAATTTTGAAAAATATTTTTCTATTTTTAAATCACTAAAAACTATTTTAAAACTAAAATAATCATAAAAAATAGTAAAATAATGCTAAAAATAATTTCACACTTTTAAAAATCCTAATTTACTCTAAAGAACAGAAGAAAAATGAAAAAGTTTGAAAAATATAAAAATTTTCACTAAAAGACAAAAACAATTTGAATTAAAACCCTAATTAAACTAATTTAATTCTAAAAAATCAATAAAAAGTGAACAGTAAAAACTTTTTGAACTAAAAATCTTAAAATGTTTTTCTAAATATAAGAAAAATTTTAAAACTGAAAAATAAGGATTTTTGTCACTAAAAGACAAAAACAGAAACTAAAAAGTTAATTAAAAATAGCTATTAATTGTAAAAAATAGTAAATGAACAGTAATAAAAAATCTAATTAAACTAAAAAATCACAAATTAAATTAGAAAAATAATGAAACTATTTTCAAACCCTAATTCTTGTTTTCACCCACAAAAGACAAAAGATCAAGAATCTGATAGTGACACCTTGCTTGGTTTTGTCCTTTTGTAGCAGTACTAACCAATACACTAGCAGGGTAACTTTTTTCCCACTGCTAGTGTAAAAATATGGTCTGGTGGATTTAGAGCTTAGGAAAGCTTGTTGGATTGGGTTTCTTTGGAAAACAAGGCACCCCCACACCAGTTGGGTTGTGGGGAGTCTAAGTAAACACAAAAAGCACACAAGTCTTTCACAAATTCAAGCACAAATAACCCCACAATGTTACTGATTAAGGCTATGGTGTTCTGATGAACAGTTGACTATAGCTTACATGCACAAAAACGAATTTCAAATGCTTAAATCTTGCAATCAAACTAAACAAATGACATGAAACTGATAACAATCCCTAAGTAGACCTAGTATCTAACATTGACCAAGATTTGATGGCACAAATTTCTCAAAACAAGCAGTAAAAGGCACTTACTGATTTTATGCTATTTTTCAAAAATTTAATCATGCAAATTGCTTTAAACTTCACCAAACAGAAACCCTATGACTAATATTACCTACTAGCAACCTACTAAGTGTGTTTAGACAGATTTTAACCCAAATACCTTTCACCAAGCTAAGTTAAAAACCAAATCCAAACACCCCTTAATTTCTGAACTTTGATCTTTTTCAAATCAAATCACATCCAATCCAAACCAAACTGATTTATAAACACCTTAACATGCATACTAAGTATAAATCAGCATAATCAAACCATATAACAAACAAACAAACAACTTCCATTCAAATTCACCAAATCATTTAAACTAGAAAATAGGGAGTCAAAACCAATTTTACCTAGAGGGACCTACATCCAGGCCCCTCAATGGCTTCTTTGCCACCTCCTTTCAGGCTGGGGCCTGAGCAGATCCTTGGAAAAACAGTCAAAGCTTCTCAAATGGATTCCTGCTAAGAACAATGAACAAACAATAACAAATAATCTGATTTTTCTCTTTTTAAAACCTTTTTCAAATGACTTCCTTAAACTCTTTCCTTTAGGAACACTTACACAAACCAACCAAAAACTTGGAAAACCAAGATTAAGAACAAGATTTTACCAAAAAATCACTTTTTCAGAAACTTGAAAAGAAGAATGACTTTTGAAAAATCTTTGAACTAATGAACAAATATGGAACTCAGTTAGCTTTCAATCACACACCAACTTTTAAAATCATAAAAGGAATTACAGTTTAACAAAAATACCAACTTTATAAATTTATAAAAAGGGATTACAAATGTTGAAAGCTAAAACTGGAACCAGGGGTATGCACATGTTGCATCCTCCTTAAATAGACTACAATAGAACTATATAGAGACCCTAAACCCTAATTCATAAAATTCCACATTTGCCCTTGGACGAATATTGAAATTTCAGTCAAAGTGGTTCCATGTGAAGGATGTTGACATGCCAGCTGTTAGAGTTGATCAGGGACGTTAAAATGGTCTTGGGGACCAAGTAATATCATCTAGCCATTGGTTTTTTCCCCTTGTTAGGTTTCGGAAGAAAGGGACGTGAGCAGGGAATCTTGGGGGTGTCACATGGGTGTTGTGGGTTTTGTTTTGGGGTGTGGGATGGGTTAAGGGTAAGGGTAATTAGCAATCTGGAGCAGCTTAACAAAAACCCCTTTGATTTTAGTTTAATTGGACCTGGGAATTTTAGGGTTTATGGGGTGTTTAAGGGTGGGATTTGATTCTGATTTAGGGGTAATCAAGTTTAAAAACGTGTTTCGGTGGGAAGTATTAAATAACTGATTAAGTTATTAATGGTGTGGGTGGAAAGCAGACGTGGAGGAGAGGTGTTGTCTGATTGATGGGTTTTTTAAGGTAGGTGACGTGGCGGTTTAAGAGTGGTGGGTTTAACTTAGGTTTTCTGGTCACTTTTAGTCCCCATTTTTCTTTCCTTTGTTCACTTTGTTTTAAACAACCAACTCTCTATTTTCCTTTGTAAATAAGTTTCAGCATCTTGTCAAAAATGGCACAACAAGTTTTTAAACTTGTATCAAGGACTTCAAATGCAATTTCTTCAATCTTCAAGGGCTGAACTTGTACAATCTTGATGTTTTAGGGACCCACAAGTAATTTTGAGGATTTACAGGGGTGTAAAATGACAAGTCTTCTAAAGTTGAGGGACCATTGTTGCTAATCTTCAATTCTTCAAGGACCATTCTGGAAAATCCATTCTTGGGCCCGGTTCATTGTGCGGCTTCGTTTCCCGTGTTCGTTTTTGATTGATTCTTGTGATCTTTTTGTCATTTCCTCAATATCCGTACCTAAAATACACAAGCAACAAACACGAGCATATATTTGGCAGTTTTAATAATATTTAATGCATTTTAAGCCCGATTTGGACGATGAGACTATGTATAAAAGCAGTCTCATCACTCCCCCATACTAAACCATTGCCGTGCCCTCACGCAATGCTAGAATAAAGTATCGTAGCATCTCCAAAATTCATTTTTATTCACTTTATTGAACGATAACTAGCTACACTACTACTATTACTACTACTTGTGTTTTAGACATAATGTATGATTTTCATCGCAAAATGGGACGTTTAGGTTCATAGAATAAGAACACATGAATGCTTCGTTAGAAATAATTTCATCGTCCTCGATTTTCACCCAAATTACATGCCAAGCGTGCAACGAGATCATTGTCATTATAAGTGAGTAATGCTAACACTACTCATATGCCCTAATCACATACTGATCCTCCCATTATTCCTAAGTTGTATCTCTTATATTTTATTATGTCTTGAATGTTTCACGAGGATACATTGTTTGACTTATGCGATAATAGAGATTTAGGTCTAAAAATAGAGTCCTAACGGTGTAACTAAGACCATCAAATCAATAACCCCTCCTAATAGACAACGATGTCAAAAAATTAAGTTGACAAGAAGAATCGATAAACACGGTTTTATAAGGGTTTTGAACATGAGACTTATTACCAAGACTTTTATACGCCCCCTAACGGAAGGGCCTTATTATCTTTGGTTTACCTCCATCTTTTATTCAACTTCGCCATGAAGCTTTTATTATGACTTCGGTCTTGCCTTGCCTTTTATTATCCGCCTCATCGGTGGTTTTATTAGCCAAAGACGTATATCCTCACGCAAAAGCGAATTTTGGATCTTTAAAGCTTCGAAGATTAAGGCTTGATTCACTTTCAATTTTGCATAGATTTTTCGGCCTTGTGAGGCTTCAAATTTTTTGCTAGATTTAGGTGAGCACTTGAAATCTTATTATTGGGTGAAGCTTTCGATTATTCAGGTGCCAATACTTCAAAACTGTGACACTGACGATACCTTAATGTCTTCCCAATTTAATTACACGGAAACTACTAGAAAAGACTAGAAACCCAACAATCCTAACTAAACCGCTAAGTCAATATTTATTAAGCAAAAAATATTTACATGCGAAGGAAGAATAAGCAAACAACGAGAACACATGAGTTTTTGAAAGAATACGAGTACTCTACGTTTAGCATAGTAACTTATAATTAACTCTATCATTTCTCGTTCTCATTTAAGAGACTTAGCCTAATGTGTAGTTAAGGAATCAAAGCTAAGTGCTCAACACGCACGGTCGAGTCAAAAATTACTCTTATTCTCGCCATCGGAAAACCTACATTCGTGTCTTCAACACTTATAAAACATGAGAAATTTTTTTAAAATTTGGCCATTTTTAGCCTTATTTTGCAACAAAAACGATAACAAAAAGATAAACTTTGGAAAGCGTGAAGGTTTGGCAAGGCAAGTATCTATTCACCCCCCCATACTAAAGTTAAACATTGTCCTCAATGTTTCGAGTCTAGGGGTGCAAATACCCCCATACTAGAGACGTAGTTGAATGCCTAATCTAGCATGGAAAGGGTGTAACCAATAAATTAATAGCCGTTTATGAAGTGTGCTAAAAACCTAAGGTTAGAACATCAAAGGATATATCATTTGGATATTGAGAAAGTCTCCAAAGCAAACGATCGAGTGCTCCCATAAAACGAATACGAGAGGCTCCAATCGTGAAGATCATGATCTAAAAACCACAATTCACAAACAACCATGGAACAAAGGTTGGAAGGGCACAAATCCCCTCACATTAGGTGTTGAAAAGCTAAATATGATCCGGTGGTCTAATGTGGTGGTAAGTGGTGGTGGAAGCCATGGTTAAATCTTAGGATTTGCTTATTTTTTTTATCTTTTGATTTGGTGGTAAAAATCCTTTCTTTTCTAATTTTTTATAAATCTTTTAATCATTCGATTAACTTTCTATCAACTTTTTTATAAATTTTATCAATTTTATTTTTATTTTTATTTTTTTTTTATTTTTTTATTATTTATTTTTTTATTTTTTCTAATCAGTCCAATTCGTCTCTTAAAAATCAATTTTTTTCTTAATAAAAGATTCTATTTCTTTAATCAGTCTAGTCAAATTGATCTATTTTTTTTCTGTCAAGTTTTTATCTGTCAAGTCTCTATTCAGTCAAGTTTTTTTATTCAGTCTTTTTTTAATAATAATTTTTTTTAATCAATCATTTTTACTCAGTTATTTTTTTTTAATCAATTTTTTAGATCAGTTTATCAGTCCAAATCCGTCCATCTTTTCATTTTTTTTTCATATCTGTCCAAAGTCAGTCCTATTGTCCATATCATCAATCTGTCCAACATCAGTCCCGTTTCATTGTCAAACGTCTCGTTTCAATAATCTGTTCATTCAAGCTGTTGTAAAACATTCCGTATGGACGAATTTTGAAAATCTTTCCGAATAGACAAAAAGTTCCGCATAGACAAAAAGTTCCGCATAGACAAAAAGGTTCCGAATAGGACAAAGTTCCGAATAGGGAAAAGTTCCGAATAGGGAAAAGTTCCGAATAGGGAAAAGTTCCGAATAGGAAAAGTTCCGAATAGGAAAAGTTCCGAATAGGAAAAGTTCCGAATAGGAAAAGTTCCGAATAGGAAAAGTTCCGAATAGGAAAAGTTCCGAATAGGACTCTCATTCGACTCGACCCTCTCAAAAACTAACACAAACTCTCGACTCACACTGACAGACTCCCTCGAACTCCCTCTCATCGACCAAGACTCCTCAACACCCTCGCCCTCGAAATCTCCCTCGACTCTCACACCCTCGACACCCTACAATCCAACTCTACTCAACCTTAACACTACACCCTCTCTCACCCTTACTGTTCAAAAGTGTAATTGTTTTATCAACCCCCAAACACACATCTCGCACACTTTTTTTCTGAGACTCGATTCAACACCCAAAACACACCCAAACTCACAGACCTGACTCGACCCACCAATTTTAAATCATACCTAAAACAACTCGACCCCTCTCTGACTCACCCTCGTTTTGTTCCCAAAACCACCCCCTCACTCACGACTCACAAAATCCTCACAAACATTCTCTCACTCACAAACCCTCGACCCTAGCCTCGACAGTCGACACACTCACACCCACCACAACCCAACTCTTTCCCCTCACAACCTCAAACCCACAACCACAAAACTCGACACCCTCGAACCCATAAAAACCTTTTAGACACACATCTCTCAACTAAAAATCGACTCTTTACCAATCAAGACTCGAACCTTTTCCATCAACAATACTCACAACAATACTCACAATACATCATCTTGACTCAAAAATCTAGACACTTGACCAGAAAGACGCTACAGGAGAGAGAGACTCAACAAATACACCAAAATTAAAAACCTACCCGAGACCTCTATAAGAGATCTTGAAGCATCCGGTTAACTTGAGGTTGTGAAACGGTGGTGTAACGATGGTTGGATTGGAATATAGTCTTTATCTGGGGCGGAGGTTATGAGAGTTTTGAGCTTTGGTTCTCTGCTTTGATTAAATTGAAGAGAGAGAGTCATGGTGGGGGGGGGGGGGGGGGCATAAACAAAGAAGCAATTGAGTATTTTGAGGAGAGAGTCAAAGAGATGGAGTGTTGTGTTGTCTGCCACGTTTTAAGTTGATTTAAGTATTTATTAAATAGGGCGGAGGATACAAGAGAAGACTTTTTCTTTTGGGCCACGTGTTTTGTTTGTTAGACGGACATATCAAGAAAGGTTTTAATTTAAGTAATTGGTTTTTTTAGTTAACGCAAAATATATCCGATTTTTTTAAATCAAATCAGTTTTTTTTTTTTTTTTTTTTTTTTTTTTTTTTTTTAGTTTTCTCTTTTTATTATTATCTTTTAAAATTTTATTTCTCTTCCTTTTTTATTTTGAATATTTTTATTTTGGATATTTTAGTTATTTTGGATATTTTTGATTATTAATTTCTATTTTGGATATTATATTATCAATTCATATTTTTATTTTATTTAAATTTTTATTTTGAAAAATTTTATGATATTCCGTTATAGCCGGGACAAAGTGACGTGATATAGTGACACGAATTATTTAGCCGACGGATTGTTAAGGCGGTTATTTTGAAAAGTCAAAGTGGTAAAATAATTGACGGGTTAGACGTTTTTTTTTCTGGCCGGATTTGAAGTCAAATTTCCGAGTGAAAGTGACGGGATATATTTTTAGCAATTACGGATTTTTGATCGGGTTTTATTCATAATCTTTTGAGCCGATAACAATTTTTGAGCCGAGTCGTATTGTTCAAACCCGACAACAACAACAGCCACATCATTTTTCCTCGATCACCAATGGAATCGTTAAAATCGACATGTCAAAAGGGAGAGTTGTATTTAAGGCAAAACGAAGTTAAGAAAAGTGGCATCACCTCCTTTCAACTACTCCAGTCTCATCTTGTCACTCTTTCGGGGATTCAAGGAGGGAGTGAATTTGTGACAATCTTTGGACAAGATCGTCATATATTCATCGACTCAATTTTTACCATCTTGCCCCAACTGGCAGAGCAACTCAACAATGAAACCTTTAATCACTCTGCATCGGCACTTGCTTATAAGGCTCTTGTGACACAACTCACGCCTTTCCTCCGATTCAATATCATCCAACCTGAAAGTTCATTGATTTGCCAATCATTTCTTCGAGATACACATACTGAACTTCGAGTCTTCCGTGATACAATTCTGAAACTCATGACATCAGTCTCGTCTTCGATTTATCAACAATCACAACTTCAACAAACGTATGATAATGGAGTGCAAGAATCAATGCCGCAGATGCAAGAGGAGAATGGTCATACGGTTGACAACTTGGAGCCTAACGATGGCAAGAGCACGGATTCAGAAGGACAACATGATATCAGTGGCACGTCGGGGAATGTTCACGAGATTTCTCTTGATGACACCTTACCCATTTATGACGAAGAGCCTGCAAACATGGTACAATGTGATGTTAATTATGATGTATATGCTGATGACATACCGCATATTGAGCATTCGAAACCTAATTATGACAAACATGGGATGGAAAAGAGTGATAGAAATACCACTTCTGATTCATCCGATGTGAGTCATAATGGGGGAGAAAGTATTCAAAATGCTAAACATCATGATAATTGTCCCATAACTGCTTCATTGATTGCTTCTGATTCCAAGATTAGAGAGCTCGAAATGATTGTAGCTCAACAATTAAAAGATCTTGAGGATGCCAAACTTGAATTTTCTAAGAAAACGGATAAATTTGAAACATACTTTGAAAAACTTGAAAAGTCAAACGTTGTTCTTGAAAGAAAATTGGATCAAACTGTTCTAGATTCTAAAGCTGAAAAGGATAATTTTTTGAAACAAATTCAACTGCTTGAATCTAAGTTGGCATCCCAAGATAACTTGCTCAAAGAAAATGAGACTTTAAAGGCCCAAGTACAGGAAAAGGTCTTTGCTATAGCTGCGTTGAAAAACGAGTTAAGGAAAACTAAAGGATCTAGTGTGGACACTAAGCTTGAAAAACCATCAATCTTGGGGAAACCGCCTACAAATCAGTTCGTCAGACAACCGATTGTCAGACAACCTACTGCATTTAGATCCGAGCGACCACAATCCTCGAGACCGCGGTTTGCCTCCCAAGTTGATTTGGTTCATCTTTTTAGACCAGTCACTCCAGCAACTAGGCCCAATGTGATCACTCCAGCTTTAGCAAGACCAAATCATATGATTGCCTATAGTTTCCCTAAAAATACTAAGACCACGTCTAGAACTAGTTCAAATGATGTTTGCCATAAATCTGGTCAAAGGGAAGCTATTCAAAAGACACATGTAAGAGATAGCAATGTCCAACCTAGTCAGATGCCTTCTAGATTACCCAACACTGCTAACCGTAGCATGCCATCTTCTAGGAGCATCGATCAATCATCTAGGAATTATTCAGACATTAAATATGCTACTTGTAAAACATGTAGAAAATGTGTCTTTACGGCAAATCATGATGCTTGTGTCAAGAAATTACTTGATGAGGTGAACTCCCGTGCTAGAATTAAGTCCCAGTGGATAGCTAAAATCAAACCCGTTGGTAAAATGTGGCGCCCCACTGGTAGAACTTTCACTCTTGTAGGAAACGAGTGCCCTTTAACTAGGATTGTCTCTGATTCTACGAAGACTACTCGGGAGGAAATTGCAAAGGATGATACTTCACTTAAGCCTAAACTTAAGATCTTCTATAAAAGGAAACGTTTGCCAGCTAAGATAAGTGAATCATCTACTCAGGTCGCCTCTGACACAAGTAAAGCCAACTGTGAACCCCCACGTGCTTCAAAAATAGATATCTCTAACCCATGCAAAAGTATACAAACTACTAATGAGATTGCAGGTACCAAAGTTGATGTTCCAAAAGAACGAAGCGGTCCAATCGTTGTGTACCGTTCAACTAAGGACACTCTCAGAGTTTGGTTGCTGAAGAAGCAGATATCAGAGAAACAAATGTCTTAGGGGATTCATGGTTAAGCATGCACAAGGACTTACAGTCACATAACAGACTGTAACTCGCTCTCAAAAGACAGGAAAGTTCATCCCGATGATGACTTATCCTTACAACGAGAAATTCATTTTTCTCGGGCATGAGCTTATGTTAAAAACATTCCACGTTTTTTAAGCTCATGCACAAGGACTTATAGTCACATTACAGACTATAACTCGATCATCAAAGAAAGGAAAGTTTATCGCCAATGATAAACTTATCCTAAAAACGAGAAATTCATTTTTCTCGGGCATGAGCTTATATCAAAAACATTCCAAGTTTTTAAGCTCATGCATTATGGCTCCTCGTTAAATGACAGACGATGACCCGGACTTCAGAGACAGGGAAGTTTATCTACGCAACGATAACTTACCCTTTTAACGAGAAATTAAGTTTTCTTGGACACGAGCTTATCCTAAAACCATTCAAAGGTTTTAAGCTCGTGTATATGACTTACAGTTAAATGTCAGACTGTAACTCGAACTTAAAATAAAGGAAAGATTATCTTTTATGATAACTTATCCTCTTAACGAGAAATTCATCTTTCTCGGTCATGAGCTTGTATTAAAACATTCGAAGTTTTAAGCTCAGAAAGGAAAGTGTATCTTTTAAATAAGAGAACTTTTCCTCATAACGAGAAATTAACCTTTCTCGGTCATGAGCTTTCCGTTAAAACAGTCAAAGTTTTTAAGCTCATGAAAACGACTTCTAAGTAAATGTCAGCTTAGGACTCGTTCTTCAGATAAAAGGAAAGTTTATCGCCGATGATAAACTTATCCTTAACAACGGGAAGTTTACAACTTCTCGGACTTGAGCTCGTTTTATCAGATATTCAACATCTTAAGCTCAAGTAATTGGTTTTCAAAACTTTGAACACAATTTTTCGATAATTTCTCAAAAGGTTTTTCTAAATCTTTCAAAATTGTGTGTTCAAAAATGTTTTGATAAACAGAGCATGTCTTCTGGAATCGATAATATTTACGAACCTAGAAATGTCATTCAATAATGACACGGGGTTGTAAATAAAGTTCGAGCAGAAGTTTAAAACATTTAAAACATGCTCCAAATGGTTTGCTATTATTTCAGATAGCAACCCGCTTTTCATAATCAAGTCAAGCATTTCACCGGAAAGCTTTGACTCAACAACGAGAATTAATTTTCTCGGGGACGTGACGAGGTGACCATCATTCGTGAACAAGAACCATGTGCTTCTTTCATATGCTGTTCTCCATTATTCAGGTCCAACCTCGTACATTGCTAATCTTGTGAATTCATTATTATATCTGGTCTTTGCACGTAATAAATACCTTACACTTGTGTTTAAAAGGTATTTAATTTACGTTTCAAGTACACCCTCATTAATTTGAGGGGGAGCTTGTTAAAATCATGAAGATAATTGGATTTGCATTTTTCTTCCCAAATTTTCTTCAAATGCTATTAAATCAATTGATATTAAAAACATCATTTGGGTTAATATTTTTAATATGGGGGAGAAAATGTGATTTAATATGGGATATGATCAATCATAAATGGTTTGAATTAACGTGTTAGCTCATCCCGACATGTGCGAAATGTTTTCGAATATCGTAGCATATGTTAAGGGGGAGCAAAATGGATTTGCGCTTCAAAATGGATTTCATGGTGACATACACTTACCCAAAACATCTCTATTCACGACGGTGAAGATTGTGGTGACATAAGGATGGTAGGATAGGTTAAAGTCCAATGATTTCTCTAGAACCGGAGGAATCTTCCCAAGGACATTCCATAGCTAGAAATAGTAGTCCTTAGGAAAGATGGAGAAAGATTGTGAACGTAGCTGAATGCCGACCAAGTACTTAAGTTAGCACTGGAACAATCACAACAAGGTGCTAGTTATGACGTATTGGTAAGCATTGAAGGGGTTGAAGAATGAAAAAGAATTGTAAAGATAAAGGGTGTAAAGAAAGAAGCCCTCCTTACAACCTTAGGCAGAAACCGGGTCAATTCATATGCTATTGAGATCATTTTTGCTAATGATTCTCGGTATTGAAGAAAGACATCATGGACCCAGTGATGCAATGCACAACCCTTCCCAGCTAACTCAAATATCTCTCAAAAGGTATTTGTTTTAATCACACGGAGATCAACACATTATCTACTGGTTTATTCACTCCGAATAAATTGGTATTGAAAAGGTGGCACTCCTCTCCAGCCTCCGATCACTAAAAATCCAAAATGCACGATCGAGTCTAGAGCCATTTGAGATCATCAAATATCTCATTAGGACACACTTTCATATCTACTTGCTTCTTCACACACTGTGAAAAGTAAGAAAGTTCTTAAGAGTCCTACGCAAAATCTTCATGATCTTGCCTGAACATCCGAGTAATACGAAAGTATTTACAATGAAGATGGAAATCCTTCTTGAGCGAATATCAAAAAGCTCATGGTAGGTGACTTGTGCGATTCTTTATGAATCAAACTTGTGATAACTGGAAAGCAACAGTGGTTTAATTCTTAAATGAATTTAAACACGTTCCAGGCCTCTACGCATTATCATATGATCTTGCCAGAACACTCAGAGTGATTCTTTATTGATCACAGTGACGAGTGGAAATCCTTCTAGTGTTAACATCAAACAGCACTTGGTAGGTAACTTGCAAGATTCTATATGAATCAAGCTAGTGACAACTGGAAAGAAACGATGGTGCGGTTCTTAATTGAACTTCACTTGTTCCAGGAACATGAATTGACGGCTTCAAATCATGCGGATAATATTATCCAAATGATTCACTCTTTACGTTCGCAGTCAGCTTTGGACGGTCGAGTAAAGAGAACGGGTTTACCCGCGAAATCTTGTCAAGGAGGTTCTTTATTGAAACTATCTGTCACAAGTACGATATTTAATATCGTCCAACGGTCTTCACCGACCGGAGGTAAAATGCTACCGAATTAGAATGAAATGTTCAAGGCCATTTCATCCGTGTATATGGTTTGTTGCTAACTGTCTTATGCAGCGTAACAAAAAGGTGGCATTGCGGTGTATAATCCAGAAGAAGTCGTCACCACATGCTTATACTACATACACTTAGTACTTCAACAAATTCAAGAAAGTCTGAAGGTCAAGTCTTCCGCTGTATCAAACTCTGAAGCTTTCAAGAATTTAAAGGTATAAGTATGTGGAACATGAAGTCACGAAGAGGCAAATTTCACAAGTGATGCATGCACAAGGTCAAGGCAAGGAAACATGCTCAAGACTAAAGTCAAAGATCACATCAAGCAAATTCACAAGAACAAGATCGAAGACTCAAGCATAGATGCTAGGTTTAAGATTTTGTAAAATGGTGTGACCTCCCTTAGGGGGAGATTGTTGGAAATGTGTTTTCCCAAAGAAAGTCTCGGTCACATCATTATTAGCATAGATCACGAGCCATAGAATATTTAGAACTTTGTAACTTGGAGCGACCTCCCTTAGGGGGAGATTGTTGGAAATACGTTTTACGTATTTATGAAGGATCGGTCGCTCCAACGATAATTATGTAATGGGCTCGTGGTCTACTTAATAATGTATAGTCCATATAGCCCACATGTAGGGTGGGCTATATATATACCCCTCCTAGCATGTTAGGAGGGGGTTGGTTAGTTCATTCATTCACTTTTCAATTAATCTAATCACTTTCTCTCTCTACTTTTCTTCCCTCTCCTTTCTCTCTCTACACTTCATCTTCCTCCTTCCCCATCTTTTCCACCTAATCAATAGATCTAATCCATCCATTACCAAATCCTTAGAATTCGTAGGCCTTCAATCTTAGAAATGTGAAAATCTGAAAATTCGGGACTGATTTCTGGGCAGATTTTCTGGCAAATCTGGATATTTCACCTTCATCTTCAAAAACTATAACCCAGAAAAGAGATATAAAAAGTCTGCGAGACCTTTGACCAGTAACTGGACCTGAGAAGTGAGGCACACGAACATATTAGACTACTAGAACTTATCCAGCAATAAAGATATGGACCAGGAAACATGTGACAGTGAAAAAAAATAATGAAACCGTGACTCATCAAGATGATAATATCCAAAACATGTGACAACTTGGATGATTGGACAAAAAATATGATACGTGACAAAAAAAATTTTGTGATAATGGACAAAAATTAATATAAACCGAGACACAAGAAAAGATTAGACCACCAAAATCGAAAATGTAAACACGATCCAAGGATGGAACCGTGGCTCTGATACCAAATGTTGAAAAGCTAAATATGATCCGGTGGTCTAATGTGGTGGTAAGTGGTGGTGGAAGCCATTGTTGGCTTAGAGAGAGAGAAAGAGAGGTTGAATGTGAAATGTGTGTGTTCCTCAAAATGAACAAATACAATCAACACCCCTCCTTGGAAGCTAAGGAGGGGTATATATAGTCACGCACTTTACAAAGGGCCTAGTCTAGACTGACTGTGCGTGACTATGATAACTAACGGGAATTCTTAAATGTCGTCACATAAAGTGAGTTTCCAACATTAGGATTAATTAAAAACAATAATATTTACATGGATAAGCATGGGTTTCCCCCACGAGGCACCTTGTTTTTGATAACCGAGTCAAAAGCTCGACTCGAATCCCCCATAAATGTGATCATTTAGGGATAATCATGGTTCGGTCATTTTTGGTGGGGCTTACATGATAAACAAGGCCCAAAAACAACCGGTATAAAGGACTAAGTCCTTTGATGGTGCAAAATACCGGGATCGAAGATGGCGTTCTCGTTTTCATTGGAAAAACAAATCAACGCCACTCCATCATGTGCCAACATAAACCCAAATGGGTTTCAAGAAAATAGATGAGAAGAAATAGAAGGGTGGGACAATGGGTAAGTCATAAAAAACATGAGCTACTCGAGGTAGACTCACACCAATCAAATAGAAAGATTTTCCATTTATTGCATCGGTGGAAGACCGAGATTTCCCTTTATAAGCAATTCCGGGATCAAATATCTCGTCCTCGGTGGAGAAAGGGGAGGGAACATAAGGGGCTTCCCTCACACAAAGTCCACACAAAGCATCGTCAAAAGGAGAAGACGAGCTTGTAGTACTCAATACACGTGGTGACGACGGAGTTAGCATTGTAGAAAAATCTTTTAAATTCAATTTAAAATCTTTCCCTTTTTCATCTTTTAAACTCTCCTTATGAAAACCCGACTTAATTATGTCAAAAATATTTGGTGTTTCTAAAGCAATGTTAGTCACACTAAAAATTCTCACATTTGAAAATCGTTTTGGTAAAGGTGGTGGTAAGTTCTCATAACGTTTGTCAACAAAGAAAACTCCCCCATCGGGATCAACACATTCATCATCCGAAGAATCATTTGGAATCGTAGGCTTAACACTCTTAACCTCCACCGGCGGAGGGGACGGAAAATCGTTTTTATCATCAACTCCTAAAACTCTTTTTGAAATCCTTTTGCAAATGTTTTTGATGGGATTGACATTGTACAAAGACGTGATAGAATACACATGAGAAAGTGTGGAGTTTTAAGTTGCATTAATGACGAGTTCTTCCTCATTGAAACGAAGAGTGATTTTCCTAGCATGCACATCGATAAGTGCTCTCGAGGTATCCAAAAATGATCGACCTAAAATTAGAGGAACTTTAGGATCGATGGGAATGTCAACAACAATAAAGTTCACGGGATAGTAGAACTTTCCAACTTTCACGAAGACGTCCTCGGCTACTCCACAAGCTAGAATCGTAGAATGATCGGCCATCTCGATTGACATTCTTGAAGGAGTGAGATTGGAAGATTGAGTGACTTAAAAATCTCAAGAGGCATCAAATTAATACTAGCACCAAGATCGGCCAAGGCGTAGGATTCTTCCATGTCTTGTATAGCACATGGGATTAAAAACTTGCCGGGATCACCGACTTTTTGAGGTATGCGGCTAAGAAAAACCGATGAACAACTAGACGATTTTTGTAATTTCTCTTTGTTATTCAACATACTTTTGAAGTTCGCGGCAAATCGAGGCATCATGACCAAGGCGTCGGCAAAACTTATATTAAAATGCAAGTCACGAAACATTTTCATAAAGAGTTCAAATTGATAATTATTTCGTTCTTGTGCCTTTTCCTTGTTTCGTCTTGAAGGGTAAGGTAAGGGTGGTGTGGGTTGGGGCTTAGGCAAAGGCCTTGGAATCTCGGGTTCTACTATTAGTATTGGTTCAACCGTAGGTGTGGTTTGAGCGGTACTTCGTGGGCATGGAATTTTCTCCTTTTCTACCACCACCTCGGGTTCTTTCTCTTTTTCCTTCTCCATAGAAGTACTTGGACGAGAAATGGGTTCTTTGAAAGTTTTACCACTACGAGTAGTAATAACCTTCAATTCTCCTTTCGGGTTCACGATGGTATCACTAGGAAGACCACCCGAAGAAGAAGGTTTACACATGATAGCTTCAAACATTTTTCCCATTCGATCTTCAAACTTAGATTGCCTAGCATCCGCTTTTAACAACTCTTGCTTAATCTCATATTGACCTTGCTCCATTTTTTGTTGATTTTGTTGGAGTCGTTGAACATTTCCTTCCATTTTATTAGCATGAGTCTTAAGTTCATTAGCAAGTTCGTTTTTAAGCTCGTTTTTCAACTCAGATCTTAAGCTAACCATTTCACGTTGCATATTGTCAAACTTAGCATCGTTTGCTTTTGCATAATTCAAAATTTCTCCTTGAAGATTTTTTGTGTGATCATTTTGAAAACCTTGTGTGGTAGTTTGAAAATCACGGTTTTGGTTTTGGTTTGAAATTTACCCATTTCCACTTTGATAATTACCCTTGTTATAGTTACGTTGATTTCCTTGATAATTACCACCTTGGTTGTTGTTTCGATAGTTATTAGCATTTTGATTTGGTGGAGCTTGATTTTGGCGGGAACCTTGACCGTTTTGGTTATAAGTTCCCGTGGCTACATAAGCACTCGAAGTGTTACCATCCGCGGTAATGCACTCGGAAAGATCATGAGCTCCACCACACGACAAACAACTCTTAGAAACCGCTTTAACCGAAGCGGAATTCGAAGCTTCTTGAGCTTTCCAATGGGACATAAGGTTAGCAAATCTATCAAAAAACTGATTTTCTTCATTTGCTTCATCATGTAAGGCATTAATGCTACGAGACGATGATGAGCCCATTTTGGCAACACTCGGTGTGTTACGAGGGATATAAACCTTAGACCTATTCTCAATTATCACCAAAGCTTCCTCAACCGTTTTACACAAAAAATTACCACCCGCGGCGGCATTTAAATAATCTCTTTCATGATCATTAAGTCCATTGTAAAACGTGTCGATTTGATGTAAGTCGGAAAAACCGTGATGAGGACATTCATGTAACATCTCCTTAAACCTATTCCAAGCCGTTGAAAAACTTTCATTTACTTCTTGTGAAAACTTTGAAATCTCGTTTTTCAAGTGCGTAGTCTTAGAGGGCGGAAAAAATTGGTTCACAAACTTCGAAACGAGATCCTTCCACGTCAATATAGAATTGGGTGGCTCTTTCTCTAACCAAATTTTAGCGGGCCCTGCTAAGGAATACGGAAAAAGCATCATCTTAATCGAGTCATTCGAGACATCCTTAAATTTGCAAGTTGCGGTAAGACGATTGAATTGGCGGATATGGTTGTGTGGATTGTCTTTCTCATCACCACGGAATTTGTTGTTTTGGATCATCGACAACAAACACGTCTTAACCTCAAAATTCTCCGCAAGGATAGCGGGAATCACAATCGCTTCTCCATAACCCTCGGTGGGTGCTTGAAGCAACTCCATCATAGTACGATTAGCCATGGGTGCTTCTTGTTCTACGATGGGTTCGACAATGGGAGATTCTTCACTAGAATATGTTTGGTTTCCTTCCTTTTGACGACGTTTACGTGCACGTCTTGCTTTGGAGCGAGTTTGCATAAACGTCACGTACAACGAGAGGGTGAGCAAAGAAGATTCTTTTTGGTGTTTTGTATTTTTCAATTTTTTTTTTTGGTTTTTGATTGTATTAACCTTTTTGGAAATTGGTGAATATATTAAGTAGACACAAATCTACAAATCTCCTCCTTAATCAAATCTCTTGATTAAAGAAACCTCAAGGAATGAAAACGATCACGTGAAGTGAACGCCTTCGATGACTTTAGAACGATGGTGGAACACCAAATCGTTCAAGAGGGTTTAATCAATGAAACCAAGAAAATATATATGATACTTAGTAATACTTTGGGCGGCAAAACCCTCGATTAGCTTTCAATCTCAAAATACGCACAAGTAAGCGGAGGAAACGAGGCGGCGCGAAGCACTTAAGAGCCTTTTTCCTTTAGGTCGTGAAATACAACCGCCTTATACCCACCTTATAGTTTGTATTTTTCAAAATCGAGCTTCACGAAAGTATTTATCTATTTTTGCCTTTTTCTTTGGTTTGAGATTCGAATACAATGATTGGGTAATGACCTCCCAAGTCAAGGTTGTGATTGCTCACGTATTTGGAGTACTTGTGAATTTATTGTTCTACGTATACAATATAATAATAATATCCACACAAAAACCGAAAACCGATAATACGTATTAGTAGAGTGCTACTAATACAAATACTAATTATGGTTAGTATATAAAAACAACAATGCCAATCAAAACACAACACGCCTCCACGGCAGCGGCGCCAAAATAGATGTAGTGTTTTTACTACTCTTTAGGAAAAGAGAGCAAAAGTGGCAAGTATTAAGTGTCGGTTTAGGAAAACCGAGCACTAATGACCAAATAAGTTCAAGTTCGTTTCCCGAGGAGGCAAGTGCGTTGTGTAATGAATTGATTTTGATTTTGATTTTATTGTTATAAGAAAAGGAAAATAGAAATGGGGTGAGAAGAGAATGACGGTTACGAAGACGGATCGAGCTAAGACTAAAAAGGCGTTCACGTAAAACCGTAAAAACTACAAAATTAAAAATTTTAAACTAAAAGTTAATTAAAAGCTAAAAGTAAGCCTAAAATAATATAATTAAGAATAAAAATCCAACAAAAATATTTTAAAACCTTTTATTAATTAAATATTCAATTTTAAATGCTAATTAAAGCCCTAAAATTAAATATAATTAATCAAAATGTCCAAAATATTATTTTATTGAATAAATAACTTAGTTATATTATCTAAAGACTAAAAAGTATTTTTCCTAAATTTTGAAAACTATGTTTCTATTTTTAAATCACTAAAAACTATTTTAAAACTAAAATAATCATAAAAAATTTTAAAATAATGCTAAAAATAATTTCACACTTTTAAAAATCCTAATTTACTCTAAAGAACAGAAGAAAAATGAAAAAGTTTGAAAAATACAAAAATTTTCACTAAAAGATAAAAACAGTTTGAATTAAAACCCTAATTAAACTAATTTAATTCTAAAAAATCAATAAAAAGTGAACAGTAAAAACTTTTTGAACTAAAAATCTTAAAATGTTTTTCTAAATATAAGAAAAATCTTAAACTGAAAAATAAGTATTTTTGTCACTAAAAGACAAAAACAGAAACTAAAAAGTTAATTAAAAATAGCTATTAATTGTAAAAAATAGTAAATGAACAGTAATAAAAAATCTAATTAAACTAAAAAATCACAAATTAAATTAGAAAAATAATGAAACTATTTTCAAACCCTAATTCTTGTTTTCACCCATAAAAGACAAAAGATCAAGAATCTGATAGTGACACCTTGCTTGGTTTTGTCCTTTTGTATAGCAGTACTAACCAATACACTAGCAGGGGTAACTTTTTTCCCACTGCTAGTGTAAAAATATGGTCTGGTGGATTTAGAGCTTAGGAAAGCTTGTTGGATTGGGTTTCTTTGGACAACAAGGCACCCCCACACCAGTTGGGTTGTGGGGAGTCTAAGTAAACACAAAAAGCACACAAGTCTTTCACAAATTCAAGCACAAATAACCCCACAATGTTACTGATTAAGGCTATGGTGTTCTGATGAACAGTTGAGTATAGCTTACATGCACAAAAACGAATTTCAAATGCTTAAATCTTGCAATCAAGCTAAACAAATGACATGAAACTGATAACAATCCCTAAGTAGACCTAGTATCTAACATTGACAAAGATTTGATGGCACAAATTTCTCAAAACAGGCAGTAAAAGGCACTTACTGATTTTATGCTATTTTTCAAAAATTTAATCATGCAAATTGCTTTAAACTTCACCAAATAGAAACCCTATGACTAATATTACCTACTAGCAACCTACTAAGTGTGTTTAGACAGATTTTAACCCAAATACCTTTCACCAAGCTAAGTTAAAAACCAAATCCAAACACCCCTTAATTTCTGAACTTTGATTTTTTTCAAATCAAATCACAACCAATCCAAACCAAACTGATTTATAAACACCTTAACATGCATACTAAGTATAAATCAGCATAATCAAACCATATAACAAACAAACAAACAACTTCCATTCAAATTCACCAAATCATTTAAACTAGAAAATAGGGAGTCAAAACCAATTTTACCTAGAGGGACCTACATCCAGGCCCCTCAATGGCTGCTTTGCCACCTCCTTTCAGGCTGGGGCCTGAGCAGATCCTTGGAAAAACAGTCAAAGCTTCTCAAATGGATTCCTGCTAAGAACAATGAACAAACAATAACAAATAATCTGATTTTTCTCTTTTTAAAACCTTTTTCAAATGACTTACTTAAACTCTTTCCTTTAAGAACACTTACACAAACCAACCAAAAACTTGGAAAACCAAGATTCAGAACAAGATTTTACCAAAAAATCACTTTTTCAGAAACTTGAAAAGAAAAATGACTTTTGAAAAATCTTTGAACTAATGAACAAATATGGAACTCAGTTAGCTTTCAATCACACACCAACTTTTAAAATCATAAAAGGAATTACAGTTTAACAAAAATACCAACTTTATAAATTTATAAAAAGGGATTACAAATGTTGAAAGCTAAAACTGGAACCAGGGGTATGCACATGTTGCATCCTCCTTAAATAGACTACAATAGAACTATCTAGAGACTCTAAACCCTAATTCATAAAATTCCGCATTTGCCCTTGGACGAATATTGAAATTTCAGTCAAAGTTGTTCCATGTGAAGGATGGTGACATGCCAGCTGTTAGAGTTGATCATGGACGTTAAAATGGTCTTGGGGACCAAGTAATATCATCTAGCCATTGGTTTTGTCCCCTTGCTGGGTTTGGGAAGAAAGGGACGTGAGCAGGGAATCTTGGGGGTGTCACATGGGTGTTGTGGGTTTTGTTTTGGGGTGTGGGATGGGTTAAGGGTAAGGGTAATTAGCAATCTGGAGCAGCTTAACAAAAACCCCTTCGATTTTAGTTTAATTGGACCTGGGAATTTTAGGGTTTATGGGGTGTTTAAGGGTGGGATTTGATTCTGATTTGGGGGTAATCAAGTTTAAAAACGTGTTTTGGTGGGAAGTATTAAATAACTGATTAAGTTATTAATGGTGTGGGTGGAAAGCAGACGTGTAGGAGAGGTGTTGTCTGATTGGTGGGTTTTTTAAGGTAGGTGACGTGGCGGTTTAAGAGTGGTGGGTTTAACTTAGGTTGTCTGGTCACTTTTAGTCCCCATTTTTCTTTCCTTTGTTCACTTTGTTTTAAACAGCCAACTCTCTATTTTCCTTTGTAAATAAGTTTCAGCATCTTGTCAAAAATGGCACAACAAGTTTTTAAACTTGTATCAAGGACTTCAAATGCAATTTCTTCAATCTTCAAGGGCTGAACTTGTACAATCTTGATGTTTTAGGGACCCACAAGTAATTTTGAGGATTTACAGGGGTATAAAATGACAAGTCTTCTAAAGTTGAGGGTCCATTGTTGCCAATCTTCAATTCTTCAAGGACCATTTTGGAAAATCCATTCTTGGGCCCGGTTCATTGTGCGGCTTCGTTTCCCGTGTTCGTTTTTGATTGATTCTTGTGATCTTTTTGTCATTTCCTCAATATCCGTACCTAAAATACACAAGCAACAAACACGAGCATATATTTGGCAGTTTTAATGATATTTAATGCATTTTAAGCCCGATTTGGACGATGAGACTATGTATAAAAGCAGTCTCATCAAGGCACAACGGTGATTCCGCCTTTCTTAGGCATACAATGGACGGGACTAACCCACGGTGAATCCGAGATAGGGTAGATAATTCCCGCATCAAGAAGTTTGATAACCTCTTTTTTGATAACGTCATGGATCTTAGGATTCACCCTTCTTTGGCTTTGAATAGTGGGTTTAAAGTCGTCCTCCATGAGAACTTTATGTGTGCAAAAGTGAGGATCAATTCCACGAATATCAGAGATTTTCCAAGTAATCGCTATCTTGTGATTCTTCAGCACGACGATAAGTCGAGATTTTTCTTCCTCTTTCAAGTCCTTTGCTATGATGACGGGTGACTTCTTGTTGTCTTCAATGAAAACGTACTCGAGATGAGACGGTAGGTCCTTAAGCTCTAAATCCGGAGGATTTTCGATTGAAGGCGTAGTCAAATTCGGTTCATCGATAGAGATATCCTTAGGAGATGGTGGAGAAATATGGTCCTCATTGAGAAGTTTCTCAATGGTACGAATGTCTTCATCCCAATTGGAGGGAGAATCGTCATATTGCAAGTCCACATCTCTCAAAGTTGCTTCATATTCTTTCAAGATGAAATCACTTTCTCCAAATGGGGTTAGTGATGGAGCAATAGAGGCAACGGTCTCAACAATGGGTAGAGAAGAAGAACCACTTTTACAAGCGTCTTTGAAATGTTCTTCACAAGCCTCATCAAGAACGTCAATGAAATTAACACTCTCGTTTTCAGAAGGTCGCTTAGAAAGTTTTCCCATGTTGAAGATGATTTTATCTTCACCAACTCTCATGATTAATTCTCCCGCGGCTACATCAATGAGAGTGCGACCGGTCCTCAAGAATGGACGTCTAACGATTAATGGAACACGGGGATCCATCTTGTAGTCAACGACAACAAAATCCGCCGGAAAGGTGAATTTGTCAACACCGACGAAGACATCTTCGGCTATCCCCACCAGATAAGCATCCGTACGGTTAGCTAATTCCAAAGTCATTCGGGTGGGGACTAGATCAGGTAGAGATAATTGTTTCCAAACACTTAATGGAATTAAGTTTATACTAGCACCTAGATCGGCTAGGGCCATACAATTCTCTACCCCAGGGAAGTTGCAAGGAATCAAGAAACGACCCAGATCACCAAGTTTGGTTGGTAATTTCCTTAAGAGCACTGCGGAGCAATTCTCGTTAAGTTGGGTATGAGCGATACCAAGAAGTTTCTCCTTATCACTGAGAAGATCTTTAAACATTTTAGCATATTTCGGCATGTGAGCGAGAGCCTCAGCAAAGGAGATATTGAAATTCAGTTGTTTAAACATTTTGAGAAAGTTAGAAACCTGAATATCATCCTTGTTCTTCAATTTCTCTTTCCTCAACCTTGAGGGATAAGGTATATTGGGTTGATGGAATTCTCACTCACATCCTTAGGTGGTGGAGGGGTGGAAGTAGAAGGTGGAGGAGTAGAAGTTGGAAGAATTGGAGAAATAGAAGGTGGATGAGTAGAAGTTAGAGGAATTGGAGAAGGGGACTCGTTTTCCTTTGTCACAATCACCGGTGTAGGTGTAGGAAGCTCGGGTTCCTTTAAACCTTTTCCACTGCGAGTGGTGATTGCTTTCATCTCCCCTCTTGGATTAGCAACGGTGTTACTCGGAAGAGAACCCGAACCAGAGGCTTGATTACTTGGGAAAACTAGCCATCATGTTCTTTACGTCATTCGTTTGACTTGCCAAAGAGTTTCGCATATCGGCTCGAAGATCATTCCCTTGTTTCACCATATCTGCTTTCATGTTGGCCATTTCCCGCTGAATATTTTGCACTATCGCATCATTAGTCCTCATGTAAGTTTCAACCTCGTGATTAAATATCGTGGGTTGGTTGGGAGGAGGAGCATGGTAGGCAGGTGGTTGATAAGCGGGTTGTTGGTAAACTTGGTTGTTTCTTTTAGGTGGATATGGGGTTCTTTGGGTTTGATATTTATTTGGAGCACAAGGTTGGTTTTGATTGTTGCGATTGAGGTTGTTTGGGTTTTGTGGGGGAAAACCGGGTGGTGAAAGAAAGTTGTTTGAGCGATAGCTGAGCAAATTGCGGTCACCTTGAGGACGTGCTTGATAGCCTCCCGTAGAATAGTTACCGTTGGCGGCAAACACATTTTCCAGATTGTCATGAGTCGAAGGACAATCGGTGTATGAGTGAGATCCCCCGCATATTTCACATGATTAACTCATAGGATTAACTTGGGCATTGATAGCTTTGGTGTTATTAGAGGTTTGGAGAGAAAGTGTTTCAACAAGCGTAGTAAGCTTATCAATTCTCTTGTCGCTCTCATTAGTGCTAGCACTAGCCACATTAGTCCGAACACTCTTGGTTTGCACTCTACACTTGATCTCAATAATGTCCCATGCAGCCTTAGAAGACTTAACCAAAATATTACCCCCCGAGACACTATTTAGTGAATCTTGGTCATTCATGCTTAACCCATTGTAAAAAGTATTTATTTGATGTACTTTTGTGAAACCATGTTGTGGAAACTTTCTTAAAAGTTTCTTAAAATGGTCCCAAGATTCACTAAATGTCTCACCGTACTTTTGTTCAAATGTAATGATTTCATTCCGCAAAGCGGTAGCATGTGAGGGTGGGAAAAAGTAATTGATGAATTTGGTCTCTAAATCCGTCCACGTAAGAATACTTTGTGGCGGTTCCTTATCAAGCCAATTTCGGTCTTGTCCCTCTAAGGAGAAAGGAAAAAGTTGCAAGCGAATCACTTCTTGTGAAACCCCATTATACTTGACCGTATTAGTGAGTTGAAGAAACCTTTTTATATGGTCATGAGGATCATCAAGTGAACGCCCCAAGAAAGTTTGAGCAGAGACCATTTGAATAAAGCCGGATTTAAGTTCAAAGTTGTTGGCTCCAATCTCAGGTATGACAATAGCATCGGTGTTGCCCTCTACGTGCGATTGCAAAAGCTCGATCATTGGTTGATTGTCCATGGTGACAATAGGTGGAGTAATGACTTCGGCTTGAGCTACTTTCTTCTTACGAGCACGAGTACGCATACACACCTACAAAAGGAAAAGAAAAACAGACAAGAAATATTTTTGGTTTTTATGTTTTTCAAATTTTTTTTTTTCAATTTTTAAATTTTTTTTTATTTTTATGGTTTTTTTAAAATTTTAAAGCAAGGAAAATAACGTTCAAAGATGAACGGATCCCAAAATCCAACACGTCTCTCACTTAAAACCGTTAATCTTAACGAAAAGAGCCGGCAGCGGCGCCATTTCATACATAATTCAAGGTTTTTCAACCAAGTGTGAAAGTTCGTTGTTTCGATCTTTTCGAATTGATTACCGTTAATTAGTGCGACTCAATTGTTCTTGGTGGAAAAATAGAAGGGTTTTGATTATCTATTTTGATCAAATAATGGAAATGTCGTTGAGTAAAATAAAAGCTTGAAAATTTAAACTAAAAATGAAGACTTTAAAAATTTGAAAAGTAAATGATTAAAACTTATAAAAATGTAAACTTTAAAGATTTAAACTAAAACAAGACAAGTTAGAATAAAGCTAAGTAAAAAGGCGGGAAAAATAAAGTTTAAATTAAACAGTGAACTAAAAATGAAGCTAATCCGGAATAAGGATTAAGCCCTTATCCGGAATACCTGATTATACTGCTTATCCGGAATGTAGATCCAAAGGCATATCCGGAATAATAAAACTATGCTTATCCGGAATAATTAACTAAGGCTTATCCGGAATAATCTTATTGTGCAGCTTATCCGAAAAATGCTCCTACTGCTTATCCGGAATAAACAAGTACCCCTTATCCGGAATCTGTAGATCGAAACACTATCCAGAATAATTTCCGGGTCCTTATCTGGAATGTTGTTTCCTTTTGCTTATCCGGAACCCACTGTTATGAAGCTTATCCGGAATAAAATACGAGGATACTTATCCGGAAAAATGGCTTGTGATGCTTATCCTGAATATATTCCGGATAGGTATCCGGAATACTAACTTCTAAAGCTTATCCTGAATATTCAAATGATGCTTATCCGGAATAAGTGTCCAAACTTATATCTGGAATAAAAGAACTCGAGCTAATCCGGGATAAAAGGTTATGGCAGCAATTCGGAATAAAGGGGTTTAGAGAAACCCGGAATACATCAACCTTAAACAAATAAGCAAATCTAAAATAAGCACTTACCAAAACTTTAACCAAAAAGATTTTTTAGAAAAACTAATAAGCCAAAAATTAAAAACTTTTAAAACACTAAATAAGCCAGAAATCAAAAAGCACTTTTTATAAAAATTTAAACCTATTAAAAACAACTTATTTAAAAAAAAATATTAAGCATTAAGATTAAGGAAATAAGCACTTTAATATAGAAACTTTTAAGATCACCAATTTAATAAGCACAATCAAATAAGCTACACAATCAAACCATTAACAAATTTAAAATAAAACTACATGATTATCAAGATTAAGAAAAAGATTAAGAAAAAGATTAAGAAAGGTAGAATGAGAATTAAGAAAATAAGCTTGATTTGATTAAAGATTAATATCCAAAGATTACAAGATTAATGTAAAGATTAAATAAGCTTGAAAGGAAAACTAGAGAGAAAATTAAAAACACACTTAAAAACTAAAAATTAACTACAACTACTAAAAACTAACTACCTAATACCCTCCTAATGACATATTAGGAAGGTATTTATAGGAGGTGGGGAGATTAAGTTCTTAAGCTATCTTCTTTCTTTCTTCTCGTCTCGACTCGACTTAATTTCTTTGTCTTTCTCGACGTCGTCTCGGGATTTGTCGATATAAGTTGAACTTGTCTTATAATTTTCTTCTATAATTAGACTTGAGTTCTTCGACTTCATTAAACTTCCGTCTTTAGACTTTTTCTTCGATAAATCTTCAGAATAGGCCTTGGACTTCCGTTCTTTTTGCATTCTCGATCTTTCGACTTCGTCTTTAGTCTTTTTCTTCGATAAACGCCCGTGATAGCCCATGTTTTCTTCCATTTGCATCTTTTGGTCCTAAAACACAATAAAAACACAAACCACACATAATTCCGACTTTTACGACATAAAATACACGTTTTGGTCTTTTTATTATTGGAAATAAGTGGTAAAAGGATAAGTGTTTTTCTCACTTATTAAATCCCCTACACTTGACCATTGCAATGCCCTCATGCAATGCATTAGTTACAAAGCAAGATTTACATTTTTCATCATAATTAACCCACCTTGGCCTTTATTAAATACTAAACACTAAGAAAACTAAAAGAACAAAACAAGTAAAGAAATCAAAGACTTACATTGGGGTTTTAGGTTGTCATGAATGTTCATCATTCTCAAGTTTCACGTTCCCTATACCAAGCTTAAAAACGAGATCATTGTTATTATAAGTTAGCAAACTAACACGAACTGATGTGGCCCAATTATTTACTTAGACTCCCTTTTTCCTACGTGTATCTCTTATATTTTATTGTGTCTTGAATGATCACGAGGATGCATTGTTTGACTTATTTTGATAGTTTATTAGGCTGAAAATAAAGTAGGACGATTTAATCAATAGTTAGCTAAAGGACAAAATCTTTAAAAACTACTTCTCGGGACCTCATAAAGTTCATATCTTGGCATAACTCGCTTCACGATTTGATACCTTTCTCGGACCGATATTTGGCAGCGACTTCATACTTCGAATCTTTGAGAGACGTTCATGAAATTATGGTCTTCTCTTCATATTAGGAATTTCTTCACTTGAACTTTTCGAGAGATTCTTTATATTTGGACCATGACTTCTTCATTTTTCTCCAATCTTTATTTTGGACATTGATATACAACGATTCGCCTCCTTTTAGGACTTGGATCTATTTATCCTCATACCTTGCTAGGGTCTTTTTGGATAGACTTCTCCATGATCTTTAGGGGAGTATTTGCTTTTCGTCGTGTGTCTCGATCCTTCATATTTATTTTTGAAAAAGATTCTTCACATCACTTTTGGATCTTTAGCAACAAAATGTAGCCCTCATGCCTTGTTAGGGCCTTTTCGGACTCGCCAATCTTCGCATCCCGCTTCAATAAGTTATGCCTTGGCTATGAACTCTAATTAATACCGAGCAACTTTTAAAAGATCTTGTGCTAGAAGCTAAGTAACTTTTCAAATCGTACAACCTTATTTATTGCAGATATATTTATTAACAAGCGATGGGAGAATAGGCTTATAATCAACTCACATAAATTCACGAAAGAATACCAAACTTATAACTGAGTCTATCATCTCTCGTTCTTCACATTTAAAATATCAAGGAATGAGACTCGTGGATGCTTAGCCAATTAAATCAAAGTTTTGGGTTTTCGAGTCATCTATAGGATCTTGCAAACTTTTAGACTTTTTCAAGTTTAGAATTCGCGTTTTAAAGTTCCCTTGATAAACAACTCTCTAGGATCAATTTTAGGAACTTGCGAAAAGTTCTAGTTCTTAACCCGTGTGAGTTAAGACTTTCGCATTTTAAAGCTCCCTATAGAAAAGCCTAGCAAAACTTGACTTAAACACGTTAAGGATACTAGCTAGAGTAAACTTAGATAAGTAAACTCGGGTTGAGTCAAAAGATTCACAACGTTGAAAAATTTAAAACCACTTTATTAAAAAATTTATTTTAGCAAGGAAAGAAAATAACCATAACAAAGGAAATACTACTATACAACTAGGCCAAAATAGATTAAAAATTTTGAAAAATGTCGAAAAATTAGATTTTCCGGTTAAAATGAGGACAAATTCATGGAAAAGACCACTTACTTCGATAGAAGTCCCCCTACACTTGATATGAACATTGTCCTCAATGTTTAAGCATGTGGGAGTAAACTCCCCTACACTTATGACATTGTGAACTTTGTTTAAATCTTGCTAAGGAAAAGACAACTATAGTGATTTCAATGTGAATCATATAAGATATGAAAAATTAAATCACGACAGTTTAGGATAGAACCGGGAAGACGGGTACACGGGATCACGGTTCGTCAAAAGTCATCGGGAATGGATCTTTGAATCTTTAATCCCTGCACAGAAGAAGAAACAAGACAACAAACACATACGGGGCTCCACTACACTTATTATGAAAACGATAAAGGATAGATCAACGGGCTGCCTCCCGAGAAGCGCTTGTTTTTGTTAACCGAGTCACGAGCCTGACTCGACCCATAACTAATTCAAGGGAAACGTGGTGAGGGATGGAATCATCTCATGAGAGATGTCCTCACCAAAATACAACTTCACGCGCTGGCCATTCACCTTAAAATTGGGCCCATTAGGCTGAGAAAACTTGATCACCAACGCGGAACTCTCGGTTCTTAATCCTTGCATCATGGTTGATCTTGGTCTTCTCCTTGTAGATCAATGAGTTCTCATAAGCTTCAATCCTTAGTTAATTTAGCTCATTGAGTTGAATCTTCCGAAGATCGCCGACTTTGTTGATGTCGAAGTTATCCCACTTCAAGGCCCAGTATGCCTTATGTTCCAGCTTGATAGGGAGGTGGCATGCTTTCCCGTACACAAGACGATAAGGTATGAAACCAATCGGCGTCTTATAAGCGGTACGGAAAGCCCACAAAGCATCGTCTAACTTATCGGCCCACGAGGCACGATGCTCTCCCACAGTACGCTCAAGAATTCTCTTCAGTCCACGGTTAGATATCTCGGCTTGACCATTTGTTTGAGGATGGTAAGCGGTGGAAAGATGGTGATTGGCACCGTACTTAGCCATGACTCTAGCAAATTGATCATTGCAAAAATGAGTCCCGCGGTCACTGATTATAGCACGAGGAACACCAAATCGAGCAAAAAGTTGCTTCAAAAAGTTCACAACCACCCTCGCATCGTGCGTAGGGAGAGCGTTGGCTTCAACCCATTTGGAAACGTAGTCAACGGCTACGAGGATGTACTTGTTCCCTTTAGATGATGGAAACGGCCCCATAAAGTCAATACCCCATACATCAAAGATTTCACATTCTTGTATGAAATTTTGAGGCATCTCATCTTTATGTGTGATCTTGCCTTGTCTTTAGCAAGCATCACAACGTTTAACCATTTCATGAGCGTCATGATAAAGGGCGGGCCAATAAATCCAGAGTCGAAAACTTTCTTCGCGGTGTAATTGGGACCAAAGTGACCACCGGTGGGTCCTTTATGGCAAGCATCAAGGATTTGTAAAGCTGCCGACCCATCAACACATCGACGAATGACAAGATCCGCACATTGTTTGAAAAGGTAAGGGTCGTCCCAAAAATAATGTTCAATGTATTTAAAGAACTTTTTCTTTTGTTGGGACGTTAACCCTTCCTTGAGAATTCCACCCGCTAAGTAGTTTGCAATGTCCGCAAACCACGGGGTTTCATCAAGATTGGAATTGATAGACATTAAGGTTTCAAGGGGAAAAGAGTCATGGATCTCTTGGTTCGGATGCTCCCCTTGATAAGGATCCTCAAGTCTACTTAGATGATCCGCGACTAGGTTTTCGGCTCCCTTCTTGTCACGAATTTCAATGTTGAATTCTTGAAGGAGGAAAACCCAACGAAAAAGTCTTGGCTTAGATTCTTGTTTAGTCAACAAGTACTTTAACGCGGAATGGTCGGTGTACACGATGGTGGTAGAAAGGACAAGATAGGGGCGGAATTTCTCAAAAGCATACACTACATAGTATAATGCAATTGAGCCCCCGTCATTGTCTTGCTAGCATAATGTATTGGTTGGAAGTGTTTATTCACTCTTTGGCCCAAAACCGCTCCAATAGCAAAGTCGCTAGCATCACACATCAATTCAAAAGGTAGCTCCCAATTAGGGGTAACCAAGACCGGTGCCTTAGTTAGCTTGTCCTTAAGAAGATTGAAGGATTCAAGACACTCTTTAGAAAAGATAAAAGGAGTATCTTTTTCCAAAAGGAGGTCATCGGGCGAGCGATTTTAGAAAAATCTTGAATGAATCGACGATAGAAGCCCGCATGACCAAGGAAACTTCTCACACCTTTCACGGTTGAAGGTGGAGGTAATTTGGCTATGACATCCACTTTAGCACGGTCGACTTCAAGACCGGCTTTTGAGATTTTATGTCCAAGCACAATGCCTTCTTTTACCATGAAATGGCATTTTTCCCAATTTAGAATAAGGCGAGTGTCTTCACACCGCTTAAGCATGCGTTCCAAATTGGCAAGGCAATGAGAGAAAGAATCACCATAAACCGAGAAATCATCCATGAAGACTTCCATAGTTTCTTCAACCATGTCATGGAAGATAGCCATCATACACCTTTGGAATGTCCCAGGAGCATTGCATAAGCCGAAAGGCATTCTTTTGTAAGCAAATGTTCCATAAGGACAAGTGAATGTTATTTTCTCTTGGTCTTTAAGATCGATGGGAATTTGAAAATACCCGAAGAAACCATCTAAAAAGCAGTAATAGTCATTACCCGCTAGACGTTCAAGCATTTGGTCCATGAAAGGAAGGGGAAAATGATCCTTTCTTGTAGCATCATTGAGTTTGCGATAGTCTATACAAACTCTCCACCCTGTAACGAGACGAGTAGGAATCAACTCGTTGTTTTCATTGGGCTCAACGGTGATTCCACCTTTCTTAGGCACACAATGGACGGGACTAACCCATGGTGAATCCGAGATAGGGTAGATCATTCCCGCATCAAGAAGTTTGATAACCTCTTTTTTGATAACGTCATGGATCTTGGGATTCACCCTTCTATGGCTTTGAATAGTGGGTTTAAAGTCGTCCTCCATGAGAATTTTATGTGTGCAAAAGTGAGGATCAGTTCCACGAATATCTGAGATTTTCCAAGCAATCGCCTTCTTTTGATTATTCAATACGGCGATAAGTCGGGATTTTTCTTCTTCTTTCAAGTCCTTAGTGATGATGACGGGTGACTTCTTGTTGTCTTCAAGGAAAACGTACTCGAGATGAGACGGTAGGTCCTTAAGCTCTAAATCCAGAGGATTTTTGATGGAAGGCATAGTCAAATTCGGTTCATCGATAGAGATATCCTTAGGAGATGGTGGAGAAATATGGTCCTCATTGAGAAGTTTCTCAATGGTACGATGTCTTCATCCCAATTGGAGGGAGAATCGTCATATTGTAAGTCCACATCTCCCAAAGTAGCTTCAAATTCTTTCAAAAGAATATCACTTTCTCCAAATGGAGTTAGTGAGGGAGCAATAGAGGTAACGCTCTCAACAATGGGTAGAGAAGAAGAACCACTTTTACAAGCGTCTTTGAAATGCTCTTCACAAGCCTCATCAAGAACGTCATGAAATTAACGCTCTCGTTTTTAGAAGGCTGTTTAGAAAGTTTACCTATGTTGAAGATGATTTTATCGTCACCAACTTTCATGATTAATTCGCCCGCGGCTACATCTATGAGAGTGCGGACGGTCCTCAAGAATGGACGTCCAACGATTAATGGAACACGGGGGTCCATCTCGTAGTCAACGACAACAAAATCCGCCGGAAAGGTGAACTTGTCGACACCGACGAAGACGTCTTCGGCTATCCCCACCGGATAAGCAACCGTACAGTTAGCTAATTCTAAAGTCATTCGTGTGGGGACTAGCTCGGGTAGAGACAATTGTTTCCAAACGCTTAGAGGCATTAGGTTTATACTAGAACCTAGATCGGCTAGGGCCATACCGGGAAAGTTGCAAGGAATGAGAAAATGACCCGGGTCACCAAGTTTGGTGGGCAATTTCCTTAAGAGCACTGTAGAGCAATTCTCATTAAGTTAGGTCTGAGCGATATCAAGAAGTTTCTACTTATCACTAAGAAGATCTTTAAACATTTTAGCATATTTCGGCATGTGAGCGAGAGCCTCAGCAAAGGAGATATTGAAATTCAGTTGTTTAAACATTTTGAGAAAGTTAGAAACCTAAATATCATTCTTGTTCTTCAATTTCTCTTTCCTCAACCTTGAAGGATAAGGTATATTGGGTTGAGATGAAGGCTTTAGGATAGAATTCTCACTCACATCCTTGGGTGGTGGAGGGGTGGAAGTAGAAGGTGGTGGAATTGGAGAAGTAGAAGTTGGAGGAATTAGAGAAGTAGAAGGTGGAAGAATTGGGGAAGTAGAAGGTGGAGGAATTGGAGAAGGAGACTCGTTTTCCTTTGTCACAATCACCGGTGTAGGTGTAGGAAGCTCGGGTTCCTTTAAACCTTTTCCACTGCGAGTGGTGATTGCTTTCATCTCCCCTCTTGGATTAGCAACGGTGTTACTAAGAAGAGAACCCGATCCAGAGGCTTGATTACTTGGGAAAAAACTAGCCATCATGTTCCTTAAGTCATTCGTTTGACTTGCCAAAGAGTTTCGCTTATCGGCTCGAAGATCATTCCCTTGTTTTACCATATCTGCTCATGTTGGCCATTTCCCGCTGAAGATTTTTCACTATCACATCATTAGTCCTCATGTAAGTTTCAACGTCTTGGTGTAATGCGGTGGGTTGGTTGGAAGGAAAAGCATGGTAGGCAGGTGGTTGATAAGCGGGTTGTTGGTAAACTTGGTTGTTTCTTTGAGGTGGATATGGGTTTCTTTGGGTTTGATATTGATTTGGAGCTCGAGGTTGGTTTTGATTGTTGCGATTGAGGTTGTTTGGGTTTTGAGGTTGTTTGAGCGATAGCTGAGCAAATTGCGGTCACCTTGAGGACGTGCTTGGTAGCCTCCTGTAGAAAAGTTACCGTTGGCGGCATACACATTTTCCGGATTGTCGTGAGTCGAAGGACAATCGGTGTATGAGTGAGATCCCCCGCATATTTCACATGATTGACTCAAAGCATTAACTTGGGCATTGATAGCTTTGGTGTTATTAGCGGTTTGGAGAGCAAGTGTTTCAACAAGCTTAGTAAGCTTATCAATTCTCTTGTCGCTCTCATTAGTGCTAGCACTAGCCACATTAGTCCGAACACTCTTGGTTTGCACTCTAGATTTATTCTCAAAAATATCCCATGCGGCATTAGAAGACTTAACCAAATATTACCCCCCGAGGTACTATTTAGTGAATCTTGGTCATTCATGCTTAAACCATTGTAAAAAGTATTAATTTGATGTACTTTTGTGAAACCATGTTGTGGACACTTTCTTAAAAGTTCCTTAAAACGTTCCCAAGATTCACTAAATGTCTCACCGTACTTTTGTTCAAAGGTAATGATTTCATTCCACAAAGCGGTAGTACGTGAGGGTGGGAAAAAGTAGTTGATGAACTTGGTCTCTAAATCCATCCACGTAAGAATACTTTGTGGCAGTTCCTTATCAAGCCAATTTCGGGCTTGTCCCTCTAAAGAGAAAGGAAAAAATTGCAAGCGAATCATTTCTTGTGAAACCCCATTGTTGATCAGAGAAACCTTTTTATATGGTCATGAGGATCATCAAGTGAACGCCCCAAGAAAGGTTGAGCAGAGACCATTTGAATGAAGCCGTATTTGAGTTCAAAATTGTTGGCTCCAATCTCGGGTATGACAATAGCATCAGTGTTGCCTTCTACGTGCGATTGCAAAAGCTCGATCATTGGTTGATTGTCCATGGTGACAATAGGTGGAGTAATGACTTCGGCTTGAGCTGCTTTCTTCTTACGAGCACGAGTACGCATACACACCTACAAAAGGAAAAGAAAAATATACAAGAAATATTTTTGGTTTTTTATGTTTTTCTATTTTTTTGGATTTTTGAAAATATTTAATTTTTATGGATTTTTGAAAATTCTTAAGCAAGAAAAATAACGTTCAAAAGTGAACGGATCCCAAAATCCAACGCGTCTCTCACTTACAACCGTTAATCTTAAGGAAAAGAGCCGGCAGCGGCGCCATTTAATACAAGGTTTTTCAACCAAGTATGAAAGTTCGTTGTTCCGATCTTTTCAAATTGATTACCGTTAATTAGTGCGACTCAATTGTTCTTGGTGGAAAAATAGAAGGGTTTTGATTATCTATTTTGATCAAAAATGAAAATGTCGTTGAGTAAAATAAAAGCTTGAAAATTTAAACTAAAAATGAAGACTTTAAAAATTTGAAAAGTAAATGATTAAAACTTCTAAAAATATAAACATTAAAGATTTAAACTAAAACAAGACAAGTTAGAATAAAGCTAAGTTAAAAGGCGGGAAAAATAAAGTTTAAATTAAACAGTGAACTAAAAATGAAGCTAATCCGGAATAAGGATTAAGCCCTTATCCGGAATACCTGATTATACTGCTTATCCGGAATGTAGATCCAAAGGCATATCCGGAATAATAAAACTAAGCTTATCTGGAATAATTAACTAAGGCTTATCCGGAATAATCTTGTTGTGCAGCTTATCCGAAAAATGCTCCTACTGCTTATCCGGAATAAACAAGTACCCCTTATCCGGAATCTGTAGATCGAAACACTATCCGGAATAATTTCCGGGTCCTTATCCGGAATGTTGTTTCCTTTTGCTTATCCGGAACCCACTTTTATGAAGCTTATCCGGAATAAAATACGAGGATGCTTATCCGGAAAAATGGCTTGTGATGCTTATCCTGAATATATTCCGGATAGATATTCGGAATACTAACTTCTAAAGCTTATCCTGAATATTCAAATGATGCTTATCCGGAATAAGTGTCCAAACTTATATCCGGAATAAAAGAACTTGAGCTAATCCGGGATAAAAGGTTATGGCAGCTATTCGGAATAAAGGGGTTTAGAGAAACCCGTAATACATCAAACTTAAACAAATAAGCAAATCTAAAATAAGCACTTACCAAAACTTTAACCAAAAATATTTTTTAGAAAAACTAATAAGCCAAAAATTTAAAACTTTTAAAACACTAAATAAGCTAGAAATCAAAAAGCACTTTTTATAAAAACTTAAACCTATTAAAAACAACATATTTTAAAAAAAAACTATTAAGCATTAAGATTAAGGAAATAAGCACTTTAATATAGAAACTTTTAAGATCACCAATTTAATAAGCACAATCAAATAAGCTACACAATCAAACCATCAACAAAATTAAAATAAAACTACATGCAAGAAAAAGATTAAGAAAGGTAGAATGAGAATTAAGAAAATAAGCTTGATTTGATTAAAGATTAATATCCAAAGAATACAAGATTAATGTAAAGATTAAATAAGCTTGAAAGGAAAACTAGAGAGAAAATTAAAAACACACTTAAAAACTAAAAATTAACTACAACTACTAAAAACTAACTACCTAATACCCTCCTAATGACATATTAGGAGGGTATTTATAGGAGGTGGGGAGATTAAGTGCTTAAGCTATCTTCTTTCTTTCTTCTCTTCTCGACTCGACTTAATTTCTTTGTCTTTCTCGACGTCGTCTCGGGATTTGTCGATATAAGTTGAACTTGTCTTATAATTTTCTTCTATAATTAGACTGAGTTCTTCGACTTCATTAAACTTCCGTCTTTAGACTTTTTCTTCGATAAATCTTCAGAATAGGCCTTGGACTTCCGTTCTTTTTGCATTCTCGATCTTTCGACTTCGTCTTTAGTCTTTTTATTCGATAAAAGCCCGTGATTGCCCATGTTTTCTTCCTTTTGCATCTTTTGGTCCAAAAACACAATAAAAACACAAACCACGCATAATTCCGACTTTTACGACATAAAATACACGTTTTGGTCTTGTTATTATTGGAAATAAGTGGTAAAAGGATAAGTGTTTTCACACTTATTATCAACATTCAAATAACCTTTGTCAGCGTTAGAAAAATAAGAAAATCTAATACTTTACAAAGATAAATAACAATACACATCCTGTACATGCTAGGTAATGATTTCGAAAACACATTTAGGTGAGACTGATCATTCCAATACTTGTTACCAAGTACTGGAACCTCCCCACGTCAAAAGGTTTAGTTAAAAGATCAGCCACATTTTCTTCTGTGTCTACCCTATCTGGATGTATTAAACCTTTTTCAAAACAATCTCTTATAAAATGATGCCTAATTTCTATGTGTTTTGTTTTAGAATGATATACAGGATTCTTAATAATGCATAATGTACTGTTATTATCTACAAATATCTTGGTATGCATAAAATTATACCCATAATCCAACAGCTGGTTTTGTATCCATAGAACTTGTCCACAATAAGCAGCTGCAGCTACATACTCTGCTTTAGTTGTTGAATTTGCCACCACTGTTTGTTTCTTGCATTGCCAAGATATGAGTCTACTCCCAAGAAATTGGCATCCACCAGTTGTGGATTTTCTATCAAAGTTATCACCTCCATAATCACTGTATGAATAGCCAATAAAGCTCTGATGGAGAATCTTTAGGATACCATAATCCCAAGTTGGGATAGCACCTAAGATATCTAAAGATCCTTTTGACAGCATGAAGATGACACTCTTTGGGAGTCACTTGATGGCGTGCACATGCACACACAACAAACATGATATCAGGTCTAGAGGTTGTAACATACATCAATGAACCAATCATTGATCTATAATGCCTGACATCCACATCTTTTCCATCTCCATTCTTTCCCCAAGGGTGCTCCCTATCCATGGGTGTGCTAGCCCGTTTTTCATGAGGAGAAAAACTAAACTTCTTCAAGATCTCAGCCACATACTTGTCTTGAGAGATAAAGATACCATCTTCTTTCTGTTGTACTCGTAAACCTAGAAAGAAGTTCATATCTCCCATCGCACTCATCTTGAATTAGTTTGTCATGATCTTGGAAAAGTCTTCACTCATATTTGGGTTAGATAAACCAAAGATAATATCATCCACATAGACCTGGACAAGAAGAAAATCCTTACCAATCTTCTTGGTAAATAGTGTCTGGTCTATGGTGCCTCTCTTAAACCTATTTTCCACAAGATAAGTGGATAATGTACCATACCATGCTCTTAGGGCTTGATGAAGTCCATACATTGCTTTCTTGACTCTATACACCTTGTCTAGATGCTCTGAATCTTCAAATCCTGGAGGTTGTATGACATACACTTCCTCCTCAATTGTGCCATATAAGAAAGCACTCTTCACATCCATTTGACAAACTGTGAAACCCATGCAAGAATCATAGGCTAAGAAAATCCTTATTACTTCAATTCTTGCAACAGGTGCAAAAACCTCTTCATAGTCTATCCCTTCTTCTTGTGTATAGCTGTTATTGTGTATAATGCAGTTCGTTTTTCTCAGTTCTTGCAAATTGAAAGTCCAATCAATATCGGGTTTTTAACTGTTTTTGGTTGTTAATCTTTTTTGGATATTCTATTTGCTAATTCAACAAAGCCTTGCAAAATTGAAAAAATATTACCTACTTATATGTAAAACATAGTGCAAATACCAAGTTTTTATTCAAGTAAGATTCAAAATGTAAATTTTAGAACTAAAAGGACTGAAAATGTAAATTCTATGAAATATAAATGCTTAAAATGTAAATTCTAACAAGTATAGGGACTGAAAATGCAAATCAGCAAACTATAAGGATCAAAAATGTAAAGTATGTAACAAACTAACCAATTAGTAACAAATTTCCAAACTACTAACTGAAATTTAACAAATTCGAAACTATAAGGACTGATATGTGAAAACCCTAAAAAAAGTGTGAGTTTAGCCAGGATTAAAAACCTTTTAATACAACAAGGACCAAAATGCAATTTTGAAAACCTTTTAAGCAAAAACGGGTTTACTAGACAAATAAGCTCGTTTGAGCTTATTATTGGACCAAAATGATTCAAACCAATTGCAAAACACTTCAAATTCAAAATAAGCTAGGTCTCTAAAAGGAATCTTACTGAAAATGTCAAATAAGCAAATAAGCACTTCTTGATTTTTGTGTCTGGACATGCACAACTTGATTTTTGTGTCTAAACTGATTAAAAAGCTCAAATGATGAACGGGAAATCAAGTCATAACAAATTTCATCAAGTAATAAGCCAGGAATTTGAATTAAGCTGAAATTGGCTTATCGTTGACCAGGCGTTGACCAGAATTTTTTGACAAAAAGCTGTAACTCTCAAAAATCATTCAATATCATCTACTAAGTGGATTTGTGAAAGAAAATTGCAAAGTTAATGAATGAAATCAAAAGATCTAGAAATCCAGTTTCCATTTACAGAAACATTGCTTATCTCACATGCTCAGATTTTTGCTTATTACTCCTATCTTAATGGAAACTGTATCAAGTGCTTATAAACTATGAAACTTTATGATATGACCTACAAATCAGAACAGGTTTGGTGAAATTTCATCAAGAAATCAGTTAATGGCAAGCAAATGAAAATGACAACTTTTTAAAGGCAAAACTGAATGAAAATTAACCCAAACTTTTTCTTGCCAATTGCCTTTCTGACTTACTACTTGACTTGAAAATTACTCAAAACACTTTGTAATCACCTAATGACTGAAAATGAACATTATCTTGCCAAAAACCAATTCTTGAAAACTTATCAACAGCTAATTCCAAACGCTCCTTTATCTGAACTAAATGAAAATTTTCAAAGACTTTGCAAGTTCTAATTCAAGCTGAGTAAAAAGCAATAGTAAACCAAACTCAATGCTCAAAATGAAATGTAAAGGAACCACTTGCAAGCAATGAACAATACTAGACCTCAAATAGAGAAACAAGACTAAAGTTGACTGAATTAAGCTATAACTAGAACACAATCCAAAGTAATGAGCAGTTAATCAAGACTTAAGCTACAAACAAGCACACAATCAATCAACAACCAAGCTAAACAGATTTGATCATACAATCATCAAGGTTTACACTAGAAAAATAGCATGCAGTTGAAAATTTTTGTGGAACCAAAATCAGAAACATTTAAAACCTTGTGAAGTAACCATTGGGAAGTAGAGGAGTGCTAAACTCTCTATCCTAGTGCTAACCACCACCTTAGCACTAGATCAACCATCTACAATCAACAGAACTGCTACAATCATCAAGAACATCTATATGGCATGAATTCATCTCATAAGCTATGGATTAGAACTGAAATCAACAAACATCTACAATTCTTCCTCCAAAGTTAGTTATGATCAATGTATGATCATAACAAACTTCAAACAGCAACACAAGTCTTAATGGAAAGCAGGTATGAACAGTAATGAAGAAGATAGAATTTGGCGGGAAATGAAGAATTTGAAATTTATTAATGGAATTCAGTTACAAAGTTGTTAAAAAGATGCTAACTAACTAACTAACTCAAGAGTGTGTCAAACTCCTAAGTAGTTTAGCTAAGAAAGGAAAAGTTGAGAGAAAAATGTAAATGTGTGTGTTTTTCACACTTACTACTACTTAGTACAAATGAAGACCTAAGCTGCTATATATAGGTTTAAGAGGGAAGTTTGTTGGGGATGGTGACGTGTTGAGACCAATCCCATGTCTCCACGTGGCATAATTATGCTAAGTCCATTTGCAGGTATGAACATGAATTGGGGTTTTCTGCTTGAGTTGATTTCTTGTTAATTGATGATGACCATTGTGTTCGTCTCTAAACAATAAGCACTTTTGATGTTTTCAACTCTTCATGAAATCCATTGTAGCTCAAAAACGTTCCTGGGAAATTTTGCTCGTCTTGAAAGTGACACGTGTCATGCTCTGAATGGTTGAAAACAAGTCACACGGATCACACTGTTGGGATTTTGTTAATTAATGTGGCGGCTGAGTGGGAAATTAATGCACATTAGTTGGCAATCCGTGTTTAATATTTGCTGCCTTCTCATTGGTTGGAATTGTTTCACATGGATTGAACTTGTGTTAATTTCCAATATTGGCAGATTTAGCCCCTAGACTTTGGCAGATTGCACTTTAAGGCTTGTAACTTCATTTCTTTGGCACCTTAAGTCCTTCCAACTTCATTCTTGAGCAGAATTGGTCCTTTGACTGAGTTGACTTGATAGTTGACCAAATTTGACTATGATCTTGAGCAGAATTGGTCCTTCATCTTTGGCAGTTTGTCAAGATAGGTCCTTGTACTTCAAAGTCTTGTCACTTTTGATCCTTCTTTGTCTTTTTCATCAATTTAGGCTTGATTATTCCTTGTTTGCTTGACAATGTATCCTTTTACATACACAAGTGTACACAAACACAAACATACCACATAACACTGTTTTCGCAAGATAAATTGGTATTTTGCTTCATGTTTTAGGGTTATTTGTTGATAAATTGATATGAGTTTTAGCTTATATCAAATCCCATACACTTGAATATTGTCATGTCCTCATGCAATTATATATTTTAAAGCACAAATTTACATTCTCCTCATAATTAACCCACCTTGGCCATATGGAATGCATCTACACTACTCTAAACTACATGATGCATGATTTTGACTTTTAACAATGCAAAGAACAAAATACAATTCTATCTATATCTTTTTGATTTTTCTTGAAATGGTTTTGATGGAAATAACTCATAAAGAATTCAATGACTTAGATTAGGGCTTGGGTACCATGGACATTTATCACCCTCAAGTTTCACTTTCCCCATACCAAGCTTAAAAATGGGATCATTACATTCACAAGTAAAAAGTGCATCAACTTATTCATGACAATTAAATGTGGAACCGGTTATTATTTGAGCAAATTGCTTGTGGTCAAATTTGTCATTATTCAAGTGTGAAATATTAGAAGTGTAAAATCCAAAAATAAGGAAGCACGGTTTTAATTCTAAGTAATCCTCTCATCCATTACTTGAAAAACCGCTCACAATTAATACAAGTCCGTTTCAAGAGTAATAAGTCATTCGCCTTATGTGTAAAATCCTCATGTTATGCTTTAATAAGTAGCTACACACTCGCTAAGGAAAGAAAAATAAAACTCACGCAATAATTTACATCCGCCATCTTTTTGAGACTTTGGATCTTCAACCCCGCAACCCGTCAAGGTAATATTGGATTGGAGCAATCTATTAAATCCCCGTAACCCGTCAAGGTAATATTGGAACTCAATAGTCACTATAATTAACACCACACTGCCCCTCTTGGGAGTCATGTATTTATATATATTTTTTTTCTTTTTTTTTTCTAGCCACTCATTTTTTTATAAGCCGCTCTTATTTTTCTTTATTCCTCACAAAGAAAGTTCAAAAGAATAAAAGGAAAAACACCCGCTAAATATTGAGCATGACATAAGTCTAGTACACATAAAACGTTCTAACTTAGAATCTTAAGACGTACTTGTATCAACCATAAATGATTAGACAAAAATGCATAAGAGATTACAAACCAATTAAAACCGTTCTTGATTATTTATTAACATTTATATACATGCGAAGAAAATAGAGGTAAAGAAGAGAAGGGTTTAGCCACAAGTAATTATCATGAAGTTTATCTAGTTCTTTTATACTTGCTTCAACTCTATCATTTACCATTCTCCAATTTAAAATCTCAAAGAATGAGATTGGTGGATGCTTAGCCTAATAGACCAATGAAAGACTACATGGTTAAGGATACTAGCTAGAGAATGCTAAAATAAGCAAACTCGGGTTGAGTCAAAATATCCATGGCGGGCCTAATATGTCAAAGAAGTCTAAACTTGTTAAAACCATGTTTTATTATATATTTTTTTCTTTTTATATATTTTTGATGAAAAATAAAAGAAGAAATATATACAATGCAAATGTATTATGCAAAATGATTGATGCAAAAATTATGAATGCATATTTTTGGTGGCCAAAGTAGATCAAAAATTTTAAAAAATGTTGAAAAATCAAATTTTCCATGTTATCATGAAAGACAATGACAAGTTCTAGGTAAGGTCACTTCGATAGAAGACCCCCTACACTTAAGCTAAACATTGTCCTCAATGTTTAAGAGCATGGGAGTATAAAAACTTCCCCTACACTTATGACAATGAATAGACTTTGCTTAACCCAAGTTAAGGAAAGGACAACTATTAGTGAAATCATGTTTAAGCACAAGGTGTCAATGAAAAATCACTATAGTAACGAAGTGAACCGGATACAAGGGCCTCCTCCATAAGCTCCAAAGCATGAGATGAGTGAGCAACCCTACAAACAATCATGAAAATACGAAAGAAGGTCTCCCCTACACTTATCTCCAAGTCTATACCTTTATTTCTAACCTACAACACTCTAAACCTAGTTATACGATGCTTGAGTTAATGAGTCTCTAGCTCGACTCGTCCCACACTTAAAAGTGTCTAAAACCTATCATGGAGAAGAAAAGTTTTGCCCCTTTTTAAGAAAAATCTCCATGATGATGTAAAACAAGTGTTCATTTATCAAAACTCCATAAGTATCCCCCAGGATCAAATACATAATTACCCTCCCACTTATAACACAATTCAACAACTAGCTTCCCAAGCAATGGTGAAAAGAATGAGGTGTAGTTCTCCAAAATGGTTTCCCATATGTTCTTCCCAAAGTAATAGTGTAAAGCTCTCAAATCTTTCACAAGGTTTCCTTTTGTTGCATCAGACGGATACTGAGATGGTTTAGCAAGATCTATGCCAGGATCAAAAATACGTTCCTTGATGGGAAAACAACAAGTGTTGGTTGCCTTAGAAGATTCTCCTTTGTAGTTCACATGGTGAGAGAAAGGTTGTGAAGGTATGGGTGACAACAAGCTCTTGGAAGGAACCATCATGACTTGTTTTGCTTTATCACTTTGAAAGGTTGAGATGGGCAAGGAAAAAGGTGAAAAATCTTCATTCAATAAGGATTCTAAATAGAGTATGTCCCCCTCCTCATCAAGGTAACCAAGAGTATACTCAAAAGATATATCCACCTCTAAAAACTCATCACTCTCATCCATTATAGAATCCTCTTCATCACCATAAACATCATAGATAGGTCTATCAAAGATTGGTGATCCCTCAAAACCAAAGGAAGTATGATCATCAACAAATGGAGAGTCACAAGTAGAAAGCTCATCATCACTATAGTCATCATATGTTGGTGAATCACAAAGAAAAAAATTCTCCATCACTAAAGTCCTCATGAAGATGATTATCATTGTGGAAAAGTGGGGTGTCATATGGGATTTCACTAAAGTTTAGCTCTTGAGGTTCATGAAAATCCAAGGAGGAAGTAATGGAAGCAATGGTCTCAATATGAGGTAAATCATAATCGCCACTTGAGCAAGCTTCATAAAAGTACTCATCACAAACGTCATCAAGAAGATCATTTTGTGTTTCTTCCTCATGCACAACATCAATATGTTTTACCGCTTCGGGCTCATTAGACTTTTTAGACAACTTCCCCATGTTAAACACAACTCTCTCATCTCCTACCCGCATTGTAAGTTCTCCTTCCGCCACATCGATTAAAGTACGATCCGTCCTCAAAAATGGCCTACCAACAATCAAAGGCACTCTAGGATCCATATCATAATCAACCACCACAAAATCCGCGGGAAATGTAAATCTATCAACCCCAACAAAAACATCCTCCGCAATTCCCACCGGATAAGCTATAGTACGGTTGGCCAACTCAAGAGTCATCTTAGTAGGAGTGAGCTCGGGAAGTGAAAGTCTCTTCCAAACCGATAATGGCATAAGATTTATGCTTTCTCCTAAATCCGCTAAAGCCATACAATTTTCCACCCCCGGGAAATTGCAAGGAATCAAAAACCTCCCCGGATCTCCAAGCTTAGTAGGCAACTTCTTAAGCAAAACCGCGGAGCAATTTTCATTCAATGAAGCATTAGGCAAATCCACCAATCTTTCCTTGTTAGAAAGCAAGTCCTTAATCATCTTAGAAAACTTAGGCATATTGGCTAAGGCTTCCGCAAAGGAGATATTGATTTTAAGTTTCTTGAACATCCTCAAAAAGTTAGAAACTTGGATATCATCCTTGTTCTTAAGCTTTTCTTTTCTCAATCTTGAGGGATAAGGAAGACTTGGTTTTGGTTGTGGTTGAGTGGTTGATGAAGTACTTTCCTTATTGAGTGCTTCATGAGTAGGCTTTGAAATTGGAGAAATGGGAGCATTTTGAGGTGGTGAAGTAGAGGTAGAGGGCTTGTCACAAGTAGGAGCACAAGTGGGTTGAACAATTGTGGGTTTAGGAGGTGAAGGATCCTTTGTTGTTGTTCCACTCCTTGTTGTAATAGCATTGACATTTGCCATTGGATTAGTTTGTGTGTTGGAAGGTAAAGCCCCTTGTGGGCTTTGATTAAACATAATTTGGTTTTGAAGAAGAGCAAATTTCTTGTTATTTTCCTCTTGACTATCTTTCAATTGTTTCTCAAAAGAAGTAAACTTTTGAAGCATCAAATCCATGGGGTTAGGTTGCACATTTCCTTTATAAAAACTTTGTTGTGGGAAAGATTGAGGTGGTGGATTAAACCCTTGGTTTGGTGGATAGAAGTTATTTCCTTGAGGTTGAAATTGATTGGGTGCCTTGTAGTTATTTCCTTGGTAAGGTGGTCTTGGCCCTTGATTCCTTGGTAAAATTTGAGGAGGATTTTGTTGAATTTGGGTGGGTGGTTGGGGTGGGAATCCCGGTGGAGTAAGGTAGTTTTGGGACTTGTAAGAAAGGTTATTTGGATTGATATTTGGCTTGAAGTGTTCACGATGTTCCTCTTGGTAAGCATAACATTCCCCTTGATACACTTGCACCTTATCACATTGTTCATAAGAATGGGGACCTCTACAAGTTACACAAGAAAGGGTAATGGCATTCACATCATTTGAAGAATTGTTCAATGAAATGTTCTTAAAAGCTTGAAGTATTTCTTGTTGTACTTTCAAATTCCTCTCACTATCTCTATCCATCCATTGAATGATCTCTTGTTGAAACTTGAGGAGTTGGTTGTCACAAGGGGTTTGAGAATTGTTTTGGATAACATGAACCCTTTCTTCAAATTGATTGTTTGTTTGAACCATTGCTTTAGTCTCAATGATGTCCAAAGCCTCTTGCACGGATTTAAGAAGAATATTTCCTCCCGCGGAAGCATTGAGTGAATCTTGGTGGTGAGGTTTAAGGCCATTATAGAAGGTATTGATTTGGTGAACATCATCCAATCCATGGTTAGGGCATCGCCTCAATAACTCACTATACTCTTCCCAAGCATCACTAAAGGATTGACTAGGTTTTTGTTGAAAGCCTATAATTAAGGTCCTCAAGGCCATGGTCTTATGTGGAGGAAAGAACTTGTTCAAAAACTTAGTGGTGAAACCATCCCATGTGGTGATACTATCGGGTGGTTGGGTGTCTAACCAATGCTTAGCGGGTCCCTCTAGTGAAAATGACACTAACATCAACTTAATAACCTCATGTGGAACTCCATTGTGCTTAATGGTATTGCAAAGAGAAAGGAATCTCTTAAGGTGATCATGAGGATCCTCATTCTTGTTACCATAGAAAGGTGATTGTGAAACCATAGTAATCATAGATGTGTGTAGCTCAAATGTATTTGCGGGAAAGTCGGGAATCTTAATAGCACTAGCATATCCATGAACATTGGTTTGCATACGTTCCATCAAAGAGCGATTATCAATAGCCATGGATTCTTGTGGTGGAGGAGTCAAAGCACGATTCTCGTGATCGGCTTGATGGACGGTGGTGGTCTTACTCTCTCTGTTTTTCTTCCTTTTCGGAGGAAGAGGTTGTACACCAATCGGTATTTGTGCACGCCCGCGAGTGAGCATGCAACTCAATACGAGGAATGAGAGAGAAGCTCTCGTGTGACTTTGAAGAGAAAAGGATTATCCTCTTCGAGTTTCAATATTAAATATCCACAAGAAAATAACAATATACGTATGTACTACTTGGGTGCAAGACCCCCAATGAAGCCTTCCTTCTTAGAATACTTACAAGTGAACGGGGGGTTAGGTGGCGCGAAGCACTTAAGTACCTATTGACCCTTAGATGGCATTTTATAGCACATCTCCTTTCTATTCAATTAAATGTTCGTATTCTTCGAATTGTTGCTTATTGAGAGTATTTATCTATTCTTGCTTTATTTTGTTTGATCGATACACGTGTCAAGGACCGGAACGCCCCTCAACACGGTGTATTGCCTTGGCAATACTTATGGAGAATATGTAGATCGGTTGTTCTTATACGTATACGTATCTACTTATAATGATATATGGAAAATATTTATGTATTTAATAGTTTTTAAGAGAAAATACTATATGTACATAAAAACCGAGAGAATCCAATAATATATATTTTTTGGTGCAATCTCTTAGGAAAAAGATTGCTTTTTGGATTTTTTAATTTTTTTTTTGATCAATTCTTTAGGAAAAGAATTGCTTTGTTAATTTTTTAGTTTTTATATATTTTTATATTTTTGATTGTTTTATTTGTTTTTGATTTATGATACGTAAAAATAACGTTCACAAGGTGAACGGATCCCAAAAGCCAATGAAAACCGTCAATCGATAGTCTCTCGTAAAGTCAAAGAACCGGCAGCGGCGCCATTTGTTATTGTGTATAATGCAGTTCCTTTTTCTCAGTTCTTGCTAATTGAAAGTCCAATCAATATCGGGTTTTTAACTGTTTTTGGTTGTTAATCTTTTTTGGATATTCTATTTGCTAATTCAACAAAGCCTTGCAAAATTGAAAAAATATTACCTACTTATATGTAAAACATAGTGCAAATACCAAGTTTTTATTCAAGTAAGATTCAAAATGTAAATTTTAGAACTAAAAGGACTGAAAATGTAAATTCTATGAAATATAAATGCTTAAAATGTAAATTCTAACAAGTATAGGGACTGAAAATGCAAATCAGCAAACTATAAGGATCAAAAATGTAAAGTATGTAACAAACTAACCAATTAGTAACAAATTTCCAAACTACTAACTGAAATTTAACAAATTCAAAACTATAAGGACTGATATGTGAAAACCCTAAAAAAGTGTGAGTTTAGCCAGGATTAAAAACCTTTTAATACAACAAGGACCAAAATGCAATTTTGAAAACCTTTTAAGCAAAAACGGGTTTACTAGACAAATAAGCTCGTTTGAGCTTATTACTGGACAAAAATGATTCAAACCAATTGCAAAACACTTCAAATTCAAAATAAGCTAGGTCTCTAAAAGGAATCTTACTGAAAATGTCAAATAAGCAAATAAGCACTTCACAATAAGGTCAAAATAAGCTCTAGGTCAATCTTGACATGCACAACTTGATTTTTGTGTCTAAACTGATTAAAAAGCTCAAATGATGAACGGGAAATCAAGTCATAACAAATTTCATCAAGTAATAAGCCAGGAATTTGAATTAAGCTGAAATTGGCTTATCGTTGACCAGGCGTTGACCAGAATTTTTTGACAAAAAGCTGTAACTCTCAAAAATCATTCAATATCATCTAGTAAGTGGATTTGTGAAAGAAAATTGCAAAGTTAATGAATGAAATCAAAAGATCTAGAAATCCAGTTTCCATTTACAGAAACATTGCTTATCTCACATGCTCAGATTTTTGCTTATTACTCCTAGCTTAATGGAAACTGTATCAAGTGCTTATAAACTATGAAACTTTATGATATGACCTACAAATCAGAACAGGTTTGGTGAAATTTCATCAAGAAATCAGTTAATGGCAAGCAAATGAAAATGACAACTTTTTAAAGGCAAAACTGAATAAAAATTAACCCAAACTTTTTCTTGCCAATTGCCTTTCTGACTTACTACTTGACTTGAAAATTACTCAAAACACTTTGTAATCACCTAATGACTGAAAATGAACATTATCTTGCCAAAAACCAATTCTTGAAAACTTATCAACAGCTAATTCCAAACACTCCTTTATCTGAACTAAATGAAAATTTTCAAAGACTTTGCAAGTTCTAATTCAAGCTAAGTAAAAAGCAATAGTAAACCAAACTCAATGCTCAAAATGAAATGTAAAGGAACCACTTGCAAGCAATGAACAATACTAGACCTCAAATAGAGAAACAAGACTAAAGTTGACTGAATTAAGCTATAACTAGAACACAATCCAAAGTAATGAGCAGTTAATCAAGACTTAAGCTACAAACAAGCACACAATCAATCAACAACCAAGATAAACAGATTTGATCATACAATCATCAAGATTTACACTAGAAAAATAGCATGCAGTTGACAATTTTAGTGGAACCAAAATCAGAAACATTTAAAACCTTGTGAAGTAACCATTGGGAAGTAGAGGAGTGCTGAACTCTCTATCCTAGTGCTAACCACCACCTTAGCACTAGATCAACCATCTACAATCAACAGAACTGCTACAATCATCAAGAACATCTCCATGGCATTAATTCATCTCATAAGCTATGGATTAGAACTGAAATCAACAAACAGCTACAATTCTTCCTCCAAAGTTAGTTATGATCAATGTATGATCATAACAAACTTCAAACAGCAACACAATTCTCAATGGAAAGCAGGTATGAATAGTAATGAAGAAGATAGAATTTGGCGGGAAATGAAGAATTTGAAATTTATTAATAGAATTCAGTTACAAAGTTGTTAAAAAGATGCTAACTAACTAACTAACTCAAGAGTGTGTCAAACTCTTGAGTAGTTTAGCTAAGAAAGGAAAAGTTGAGAGAAAAATGTAAATGTGTGTGTTTTTCACACTTACTACTACTTAGTACAAATGAAGACCTAAGCTGCTATATATAGGCTGAAGAGGGAAGTTTGTTGGGGATGGTGACGTGTTGAGACCAATCCCATGTCTCCACGTGGCATAATTCTGCTAAGTCCATTTACAGGTATGAACATGAATTGGGGTTTTCTGCTTGAGTTGATTTCTTGTTAATTGATGATGACCATTGTGTTCGTCTCTTAAAAATAAGCACTTTTGATGTTTACAACTCTTCATGAAATCCATTGTAGCTCAAAAACGTTCCTGGGAAATTTTGCTCGTCTTGAAAGTGACACGTGTCATGCTCTGAATGGTTGAAAACAAGTCACACGGATCACACTGTTGGGATTTTGTTAATTAATGTGGCGGCTGAGTGGGAAATTAATGCACATTAGTTGGCAATCCGTGTTTAATATTTGCTGCCTTCTCATTGGTTGGAATTGATTCACATGGATTGAACTTGTGTTAATTTCTAATATTGGCAGATTTAGCCCCTAGACTTTGGCAGATTGCACTTTAAGGCTTGTAACTTCATTTCTTTGGCACTTTAAGTCCTTCCAACTTCATTCTTGAGCAGAATCGGTCCTTTGACTGAGTTGACTGGATAGTTGACCAAATTTGACTATGATCTTGACTTTGTACAATATTTTCACTTTAGTCCTTCATCTTTGGCAGTTTGTCAAGATAGGTCCTTGTACTTCAAAGTCTTGTCACTTTTGATCCTTCTTTGTCTTTTTCATCAATTTAGGCTTGATTATTCCTTGTTTGCTTGAAAATGTATCCTTTTACCTACACAAGTGTACACAAACACAAACATACCACATAACACTGTTTTCGCAAGATAAATTGGTATTTTGCTTCATGTTTTAGGGTTATTTGTTGATAAATTGATATGAGTTTTAGCTCATATCAATAGCCCTGAGCAACTAAACGTGCCTTGTTTCTGACCACAATCCCTCTTTCATCCTTTTTATTCCTTAGAACCCAACGTGTTCCAATAGGTCTGACACACCTTGGACAATCCACTAGCTCCCACACATCTTGAATTACAAACTAGTGAAGCTCATCCTGCATTGCTTCAACCCAGCTTGATTCTTTAAGAGCATCAAAAATCTTCTTGGGTTCCTTTTGTGACAAAAAACAGGCAAACAAACATGCTTGCACAAGAGGGGTATCTTCCTTCTTGTGAATATTGGCAATGAAACCACCTTGAGTCTTATGAGTTCTCCTTGTTTGAACAGGAGTTTGAATATCAACAAATATCTGGGAAGGAGGATGATCTTCGGCCACCTTTGTAAGTGTTCCTCCCCCAAATAGTGAATTATCTTGTATAATGGATTCCATATTGCCAATATCATCTTCATTGCCACTCTCATCCTCACTTGAATTGACCTCTTGATTGAGTATGAGATCTTCAACATGTTCAAATGTATTTCTGTTAGAGGAAGAGAATAAATTTCCAAACAGATTGTCAGCATCTGAAGTCAACATGTCAGCGTTTGAATTCAACGTGTCAGCGTCTGAATTGGCTTTGTCAGTGGATGAAGATTCATGCATGGTTTCATCAACTGGTTTTTCTTGTGGCCCTTCTTCCTCCTTTCTAGCAGCAGCAGATGCTTGCATAAACCTATAAGTCCATATAGGAATGGTAACATAATCAAGTATGAGGGTTGGCTCAACTGCATGTGATCCTTCTTCTTTAGCAACCTGTGTACCTGAAATCTCAACAATAAGTTCTTCCAAGACATTTGAATCCTTTTTCAGAATGTCTGGATTAGTAACAGGCATATAATTCAAGGTCCTAGATAATGGTTCCAAATCAAATAACCAATCTGGTCCATTCTCAGGATCACTAGGCTTACTTTCTAAAAACTTAACATGCACCTTTTCGAGGATGCGTTTTTCCTTCTTGTTGTAAACCCTGTACCCTCTGCTATTCATAGAATAACCCACAAAATATCCTTCATCACCTTTTGCATTAAAGTTTCCTAAGGCATCACTAGTATCTAATATCACTACATGACATCCAAAGGGTTTAAGAAAGTCTATATTAGGCTCATATGGTGTCTTATTGTAGATTTTGTTGACCAAGGATCTATTGTGTTCACAACCTCAGCCCAAAAAGCAATGGGAAACTTAGCATCTGCTAACATGGTCCTAGCTGCTTCTATTAGTGTTCTATTCTTTCTTTCAGCTACACCATTCTGCTGTGGAGTTTTAGCTATGCTAAACTCCCTAGAAATCCCTTTATCAGCACAAAAGGTATCTAATAGTGTATTTCTAAACTCACCACTATTATCACTTCTAAGAATTTTAACCTCATTACCCGTTTTCTTCTTGTTAGCCTCAAATTATTGAGTCAAACAAGAATGTTCGGTCATAGGTTTATATTGTAACATTTATTAGAACGATGTAATAGTTAGTTAAAATAGTCGTGACTTTACGAGCTTGATGTCTAGCTTAAAAGGCCTCTTTCAAGGTACTAAGCATTTTATTCAAGCCTGACCCAATCAAACATATAACCCATTAAGCCACATGTAGGCTAGGCTATAAATACCCTTCCTAGCATGTTAGGAAGGGTGTTGGTTGTTTCATTTCTAAAATCTAATCTTCCAAAAGTTTCACACACTTCTCTCTACTTTCTCTCACTACTTTCTCTCTCTAGAATTCATCTACTTCATCTATTTTCTTTCTTATTCCTTGCTTAATCGTCACAAATTAGGGACAACAATTGGTATCAATCGCCATGGGGTAGTTTTGTGATTGATTGTTGTTATATCATTTGATTCGTATGATTTAATCCCTACATCATCTCGAATTCAAATATTTTTGTGTTTTTCGTGCTCTACATCTTGATTTACATCTCCTACATAGTTGTGGTAGGGATTTGGTTGCTTTCGGTTGGTTAAAATCACGGATTTCTTGTCAAAAATCTCTTTTTTTTACCAAAAGTTTCGGAACTGCACAAGTATTCCGATAGAACCCCATCGGAAAAGGGTTTCATATTCCGACAGTTATTCCGACGAAATTCAATCGGAAAAGGGTTTTAACATTCCGACGGTTATTCCGATCGTGTATTCCGACAGCATTCCGACGGTTATTCCGACAGATTATTCCGACAGATTATCTTCCGATAGTACAATCCGACAGCATTTCGATAGAACATTCCGATAGTATATTCTGATGCACATTCCGATAGTGTATTCCGATGGACATTCCGATGGATATTTTGTTCGAATAATTTTTAGACTTAGCAACTATCTAGACTAGTCCTGGAACATAGTTTACATGAATAATTTTTTGGCGGGAAAACCCATGTAAAATTTATTTTTTCCTAAACCATTTTTAGGCCATTTAAGCTTCAATTTCAAATTTTGGCGAAGCGAAAAAATTTTCGACCCAAAATTCAAATTTTCGGACAAAAATTCAAAGTTTTAGGCCAAATTTCAAATTTTTTAGGTTTTATTTTTTGTTAAAATTTTCGTTTTTCAAAATTTTTCCCTACTAGTTATTGGCTATTTCTAACTTGAATTCAAAATTTGGTAATTCAATATTTTTCGGTTTACCGTTTTTGTCGGACTGAGGAATTTATTGTCGGACTGAGAAAAATTGGAATTTTAGGAATTTCAACAACAACACAATCACACCATATCTACTTAAGATCCAAAGTCACTTCATCAACTGAGACACCATCATCATGGAAAAGAGAAATGAGTGTTCAGTTGTAACAACTCTTGAGATGGAACAATTACAACAACGGACACGCTTCTTGAGAGATAAATGCATGGAAAGTTTGAGAATACTTAAATCATCTTTTGAGAGCCTTTCAAAAGTTCTGCTAGACTTAGGTGAATCCACTGGCACGTTCATAAGAGCTTTCACACAAGCCATGGAGAAACTTGCGGCACAACTCACCAAAGAACGACTTTTTGGGAGCTAATGCAAGATCACCTTCACTGAACTCAAGACGACATTTGAAAAGAATTTTGATTCATAATTTCTCATGTCTTCGAGTACACAGGGATGCTTCATGAGACATCATAAAACTGCTCAAACATTCAAAGACCTGATCCCGAGTAACATCAAATCCATTGAAACCTATGTCCATAGAATAATAATTCACGAACAAGAGATAAATAAAAGGTTCAAGGCAAATTGTGGTTCAGTATCGGGTCATGTGAATGAAAGTTGCACATCACGGAACACAAAACATGGTACACAGGATGATCATACCATACATGGGAAAGAAAGCAGCAGCACTGGCACACAAAGCATCAGTTCTGAGAATGTCATCAACAATACACCTTCCTATGATAATGGCCCTGTCTTCAACTCTGACCCATTGGAAGAGGTACACAATGATGAATATAATGTGTTTGCAAATGATAATACGCATGAGCATCGTGATCAAACTCAAACCCTTATTGACACATGTATGACGGAAAAGGTTGATAGCAATACCATACCTGATCCCTCAGACACATGCAATAATGAGTTTGACGATGATCAACATGCAAATGAGTATGATGATGAGGAGCGTATTGCGCTTCCTAAATTAATTACTACTTTACAAAAAGATGTCAAAGAAACTAGACAAAGTCAAAAGCAATTAAAGAAGGCAAACGCTACGCTTACTCAAAATTTTGAAGAATGCAAAGCTGCTCTAATTAAATCTAGTGAGACCATTGATAGCTATAGAGCTCAGCTTCTTTTAAAAGACCAATGAGATTGAAGGGTACAAAGGGTGTTTAATTAATGTCAAAAAGGATGATTTTCAACAGAAATATAATGAAACTCTTAAGCTTCTAGAACAAGAGAAACGTAATCACAACACCTCTTTAAGTATTGAACGTCACAAAACATATCTTGCTACCACTAAAGTGAATGAGCTAACTCAGTTAAATGTTTTTCTTCAAGAGGATAAAACTAAACTTGTTAATGAAAAGAAAGCTGTGGTTGAAAAGATGGAAAAGGATTTCAAAACTAAACAAGCGAATGACATCGACAAAATGGTTGAACTTGAAACTAAACTTGATTTTTACAACAAAATTGTTTACAAAACTAATCAATCTATTCAAACCATGAGAATGTTAGCACCTCGTTCGTTTTTCAAGGATAGACCTAGTTTTGCAAATCCTAAGTACCTTGAGCAAGCCCAATCTGCGAATCAACACTTATATCTTGATGAGTCCCAATGGACCGATCTTGATTGCCTTGTTGTTAGGCCCGATAGTGAAGAGACAAACGATTTGGAAGAAGAGAGTAGACCAAAAATTAATAAAGAATTTGTTAAACCGTATAATTATGCTTATGAAAACACTCTTTATGGTCTTTTCAAACCGCAAACACAGAAAACTTGTGAGAAAATATTTTTCTAATGTGAACAAATAAGAATTAAATGGAGACAAGCTTTTGCCACTAAGAAAACTAATGTTTCAAAATTTATTGAATACTTGCCATTTAAAGCTTCTGTAAGCAAGAGTAAGCAAGCACTTAGTATTCTCAAGAGTAACATTGAAAATTTCAAAAAGGTTGTTGATGATGACTGGAAAAAACGTGAACTTTCGAAAGGAGACAAAGAAATTCCTCACGATATAATTGTGCTTGTGAAAAGTATTTTGATTCCACTTGCGGAAAGAACGCAAAAACATATTTTGGAATTTGAAACATTAATTAAGCAAGAAATGTTTGATGACTTGAAATATGTGGAATCTCTTGAACAAGAAGTGAAGGACCATCAACCTGAAAGAGACGAGTTTTCTACAGCATATGATCTACTCTTCCATGAATGTCTCTCCAAAGATATTTTGTGTGTTGCTCTCACATCTTGTGCAGATATAGACGAATATTCTGACGTGGCATGCAAATATCTTGATTAAGTCAAAGAGTGTGAATGTCTTGAAACAGAGCTTTCGAAACACATAGATAATGTTGATCAAAAGTCTTTTGCGTTGATTTAACACCAATGTGAATTCCTTCAAAAACACTGTCATACTCTAGAACTTGCTTTGCAAGACAAAGTCGGAAAAGTTCCAAATGATAACAACTTACAAGTAAAACTTTCCGCCTTGTGTCGAGAAATGAACGAAAAGAGTATGGAAATTACAGACTTGAAATCTCGGTTACAAGAAAAGGACATATCGATAGAAGAGTTGAAGAAACTCGTTGCCAAAATGGGTGGAAAAACTATGGAACCTAAAGTTGTGAAACCTGTTGTTTGACAACCCAATGCCTACAAGAATCAAAAGCCATCTCTTTTAGGAAAACCGACTCCGTTCTCTAATTCTTCTCATGTAATATCTAGGTTACCTCCTAAGACTGATGTGCAACCAAGTGTTATAAAACCATCCATATCACCCTATGTTCCTCCATTTAAAAAGCACACTTTTGCTAAACCCAACAATGTGAATGCACCTAGCACTTATAGGTCTCCTCCAAAACGTGTGACTTTCGCGTCCACAAAGGAATCTGTCGGTTCAAATGACTTCGTTCATACCAACAACCTAAAAGATGCTAAACAAAAAGGGAAGATTCAGAAAGACAAACCCGTGTATTCAAAACCGAGTTCACCAAATCCCGCTAGAGTTCAACAAACTCCTAATGGTAGTCAACCGAAACCTAGGATCCCTTACCAGCAATCTAGGAATTGGAAACCATCCATGAATAGTCATGTTTCGAACATTACGCCTGAATGATTTGGAAAACCCAGGAATATAAGGACTTTCGTGAATCCCAAATTCCCAGTATGCCCCACTTGCAAAAAGGGCATTCACAATGGAAATCATGACCATTGCATTTTGCAATACCTCTATGAGGTTAAATCTCGTTCCTTTTAACGGAGATCGAATACAGAATCCAATAAGACAACAAGGAGATACAAACCCGTCGCAAATAAAAGCAACCACACCAAATCTGAAACGTGGATTCAAAAAGGATATAGTTTCTCTCCAAAGAAGTCTTCCGCTGTGCAAGAGAAAACTACTCCTAAATCTAGTCTTCAGTGGAAACCAACGGGTCGGATCTTCACGGAAGTTGGTCTTAAGTAGATTTTTATAGAGAAGAGTGTTGAAACCTGCTCTAGCACTAATACGGGTGTTCTGAATATAGACAATGTATTTGTTACTCCTAACACTAGTATTTCTGCAAACTCTTCTTCTGTCATTGCAGGTACAACAACGGATTCTGAACCCACTTCTCCTTCTTCAAAGGGTTCCAATTCTGTACATTCGATATCACCTTCTGCTGTACAAAAGTCTATTTTGGATTATTTTCGAAAAAACTTGAGAAAAATACAAAAATAAAATAAAACGTAAATATCCATAGAAAAACCAAATAAAAAAATGGAAAAACCTTTCAAAATACCAAAAATATTCTTCTCGACATGTCTTTCAGTATCGATAATATGGACGTACCTAGAAATGTCGCTCAATAACGACACGGGTGTGTACATAAAGCTCGAATGAAAGTTGTAAATATTTTTTAAAACATGTCATTTCAATGATTTACAATTACTTCAGATTGTGACTCGTGCTTCAAATAAAGGAAAGTTGATCATGGTTGATAACTTATCCTCAATAACGAGAAAATTAAAATTCTCGGTCATGAGCTTTCATTAAAAACATTCCAAGTGTTTACACTCATGTATGCGACTTATAGTTAAATGTCAGACTGTAACTCGAACTTCAAATAAAGTAAAGTGTATCTTTAAAGATAACTTATCCTAACAAACATGTAGAGAAATCTATCACGGGTTGAGCTTGTCACAAAACATTTAACGTTTTGAGCTCAACACAATGGCTTGTAATCACTTTCTGTTAATCCCATATCAATTCATAACACAAGATTTAGAAGAGATATTTAGAGAGAGAAAGAGAAGAAAGTAGAGAGTGAAACAAGAGAGATTTTGGAAGGTTAATGTTTACTAGGGAGGGAAAGTAAATGTAACCAACACCCTCTTCCATACATGGAAGAGGGTATATATACCCACGAACCGATGGGCTTTCCATGGGCCGTGGGTTTGTTTCCATGGGCCTGGCTTGGCTTACACTTGGGCTTACGCCCCTAACTTAGACAATATTAGTTTAAAGTCCAAGCTCGGTTAACCCGACTAACCTATTACAATACAAGACCTTTAACGACTAAGATGACCTATTACATTCTTGTTCGACTATATAAAATATAGGGCTAACAATCTCCCCCAATGTATCGGTCATCTTAAAAAGCTTAAAAAGCATAAGATGATTGAGAGAATACATTCTTGTAGAGGAGATCTTCCTGCTTTGGTCTTCTATCTTGGTCTTGATCTTGTTTGTAACGGCTTTGTTCCTTCATGCTTTTGTGATCTTTATCTTGAGCCTTTGTCGTTTGACTTTAAGTGCTTGAGATCTTCAATCTATTCTTGATTGTGTTCATCTTGAGCTCTTGTGACAAGATGAGCTACTACATTCTTACATTCTTACATTCTTAAGTATCTTGATTATCGCCATCTTGTGCTCTTGTGACTTCTGAACCGACATCGATTACACAACTACGCCACCTTCTTAATATGCAGCAACATATATAGACACGGATAAAATGGCTTTGAACATTTCATCCTAACTCGGTAGCGTTTTACCTCCGGTCGGTGAAGACCGTTTAGACGGTATTAGATACCGTACCTGTGATCGGGTAGATTCGATTAAGAATCTCCGTGACAGGGTTTCCCAACGATAGTAGCCAGTTCTCTTTACTCGACCGTCTCAAAGCAAACTGCGAACGTAAAGAGTGAATCATAAAGATAAATTATCCGTCTGATTAAAGTCGTCAATTCAAAATTCCTGGAACAAGTTTGATTCAATAAGAATCGCACCATTGTTGCTCTCCAGTTTGTCACAAGCTTGATTCATAGAGAATCTAGCGAGTTACCTACCACAGTGCTGTTTGATGTTGACATTGGAAGGATTTTGATTCGTCACTGTGAACACTAATGAGTGTCACTCTGAATGTTCTGGCAAGATCACATGGATTTTGAGAAGAAACCTGTAATTAAGTTGTAATCAATTAAGAATCCAAACTTAGTTGCTTTCCAGTTCTCACAAGTTTGATTCATGTAGAATCGCACAAGTTAGCTACCATGAGCTTGTTTGATGCTGGCTCAAGCAGGATTTCCATCTTCATTGTGAATCGTATCACTCAGATGTTCTGGCAATATCACAAGGATAATGCGTAGGACTCGATTGTGTCCCAATGAGATGATAGATAGATCTCGTTTTGGCTCTAGACTCAATAAGTGAATTTTGGTAATCTGAGGCTGGAGCAGACTGCCACTTTTCAATATTAACTACCTCAGAGTGAGAAAGTCAATAGATACGTGTTGATATCCGTGACAATGAGACAAGGTTCTTTTGAAAGAAACTCGAATGGCTGGGGAAGGGTTGTGCATCGCATCACTGGGTCCATGACACTTATCTTCGATAGATGTGTTAACCCGGTTTCTGCCTAAGTTGCATGGAATATTCAACTCCTTCAATGCTTACCAATACGTCATCACTAGCACCTTGTTGTGATTGTTCCAGTGCCAACTTACGTAATTGGTCCGCATTCAGCTTCATTCAACTTCATCTTTCCTAAGGACAACTATTTCTATCTATGGAATGTCCTTGGGTAGATCCCTCCGGTTCTGGTTGGATCATAGGACTTAGTTTCCTATCCTAAACCACCTTTTGACTCCATCGTTCCGTCGTGGATAGTAGGTTGTTTTAGGTAAAGATCTTAACCATAAAACCATAGAAAACCATTCAAAGTGTTTGATAAAAATCAAAACTTTTAACACTTGAAAGTTTTACATTTTCGAAAAGCTCCCTCTACACACATGCATTGATATACGAAATAGTTTAGCATGTGAAGGAAAGAGTTGCACTTGAGTCTTTAAGATCACATGTTGAGATATATTACATTCTAATCACATTTTCTCCCCTATCTCTAATATAAAAACATAATATTAGAGATACCAATGGATTAAAATATGACAATTTCTAAAATTGATTGGGAGAGAAACATGTGAGTACGCATGAATCATGGAACATTAAGTCGGGTTGCTCCCCCTCAACAATATATGTGTGTCTTGAGACAAAATTTGACAAAATCTTGGAAAAATGAAACCACAAAATATGTTGAGGTACGGAGATGAGATGCCTTTTCGGGTATTGATACAATGATTTGCTATGGGGTTCGGATTTAAGTCTCGGTATCTCCTCGAATTGATCTCGGCTCTAAGTGGAATGATTTGTTCTTGGTTAATGAAAAGGAGTTGGTTTGTTTATCTATTTTAAACTAGTGACAAATAAGTAAGTGTCGAAGAGTAGAATTAAAACTTTAAAAGGTTTAAACTAAAAAGACAAGTTTAAAAGTAAATGCTTGAAAACTTAAAGGGAAGATTAGAAAAATACTTGGACAATGAATAAAACTAACACTTGAAAGCTTTGTATAAACAAGGAATTAAACAAACAATTCAACCCAAATCAGAATATCATTAAAGTTCTTAGATCGGAATATATTCCGATCTTATGATCGGAATGAGGGACTAAAGAGTTGCAATCGGAATATCCAAGGAAGTACTAATCGGAATATGTAAAAACTTGCCAATCGGAATATTGCACAAAGGAGCCAAATCGGAATACGAAAATGAGTGCAATCGGAATATAGGGCAAATGATCCCAGATCGGAATAATCTAAAACAAGCTGATCGGAATATGTTTAAATGGGGCAAATCGGAATCTTGAAAAACTTGTTACAGTCGGAATATTACAAAAAGGCAACAATCGAAATCTGTGAAACCCTTTTCCGATCACACGATCGGAATGAGGGTTGTGTGTCTGCTCGGAATATCAGGTCGGAAAAGGGTTTTGCACTTTCCGAAAATGCTATTGTTCCGAAATTTAAGCTAGGGAATAAGCTATAGAATAAGCCAATCACCAACAAGCTCGAATCCAATATTAAGCTAATCAAATAAGCACCAAAAAAACTTTTCTAACTTTAAATAAGCAAACTTATAATTCAAATAATAAAAAGATAAACTTTTTAAGAAAACTTATAAAAAGTAAATAAGCAAAACTAACAAATAAGCCAATAAGCACAAGGATCTCAAACCTTATTTGTGTAGAAACTTAGGAAACATAAAAAGATTAACTTTTTAAGCACAAAATCATTGATGAACAACACGGATCATACGAGATTTGTACCAAAATCAATCAAAATCAAAGAAAGGAAGAATGAGATTAAAGATTAAAAAGCTAAAAACTTGAACTTGATTAATGAAAATAATACAAATGTTTGATCTTGAAAGAAAAAGATGAAAACTAGTGAGAGAAAGTTAAGAACTTTCTCTCTCTAAAACTAGAGAGAAAAATAAAGAACTACAAACTACCTAAAAAACTAAGTGTTCCAAAATTGTGAAGTGGAATCATATATATAGGCGTGTGATGTGGGCTTTTAATTGGGCTTTGGTTTGGGCTTCTTTTTCTTCTTTCTTCTTTAGTATTCACGCTTCTTTAAATAAACGTTTCCGACTTGGATTTGAGAAGTGTCGGTGAATAATTCCAACTCGTCTTATAATCTTTTGTTTAATAGACTCGAGTTCGTCGACATATATAAATCTTCCATCTTTGGCTCTATTCTTCGATGAATCTTCAAATAGGCACAATGACTTCAAATCTTTTGCATCTCTTGGACAATAGACTTCGTCTTGAGTCTTTTTCCTCAATAAACCCCGTGCAATCCCATGTTTTCTTCAATATTCATCCGGTTGACTTTGAAAACATAATAAACACAAAAACCACGCATAATTCCCAACAAATGATATTAAATACGTGTTTTGGTCTTGTTTTAGCCAGAATTAAGTGGTAAAAGGATGGGTGTTTTCACACCTATCAAATCCCCTACACTTAACCATTGCCATGCCCTCATGCAATGCTTAGTGACAACGCAATTTTACACTCTTCTCATAATCAATCAACCTTGGCCTTATTAACATTCTTCTAAACAAAAATTAAAGTACTAAGAGAAATTAAAACTTTAATGTAAGCAAAAGGATAGAAAATAGCTCCGTGGAAATAACTTGCAAAGAGATCGAGGACTTACATTAGGGCTTCGGTGCTGCGGAAATTTATCACCCTCAAGTTTCACGTTCCCCAAACTAAGCTTAAAAACGAGATCATTGTTATTATAAGTTAGCAATTCAAACACTTACACACATGGCTTAATTAAATGCTTAAACTCCCTTATTCCTAGGTGTATCTCTTATATTTTATTTTTGTCTTAGAATGATCATGAAGATGCATTTTTGGACTTATTTCGATAATTTATTTAGGCTGAAAGCAAAGTAAGACGATTTGATCAATAGTTAGCTAAAGGAAAAAATCTCTTAAAACTGCTTCTCGGGATATCAAAACGTTCATATCTTGGCATAACTCGGTTCACGATTTGAGACCTTTCTCGGGCCGATATTTGGCATGTACTTCATGTAAAACCCGTATTTAAATTTTAGAAAATTAAATACGCAGTTTTAATTACATAAAACTATATGCATTTATTTAGGAAAAATAATACGTTAAGTACGCAAAATTTATTACGTTTCATAAAGACTAAAGACATGCGAATATTGATCACGAAAGTATGTAAGTAAATTAATGTTTTTTTTAGAAAAAGGAAAACCATATAAAGTTTACAAAGGGACAGTTTAAAAAAAATGTTTAAATGGGCTATAGGCCCGGCCAATGAAAGAAAAAAAAGATATCGGGGTTTAACCCTTTTGTGTAGATCAGACGCAGCAAACATCAACAAAAAAATATATATAATTAGGGTTTGTGCTCTATGTGGCCGCCGGCTGTAGTCAAGCATAAAGGGAGTTTCAAGTTTGATTTCCTCAGCTATTATTCATGTGTAATAATATCTCATCCTTAATCTTGAAAGGTATCACCCTTATTCCTTAAAATCTGTTATACCACGGTTTTACATTTGATTAAGGCTTATAATGAACAAATCATAGATATATATATAATAAAGAGGGTGTCGGGTGTGTCCTTCTCACGAAAAACGAGACCCTACAGTCTCGGTGTGTTTTATTCAGGCCAGCCGTGTCCCTAACAGGCTGGTGTGGTGTTCTTTGGCCCTGCCGTAAGCAGGTTACCCAAACAGGGGTGTCGGGTTTTGCTTATGCAAGGAAACCGAGACCCTACAGTCTCGGTGGGGTTTTTTGTTGGTATACAGCCGAGGCCTAGTGCCTCGGTGGTGCCTTTGTTCGACCAGACACAGCCAAAATCAAAAGCAAGGGTGGTTGTTTGGGTTGCAGGGTGTTTGGTTTTACAAACAGTGGGAATAGACACTAAGGGGTGCGTTTGGGACGGCAGAAAACATAAGGGTGTGTTTGGTGTATATAAACGGGGGAAAACGTGACCAAACAGTGGGAAAACGTAGAAAAACAGTGGGAATAAGGGTAAAGTCAGTACCTGGTTTTCTAAACAGAAAAAAAGGATTTTATTTCCAGATTAGTGACGGTTTGGTGACAGTATTTTCCGTCGCAGACTGTTTTTGTGACAGTTTTCTTTATAGACAGTTTAAACACTCAGCTTTTGGTCACACCTTTTTGTGACAGTTTTTCTGTCGTAAAGTTCATATAGACAGATGTAATATAGTTGTGAAATTGTTTAGTGCGACCGAGATTGGGGTATCTCGGTAGGCTCGGGTTATAGTTTAAACATATAAAACGAAGAGTTTTATATTATACCTTTTAATCTAATTGTTTAATGAATGGTTACAATATATTTTGAATGTATTAAATTAATTCTTTAATATTCTAAATGGGTATAATTTTATTAAATGAATTAAATTATCTGGGGAACTTTCTAATTTAAGAAACTTTATATTTTTAGCAGGATACTTAATACAGTTGCTATAGCGTCAGAAATATGCTTGTACCGTAATTGATAGTAGAACGATAATACATTAAAAGAATTATTATAAGATCAGATTTATCAGTCAATATACGTACAGAATTTCAGAAATATAATAAATAATTAAGAAGCCAATAAGATCAGTAAAAATTAAATAAACTAATATCAGTTAACTTATTCGCGTCCTTATACATGTAGCTCGCGTGAAATCAGAGTAGACTTTCGGTCAGTTGATCTCGGTCAGTTACTGGACACGAGGTACGGATTTCCGTCCTTTCAGTAAGGACTTCCTTTCTATGCATGATTAGGATTCCCCGTCTTCAGCCAAATGTTTTTCCCCAGTATATGTTTAAGTTTATCAGTAATCATGTTAATAACTAAATAAATTGCCTGAGCATTATATACAAGCACGACCAGTTTATGTACTAGTTACGGAGGTACCATAACCACGGCACTAGAGGCACCGGTGTCGTGACTCACATGCAGGAGAGTGATATCCTGCATCGTCCCACTCAGCTCAGCTTGGCCATTTTATCAGTATTATTAGTGGGGCGTATGGATGCATCCTAGGCTTATATGTGTTACAAGTTATCAGGGTGAATGTGGTGTGTGCTCTACATCCTTCACATTGGAGCTGATCCCTCCACCCAGCACAGTTATTTAGAGGTCGCCCCTCTACAGCATGACGAGGTCACCCCTCCAGTTATTCATGCACGGTTGTTACAGCACGTGACCTATATAAGCTCTGGCAAATAAAATATAGTAAATGCATGTTTTCAGAATTAATAGTTATATTTCAGTATCAGTATATATGAACCAGGTTTCTTAGATTTTATGCAGAGTTCTACCCCATGTTAAATATCATTCTTACAACTGCAGCATTCTATCGCCTATTTCATTCAGTATATTCTTATCATGTTTTATATCCGTTCACTGAGCGTTATGCTCAGCCGTAGTTCCTTTCATGTTCTAACGGCAGGTACCCCAGGACGCTCTTAGGATTATGAGAGCATGTGCATTTGGATGGAAGCTATCCAGACTTCTTACTTTATGTACTTACATTATTCTGCTTGTTTGGACATTGTTTAGTCCTTTCCTTCAGTATTTTATTTTTCATGTTTTGAGCTTAGGTTGGATTACCGATGTTTGATTCCGGTATTTCCGTTATGGTCATTTAATGTTTTAGGACATTTACCTTATGCTTTGATGACACGCCATAAATACATGTAACGGTCCACTTATCCAAGTGGGGTGTTACAATTATGGTATCAGAGCGCAAGGTTCGACTTGTAGGCTCTAAAACTTGACCTGTGACTAGTGGGTAGTCACCAGGAACTTCCCAGATTTTGGCGTTGTTATCTTCATGTTTCTCATGCATTAATCAGTCAGTTTTCTTCAGTTATTAGTCGGTTTCTTAAAGTTTTTGACTAAGTAAAAGGTTGGTACAGGACTGGCCATATTTAGTCGCATGTGCCTTTCTGCGAATTTTGTTTTGGTAAACCGACCCATAGTCGTTCACCCTTATCGTTCAGATTTTGTATTGGTAAACCGACCATAGGGTTTATCCTTGCTCATGACAGATTCATGTTTTCAGTCAAATATTACTTGGTGAACCAGCCATAAACGTTCACCATTTCTCAAGTCAAATTTCATGCTTTTCAGTCAAATGATGTCTTGTGAACCGATCCACAGTTGTTCACCTTTGTCATATCAGGACATTTCATAAATTTTGACAAGTATGGATGGAACTACAACCATTCATATTTAGTTCGAGATTATAAATTTCTATACATGACATTTCTCAGAAAATTTTGACCAGTATGGATCGAACCAGAATAGCCCATACTTAGTCTCATGTTTTCTTCTTGGAATTCTATAGATTGAACCATGGCCGTCCACATCGGTTGATATTACACCTCAGTTGATTTGACTTTTTATGTTCCTTGTAACAGTCAAATTTTCATACCCTCACGTTGATGTCATCTACATGATGATTTAGTTTCATGTCTCCTTACGAGGATTATGTTTTCAACAAAGTAATGATGTTTTCATGTTAAGATACACAAGAACTTCTGTAAAACCTGTTTTCATGATAAATCATGATTGACCTTCATTAATCATGCTTCATGCTGACCACTGTTGGGGCTTCGATTATATCATACTTTTCAGCCTCGAAACAACCAACAGTAAGTCGACGCAGGAATTGTCAGCCTATCATGTTATTTATTTCAGATCTGTTTACTACCGTTTAAATCAATTTATTTCCTTGATCATGTCAGACAAGCGACACCAGTATCGATCATCCCATAAAAAATTTCCACCAATGCCATGTACAGTATTCCATATGTACCCCATGTACAGTGTCTCAGTTATAATCTATGCACAATATTTCACGTGTACTCCAGGTACAGCGTCTCAGATATGCTCCATGTGCAGTATTCAGTTTGTACTTCATGTACAGTAGTCCAGGTGTACTCCAGGTACCCTACTTCATGGATATTGCTAATCGATCCTTAATCATCTCAGGCGTTTCCACTCATCGATATTCTACCAGGTGCTGATGCTGCTCGTGAGTTGAAGATTTTGCTAGATGCTGATGCCGCTAACACTTTGAAGACCTCACAAATGCTTAGGCTGCTGATACTTTGGAGATCTCTCAAAATGCTGATGATGTTTATACTATGAAGACTCTGCAGAACAAGGACGAAAACTATAAATTTGAATTTTGACAAGAATAAATTTCAACCATCAGACACTACCATCCTATTCTATGTTTTACTTTCCCAGTTAGATGTCACACTTCACTCAGCTAATTTTTCTGTCAGAAGAGTAGGAACCGGTAACCAGCCGGCCACTCAGCAGAAATAAGTACATGAATCACGGTCATGATAACGACCGTCAGGAAACTGACAGACAAAGTAGTAGTGACAACCACCGTGCTTATAACTAATCAGTCAGTACCATCGAAACTCCGGAACGGACGTGACCAGAAATACAAGAGGTCAGTAGTCTAACCGGTCCGCCAATCCTAGAAATTACAAAAAAAAAATTGTCAGTTTTGTCCAGATTCATCCACTAAAATACATGTCCATACAACAGTCAAGACGCATGTCTCAAGTATCATTTCGGAAGACACTGGTCAGGGTACACGTCATACGAATATCTTCTCAGGACACGAGTCAAGATTCATAATATCAGTATTGTCTTCTAAACCAGGTCCTCAATAATTCAGGGTACCCTCCAAAAGGGTATACTCGTTATATTATGCCACGCATGATCCAGATCATTGAAATTTTAGCCACCACCACTAGAGTATGATTCAGGTTAAACACGCAGTATTCACTTTGTGAGGTTACAGACGAACACATTCAGTGAAAGGTCGCCATGTTTACTTCATGTGTTCCTATGTCAACTTTATCTTAAATCAGGTAGTCAACTGCCTCTCAGCCAGAAAGGACTCAACAGTATCACCATATTTATTAAAATTGTACTTTCAGTTAACAACGAGATCCGTCTTACCAACCCTGAACATATTCATTTTACTCCTGCCAGAAAAATCAGCACAAATTGTTTCAGCTTTACAAGCATTTGAATTATTATCTTTTAGCTACAAGACCTCTGGTCACCATTCATGATACGAATTCTGAAATTCCTTGAATTCATGATCAACAGATTATCCCAAAGTTTCCAGATGTAATTTCAGGAGTTTTCAAGAAATTCCTTCCTAACCACGAGACAGAAATTTAACATCGAGCTAGTCTCAAGAATAGAACCTGTTTTCAGAACTCTTGATCATAGGGCTTCAGCTAAGTTAAAAGAGTTGCAGCAATTGCTGCAAGAACTACCGGAACGAGGCTTTATTCGCCCTAACGCACCACCAGGAGGGGTATCAATTCTGCCTATCAGAAAGAAGGCCGGTACCATGAGATCACGTATCGATCACCGAAAATCTACGAGATCGCCATTCATAAAACGATACTCATTCCACGAATAGGAGGTTACCTGACCTGCTACGATGTCTTAAATATTTGCCAGAACAATTCGCGATCATGCCACCAACAGTGGTGAGAGAAGAACATGATGTTTTCCAGATTGCTGTGAACATGTTATAGTCTCTCTAAAATTTTGACTTATACGTCTGAGCTCCCTAATGCCCAACTATAGTATGAAAATTATGAATACAATTTGTCCCATGAATTCTTTGACAAAATCGTCAGTATATTCATTGATCATATTCTGATCTACCAAATCCTAAAGAAGAACGCGAGAATTATCTTCTCACGGCCATGAAGATTCTCTGATAAGAGGAAATTATATACGTAGCTTCCTAGATGTGAGTTCCAGATGAACAAGGTGGCATTTCTAAACCACCCTATTTCAGCAGAAAGAAAATTTAGAAATCCTGCAAAGGTGAAGACTATCACCAGATGGTCAAGACCGACGTTTGTGATTAAAGTACAAAAATTTTCTAAAACTAAATTGACTGCTACCACAGAAATTGCTGGCAGTTCTCACTAGAAAATTTTCCATGGCTATTTAACCAGATTTCCACCGGAAGATCCCATAATCCCAGGCAGAATTTTGGTAGAAGCAGCATCACACATTAATGCATCTATGTTCATATCTAGATTCCTTACCTACTGCAGGTTCAAGATAGAACGCCGTCATGTTAGTGAGTTACTACAACCCTTAGAAATTTCTGAACAGAAATGAGACAAGACTCCATGGAGATTATTATCAGTTTACCACAGACTCAGAAAAAGTATGAGACTATCTAAGTTATCGTCAACCATGTAACCCGCCTGCGTGTTCTTTCATCTAAAAAGGATCACGCAGTAACGGACCTACAGAAAAATTTCAAGTAAATTGTATGAATTCAAGGCATTCCATTGACCATCATATCAGACAGAATTCATGTTCACGATCAAGCGTATGTTTACGCCCACTTTATGTTCATGTTTATTTTCAATCACACGTTTACGTCTCATTCGCGGAATGATGCTGTTTCAGTTCAAATTTTTATGCTATCTCATAATTTAAGCTCACGTTTGTGTTCATAACATTGTTCACGTTCAAGTTCGTGTGCCATTTCACGATACACGTTTCTCATTTTATTACCGAATACGGTTATAAAAATCTTGAGAAATCAGACTCAAGTTTAGCACAACTCTTCCATAACCAGGCAGACGTTTCACATCTCAGGCCGTATCGTTTGGCATTCATTCCTCAGTCAGCATACGCTCATGATATGTTCTTGTATCACGTTCACAGTATGTTCTTGTATCATTGGGGTCAACTGGGTATTTCATCCTAAAAAGGATGAGAATGGGGTTGTTGTGAGAACTAAGTCTGTTCTTATTGAACAACCAGATGAATCCAAGTCTTCTGAGACTTGGGTTCCCAAAGAAAACTAATTTGTTTTCTTTATGTGCAGGGCATTCAAAGGCAGATCAATGATTATGGATATTGGGATAGTGGATGCTCAAGGCACATGACAGGAAAGGAAGACTATCTGACGAACTTCACTCCTATTAAAGATGGTGATAAGGTATACTTTGGAGGGGGCTATGGCACAATTACAGGCAAAGGAACCCTTCTCACCAATAATCTACGTTTTGAGAACGTCTTCCTGGTAAAAGAACTGGATTATAATCTGTTTAGTGTATCACAAGTTTGTGATAACAAAAATAAGGTTCTTTTCACTGATACTGAGTGTTTGGTGTTAAGCAAGGATTTTAAGATCCCTGATGAGAAATATATTGAGTATAGAACACCTACGCATAAGGACATATATAATGTGAATTTAAATGGAATTAAGGTGTGTGACAATCCGTCAATTTATGGTTGATATTTTATTCTCGAATATTATTTAAAAACATTATTTTAATGTTACAATATGAACTCACATATTTTTGGGAAGAAATTTGGATTTACGTCTTGGAGTAGCATTGACTACATCTAAACCGGAGGATTCAACGTTACGTGCTTACGTTTACATACACCGTCCTTGGTGACAGTCCGACATTTCAGAAAATAAATTTACCCGTGAATATTATTTTGGAGTTTTAAATTTGTGTTGGTTCATAAACTCACAAATTTACGAGAAGAGATTAGGACTTACGATTTTATTTTAACGTCCTTTACGACTAAACCGGAAACCTTAGGATTACGTATTTACGTTTTTGAACTCCGTTTTTGATGAGACAATTTTTATGGGATTCGTTTTGTGACGGTGATTCATAATTTATAAAAACGTTTGTCGTAAAACGACCCGAGGGCACGCAAATCGAGAAAACTAGAATCGAGAAATACCCGTAAACTAGTGAGATGGGACAAAACACTTTGCCCCATCCCACTAGCTTATATGGGACGGCAAGGAGGACACCACCACACATAGGTGGCATCATTTTGGCTAAGTTACACAAGTGTAAGCTTTAGCTTACACTTTAAGCCAACACATTTCCCACTTAAACACAAAACTAGCTAATGGTTTTCATTCAACCATTTCCTACATGCAATTCACTCTCAAACTCTCTCTACTTCCACCCTTGTGCCGTCCCACATCAAGCAACAAACACCCTCATTGATCTTTTCTAGCTACAAACCACATGTTTACTAGTCCTATTAAGGTGTTTCCTTGAAGCCTTGATCATTTGGTGGCCATATAACCAACTTTGGAGGTGATTTGCTTGTGTCCTAGGGCTGATTTTCCAACATATGATCTTGATATTTGATGGTCTTGGAGATACTTGTTGTGTTCATCAAGTTCTTGCCTTCCTAAAACAAGAAATCCACTTGGATTGGTAAAGAAGATCATCCTCTACATTTTTCTCTTATTATTTTGTAAAGAACAAATGTATTTTCTTTCATTTTGTATATGTATATGATGTATATATGATGATAAAAATGTTGTGTGGGGATCAAGTGTTGATAAACATGCTTAAAAATGATGATAACCATAAGAAATGAAGCTAAAATCATGACTAATTAGTTGGCTGTATAAAAACAGTAGATAACTAAATGATGAACTGATAAAAATGCATGGTTTGATCTATTTACAGTAAATTAGATGATGTTATACACTTGTGAGAGTTTTCCATGCAATGGAATCAAAATAATGAGTGAGATATGATCAAAACAAATTTAGGGTATAAATCTGAAGTTACTGTTTTGGACGATTTTTAGAAAATACTTAAAGGATGATTCAACAGTAGCTATAGAAGAGTTAAATGTAGAAAATATCATGTAGTTTATGTGATAAAAATTTGAGCTTCTATCTCCATGTAGAACTCAAGATATGGCAGTTTTGGTGAAGATGAAGTTAAAAATCAGATTTTTGGAAATTAAAGAATAATACTATTATATAAGCACTCACATTTTAATATATAAAATGTAAAATAAAAACCCACTAACTTATAAAACTTATTTATATAAATACATAAAAGGTGTAATAATTGTATAAATGATAAAAATAGAAACTTGTTAAGTTTTATAAGTTATAAAACTATAAACATGATTTTTACGACTTTTTCGGCTATTGCCGTAAAATTGACGTTTTTATTAAATAAAACTTAAATGGTTGGACCCGTCTAATGAAAACTTTATAAAACTTATATACTGATATATAGACATGTACAACAAGTAAAAACCAATGAAAACCCGAACTATAGGACAAACGGGCATTAACGAGCTAAATAATCACATTGGGCTAATAATTGGACTAAATAAGTTAAACACTCCTAAAAAGAACTTATTGGGCTTAACCCATTTGGGCCCAACTTGAAAGTGTATGTACTGATAATATAAGTACAAAATGGATTAAAACAAGTTAAAGAACCTATAATAAGTCTATTGGACTTAAAACACGTAAATGGGTAAAACTAGTAAGCTAGTATAAAAGTTATCGACACATAACACAAAAATGAGTAAATGAGAATATGCAAACCCACTTGATCATCATATATATATAATCATCATATGTATACATAATTGATATTTTTATAAAGTCATTGGACAAACGTCTAAGACCGAGTATTATTTGTCAAGGTTTCCGTGATTGAAGCACGTGCCGTACGTCTGAATTGCCGATAACCCGCCTTCCCATATCAACGTGAGTTCATAGCCTCGCACTCTTTTAAATGTTTTATAAATGCTTTATAAACCCGCGAGGGAGATAACATGTTAGTTTTTATAAAATTTTGGACACCATTTGTCCCGATTGTTTGTTTATTGATTTTGGACCCGAATGATTGAATGACCCGATTATATGACCCGATAAATGATTAATGGACCCGATAGATGAAATAAAATGGATTATTAAAGTTAGGTTATGTCACTAAAAGTCCCATTAGCATGAATTGTGAACTACCGGGAGTTGGTAGACGCTTATGCATTTAATAGTACTATTTGGGGACGATCACCCCAGTTCGCGCCTTGACGGTTGATCCCCGTCGTGCCACATTGATTGGTAAGCGAATTAATGTATGAGAAGATTTCCATAGCGTGACCTTTGTGACGACACGCTACTTTAGATGGGCAAAATTGGTATCGGGTTAGCTACCCGTTGTTGGTTTAGTAAGGTAACAATGTCATGCGGCTTATAATAATCCGAATTTACAAAATACTAATAGACGCTCTGAATTACGATGTATTGCCTGACTAGCAATACAGGGTCATACTATTGATATTATGATTGTATTTTGGTTTTCATAACCATATTCATATAACGGTTTTTATTTGATTTTATACAACATCATAAGACGTATTGTATGATGTTTTTACGACATTCGCTCGTATAATAATTTTTAAGGCAAATGCCTGTATTATGATTTTCGATAAGGATTTGTATAAAATGACTTTGGCTATTTTATGGCCTATTACAAAGATTTGTATAAAATGATTTTGGCTATTTTACGGCCTATTACAATGATTTGTATTAATTGGTTTTTGGTACTAATTTTATACCAAAGTTATAATGATGGAATTTACTAAACTCTATGAATTCACTCGGCGTTATCGCTGACCTTTTCTTTTAACATGTTTTATCTCAGGTACTTGAAGGTAATTCTCGGGAAGACGACAAGAATTCATGGCCCGCACTTAAACAATATTTTTCCATTCAAATACTTGTAAAACTTTGTATGAAATACAATGACTTGGGACCGATGTAACTTTGATGTTTATGAATGGAAATACTTTATTAATAAATGACGCGATTTTTATGCGTTGTCTATGATGTGAGTAATGTGCTATCCCGTAACACCAACTAGTCTTCCGCTGTATTGAGTTGTATAAATTTGGGGGTGTTACAGTTTGGTACCAGAGCTCTCGTTATAGAGAACGAAAGATTTTTAAAACCAAGGTTTTGAATAAAACTTTTCAAAATATTTTAACTATAAACATTTTTCTAAAAATGTCTAAAAATCTTTTGACTATAACGGTGCCGAAGAATTCCCGAGTTACCGACAAGGCCAGACTGAGAAGTGTTATTTTAATATATATATATATATATAACTTGGATTATATATATATGATGTAATTTTACTACATGATTGTTTGATGATTATTTTGATATTTATACGAGGTATTTATACGACGTCGATTGTCACAAGTAACCCTAAATCCCCTAGTAAATTAATCGAAGCTATTCTCGTAGGAATTCTAGCTATCCTAGATCTAGACCAAGTTGTGGATATTTATGATCCCAACAAATGGTTGATATTCGTAGAAATGTAGATATTAGTTGATTATGATGTTGAAAAAGAATTGGCGAGATTAAATCTGATATCGATGTCATGACGATCTTTTCTTATAGAGTGGAGTCGACAAAACGTTACCACCTGGAAAGATGTCATCTGATTCGTTGTCATCCAATTCTTAAATCGAAATCGAAAGGGTGAATGTTGCACTTGAGGCTGTTATTGGAACCATTACCCAAAAGCCTCATGCCACTAATACCTTTCCGAGAAGTCTAGTTGAATGATCAAGTCATTTCATACTGGTGACTCATTTGATAACTATTGTTGTAAGAGCTAACAGGATTGGAAATTAAGTGTTGATTCATATTGAGATTGTATTGCCTTTACAAGGCCGAAGAATAAGGTTGTAAGTATTGGAGAATGAGGTAGGATATCGAATTGAGTATAAAATTGGTTGAAACTTGAATAAAGTAAAAATTTAACTTGTATGGGATATAAGATTGTTAAGAGGAAGTCGTTAAGTTATTTGATTGAATTATAAGGTTTTAATTGATTGTTGATTCGTGTTAAGTGTTGTTCCTAGGCCATTGTCCATTGACGAGGATGTCCAGTGTCCAAGAAATAAATTGAAGAAATCTTCTTCTGAATTGAGACCGATGGATCTTTCGGGACATGTGGAACACCTAATGACTCTTGTAGATTAGTATTCATTGTGGTATCTTTTAAAAACCCCTAACTTAACTGAGATATCAGTTGGTAGAATGAGATATTGGAATTGTATGACATAGTGACACATAATGTGTTACGATACAATTCGACTTGTTTGTGATTAATGAAAAGACTACCATTGATTGCTAAATTCTACATGTATCGATGTTATCTATCTTTTCTTGCTTAATCCTAATGTCCGCATTAGTGATGCAACCATTGAACGAGTACTCATCTTGATTTGAGTTACGTTGTGGATTATTCTCTTTGTATTCCTGAGTGCCATCGAGGTCATGAACCTCATGATTAATTGGCTAAGCTCATTTCCTATCATATCATAGTTAATTCTTGGTGAACAAGATTTCATCACTCTTTTGCAGATCACTCATTGTTTTTATAAGATAAAACAGTATGCCTTGAGAAAAATTGAATTTCCATCACTATAAGGATTATTCATAGTGAGATTTATAAGTGATTGTTATTGAAATAAAGCTGTTTATAAAACACTTTGGAAAACCTAATTGTTTTCATAACAAAGAAAACCTTTGTAAATATATTTGTGATTCTTATTTAAGAATTAAGCATGAAAATGATTTTACTATAAACATGATGATAAAATTTTGACGAACTGAGTATTGCATCGTTAATCTTGAAATTGTATATAGTTGCGCGCCTACATACAATTTGGAATGGACTATGCAAGACTGATTAGTAGTCACTATAAAACTGATTAACAAACACTAAATTTTCTTTGAAGATTGTGAAAGATTAAAAATTATGAGATCTGCAAGAAGTGAAAATAAGGACATAGTGTTAGGGACACCTACATATGTGCCTGTAGCATCTATTCTTCTGAGTTGAATTTACTCATCTGTGGAAATTGTCATATTTGACAATTGACAACTCCGTTCTTGTCCAATTCTCCCGTAGTGAGATTCTTAGGAAAAGTATCAGATTACCGAGTGTTGATACCCGACTGGATGTATCGACATTCCTATCATTTCTTATGACTTGATTTCATTTGAATGACCTGGGTAACGATCCGAGGAGCTTTCGAATGCGTACTCAAATTATGAAAACATGGGATATATTCATATTCGTTAAATGTTTTCGTCTGTATCTGATTTGAAATTCTATCGCGTAGATTATGCGTTGACCTTGCTCTTTTAATAGTAGTTGTGTCTCCATATATCCCTGAATTTGTGAAGGATTATGAATTATTATTAGTCTTTTGAGAACTTCACATCTTATCGACGGCAATAAAACTGAAAAGTTGACAGTGCCAGTGGAATGGATTGATTGATTATGACATGACAAAATTGTCTTAATTGATGGGAACTCGAGTAGAATTCCCTAAATGATAAGATGTTGATTATTAAAAGTGATCTAAATAATTCTTGATGGATGACGATATCCTATATTTGGAATTGAAATTATATTGTGAATGATTGTGAATTAGTCATAGATATTATAATCTAGAAGAACCTAATATGAACTTAAAACGAATTTATTAAAAAGATAATTCTGTTATCTGAAACTTTAGGAAGTATTTGTTGGTGAATTACCTAGACTTTCGCCATTAAGGCAAGTTGAAATTGACATTGATTATATTTCCGGTGCTGCACTTGTGGCTTGTGCACTGTACGTCAGCACCATCTAAATTAAAGGAATTACCGTACAACTGAGAAAGTTGTCGGAGAAAGATTTTATTATACCAAGCCTGTCATCCTGAAGAGCTATGGTGTTATCTTTCCTTATATTTATAGATTACTGTGACTGAGTAAATTGACAATCGAAAACGATATCCATAACTCGAAATGGAAGAATTGTTCGATCATTTACAAGGTTCTAGCAAATTTGATCCATAGCATGGTTATCATCAACTTCGCATCTGCGAAAGAGATTATCTATTCCAATCACTACATCCGGTGCTTGTAATGAACATTATGAGTTCCACGTGATGTCGTTTGGATTGACCAATGCACATGTAGCATTCATAAATATGGTGAATCACGTGTGTAGGTTGTAATTTGACAAATTCATGCTCGTGATCATTAAGGACTATATGTTTGTTTATAAGAATAAGAATGAGGTTAATAATTAATTATAGGTTGCCCTGAATTGGCCGAACAATTAAAACATGAACCTTGAATAATTGATATGTGATTAAAGACTTAAACCTTTACATTATTTGACTATGTGATTAAAAGGATAATGGAATATAACTTGACTCTTCAAAAATTAAGAGCCCTTTTAAGACTTTGGATTTTATCAAAAAAGAAATGGAAATATGTTTTGACAAATGTTTTAACAAAGGATTTCTAAAGGGGTTATTCCCTTATACACAAACCATTTAACTAAACTTCTGTTTAGGGGTAAATGTTTGTGTATACCTCAAGATAACTTAAGGAGGATTGAGTAAAACCATTTATACCATAACCTGAAAACTTAAAACGACAATTTTTGCTTTTCAACTAAGAAAATTTTGACCAAAGTATAAACAAATATTTTTCAAATATTTACGAATCTTATTAATTATTTCGATAAATCAACCAAAAATCTTGTTAATTAAATTCAAATTTATTTTTGAACATTTTATATAATTGGTCGAACTAAGAAATTTAAAACTTTTACGCTTCAAAAAAATTAACTAATAATTATCAACGCTATAGACGATGGATTGAGAAAAACTGATAAGAATGATAGTTGAGACGAAACTGAAACATAAAAGATATAAAGAAAGAATTTTGAATAAATACGATTGTGATATTTATTTCATCAGGAAGGTGAACGTAATTACTGACGCATAATATAGAAAGAATATCTGAGTGAATTGTGGACATGATAATTATATCATCGCGAGAAGTAAATATAGATACCGACACATTATGTATAAAATATAAAGAACCAGTTAGGACATGTTCCTTAAAAATGAAGGTGCAAAATAAATTGCTAAACAATTTGAAATATAGCCGATGATTGTAAAAAGGATAATATAGATAATAAAAAGGGATTCGCGACTAATATGAATCATTAAGATTGAGAAGCCGATAACGTTAAAAGATTAAAAGTCCATTTGTGATAATCTAAATATGGAGATTGTGAGATATAGTTATGTTGGAATTTGTAAGTATAAGTATTCTATTTATGTCATTTATGACTAAAAGTATCTTTGTCTGAAGAAGCTATACTGATGGCAATTATGAAGGCAGACATCGCCTCATATATTAGTAAACGTCTAGCTATTGCAAAGGTCATCATCTGAATTTGATTCGAATTGGGTCATCGTCGACAGACTGACCAAATCTGCTAATATCATTCTCGTTAATGATAAATGCAAAAAGAGTTATGTAAACATAGCGTGCCTGTATCGATCATCTATATCAAGATCCTCGCTTCGCATCGAATTTCTAGAGATTTGCTCATAAGTCATTGAGAACGAACCTTGATGAGAGTACTATGTACCATCCCAAATCGAAGGGACGAGGTAAAGTAACGATACAGAGTAATAGAAGTGTTGTTTTATGTTTGAATGATTGACCTTTGGTAATAGACCGTATAATCGTTTTCCTTTGGAGAGATTATCCTTGATAATCGTCGTATAAGGATTGAGATCGAATCTTGTTAGAATCTATATTAGAGCATCTGTAAGCAGGAGTTGAGATGAAGACACCCGACATACACCCATTGTGAGTTGGACGTGTCTTTTAGGTTTAAGGTTTCCTATGATGGCGAACCTATCCTTGCAAAATACCCGACCCGCGAGATCTGAAATGATTGTTGAAATTAGGATTTGATTATTAACTTCCAATAGTGGGCAGGAAGTTATGTGAATATGAAATGTAGATCTTGAAGTGCCAAATGGGTAGCGAAGTTATGCCACAATTTTTAACCTTGGAAAAATGAATTGATGATCTGACAAATCATGGGATATAAGTCCCCGTTGTATGGGACCATTGAGATGATGTGAAAGATTGGTTTGAAAGGCATATAAGCTGGATCTACCCTAGGACTTCAAAGACTGCGTGAATTATGTTTCGAAAATCGAACTTGATGGAATATCTATCAAGTGAGAATCTGATTATTCTTAATAGAGCTTAGATCGGCGAAAAGTTGCATTCATCAAAAACCCGTGAACATCATGGGTAGAGAAAGTAAGTCAACATTAAGCCTGATCTTATTCCTGTAGTTATGTTTGATGAAACTCGCGTATTATAATGGATTACACTTGTGAGAAAAGACCGAATGTGGAGGAAATACCCACATGGCTTTTAACTCTATAAGAAGCGAGTAGTAAGATGATCTTTGAGGACAAAGATCCTGTTTAGAGGTAAATGCTGTGACAATCCGTCAATTTATGGTTGATATTTTATTCTCGAATATTATTTAAAAACATTATTTTAATGTTACAATATGAACTCACATATTTTTGGGAAGAAATTTGGATTTACGTCTTGGAGTAGCATTGACTACGTCTAAACCGGAGGATTCAACGTTACGTGCTTACGTTTACATACACCGTCCTTGGTGACAGTCCGACATTTCAGAAAATAAATTTATCCGTGAATATTATTTTGGAGTTTTAAATTTGTGTTGGTTCATAAACTCACAAATTTACGAGAAGAGATTAGGACTTACGATTTTATTTTAACGTCCTTTACGACTAAACCAGAAACCTTAGGATTACGTATTTACGTTTTTGAACTCCGTTTTTGATGAGACAATTTTTATTAGATTCGTTTTGTGACGGTGATTCATAATTTATAAAAACGTTTTTCGTAAAACGACCCGAGGGCACGCAAATCGAGAAAACTAGAATCGAGAAATACCCGTAAACTAGTGAGATGGGACAAAACACTTTGCCCCATCCCACTAGCTTATATGGGACGGCAAGGAGGACACCACCACACATAGGTGGCATCATTTTGGCTAAGTTACACAAGTGTAAGCTTTAGCTTACACTTTAAGCCAACACATTTCCCACTTAAACACAAAACTAGCTAATGGTTTTCATTCAACCATTTCCTACATGCAATTCACTCTCAAACTCTCTCTACTTCCACCCTTGTGCCGTCCCACATCAAGCAACAAACACCCTCATTGATCTTTTCTAGCTACAAACCACATGTTTACTGGTCCTATTAAGGTGTTTCCTTGAAGCCTTGATCATTTGGTGGCCATATAACCAACTTTGGAGGTGATTTGCTTGTGTTCTAGGGCTGATTTTCCAACATATGATCTTGATATTTTATGGTCTTGGAGATACTTGTTGTGTTCATCAAGTTATTGCCTTCCTAAAACAAGAAATCCACTTGGATTGGTAAAGAAGATCATCCTCTACATTTTTCTCTTATTATTTTGTAAAGAACAAATGTATTTTATTTCATTTTGTATATGTATATGATGTATATATGATGATAAAAATGTTGTGTGGGGATCAAGTGTTGATAAACATGCTTAAAAATGATGATAACCATAAGAAATGAAGCTAAAATCATGACTAATTAGTTGGCTGTATAAAAACAGTAGATAACTAAATGATGAACTGATAAAAATGCATGGTTTGATCTATTTACAGTAAAGTAGATGATTTTATACACTTGTGAGAGTTGGCCATGCAATGGAATCAAAATAATGAGTGAGATATGATCAAAACAAATTTAGGGTATAAATCTGAAGTTACTGTTTTGGACGATTTTTAGAAAATACTTAAAGGATGATTCAACAGTAGCTATAGAAGAGTTAAATGTAGAAAATATCATGTAGTTTATGTGATAAAAATTTGAGCTTCTATCTCCATGTAGAACTCAAGATATGGCAGTTTTGGTGAAGATGAAGTTAAAAATCAGATTTTTGGAAATTAAAGAATAATACTATTATATAAGCACTCACATTTTAATATATAAAATGTAAAATAAAAACCCACTAACTTATAAAACTTATTTATATAAATATATAAAAGGTGTAATAAGTGTATAAATGATAAAAATAGAAACTTGTTAAGTTTTATAAGTTATAAAACTATAAACATGATTTTTATGACTTTTTCGGCTATTGCCGTAAAATTGACGTTTTTATTAAATAAAACTTAAATGGTTGGACCCGTCTAATGAAAACTTTATAAAACTTATATACTGATATATAGACATGTACAACAAGTAAAAACCAATGAAAACCCGAACTATAGGACAAACGGGCATTAATGAGCTAAATAAACACATTGGGCTAATAATTGGACTAAATAAGTTAAACACTCCTAAAAAGAACTTATTGGGCTTAACCCATTTGGGCCCAACTTGAAAGTGTATGTACTGATAATATAAGTACAAAATGGATTAAAACAAGTTAAAGAACCTATAATAAGTCTATTGGACTTAAAACACGTAAATGGGTAAAACTAGTAAACTAGTATAAAAGTTATCGACACATAACACAAAAATGAGTAAATGAGAATATGCAAACCCACTTGATCATCATATATATATAATCATCATATGTATACATAAAGTCATTGGACAAACGTCTAAGACTGAGTATTATTTGTCTAGGTTTCCGTGATTGAAGCACGTGTCGTACGTCTGAATTGCCGATAACCCGCCTTCCCACATCAACGTGAGTTCATAGCCTCGCACTCTTATAAATGTTTTATAAATGCTTTATAAACCCGCGAGGGAGATAACATGTTAGTTTTTATAAAATTTTGGACACCATTTGTCCCGATTGTTTGTTTATTGATTTTGGACCCGAATGATTGAATGACCCGATTATATGACCCGATAAATGATTAATGGACCCGATAGATGAAATAAAATGGATTATTAAAGTTAGGTTATGTCACTAAAAGTCCCATTAGCATGAATTGTGAACTACCGGGAGTTGGTGGACGCTTATGCATTTAATAGTACTATTTGGGGACGATCACCCCAGTTCGCGCCTTGACGGTTGATCCCCGTCGTACCACATTGATTGGTAAGCGAATTAATGTATGAGAAGATTTCCATAGCGTGACCTTTGTGACGACACGCTACTTTAGATGGGCAAAATTGGTATCGGGTTAGCTACCCGTTGTTGGTTTAGTAAGGTAACAATGTCATGCGGCTTATAATAATCCGAATTTACAAAATACTAATAGACGCTCCGAATTACGATGTATTGCCTGACTAGCAATACAGGGTCATACTATTGATATTATGATTGTATTTGGTTTTCATAACCATATTCATATAACGGTTTTTATTTGATTTTATACAACGTCATAAGACGTATTGTATGATGTTTTTACGACATTGGCTCGTATAATAATTTTTAAGGCAAATGCCTATATTATGATTTTCGATAAGGATTTGTATAAAATGACTTTGGCTATTTTATGGCCTATTACAAAGATTTGTATAAAATGATTTTGGCTATTTTACGGCCTATTACAATGATTTGTATTAATTGGTTTTTGGTACTAATTTTATATCAAAGTTATAATGATGGAATTTACTAAACTCTATGAATTCACTCGGCGTTATCGCTGACCTTTTCTTTTAACATGTTTTATCTCAGGTACTTGAAGGTAATTCTCGGGAAGACGACAAGAATTCATGGCCCGCACTTAAACAATATTTTTCCATTCAAATACTTGTAAAACTTTGTATGAAATATAATGACTTGGGACCGATGTAACTTTGATGTTTATGAATGGAAATACTTTATTAATAAATGACACGATTTTTATGCGTTGTCTATGATGTGAGTAATGTGCTATCCCGTAACACCAACTAGTCTTCCGTTGTATTGAGTTGTATAAATTTGGGGGTGTTACAAGGTGTCTACAAATATGTCTTGTTTTTGTGCTAAGGCCTCAGTAGATGAAAGTAATTTGTGGCACAGGAGACTAGGGCACATAAATATTAAAAATATAAATAGACTTGTGAGGCTTGGTTTAGTTGATGGTTTGCCTGAGAAGGCCTTCCACAATGACCACTCTTGTGTTGCATGTCTTAAAGGCAAGCAGCACAAGGTCTCATTCAAGTCCAAGCAAGTGCATACTAGTTCCAGACCTCTTCATATGCTTCACATGGACCTCTTTGGTCCAACAAATATAGAAAGTTTGAATGGTAAGTCATATTGCTTTGTTGTCACAGATGACTTTTCTAGGTTTACTTGGACATTCTTTCTAGATATGAAGAGTGACACAACTGATGTTCTTATTGATTTTATCACTCAAATTGAGAAAAGGTCTGGCAATGAGGTTAAAATGCTTAGGAGTGATAATGGTGGAGAATTTAGGAACAAGAAGCTAGATGATTTTTATGCCAGGAAAGGAATTACTAGGCAATTCAGTATTGCTAGAACCCCACAACAAAATGGGGTTGCTGAAAGGAAAAATAGAACCCTAATTGAAGCAGCCAGAACAATGTTGGCTGATGCTCACTTTCCAATAGCCTTTTGGGCTGAGGCTATTAATACAGCATGCTATGTGCAAAATAGAGCATTGGTTAACAAAATTCAGAACAAAACACCTTATGAGTTACTTTGGGGAAGAAAACCTAATATTGGTTTTCTCAGACCTTTTGGATGTCATGTAGTAGTCTTGGACACTAGTGATGCCTTAGGGAAATTTAGTGCAAAAGGTGATGAAGGTTACTTCATGGGGTATTCAGTCCAGAGCAAGGGTTATAGGGTTTATCTTAAGGAGGACAAACGTATTGTTGAGAGAGTACATGTTAGGTTCTTAGAGAATAAACCTAGTGATCCTGAAAGTGGTCCTAATTGGTTGTTTGATTTGGAACCCTTATCTAGAACTTTAAATTATATGCCTGTCACTAATCCAGACATTGTGAAGGTAACTTCAAATGTTGTGGAGGAACAAGTTGTTGATGTTTCAGGTACACAGGTTAATGAGAGGGTTGGATCACAAGCAGAAAAGGAATCTCCTACATTTGAATATGTCATAATTCCCATTTGGACAGATGCTTTTGCTGCTGCTGGTGGACAAGATAATGGTGGTTTCCAAATACCACCAGATACAAACATGCATGGTTCTTCAGGCGCTGACAAAGGCAAATCTAGCGCTGACAAGACCAATTCAGACGTTGACAACAACATTTCAAGCGCTGTTAGCCCAGACGCTGACAACCAAGATTCAAACATTGACAACACTTATGGGCATCTTTTCTCTTCCAGTTTTGAACAAGGTGGACCTTCCAATGTTCATGAAGAGATTCCTGTTGCTCAAAGAGAGTCTGATGAAGAAGATATTGGTAACATGGAGCATGAGGTTGAGGACACCAGACTTTTTGAAGGAGGGGTTCTCACCTCCACAATGAAGAATCACCCCACATCTCAGATCATTGGTGATATTATGACTCCAGTTCAGACAAGAAGATCCCATCAAGGTCTTGGTGGATTTATTGCCAATATACACAAGAAGGTTGATACCCCTCTTGTACAAGCATGGTTGTTTGCATGTTTTCTGTCACAAGAAGAACCCAAGAAAATATTTGATGCTCTCAAAGAACCAAGTTGGGTGGAAGCAATGCAGGATGAGCTTCACCAATTTGCAATTCAGGATGTTTGGGAGCTAGTTGATTGTCCTAGATATGTCAGACCTATAGGGACGAGATGGCTTCTCAGGAACAAAAGAGATGAAAGAGGTATTGTGGTTAGAAACAAGGCAAGGTTAGTGGCTCAAGGTTATACACAAGAGGAAGGGATAGACTATGAGGAGGTCTTTGCACCAGTTGCAAGGATTGAAGCTATTAGGATTTTTCTAGCCTATGCTTCCTGCATGGGCTTCACAGTCTATCAAATAGATGTCAAGAGTGCTTTCTTGTATGGCATCATTTTTGAGGAAGTATATGTCATGCAACCTCCTGGTTTTGAGGATCCAGAGCATCCAGATAAAGTGTATAGAGTCAAAAAGGCTATGTATGGCCTTCATCAAGCCCCTAGAGCATGGTATGGTACTTTGTCTACCTATTTGGTGGACAATGGATTCAAGAGGGGCACCATAGATCAGACACTATTTACAAAGAAGAAAGGCAAGGATGTGTTGCTTGTGCAGGTCTATGTTGATGATATCATTTTTGGGTCTACTGATCCAAAGATGAGTGAGGATTTCTCCAAGCTCATGACAGACAAATTCAAGATGAGTGCTATGGGGGAGATGAACTTCTTTCTTGGTTTACAAGTTCAGCAGAAAGAGGATGGTATCTTCATCTCCCAGGACAAATATGTTGCTGAAATCTTAAAGAAGTTTGGCTTTTCTCCACATGAAAAGAGGGCTACTACTCCTATGGATAGAGAACACCCTTGGGGAAAGATTGGAGATGGGAAAGATGTTGATGTCAGGCATTATAGGTCCATGATTGGATCCTTGATGTATCTTACTGCTTCCAGACCTGATATCATGTTTGCTGTGTGTGCTTGTGCACGCCATCAAGTGACTCCCAAAGAATGTCACCTTTATGCTGTGAAGAGGATCTTTAGGTACCTAAGATGCTATCCTAATCTTGGTTTATGGTACCCAAAGGATTCACCATTGGAGCTGATTGCATATTCAGATAGTGATTATGGAGGTGATAAGTTTGATAGGAAATCCACAACTGGTGGATGTCAGTTTCTTAGGAGCAGGTTAATATCTTGGCAATGCAAGAAACAAACAGTGGTGGCTAACTCTACAACTGAAGCAGAGTATGTGGCTGCAGCAGCATGTTGTGGTCAAGTGTTGTGGATTCAGAACCAGCTGTTGGACTATGGGTATAATTTCATGCATACTAAGATATTTGTTGACAATAATAGTACTTTATGCATCATTAAGAATCCTGTACATCATTCTAAAAATAAACACATAGAAATTAGACACCATTTTATAAGAGATTGCTTTGAGAATGGTTTAATACAACCAGATAGGGTTGACACTGAGGAAAATGTGTCAGATTTATTAACTAAACCTTTTGATGCTGGAAGATTTCAATACTTGGTAACAAGTATTGGAATGGTTAATCTCACTTAATATGTGTTTTGGATTCTTTTTGTAAAAGTATGTATAGGATGATGCATTATTATTATTGGTCTTATTGATGATTTAGATTTTCCACTATATTTTTCTAACACTAACAAAGGTTGCTTGAACACTGATAAGTGTTTTTGCAACGTTGTCAGCAAAATAATTGTCTAACGCTGATAAAGCTTCCTTCAACGCTGTTGTGTGTTATCGGGGCGTTGTCAGCAACAATGTTAGTTTTATGGTTTTCAATCTAAATGTGCAGATGGTGTTAGCAGTATACCATTGGATACAGAGTTGCATATGGATCAAAGGAGAAGCATTTGGACAAGTTTTTATTTATGGATGATGGTTGGAATGTTTCATTCCTATCTTGACATAAATTTTTTATGTTCATGCGTGTTTTTAGCAAACTTTTTGTATCATCGTTTAAGGGGAGGTTTTAGGAACCTTTAGGATGTTTGGGTATCCATATGATACTCTTATCACAATTATAGATTGTGTCCACAGGTGAGTATGGGTTAGTTTTACTAAACCATGAGGCACTGTAGCATGCATAATATATCAACTTTGCATGCTGCCAAGACATTTTTGGCCTAGAATTGGTTGTGGTCTGTTGGGAGACTTGGGAATGATTTTGATATGGGATTTACCTGGGAGTAACAAGGTTTTTATAAGGTAACTTTGTTGTTAAGAATTTTGGTTAGCAAGGGACACTAGAGGACTGTTATGTCTATTTGCTTATGCAAGTGTGCATAACTGGACAGTGCTTGCCGCCCTATAATAATTATCAGCTTTTGGTTATCTTCTCTAGGATAAATTACTTGTTAAGGTAATTTTTTCACTTTTTAAAACAATTTTATTTTTGGACGCTGACAAGAAATTTCCAAGCGTTGTTGTGACCAAATTGGACGCTGACATGGCTTTAGGCGAACGTTGACAAGATTCTAGCCGTTGGGCGTTGATAGGTTATTTTTGACCGTTGACACTCAATGGGACCTACCCAGTTGTTACTTTTTGACATATTTTCAAGCCGTAATTTTAGGAGTTGTTACTTTCATTAAATGCATGAGATAACTTATAACTTTTTCAATATTTTCATGATTTGTTTTTGAAAATCTTTGCCTATTTTTTGGGCCAATCACATGCATTGTTTTTCTCCTATAAATTTGGCTACTATTTTAAACAGGGTATCTATAATTCTTGTCTAACACTTTTCTCTTATCAACTTCATCTTCTACACTTAAAATTAACAGCTTTCATCAATGGCACCAAAGTTTAACTCAGCAGAATTGGAATTGGGGTTCAAGTCTCAACACAACATGATTGCTTATCTTGTTGCTGATAATGATTTGTTTCCTCAATACACACAAATGGTGGCGTATTTGAACGCATCCCCTCTAAGGTATGCTCTTTCTCATGCACCACTCATTTCAGTCACACACATTAAGCAGTTTTGGAACACTGTCAGTTCCTCAACAGTTAATGGAGTGACCACATTAACTTCTATTGTTCATGGGAAGTCTTGGGTGGTTACTGAGGCCTTGGTACGCCAGGCCTTGCATCTTGATGATGCTGATGGTGTAGCCATTCTTCCCATATCTGAAATAGAACAAGAGCTTAGGGCTTTGGGATATCCTTTTCCTGATGAAGGTACTCTTAATAAGTATCATAAGCAGGAATTTCCTCCAGCCTAGAAGTACCTCATCCACATCCTCCTTCAATGTTTGAGTCCCAAATGTACTGCACACAATGAGATCAATAGATCCATTGCCAGTGCTATTGTGTGCATTGCAACAGGGCAAAAATATAACTATTCTAAAATGATTTTTGAAGGGATGTGTAAAAACAAGGGGACCAAAATGACTTTAGCTTATCCCCGTTTTCTGCAAATGATTTTTGATGATCAAGGTTATTGTTCAAGGGATCACAATGATTTTTATAAGATCCCTGAACAAAAGAAAGCTATTTTTACAAAGATGAATTCACCACCCCATAGAGACTTACCTTTAACCCCAGCCATGCTTGCTGTTATTGCAGCAGCACAACCCCAACCAGACCCCCAACCTCAAATTGACCCTCAACCACAACTTGAACCCATTCCTGAACCTTTACCCTCACCTGAACAAATGCAACTTGACCAAGAACCCTTTGACGCTGACACATCAAATGTTGGCGTTGATGTGCCTATTTCCAACGCTGACACACAACCTTCACAATCCCAAACACCCCTTAACCAACCCACATCTACCCATTCTTCCACACCATCTTCCACACCACCTGAATATAGGTTGATAAAACGCCAAAGGACTACTGGAGTGTTCTCCTCTGGTGGTCCTAGCCATGAAGCAGAGAGAACCACCACCACAAGTGTGGCTGGTGACCTGGATGAGGCTGGGACTATTGGTTCTGGCTTAGATGCTGGCCAAGGCAGTCCCACCATCATTAAGTCCTCATCCATGCCCAATGAATCTGACTTGGGAGGTCAAATCCCCATTTTAGAAGAGGGCAGACTGGAACCAATGACTCTTTTGGAATTGACGGCCGTCTGCATTAGCTTGCAAAAGCAAAATGCAGACTTAGTACAAATTGTCAGCTCACAAGGCCTTGAACTCAAGCAATTGAGGGAGAGGATTGTTGTTTTGGAGAGTGATCATGCTAGGAGGGGTATGGAGGAGTCTTCCAAAGGGGATGAAGATCAAAGAAATCTGAGTGATAAGGGCAGCCAAGATGGTCAATCAATGGATGTTGCTGAAGCCCTTACAACTTTGAAGGAACAAACAGGTTTTGATACGTCCTTAATCTCTCCAACCAATCTAAATTTATCATTTACAGCTATGTTGAGAGAGGTTACACAAGGCGCTGAGGGAAAATATTTGAGCGTTGACAAGGCAAATTTGAACGCTGATAGGAGTATTTTGGGCGCTGATAGAGGAAATTTGGGCGTTGACAGACCTGCACATGAAGGTGATGTATTCTAGTCATCATCTATCATCAAGGAAGTTTCTACTCAGGTATTACCATCTACCTTACCAACTATTGCACCATCAGATAAGGGTAAGGGTAAATTGGTAGAAGAAATTGTTCCAAAGGATGCAGCCCAAGTTGAATTTGATAGAAGATTGGCTGAACAAATGATGGAACAAGGTGAAAAGGAAAAGTCACCATTTGTTGTGACTTCTAAAGAAGAAAGTGAAGGAGCTAGCTCAGACTCAAGTGTGATGATTATAGAACGTGAAAGGCTTGAGTATGGTGATGAGCTTGCTAGGGAAAAGTTGAGAGACTTAAAATTGCAGGTTGACTTTGACATGCCAGAGGTGGTTCAAATGTACAATTCTTGGGAAGAAAGCTGCATGGATAATCCAGACTTGACCATTGCAGATCAAATATGGGGTTTGGAGCTTCTTCTTAGAGTTCAGAAGGATTGTAAGGTGATTTTGAAGCACAAGGCAAGCAATATTCTCTCAGAATTGAAAAGGGATAGAAGAGAGCTCTACTTTATGTTGCTCAGATGTCATGGAGTTGGATGCACACATCAGAAGTTGAAGGCTTTGACATTTGATGAGTTGGAACATAGGTCTTATCCTATTTGGGTGAGAGTGCAGGAAGCAAACACTCTCAGAATCCTTTCAGATGAAAGAAAGGAGCAACTTGCAGAAGAAATGGAAATCAAGAAAGCTATGATAGTTCCCAGGCCAGTGAAGAAGGGATTTAAACTTGAGTTTCCAAAAGATATGGATCCACTATATCCAAGTGAAGCAGTTATAAGAAAGAGCCTCAAGCTCTCCCCATTAGAAGCTTCAGATATGGTGCAGGTGTTACCATTAGATTCCAGGAATCCAATTATGAGTTATGATGAGGATGAATGTGGATTCTGGAAGATTGGCAGATTTGGCAAGGAGGTACACACTTTTACCACTCTCATATATTTGTTTGCAAGTTGTGATAGAGAAGACTTGGTGGACCTTTGGAGGTTACTAGAGACCAAGTATGAGGCTGAAGCACCAACTTCAGCTAATGGAATAAAACTTTGGACCACATTCAAAAGAATGTGTGGGACAAATGAGGAAGATCCTAAAATATGGAAGGATCTTGAAGATGACCTCAGTTGTCTTCAATGGAGGTTATATTCAGCTGCTGGTGTATATCATTTGAGTTCTACAAAGTTTGCTGAGTATCTACTTGTGGATGCTCAGTATTTCATATCCAAGGCTGTTTTGGAAAAGATGAAGGACACTCAGCTGGAGATAGATTATTCAAGTGACGTGGCAAAGAATTTGATCAGATTTATTCATTACCAATATGAGAAGGTTTGTCAGACTCCTCCAAGTTCTTAATGCTTATTCAGAAACTTGATCATAAGAGTGGATATCAAGTTTAGGGGAGGATTTTTGGGAATAAATTAAGGCCAGATCACTTGAGCGCTGACAAGAACAAAACAAGCGTTGACAGGAACAAAGCAAGCGCTGACAGCTCAAGCGTTGACAAGTTAAAGTCAAGCGTTGACAGATTGAAGACAAGCACTGATGAAAGATATAAGCTACACATTTATTATATTCTAGAATACTTCTAGTAAGGATAGAAACGACAATGTATTTTCTATGTTTATCTTTACCTAGAATAGTTGATACGTAGCTTGTTGTACAAGGCTTCTTAGTCTATAAAAGAAGGCCTTTAGGTTAATGTTCAATATCAAGTTTTACATAAGTATTCGTTCATAAACATCTTTCATTGTAAGCAAGTTCGACATTGATAATCAAAGTGAAAGTTTGTTTATATCTTGTGTGTTCTTGTTTAAGTGTTAAATTCCGCATAACACTTAGATTCACAAAGCATATACAAAGGTTTCTCTACGTGCTATACTTGATCTAACCTTGTATGCACAAAGCTAATCGATCTAAGTTTGGGATCAACACGTCCCACTCAGCTCAGCTTGGCCATTTTATCAGTATTATTAGTGGGGCGTATGGATGCATCCTAGGCTTATATGTGTTACAAGTTATCAGGGTGAATGTGGTGTGTGCTCTACATCCTTCACATTGGAGCTGATCCCTCCACCCAGCACAGTTATTTAGAGGTCACCCCTCTACAGCATGACGAGGTCACCCCTCCAGTTATTCATGCACGGTTGTTACAGCACATGACCTATATAAGCTCTAGCAAATAAAATATAGTAAATGTATGTTTTTAGAATTAATAGTTATATTTCAGTATCAGTATATATGAACCAGGTTTCTCAGATTTTATGCAGAGTTCTACCCCATGTTAAATATCATTCTTACAGCTGCAGCATTCTATCGCCTATTTCATTCAGTATATTCTTATCATGTTTTATATCCGTTCACTGAGCGTTATGCTCAGCCGCAGTTCCTTTCATGTTCTAATGGCAGGTACCCCAGGACGCTCTTAGGATTCTGAGAGCATGTGCATTTGGATGGAAGCTATCCAGACTTCTTACTTTATGTACTTACATTATTCTGCTTGTTTGGACATTGTTTAGTCCTTTCCTTCAGTATTTTATTTTTCATGTTTTGAGCTTAGGTTGGATTACCGATGTTTGATTCCGGTATTTCCGTTATGGTCATTTAATGTTTTAGGACATTTACCTTATGCTTTGATGACACGCCATAAATACATGTAACGGTCCACTTATCCAAGTGGGGTGTTACACTTCATACTTCATATCTTGAGAGACGTTCTTTGAGATAATGATCTTCTCATCGTTAATAGAGTTTCTTCACTTGGAGACTTTTGAGGGGTACTCCAACTTTGTTTACCACGACTTCATGATTATTCTTCAATCTCTAATTGGGATTTTGAGATACAACGATCCGCCTCCTTTTCGGACTTGGATCTATTTATCCTCATACCTTGTTAGGGTCTTTTCGGATAGACTTCTCCATGATCTTTATGGGAGTTGATTGCTTTTCGTCGTGAGTCTTGATCCTTCATATTGATTTTGGGAATAATGCTTTTCACATCACTTTAGATCTTTAGCAATAGAATTGAATCCTCATGCCTTGTTAGGGCCTTTTCAGACTCGCCAATCTTCGCGCCCCGCTTCATAAGTTATGCCTTGGCTATGAACTCTTATCATTACCGAGCAACTTTTAAACGATCTTGGGCTAGAAGCTAAGTAACTTTTCAAATCGTACGACCTTACTTATTGCAGATAAATTATTAGCAAGTGATGGGAGAATAGGCAAATAATTACACCAAGTGAGCTTGCGCAAGAATACTGACTTATAATTGACTCTATCATTTCTCGTCCTCCACAATTTAAAATCTCAAGTAATGAGACTCGTGGATACTTAGCCTAATAAACCAATTAAGGTCTACATGGTTAAGGATACTAGCTAGAATAAACTTGGATAAGTCTATTTGGGTTGAGTCAAAATAATCGCAACGGGCCTAATATGTCAAAGATTTCAAAACTAGCTACACCACTTTATTAATATTTTTGACTAGGGATATATACATATGAAAGCGACGATAAAAATTTAAAAATTACGACTAAATGGCCAAAGTTAATTAAAAATTTGAAAAATGTTGAAAAGGATGATTTTCCGGTTAAATGAAGGCATTTTAATGGAAAACTCCACTTAAAACTTCGATAGAAGTCCCCCCTACACTTAAGATAAACATTGCCCTCAATGTTTAAGCATGTGGGAAAAATCTCCCCTACACTTATGACATTGAGCACGTTGGTTAACTCGAGTTAAAGAAGAGACGACTAAAGTGATCAATTTCAAATGTGAGTATGAAGAAAATTGAATCATGAAAGTTTGAGAGATAGAACAAGATTTCGGATAACACGGGAGCACGATTCTTCAAAGGTTCCAAGAGTGCATTCATCCTTGTAATCACATCACCACACAAAAACAAACACCTATACAGGTCCCCCTACACTTAGGAGGTAAAAACAGAAAAGGATAGATACTCGGGTTGCCTCCCGAGGAGCGCTTGTTTTTGATAAGCGAGTCACGAGCCTGACTCGACCCAAAATTAGTTCATGGGGAACGTGGTGAGGGATGGAATCATTTCATGGGAGATGTCCTCACCAAAGTACAGCTTCAGACGCTGGCCATTCACCTTGAAATTGGGCCCATTTGGCTGAGAAAGCTCAATGGTCCCATATGGAAAGACTTTGGCGACGGTGAATGGACCAGACTAGCGGCTCTTCAACTTGCCAGAGAAGATCTTCAACCGAGAGTTAAAAAGTAAGACTTGATCACCAACGTGGAACTCTCGGTTCTTGATTTTTGCGTCATGAAGGATATTCGTCTTCTCCTTGTAGATCAGCGAGTTCTCATAAGCTTCATTCCTCAGTTCGTTGAGCTTGTTGAGTTGAATCTTGCGATGATCACCGGCTTTGTTGATGTCGAGGTTAGCCCACTTCAAGGCCCAGTGCGCCTTATGTTCCAGCTCGATGGGAAGGTGGCATGCTTTCCCGTACACAAGACGATAAGGTGTACAACCGATCGGGGTCTTATAAGGAGTACGGAAAGCCCACAGAGCATCATCTAACTTCTCGGCCCACGCGGCACGATGCTCTCCCATAGTACGCTCCAAAATTCATTTCAATCCACGGTTGGATATCTCGGCTTGCCCATTGGTTTGGGGATGATAGGCGGTGGAAAGACGGTGATTGACACCATACTTAGCCATGACTCTTGCAAATTGATCGTTGCAAAAATGAGTCCCGCGGTCACTGATAATAGCACGAGGAACGCCGAATCGAGCGAACAACGATTTCAAAAAGTTACAAACCACCCTTGCATCATTAGTAGGTAAAGCTTTTGCTTCAACCCACTTTGAAACGTAGTCAACGGCTACAAGGATGTATTTGTTTCCTTTAGACGAAGGGAATGGCCCCATAAAGTCGATACCCCAAACATCAAAGATTTCACATTCTTGTATGAAATTTTGAGGCATCTCATCTTTATGAGTGACCTTGCCTTGTTTTTGGCAGGCATCACAACGTTTAACCATCTCGTGAGCATCACGATAGATGGTGGGCCAATAAAATCCCGAGTCAAACACTTTTTTGGCGGTGTAGTTGGGACCAAAGTGACCACCGGTGGGTCCTTTGTGGCAAGCGTCAAGGATTTCTAAAGCTGTCGGTCCATCAACACATCGGCGAATAATCAAGTCAGCACATTGCTTGTATAGATATGGGTCATCCCAAAAGTAAGTCTTAATGTCGTTAAAGAACTTCTTCTTTTTCTGGGATGTTAACCCGTCAACGAGAATTCCACTCGCCAAGTAGTTTGCAATGTCCGCAAACCACGGGGTTTCATCAGCAGTCGAGTTGATAGACATTAAGGTCTCCAAGGGAAAAGAATCATTGATTTCTTTGTTCGGATGATCCCCCTGGTTCGGATGATCCCCAGCGAAGAAGTCTTGGTTTAGAATCTTGTTTAGTCAACAAGTACTTCAACGCGGAATGATCGGTGTAAACGATTGTGGTGGAAAGGACAAGATAGGGGCGGAATTTTTCAAAGGCATAGACAACAGCTAAAAGCTCTTTTTCGGTTGTCGTGTAATGCAATTGAGCCCCAGTCATTGTCTTGCTAGCGTAATGGATTGGTTGGAAGTGTTTGTTCACTCTTTGGCCCAAAACCGCTCCAATAGCAAAGTCACTAGCATCGCACATCAACTCGAAAGGCAGCTCCCAATTAGGGGTAACCAAGACGGGTGCCTTAGTTAGCTTATCCTTAAGCGAGTTGAAGGCTTCAAGACACTCTTTGGAAAAGATAAAAGGAGTATATTTTTCCAAGAGGTGGGTCATCGGGCGAGAGATTTGAGAAAAATCTTTGATGAATCGACGGTAGAAGCCCGCATGACCAAGGAAACTTCTCACACCCTTCACGGTTGAAGGTGGAGGCAACTTAGCAATAACATCGACTTTAGCACGGTCTACTTCAAGACCGGCTTTGGAGATCTTTTGTCCTAGCACGATGCCCTCTTTTACCATGAAATTGTTGGGTAGAATTATTGAGTTGATAAGTCAAAACACAACAAAATAAGAAGACAAGGACTACTTTTGCCAAAGTTAAATACAACAAGCCGTTGGAGTCTTTTTATTACTTTAGCTTTCTTTGTAAGCTATGTTTTCTAGTATATAAAGAAAACATAGGACGTAGGTTTAATATATCATTCATTCACAATGTAAACCTAAAGTGTGTGTCGCACTAGACGTGGGATTCAATGTATACACGTCTAGTGGATGTTTGTTATTAATATAATGAACATCCCTATTGTTTTAATTCTTGTTCTTTGTGCCTAAACACCTTGTTCATGATCATTGTTCTTTTCCGCTATGTTATCATATGAATGATGATCAACCTAGATATAATGGTTCATAACCATTGAGTCTAACGATCAATAGGACACCACATTTGGTATCAGAGCCTAAGGCTCTTGATATCTAGGTCCGACGAGGTGTTCGTGTATGGTGAAGAAGAAAAATCCGTCTAGGGTTTTTCTGGACGTTTTTGTGTGCGCAGCAGTATTCAGAAAGTCATAACTTTTGATTGAACCGTTGGATCGTCACGAAATTTTTTGTGTGTATTCTATACACATATATCTAGACATCCACCGGAGGGATTGTCGAGTTTTATCCCCAGTCAAAAGTTATTAAGCGTCGAAGTCAGCAGCAGAGTGTATGCAGTTTTCTGTGAACAGCCGTATTTAAACCACGATTTCTCCTTCGTTAACCGTTGGATCATCGTGAAATTTTTGCTGTAGATTATTGGCACTTGTGTCTAGAATATCACCGAAGGGATCTTCGATCTGAGCTCCTACGAAGAAGTTATTCTAAGTCGAAGGTCACTGCATAAAAGGTATTAAGTTTTCTGCTTTACATAAAATAATGAACTAGGGTTCTTTAAACCCTAGATCGACTTTATAGCAGAAAGTTATGAGTTTTGAGGGCTGTTATAACGCATGATGATACAAGATTCGTACTAAGGTGATTTTTAAACCCAACAGAAATGGCATTTTTCCCAATTAAGAACAAGGCGAGTGTCTTCACACCGCTTCAGCATACGTTCTAAATTGGCAAGGCAAGCAGAGAAAGAATCGCCATAAACCGAGAAATCATCCATGAATACTTCCATAGTGTCCTCCACCATGTCATGGAAGATAGCCATCATACACCTTTGGAATGTCCCAGGAGCATTGCATAAACCAAAAGGCATGCGTTTGTAAGCAAATGTTCCGTAGGGACAAGTGAATGTGGTCTTTTCTTGGTCCTTGGGAACGATGGGAATTTGAAAATACCCGGAGAACCCGTCTAAGAAGCAGTAATAGTCATTACCAGCTAGACGCTCGAGCATTTGATCCATGAAAGGAAGAGGAAAGTGGTCTTTTCTCGTGGCATCATTGAGCTTGCGATAATCAATACAAACTCTCCACCCAGTAACGAGACGAGTGGGAATCAACTCGTTGTGTTCATTGGAAACAACGGTTATTCCGCCCTTCTTGGGCACACAATGGACGGGACTTACCCACGGCGAATCTGAAATAGGGTAGATCAAGCCGGCATCTAGAAGTTTGATAACCTCTTGTTTGATGACGTCATGAATTTTAGGATTAACCCTTCTTTGGCTCTGGATTGCGGGTTTAAAGTCATCTTCCATGAGAATCTTGTGAGTACAAAAGTTCGGATCAATTCCGCGGATATCGGAAATTTTCCAAGCAATTGCCTTCTTAGGAGCTTTAAGCACGGTGATGAGGAGAGATTTTTCTTCTTCTTTCAAGTCCTTAGCAATGATGATGGGTGACTTCTTCTCTTCTTCAAGGAACACGTACTCGAGATGGGGCGGCAACTCCTTAAGTTCTAAATCCGGAGGATTTTCGATGGGAGGCGTTTTCAAAGTCGGAGCATCGATAGCACTAACCGTTGGAGATGGTGGAGACAGATTGTCCTCTTTGAGAAGGTTTTCAAAGAAACTCATGTCGTCAGCCAAATCGGTGGGAGATTCGTCATTAGTTGAGTTCACATCTCCCATGGTGGCTTTAAGATCTTTCCAAAAGAAATCACTTTCTCCAAATAGAGACAGTGATGAATCAATAGAAGAAACGGTCTCATCATTGGGAAGAGAAGTAGGAATACTTTTGCAAGCATTTTGGAAGTGTTCTTCACAAGCCTCATCAAGAACGTCAATACAATTAACACTCTCGTTGGAATAAGGTTGTTTAGACAACTTTCCCATGTGGAAGACGATTTTATCGTCACCCACTCTCATGATAAGCTCACCGGCTTCAACATCGATGAGAGTGCGACCGGTCCTCAGGAATGGACGACCAACAATTAATGGCACACGAGGGTCCATCTCGTAGTCGACGACGACGAAATCGGCAGGAAAAGTGAATTTGTCGACTCCTACAAAGATGTCTTCGACTATCCCCACTGGATAAGCAACCGTACGGTTAGCTAATTCCAAAGTCATTTTGGTGGGTACTAGCTCAGGGGAGATAATTGCTTCCAAATGCTTAGAGGAATTAAGTTAATACTAGCACCTAGATCGGCTAGGGCCATGCAATTCTCGACTCCCGGGAAGTTACAAGGGATTAAGAAATGATCCGGATCACCAAGCTTGGTTGGCAATTTCCTTAAGAGCACTGTAGATCAATTCTCATTAAGTTGGGTGTTAGCAATATCAAGAAGCTTCTCCTTGTCGCTAAGAAGATCTTTGAACATTTTCGCATACTTGGGCATGTGAGCGAGAGCCTCAGCGAAGGAGATGTTGAAATTCAATTGTTTGAACATTTTAAGAAAGTTTGAAACCTGAATATCATCCTTGCTTTTGAGCTTCTCTTTCCTCAACCTTGATGGACAAGGTATGTCGGAAGAAGAGGAAGGCTTTGGGATCGAAGGATCACTCACATCCTTGGGTGGAGGAGGGGTAGAAGTAAGAGGTGGAGAAATTGGAGAAGTAGAAGGATGAGGAATAGGAGCAGGTGACTCGTTCTCCTTAGTCACAACCACTGGTGGAGGTATAGGAAGCTCGGGGTTCCTTGGTACCTTTGCCACTGCGAGTGGTGATTGCTGTCATCTCCCCTCTTGGATTCGCAACGGTGTTACTCGGAAGAGTACCCGAGGAAGAGGGTTGATTACCATGGAAGAAACTAGCCATCATGTTTCTTAAGTCATTCGTTTGACTATCCAAAGTGTTTCTCATGTCAGCTCTCAGATCGTTCCCTTGTTTCACCAGGTCTGCTTTCAAGTTGTGCACTTCCTGTTGAAGATTTTCCACGATCACATCGTTAGTCCTCATGTAGGTTTCCACTTCTTGGTGTAAAGCGGTGGGTTGGTTGGGAGGAGTATTGTATGCGGGTGGTTGATAAGCAGGTTGCTGGTAAACTTGGTTGTTTCTTTGAGGTGGATGTTGTTGTTTGTGAGGTGGTATGTATGGTGTACGAGGTTGTTGTTGTTGTTGAGGTGGGCGATTGAGGGTTTGTTGTTGGTTTGGGTTGTTAGGAGGAAAACCGGGTGGTGAGAGATAGTTGTTGGAGCGGTAGCTAAGTAAGTTACGGTCACCTTGAGGACGAGCTTGATAAGCGGGTTGAGGATAGGTGCCATATGCTGCATTCACATTTTCAGAAGGGTAGTCGTGGGTGGAGGTACAAGTGGTGTAAGAGTGAGGACCCCCGCATATCTCACATGGTTGGCTAACAACATTGACTTGAGCGTCTTTAGCGTTTCTAGCGTTGATGCTGTTGGTGTTGCTGGCGGTTTGGGTAGCAAGCGATTCAAGAAGTGCAGTGATTTTTTCAAGTCGCTTATCGCTGTCACTAGTACTAGCACTAGCAACATTGGTCCGAACACTCTTGGTTTGCACACGAGACTTATTCTCAATGATATCCCAAGCAGCATTGGAAGTCTTAGCCAAAAGATTACCCCCCGAGGCACTGTTTTGTGAATCTTGGTCATTCATGTTTAAACCATTATAAAAAGTATTAATTTGGTGCACTTTGGTAAAACCATGTTGTGGGCATTTTCTCAAAAGGTCTTTGAAACGGTCCCAAGTCACTAAACGACTCATCGTACTTTTGTTCAAAATTGATAATTTCATTCCGCAAAGCGGTAGTACGAGAGGGTGGGAAAAAGTAGTTGATAAACTTGGTCTCCAAATCCGTCCACGAAAGAATACTCTGTGGCGGTTCCTTAGCAAGCCAATGCCGGGCTTGTCCCTCTAAAGAAAAGGGAAAAAGTTGTAAATGGATTACCTCTTGTGGAACACCATTGAATTTGACCGTATTGGTGAGTTGCAAGAATCTCTTGATGTGGTCATGTGGATCATCAATGGTACGCCCCAAGAATGGTTGAGCAGAGACCATCTGGATAAAGCCGGATTAGAGCTCAAAATTGTTGGCTGCAATCGCGGGTATGACAATTGGATCATTTTTACCATCTACATGTGCTTGCAGAAGTTCAATCATCGGGCGATTATCCGGTAGAGGCTCATTGTTGTTGTTATTATTGTTGTTGAAAAGTGGGTTGTTATTGTTATTATTATTGTTTTGAGGTGGGTTATTGTTGTTGTTTGGTACACCGGCCATGTCTAAGTCTTCGAGAGGCTCGGGCTCTTGATAAGACGTTGATCGAGTGCGCATACACCTGCAAAAGAACTAACAAAGAAAAACAAAGCAAAAATATTTTTGGTTTTTATGTTTTTTAATTTTTTTTTTTGTATTTTTGAAAATTTTATATTTTTTTTTTTGGATTTTTGAAAGTTTATGTGAAAAAGTAATGTTCACGGAGAACGGATCTCAAAATCCAAGTTCTCACAAAAACTGTTGATCTTAACGAGAAGAGCCGGCAGCGGCGCCATTTGATACAATGATTTGCTATGGGGTTCGGATTTAAGTCTCGATATCTCCTCGAATTGATCTCGGCTCTAAGTGGAATGATTTGTTCTTGGTTAATGAAAAGGAGTTGGTTTGTTTATCTATTTTAAACTAGTGACAAATAAGTAAGTGTCGAAGAGTAGAATTAAAACTTTAAAAGGTTTAAACTAAAAAGACAAGTTTAAAAGTAAATGCTTGAAAACTTAAAGGGAAGATTAGAAAAATACTTGGACAATGAATAAAACTAACACTTGAAAGCTTTGCAAAAACAAGGAATTAAACAAACAATTCAACCCAAATCAGAATATCATTAAAAGTCTTAGATCGGAATATATTCCGATCTTATGATCGGAATGAGGGACTAAAGAGTTGCAATCGGAATATCCAAGGAAGTACTAATCGGAATATGTAAAAACTTGCCAATCGGAATATTGCACAAAGGAGCCAAATCGGAATACGAAAATGAGTGCAATCAGAATATAGGGCAAATGATCCCAGATCGGAATAATCTAAAACAAGCTGATCGGAATATGTTTAAATGGGGCAAATCGGAATCTTGAAAAACTTGTTACAATCGGAATATGACAAAAAGGCAACAATCGAAATCTGTGAAACCCTTTTCCGATCACACGATCGGAATGAGGGTTGTGTGTCTGCTCGGAATATCAGGTCGGAAAAGGGTTTTGCCCTTTCCGAAAATGCTATTGTTCCGAAATTTAAGCTAGGGAATAAGCTATAGAATAAGCCAATCACCAACAAGCTCGAATCCAATATTAAGCTGATCAAATAAGCACTAAAAAAAACTTTTCTAACTTTAAATAAGCAAACTTATAATTCAAATAATAAAAAGATAAACTTTTTAAGAAAACTTATAAAAAGTAAATAAGCAAAACTAACAAATAAGCCAATAAGCACAAGGATCTCAAAGCTTATTTGTGTAGAAACTTAGGAAACATAAAAAGATTAACTTTTTAAGCACAAAATCATTGATGAACAACACGGATCATACGAGATTTGTACCAAAATCAATCAAAATCAAAGAAAGGAAGAATGAGATTAAAGATTAAAAAGCTAAAAACTTGAACTTGATTAATGAAAATAATAAAAATGTTTGATCTTGAAAGAAAAAGATGAAAACTAGTGAGAGAAAGTTAAGAACTTTCTCTCTCTAAAACTAGAGAGAAAAATGAAGAACTACAAACTACCTAAAAAACTAAGTGTTCCAAAATTGTGAAGTGGAATCATATATATATGCGTGTGATGTGGGCTTTTGATTGGGCTTTGGTTTGGGCTTCTTTTTCTTCTTTCTTCTTTAGTCTTCACGCTTCTTTAAATAAATATTTCCGACTTGGATTTGAGAAGTGTCGGTGAATAATTCCAACTCGTCTTATAATCTTTTGTTTAATAGACTCGAGTTATTCGACATATATAAATATTCCATCTTTGGCTCTATTCTTCGATGAATCTTCAAATAGGCGCAATGACTTCAAATCTTTTGCATCTCTTGGACAATAGACTTCGTCTTGAGTCTTTTTCCTCGATAAAACCCGTGCAATCCCATGTTTTCTTCAATATTCATCCGGTTGACTCTAAAAACATAATAAACACAAAAACCACGCATAATTCCAAACAAATGATATTAAATACGTGTTTTGGTCTTTTTTTAGCCAGAATTAAGTGGTAAAAGGATGGGTGTTTTCACACATATCAAATCCCCTACACTTAACCATTGCCATGCCCTCATGCAATGCTTAGTGACAACGCAATTTTACACTCTTCTCATAATCAATCAACCTTGGCCTTATTAACATTCTTCTAAACAAAAATTAAAGTACTAAGAGAAATTAAAACTTTAATGTAAGCAAAAGGATAGAAAATAGCTCCGTGGAAATAACTTGCAAAGAGATCGAGGACTTACATTAGGGCTTCGGTGCTGCGGAGATTTATCACCCTCAAGTTTCACGTTCCCCAAACTAAGCTTAAAAACGAGATCATTGTTATTATAAGTTAGCAATTCAAACACTTACACACATGGCTTAATTAAATGCTTAAACTCCCTTATTCCTAGGTGTATCTCTTATATTTTATTTTTGTCTTAGAATGATCATGAAGATGCATTTTTGGACTTATTTCGATAATTTATTTAGGCTGAAAGCAAAGTAAGACGATTTGATCAATAGTTAGCTAAAGGACAAAATCTCTTAAAACTGCTTCTCGGGATATCAAAAAGTTCATATCTTGGCATAACTCGGTTCACGATTTGAGACCTTTCTCGGGCCGATATTTGGCATGTACTTCATGTAAAACCCGTATTTAAATTTTAGAAAATTAAATACGCAGTTTTAATTACATAAAACTATATGCATTTATTTAGGAAAAATAATACGTTAAGTACGCAAAATTTATTACGTTTCATAAAGACTAAAGACACGCGAATATTGATCACGAAAGTATGTAAGTAAATTAAAGTTTTTTTTAGAAAAAGGAAAACCATATAAAGTTTACAAAGGGACAGTTTAAAAAAAAATAATGTTTAAATGGGCTTTAGGCCCGGCCAATGAAAGAAAAAAAAAGATATCGGGGTTTAACCCTTTTGTGTAGATCAGACGCAGCAAACATCAACAAAAAAAAAATATATAATTAGGGTTTGTGCTCTATGTGGCCGCCGGCTGTAGTCAAGCATAAAGGGAGTTTCAAGTTTGATTTCGTCAGCTATTATTCATGTGTAATAATATCTCATCCTTAATCTTGAAAGGTATCACCCTTATTCCTTAAAATCTGTTATACCACGGTTTTACATTTGATTAAGGCTTATAAAGAACAAATCATAGATATATATATAATAAAGAGGGTGTCGGGTGTGTCCTTCTCACGAAAACCGAGACCCTACAGTCTCGGTGTGTTTTATTCAGGCCAGCCGTGTCCCTAACAGGCTGGTGTGGTGTTCTTTGGCCCTGCCGTGAGCAGGTTACCCAAACAGGGGTGTCGGGTTTTGCTTATGCAAGGAAACCGAGACCCTACAGTCTCGGTGGGGTTTTTTGTTGGTATACAGCCGAGGCCTAGTGCCTCGGTGGTGCCTTTGTTCGACCAGACACAGCCAAAATCAAAAGCAGGGGTGGTTGTTTGGGTTGCAGGGTGTTTGGTTTTGCAAACAGTGGGAATAGACACTAAGGGGTGCGTTTGGGACGGCAGAAAACATAAGGGTGCGTTTGGTGTATATAAACGGGGGAAAACGTGACCAAACAGTGGGAAAACGTAGAAAAACAGTGGGAATAAGGGTAAAGTCAGTACCTGGTTTTCTAAACAGAAAATAAAGGATTTTATTTCCAGATTAGCGACGGTTTGGTGACAGTATTTTCCGTCGCAGACTGTTTTTGTGACAGTTTTCTTTATAGACAGTTTAAACACTCAGCTTTTGGTCACACCTTTTTGTGACATTTTTTCTGTCGTAAAGTTCATATAGACAGATGTAATATAGTTGTGAAATTGTTTAGTGCGACCGAGATTGGGGTATCTCGGTAGGCTCGGGTTATAGTTTAAACATATAAAACGAAGAGTTTTATATTGTACCTTTTAATCTAATTGTTTAATAAATGGTTACAATATATTTTGAATGTATTAAATTAAATAGTTCTTTAATATTCTAAATGGGTATAATTTTATTAAATGAATTAAATTATCTGGGGAACTTTCTAATTTAAGAAACTTTATATT